>CM038672.1:490377510-491594225 GCA_021605145.1 Aegilops bicornis
AGCGAAGCGAACCTTGGCGCCAAGATCTTGGACGTCTTGTATGAAGGTGCGGCTCGTGAATTGCGTGTCGTTGTCGGTGATGATCCTGTTAGGGATTCGAAGCGGCAAACAATCGACCTAAAGAACTTGACTGGCCGTTGTCTTGTCACCTTCCTCACTGCTTCCACTTCCGGCCACTTTGTGAACTTTTCGATTGCAACGTACAAGTACTCAAAGCCCCCGACAGCTCGGGGAAAGGGGCCGAGGATGTCGAGCCCCCAGACCGAAAATGGCCAGGATAAAGGGATCGTCTGGAGAGCTTGAGCTGGCTAGTGTATCTGCTTGGAATGGAACTGGCACGCTTCACACTTGGTTACTTGTGCAGTTGCATCCTGGAGGGCTGTCGGCCAAAAGAAACCTTGCCGGAACGCTTTGCCGGCAAGTGCTCTTGCGCCAATGTGGTGACCACATATGCCTCCATGTATCTCTGCCAACAGGTTTTGTCCGTCTTCCCGGTGAATACACTTCAATTTCACACCGTTGAGTCTTCTTCTGTACAGTGTGTTGTCGACAAACTGGTACATACTTGACTGCTGGGCTATTCTTTCCACTTCTTCTTGCTCTTCGGGAAGCTCTCCTGTCTGAAGGAAACGGACAATCTGATGTGCCCATGCTGGAGCTTGCGGCTCGACAACAAGGACTAAAGGCACATCTGCTGCTGCGGGAACATCTGCTTCCACGGCGAGAACACCGCAGCTCAGCCGGAGCTTGACGTTCCCGGCAAGCTTGCCGAGCAAAACTTGTCGGGAGCGCGTCGCTTCAACGGAACAAACCCTAGGGCTTGTCGGAGCAGACTGCTCCTCAGCACTGTTGGTATTGATCTTGAGGACCTTCTTGACGACGACTTCGGGAAGCTCTGCCGGAAAATAGACACCAGAGATCAACTTCCTCTTCTTGCTCTGTCCGGTTGAGGGCGTTACAGACGGTTGAGTCAGCTTGAGCACAAAATCCCTGGTTCCACAGTGTAACTTAAGTCTGGCACTTGACGAGCCATCGGCAATGTCGATTCTGAGCTCTTGGAACATGTTCCATTTGTAGGCCGTCAAAGTGCTCTTCCAGCTTTCTCACTTCATCAACATAAGCTTCCATCAACGGACTCGATAACTCTTGTTCACTTGGCGGATGACAAGCTGTGAGTCACCCACGACAATGAGCTTCTTGATCCCAAGGTCTCTGCGATCTCGAGACCGGCAAGCAAACCTTCATACTCTGCAGTATTGTTTGTTGCTTGCTCCTTGGGAAAGTGCATCTGGACTTCACGACTTGAGGTGCTCTCCGGTGGGTGCAACAAGTAGCACGCCTGCACCGGCGCCTTGCAGCGAAGGCACCATCAAAGTACATCAGCCACTCTTTGCTTGCTTCCTTGACGTGGATGTTCGTTTATGGAATTTCTTATTCTGGTGTTGGCGTCCATTCTTCTATGAACTCCGCCAATGCTCGCTTTGGATAGTTGAAGTGCTCTCAAACTTGAGGCCAAAGCTTGACAGTTCCAGTGCCCACTCGACAATCCTGCCTTGCCTCTGGATTTTGCAGTATCCTCTTGTTGGAAAATGAGTGACGATTTGTGATCTCATGTGCTGGAAGTAATGGCGCAGCTTTCTCGAGGCCATGAGGAGGCCGAAAAGCAATTTCTGCACACCAGAGTACCTTGACCTAGCCCCTGCAGAAGGGCCCGACAAAGTAAAGCTGGGCGCTGCACCATTCTTTCTGCATCTTCTCATGCGTCTGCGTAGAGATTCGTCCTTGTCGGGACCGTAGCTTGCCGGTGAAGCCCCGCTCGTCATTGGATGCATACGCCATGGTTGCTAGCTCATCATCAGCCTCCCTCTCCGCTACTAACGCAACACTAACCACTTGATTGGTTGCCGCTTATATATAGCGACAACTTCTCTTGTGCCTTAGGTGCGACAAGTGTTGGAGTGGAGGACAGGTACCTCTTCAAGTCCTGCAGCGCAGCCTCCGCTTCCAGAGTCCATTTCATTGGACCTGCCTTTTTCAAAATTTTGAAAAATGGCAGGGCGCGCTCAGCAGAATTAGAGATAAACCTGCCGAGAGCAGCTACGCAACCGCAAGTCTTCGTACATCCTTGACGCGCTTTGGTGCTTCAATCTGCTCAATGGCCTTGATCTTGTCGGGATTGGCTTCAATTCCCCGCTGAGACACGAAGAACCCGAGAAGCTTGCCGGAAGGGACTCCAAACACACACTTCTCAGGGTTGAGCTTGAGGTTGATCTTGCGCAGATTTGTGAAGGTTTCGTCTAAATCCTGAACCAGAGTCACCTTGTCCTTGCTTTTGACCACTATGTCATCCATGTAGGCTTCCACATTTCTGTGCATTTGCGGCTCAAAAGCGTCATGGACTACTCTTGCAAATGTTGAACCAACATTCTTTAATCCGAAAGGCATCCGTACGGAACAGTATGTGCCACATGGGGTGATGAATGTGGTCTTCTCCTCATCCTCTTCTGCCATGAAGATACGATGATATCCTGAGTATGCATCCGAAATGAAAGCAAATCACATCCGGCCGTGGAGTCAACAATCAGTCGATGCGCGGCAAGGGAAATGGGTCTTTGGGACAAGCTTTATTGACATCGGTAAAGTCGATACAAAGCCTCCATTTCCCGCTTGCCTTATGCATACAACTACTGAGGATTGGCCAACCACGAGGATGGAGCACTCCTCGACAAGGCCTGCTGCTTCCAATTTCTTGATTTCTTCTGCGATGAACTCTTGGCGCTCCACGCACCTTCACGACTTTACGCTTGACGGGCGCGCGCATGAGGACAAACGGCAAGATGGTGCTCAATTACTTTCACAGGAACACCGGGCATGTCGGGCGGTTGCCACGCAAACACGCCGACGTTCGCATGAGAAAACAACAAGCGCGCCTTCCTATTTAGGGTCGAGAGTGGCAATCGATGGTGAAGGTACCACGGTGCCGTCCTCCTTGGCGGACACCTTCTTGGTCTCGATGGAGCTGCCATCGTCTTCTTACACTTGCCGGTGGAGCTCGATGGTGCGTCCTCGATGGTAGCGCAGCACTCAGAAGGTGCGCTTGCGGAGTGGGCATCGAGCTCTTGCCGGACTTGGTCTTCTTCTTCACCCCGGAGCTTGATGGCAAGTGGCTTGCAATCTGCTGCATTGCTGCTTCCCGATGAGATCTTGTCGGTAGCGCAGATAAGAGCATCATTCTTGTCGCCAGGACAGAGATGACACTTATCGGGCCTGGCATCTTCAGCATGTTGTATGCATAGTGAGAGGCTGCCATGAATTTGGCGAGTCTTTGTCTGACCAAGTATCCCATTGTAAGGCAATGGAAAGTCAGCAACGTCAAAAGTGACCCTCTCAGTCCTGAAGTTCAACTCGCTGCCAAATGTCACCGGCAACGTGATCTTTCCCTTCGGCTTGCTCCTTCCCGGATTGATTCCTTGGAATGTGTCGGTCTCTTCGAGCTCGCCATTAGGGATCTGGAGTTTCTGGAGCACCGCGGAGGAGATCAGGTTCAAGCCGTCCCCGCCGTCAACTAGCATCTTAGTGACCTTGAGGTTGCGGATAGTTGGTGAAACCAATATCGGCAAGCACCCGACCGCAGTTACGCGATCAGGGTGGTCCTCAATATCAAAGATGATAGGCGTCTTGGACCATTTCAGAGGCTTGCGTGACTCGACGGATGGTTCGCCGCATTGACTTCCGCATCCACCGCTTGAGCTGGCGGTGTGAAGTATGCAGAGAAGCACCGCCACAACGCATAGGACCTCCGTGGCTTTCGGAACTCCTGCTCATCGGTCTTGTCATCATCCATGTCTTCATCATCGCTGCCGTCTTCATCCTTGTCGCGGCCGCGGGGAGGTCTGTCTCCTTGCCGCTGCTTGGCCTTGCCGCGGCGTCCTCCTCGGCCGGGGCGTTTCTTGCCGGCTCCTCCAGCACCTTCCTAGGCCTTCTCCTTGTCGCGTCGCTCGTATTCAGCCTTTTGCTGCTCGACAAGCTGCTCGACCTTCTTGCAGCTCTGGAGGTCATGGCCCTTGGTGCGGTGGATCTTGCAGTACTGTTTGTTGGAGCCGTCACGCTTGTCGGCGACCGCCATACCGGCAGTTGGTGCCGGCGGCAACCTCCTTGCCGGAGCTACCAGCTTTGGCTTTCTTGGCGCCACCTCCGTTGCGGACTGCTCAACAACTAGCACATCTTTGCCTTTCTTCTTCCTGTTGTTCCACCGCGGTTTTTCTTTGCCGGGCGGTCTCCTCACTATCGAGATCCTCCTGCTTCAGTATTCTCTCCGGGAGTCTCCTCCTTCCTCAAAGACGTGCACACTTGTCGGCCGGGGCATATAGCTCACCGACGTCTCGATCTTGCACATCGCCATCTCCTCCCGTGATTCTGCGGTTTCGCACGCTCGATGGAACGCAGCTGATTACTGCGGCAGGTGGACATCTGGGATGTTGTCTTTGTCTGTGGCTGAATCTCTGAATGTACTTGCGCAGGGCTCTCCTTCCTTCCGGCGGCAGATGAAGGTCGCTTTCTTCGCCATGGGGCTTGTGGCGCTGTAAAGCGCCGACAAACTGATGGCATAGATCTGCCCAAGAGGATATGGAGTTGTCCGGCAAGTGCATGAGCCAGATCTCGACATTGGGCTTGAGCACCAGCGGAAGTAGTTGGCAGGATCTTGTCGTCTTGCCCCCGGCAGCTTGCACCGCGATGGTGTAGAATCTTTGAGGAACTCGACGGATGCGTCTTGCCGTCGTACTTCTCTGGTACGTCGGGCTTGAAATTCTTCTTCCGGGCCCTTTGGACTTGCCGTAGCTCACGAGTGAACGCAGGGGCAACCTACATATCTGACGGCAAGTCGCTGGTTCCCCTAAGCGCATGCATGTCGACGGAAGGGCCCAGCGCGCTGGTCGGATTGACGCCGCGCTTCTCTTCGGCGCTCGATGCGAGTTCGAGCGTCTTCTTGCTATCATTCGTGAAGAACTTGGCGCTGATCGCGACGAGCTCGTGGATCCGATGATGCGGTGGAGTCGTTGTCGAGGTGGATCCGGCGAGTCGGCGGTCTTGGCCTTCGGGGCGGAGAGTGCATGGCGGTTGCACCCCCACCAGTTTCGTCGCCACCGGCTCGTGTTTGGCAGTCTTGCCGCGGCAGCGATGCACTCGGCTGCCATGGAGCGTCGCCGTTGGCAAAGCCGATGAGACTCTGAATGGTGGCCCTCCATTCATTGACCTTGTCGGCTGTTGGAGGGTAATCCAGGAGCAGTTGAGCTCTCGCCAAAGCTTCGCCTGGAGTGGTGGGTGGCGATGGCGAACGGCGCGAGGAGCGGGATATGCTCGGACTTCTAACTATGTTAGAAGGAGCAAGATATCCCGTCGAAGCGACCGTGCCTGCGCTTCGGCGCCAGCATGTTGGCGAGCATGCTGGTCTTGAGCATCCCGAGATCCACCAGCTCGATCTTGGTCCAACGAGCGTATGGTGTTGTGAATACCATGGCGCTGTCGGTCCCGCGCCTCCTGAGACGGGCGCGGTGCATGTACGGACGTCGAGGTCTGCGCAGCCTTGTCCTTGGACTTGGCGGCACCGTGGGCTCCTCCGTCGACGTCCATTCTTCTACCGGCGTCTACCCCACCACCCGTTTGCTCCGGTGGTGGTGGGTTCGATGCGGACGGAACATCTGCCGCCGAAGCCTTCTTCTTCGGTGGCATGTCGATGAAGATGATGAAGATCTAGCTCGTGTGGACACCGGATCAGGTTCACACAAGCTCGACGCCCTACCCGGGCGCACCAAAGATGTCGGGAGGCTGATGCGGCCCCACGAACACCTATGGGACCGGGCGGACCGAGCCCGTTTCGGTTCGGCGGGGGGCGGAGGTCGCACGAAGAGCAGATCGAGGCGAAGCACATGAGCAGTTTACCCAGCTTCGGAGCTCTCCGGAGAGATAACACTCCTACTGCTGCATGTCTGAGTGTATTAGGTTCTTGCTCAGGAGCGCTGAGTGCTACAGTACACACAAGCTGCTAACGAGACTGAGCGTGAGGTCCCCCCCCCCCCACGTTGCGCATGGGCCTCCTTTTATATGCTAAAGGGGTCTCCGACAGGTGGCAACGTAGACAAGGGTAAAAATGGAAAAGGAGTGGTTGGTACAGCTACTTGTACGGTGTATCATGCCTAACCCCGACGGCAGGGGAAAAAGCATTAAATGCCCGTCACGTCGCCCTAACAAAGGCAGAAAGGGACCGGTGGGCGCCACCGCTGCCACGACGGCAATCTTGTGAGCGCCGCTTGCCACGCGCTCCGCTACCGCCTGACCTCTTGCCACGATGCACTGGAAAGGTCCTGTGGCGACACGTTAGTGGATGTCTTGGAGCGCAGGTCTGAGTGGTGGTCTGCCTTGACAAGCGCCTTACCCGCGGTTGTTGTCTTGTCGCGTCCGGAAGCTTGTCGCTCACCGGGCCTTCCCGGCAAGCTCCTCTTGCCAGGGCCTTATCTCCTAGGTGCCTTGGGTGGCCTTCCCGGCAAGCTCCTCTTGCCGGGGCCTTGTCTCCTTGGCTTGAATACTTTGTTCTTGAATGGCTCCAAAGGAACCACGGAGGACCTTGGCGGTCACCCGGTAAGCCTTGCCGCGGAGGGCTGCAACTGCCCGTGCACAAGTTCGGGATACTAGGGTACCCCTACTCTAGTACACCGACAACTGGGGAGTAAAAAGAATCCTACTCTCCGATATATATAATCCTAAGACTCAAAACTTTTTTTCTAGACTCAACAACACCAACGATTGGATCAAGCAGGGGGCTCCTAAGTCGGGGATGGCTCTGATTACCAACTTGTCACGCCCTCGATGCGGCTATATCTCCCACGTGTCGAAGCACGACTTAGAGGCATAACCGCATTGAAAGCAATGTCGCAAGTGAGGTAATCGTCATACAACCCATGTAATCATAAGGGAAAGAGATACATAGTTGGCTTACAATCGCCACTTCACGCAAAACATGAGTAAAGCATTACATCATACAGATACAATCAAGGTCCGACTACGGAACCAAAATAAAAGAAGACTACCCCAAATGCTACATAGATCCCCGACCGTCCCAACTGGGCTCCACTACTGATCAACTGAAATGAAACAACACAATGAACAAGATCTTCATCGAGCTCCTCCTTGAGCTCAGATGCGTCACCTGCATGGGCATCGTTGGCACCTGCAACTGTTTTGGTAGAATCTGTGAGTGATGAGGACTCAGCAATCTCACACCCGCGAGATCAAGACTATTTAAGCTTGTAGGAAGGATGGTGTAATGAGGTGGAGATGCAGCAAGCACTAAGCATATATGGTGGCTAACATACGCAAAAGAGAGCGAGAAGAGAAGCAAAGCACGGTCGTGAAGCTAGAAGTGATCAAGAAGTGATCCCGAAACTACTTACGTTCATGCATAACTCAAGCCGTGTTCACTTCCCGGACTCCGCCGAGAAGAGACCATCACGGCTACACACGCGGTTGATGTATTTTAATTAAGATCAACTTCTGGTTTTCTACAACCGGACATTAACAAATTCCCATCTGCCTCATAACCGCGGGCACGGCTTTCGAAAGATAATACCCTGCGAGGTGTCCCAACTTAGCCCATTATAATCTCTCACGGTCAACGAAGGATATTCCTTCTCCGGGAAGACCCGATCGATCTCGAATCGGTTTACAAGACATTTCGACAATGGTAAAACAAGACCAGCAAAGCCGCCCGAATGTGCCGAGAAATCCCGATAGGAGCTGCACATATCTCGTTCTCGTGGCACACCGGATGGGCAAGACGTCGGGTTGGCATAGACCACTGGATTGCCCAGGGGGCGCCGGACATCGCCCAGGTTGGGCCAGCACTCGAAGGAGCACTGGTCCGGGGGTTAAAATAAAGATGACCCTCGGGCTCGCGAAAACCCGGGGGAAAAAGGCTTAGGTGGCAAATGGTAAAACCAAGGTTGGGCCTTGCTGGAGGAGTTTTATTCAAGGCGAACTGTCAAGGGGGTCCCATAAATCACCCAACCGCGTAAGGAACGCAAAATCAAGGAACATAATGACGGAAACTAGGGCGGCAAGAGTGGAACAAAACACCAGGCATAAGGCCGAGCCTTCCACCCTTTACCAAGTATATAGATGCATTAATTAAAATAAGAGATATTGTGATATCCCAACATATTTGTGTTCCAACATGGAACCAACTTCATCTTCACCTGCAACTAACAACGCTTATAAGAGGGCTGAGCAAAAGCGGTAACATAGCCAAACAACGGTTTGCTAGGAAAGGATGGTTAGAGGTTTGACATGGCAATATGGGAGGCATGATATAGCAAGTGGTAGGTATCGCAGCATAGCAAAAGAGCGAGCAACTAGCAAGCAAAGATAGAAGTGATTTCGAGGGTATGGTCATCTTGCCTGAGATCCCGCAAGGAAGAAGAACGAGTCCATGAAGAAGACAAGCGGACGTTCGAACGAATCCTCACAAACGCGACGTTATCAGAACTAACCCGAAGAAGCAACACCGGAAAGAAGCAAACAACATGGTAAACAATCATCACATAAACATGGCATGATGCACAATCAAGTATGATGCATGTCCAGTTTAAATAGCATGGCATGGCAATATGCACAAACACTACTACAAATTAAGTAGAGCTCAATATGCAACGAGTTGCATATTGATGAAACTCACATCAAATATTTAGTTTTCTCTCGGTTATGTACCCAACCATATTAAATGTTGACTAACATGGCAAGAGGTGAAGCATATGAAAACTAACTATTTAGGCAAGTTTAAATGAGGCCGGAAATAACAAACAACAATTCCGGAAAATCCTCATGTGCATATTTTGATTTGGTACTGTTCTGTCCTAAAGCATATTTTAATGTTATTAAACAGTAAAACAAAGTGCACCATGTTAAACTAGGCATTTTTCCACCCCATTTACATATAAAGTTTATTAAAAACCGAGTTACAGTTAATTAGTTATGAAATAAATCATTTTAACATGGCATTTGAGCAAATTTAATCAAACAACATTTTAAACATTTTCAACATGGATGAAAGTCACATATTATGAAACTAGATAAAATTCTAAGCACTTTACATGTTTAAATCATTTTAATCCGATGCAGGATTTGTGAGTTATGATATGCATGAACATGAGGGTTTTTTCTGTAAAACTGCAGTTTTCTGGATAATACGCAAAATCGCAGATCTGGGTAAAAACTGCACATGCCGAATCTAAAACCGGAGCAGGCCCAACAAAAGAAAAACAAAGGGGCGCTGGGGGGTTTCTCACCATGGGCCAAGCCCAGATCGAGATGAGGGAGGAGGCGCCGCCACGCCGATGCGCACATGGAGCGGTCAACGGGAGCGGGACTTGGCGCTGGCCAAGCGGGCACTAGGCGCGGCTCCGGCCGCCGCAGACGCAGGACGCAGGCAGGGGTCGCGGGTGGTTCGCCGAAGACGGCACTGGCGGCGAGACTTTGACGCTGGGAAGATGGATCCGCCGGTCTTGAAGGAGATCGAGGCGCGGAGGCAGCTTCGAAGCAGGAGGCGAGCGGTCAAGGCAGAGGCGTCGTCCTCTGCTCGAACGGGCAGCGGTGCAGCATCGGGCTTGAGCGCCGGGCATGGCTCACACTCGAGCAGCGCAGGGAAGAAGACGCGACGGCATCGCCGCTGCGGGACTTGGGGACGAAGTTCGCCCGGCGAGGACTTGGCGGGGCGACGACTCGGTGGCGCTGTGACAGCTGCAGATTTGGCGCGGACGAGGCGGCGGTGGACCTTGCGGCACGCAGAGGAAGGTCGAAGACGGTGGGGCAGCGCCGGATCTCGGCGTGCGGGGTTCAGTTCATGGCAGCGGTGGATGGATCCAGCGAACAGAGCGGAGCTCCATGCTTCGGGCGCCACGGATGAGCTCCATGCATCGCTCCTGTTAACCCAAAGCAGAGATCGCTGGAGAGATTAGAGAGAGCGAGGAATAAAAGAGAGACTGGAGGAAGAAGCAGAGTGGGACAGCTCGGGGGTCCTGCTGGTGCTCGCCGGCGGCGAGGTTCCCTGGTGGCGGCGGGATCGCGAAGTGAAGGAGCGCTCGGGCAGGTGGTTGGATGGGGAATCGAGGGAGGTAGTGGGTCGATGGATTGGCTGGTGACTGAAACTGAGGGGAGGTGGAGGATCGGGAGGGATCCCGAGAAAGAGTGTGGCGGCGGTGCTAGGGTAGGATCCCTAGAAATTATGTGGGTTGTCTAGATATATATAGAAAGGAGAGAGTTTTGGATCATCCGATCCAGATCGGATGGCTCCGGGTCAAATGGGTGGCCCAATCAAATAACCGAAAATATTGAGGGGATGTTTGAGGTTGATCCGGACCCAACGGTGACGACTAAGCGGTTCGGGTTCGGATAAGTTTCGGACGCGCACACAAGGGGGGTCTAAGAGAGGTGATGAAGGCAAAGGGAGAAACGGCAACGACGAACGAATGCAAGTTTTAAAAACAATGACGGCAACGAGTGCCGATGCAATGCAGATGATGCCATGGTGAGATGCAACAAACAAATAAAATAGAAAAAACACAACTGACTCGCAAAACAAGGAAGGTATCTGGAGCGTCGGTCTTGGGGCGTTACAATGCCCCCATGCTTCAGGATCTCCGGAACAGGGACAATATCGCCCTGGGCCATATTTGCGACGTGGAGGCGCCGACTCCCCACTCGGACGATTATGCCAACCACCTGACCTTCTTCGCCAAAGTGGTGACGCGCCTGGAGGCTTGATCCGTCAGAGCTCGCCAGCTTGTGGAGCAAAGGGGGCACGGCCTGCTTGAGCGCGCCTTCTCGCGTGTCTTCAGCCACCTTCGGAATGCCGACCCCAACTTTGATTTTGACGCCGCCTTCGCCCCCGTACCCATGGCTGTCCGGGGCGACCTAGCACGCTGGGTTGAGGATCATGTGGACGCGTTGGTCAGGGCCTTCGCTTTGGAGGATGATGCGGTGGTGGTCATCGCAGACGAAGGCGACGGGGGCGTTGCTGATGGCGGTGATGGTGCCGACGAAGACGGCGATGATGCAAGTGACGCGTCTGCGAGTGACGCAGCGAGCGACATTTCCGGCTGATCCCGTGTTCTCCTGTTATTTCTTCCTGCGCACAAACTCGGGCGGGGCCCTTGGAAACTTGTGAGAGCATTTTGAGAGGGGGAGCCCCTCATATAAGCAAACTGCAGTTTTTACTTTTCCAAGCGATATGAGTTTGTGTCCTCGCGAACTTATAAATCTTGACGCGAGCTTTCTGCCTTGGTTTACCTTAGTCAGCGCCAGCTTGGCGCTAGGCTGCGATATGTTGAGGTCCCGAGAACCTTTCGGAACTCGCTGCCCCGTCGAAAGGTGAGCACCGACTGCAGCGCACGCTCCGGGCGTGCGTGCTTCGCGCAGTCCCGCTCGCGAGAAGCTCGTGAGGGAAAGGCGGTGGACATGAGTCCCAGACAAAACGATATCCAGAAGCCAAGAAATTGCTCAAACGAGAAAAGGCTCCCCCCTCGCGCATCAATAAAACTCAGCTTCAACTCAAATCCAAATCCAAAGGCAAGGCTACAGAAAAGAGAGAGATCCAAAGCAAAAGGCCGCGTCCAGCACCTAGTCTAGTCTTCTGGTCTTCAAGTCTCCTCACCAGCGCGGAGCTAAGTGCTGCCACTAGGCGTGGGAAGGAGCCCCAGGGCCTGAGGCCGGCACCCCTGAGACTCTGGGGCGTGTACATCCCCAACTCATTATTACGTGAGAGTGTCACGGGCGGCGAGCTTCACAGGCACCAGGCCTTCTTCACAGGTACCAGCCTTGCTTCATATTGCCAGACGAGGGCCCCGCCTTGCGCCACTCTCGACCTTCTCTGAGCCGACTGGAGACCAGGACGACACAGAGGAGGGAAAGAGGACGCCAGCGATTCCCTCGGCGACCACAGGTCCTCTGCCGGGGGAAGGGTTGGCGAGGCCTCCCCGGCAGAGGGCCTACCTCTAGGTGTCGTCAGGCGTTCTTGGCGCTTGAGAGGGCCTTGCTCTGGCTCCCTCTTGGTGGCCCCAGTCGTCTCCCTTGTCGGGCCCGGGTGCCGCGCGCTGGAGTCATCGATCGACGGGGCAACCTGGTTCATCAGTAGCCCATGGTTAGCGTAAACTTGTTCTTGAGAGACTAGCGGTACCCTGTAGCTGCCGCTGTTGGCGCGATCGTTGTGGTTCTCCGTTGGCTCTTGGAAAGCATCCGCTCCAAATGCCCCTTCTTCCCAATCTTCTCCAGCGAACGAGCCGACGTCGTCCTCTGGTGGGTACTCTTGGTCCATCATGCGGGGCACGTAGGCTTCCGGGGCCGTCACCCCGAACACCTCGCCATGGTGCCCCACACTCCATGTTGCTCTGCACATGATGTTGTCCTGGGGAGGGCGATACGGCACCCGGCCGGAACCATGGGGGGTGACGCTTGTGCTTGTCGAGGGCGGCATGGGGGGGAGGGCTGGAGCCCCCTGCGCCGCCGGCCGTGCTGATGTTGACGAAGCCCCCGTGCGCAGTTGATGGTGTGCAAATGTGGTGAGGCTCGCCGCGCGTCCCTGCAGCGGCCTAGGGGGGGGGGAGTTGATGGCAGAAGGGTGGTGCTCCCGACGCCGCTGCGTCCAGCAGTTCAGCGACCCGCTCAAGTAGTGTGTCCCGGCCGCTCTCCATCAGCCTGCATCGCAGCAGCTCCCTTGCCACCGTAAGTGCCGCCCGTATGTTCGCTTGCTCCCGCCGCGAGTGCGGTGCCATTGCTGCGGCGTGGCTTGCTGCTCTCGCCGTGGCCCGTACTTGCCGTGGGGTGAGGGTGGATGACACCTGACCGCGCTGTCCGCGCCCAGCGGAGCTTGGTGGCGCCCGTGCTGCTTGGGGTGCGGGGTCGAGATCTCCATGGGCAGGCGGCGTCGTCCGGGCCGGCCAGGCTGCTCAGCTGTCAGAACCGGCCCTTGGGTCGCCAGACATCGCAACCGGTGAACGTCGAAGAGCTGGTTGGTGGAGAAGAAGCTCCGGCGCACCCCTACCTGGCGCGCCAAATGTCGGATGTGGGGTTCCGGCAAACCCTTGAGGTTCGAACACTGGGGTGCGCGCGAAGTCTTTCCCTCCTACCGATCTACGCTCTAGCTCGCTAGGATCTTGCGGACGAACTCGACGAACTCACAGCACAGAAAGAGACACGGGGTTTATACTGGTTCGGGCCACCGTTGTGGTGTAATACCCTACTCGAGTGTGGTGGATTGCCTCTTGGGCTGATGATGAACAGTACAAGGGAAGAAAAGCCTCCTGAGGTTGAGGTGTTCTTGTGCGTGTGAACTTGTGGTGTGAGGATTTGATCTACCCAGGCTTGCTTCAGTTCAAGCTCTGTTGCCTCCTACTGTGGTGGCTACACTACTGGAATCAGCTACTTTGCCATCTGCCAGCTCTTTGCCGTCTGCTAGCGGACGGCAAATAAGCTCTTTGCCATCAGCTACCCAAAAAGCGGACGGCAAAGAACCGGTGATGGCAAAGAGCAAGGTTACCATCAGCGATTCTTTGCCATCCGCCGCTGACGGCAAGATGATTACCGTCGGCTAGCGGACGACAAAGAGGAGGGGCCCCACCGACGAAGTTGCAAAAAAAAACCTACTTGGGCCCTCTTTGCGTCCGCTAGCGGACGGCAAAGAGCAAGAAGGCGGACGGCAAAGGTGGCGGGCGACAAAGAGGGAGGGCCCCATGCGTTAACGGGCCGCGCCCCACCCCCTCTCTCTCTTTCTCTCCACCTCTTGACCCCTTCGCACCACCCGCCCGCCCGCGGCGCCCGCCCGTCGCCCCACCACCCGCCGCCACCCAGCGCCCCCGCCCGCTGCCCCGCCGCCCTGCCGTCTGGCGCCGCCACGCCCAGCGCCCGGCACCTCCGCGCCTCGCCGCCTCGGCGGGCAGCGCGCCGCCCGCCCCGCCCCCTCCTCCGCCGCCCAGCCGCACCGCCCCCTCCTCCACCCTCGCCCGCCACCCAGCGCCCCCGCCCGCTGCCCCGCCGCCACCGTTTAGGCGCCGCCACGCCAGCGCCCGGCACCTCCGCCCGCCGCCCGGCCAGCAGCGCCCGCCGCCCAGGCCGCCCGCCCCCTCCTCCGCCGCCCCAGGTCGCACCGCCCCCCTCCTCCACCCTCGCTGCAGGTGAGTCTCTTCTTCCTTTTTTTTCCTTTTTTCTGTTTTTTAGTTTTAGGTTTATGTTTAGTTTTAGGTTTATAGGTTTAGTTTTAGTTTAGTATTAGGTTTAGTTTTAGTTTAGTATTAGGTTTAGATTTAGAAGAGGAAGAAGAAGAAGAAAGAGAGGAGAGGAGGAGAAGAAGAAGAGGAAAAAGGAAATGAGGAAGAAGAAGAAGAAGAAGAAGAAGAAGAAGAAGAAGAAAAAGAAGAAGAAGAAGAAGAAGAAGAAGAAGAAGAAGAAGAAGGAAAAAATGAAGAGAAGGAAAAGGAGGAAGAAGAAGAAAAGGAAAAAAGGAAGAAAAGGAAAAGGAAGAAGAAGAAGAAGACACCCGACCCCGAGACCCCGACCCGACCCGACCCGACACCCCGACCCGACCCCGACTGACACCCGACCCGACCCGACCCCGACCCGACCACGACAAGCGGACCCGACCCGGCACCCGACACGACACCCGACCTCGAGAGACCCCACACCCGACACTGACCTCACCCCGACCCCGACACCCCACTGACCCGACCCCGACACCCCGACCCCCAAGGCTGACCTGACAAACCCCGACACCCGACCGAGCCTGACCCAACACCCGACCCCGAGCCCGACCCGACACCGACCCCGACACCACACTTCCTCAAACAACACCCAGACACCGACACGACACTACCCCAACATCGACACGACACCCGACCCCCCGACCCCGAAACAGCAACCCGAACCCGAAACCGCACCCCGACACCCACAGGACAACCCGACCACCGAAACCACACGAAAAGGTGTTCTTTGGCCTTCCAGAGGCCGACGGGGTCATATATTTGTGAATTATTAGTTAGGTAATATATTTTTCGATTTTTTTATGAAAACATCATATATAATTGTGTTGATCGTGTAGTTTTAATTGTGCAGTTGTTTCATCGCTGCGAGGTTTGGTGTTAATTTACCTCGCCATGCTTCGATTTAGCTCGCTTCTTCGCTCGTGGGTGAGCACAAATGACAACTCCTCCTCCCCATTAATTATTTGATCTATTCGGATGAAACTTGATAGCTAGCTATATATGTGTCTTGAATCATCGATATGCGTAACCAATATGTGTCTCCCGCTCGAAAGCGTCATAGTTATAAATATGCATGCATTTGCATATTTATAACCTTGATTCTTTCGAATTGTCCAACGCTATCCATGGACAGCTGAGTATGTGTAGATTGGGTTCGTTTTCCCATATGCTTTTGCTCGGATCCGACGCATATATTTTCGCTGCCTCCCTGTTGTTCTCCGGGTACACATCCTCTCTGTTTATTGCAGAGACGTGTATCGAGGAGAACGGCGGGAGGTGCTGCCAAATTTTAACGCCGGATCTGGATGGAAAATAAACCCAATCTACACATACACGTGGGATTAGGACCTATCATTACCTATTAGAGTGTAGGTTGCATGGACGTAATAAAATTGACAAAGTAGATCAACCGATGAATATATACATGGTGAATTACATATATAATTGTTGTGTGTCCAGAGCTCGAAAGTCAAGATGAGTGACCGTGCTTGGATGTATACGGTCACCGGGTCAAAACAAATGGAGCGCGAATGGTTCACAAAAACTAAGGGGTTTGTGCAAGCCGCATTTGCAAATGGCCAAAAGAAAACCTGGTGCCCTGTTTCCGGTGCGGCAATTGGGAAAAGAAGCGAGAGGCTGAAATGGGCAAACACTGCGCAGAAGAGTGGTTTTACGCCCGATTATATGGTGTGGACATTTCATGGTGAGTCCGCCCAACATGACCGAAGCTGAGGTGGATCGTCGTCGCACCGACGAGCATGGTACCGGATGGAAAACATGGTGCAAGGCTATGACGATGCTCGGGATTGGACGAGGAGATGGAGGAATCTGCAAAGGCCTTCAATGAAATGTTGGAGTCTTGAACGTCCGCTCCACGAGCACACCGAGCTTTGTCGGTTGGATGTCATCTCACAAGTAATGGCTCAAGGCTCAGTTCAACTTGGGCGAAGAATGCTATGACGCAATTATGACAAAGATTTGGACGCTTTCTACCCAAAGGCCATGTAATGCCCGCAAACCTGTACCGGTCGGACAAAATCCTCTTTGCCTTTGAAGATGCCCTATGAGAAGATACATGCTGTGAGAAAGGATGTGCCTTATTTAGGCTTGACTATGCGGACTTGAACTATTGTCCCATTTGCAAGTCTTCCGGGTATATTGTGGTAGACAACGGTATGGGTGAGAAGACACGCACCAAAATCCCGTTAGTGTTCTTCGGTATATGCCAATCGTACCAAGACTTCAACGTCTTTTCATGGTCGAAGAGACGGCAGACGGATGACATGGCACAAAACAGCAAAAGAACCGAACTAGATGCGAGATGGGAATCGATGATGGTACACATCGATGGTGTTGCGTGGAAAAGTTTGATGAATTACATGTCGACAAAGTGGCAGATCCGAGGCATCCTCGAGTCGGCATCAACACCGATTGGTTCAGTGTGTTTGGTATGACGGCAGCCCAATACAGTTGTTGGCCCGTATTTGTCTTTCCACTCAATCTCCCCCTCGGACAGATTATGCAAAGAAAGAACATTTTCCTGACGTTGATAATTCTAGGACCCAACTATCCGGGAAAAAATATGAATGTGTACATGCATCCGCTTAAGGACGAATTGCAAGAAGCCTGGGATAATGGGTTCAAGACATACGACGCCTTTAGCAAACGGAACTTCATAATGCGTGTCTGGTACATGTACTCGACGCATGACTTGCCGGCGTATGCACTATTCGTTGGCTGGTGTGTGCATGGAAGGTTCCCGTGCCCCACATGCAAGGGAGCTCTTGAGTTTCGTTGGCTTCAGGCCGGTTGCAAGTTTTCTTGCTTCGACATGCATAGACAGTTCCTGGATCCTCGCCATAAGTTCAGGAAAGACAAGAAGAACTTCATCAGGGGTAGAGTTGTCAAAAACTCTGCACCACCTGCATTGACAGCCAATGCACTGGATCGGTTAAACCCTCTCGAGCCAGATCCACAACGTCCAAGGTTCTTCAAGGGGTATAATACTAAGCACGCGTGGACTCACAAAACATGCTTATGGGATCTTCCTTACTTCAAAGACCTCCTTTGCCCACACAACATCGACGTGATGCACATCGAGAAGAATATCGCCGAGGCACTTTTTGGTACATTGTTCGGCATAGATGGGAAGTCAAAGGATAATACTAAGGCTAGAGTCGATCTGGAGGCGCTATGTGATAGGCCGTTACAAAACATGAAAGAACCGAAGGAAAGCAGAATCGGACGAAGCCAAAGGCATGGTTCAATCTTGGAAGGCCAGCTATGAGGGAAATTCTCTTGTGGGTGCAACAGCAGTTGATGTTCCCGATGGGTATGCAACGAATCTAAAGAGGGGAGCGAATCTTGATAAACTGAAGATATTTGGTCTCAAGAGTCATGATTGGCACATATGGATTGAGCGGTAATGCCGGTGATGTTGCGTGGCTTCATCCACGAGGATGAATGGCTAATCTTGGCAGTAACTCAGCTATTTCTTACGTGTTCTTTGTGCGAAAGAACTATCGTCTGGCCTACTAGAAGAAATGGAAGAGTTGGCGCCGGAGTTGATCTGCAAGTTAGAGAAGATCTTTCCACCGGGCTTCTTTAATCCAATGCAGCACTTGAATTTGCATCTCCCAACCGAGGCAAGATTGGGGGGCGTGCAAAATGGTTGGTGCTACCTAACCGAGAGAATGCAAGACGCTCGACAAAAATGTAAAAATAAACGTAGAATTGAAGCATCGATGGCTGAGGCATTCATCACGGAGGAGGCGGCAAACTTCGTAACAGCGCACTCTGAAGCCAAAAATCGTCATTTGCATAATCCAAGCCTCGGTACAATGTCGACGAGCCTAAAAGGGTGGATCCAACCTCAGCCTATTCAAAGGGAATCTCGCACCAGCTAGTGTTTCACATCCAAAGTATCTTTGAATAACGAAGAATGGCGGACCATTTTGTTGTATATCTTCAACAACTCGATAGAAGTGCGGCCGTACATCGAGTAAGTTCTCGGTACATTGTTTCGCAACTTCTATTTCCTTTGAACTACTCTTATTCCTCGGATATGTCATACGGTCGATACGTCGCCATATTCTCGTATGGAGCGGAGATCCAAAAGGATTCCGTCGAAGAGTATGAGCTTCTCGCAAAGCAAGGAGGTGGCTATCGGTTTCATCTCTTGGTTCAAACAAACGGTAATTTCTATTAGACAATTTCATTTCATTCGCTAATTTGTGCATAATGCAACAATCCTTTCATATTAAACTTGTAGGCTAATTCAGAGTCTATGGACGCCGAATTGAGACAAGTCGCTAATGGTTTTGACTATAAGGTCCGTTCATTTGACAAGTACGACATCAACGGGTATCGCTTTCGTACCTATGGCAAAGAGCTATCTATAGCCGTAATCGAAAGTCAACAAATTGTTGTGTATCCGCTATCGTGAAGGAGGTACCGAGTATTATGGGAGAGTTGAAGCAATTTATGAACTACTGTTCTATGGTGAAAACCCACCGAATGTCGTAGTCTTCAAATGTTATTGGTTTCACCGAAGGAGACTAGAAGGACTCATGAACATGTAGGGCTAGTTGAAATCAACCAAAGCACTCATTTAGATGTTCACGATGTCTATATTATGGCTCAACAAAGCGACCCAAGTATTCTATCTACCGTGGGCCTGCCAAACTAATCCAAATCTGAAAGGTTGGGATGTCGTTTATGAAGTGCCGCCACGTGCTAGACTTTCTCCCCAAAGGAAGAGGATTATGAACCTCACATTAACCTAAACACATATGAAGGAGAATTCTTCCAAGAGACACGTCTTTCCAAAAAGCGTTTCAAGAACCGCTATACTTCACCCCAAAACATTGAAGTAGACAGCGACAGTGAATCCGACATCACCCCAGAGGAGGAACAAGAAGAGGTTACTGCTGCGGATGACCTGTCAATGCTTGACCGATTACGTCAAGGTGGCCTTGCACATGTTGATGCCAATGAACCCTATGAGCCCGTCATTGATTATAGTGATGATGATGATTATGCATTTATTGATGATACTGATCGAGATTATTAGTAGTGTCAAGTATTACATTTTTTTATGTTGTACTTGATGATGATACACTTAAGTGATACACATATTATTATTCATGTCGGTCTTTTTTATGTTGTACTAATTTCGTTTCGCTTTGTCATGGCAGGTGTTGAAAGATGGTGGGCGCTGGTCGGGAGCGTGGTCGTGGGAGAGGAGGTAGGGTGACTGCTACGGCGCCTTCCTCGCCGCCACCCCAGCCTGTTTCACCCGAGCACGTGGATCGCTAGGGTGGACTCGTCCCGAGGAGGAGGCTACACGGACTCGTCCACGAGCCTCCGGTCCACGGGTCTTGGGCCTCGAGTTCGGCCGACGTGACCCCGGAGGAGCACACGTCCGGATGGGGTACTGGCCGGATCAGCCCGAGGAGCCGAGTGGCCATGCTGATGATGGCGGGAGCCTGATCTTGAGGAGGAGGGGGCACCGTCTACCAGCAGTGCTACACGGCTCCCGTCCCGCGTGACCCGCGAGCATAGGTGGTTGATTTTCCCTGATGGGGAGAGGTGCGTAAGTGCATTTAATATTTTTGTACCTTGTGCATTCACGTTTTTCAAATAACTAATGCGTTGGCCTTGTCATGCTGCGCAGAGGTTGGGACCACCATCATAGTGTCCGCCGCCCAACTCCGTCCTTAGAGTTCTTTGCCGCAAAACTTCCCGGGTTTGTCACGTTGCTGGTGAGGGTCGGCTTCGAGCTTGGATTGAGCTGGGAGCACTATTGCATGTTCTGCCCCGCCGGGATGAGATTATCGACGGTGTCGTAAAGTACACGAGGGCGTATATGGTGATCGTAAAGTTCGGGTAATTTCTCCTTTACACATTTAAAAATCTTCAACTAGCTAGTTATTAATTGTACTAATCAATATTGTCTCATTTGATTGCAGACATTCTACAGGTGTGAGGAGGGATACGAGGAGGACGCGGCACATGTTATCGAGAACGTCTGCAAGCGCCTACTCCAGAACTTACGGCACGAGGCTCGGGTGCAGGCTGTTCGAGACTACTACGCCTTGCATGGTATCAAGAAGACCAAGCCGGCGTGCCGCGATAAGTTCCTGAGTAAGGAGCAGTACATGAAGGTAATTCTTAAGGCCTTCTCTACTTAAGTTCCTTCATTTAGTAATTCTTAGCCGTAGCACTCAAGTTTCTATTTGCTAACTTAGGCGCCTCCGAGATGGTGTGCGGATCGGATGGATTGTTGGGAGGTGTTGGTCGATGAGTTTCTATTTGCTACCGACACGAGCCACCCCGCTCCTACACCTCCTGGATCTTGGTAAGTTTATCTAGTGTTTTGCTTAACACATGCATAAAGACCTAGACTTAGCTTTATTTCCTCCAATGCTTACCATAATGACCTAGACTTAGCTTCTTCTCCTCCAAAATGACTTAATAAGCTATCGACCTCCAAAACCATCCATTTTACCTAAGTTAGCTCTAAACGATCTGCATTAGCTTACTTATGTCAAAAATTGCATAATTAGCTTAGTTAGCTCATAGGCGATCCATTTTACCTAAGTTAGCTCTAAAATGACCCATTTTACCTAGGTTAGCTTATAAATGATCCGATTCATCCAAGTTAGCTCAAAATGACCCATTTCACCTAAATTAGCTCTTAAATGATCCATTTCACCAAGTTAGCTACAAACGATCCATTTCACCTAAATTAGCTCTTAAATGATCCATTTCACCTAAGTTAGCTCAAAAAGATCCATTTCAACTAAATTAGCTAAAACGATCCATTTCAACTAAGTTAGCTCATAAAAGATCCATTTCAACTAAATTAGCTCATAAATGATCCATTTCAACTAAGTTAGCTCATAAATGATCCATTTCACCTTAGCTAGCTCATAAACGACCCATTTCAACTTAGTTAGCTCATAAATGATCCATTTCACCTTAGCTAGCTCGTAAACGACCCATTTCAACTTAGTTAGCTCATATATGATCCATTTCACGTAAGTTAGGTCATAAATGGCATACTCTTCTTGTTCTAGTCTTCTTCTTGTTCTACTCTTCTTGTTCTAGTCTTCTTCTTGTTCTACTCTTCTTGTTCTAACTTTCTTATTTTTCATTTTGCAGATTTCATTCACTTGACGAAAGCTTGCATAGATGGAGTGCTCCTTATCCCTTTCTCTGTTTCTTTTGTATCGTTGAACTATGCATGTATCGTTGGATGAAACTATTGTAATATATATGGTTGGATGCCTCTATGTTGAACTTGTTATGTATGATGGAACTATGCATGTAATATATGTGTTTGGATGATGAAGTTATGTGTTGGATATCTTATATGTTTGCTCTGTAATGGCCTTTTGAAATATATCTATATATGTCATATATATTTGTGATGAAAATTGTTGGATTTAATAAAAAGCAGATGATAAAAGAGCCAATATGCGTGCTCTTTGCCTTCGCCATCGACGGCAACGCCGCTCTTTGCCGCTCTTCCGGACGGCAAAGAAGACACGTGGCATCTAGCTGTGCTTCCCGGAAGCTGACCCATTTGGTCACTTTGCCATCGATGGCGACGGCAAAGACACTAGAAATTTTGCCGTCGGCGGGACGGCAAAGGCTGCCGTTAGACACTTAACGGATCGACGGCGCAATTATTGCCGTCCGCTCTCTTTTGGTCCGTCGCGGACGGCAAAAAGGGCCTTTGCCGTCACCGCCAGAAGCGGACGGCAAAGTATTCATCGTAGCCCTACGTTGCCGGAGCCTATTGCCGTCCGCGGCTGACGGCAAAGGATTTTGCCGTCCGCCATTCATGCCTTTGCCGTCCGCCATGGCAGACGGCAAAGTAGCTGATTCCTGTAGTGCTAGTCCTATTTATAGAGGCCCTGGTCCTCTTCCCAAATATTGAGCGGGAAGGGAGCCAACAACGGCGGGCGAATTTGAAGGGGGGACAACTAGTACAAGCTATCCTGACAAAAGCGGTCTTCGCCTGCGAAAAGCCCTGGGGTGACGCCCGTCTTGGGCTCCACGATGACCTCCGCCTTGCCTTCCTCCCGGTCTTGGTCTTGTTGCACAAATATGGCAACCTTTGCCTGATGCCTCGGTACTCTTCGCCTGCGCTTGCCTCCTTAGCACCAAAGAGGAAATGGGGATGTTGCGCGCACTGGCGCCCGCGTGGCACCGTTCGTCATGGCTCACGTCACGAGAGTCTCGTGAGGTTTTCCCCGCCTTGATATCTCCGCTCCTCGTGAGCCTGCCTGGCTAGGCCACTCCAGAGGAGGTCTTGCGTCGTCCGCCTCATGAGGCTTGGACCCTCGCGAGGGTCTTGGATGCTTTGTTGATGAAGATGGGTCGTACGTCCTGCTTCTTAGCCACGCTGTGGGCCGCAGGCAGGCAAGTCTGGGGACCCCCGTTCCCAGAACACCGTCAGCCTTCTTGTGCAACCCTGGCTTACTTGCAGCAGCTGTGCCATACTCCTTCTTTAGCACCTTCTTCTTGGAGCTTACTTCCTCCTCAATGGCCACATAGTCCTCATCCTCTGATTCTGAGGTTCTCTTCTTTCTAGACCTGGTGGCTGCCTTTGGCAAGTTTCTTGGAGTGCTCCTGCTGCCATCATCAGAAATGCTAGAGGGATCTGAGCCCTCACTCATCTACACGTGTTCCTCTGACCTGTTCTGGCTGTCACTCTGATCAGACATCTTGCAGGCAAACTGTCAGCAGACCCTGTGAATAGGTTGTAGATGAGGTAGAGTAGATGTGCATCACAAAGTACAGAGGTTTTGCAAAACAAATTGAGTCAAAAATCTTAGTTTCAGTTCTCTACAGAAGTGATCTCGGAGCTACCGAATTGACAAACTCAGTGATACCGAAGCAACACTTGGAACCTAAACTAGTGAACTCGGTTGGGCCGAGTCATAGTTCGGTGGCACCGAGGTTGCTAGGGTTTCACAGAATCTTGAACTCGGTCACACCGATTTGCACGTTTTGGTCAGACCGAAAAGCGCATGTGCAATGACCTAAGCCGAATTGGTGAGATCGATTTCTACATTTCTGTCGGTCCGAGATGAGTTCCGCGAAGAGCTAACCCTAAAATTTTCAAATCAATCTAGACCTAAGGAAGTTTTAGCTAGATAGATTAATCTCATTCGTGGCAAGAAACATGGCATTGTCCTTGTGCTAGGAAACAAAGTGAAAAAGACAGCACAAGGGGTCGAACACTTACCCTAGAACGGCGAGTGTTCGCTACGGCGGCGACGGCGGAGCAGATTCTGTCGACGGTGGAGCAGATTCTGTCGACGGCGGCAAAATCCAATGGCGGGAGGTCGTTGGCAGCGAGGAGACGAACCGGAGACACGAGGAGGCAGAGTACGGCACGTGCGGGCTGAGAGAATTTGAGGAAATTTCCAAAGTCTCACCCGTGGGTATATATATCCCGACCCTGTCAGTGTGACCGAGTGGAACAACTTGGTGGAACCGAGATTGCAGAACCGCAAGCGGTTGCTGAAACTCGGTGTGACCGAAGTGTTCAAATCGGTTGCACCGAGATGAAAACCTAGATCAACTTAGTGAACTCGGTTTGACCGAAATGGATTTCTCGGTCAGACCGAAATGCACAAAGAGGTTTTGGAAGTTTAAATCTATGACGAATTGGGGACTCCGAGTGCTCCTCACACAGAGTGGTTCGAATCTGACTTGATCAAACTTTGTGATGTAGCATGAATAGAGTTTGAGACGAGAAAAACATAGATAGCTAGAGGGAGTTCTTAGGCATTCTTGTCCATCCATTTGGCAAAAGAAAAACCAAACAAACAAAACAACAAATGGATGTCCTTGAATGAGTGAAGTATGCATCCAACATTCTCACACAATAAAATGACAAATGAAATATGTGACAAAGCATGCACAATCATTCTAGCATCTAACAAACAATTTGGTGATGACTAGGTCATCTATATGTGAGTATATTGACTTAGGAGTCAAATGAGAACATTTGATCATAGGTCATACTCATTGCTTAAGCACAAGTGGGGTTGCCACTTTTACATAAAGCATTGTTGAGCTCACATCATTAGAGTTGCTTTAGCTCAATTGATTAGAGTAAATCTCCCCCTAGATGTGATGTCCCTCCTAAGAGTGATGAACTAACCTTGGGATTTGTCGATGATGACTTCATGTAGGTGTCGAAAATGTGGATGCTCAATGTTGATGTAGATCATTCAGAGCAATCCTCTGCAGTGAGTTGCACTTTCAATACCTACACGGGTTAGTCCCACAAGGAACAAACAAGGATATCCATAGACATAGAGTGATGTTCACATAGGATGATGTGCATGAAAGCATTAGGTTACCTTGTCCCTTGTCTTACCATCAAGAGGGTTTGTGACTCCTTGAACTAGTGCAAGATATGGAAGTTGTTTGCACTTGTCCTTGCCAAGATGATAAGAGTGAAGTATGTTGGCGAAGTCACCCTCAAGAACTCTCTAGTTCCTCTTCTTCGGGATCCACACCATCTTGATGGGAATCCTTGGAGTTGTAGTCATACTTGATGAAGTGGAACTTGATGTAGTCTTGGGATAAGTATTTCCCTCAGTTTTTTAGAACCAAGGTATCAATCCAGTAGGAGGCCAAACACAAGTCCCTCGTACCTGCACAAAATGATAGCTACTCGCAATCGACGCGATTAGGGGTTGTCAATCCCTTCACGGTTACTTACGAGAGTGAGATCTGATAGAGATAATATTTTTGGTATATAGATGCAAAGCAAAAAGTAAAAAGCATAGTAAAAACAAAGCAAGTATTAAAGTGATGGAGATTGATATGATGAGAATAGACCCGGGGGCCATAGGTTTCACTAGTGGCTTCTCTCAAGAGCATAAGTATTCCATGGTGGGTGAACAAATTACTGTTGAGCAATTGACAGAATTGAGCATATTTATGAGTATATCTAGGTATGATCATGTATATAGGCATCACGTCCGTGACAAGTAGATCGAAACGATTTTGCATCTACTACTATTACTCCACTCATCGACCGCTATCCAGCATGCATCTAGAGTATTAAGTTAAAAATAGAGTAACGCCTTAAGCAAGATGACATGATGTAGAGGAATAAATTCATGCAATATGATAAATACCCCATCTTGTTATCCTCGATGGCAACAATACAATACGTGCCTTGCAACCCTTTCAGAATCGGGTAAGGACACCGCAAGATTGAACCCAAAGCCATGCACTTCTCCCATTGCAAGAACTACCAATCTAGTTGGCCAAACCAAACGGATAATTCAAAGAGACTTGCAAAGATAACTCAATCATACATAAAATAATTCAGAGAAGATTCAAATATTATTCATAGATAAGCTGGATCATAAACCCACAATTCATCGGTCTCAACAAACACACCACAAAAAGAAGATTACATCAAATAGAACTCCACGAGAGAGGGGGAGAACATTGTATTGAGATCCAAAAAGAGAGAAGAAGCCATCTAGCTACTAGCTATGGACCCGAAGGTCTGAAGTAAACTACTCACACTTCATCGGAGAGGCTATGGTGTTGATGTAGAAGCCCTCCATGGTGGATCCCCCCTCCGACGGAGCTCCGTAACAGGCCCCAAGATAGGATCTCGTGGATACAGGAAGTTGCGGCGGTGGAATTAGGTTTTTGGCTCCTGCTACGATCGTTTGGGGGTATGTAGGTATATATAGGAGGAAGGAGTACGTCGGTGGAGCAACAGGGGCCCACGAGGCGGGCGCGCCTAGGGGGCGCCCCACCCTCGTGACCGCCTCCGTTGTTCCTTGGCGAGGGTCCAAGTCTCTGGATCACGCTCGGTGAGAAAATCGCATTTCAAGGTTTCATTCCGTTTGGACTCCGTTTGATATTCCGTTTCTTGAAACACTAAAAAGGCAAAAACAGCAATTACGGGAATTTGGGCCTCCGGTTAATAGGTTAGTCCCAAAAGTAATATAAAAGTGGAAAATAAATCCCATTATAGTCCAAAACAATAGATAAAGTAGCACGGAGCAATAAAAAATTGTAGATACGTTGGAGACGTATCAGGCATCCTCAAGCTTAATTCCTTCTCGTCCTCGAGTAGGTAGATAATAAAAAGAGAATTTTTGATGCGGAGTGATACTTTGGCATAATTTCAATGTAAATCTCCTTAATCATGGTATGAATATTCAGATCCGAAAGATTCAAGACAAAAGTTCATATTGACATAAAAATAATAATATTTCAAGCATACTAACTAAGCAATTATGTCTTCTCAAAATAACATGGCCAAAGAAAGTTATCCCTACAAAATCATATAGTCTGGCTATGCTCCATCTTCCCCACACAAAGTATTTAAAACATGCACAACCCCGATGACAAGCCAAACAATTGTTTCATACCTTAACATTTTCAAAACTTTTTTAATCTTCACGCAATACATGAGCGTGAGCCATGGATATAACACTATATGTGGAATAGAATGGTGGTTGTGGAGAAGACAAAAAGAGGGAAGATAGTTTCACATCAACTAGGCGTATCAACGGGATATGGAGATGCCCATCAATAGATATCAATGTGAGTGAGTAGGGATTGCCATGCAATGGATGCACTAGAGCTATAAGTATATGAAAGCTCAACAAAAGAAACTAAGTGGGTGTGCATCCAACTGGCTTGCTCACGAATACCTAGGGCATTTGAGGAAGCCCATCATTGGAATATACAAGCCAAGTTCTATAATGAAAAATTCCCACTAGTATATGAAAGTGAAAAAATGAGAGACTCTCTATCATGAAGATCATGGTGCTAATTTGAAGCACACGTGTGGTAAAAGGATAGTAACATTGTCCCTTCTCTCTTTTTCTCTCATTTTTTTGAGCCTTTTCTCTCTATTTTTTTATGGCCTCTTTTTTTATTTTATTTTATTTTTCGTCCGGAGTCTCATCCCGACTTGTGGGGGAATCATAGTCTCCATCATCCTTTCCTCACTTGGGACAATGCTCTAATAATGATGATCATCACACTTTTATTTTTCTTACAACTCAACAATTACAACTCGATACTTAGAACAAAATATGACTCTATAAGAATGCCTCTGGCGGTGTACCGGGATATGCAATGAAACATGAGTGACATGTATGAAAGAATTATGAACGGTGGCTTTGCCACAAATACGATGTCTACTACATGATCATGCTAGCAATATGACAATGATGGAGCGTGTCATAATAAACGGAACGGTGGAAAGTTGCATGGCAATATATCTCGGAATGGCTATGGAAATGCCATGATAGGTAGGTATGGTGGCTGTTTTGAGGAAGGTATATGGTGGGTGTATGATACCGGCGAAAAGTGTGCGGTATTAGAGAGGCTAGCAACGGTGGAAGGATGGGAAAAGTGCGTATAATCCATGGGCTCAACATTAGTCATAAAGAACTCATATACTTATTGCAAAAATCTAGAAGTTATCAAAGCAAAGTATTACGCGATGATCCTAGGGGGATAGATTGGTAGGAAAAGACCATCGTCGTCCCCGATCGCCACTCATAAGGAAGACAATCAATAAATAAATCATGCTTCGAGTTCATCACATAACGGTTCACCATACGTGCATGCTACGGGAATCACAAACTTCAACACAAGTATTCTTTAAATTCACAACTACTCAACTAGCATGACTCTAATATCACCATCTTAATATCTCAAAACAATTATCGAGCATCAAACTTATCTTAGTATTCAACGCACCCAAAAGAAAGTTTCACATATCTTGAATACCAAGTATATTAACATTAAGCAAATTACCATGCTATTAACGACTCTCAAAATAATCTAAGTGAAGCATGAGAGATCAAGTTTCGTTAAAAAAAATCCGCCACCGTGCTCTAAAAGATCTAAGTGAAGCACTAGAGCAAAAATTATCACGCTCAAAAGATATAAGTGAAGCACTATGAGCAAAACTATCAAGCTCAAAAGATATAAGTGAAGCACATAGAGTATTCTATCAAATTCCAATTCATGTATGGCTCTCTAAAAGGTGTGTACAGCAAGGATGATTGTGGTAAACTAACAAGCAAAGACGCAAATAATACAAGACGCTTCCAAGCAAAACACATATCATGTGGTGAATAAAAATATAGCTCCAAGTAAATTACCGATGGAAGTGGATTTAAAGAGGGGATGCCTTCCGGGGCATCCCCAAGCTTTGACTTTTTGGTGTCCTTGGATTATCTTGGGGGTGCCATGGGCATACCCAAGCTTAGGCTCTTTCCACTCCTTGTTCCATAATCCATCAAAAGAATTCACCCAAAACTTGAAAACTTCACAACACAAAACTCAATAGAAATCTCCTGAGCTCCGTTAGAGAAAGAAAACAAAAGACTAATTTAAGGTACTGTAATGAACTCATTATTTATTTATATTGATGTTAAACCTACTGTATTCCAACTTCTCAATGGATTATAAACTATTTTACTAGCCATAGATTCATCAAAATAAGCAAACAACACACGCAAAACAGAATCTGTCAAAAACAGAACAGTCTGTAGTAATCTGTAACTAACGCAAACTTCTGGAACTCAAAAAATTCTACCAAACTTATACGACCTAGAAAATTTGTTTATTGATCATCAGCAATTGGGATCTGTATTTTATCACATTCTGGTGATTTTTAACAATTTGGGCACTGAGCGCAATGTTTCTGGAAATTACAGCAAGATCAAATAACTATTATCCAAGAAGATCCAATAGGTTTAACTTGGCACAAACACTAATTAAAAGATAAAACCACATCTAAACAGTGTCTAGATGGATTGTTTATTACTAAGCAACAAGGAAAAATATTGGGTTGTCTCCCAACAAGCGCTTTTCTTTAAAGCCTTTTTAGCTAGGCATTGAGATTCAATGATGCTCACAAGAAAGACAAGAATTGAGGCACAAAGAGAGCATCATAAAACATGTGACAAACACACTTAAGTCTAACATACTTCCTATGCATAGGCATATTACATGCAAACAAATTATCGTAGCAAGCAAAAACTAGCATATGCAAGGAAGCGGAAAGGAACAATAGCAATCTCAACATAACGAGAGGTAATTTAGTAACATGAAAATTTCTATAACCATATTTTCCTCTCTCATAATAATTACATGTAGGATCATAGGCAAATTCAACAAAATAGCTATCACAAAGTATATTCTCAACACGATCCACATGCATGCAAAGTTGATACTCTTCCAAAATAGTGGGATTATCATTAACTAAAGTCATGACCTTTCCAAACCCACTTTTATCAAAAACTTCATAAGATTGAACATTCTCCAAATATGTGGGATCTAAAGTTGACACTCTTCCGAACCCACTTTCAATATTATTGCAAACAATATTATCAAACTCATATTCATCATGGGGCTTAAATAAATTTTCAAGATCATAAGAAGAATCACCCCAATCATGATCATTGCAACAAGTAGTAGACATAGCAAAACTAGCATCCCCAAGCTTAGGGTTTTGCATCTTATTAGCACAATTGACATCAAAAGAATTTATGATAAAATCATTGCAATCATGCTTTTTATTCAAAGATCTATCGTGAGTGACTTCACGGATTTCAGGCAAAACCTTACAAAGATAATCTAGTGCATCCAAATCACTAGGAATTGGCTCATCATAATTGGATCTCTTAAAAAGATTGGCAAGCGGATGAGGATCCATAGATTTTAGCTTCTTTGTTTAGGAATAAATACTAAACTATTTCAACCAAACGAGCAAACGAGCCAAGTAAGACATCAAGGCAAATGAAAAGAGAGGGCGAATAAAACGGCAAGGGTGAAGTGGGGGAGAGGAAAACGAGAGGCAAATGGCAAATAATGTAATGCGGGAGATAGGGATTGTGATAGGTACTTGGTATGCAGACTTTAACGGTGCCAGAAGTGGCTTGTTGTTAGGAGTCCAAGTCTCAACTTGCTCTTGCGTAAGCCTCCCCGGCAACGGCGCCCGAAATCCTTCTTGCTACGTCTTGAGCTTGCGTTGGTTTTCCCCGAAGAGGAGAGGATGATGCAGCAAAGTAGCATAAGTATTTCCCTCAGTTTTTGAGAACCAAGGTATCAATCCAGTAGGAGGCCACGCACAAGTACCTCGTACCTGCACAAAACGATAGCTACTCGCAACCAACGCGATTAGGGGTTGTCAATCCCTTAACGGTCACTTACGAGAGTAAGATCTGATAGAGATAATATTTTTGGTATTTTTGGTATATAGATGCAAAGCAAAAAGTAAAAAGCAAAGTAAAAACAAAGCAAGTATTAAAGTGATGGAGATTGATATGATGAGAATAGACCCGGGGGCCATAGGTTTCACTAGTGGCTTCTCTCAAGAGCATAAGTATTCTACGGTGGGTGAACAAATTACTGTTGAGCAATTGACAGAATTGAGCATAGTTATGAGTATATCTAGGTATAATCATGTATATAGGCATCATGTCCGTGACAAGTAGATCGAAACGATTCTGCATCTACTACTATTACTCCACTCATCGACCGCTATCCAGCATGCATCTTGAGTATTAAGTAAAAAACAGAGTAACGCCTTAAGCAAGATGATATGATGTAGAGGAATAAATTCATGCAATATGATAAATACCCCATCTTGTTATCCTCGATGGCAACAATACAATACGTGTTCTCGCAACCCTTTCTCACATCGGGTAAGGACACCGCAAGATTGAACCCAAAGCCATGCACTTCTCCCATTGCAAGAACTACCAATCTAGTTGGCCAAACCAAACGGATAATTCAAGAGACTTGCAAAGATAACTCAATCATACATAAAAGAATTCAGAGAAGATTAAAATATTATTCATAGATAAGCTGGATCATAAACCCACAATTCATCGATCTCAACAAACACACCGCAAAAAGAAGATTACATCAAATAGATCTTCATGAGAGAGGGGGAGAACATTGTATTGAGATCAAAAAAGAGAGAAGAAGCCATCTAGCTACTAGCTATGGACCCAAAGGTCTGAAGTAAACTACTCACACTTCATCAGAGAGGCTATGGTGTTGATGTAGAAGCCCTCCGTGGTGGATGACCCCTCCATGGAGCTTCCTAACAGGCCCCAAGATGGGATCTCGTGGATACAGGAAGTTGCGCGGTGTGGAATTAGGTTTTGGCTCTGCTACGATCGTTTGGGGGTACGAGGTATATATAGGAGGAAGGAGTACGTCGGTGGAGCAACAGGGGGCTCATGAAGGCAGGGCGCGCCCTAGGGGGCGTGCCCCCACCTCGTGATCGCCTCCATTGTTCCTTGGCGAGGGTCCAAGTCTCCTGGATCACGCTCGGTGAGAAAATCACGTTTCGAAGGTTTCATTCCGCTTGATATTCCGTTTCTTGAAACCTTTGAAAAAGAAAAAAAACAATTACAGGGCTGGGCCTCCGGTTAATAGGTTAGTCCCAAAAGTAATATAAAAGTGGAAAATAAAGCCCATTATAGTCGAAAACAATAGATAAAGTAGCATGGAGCAATCAAAAATTATAGATACGTTGGAGACGTATCAGGAACCCACTTGACCAAGCCTTAGGTGCTTCATTAAATGCATCAATCTCATGTTGAAGCTTGTCCTTGCCTTTTAGCTTGTGGTCCTGTGGTGGAAGATCATCTTGAGCTTGTGTTCCTTGGAAAGAAGTAGGATCATACTTCTCTTGTTGAGGGACAAACTTTTTCTTGGGGTATTGATCTTCTTCCCACTCAACTCCATTGGCATTGAACTTTCGTTCAAAACCAACACCTTGATTCTTCTGGTGTCTTCCTTGCTTGCGCACAATTTCCTCAAATGCTTACTTCCGGCAATACTCTTGTAAACACCTTTATCTATAATCCCCTTAAATAAGATATTTTATTGCTCAAGTGTAACTTGGCTAAGAGAATCATTAGTGGAATCAACAGAGCTACTAGAAGCAACAACATTGTATTTAGCATGATTGTTGTTACTACTAGAAGGATAATCTTTCTTGTTCTTATTGCTAGATTTAACTTGTGGCATAAACGCTTGGCAATGTAAGAAGAACTTTTCTTGCGAAGATCATCATTGATTGCCTTTAAAAACTCATGATCTTGCTCAAGGTTGAGCTTTTCAAAGCGTAGCTTCTCATGAGTCTTTAAAAGTTCTCGATGATCTTCCAAGGTAGTTTCATGAGCTAACTTAAGAGTGTTTAGTTCTTTAGTTAGACGCTCAATCTTCTCCTTATCATTATCATTCGTTTTATTTTGATTATCATGATTAATAGCAAGTTCATCATAGTTCTCATAACTAGAGATGTCAACAAGTAAATCATCATCTCCTAGCAAATCATCTTCATCACTATTGAAATCAACATAATCGGGGTGTGATACCTTTGGACCTTTGGCCATGAAGCATCTTCCAATTCCTTCATTTGGTGAGTCAAATATGTCATAGGAGTTGGTTGACACAAGTGCTAGACCGGCAACACCTTCATCTTGAGTATATTCGGAGTCGGAGTGATAACTTCTTTCAGAGTGATGGTCGGAGTCGGAGCCGGATACCCATTCACCAACATGAGCTTGATGTCTTCTCTTTGTGTATATCCTTGATGATTTGTCCTTCCTCTCCGAATCCTTGCTTCTCCGAGAGGGTCTTCGTTCATATCGATCATCTCTACTCCTTCTCTCTATCTTGGTGGTGATTCTTCTCTTCTACTTCTTCTCTTGGGAGAAACTCTCTTCTTTTGTAGGGAGCCGTACACTCATTGGAGTAGTGTCCGGGCCTTCCACAATTATAGCAATTCCGTTCACGACTTGAAGATCTTTTGTCATTGTAGGACCTTGACTTGGAACTTCTTTCTTTGCTTCTACTGTTGTAGAACTTGTTGAAGTTCTTCACCATTAGGCTCAATTCTTCATTGAAGGTTTGTTTCTCACTTGATGATGTGGGAGCATCACATGAGGCTTTGTAAGCACCGCTTGACTTGTTGTGAAGCTCTTCCTTATCCTTGAGTGACATCTCATGAGCAACAATTCTTCCAATGACTTCCGTTGGCTTGAGATCTTTGTAGTTGGGCATCATTTGGATCAATGTGCACACGGTATCATATTTTCCATCCAAGGCTCTTAGGATCTTCTTGATGATGAATCTATCGGTCATCTCTTCACTTCATAAGCTGGCAATCTCATTTGTGATGAGAGCAAGCCTAGAGTACATTTCAGCGACACCTTCACCATCCTTCATTTTGAACTTGTCAAGTTGACTCTGAAGCACATCCAATTTGGATTCCTTGACGGCGTCGGTACCCTTGTGCATATCAATCAAAGTATCCCAAATTTCCTTTGCATTCTCAAGACGGCTGATTTTGTTGAATTCTTCGGGGCACAATCCGTTGAAGAGGATATCACAAGCTTGAGCATTGTATTGCGGCATCTTCAACTCTTCCGGTGTAGCTTCATGGTTCGGTTCTCTCCCATCAAAGAATTCACCTTGCAAGCCAATACACACAATAGCCCAAACGGCGGGGTTATGTCCAAGAATATGCATTTTCATCTTATGCATCCAACTAGCAAAATTAGTACCATCAAAGAAAGACCTCTACGGTGGTAATTTCCCTCGCTAGACGCCATACTCTCCTAGCTTGTGAAACCCAGGCTATGACCACCAAAGGATATGGAATCAAAGCAAATGGAGACCAAAGCTCCGATACCAATTGTAGGATCGAAAGTATGTCTAGAGGGGGGGGGTGATTAGACTACTTGACCAAATAAAAATCTAGTATTTTCCCAATTTTAAGTCTTGGCAGATTTTAGCAACTTAGCACAAATCAAGTAATCCACCTACACATGCAATTCTAAGAGTATAGCAACGGAATGTAAAACAATTGCATATGAAGGTAAAGGGAGGAGTTTGGAGGGAGCAAACGCAATGTAGACATGGAGATTTTTTATCCGTGGTTCCGATAGGTGGTGCTATTGTACATCCACGTTGATGGAGACTTCAACCCATGAAGGGTAACGGTTGCGCGAGTCCACGGAGGGCTCCACCCACGAAGGGTCCATGAAGAAGCAACCTTGTCTATCGCACTATGGCCATCACCCACTGAGGGAGTCCTGGATTAGGGGGTCTCCGGGCAGCCGGACTATATCCTTTGGCCGGACTCTTGGACTATGAAGATACAAGATTGAAGACTTCGTCTCGTGTCCCTATGGGACTCTCCTTGGCGTGGAAGGCAAGCTTGGCAATACGGATATGTCAATCTCCTCCCTTGTAACCGACTCTGTGTAACCCTAGCCCCCTTCGGTGTCTATATAAACCGGAGGGTTTAGTCCGTATGACAAGAACAATCATACCATAGGCTAGGTTCTAGGGTTTAGCCTCTACGATCTTGTGGTAGATCAAATCTTGTAATACTCATATCATCAAGATCAATCAAGCAGGAAGTAGGGTATTACCTCCATCGAGAGGGCCCGAACCTGGATAAACATCGTGTCCCCCACCTCCTGTTACCATCTGCCTTAGACGCACAGTTCGGGACCCCTACCCGAGATCCGCCGGTTCTGACACCGACATTGGTGCTTTAATTTTAGTTCCACTGTGCCGTCACCATAAGGCTTGATGGCTCCTTCGATCATCGGTAACGATGCTGTCCAGGGTGAGCTTTTCCTCCCCGGACAGATCTTCGTATTCGGCGGCTTCGCACTGCGGGCCAACTCGCTTGGCCATCTGGAGCAGATCGAGAGCTACGCCCCTGGCCATCAGGTCAGGTTTGGAAACTTGAACTACACCGCCGACATCCGCGGAGACTTGATCTTCGACGGATTCGAGCCCATGCCAGGTGCGCCGAATGATCACGACGAGCATGATCTAGCTCTACCGTCGGACAGTGTTCGGGAGATTACACCGGCGACTACTCCGGCCTTCAATCCGAGGCAAATTGCGTCATCTGAGGATGGGTGGATAGACCCCGCCATGGAGGCCGCACTCTTAGCGGCGATAGAGCCGGATACTGACTTCACCCCTTATGAGAGCCGTGATGCCGAACCACTGGATTCGTCTCCAGCCACGAACTCCGAGCCGCCTGCGTCCGTGCCTATCGAATCCGATTGGGCGCCAATCATGGAGTTTACCTCCTAGGATATCTTTCAGCACTCGCCCTTCGGCGACGTGCTAAATTCGTTAAGGTCTCTCTCCTTGTCAGGAGAACCTTGGCCGAACTATGTCCGGCTAGAATGGGATGCGGACGACGAAGAAGTTCACTGCCCACCCACCACCCACTTAGTAGCCATTGTCGACGATTTAACCGACATGCTCGAATTCGACTCCGAAGACAACGACGGTATGGACTACGATGCAGGAGATGAACAGGAACCACCGCCCACAGGGCGCTGGACCGCCACCTCATCATACGATATATATATATGGTGGATACCCCCAAAGAAGGCAATGGCGACAAGACAGCGGAGGATGACCCCTCTAAGAAGCAACCCAAGCACCGATGTCAGCGGCGCCGCTCTAAGACCCGCCATAGCAAAAGCAATGATACCGGCACAAGAAACAATAACACTCCGGATAGTGCCGAAGATGATGACAATCCCCTCCAGCCAGATTTATAGTAGGAGGATGAACAAGCTAGCCCTCCAGAACAGGCAGCAGATGGAGAAACGGAGGATGAAAATTACATGCCTCTCTCCGAAGACGAGGTGAGCCTCAGCGATGAAGCATTTACCGTGCCTGAGGATCCCATCGAGTAGGAGCGCTTCAAGCGCCGGCTTATAGCCACAGCAAATAGCCTGAAGAAAAAGCAACAACAGCTTCGAGCTGATCAAGATTTGTTAGCAGACAGATGGACCGAAGTCCTTGCGGCCGAGGAATACGAACTCGAACGCCCCTCCAAGAGATACCCAAAGCGCAGGTCGCTCGAGGAGGAAGCATTGAAACCTACTTCACCAGCATACGATGCGGCTAACCGGCCACCTCATGGCCGAGACAGAGAGGCGTTTCAGCCTGAAGTTCAGCCTGCACCCCGCCGCCAATCAAACAAATATACCAAGGCCCGGGGCAACATGCGGGACCTGCAAGACGTATTGGAAAGCAGGCAAAACATGCAAGATCGATATACGGGTCACGGGGGCGCGCACCAACGCGGGACGATGACCCTCACGCCGGATACACTAAAAGTAAATCCGGTCGGGCCGAATATAGCAGACAAGACTCATATGAAATGCGTCGTGATATAGCCCGGCACAGAGGCGCCGCACACCCCCTATGCTTCACTGATGAAGTTATGGATCATGAATTCTCGGAGGGTTTTTAACCCGTAAATATCGAACCGTATGATGGTACAACAGATCCCGCAGTATGGATTGAGGATTTCCTCCGCCATATCCACATGGCTCGCGGTGATGATCTACACGCCATCAAGTACCTCCCACTAAAACTCAAAGGACCAGCTCGGCATTGGCTGAATAGCTTGCCAGCAGACTCCATCGGGGCTTGGGAGTATTTGGAAGATCCATTCCTTGACAATCGCCAAGGCACTTATAAAGCGATAACCGGATGCTGATGACTTGAGACATATAACACAGCAGCCAGGGGAATCGGCCAGGCAATTCTGGACACGGTTCCTAACTAAGAAAAACCAAATTGTCGATTGTCCGGATGCAGAGGCCTTAGCGGCATTCAAGCATAACATCCGTGACGAGTGGCTCGCTCGGCACCTCGGTCAGGAGAAGCCGAAATCTATGGCAGCCCTCACGACACTCATGACCCACTTTTTGCTGGGCGAGGATAGCTGGCTGGCTCGCAGCAACAACACATCAAGGAATCCGGCCACCTCAGATACTAAAGATGCTAACGACAGACCACGTCGTAATAGGCACAAGCGCCGCAACAACGGCGATAATGCCGAAGATACGGCAGTCAATGCCGGATTCAGAGGCTCTAGATCCGGTCAGCGGAAAAAGCCATTCAAAAGAAGTACTCCGGGCCCGTCCAGTTTGGACTGCATACTCGATTGCTCATGTCAAATTCACGGCACCCCCGACAAGCCAGCCAATCACACCAACAGAGAATGCTGGGTGTTCAAGTAGGCCGGCAAGTTGAATGCCAAAAACAAGGACAAGGGGCTGCATAGCGATGACAAGGAGGAGCCCCAGCCGCCGAACACGGGAGGACAGAAGAGGTTCCCCCCACAAGTGAAGATGGTGAACATGATATACGCAACCCACATTCCCAAGAGGGAATGGAAACATGCACTAAGGGACGTCTATGCGATGGAGCCTGTCGCCCCAAAGTTCAACCCATGGTCCTCTTGCCCGATCACCTTCGATCACAGGGACCACCCCACTAGTATCCCTCATGGCGGATCCGCCGCATTGGTCCTAGACCCCATCATTGACGGATTCCACCTCACTCGGGTCCTCATGTACGGCGGCAGCAGCCTGAACCTGCTTTATCAGGATTCAGGATACAGTGCGCAAAATGGGTATAGATCCCTCGAGGATCAAACCCACCAAAACCACCTTTAAGGGTGTCATCCCAGGTGTAGAGGCCCATTGCACGGGATCAATCACACTGGAAGTAGTCTTCGGATCTCCGCACAACTTCCAAGCGAGGAGTTAATCTTCGATATCGCCCTGCTCTGCAGCGGGCTATCACGCACTACTCCGGCGAACCGTGACGGTAAAATTCAATGCGGTACCGTGACACGCATACCTCAAGCTCAAGATGCCAGGACCTAGGGGGGTCATAACACTCAATGGAAACACAGAGCGCTCGCTCCGCACGGAGGAGCACACTACGGCCCTCGCAGCAGAAGCACAAAGCAGCCTTTCAAGGGAAACCGCCAATTCGGCGATACACCCCCGAGACATCGTTAAGCGAGTCCGGAGTAACCTGCAGCAGGATCGCCTGGCATGTTTAGAGCTCGCCTAGCAATTCGGCCCCCATCCTAGTCCCAGTCAAGCAACAAAATCCGTGCCACGCGTACATAATTACGCACTGAAAATACCATGGGCATAGACGGGGGCACGATTAGGGCATCTCCCGTAATGCGGCTCAACCGCCCTAGGGGCTGCATACCTTTATCATTTTTTCTTATTTCAGGACCTTACTCTCTGGAAGCCCTTTCCGGCAGCATGATTGCTAGACACATTACAGGAAGGAACAACCAAGGAGGCAAAAAGCTAAGTCATACAATGGAATCCCAAGGTGGTCTCTGATAACGATCGAAATACCTGTTTTAAATACCCATACGCAGCTTGCCCTTGGATAGGACATGTCAAATAGTCCTATTCTTTGCTTATTTGCACTACCTGTATACATACGCTTCGACGTATTATTTAAATAACAATGCATATCATTAGTCTATTATTGCATTATCCATCCTTTTTCTTATATGTTCATTTATTTACAATTTGCACCCGTACATTCTGGTATGGCCAGTACGCCAGGGGCTTTCGTATACCCCATAATACAGCGTGAGAAGTCCGAACACTTTCGACGGTGCGGCACCCCGAACTTATAGCATTATATGCATCAACTCCGAATCATGTCTTGGGTCAATAGTTGGGTTTGCCCGGCTCCCATGTTTTGGTACCTTACGTTCTGCAATATCGGCTAAGGTAGCACTGGGAGAACTACTGCGATTGTGTCCCGGTTCTTCCGGACGAGCACCTCAGTAGAGAAAGCCAAAACTGACTCTCATGATAAGGCGAGAGTTGGTCGCTGTTCGAGAGATCTCAAGTCCTTAAAGACATTTTCTGCTTCGGGCGAGGAGTCGGCCTTGCTCGACTTAGGCGTATATAGCGCCGCAGATTCGGCCTTCTGAATACTAGGGGCTTCGCCAAAATTTAAAATTGTAGACTTCTATGGCTAAGTGAGAGTGATAAAGCCTTATAGTCCGATTGCTTGGTTCGTTGTGCTGAACACGTCCTTCGAAGGACTCAAAATTGGGATAAAGAGTGCTCAGGTGTATCCCGAACACCCCAAGATTAGTTACATGGGGGCGTGTTTACGATTGGCCAACTCTCAGATTTTATAAACGGCCGCACATAAGGTAATATTTTAAATTCAAAAAGCATTGCATAGCGCAAATGAACTAGTTTTCACATTACAGGATCACATGAGCATGTTCATTCAAAAATTACATTTTTTAGCACATTCCCCCTCCACAAGGCGGGCACCCTTCAGGACACTATCATAATACATTTCAGGGTGGCAATGCTCCTTGCCCTACGGTGGCCCCTCCTTCACCAGCTTCTCGGCGTCCATCTTCGCCCAGTGCACTTTCGCACGGGCAAAGGCCCTGCGTGCACCTTTGATGCAGACGGGCCACTTGATGACTTCAAACCGGGGGCAGGCATTCACAAGCCGCCCCACCAGGCCGAAGTAGCTGCCATGCAGGGGCTCGCCAGGCCACATCCGGACTATGAGATCCTTCATGGCCTGTTCGTCAGCCTTGTGAAGCTCGACCAGTTGCTTCAGCTGGTCGCTCAAAGGCATGGGGTGTTCGGTCCTAGTATACTAAGACCAGAACAACTTCTCCTTCGAGCTCCCCTCCTTGGCCCGGTAGAACTCCGCGGCATCTGACGCACTGCGAGGCAGATCTGCAAACGCTCCTAGAGAGCTCTGAACTCGGGTAAGTAAAAAGAATTTTTCTTTCACATGCTTGCTTTGCATAATGAATGCCTTACCCGCCGCTATCTTCCTAACCGCCTCAATTTCCTGGAGGGCCTTTTGGGCTTCGGCCTTGGCATGTTTTGCGCTTTCGAGGGCCTTCGCAGGATCGGACTCTCGCGTCTTAGAGTCAAGCTCCAAGGACTCGTGCTTCTTGACGAGAGCCTGGAGCTCTTGTTGCACCTCGCCTACTCGGGCCTCTTGTTTTTCTCGCCCGATGCGCTCCTTGGCCGCTTTGTTTTCGGCCTCGGACAGCGCCTCCTTCAGGGTCGCCACTTCGGTCGTGGCCCCTGGCACATTCATGATGATCCTATTATTTTGCAACCAAATCTCTTTTTAATATATATAGACAAGGTATTTCTTACCTTTGCTCTCCTCGAGCTGCCTCTTGGCAAGGCCGAGCTCTTCCTCGGACCGCTCAAGGTCCTGCTTCAGTGCAGCGACCTCCACAGTACGTGCGGCTGCGGCCAATAGTGAAGCCTGCATATTCACATAGACATATTATGATTAGACTCCTGTGATTATTATTTGATCCTCCATTCGGCTTTTCTTCGCGAACGCCAAACATAGCATCAGGGGCTACTGTCTATGCGGTAGTATTTTCCTCTATTTTGACTACTTACCTGAAAGCCTGTTAGGAGGCTGGCACAAGCTTCAGTTAGTCCGTTTTTGGCGGACTGAACCTTCTCGATCACCGCACTCATGATAGTGCGGTGCTCTTCGTCGATGGAAGCGCGAAGCGCTTCCAAAGAAGTTGTCCGTGCCTCCGGATGGACAGAGGCCACCGGGCTGGCGGCTTGCCCTCTTAACAGGGGTCGCCACGGAGTCCGGAACCACTGGAGGTTCCGGCGCAGTGTTCGGCTGGGGGCCGAACCTGGAGCCCATGGGAGTCTTGCTCCCTTTGCGCCCAAGGTCCGGAAGGTCGCCTCGAGGCGCCTCCGGGACTACCTCCCCTCGGCTTGGTGCCCTTTGGGACAACACCTCGACGTTGTCCGTGGGGCGAGGGGTAGAGGCGGTCGGAAGTGAAAATACGTCGATATGGGCTCGGGACGCACTGCATAATCATGTTCGGCGTAAAGAGAAGCAGTGCAATAAAACATTCCATGAATTACTGTGGTATCCGGATAATTACGACTTCGCCAGGGTAACCACTAGTCGCCGCTGTAGGCGGCCGTCGTGGAGCAGTCCGGAAAGAGGGTCCTTGCCTTCTTGGACCCTTCGGCCTCCCCGGTTGGGGCGACCTTCCTTTTCTTGTCTCCCCCAGCTGGGGGGGGGGGGAGAACTCTCCTCTTCCTCCTCCTTGTTTTCGTGGGAGGAGTGCGCCTCGGAGTTATCGGACGATGAGCCTGATATCACCTGGCGCCGGAGACCCTTTCGTGTCCCCGTGGCCTTCTTCACCGGCACCTCGTAAGGCGCCGGAACCAGCATCTCCGTTAGGAGAGCATTTGCTGGATCTTTGGGTAGGGGGGCTGGACAATCAATCTGCTCCGCTGTCTCGACCCAGTCCTAAAAAATGGCGTGGAAACTTAAATCCCGCACATGATTAAACTAGGGAAAACAAATATCATGTGAGATATAAAAATGTACAGGATTGGCATGGCGCTTTGCGCTGAGTCTGCGGTCTTTGGAAAGGGGAAGAGGTACCTCGGCGCCCTTGAACAACACCCTCCAGACGTCCTTGTGCGTCGTGTCATAGAGCTCTTGCAGCATCCGGTGCTTGGCCGGGTTGAACTCCCACAAATTGAATGCCCGTCATTGACACGGGAGGATCCGACGGAAGAGCATGACCTGGACCACATTGACGAGCTTGATTTTCTTGCTCATCATGTTTCTGATGCATTTCTAGAGTCCGGTCAGCTCCACCGATGAACCCCAGGACAAGCCCTTCTCTTTCCAGGAGGTGAGCCGCGTGGGGATTCCGGATCGGAATTTGGGGGCCGCCACCCAGTTGGTGTCGCGCGGCTTGGTGATGGAGAACCACCCCGATTGCCACCCCTTTATGGTCTCCACATAGGAGCCTTCGAGCCAGGTGACGTTGGGCATTTTGCCCACCATGGCGCCTCCGCACTCCGCTTGTTGGCCGACCACCACCTTCGGTTTAACATTGAAGGTCTTCAGCCACAAGCCGAAATGTGGTTGGATGCGGAGGAAGGCCTCGCATACGACGATAAACGCCGAGAGGTTGAGGATGAAATTTGGGGCAAGATCATGAAAATCCAGCCCATAGTAGAACATGAGTCCGCGAACAAACGGGTGAAGCGGAAATCCTAGCCCGCGGACGAAGTGGGTAAGGAAAACTACCCTCTCATGGTGCTCCGGCGTAGGGATGATCTGCCCCGCATCTGGGAGCCGGTGTGCGATGTCCGCGGCTAGATATCCGGCTCCCCATCACTTTGTGATGTTCTCCTCCGTGACGGAGGAGACCATCCACTTGCCTCCCGCTCCAGACATGCTTGGGGTGGTTTGAGGAGAAAAGCGCGAACTTGGCGCTAGAGCTCGAGTGCGCAAGAACGGGTGAGCTAGGAGGAAGAATGCGTAGGTGAAAAGGGTGAATCCTCGTCCCTTTATAAGGGCGGAAGAGGCGATGCGCCTCCCCACTCACCTGGTAAAATCACTTATTCCTCAAGCGTCGTAATTGATGGCGCGGTCGGGTTACCCACACCCGTATTGATGAGAACCCCGTGACAAGGGGACACAATCTCTGCTTCGACAAGACGTGCCAAGGAAACCGCCTCACAATATGTGCCGTGGCTGGTTGAGAAAAACAGTTTGAATAATGACCGGGACGTGGTGTGAGGTCATGCTACAGAATGTGTCAGCAGATTAGATTTGTGGAAATATTATTCTCTCTATGGTGGTATGTGGAATTTGTTTTGCAAAGCCGAACACTATCCTTGTGTTCAAAAACTTCTATGGAGTATTCGGAGGAGGAACCTGCCTTGCAATGTCGAAGACAATCTGGGCGCCGGACTCATCGTCATTGAAGCCTGGTTCAGGGGGTACTGAGGGAGTCCTGGATTAGGGGGTCTCCGGGCAGCCGGACTATATCCTTTGGCCGGACTGTTGGACTATGAAGATACAAGATTGAAGACTTCGTCTCGTGTCCGGATGGGACTCTCCTTGACGTGGAAGGCAAGCTTGGCAATACAGATATGTAGATCTCCTCCCTTGTAACCGACTCTGTGTAACCCTAGCCCCCTTCGGTGTCTATATAAACCGGAGGGTTTAGTCCGTAGGACAAGAACAATCATACCATAGGCTAGCTTCTAGGGTTTAGCCTCTACGATCTCGTGGTAGATCAACTCTTGTAATACTCATATCATCAAGATCAATCAAGCAAGAAGTAGGGTATTACCTCCATCGAGAGGGCCTGAACTTGGGTAAACATCGTGTCCCCCGCCTCCTGTTACCATCCACCTTAGACGCACAGTTCGGGACCCCTACCCGAGATCCGCCGGTTTTGACACCGACACCCACGAAAGACTTGCCTCACTAGGGTAGATCTTCATGAAGTAGGCGATCTCCGTGCTCGTACAAACTCCTTGGTTCAACTCCACAATCTTGACAGAGGCTCCCAAGTGACACCTAGCCAATCTAGGAGACACCACTCTCCAAAAGGTAATAGATGGTATGTTGATGATGAACTCCTTGCTCTTGTGCTTCAAATGATAGTCTCCCCAACACTCAACTCTCTTTCATAGGATTGGATTTGGTGGAAAGATGATTTGAGTGGAAAGCAACTTGGCGAAGGCTAGAGATCAAGATTTATGTCGTTGGAATGGAATATCTTGACCTCAACACAAGTGTAGGTGGTTCTCTCTCAGAAAATGTATGTTAGAAGTGTAGGCATGTTCTGATGGCTCTCTCCACGAATGAAGAGTGGGTGGAGGGGTATATATAGCCTCCACACAAAATCTAACCGTTACACACAAATCACCAAACTCGATGGGACCGAATTAGAAAACTCGGCTGGACCTATTTGGTTCATAATGTGACCGTTAGGCATTTCAGTGGGACCGACATGTCAACTCGGTGAGACCGATATCGTTAGGGTTAGGGCATAACCTAATCTCGGTTGGACCAATTACTCAAACTCGGTGGGACTGATTTTGGAAATAAGCAAACAGGGAATTGGTCAGGCAAACTTGGTGGGACCGATTCGCTCGTCTCGGTGGGACCGAAGTGTTACGAAAAGGAAACAGAGATTTTGCATTGCAGACTCGGTGGGACCGATCGCTCATCTCGGTTAGACCGAAACGTTAAACAAAGAGTTTGCAATCCCATCTCGGTGAGAACGAGATCCCTATTGGTGAGACTGAAGTGACCAGGGTTTGTGGCAGTGGCTATGTCAAGAGAACTCGGTGGCGCCGGATAGAAAGTTTCGGTGGGGCCGATTTTGACTTTAGGTTTGGGAGAAATGTGGATATGAGAAAGTAGTTGAGGGTTTTTGGAGCATATCACTAAGCATTTTGAGCAAGTAACTCATTAAGCAACACCTCACCCCCTTTTGATAGTATTGGCTTTTCCTATGGACTCAATGTGATCTTGGATCACTAATAATAAAATGTAGAGACTTGTGCTTTGAGCTTGAGCCAATCTTTTGTCCTTAGCATTTTGAGGGGTCCACTTTCTAATCCATGCCATGCCAATCATTGAGCTCTCCTGAATTATTTATCTTGAAATAGTATTAGCTCAATGAGCTATATGTTGTTAATCATTACCAAAACCGCCCAGGGATAGTTGCACTTTCAGCGATCCACAATGGCTCTTGGATGCTCAGAACGCGGCGCCTAACCAGCTGGAGGATACACAGTCCTCAAGTGTAACAAGTTTCCAAGTCACGCGGACAGAAAGACTTCAGTGATTCCTTACACTCTTTGGCTCAGGGTGTTTTGGGCTTTTTCCTTGCAAGGATCTCTCTCTCAAATGCTTCAGGGGTGGGTTGCTCTCAAAGGAAAAAAGCCGTGCACTAACTCTGAGCACCCACCAATTTATGGTGTAGGGGGTGGGGTATTTATAGCCAGGAGGCAACCCGACCTGATTTGTCCGAAATGACCCTGGGTCACTAAGGAACCGACACGTGTCCAACGGTCGGATTTTAAACACACGTGGCAGCTTTACTTGGGCTACAAGCAAAGCTGACTCAAACAGCTATGGATAAGATTTGCTCTCATTGTCTTCGCTCGAAGACATATGTCGGTGTCCTAGGAACGTGGGACCCCAGACATGCCTGCCTGCGGCCCTGTATGACCCATCTTCACCAGCAAACATTCAAGACCCTCACGAGGGGCCAAGCCTCGCGAGGCGGACGATGCAAGACCTCCTCAGGGGTGGCCTCACCAGGTTGGCTCGCGAGGGGCGGAGAAATCAAGGTAAGGGGCACCTCGCGAGGTCCCTGTGATGCAAGCCATGACGACCATGACCGGGCGGGTGCCAGCGTGCAGTGTCCTCGTTTCCTCTTTGGTGCTAAAGAGGCAAGCGCAGGCGAGGAGTCCCGAGGCATCAGGCAAGGGTTTCCATATCGGTGCAACGAGACCAAGGCCAGCAGGACGGCAGGACGGAGGTCATCGTGGAGCCCAAGACAGCGTCACCACTAGAGCCTTTGGCAGGCGAAGACCACCTTTAGTCAGGATAACTTATACTAGTTGTCTCCCTTCGAATTTGGCCATTGTGGGATCCCTTCCCGCTCAATATTTCGGAAGAGGACCAGGGCCTCTATAAATAGGACTAGCCACCACCATAGAGGGAGAGATCTGGATCGGCTGGAGAGACACCACATCAGCTCACCGCACAAGAACACCTCTCCTCAGGAGGCTGTTCTTCCCTTGTAATTGTTCATCCTCAGCCCAAGAGGAAATCCACCACACCACACTGGAGTAGGGTATTACACCACATCGGTGGCCCGAACTAGTATAAATCTTGTGTCCCTCTATTCTTTGGGTTCGTCGGGCTAGGCCGTGACATCGTGGTGCGAGTGAGCTAGGGGGAGGAGAGATCTTCGTGCGCACCCTAGTGTTCGAACCTTAAGGGTTTTGCCGGAACCCGTAATGAGACATTTGGCGCACCAGGTAGGGGTGCGTCGGAGCCTCTCTTCCGCCAGTTGATCCGCCGACACTCTGCGGTTCCAATGTCCGGCGACCAGAGGACCAACATCGACCACTGGGCAGCTTGGCCATCCCGGGCGGCGTCGCCCGCCCAAGAAGACCTCAACGCCGCGCTCCAGGCAGCGCGCGCACCGCCAAACGCTGCATGGCGCGAGCGGCGCGGTCAAACGCCATCCACCCTTACTGTACGGCAGGTGCGGGCAGCCGCAAGGGCCTCAAGCTACACCGCGACCACGACGCCGCACACCCGACGGGAACAAGCAAACATGAGGGCCATGCTCACGGTGGCTCGGGAGCTACTGCGATGCCGACTGATGGAGAGCGGCCAAGACGCGTTGCTGGAGCGCGTCGCCGAGCTATTGGACGCCGCAGCCAGGGGTACGCCTCCTTTCTGTTCCTTGCTTACACCTCAGACTGCGACCGGATCGCACGGTGGGCCTCGACGCACCCGCGCGCCCCCGGGCGTAACAGGAGGTTTCATCGGCATCGGCACAGCCAACGGCGCTGGCCACCCAACTACACATGTGCCTTCCCCAATGGACGCAGGCGTGAGCATCGCCGCCCACGATCCCGGCAGGATGCCGCCCTACCACCCTCAGAGCGGCACGCCTGGCCGGGCGGCCTGGTGCGCGGGGCACTTCAACGAGGTTTGCGGGGCGATGGCTCCGGAGGCCTATGTGCCCCGCATGATGGACCAGGAGTACACGCCAGAAGATGACCTCTGCACGTTTCTCGAGCCGGGTTGGGAGGAGGAGACGCTGGAAGTTGAGGCCTTCCAGGAGCCACCAGGAACCTCACCGACCACGCCGGCGACAACAACTACAGGGTACCACTAATCTCTCAGGAGCAGGCTTACGCTAACCATGGGTCGCAAGTGAATCAGGTCACAGCACCGGATGATGGCCCCAGTGCGGCAGCACCCCTCCCACTAGGGGAGGCTCATTGGGGGCTGCGTAGGAGGAGCCAAGAGTGAGGCCCCTCCCCGCGTCGCACGGAGCAAAGCATCGTCCGGAGATAGGCCCTCTGCCGGGGAGGCGCTTGTGAGCCTTCCCCCCGGAAGAGGACCCGTGGTCACCGAGGGTGCCGCTAGCGTCCCCTTTGCCCCTTGGCATCGTCCTGGTTTCCGGATGCCCCAACGGTGGTCGAGGGCGGCTGAAAGTGCAACTATCCCTAGGTGGTTTTGGTAATTCATAACAACATATAGCTCATTGAGCTAATGCTATTCCAAGCTGAACATTTCAGGAAAGCTCAATGAATGGCATGGCATGGATGATGAAAGTGGATCCTCAAAATGCTAATGACAAAGGATTGGCTCAAGCTCAAAAGCTCAAGACTCTTCATTTTATATTTTAGTGATTCAAGATCACATTGAGTCTATAGGAAAAGCCAATACTATCAAGGAGGGATGAGGTGTTTCTTAATGAGCCTCTTGCTTCATGTGCTTAGTGATATGCTCCAAAACCCTCGCCTACTTTCTCACATCCACATATGACCTAAACCTAAAGCCAAAATTGGTCTCACCGATTCTTCCTATCCGGCGCCACCGATTCCAAAATGTCATAGCCATCGCCACAAACCCTAGGCAAATCGGTTCTACTGATAGGGATCTCGGTCTCACCGAGATGGGATTGTAATCTCTCTGTTTCCTTTTCGTAACTTTTCGGTCTCACTGAAAGAGCGGATCGGTCCCACCGAGATTGCAATGTAAACTTTATGTTTCCCTTTCGTAACGTTTCGGTCTCACAGAAAGAGCGAATCGGTCCCACCGAGTTTACCTGACCAATTCTCTGGTTAGCTAATTACCAAAATCGGTCTCACCGAGTTTGTGTAATCGGTCTCACCTAGATTACGTTATGCCCTAACCCTAACCATATCGGTCCTACCGAGATGCAAGTCAGTCCCACCGAAAACCCTAACGGTCACTAGGTTTACTAAAATCAGTCTGACCGAGTTTGTTGATTCGGTCCCACCGAGATTGGTAAATTGTGTGTAACGGTTAGATTTTGTGTGGATGCTATATATACCCCTCCACCTCCTCTTCATTCGTGGAGAGAGCCATCAGAACAAACCTACACTTCCAACTTACCATTTCTGAGAGAGAACCACCTATTCATGTGTTGAGACCAAGATATTCCAATCCTACCATATGAATCTTGATCTCTAGCCTTCCCCCAAGTTGCTTTCCACTCAAATCTTCTTTCACCAGATCCAAATCCTACGAGAGAGAGTTGAGTGTTGGGGAGACTATCATTTGAAGCACAAGAGAAAGGAGTTCATCATCAATGCACCATTTATTACTTCTTGGAGAGTGGTGTCTCCTAGATTGGCTAGGTGTCACTTGGGAGCCTCCGACGAGATTGTGGAGTTGAACCAAGGAGTTTGTAAGGGCAAGGAGATCGCCTACTTCGTGAAGATCTACCGCTAGTGAGGCAAGTCCTTCGTGGGCGACGGCCATGGTGGGATAGACAAGGTTGCTACTTCGTGGACCCTTCGTGGGTGGAGCCCTCCGTGGACTCAAGAACTGCTACTCCTTCATGGGTTGAAGTCTCCATCAACGTGGAGGTACGATAGCACCACCTATCGGAACCACGCCAAAAACATCCGTGTCTCCAATTGCGTTTGAATCCTCCAAACCCTTCCCTTTACTTTCTTGCAAATTGCATGCTTTAATTTCCGCTGCTCATACACTCTTTGCATGCTTGCTTGAATTGTGTGTTGATTGCTTGACTTGTCCTAAGATAGCTAAAATCTGCCAAACTCAAAAACTGGGAAAAGGCTAAGTTTTTAATTGGTCAAGTAGTCTAATCACCCCCCCTCTAGACATACTTCAAGGTCCTACAAGTGGTATCAGAGCTTGGTCTCCATTTGCTTTGATTTCCATAGCTTTTGGTGGTCATAGCCTTGGTTTCACAACCTAGGAGAGTATGGCGTCTAGGAAGGGAAATTATCACCGTAGAGGTCCTTACTTTGATGGTACTAATTTTGCTAGTTGGAAGCATAAGATGAAAATGCAGATTCTCGGACATAACCCCGCCGTTTGGGCAATTATTTGTATTGGCTTGCAAGGTGAATTCTTTGATGGGAGAGAGCCGAACCGTTAAGCTAATGCGGAAGAATTGAAGATGCTGCAATACAACGCTCAAGCTTGTGATATCATCTTCAACGGATTGTGCCTCAAGAATTCAACAAAATTAGCCGCCTTGAGAATGCAAAGGAAATTTGGGATACTTTGATTGATATGCATGAAGGTACCGAATCCGTCAAGGAATCCAAGTTGGATGTGCTCCAAAGTCAGCTTGATAAGTTCAAAATGAAGGATGGTGAAGGTGTCGCTGAAATGTACTCTAGGCTTGCACTTATCACAAATGAGATTGCCGGCTTAGGGAGTGAAGAGATGACCGATGATTCATCATCAAGAAGATCCTAAGAGCATTGGATGGAAATTACGATACTGCAGTGCACATTGATTCAAATGATGCCAAACTACAAAGATCTCAAGCCAATGGAAGTCATTGGAAGAATTGTTGCTCACGAGATGTCACTTAAGGATAAGGAGGAACTTCACAACAAGTCAAGTGGTGCTTACATAAAGCCTCAAGTGAAGCCCCCACATCATCAAGTGAGAAACACACCTTCAATGAAGAATTGAGCTTAATGGTGAAGAACTTCAACAAATTCTACAAGAGTAGAAGCAAAGAAAGAAGCTCCAAGTCAAGGTCTTACAATGACAAAAGATCTTCTAGTCGAGAGCGAAATTGCTACAATTGTGGGAGACCCGGACAGTATTCCAATGAGTGTACGGCACCCTACAAAAGAAGAGAAGACTCTCCAAAAAGAAGAAGTAGAAGAGAAGAATCACCACCAAGAGAGAGGAGGAGTAGAGATGATCGTTATGAACGAAGACCCTCATGGAGAAGCAAGGATTCGGAAAGGAAGGACAAGTCATCAAAGAGCTACATAAAACGAAGACATCAAGCTCATGTTGGTGAATGGGTATCCGGCTCTGACTCCGACAATCACTCCGAGAGAAGCTATCACTCCGACTCCGAATATACTCAAGATGAAGGTGTTGCCGGTCTAGCACTTGTGTCAACCAACTCCTACGACATATTTGAGTCACCAAATGAAGGAATTGGAAGATGCTTCATGGCCAAAGGTCCAAATGTAACGCATCCTGAGTTTGTTGATTTCAATAGTGATGAAGATGACTTGCTTGTGGATGATGATTTACTTGTTGACAACTCTAGTGATGAATACTATGATGAAACGTTAATTAATCATGCTAATCAAGATAAAACGAATGACAATGATAAGGAGAAGATTGAGCGTCTAACTAAAGAACTAAACTCTCTTAAGTTAGCTCATGAAACTATTTTCGAAGATCATCGAGAACTTTTAAGGGCTCATGAGAAGTTACGCTTTGAAAAGCTCAATCTTGAGCAAGAGCATGAGTTCTTAAAAGCAATCAATGATGATCTCCGTAAGAAAAGTTCTTCTTACATTGCCAAGCGTTTACTCTTATCTACTTACATGCCTCAAGTCAAGTCTAGTAACAAGATCAGAAAGATTCTTCCTCTAGTAGTAACAATAATAATGTGAAATCCAATATTGTTGCTTCTAGTAGTTCTCTTGATTCCACTAATGATTCTCTTAGCCAATTTACACTTGAGCAAGAAAATAGCTTATTGAAGGGAATTATAGAGAAAGGTGTATACAAGAGCCTTGCCAAGAGTAAGCAATTCGAGGAAATTGTACGCAAGCAAGGAAGGCACCGGAAGAATCAAGGTGTTGGTTTTGAACGAAAGTTCAATGCCAATGGAGTTGAGTGGGAAGAAGATCAATACCCCAAGACGAAGTTTGTTCCTCAACAAGAGAAGTATGATCCTACTTCCTTCAAGGGAACACAAGCACAAGAAGATCTTCCACCACAAGACCACAAGAACAAAGGCAAGGACAAGCTTCAAGAAGAGATTGATGCATTTGAAGAGGCACCTAAGGTCTCGGTCAAGTGGATTCCCAAGACTACGTCAAGTTCTAACTCATCAAGTACAACTATAACTCCAAGGATTCCCATCAAGATGATGTGGATCCCAAGAAGAAGAGCTAGAGAGTTCTTGAGGGTGACTCCGCCAACATATTTCACTCATATCATTATGGCAAGGACAAGTGCAATCAACTTTCATATCTTGCACTAGTTCAAGGAGTCACAAACCCTCATGTTGGTAAGGCAAGGGACAAGGTAACATAATGATTTCATGGACATCATTTTGTGTGTGGATCACTCTATTTCTATGGATATACTTGTTTGTTCCTTGTGGGACTAACCCATGTAGGTATTGAAAGTGCAACTCACTCCAAAGTATTGCTCCAAAAAGATCTACATCAACATTGAGCATCCACATCTTCAACACCTACATGAAGTCATCATCGACAAAACCCAAGGTTAGTTCATCCCTCTTAGGGGGGATCTCACATCTAGGGGGAGCTTAACTCTAAGAATTGAGTCAAAGCAACTCTAATGATGTGAACACATAAATGCTTTATGTAAAAGTGGTAACCCCACTTGAGCTTAAACGATGAGTATGACCTATGATCAAATGTCTATCATTTGACTCCTAAGTCAATATACTCATATATAGATGACCTAGCCATCGCCAATTGTTTGATAGATGCTAGAATTGGTTGTGCATGCTTTGCCACATATTTCATTTGCTATCTTATTATGAGAGCATGTTGGTTGCATACTTTACTCATTCGAGGACATCCACTTGTTGTTTTGATTGATTGGCTTCTTTTTCTTTGGCCAAGTGGATGGACAAGTATGCCTAAGAACCTTCTCTAGCTATCTATGCTTTTCTCGTCTCAAACTCTATTCATGCTACATCACAAAATTTGATCAAGTCAGATTCGAACCACTCTATGTGAAGAGCACTCGGAGTCCCCGATTCGTCATAGACTTAAACTTCCAAAACTTCTTTGTGATTCTCGGTCTGACCGATTCCTCCATTTCGGTCTTACCGAGATCACTAAGTCGATCTAGGTTTTCAATCTCGGTGCAACCGATTTGAACTCTTCGGTCACACCGAGTTGCAATAACTGCATACGCTTTTGCATCTCGGTTCCACCGAAGTTGTTCCACTCGGTCACACCGATGTGGTCGGGCTATATATAGTCACGGGCAAAATTTGGAAATTTCTCCAACCTCTTCGCTCACAAGCAATAGCTCGCTTCTGCCTCCGTGGTCTCCGGATCGTCTCCTCATCGCCACCTCCGCCTGTCACGCTGGTCTCCGCCCGCCAATGGAATTCAACCTCGCTGCTTGCCAGAAGCGAGTCTCCGCCGAACTAGGGTATGGACTCGATCACATTGCTTGCCTCGTCCGATTCTCAAAGACATTGTGTTCTTATTGATTCTTGCCACGATTGAAACACTCCTATCCAGTCAATGCAATCCTTAGAATAGTTTTGATTCAAAAATTTAGGGTTAGGTTTCACGAAACCATCTCGGACCCACCGAGTTGAAAAACTCGGTCCCATCGATTTGGCTTATGCCATTGCACTAGTGAGACTCGGTATGACCGAGAATTGCTAATCGGTGAGACCGATTTTAGGACTTTGTGAAACCCTAGCAGTCTCGGTGCCACCGAACTGTGACTCGGTCTAACCGAGTTCATCAGTTTAGATTCCAAAACTGCTTCGGTATCACCGAGTTTGAAAATCGGTTGATCCGAAATGCTTTCCGTGGAAAACTAAAACTGAATTTTTGAGTCATTCATTTGCAAAATTCACTGCATTTTGTGATGCTCATCCACTCTACCTCATCTATAACTCTTCGCTGTGGTCAGCAATGTTGTTTGCAAGATGTCGACTAGAGTGACAAATGTAACAGGTCGAGGAGCAGGTGAACATGAGTGAGGGCACTAGTCCTCCAGCTCTTGAGATGAAGGCAGCAGGAGCACCCCAAGCAATTTGCCTAAAGCTGCCACTCAGTGCAAAGGAAGAAGAAAACCTCAGATTCTCAAGATGAGGATTATAGGGCGTAAGAGGATGAGGCATCCTCCAAGAAGGCAAAGTGCTCAAAAGGAGTATGGCTCAAAGACATAGCACAAAGCTCGGACTCAATAGGAAGGTTCCTTCCAAGAGGACACCTATGCCAAAGGTCAAAGCATCAACTCAAATTCCGTAAAAGCTCGATCCCAAAGAGCCAAATGCTTGAAGGAAAGAAAAGGAAAGAAAGGGTCAAGAAGACCACAACAGGAAAGTTATTGGGAAGCCTTCCATGATGGAAGAGGAAGAAGAGATTGCTGCACCAAAGACCCGAGGCACCAAAGCTTATGGGCGATGCTATAAGATCAGGGGCTGCCACATCTAAGCCCAAGGAAGCACCCAAAGCTGCCCCCAAGGCCAAGTCTGCACCAAAGAGGAATACCGTGAGTATTCCAAATTGCTGAAAGAACAAGGCCCCAAAGTGCTCGAGGTTGCTTATGAACAAGATGAAGAAGGACAAGTTCGAGGAAGCTCAAGCCCAAGATACCAGACCACAATGATGCCCATCCCCGTACGAGGACATGAAGATCAGAAGAGACAATGGGTTGAGGCTATGGAGGATGACAGATCCATATGCCACAAGGAGAAGAACTGTTGTGGACTACAGGTTCCACACCAAGGAACAACAGGACTTTTATGAGACTATTCTGCTGGATAAGAAGCCCATAGTGTGTGATATGAGGTGGCTCGATTGGACCTACATGAAAGAAAATGTAGAACACTATCCTCGAGTGCAAGACAGCTTTTGTTGTTGGAGTTGCAGACTTCGTTGGACAAAAGCTCACCAACTGAACGATGAACTTATCATGCGCTTCTACTCCACAAAGACACTTTTATCCAGATGGCGTGATAGTGTGGATGTCTGAAGGTACAAGGTACCAGTCAACTGTTGAGGAGTGGGCAAAGCTGATAAATGCCCCAAAGGAGAATGAAGATGACCTGGATTTATATGCCAAGAAGAAAATGGACCACAATTCCATGGCACGCATGTACAAGGAGATCCCAGACACAACCAATGTGTGACGCCCCCGATTCAATCGTACACTAATCATGCACGCAAATGTGTACGATCAAGATCAGGGACTCACGGGAAGATATCACAACAGAACTCTAAAACAAAAATAAGTCATACAAGCATCATAATACAAGCCAGGGGCCTCGAGGGCTCGAATACAAGTGCTCGATCATAGACGAGTCAGCGGAAGCACCAATATATGAGTACGCATAAGTTAAAACAAGTTTGCCTTAAGAAGGCTAACACAAATCGGGATACAGATCGAAGAGGCGCAGGCCTCCCCGCCTGGATCCTCCTAACTACTCTCGGTCGCCGCCGCCGGGCTGCACGTAGTAGTAGGCACCTCCGGTGTAGTGGGAGTCGCCGCCGACGGTGGCGCTGCCCCCTGGGCTCCATCGTCCCGTCGCAGCAATCGGGTAAAGAAAGGGGAAAAGGGGGACAAGGCAACCGTGAGTACTCATCCAAAGTACTGCAAGCAAGGAGCTACACTACATATGCATGGATATATGTGTAAAGGGCCATATCGGTGGACTGAATCGCGTAATGCCGTAATAAGAGGGGATAGCTAATCCGCCGAAGACTACGCTCGCAGCCTCCGCCTTGCAAAGATGTAGAAGAGAGTAGATCAAGTCCTCCAAGTAGCATTGCATAGCAATAATCCTACCCGCGATCCCTCCTCATTGCCCTGATAGAGAGCGATCACCGGGTTATATCTGGCACTTGGAAGGGTGTGTTTTATTAAGTATCCGGTTCTAGTTGTCATAAGGTCAAGGTACAACTCCAATTCGTCATTTTACCGAAGATCACGGCTATTCGAATAGATTAACTTCCTGCAGGGTGCACCACATAACCCAACACGCTTGATCCCATTTGGCCGGACACACTTTTCTCGGGTCATGCTCGCCGCTGAAGATCAACACGCCGCAGCCCCACCTAGGCACAACAGAGAGGCCAAAGACGTCGTCGGTTCTAAAACCTAAGCGCACATGGGTCCGGGCCCATCGCCTTAGCACACCAAGATGTTATGTGACGCGCCGTAGCGTAACTAGCCCCTTAATACAAGAGCAGGCCTACGTTCCAATCCGTGGCTACGCCGCCGACGCCACGGCGTTTCGGCTGATACCACGATGTCGAGTGCCCATAACTTTCCCACGTAGTTGGTTAGTGCGTATAGGCCAGTAGCCAGACTTAGATCAAATACCAAGATCTCGTTAAGCGTGTTAAGTATCCGCGAACGCCGAACAAGGCCAGGCCCAACTCTCTCCTAGGTGGCCTCAACCTGCCCTGTCGCTCCGCCACAAGTAACAGTCGGGGGCCATCGGGAACCCAGGCCCACCTCTACCGGGATGGAGCCAGCTGTCCTTTCAGCCCCCATCTCCGAATAGTATCACAGGTAATGTAATAGTGTAAAGTATATAGTATATGCCCGTGATCACCTCCCGAAGTGATCACAACCCAGTAGTATAGCATGGCAGACGGACAAGAGTGTAGGGCCACTAATGGAACACGAGCATCCTATACTAAGCAGTAGGATAAAGGTGTAAGGGTAACAACTATAGCAACAATGACAGGCTATGCATCAGAATAGGATTAACCGAAAGCAGTAACATGCTACACTACTCTAATGCAAGCAGTATAGAGAAGAATAGGCGGTATCTGGTGATCAAAGGGGGGGGCTTGCCTGGTTCCTCTGGCAAGTAGGAGGGGTCGTCAACTCCGTAGTTGTACGGGGCGGCAGCAGCGTCGGTCTCGTAGTCTACCGGAGAGAAGAGGGGGAAGAAACAATGAATACAATGCAAACAGATGCATAATGATGCATGACAAGCAATGTGTGATGCTAGGCGTGCCCTAACGCGGTATGAGGTGATACCGGTGAAGGGGGAAACATCCGGAAAGTATTCTTGTTTCGCGCTTTTATTGCATGAACCGTGAGGGGGAAAGTTGCGTGTCCAATATGTTAGGGATGTGTGGCGATTTAACGGGCTGCGATCCGGATTCGCCTCGCTGCTCGGGCAACTTTGATGTAGAAAGTTATTTCATCTGAGCTACGGTTTATTTTATATTAATTTTAAAAGATTTAAATCATTTTTAGGATTTATTTAACTATTTAATTCTAACATTATCCAGAATAGTGCTTGCTGACATCATCAAGACGTCAGCAGTCAACAGAGGTGTTGACTGGTCAACTGACGTGTGGGTCCCGTTCGTCATTGACTGTTTAGTCTAATTAGGGTTTAACTAATTTAATTACTATTTATTTAAACTAACTAGTTAATTAGACTAATTAAACAGGGTTAATTAACTTAATTAATTCACTAATTAATTAATTATTAATTTTATTAATATTATTTTTAATTCTTTTAATTCTAGTTTTTTTAACACGTTCTGTGGGCGGGGCCCATATGTCATAGGCCCCAGGGGGCCATAGCGGTTTTGGGCGCGGGTGCGGGCACACGCCCATCAGGGCGATCCCGGGTGAGCGGGCGACGGTAACGGGCGTGCGGGTGCGCAGGCCCGAGGCCACCAGGGGGGCGCCGGCGACAGCAGGGCACGGCGAGGCCAGCTGCCGGAGGCGACAGCGGTGAGGCCACGGCGGGGCGGCGCCAGGGCGCGGCAGCAGAGGCGAGGACGCGGGGAGCAAGGGAGAGGGCGAGGCAGAGAGGCCTCAGCGGGGCGAGGCGCTGGGTGCGGCCAGCGCGCGGGCGATGCCGCGGCCGTGAGTGCGTGTGCGAGACAAAAGGAGGAGAGGAAGAGGCGGAGGCTCACAGGCCGGGATGCAGGATCGGGCAAGGGGGCGGGGAGGAGACGGAGAAGACAATGACGTGCAGGACGAGGTGCAGGCCGGCGAGGAGGCGGAGGCAGGCTGGCGAGGACGTCTGGCGAGGTCCAGGCGGCGGGGTCGTTGAGGCCGTTCGAGGAGGAGGTCGAGGACGGCCGGGCGACGGGGAGACGAGCAGTTGCGGCGAGGGACGACACCGGTGTCGGTGTTGAGCGGCGGGGGCCGAGGCGGCGAGGGGCGCCGGGTTCGTTCCCGTCCCAATCCAGATCGGGATCGAGAGGTGGGGGAAGCAGACGAGGGGGAGACGGGGAAGCGAGGTCCAGCGAGGTGGTCCTCTAGGTGGCTTCGACGAGGTGGCTGCAACGATGCGGCGATGGGGTCGGGGTCGCTCGATCCCGATCCAGTCGGGAGAGAGGGAGGAGTGAGTGGGGGGTCGTGGGGAACGATGGGGGGGAGTGGGGGCGACGCTAGGGTTCGGTCGCCTGTGGGTGTCAGAGGCACCACTGGCTTTGGTTGGCCCGATGGTTCGGCCGGGCCATGGTCCAAATGAGAAGTGTGACTTCTATTTCTTTTTTTTTGTTCTTTGTTAGTTTTGTTTTCTGTTTTTATACTTTTTTTTGTAGTTTCTTTTATTTTTAGTTTTATAAAAATTACCACTAGTGCCTAAATTTGTATTTATCAATAAACTACTGTGAGATTAATTATTAACCCATAATAAAATAGTTTTAGCATTTTATAAATTCAATAGGCATTTGTTTAATTGTTTTCACTACTGTTTTAATTGTTTTTGAGCCTTTAAACATTTTATCAAAGTTTGGTTTCTCCACCATAATTACTTATGATTTATATGACACAACCCGAACATTTTAGTTTTAATTTGTGAAAACTTTTGATGTTTGCCTGATTTTAAATTGAATTCAAATCGGTTTTGAACTAATGCGAGATTAACCACAGTAATCGAGGTGACTTTGCCTATTGGTCCGCCTCGTTTCGACGAGCAGGAAAATGGTTCTCTTCGTCCCTCGCCCTTGGTACCAACGTTGTTGCCGACATAACTGGCATGGTACTCTCTGACAAGCCTTGCTATCATGACCATGCAAGATGTCACTACTCCGATTAAAAAAACACACACCTGGTGGGCCCATAACCCATAGTTCCACAGGATCGAAACCTGACTCTCCTGTACACCACCTGTTCCCAAGGTTATTCCTTGTGTGTGGCCTCGTATGTAATTCACGGGCCAACGTCCCAAGTGATCTATTCTGGTATCAGATGCAATACTCAATCTCGTTGCTCTGGACCCATTTCGCATGTTGTTTCAGACATCGAATGATTGCCTATCCGTTTGAAACTTCTCATGGTACCTTCTTACTTTGCTCTCGATAACTTCTTAAGTTTCAATTTGAGAGATACTTATGCTTCTCCCCTTGAGTTAACTGTCCGATGATCAAGTTTGTTAGAATCCGGCCTTATAGAGTCCCCCCCTTATCCTTTCGTAAGTCTGTGAAGCTCCTGAAGGAAGAACAAAAATTTCATCATGGTGCATTGAGGCATGGGAGTGAAGACATCAATGCTATGAATCGACCTCTTCGAGGAGAGCAACCAAAGATGAGAAGATCCGTTAGACTTCATAACCAGAACTTCCCCCCAGAGAGCAACCAAAGATGAGAAGATCCGTTAGACTTCGTAACCAGAACTTCCCCCCTTACACCCCTCTTAAATCTCGGGACGAGTTCTCGTCCCGAGATTTAAGAGGGGTGTAAGGGGGGAAGTTCTGGTTACGAAGTCCAACGGATCTTCTCATCTTTGGTTGCTCTCCTCGAAGAGGTCGATTCATAGCATTGATGTCTTCACTCCCATGCCTCAATGCACCATGATGAAATTTTTGTTCTTCCTTCAGGAGCTTCACCGGACTTACGAAAGGATAAGGGGGGGGGGGACTCTATAAGGCCGGATTCTAACAAACTTGATCACCGGACAGTTAACTCAAGGGGAGAAGCATAAGTATCTCTCAAATTGAAACTTACGAAGTTATCGAGAGCAAAGTAAGAAGGTACCATGAGAAGTTTCAAACGGATAGGCAATTGTTCGATGTCTGAAACAACATGCGAAACGGGTCCAGAGCAACGAGATTGAGTATTGCGTCTGATACCAGAATAGATCACTTGGGACGGTGGCCCGTGAATTACATACGAGGCCACACACAAGGAATTACCTTGGGAACAGGTGGTGTACAGGAGAGTCAGGTTTCGATCCTGTGGAACTGTGGGTTATGGGCCCACCAGGTGTGTGTTTTTTTTAATCGGAGCAGTGACATCTTGCATGGTCATGATAGCAAGGCTTGTCAGAGAGTACCATGCCAGTTATGTCGGCAACAACGTTGGTACCAAGGGCGAGGGACGAAGAGAACCATTTTCCTGCTCATCAAACGAGGCGGACCAATAGGCAAAGTTCTCGCCCATCGGTGGCTACCGGAATGTCATCAACAATAGTAACAGGTGGTCTCATCGACAGAGTTGTACACCGAGGTGTTTACATAAGGTGAGAATATTACTGCTTAGATCATATAGATCACAAGAAACGTTAACCCAACAAATGGAGAGAAAAATATGATTATCAAATTAAATGTAACAATGGAAAGGAAAATGTGTTTAAACACATATTTCAAAGGTATAACCTTCGGAAGGACGAGCAGAGCATGATATCCATGACAGGATATAATGTAGTAAACTCTTTTAGGTAGGGGATAGAAATTTCATGACATTACCCATACATCGGTGTTTCGATAATTGATAAAGAAACATTTAGCATTGGGCTTTAAATGTTCTTGTTGAAAATCGGAGTATCACAGACATGCTTCAAGATAGCATTGACATGGTCTTCAAGCAAAGGTTGGACTTGGATATACAAGGGATTCATCGTCATTAACCCAAGGAGAGGATGAGGGGGGTGGCTGATGGAATCAACGGCAATTTTTCGAGATTAACAAAGGTGGATTTCCATAATTATGTGAACAAGGAGATAACATTTGTCAGATCAAATGGTATAATGATGTATGCTCGAGGAAAACATACACAATTAAACATTGGTTGAAAGGTGCACCCGAATATGGGCTGGGTTGCACGACCAACGTCAGAATGGTGATTCAATAATCAATAATCTAAGAATGAACGGCCGACCATTAACTTCAAAGCAAGAGGCTTGCTAGAAGGGCAGAATCCAAACAGCACCGCTCACTTGTTGGTACCCTGGTTGGAATCAACACGAGGACCCAAGAAAGAATGGTGATGGTGAGAAGTATCACCATACCAAGAATTCTTAAGAGGTGGTGAAATTCTCACAACATTGATGACCTAAGAGATGTTAATGTTCCAAGGTAAGGGAGAACAATTGCTGGATAGCAAGGAACTCAAGGTATAACATCAAACACGAACATGCTGGTGTTGGCAGGAAGGCAATAAAGTGGTCGATGATAACGCAGATCATCGAGGGCAAGGATGGTATTTCTCATCAAGAATTCGATAGGTATCTTGGAAGACCCCAGAATGTTGATGATGATCACGACACATTTGTCGAGAGGTTTCGAGAAGATGTAACTGATCGGCGATGACATCAAGTCAACGGAAATGTTGAAGCCAAAAGTCATTGGAACCATGGGTACGACACAAACTCGAAATCAAGATTGCTGTTCAAGGACAAACGGTATGACGAGGAAGATCGATTGTAAGATTAGCTCACCGTCGAAATTTGTGCTCCGAGAAGAAGGACCTGGTAGCACAGTTAAAATTTAGCATGACAATGATATAGCCGATCAGGCTAGGAATGATGTGATCGGGTACAAACTCGTACTTATAGAAGCCATCAAGAGTTGTTGAACCGTAGTGCGGACTCGGTTCAGTTATTGGTGTTTTTGAGTGTTTAATAACTCAGAGCCCGTGAAAAATTGGAATCAGTGGGAATGTAGCACTTGATGAAGAACTCATAAGATGTTATGCAGTTCCATGATAATCTCGAGATACCAGGGGGGTAATACTCGATGACAGATCAAAGTAGAGGTTGGACTGGGGTATTTCTCTATAGAAGACAAGTGCATAAACTTGCACGAGAAATGGTATTTAAAAGAGAACATGGTCGGAACCACGATTGCAAAAGGCCAGATCCCAGATATAAGATGAACTTATACCAAAGGAATAATTAATTTAAGAGAAGCTTTAATGATAAGATCTACATCGTGGTCCATGGGCATGAACACAAGTTCAAGGTCGACTCCCACTTCTCCAATGCATAACCTTCCATTCACTTCTCACGCTCGATGAAGTTGCAGTGTTGAAATTTTATCCGGTGAAGCACCGTAAGAGTATGACTCGTGAAAACTTTCGGTTCACACGGTTTAGAGAAAGCATATGTTCAACCCATAGGGGCTTCTTAGAAACATATAACACAAGTTTCAAGAGTAAATAACACAAGCCCGAAAGCAGAGCATGGTTGGCTGCCACAGGATACAACTTAACAAAGGCATTATGTATCAGGGGAAGAACTCACAAAGTGATCAAATGTGAAGGACACTGTCGGATAACAATCCAACAAAGGACTTGATGGTCCACAAAGGATCTGATGTGATTATCGATACTCAACCAGAAAAGGGAGGAATGCAAATGCAACAGGTTATGGAATCATCTGAATAATTCAAAGCTTAAATGCAAAGGAATTATGATTTCCAAAACAAGGGACCAGAAGCAGACGTTCTGATCAAGGATGGATCAATTGAATATACCAGAGGCACAATCGACGATAGATAGTTTGGTCGAGAACCAGCTCATGTTAAAAATGACGTCTGAGCCGGAAAGATAATCCTAGGACTCGACTGATGATTGTGAACATTCACAACGTATTGAATCATCAGACTCAAAAATGATGGTGACAAAGGATGCCAATATGATTACTATACTTATGGGATTAATCATAATGAAAGCAAACAAGAAATTCCAGAGCAATAGGTTGCTGAGGATTTTCGGAATATCGAATGGTATTTCGAAGACTTTTGTATAACACATGAACAACTGGGGGATGAGCGGATACTCGATAAGTGCGAGAACTAACCTTAGGGGTATTCAGGTGACAAAGAACAGCAAGGCAGTAAGCTCAAAGGATTATTGAAACAACGACGAATTTTTCAGGGTATCTTGTAATAACAAGACCAACTGGGGATGAAGGTAAGAATAACTACTGCAAGTAGTTATCCATAAGGGTTTACGGTGGAAGGGGAATTGCAAACGCGATGAACACAAGTTCTCGAGGTAATAGCGGAGAGTATCTTCGTGGTCTTAGTGCAGCAATGAGACGGTCATCGATAATAAGGGGCTCTCCGGTGAAAGTGATAACGAGATCCTAATGTTAGATTTAGTAAAATTCATTTAACCCGAATAGAAGAGAGATCAGAATCCCAGAGTATAGACAAGGAATAAAAGATCCTAATACCACCCAATGGCAACGTATGCCCGTAAGACACACAGCCATGTTAGTAAAAGTTTTGCAATGTCTAGACTCAACTTCAGCCAAGGAGTTGGAAAGGGGGATTCCTACAGCAAATGGCTCGATACTAACTTGTCAGACGCCTCGATTCAATCGTGACACTAATCATGCATGCAAATGTGTACGATCAAGATCAAGGACTCACGGAAGATATCACAACACAACTCTAAAACAAAAATAAGTCATACAAGCATCATAATGCAAGCCGAGGCCTCGAGGGCTCGAATACAAGTGCTCGATCATAGACGAGTTAAGCGGAAGCAACAATATCTGAGTACGGACATAAGTTAAACAAGTTTGCCTTAAGAAGGCTAACACAAACCGGGATACAGATCGAAGAGGCGAGGGCCTCCTGCCTGGGATCCTCCTAACTACTCCCCGGTCGCCGCCGGGCTGCACGTAGTAGTAGGCACCTCCGTGTAGTAGGAGTCGCCGCCGACGGTGGCGCTCGCCTCTGGCTCCATCTGCCCGTCGCAGCAATCGGGTAAAGAAAGGGGGAAAAGGGGGAACAAGGCAACCGTGAGTACACATCTAAAGTACTCGCAAGCAAGGAGCTACACTACATATGCATGGATATATGTGTAAAGGGCCATATCGGTGGACTGAATCGCGTAATGCCGTAATAAGAGGGGATAGCTAATCCCGTCAAGACTACGCACAGTAGCCTCCGTCTTGCAGCATGTAGAAGAGAGTAGACTGAAGTCCTCCAAGTAGCATTGCATAGCAATAATCCTACCCGGCGATCGCCTCCTCATTGCCCTGATAGAGAGTGATCACCGGGTTATATCTAGCACTTGGAAGGGTGTGTTTTATTAAGTATCCGATTCTAGTTGTCATAAGGTCAGGGTACAACTCCAATTCGTCCTGTTACCGAAGATCACGACTATTCGAATAATTAACTTCCCTGCAGGGGTGCACCACATAACCGAACACGCTTGATCCCATTTGGCCGGACATACTTTTTCTCGGTCATGCTCGCCGCGAAGATCAACACGCCTCAGCCCCACCTAGGCACAACAGAGAGGCCAAAGACGCCGGTCTAAGCCTAAGCGACAGGGTGCAGGGCCCATCGCCCTTAGCACACCCACATCGCTATGACGCTGCCGTAAGCGTAACTAGCCCCTTAATACAAGAGCAGGCCTCACGTTCTAATCCGGCGCGCCGCCAGCCGACGTCACGGCGTTTCTGGCCGATACCACGACGCCGAAAGTGCCCCTAACTTTCCCACGTAGTTGGTTAGTGCGTATAGGCCAGTAGCCAGACTTAGATCAAATACCAAGATCTCGTTAAGCGTGTTAAGTATCCGCGAACGCCGAACAAGGCAAGGCCCACCTCTCTCCTAGGTGGTCTCAACCTGCCCTGTCGCTCCGCCACAAGTAACAGTCGGGGGCCGTGGGGAACCCAGGCCCACCTCTACCGGGATGGAGCCACCTTTCCTTTCAGCCCCCATCTCCAAACAGTATCACAAGTAATGTAATAGTGTAAAGTATATAGTATATGCCTGTGATCACCTCCCGAAGTGATCACAGCCCAGTAGTATAGCATGGCAGACGGACAAGAGTGTAGGCCCACTGATGGAACACTAGCATCCTATACTAAGCAGTAGGATAAAGGTGTAAGGGTAACAACTTTAGCAACAATGACAGGCTATGCATCAGAATATGATTAACCGAAAGCAGTAACATGCTACACTACTCTAATGCAAGCAGTATAGAGAAGAATAGGTGGTATCTTGTGATCAAAGGGGGGGCTTGCCTGGTTGCTCTGGCAAGTAGGAGGGGTCATCAACTCCGTAGTCGAACGGGGCGGCAGCAGCGTCGGTCTCGTAGTCTACCGGAGAGAAGAGGGGGAAGAAACAATGAATACAATGCAAACAGATGCATAATGATGCATGACAAGCAATGTGTGATGCTATGCGTGCCCTAACGCGGTATGAGGTGATACAGGTGAAGGGGGGAAACATCCGGGAAGTATTCCGGTGTTTCGCTTTTGACAGATGAACCGGAGGGGAAAGTTGCGTGTTCGATATGTTAGGGATGTGTGGCGGATTTAATGGGCTGCGATCCGGATTCGCCTCATCGCTCGAGCAACTTTCATGTAGAAAGTATTTTCATCTCGAGCTACGGTTTATTTTATATTAATTTTAAAAGATTTAAATCATTTTTAGGATTTATTTAACTATTTAATTCTAACATTATCCAGAATAGTGCTTGCTGACATCATCATGATGTCAGCAGTCAACAGAGGTGTTGACTGGTCAACTCACGTGTGGGTCCCGTTCGTCATTGACTGTTGTCTAATTAGGGTTTAACTAACTTAATTACTGTTTATTTAAACTAACTAGTTAATTAGACTAATTAAACAGGGTTAATTAACTTAATTAATTCACTAATTAATTAATTATTAATTTTATTAATATTATTTTTAATTCTTTAATTCTAGTTTTTTTTTAAACGTTTTGTGGGCGGGGCCCATATGTCATAGGCCCCTGGGGCCATAGCGGTTTTGGGCACGGGTGCGGGCACGCGCCCATCAGGGCGATCCCGGGTGAGCGGGCGACGGTAACGGGTGAGCGAGAGACGGTAACGGGCGTGCGCGTGCGCAGGCCCGAGGCCACCAGGGGGGCACCGGCGACAGCAGGGCACGGCAAGGCCGGCCGCCGGAGGCGACAGCGGTGAGGCCACGGGCGGGCGCGGGCGCCAGCTGCAGCAGAGGCGAGGACGCGGGGAGCAAGGGAGAGGGCGAGGCAGAGAGGCCTCAGCTGGGCGAGGCGCTGGGCGCGGCCAGCCCGCGGGCGATGCCGCGGCCGTGAGTGCGTGCTCGAGACAGAAGGAGGAGAGGTGGAGGCGGAGGCTCACAGCGGGATGCAGGGATCGGGGCAGTGGGGCGCGGGGAGGAGACAGAGAAGACAACGACGTGGTGATGAGGTGCAGGCCGGCGAGGAGGAGGAGGTAGGTCGGCGAGGACGTCTGGCGAGGTCCAGGCGGCGGGGTGCGCGGTCGATCTGGGCGGCGGGGTCGTTGAGGCCGTTCGGGGAGGAGGTCAAGGACGGCCGGGCGACGGGGAGACGAGCAGTTGCGGCGAGGGATGGCACCGGCGTCGGTGTTGAGCGGCGGGGGCCTTGGCGGCGAGGGGCACCGGGTTCGTTCCCCATCCCGGTCCAGATCGGGATCGAGAGGTGGGGGAAGCAGACGAGGGGGATACGGGGAAGTGAGGTCCGGCGAGGTGGTCCTCTAGGTGGCGTCGACGAGGTGGCTGCGACGGTGCGGCGATGGGGTCGGGGTTGCTCAATCCCGATCCAGTCGGGAGAGAGGGAGGAGTGAGTGGGGGGTCATGGGGAACGATGGGGGGGAGTGGGGGTGACGCTAGGGTTCGGTCGCCCCAGGGGGTGCTGTAGGCACCAGCTGGGCCGGCCTGGTTGGCCCGATGGCCTGTTGGGCCATGGTCCAGCGGGGGGGGGGGGTGTCTCTTCTATTTCTTTTTTTTGTTCTTTCTTAGTTTTGTTTTCTGTTTTTATACTTTTTTTTGTAGTTTCATTTATTTTTAGTTTTATAAAAATTACCACTAGTGCCTAAATTTGTATTTATCAATAAACTACTGTGAGATTAATTATTAACCCATAATAAAATAGTTTTAGCATTTTATAAATTCAATAGGTATTTGTTTAATTGTTTTCACTACTGTTTTAGTTGTTTTAGAGCCTTTAAACATTTTATCAAAGTTTGGTTTCTCCACCATAATTACTTACGATTTATTTGACACAACCTGAACATTTTAGTTTTAATTTTTGAAAACTTTTTTTGTTTGCCTGATTTTAAATTGAATTCAAATCGGTTTCGAACTAATGCGAGATTAACCACAGTAATCAAGGTGACATGGCATCATTAGTGGAGGATTACTGTAGCGTAACTATCCGGGCGTCACACATTGAGACACATAAGTTTGGATCAGTCCACTTCTTTCTGTCAGGGCTGCCAACTATCAACTGCATCTTAAGGCATACTCTACTGCCTAAGTCTGGTGACCACAACATGATTAGAGGGCATCCAATCAACATGTTGCATTTGTTTGATGTGCCACAGAAATTCAAAGTCACGAGCCTTATGGTTAAAACCATTAAGAGAACTGCAGCAGACCAGAAAAGAAGTTGTGGATATGCCCCTCAGATCCAGGAGTTGATTAACTCAAAGATGGGCACAAGCAAATATCTATTGGATAAAGAACATTTTCCAATTTATCCAGACTTTGAGGACAATGAGGTTGTCATGAATGAGAATGATCCATCGTCAGTTCAAGCACAAGAGAAGAAGGAGAAGGCAAGGAAGGAGAAGGCTGCAGGATGCCAACTCAAGAGGAGGCATCTCGAGTATTTATTTAAGAACAAGCAGGAGCAGCTTGGATACTTAATAGCATCAACACTGAGGATTGAGAAGGGATTGGCCACCCTCACTCAAAATCAGGAGAGCTTGGAAAGAATCATGGAAAAAAAGTTCTATGACTTAGATGTGAAAGTAACTGAGATTCAGTCTGCTGTGGAGCAACCAGGATGACATGCAGGAGAGGAAGGGCAAAACAACAACTCGATGCATTTGCCAGGAGTGCCTAGAGCCCAGAGGTCATCTGCTGTGCAGGCCTCGGCACCAGAGCCACTTCATCTGCACCAGCTACAGCCTCGGTGCCACCAACTCCAAAGACCTACACCAGCTCCAGCTCCATCTACTTCAATCAAGCCTTTGTCCTTGGCGCTTATCCGGACACCACCGAAGATCAAGCCTGAGAGTCGATCTAGCACTATGCATTTTCTATGAACTTTTTGGTAACTTGTTGCCAAAGGGGGAGAAAAATGTATAGATCATAAGCTTCAAGAGAGAGAGAGAGTGTTGCTTTTGTTCTCTCTTGATTTGGTGGTTTTTAAACTTGTTTGCTTTTGATTTCTTGAGATACTATGTTTGTGAGACATTGATGATCATGTGTTTGATCATAAGCTACACTTATGCATGTTTGATGATATTATCTTATCTATCCTATGTGATCATTCACATTGCTTGGTGATGGGTGCATGTATTCAATCCGTATCATTTTGAGCGCTCCAACAAGATGTATGTGACATGGAAGAGTAACCCATGAGCCAAATTCCTTGTGCATTTGCAGTCCAGAGCAAATCGTAAACTATGCACAAATTTAGGGGGAGCTCTTGCTTATCACATACTTCTCAAAGCGATGATGTTTTTCAATCTTATTATCATTTGTCGAAGCTTTGATCTATATGTTGTCATCAATTACCAAAAGGGGAGATTGAAAGTGCAACTATCCCTAGGTGGTCTTGGTAATTCATAACAACATATAGCTCATTGAGCTAATGCTATTCCAAGATGAACATTTCAGGAAAGCTCAATGAATGGCATGGCATGGATGATGAAAGTGGATCCCTCAAAATGCTAATGACAAAGGGTTGGCTCAAGCTCAAAAGCTCAAGACTCTTCATTTTATATTTTAGTGATTCAAGATCACATTGAGTCTATAGGAAAAGCCAATACTATCAAGGAGGGATGAGGTGTTGTTTAATGAGCCTCTTACTTCATGTGCTTAGTGATATGCTCCAAAACCCTCAGCTACTTTCCCACATCCAGATATGACCTAAACCTAAAGCCAAATCGGTCTCACCGATTCTTCCTATCCGGCGCCACCGATTCCAAATGTCATAGCCACTGCCACAAACCCTAGGAAAATCGATTCTACCGATAGGGATCTCGGTCTCACCGAGATGGGATTGTAATCTCTCTGTTTCCTTTTCAGAACTTTTCGGTCTCACCGAAAGAGTGGATCGTCCCACCGAGATTGCAATGTAAACTTTCTGCTTCCCTTCGTAACGCTTTCGGTCTCACCGAAAGAGCAAATCGGTCCCACCGAGTTTACGACCAACTCTCCGGTTAGCTAATTACCAAAATCGGTCTCACCGAAGTTTGTGTAATCGGTCTCACCGAGATTACGTTATGCCCTAACCCTAACCATATCGGGTCCTACCGAGATGCAAGTCAGTCCCACCGAAAACCCTAACGGTCACTAGGTTTACTAAAATCGGTCTGACCGAGTTTGTTGATTCGGTCCCACCAAGATTGGTAAATTGTGTGTAATGGTTAGATTTTGTGTGGAGGCTATATATACCCCTCCACCTCATCTTCATTCGTGGAGAGAGCCATCAGAACAAACCTACACTTCCAACTTACCATTTCTGAGAGAGAACCACCTACTCATGTGTTGATACCAAGATATTCCATTCCTACCATATGAATCTTGATCTCTAGCCTTGCCCAAGTTGCTTTCCACTCAAATCTTCTTTCCACCAGATCCAAATCCTATGAGAGAGAGTTGAGTGTTGGGGAGACTATCATTTGAAGCACAAGAGCAAGGAGTTCATCATCAACGCACCATTTGTTACTTCTTGGAGAGTGGTGTCTTCTAGATTGGCTAGGTGTCACTTGGGAGCCTCACGAGATTGTGGAGTTGAACCAAGGAGTTTGTAAGGGCAAGGAGATCGCTTACTGTGAAGATCTACTGCTAGTGAGGCAAGTCCTTCATGGGCGACGGCCATGGTGGGATAGACAAGGTTGCTACTCGTGGACCCTTCATGGGTGGAGCCCTCCGTGGACTCACAAGAATCTGTTACTCCTTTGTGGGTTGAAGTCTCCATCAACGTGGAGGTACGATAGCACCACCAATCGGAACCACGCCAAAAACATCCGTGTCTCCAATTGCGTTTGAATCCTCGAAACCCTTCCCTTTACTTTCTTGCAAGTTGCATGCTTTAATTTCCGATGCTCATACACTCTTTGCATGCTTGCTTGAATTGTGTGTTGATTGCTTGACTTGTCCTAAGATAGCTAAAATCTTCCAAACTCTAAAACTAGGAAAAGGCTAAGTTTTTAATTGGTCAAGTAGTCTAATCACCCCCCCCCCCGCTAGACATACTTCAAGGTCCTACAACGGCGCAAGGCGGTGCCCTCGTCTGGCGATATGAAGCAAGGCTCATGGCTGTGAAGGTCTCCGCTCGTGACACTCTCACGTAATAATGAGTGGGGCTGTACACACTCCGGAGTCTCCGGAGAGCCACCCTCGGGCCTCGGGGGCTCCCGCCCACGTCCTAGTGGAGGCGCCATGCTCCGCGCTGGTGGAAGACTCGAAGACCAGAAGCCTAGCTAGGTGCCGGACGCGGCCATTTGCTTTTGACCTCTTTTCTGTAGCCCTGTTTTCTGGCTTTGGATTTAAGTTTGAAGTTGAATTTTCATTGGTATGCGCGAGGGGTGTCTTTTCTCGTTCGTGCAATTTCTTGTGATCTGGTTCCTTGCCTTGATTCGGAGTTCGCACCTGCTGCCTTCCCCACGCGAGCCCCTCGCGGGCAGGGGCTGGCGTGGCACACCCGCGCTGCGTGCACGTCCTGCCATGGCCGGCGCTTTCTTCTCGCTAGGCCCTCTCGAACGGAGCGGCAGGCTCCTCAGAAGCTCACGACCTCACGAGCCAGTTTGGAACGTGTCCTGGCTAAGGTAAATTACAGCAGCGAGCTTGCAGCGGGACTCGTGGGCTCAAGAAAATGCATCTCCAGCTTGGCCTAAGGAATAAAAGCAGTAATCTATTTACGTGAGGGCCCTCCCTCCCAAAATGCTCTTACAACTTCCAGGGCCGTGCCGGAGCTTTCGCATGCAGGATCAACGACAAGGAAGCATGGGTTCAATCAGACATGTCGCTCACTGCGTCCTCCGGGTCGCCCTCAGACACGTCACTGGCGTTGTCGTCGCCGCCGCTGGTATCACCGTCATCATTGCTGGCGCTGCCCTCACCATCGTCGACCACGTCGCCTTCATCCGCCGCGACCACCACCGCGTCGTCCTCGAAGGTGAAGGCCATGACTAGAGCATCCACATTGTCTTCCACCCAGCGAGCCAGGTCGCCCCGGATGGCCTCGGGTGTAGGGGCAATGGCGGCGTCAAAATCGAAGTCGGGGTAGATGTTCTGGAGGTTGCTGAAGACGCGAGAGAACGAGCGCCCGAGCAGGCCACGACTCCTCTCTTCAACAAGCTCGCGAGCCCTCTCGGATCGGTTCTCCAGGCGTTCCACCACTTCAGTGAAAAAGTGGAGGTGACTGGCATAATCATTCGCGTGGGGATGAGGGGCATGTTCGTCGCAGATGTTTCCCAGCGCCGTGTTGGCTATGATCCAGAGGCCTTGAAGCATGGGGGCGTGCTCGTGCTCCAGCGTCTGCCGCCAAAGCGCTTCTCCCTGCTCTGTTACGTGAGGAACTTGGCAGCGGTGACCCACTGCTGGAGTGGGAGCAGTTCGGCGCGGGCAGAGGCCAGTTCGGCCTGCACAGAGATCAGGGCGGCAGGGGCAGCTTTCTTGTGCTGCTCCGCCTCTGCCAACCTCGACCTCAAGGCAGAACCCCGGCCATTAGCTTCAGCTCCCGCAAGCTCCGGCCTCATGCCATACATGTTGTCGTGGTCAGCGCGAGCCTCCACCACCCTTGTGTCGACCTCCTTCTGGATCCTCGCCTCGCGCACATTAGCGGCATCCTCCACTTGGGCAACCTGGCGCTCCCTCGTCTCCAACCTCTCAAGCTTAAGGCTGCGCTCCGTGGCTTCCAGCGCCAGCGTCTCCTCGTGCTTCCGGATCTCTTCCTCCTCGGCAAGCGTCCCCTTCATCAACGCTAGGGCGGCCCTGCGCGCCTCCACCTGCTGCTCCAAAGAGGCGTTCAAGGCCAGGAGCTCCCGCCTGCGCTCCTCGGTGACCGCACGGCGACGGTGGCCTCCCTGGCCTCCTCCAAGGCTTGGGCGCTAGCCTCGCGGGAGGTTGCCAGGGATGCCTCGGCCTCCGTGTTGGCATGCTCACGCTGGAGACGCCCGAAGTTGATGGCTACCTTCAGTTGATGCCACTCCTCCGCCAGCCGGAGACCCTCGGCTTCAAGGCGCATGTCGCCCATTGCCTCCTGAAAGAGATCGTGGAGGACGACACTCCGCTTGCACGCAAGCTTGAGTGAGCGACCAGGCCCATCTCCCGCGGCAGGGGTTGCTGAAGGGGCCCGAAGCGGCTCGCTCCCTCCTAGCAGGGGGCTAGGGGCTGGCGCTTCCCCGATCACCGTCTGGGCCACGGCGGAGGCCTGGATGGTTGAGGGCCCACTGCTCTAAGTAGAAGCCAGGATCGAAGCCCTCCAGCCGCCGTCCACAACCAGAGGGGGAGCCCTTGGCACGCTTGCCGCGCCCCATACGAGGCCACGAAGGAGAGACAGAAAAAGCGCGGGCTCGAGGCGCCAGGATAGCGTGCTTGCCTCTCCGGCCGACCTCGCGCCGGGTGCGGCACGCTGGCTTGGGGAGCTCAACACCAGTAGGGGATTCGAGGCAGGAGGAGGTTGCTTCCCGGGAGACTTCGTGGCCCTAGCAGAAGGGATCCTGAGGAGCCACCGTCAGGAGGAGAAGCAACACTCAAGAAATTACAAAGATAAGGTACTCACTCGTCTATGGCGATATACTTCCTATGCTTCAACAGCCGGACAGCACCACTGCTGCAGCTTGGAGACACTTTCCTCTTGCGGGGCGCGTCAAAGTCCAGACGGAGCCAGCCGAAGCGTTGGATGCAGCAACCAGCGCAGGGCGCGGCTGGTGAGGCGCCCGATGAGGCGGCCTCGTGAGTGCTGGGCTGAGGGGAGCCCTCGGGTTCCGCCTCATGATGACCTGCTGAGACCACGGAAGCCTCAGCCTCAGGAGCAGCAGATTGCGTCGCCCCCTCAGCTGTCACCCCAGGACAAGAGTCATGGGCTTCCAGAGATGGCACCTCGGGAGCCTCGCGCAGCGTCGACGCGTCAGCGCCTGCGCCCCCGGCCTCCAGCTGTGCTCGCCCTCCTGCATCCACTCTCGGGGTGAGTCCGGCGCTGGTGGCAAGGAGGGGGACCACGGAGACAGGGTTCTTGCGAGGCCCTTCAAGGCCGATTGGACGCAACCCCCATTCATCAAAGGCGGGCATCTGCCTCGCGAACTCCGCCTTGTTTGAGCAACAGTACAAAAGACAGCCATCCTGCGGCATATCAGCTGGCGAGGGGTCGCCCGTCAGAACCTCGAGCATCATTCTTCGTGCCTCAGGCGGAAGCCCCGACTCCTGAAGCCTCATGTGATCCTGGCCGCCAGACAGGGCCCACATTGGCCGGGAATGGCTCTGGAGTGGGGCGACGCGGCGTCGGAGGAACTCCTTCACCACCATGGGCGCAGTCACACCGAGATCTTTGAGCCCCTTCAACCGGAGCCAGATGAAGACAAGGCGGGAGTCCGCGAGCTTCTCGTTGGTAAAGGCGGGCGCCGACGGCGGTAAGAGCAGGGGGCTGAGCATGCCAACATCCACATACACCCATCGTGTCCGAAACTCGCTCGCAGACGGTGGGAGCTCAAAGTCAATTCCGAAGCCGATCGTCGGAGAAACGGCATGGAAGCTCAGGCATCCCAAGCTTTGCCGAGGATCAGTCAGGTGCAGCGAGAAGAAATGGCGTAGTAGGGCCATGGAAGGAGGAATGCCCACCATAGCCTCGCAGACGAAGGTGAAGACATCAAGAAGGGCGACTGATTGGGGACCCATGTGCAACATATGGATCTGATATTGGGAGAGCACGACGCTTAAGAAGGCGGAGAAGGGAGGAATCAGGCCAGCCCACAAGGCGTCGATGAAGAATTGGACCTCAGTGGCTGTCCCGTCGATGGAGGCGCGGGATGCAGGCTAGGCCACCGTCCTCCCACATTCATTGAAGTCAGCGGCGAGCGCGGGGCGCACCTTGTCCATGGCCTCCTGGTTGAGCACCAATGACCGGCCCACAGCGGGTTCAATGGCCAGGGGTGGCCCGGCTGAAGACTCAGACTTCTTCTTTCCCTTCTCTGTTCGCTGGGGCGCCATGGCGACAAGGAGGGCCAAGCTCGGGGAAGATTGGAAGAGGAGTTTGCTAATTCGGAAAGGCATGAGACTAGGACGGGCGCGTCGCCAAGCAATGGGGGATAACTGTGTAAATCACGATGGCCGCCTAGCTAGGCGGATATCAAGGCTGCATGGGGAAGCGAGGCCGCCCACGTCCCATTGGTCGCCATGCGTCAAGCGGGCCCGTAGGCTGTTGGGGCCCGCGGCGCTCTGCACTTGCCCCTTGGCTTCACCTCGATGCCAAGTCCGAGCGCGCCTTGGGCCCGGGGGCTACTGTCGGCGTCCTGGGAATGGGGGTCCCCAGACTTGCTTGCCTGCTACCCACGGCGTGGCTCCACCAGCGGCCCCGCACGGCCCATCTTCACCAGCAAACACTCAAGACCCTCACGAGGGGCCAAGCCTCGCAAGGCGGACAATGCAAGACCTCCTCAAGGGTGGCCTCACCAGGTTGGCTCGTGAGGGGCGGAGAGATCAAGGTAAGGGGCACCTCGCGAGGTCCCTGTGACGCAAGCCATGACGACCATCACCGGGCAGGCGCCAGGCGGGCGCCAGCGTGTAGTGTCCTTGTTTCCTCTTTGGTGCTGAAGAGGCAAGCGCAGGCGAGGAGTCCCAAGGCATGAGGCAAAGGTTTCCATATAAGTAGAACGACACCAAGGCCAGTAGGACGGTGGGATGGAGGGCACCGTGGAGACCAAGACCGCGTCACCACTAGAGCCTTTGGCAGGCGAAGACCACCATTAGTCAGGATAACTTGTACTAGTTGTCTCCCTTCGAATTTGGCTGTTGTGGGATCCCTTCCCGCTCAATATTTGGGAAGAGGACCAGGGCCTCTATAAATAGGACTAGCCACCACCATAGAGGGAGAGATCTGGATCAGCTGGACAGACACCACACAAGCTCACCGAGCATAAGAACACCTCTCCTTAGGAGGCTGTTCTTCCCTTGTAACTGTTCATCCTCAGCCCAAGAGGCAATCCACCACACCACACTGGAGTAGGGTATTACACCACATCGGTGGCCCGAACCAGTATAAATCTTTTGTCCCTCTATTCTTTGGGTTCGTCAGGGCTAGGCCGTGAGATCGTGGTGCGAGTGAGCTAGGGGGAGGAGAGATCTTCGTGTGCACCCCAGTGTTCGAACCTTAAGGGTTTTGCCGGAACCCGTAATCCAACAACATAGGATTTTGGTTGAGCATCACTTCAGTCACTCTGACTTTGTTCACTTGGACCCCACTTAACAGTACGGTGGTTCCTATGACTCAACAAAGAAGAGAAGGAAACTACAAAACAACTATGTCTTCACACTCCATAGTCTTCACATGAATTTCTTCTCATGTCATAATCTTCACATGAATGTCTTCACGAACCACCATTGTCTTCAATGTCTTCACACATTTTTAGGGGTCATCTCTGGTAGGTAAACTGAATCAGTAAGGGACTACTACCCGTGTTATCCAGCAGTTCTCACAAACACATTAGTCCCTCAACCAAGTTTGTCGTCAATACTCCAAAACTAACTAGGGGTGGCACTAGATGCACTTACAATCTCCCCCTTTTTGGTGATTGATGACAAACTGGTTGAACTTTTCAACGAGGATAAAAGTATGTGAAATTTAAGGATTAAGGCATTGTCTTCATATAGGTAGTTTGCTTTTGAATGCAAATGCATATAGCAGGTTTTACTTTGTGGAGATCTTCTTCAACTTACGAAGACAATTCATCATGCATACATAAGGATAACAAAGATAATGACATGCATAATGATAAATGGGCATCTGCAGAATGACTTCATGCGGAATTTATCATCGCATCACAAAGTAGCAGCAAGAGTAGCAGGCGACCATCAAGTTTAAGCGTTACAACTCAAAAGCCAAATAGTTTCAAAACGGGAGTTGTAAGAACTTAGCAAAAATAAAGCAACCACCCATATGGAACCGCTTGAAGACTATCAACCTCATATGCGTTTCCCCCTTTTGTCAGTAATGACCAAAAAGGTTTGAAGACATAGAGGATCTACTCGTTCCCAGCAGGAGTAGAAAAAAGAACAGGGTCGATGTTGGAGTTTGGTGGTGTAGAAGGGCCTGATGCAGAATCGTGATGTAGTGCAGCCAAGGTTGGTGAAGTGGTATCATCTTCTTCATTGACGACTCTCGCAACAACAGTTGCAGCCGAAGATGAATGCTCAGAATCTTCAATAGAGGGAGTGTGACACCAGCTTGCATTTTGGGGGGGCCTGGAGTCAAACTTAAAGTGCTCTGTGAAGACATCTTCGCGAAGATCTTCTTCAGGGCATAGCATTGTGAGGCTCTTCCAGGACCGCCTACAGGCTTCATGTGCAACAAACGTGTTCTTGGTGGCTAAGTTTCGAATATGATTGACATCCACCAAGAGACTCTGCATCTGACGCTTCAGCCAGTCATGATGCCTATCCTGCTTCTGATGTAAAGCCACCAGAAGCTCACGGTCGTTTAGGACACGAGGACGCTTCTGAGGCCTTTGAGCTATTGTGCTTGCAGTGGCTTCAGTGTTGGCACTGTGCAGTATGCGCAGATTGCCAACCAGAGGATATGCAGGAGTTGTAGCATTGGGCACATGAATCCCTTCAGTTGGCTGTGTGAAGCTTTGTAATTCAGCATTCTAAAGGTGTAGTGGCTTCTTTGCAGGCTCGGGGGAGATGGCTTCAGTAGACATATCAACATCAGGCAGAAAGACAATGTGGTTGCATGCTGAGGGTTGATAGTCAATGATTGAATGAAGCTTAATCAAGCACATCACCCATGGAGCATAAAATTTCAGGCGAAACAGATCAATCCCAGAAGCAGCAAGTTGTCTGATAAACAAATCCTGAGTGTTGAATCTGATGCCATTGATAATATAGAATACCAAAGTCTTCATGGCGCCTTCAAGTTTAGCTTCAGAAGAATTTCCTTTGATGGGCCAGAGAGTACGCCTCAGAATTTGGTACACTGTGCGTGGAAAGTACTCAAGGTCCTTAACAAAGAATTCCTTTAGGTATTCGGCGTCTTGGGTCAATGGCTTCATCATGCTAAGCATTTGGCTCATATTTGGCTCTGGCGACTGAAAAATGCTCTTCAGCTCATTCTTATGAAGCTGACAACCAGGTTCGTATAACTCACCTCGAGTGGGCAGGGAAGAAAGCTCGATGATATCCTGAGCTTTGGCTTCGTGATGTACATCACCTATCATCCACTCAAGGATCCAAGTCTTCGGATCCCTGTTGTAGCCTCGAATGTGTAGAGTGGCATAGAACTGCAGCAGAAGCTCTTCGTTCCAATGTTCCTTGTCACTTACAAAGGGCAGAAGCCCAACATACCAAAAGCAGTCAAGGGCCTCCTATAGACATGGCAGCCCATCCATAGCATTACAATCCAGACGCTTATGTGGAAAAATCTGGTCTTGGTTGTACATGATGCAAGAGTAATAGCTTCGCTGCTGATGGCTCCAAAATCTGTCAAAGGAGATCTTAGGCTTCGTGTAAGGATTCTTGGCACTATCAACGAAGGTATTGTGCTCTATGAAGGTGAGCACATTGAAAGAACCCTGTGTTGTGGCAGCACTTGGAAGCCTTGGCAATCTAGGCTTTGGCTTCTGAACTTGATGCCGCTGCTCCACAGGATAATCATATTGTGGCCCGGGAGCAGTAGGTGGAACCATAATTGGCCATCTGACAGTTACCATCTCACCACGATTGAACGCACGTTCCATAGTATGTGGCCTTGGAGGGGAACAGTGCCATCAGAGGTGATTAGTGTCGGAGTGGTGTCAGCATTCACATTGGCTTCAGGCTCCACATTGTCTTCAGCCATGACTGAGTCATTGGCTTCAGTGGCGTTGTTTGTGGCAGCCTTAGTGTTTTCAACCTCCATATGTTCAACGACTGGAGTTTCGGGCATGATCACATTCTCTTCCCTAGTACGGGGTGTGGCTTCTCTCTCTTCTCCTTTTTCTTCTTAGTTTTCTTCCTCGGCTGATGCAGCCGGAATGTCTTCAGCAGTCTTGGCTTCAGACTCTGAGGCAGACGCAGAAGGAGTGGCCTCAGGAAACACTTGACGTGCTACTGAGCTAGTGTGTTGCACTCCTTCTTCTGGAATGCTCGACATGGAGACCTGTGGCCTGAGGCCTTTGTGAAGCCTGCAAAGTGCTAGCGACGCCTTTGGAGAAGGAGTGGTGTCGGTGTCAAAACCGGCGGATCTCGGGTAGGGGGTCCCGAACTGTGTGTCTAGGCGGATGGTAACAGGAGACAAGGGACACGATGTTTTTACCTGTGTTCGCCCTATCGGTGGAGGTAAAACCCTACTCCTGCTTGATTAATATTGATGATATGGGTAGTACAAGAGTAGATCTACCACGAGATCAGAGAGGCTAAACCCTAGTAGCTAGCCTATGGTATGATTGTTGTTCGTCCTACGGACTAAAACCCTCCGGTTTATATAGACACCGGAGAGGGCTAGGGTTACATAGAGTCGTTTACAAATGGGAGGAGATCTACATCCGTATCACCAAGCTTGCCTTCCACGCCAAGGAAAGTCCCATCCGGACACGGTACGAAGTCTTCAATCTTGTATCTTCATAGTCCAGGAGTCCGGCCAAAGGTTATAGTCCGGCCATTCGGACACCCCTAATCCAGGACTCCTCAAGAGCCCCTGAACCAGGCTTCAATGACGACGAGTTCGGCGCGCAGATTGTCTTCGGCATTTCAAGGCGGGTTCCTCCTCCGAATACTTCATAGAAGATTTTGAACACAAGGATAATGCCCGGCTCTGCAAAATAAGTTCCACATACCACCGTAGAGAGAATAATATTTACACAAATCCAATCTGCTGACGTTTTCCGCAGCATGACATCACACCACGGCCAAGCCTTTATTCGAATCGCTTTTATCGTCTCCACCTCAAATAAGACTTAGCGAGGCGGTTTCCTTGGCACGCCTTGTCGAAGCAGAGATCGTGGTCCCTTATTCCGGGATTCTCATCAATACGGGCGCGTAACTCCAACCATGCCATTAATTACGGGCGCTTGGGAGATAAGCGAGTTTTACCAGTGCTGGTGGGGGCACATAGTTTCGTCCGCCCATATAAGGGATAAGGATCCACCTTTCTCATCTACGCCTTCTTCCTCCTTTGCTTATCCATTTCACAAGACTCGAGCTCCAGCGCCCAAGTTCGCACATCCCACCTCAACCTTCTCCAGCCATGTCCAGAGCGGGAGGCAAGTGGATGGTCTCCTCCGTCACGGAGGGACACATCAAGAAGCTGAGGGAGGCCGGATATTTGTCTAACGACATCGCGCACCGGCTCCCAGACAAGGGGCAGCTCATCCCCACCCCCAGGCCCCATGAGAGGGTGGTGTTCCTCACCCATTTCCTCCGTGGACTAGGTCTCCCACTTCACTCATTTGTCCGGGGGCTCATGTTCTACTACGGCCTGGATTTCTACGATCTGGCCCCGAACTTCGTCCTCAACATCTCGACGTTTATCGTCGTGTGCGAGGCCTTCCTCCGCATCAAGCCCCACTTCGGCTTATGGCTGAAGACCTTCAATGTCAAGCCGAAGGTAGTGGGCGGCCAGCAAGCGGAGTGCGGAGGCGCCATGGTGGGCAAGATGCCCAATATTACACGGCTCGAGGGATCCTTCGTGGAGACCATAAAGGGGTGGCGATCAGGGTGGTTCTACATCACCGAGCCGCGTGACCCTGAATGGGCAGCGGCCCTTGAATTCTGATCTGGCATCCCCACACAGCTCACCTCCTGGAAAGAGAAGGGCCTGTCGTGGGGTAATTCGGAAGAGTGGACCGGACTCCAATCCCGCGTCCAAGACCTGGTGGACGAAAAGGTTAAACTCGTCAGCGTAGTCCAAGTCATGCTCATCCGCCGGATCCTCTCGTGTCAACGACGGACTTTTAACTTATGGGAGTTCAACCCAGCCCAGCACCAAACTCTGACCAGGCTCTTTGAAACAACACACGAGGATGCCTGGAAGGTGCTATTCAAGGGCGCCGAGGTTCCCCTTCCCATCACCGAGGATCACGGATTTCGCACGGAGCGCCAAGCCAGCGTATTAAGCTTATTTTACCCTTTACGGGATACTTGTTTTTCATAGTTTGACTCTATGCGGGATCTAAGCTCTCGTTCCTTTGACAGGAATGGCAGAAGAAGACCGGACAGATCGACTGTCCGGCTCCTTTGCTCAAGATCCAGCGGATGCCCGCTGACGGGTTGCTGGTTCCGCACCTACCGTGGTGCCGGAGAAGAAGGCCACGAAGAAGGCCACGGGAACTCGAAAGAGTTCCCGGCGCCCGGTGGTGTCGGATCCATCGTCCGATGACTCTGAGGCGCACTCCTCCTCCGAAGACGAGGAGGAGGAAGAAGAGGCCTCTCCCCCTCCAGCGGGGGGAGGATTGAAAAGGAAGGCCACCCCAACCGAGGAGGCTGGAGGGTCCAAGAAGGGGAGGACCCTTCCTCCGGACTACTCCACCAACGCCGACGATGGCAAAGAGGAGTGGCCATCCAGGGCCAAGCCACTAGCAAAATCGTAAGTATCCAGATACCAGAATAACTCATGGCGTTCCTTTGTTGCACAGTATCTTCTGACGCCGAATATAATCATGCTGTCCGCTCATGCCCACTCGACGCTTCGCCGAGCGGATCCTCGATTCGCCGGATGTGAATAGCCTTTCACTTCCGATTGTTATTCCCTCGCCCCACGGACGATGCCGAGGTGGAGTCCCAAAAGGGTCCAATCCAGAGGGGGTGGTCCCGAGGCGCCGCAAGGCGACCTCCGGACTCCAGCGCAAAGGGGATAAAACCCCCAAGGGCTCCAAGTCCGCCCTAGGTCGACATCGCCCGAACCTTCAGTGGTTCCGAGTTCATGGCGCCCCTAGTAGGAAGGGCAAGCCTACGACGCCGGTGACCTCCGTCCAACCGGAGGCACCGGATAATCTGCTGGAGGTGCTTAACGACGCCTCCATCGACGAGGAGCACCGCACTATTATGAGTGTGGTGATCCAAAAGGTTCAGTCCGCCAAGAGCGGGCTGACAGAAGCATGTGCCAGCCTTCTAACAGGCTTTGAGGTACGTATCTAAGATATGTAAAAATATGACCACATAGACAGTAGCCCCTGATGCTCAGTTTGGTGTTCGGAAAGAAAAGCCGAACTGAGGATCAAAAAGATATACGCAGGAGTCTAACATAAGTATGTCAATACGGGAATGCAGGCTGCACTGCTGACCTCTGCCGCACTGACTGCGGAGGTCGATGAATTGAAGCAGAGCCTCGAGCGGTCCGAGAACGAGCTCAGCCTTGCCAAGAAGCAGCTCGAAGACAAGGAAGGTAAGTAATACCTTATTTAAGTATATAGAAAAAAGATGTGGTTGCAAAAAATGACAGGACCAACGTGAGTATTCAGGGGCCACAACCCAGGTGGCAACCTGAAGGAAGCGTTGTCCAAGGCCGAAGAAAATGCGGCCGTGGAGCGTACCCAGCGAGAAAAGCAGGAGCCGCGGGTGGCGGAGGTGCAGCAAGAGCTCCGTGCCTCGTGGAAAAACATGAGAGTTTGGAGCTTGACTCAAAGACTCGAGAGTCCGAAGTCGCCTCGGCGCTTGAGAGCGCCAAATCTGCCAAGGTCAAGCCCAAAAAGCCCTCCAGGAAATTGAGGCGATGAAGAAGATAGCGGCAGGTAAGGCATTCTTTATGCAAAGCAAGCACGTGAAAGTGAATTACTTGTTACTTACCCGAGTCCGGAGCTCTCTAGGAGCATTCGCAGATCTTCCCCGGAGTGTATCCGACGCCAGATTCTACCGGAGTCAAGAGGGAGCTCGGCGGAGAAGGTGTTCTGGTCTCAAGATATCGAGGCCGGACACCCGGCAGTTTTTGAGCGACCAGCTGAAGCAGCTGGTCGAGCTCCATAAGGTGGCCGAACAGGACATGAAGGGTCTTGTAGTCCGGCTGTGGCCTGGGGAAGCCATGCCTGAGAGCTACTTCGGGCTGGTGAGGCGGCTGGTGGATGCCTGTCCATGGCTTGAAGTCATCAAGCGCTCTGTATGCATCGAAGGTGCTCGGCGGGCCCTTGCCCGTGCTAAAGTGCACTGGGGCAATATGGACGCTGAGAAGCTTGTGACAGACAGACCACCGCCGGGCACGGAGCATCGCAAGCCCGAGATGTCTTATGAGGGCGTCTGAAGGGTGCCTCGCTTTATAGCGGATGAGTGCTCCAAAGATGTAATTTTTGAGTAAACTCGCATTTGTGATCCTGTACGCTGAAAACTTGTTCATATGCGCTAAGCAACGCTTTTGAATTTAAAATATTACCTTCTGTGCGGTCGTTTATTAAAATTGAGAGATGGCGAGTCGTTGGCTTCTGCCCCCATGCCGAAGTGCTGGGGTGTTAGGGATAAACTTGAGCGCTCTTTTTCCCATTCTTGAGTCCTTCGAGGGAGGCTCTCAACACAACGAACAAGGCAATCAGACTATAATGCTTGAACACTCTCACTTAGCCATAGAATTCTATAATTTTAAATTTCGGTGAAGCCCCTAGTGTTAGGAAGACCGAGTTCGGGGCGCTATCCACGCCTAGGCCGGACAAAGCCGACTCCTCGCTCTAAGCGGCATAAGTCTTTAGGGACTCGAAAACCACTCGAACATCGACCAGCTCTCGCCCTATCATGACGGTCAGTTTTAGCTTTCTCCACTGAGGTGCTTAGCCCAGCTCAACCGGGCACAATCGCAGTTGGTTCTCCCAGTGCTACCTTAGCCGATATAACGGAACGTAAGGTACCAAAACATGGGAGCCGGAAAAACCCAACTATTGACCCAAGACATGATTCGGAGCCGATGCATATAATGCTATAAGTTCGGGTGCCGCACTCATGAGAGTGTTCAGACTTCTCACACCATATTATGGGGGTACGTAAGCCCTCGGTGTATTGGGCTGCACTAAAGTGTACGGTTGCATAATGTCATAACTGAACATATTTTTATAAAAAGGAATGCAATAATAGACGAAAGCTATGTATTGTTTATTCGAAAAGGCTGCGGTAAAAGCAGGGGCGATACAAATAGTGCGATAAGCAAGAGATGGGACTATTTGACATGTCCTCTCCGAGGCTGAGCCATGGATGATATGTGAAACAAGTATACTGCTCGTTATAGAGACCACCGGACACTCGACGTAGCTTTACGCCTCCCCGCTGTTGCATCGTGTGTTCGGGCGATTGTATCACGGACAGGCCTTCCGTAGAGTGGAGTCCTAAAAGTAAGAAGAAAAAAAAGAATGACAAAATTGGGAGCTCCTGGTGCGTTTGAGCCGCATTTTGGGCATGCCGTGGTCGTGCCCCTCCCCCTATGCCCATGGTATTTCCAGAGTGTAGTTATGTACGCGTAGTACTGGTTTCGCAATTTCACGAGGGCTGGGTTAGCCGCATTGCTACACTTGCTCGGAACGTGCCAGGCGGTCTTGTTGTAGGTTACTCCGGGCGCGCTTGACGGTGTCCGAACGTTTAATAGCCGGACTGGAGAATTGCCTTGAAAGGCTGCTTTGCACTTCCGTCGCGAGGGTCAGCCAGATGCTCCTCCGCTCGGAGAGAGCGCTCAGTGTTTCCATTGACCGTAATGACTCCTCGAGGGCCTAGCATCTTGAGCTTGAGGTATGCGTGGTCGCGGCACCGCATTGAACTTTGCAAATGCGGTTCGTCCGAGCAAAGTGCATGATAGCCATCATGAACGGGACTATGTCGAAGATTAACTCCTCGCTCGAAATTATCCGGGATCCGAAGACCACCTCAAGTGTAACCGAGCCTCGCATAGCTTGGCCTCTACACGGTATGACGCCTTTAAAGGTCATCTTTGTGGGTTTAATCCTTGAGGGATCTATGCCCATTTTTCGTGACCAGATCCCGATAAAGCAGGTTCAGTTGCCGCCGCCATTCCCATAAGGACTCTAGTGAGGTGAAATCCGTCATTGATTGGGTCTAGAACCATCGCGGCGAATCCGCCATGGCGGATGCTAGTGGAGTGGTCCTTCGATCGAAAGTGATCGGGCAGGAGGACCATGGGTTGAACTTTGGGGCGATCGGCTCCAACGCATATACGCCCTCGAGTGCATGCTTCCGCTCCCTTCCGGGATGTGGGTTATGTATATCATGTTCATCGTCCGCACTTGTGGGGGAAGCCCTTCTGTCCCCTATTGTTCGGGCGACCGGGCTCCTCCTCGTCATCGCTATGCAGCCCCTTGTCTCGCTGCACTTAACTTGCCTGCCTGCTTGAACACCCAACAATCCCTATTAATGTGATTGGCTGGTTTTTCGGGGGCGCCGTGTATCTGGCATGAGCGATCGAGTATTTGGTCCAAACTGGACGGGCCTGGAGTATTTGTTTTAAATGGCTTTTTCCACTGACCGGGTTTAGAGCCTCGAATCCGCATTAATCGTCAGATCCTCAGCATTGTCGCCGTTAATGCGGCGCTTTTGCTTGTTGCGACGCGACCTGCCATTGTTGTCCTTGGTATCGGAATTACCAGGGCTCTTGGTCATATTATTACTACGAGCTAGCCAGCTGTCTTCTCCCGTGCAAAAGCGGGTCATGAGTGTTGTGAGGGCTGCCATGGATTTCGGCTTTTCCTGTCCTAGGTGTCGGGCAAGCCACCGTCCACGGATGTTATGTTTGAAGGCTGCAAGGGCCTCTGTAAAGCGGATAGTCGACTATTTGATTTTTCTTGGTTAGGAACCGTGTCCGTAATTGTTCCGCCGATTCCTCCGGCTGCTGAATTATGTGGCTTAGGTCATCGGCGTCGGGTGGTCGCACATAGGTGCCTCGAAATTGTCGAGGAATGCGGCTTCCAGGTCCTCCCAACAACCAATTGATTCTGCTGGCAAGCTGTTAAGCCAATGCCGAGCTGGCCTTTAAGCTTGAGTGGGAGGTATTTGATGGCGTGTAGATCATCACCGCGGGGCATGTGGGTATGAAGGAGATAATCCTCGATCCATACCGCAGGATCTGTTGTGCCATTGTATGATTCGATGTTTACGGGTTTGAAACCCTCGGGGATTTGATGATCCATTACTTCATCTGTGAAGCATAGTGGGTGTGCGGCGCCTCAGCATCGGGCTATATCACGACGTAGCTCAAACGAGCTTTGTCTTCTTTGTTCGGCCCGGCCGGATTTACCATATCCGGCATGACGGTTATCGTCACGTGTCGTGGGGCGCCCACGCGATCCATAGATCGATCTTATTTGCCTTGCCTTGTCCTCCAATATATCTTGCAGGTCTAGCGCGTTTCCCCGTGCCTTGGTATTCTTTGAGCAACGCCGGGGTGCGTCTTGAATGGAGGGCCAAGAGGCCTCTCTGTCGCGGCCACGAGGTGGCCGGTCGGCCGCATCATGCGCTGGTGATGTAGGTCCGGGTGCTTCCTCCTCTAATCGGGGTAGCAGCCTGCGCTTTGGGTAGCTCTTGGAGGGGCGTTCTAGTTCGTATTCTTCGGCCACAAGGACATCAGTCCATCTGTCGACTAGCAAGTCTTGGTCAGCTCTAAGCTGTTGCTGTTTTTCTTGAGGCTCCTCGCCGTGGCCATCAGCCTGCGTTTGAAACGCTCTTGTTCGACGGGATCCTCAGGCACGACAAATTGCTGCCGCCGAGGCTTGCCTCGCCTTCGGAGGGAGGCATTTAATTATCGCCCTCTACCTCTCTGTCTACCGCTTCTCTCATGAGGGCTGGCTTCTCCATCCTCTGTGCTGAATCCTGCCGGAGGGGTTGTCTTCGCACCGTCCCGGTGTTATTATCACCCGTGCCAGAATCGTCATTTTTGCTTTGGCGGGATTTAGAGCGGCGCCGCTGACGCCGGCGCTTAGGCTTCTTCATGGAGGGGTCATCCTCCGTTGTTCCATCGTCGTTCCCTTCTTTTGGGGTGTCCACCATGTATATGTCATACGACGAGGTGGCCTTCCAAAGGCTCTCATGGCGCTGGTTCTTGGTCGTCTCCTGCATCGGCGTCCATACCATCGATGTCATCGGAGTCGAAGTCGAGCATGTCGGTTAAATCATCGGCAGTGGCTACGAAGTGGGTGGTGGTTGGGCTTTGAATTTCTTTGTCGCCCGCGTCCCAACCTTGCTGACCATAGTCCGGCCAGGGCTCTCCTGATAAAGAGAGAGACTTTAGTGAATTCAGAATGTCGCCAAGGGCAAGGCCGAAAGATGTCCGCGGCGGTGAACTCCATGATCGGCGCCCAATCGGATTCGATTGGCAGGGGCACGGAAGGTTCGGAGTCCGGAGGGGAGTCCGGCACCTTGGAGTCACAAGCTTCGCAAAGGACAAGGCTGGTGTTCGGCTCGATCGCCGTAGAGATTGCAGCCCCCGAGGCGGTGTCCAGCCACCCGTCCTCGATTGGTGCAGTCGGCTCCGAGCTAAGGGTCGGAGCGGACACGGGTGCGGCCTCCAGGGCACTGTTCGGCGGCAGAGCTAGATCATGCCCATTGTAACAGTGCGGCGCGCTCGGCTGTGGCTCGAACCCATCGAAGATCAAGTCTCTGCGGACGTCAGCCGTGTAGTTCAAACTTCCAAATCTGACCTGATGGCCAGGGGCATAGCTTTCGATCTGCTCCAGATGGCCAAGCGAATTGACACGCAGTGCAAAGCCGCCGAATACGAAGATCTGTCCGGGGAGAAAAGTCTCACCCTGGACCGCATCGTTGTTGATAATCGGAGGAGCCATCGGGCCAAAAGATGACAACACAGAGGAACTCTCAATGAAAGCACCAACATCAGTGTCAAAACCGGTGAATCTCGGCTAGGGGGTCCCGAACTGTGCGTCTAGGCGGATGGTAACAGGAGACAAGGGACGCGATGTTTTTACCCAGGTTCGGGCCCTCTCGATGGAGGTAAAACCCTACTCCTGCTTGATTAATATTGATGATATGGGTAGTACAAGAGTAGATCTACCACGAGATCGTAGAGGCTAAACCCTAGAAGCTAGCCTATGGTATGATTGTTGTTCGTCCTATGGACTAAAACCCTCCGGTTTATATAGACACCGGAGAGGGCTAGGGTTACATAGAGTCGGTTACAAATGGGAGGAGATCTACATCCGTATCACCAAGCTTGCCTTCCACGCCAAGGAAAGTCCCATCCGGACACGGGAAGAAGTCTTCAATCTTGTATCTTCATAGTCCAGGAGTCCGGCCAAAGGTTATAGTCCGGCCATTCGGACACCCCCTAATCCAGGACTCCCTCAAGTGGTCTCCATGTAGTTGTCATCATCAAGCACTGAAGAGGTGACTTGAGCAGGTGGAGTATGGGGTGTTTCATCTTGTACTGGGGTGTCTTGTTATGGAGCTCAGCCCATGAGTCATCTTGAGCAATTGGCGTCAATGGACGACCAATGCTAATAAGTTCACTGCTCGTGGGAGCAGGCGATGATACCGACTGGGGCTCGAGCTAAGGAAGGACTTCATCATCATGCACATTGTCTTCATGACCAATGTCTTCAGCTGCGTTGGGGTCAACAGTTGGAACTTCTTCACTTGCTGGAGCCTCTGTGGAAGCAGGCTCATGAACCACAATGCGACATTCTTGGTTGGTTGAAGCTGGGAGAGCAACGAAGATGGGTTTAATGATGAGGGGCTCTGGGCAGCAGCACGCTCTTTCTTTGAAGACTTTGAAGCCTTTGCCTTCAATTTCTTCTTGGAGGGAGCATCATCAGATGTATCCTTGAACTTCCTCTTTCTGGCTTCGGCTTCAGCATGCCTAGTTTTATTCAGCTCTGAAGCTGCTGAGGTGACCTTTGGGTTCGAGCCAGTCATGCTGGCAGGGAAGACAATGCTAGGTTCTTCCTGCCTTTGAGCTTTGGATTGGGCCACAACAGACTTCTTCTTTTGCTTGGCAGCCATACTGGGGTCGATGCTAGGGCGCCCAAGAGCCTTTCTCTTGCCAACTTCATTGTGCACTTGAACACATTTCTATGCATAGTACTTCATGCACTCGCGCGAGCCTTTGGCTTATTCATGCTTCTTGTGAATTAAGCCTTGAGATCATGCAACATCTTCTTGAAGATTTGCACATCAGCCACACTGAGCTTGGCCATATTCTTCTTGAAATGCGCCTTTTCATGATCAATCTTGTTCTTGAGCTTGATGAATTTCTGAGCTAAGGCCAATTCATTTGCAATGGCTTCGTCAAATGTGACACTGATATCGACGGGCAGCTGCAGATCATCAATGCTGATGCTCTGGTCGTCAAATCATTCATCGATGAAGTTATTTAGAATATCAACATCAAAGAGGGGCAGATCATTGAAGATCTCCGCCTCTTGCTTGCTCTTTATCAGCATCTCTAGGGCTTCATCACCAAGATCTTCATCACTGGACAAATCAATGGTGTCTTCCTCGTTGCGCAGGACAGCGGCATGAGTCAGGTTATGCCCTGAAATCTTCTTGGGCTTCTTGGTCCTCTTGGAGACACGAGACAAGTCTTCAAACTGCACACCGGGTTAAGGAGGTGCAGCCTTCAAGGGATTCATAGGCGAAGCAGTTGGTGCAACAAAGGGCTTCGAAGCTTTTGTCTTCTTCTTCTTTTGCTTCGGTGGTGCTGGTGCATCTTCAGAATCTGCGTCATTAGCAGATTGATCCACCATGGCCCTCTGAGCAGCAATGTGGGAGAGGTGCCCATCGAAGCTATTGAAGGGGCCGATGACATTGGGGTTGGCTTCACGTGTGCCATCCTATCTTGGAGCAGACGGACCAGGGTTGAAGTTCAGTCCGAAGGCTTTCCTGTTCTTTGCAGCTGATTCCTTAGCGAACTGAAAGTTGTGCTTGAAGAGATTGTCGTCACGACACCATAACAAAGATGATGGGTCGGCATTCTCAAGCTGCGGTCCTCGGACCATGCAAGGATAGAAACCTTGAGCAATAGCTTCAGGCTTTGACTTCTGTTGCAGATTTCTATAAACTTGATGGCATTCTTCTTAGCATATTCAGCAGTGAAAAAGTTGTACTTGAACCACTGTTCTACCCAATATCTTCGGATCCATTGGATTCGGGTCTTGCACTGATTGTAGTTCTCCTCTGGATTGGTCTTGTACATCTCATACAGATCCGGAGGAAGATCTAGAGCAGTATTGCCACGACGCTGCCTGCTACCCTTCCTTGCAGATTTCTCAGTGGCCATGATATTCAGACAGATAGGCTTCAGAACAATGAAAGGCTTCCGTCTACTTGTCAAGCAAGAACTGGCTTCAGGGGAGTGAATATGATGTTGTAAGAATTCTGCTAATGAATGCAGACTATGAGAAACAAGGGATTCTCCCACGGACATGTACATGTGACAGCATTAGAGATGCGAGGGAAGGGGAAGAGGTCATATGCATTCTCAGAAGATTTTGAAGATAAATCAGTTTTGTCGGATTTCGGGTTCCGGCAGACCCTCTAGGTTCGAACTCTGGGGTGTGCGCGGATATCTCGCCCTCTACCTACCTGCACCTCGTCGCCTCGCTAGGATCTAAACTATGAAAGGAACAACACAAGAGACACAGGATTTATACTGGTTCGGGCCACCATTGTGGTGTAACACCCTACTCCAGTGTGTGGTGTGGTGGATTGCCTCTTGGGCTGATGATGGACAATACAAGGATGAACAGCCTCGCGAGGGTCTGTTCTTGGCTGGTGCGATGAACTGCTAGGGGGAGTTCAGTCGCTTCTCTCTCTCTCTCTCTCTCTGGGATTGATCTCTCTATGATTCGAGATCCGGATTCCCCTACCCTGTGGGTGGCTAGTCCTATTTATAGGCAGAGGCCCTGGGCCTCTTCCCAAATATTGAGCGGGAAGGGCGCCAACAATTGGCCATTTTGAAGGGGAACATCTAGTACACTTATCCTGACTAAAGTTGGTCCTCGCCTGTCAAAGGCTCTGGTGATGACGCTGGCTTGGGCTCCACGATGACTTCCTTCCTGCCGTTTCGACGGTCTTGGTCTTGTTGCACCGAAACGGATGCATTTGCTTGATGCTCTCGCCTGCGCTTGCCCCCTTTGCACCAAAGAGGATATGAGGACACTGCGCGGGCTGGCGCCCGCCTGGCGCCCTTGGTCGTCATGGCTTATGTCATGGGCACCTCGTGAGGTACCCCGCCTTGATCTCTTCGCCTCCTCGCGAACCAGCCTGACGAGGCCGTGCCTGAGGAAGCTTCCAGTCGTCCGCCCCGCGAGGCTTGGCCCCTCGCGAGGGTCTTGAGCTTGTGCTGATGAAGATAGGCCGTGTTGGGCCACCCCTTGAGCCACGCCGCAGCCGGGCAGTGCAAGTCTGGTACCCCGTTCCCGTAACGCCGACAAGAGCTCCCCGCCCAAGGCGTGCCTGGACTTGGCTGAGCAGAGAAGCGAAGGGGCAAGGGCGAAGCGCCGCGGGCCGTAACAGCCTGCGGCCTTGGGCGCCGCGTGGCGGTTGATTGGATGTGGGTGCCTTAGCAACTGTGCGAATCGACAAAAGAGCGGCATCTGTCTAGGCATTGCTTCCTTTGCCTCCTCCGGTCATTGCTCAGATCCCCTTTCTTGCGCCTTTCCTTCCTGCCTCCGAAATCTCCAGATCTACTTCGACCAGTGCCCTAGCAAGACATGGCGCCTCGCCAGACCTCGGCCGGAGCTTGGTACTCACCCGCCTTGGACTCGCCGAACGTGTCGGAGAAGGGCCTTGCCCGGGTGTTGCCTGATGGTGGCGGCGCAAGGCATCAACGGGGCAGAGGTGCTCAGGGCTGGCTCCGCCCTTCCCGAGGGCCAAGGAAGCACCTTCTATCCGCTCTTCGTGTACGCCATTGCTGCCGGTCTGGTGCCTCCCTTTTCTGAGTTCTTCTTCTCTGTCCTCCGCCATTACAAACTGCAAGCTCTGCACCTCCACCCCAACTCTGTTCTTCTTCTGGCGATCTTCGCCTACTATTGTGAGGCTCATGTCGGGGTGCAGCCCTAAGTGTCCTTGCTGCGCCACTACTTCTACCTTCGGACCTCTCGCAGGCCCATCTCCGCGTGCACGAGCTTTGTCGTGTATGGCACCTCCAGCGCCATCTCGAAGCCAGGGAAGAGGATTGAGGGCTTCAGGAGCAAGTGGGTCATGGTAGATGCTGGGCGCATCCACCCTCGGATGATTCTGCCCACGGAGCACCCCACGACCTCCGACGATTGGTCTCGCGTGGAACTCGTGGGTCCCCGCGTGAAGCCGGTGCTGGAGAAGATGAATGCGGACCTGTGGCCGGGCAACATGGCGACGGGCGGCTGAAGGCCGCTTCCCGAGGGAGTTCCTGAGCACCAGTGGCCCCGCTGCACAAGATTTCGCTCATTGTGGAGGCCCCGCCTGAGCCCCGCAGTCTTGGCCGATGAAGATCTGGTCGCGTCCTCCAATCTTTGGTCGGGGTGACGTGGCGAGGCCGAGGGCGCCCTGCACTTCTGCTCTTCGAGATGATTGGGAGCAGGCGGTGAACTCCATGCCCGTCTTCAATGGGGACGGGCCCGTGCCCGCGGAGGTTCCCAAGGACCCGGCGGCCCTGGCGACGGTGAACGTGTCCTCTGGCGACTCTAGTGAAGGGGAGGAAGAAGAGGAGCGGGAGGAGGGGCCTGACTCCGAGGCGACCGACGGGGAGTCGAGAGCGCCCCTCCCCCGGCGCAGGTCCCGCGCTCTCCGCCTCTTGCCGAGCAACGACGAGGATGGCGATGAGCGGGCGGCGAGCTACCCCGATCCCAAGAAGGACAGATCGGGCTGGTCCTCGCTGGTCTGCCCGGCTCCGTGGCGATCCGCAGACGTGCCTCCCGCCTCCCGGGCCTCTTGAGGCTGATCCTCGCAGCCGGCTCTCGGGCTTCAAGTATGGCGGAGGTTGCTCGAGCTCATGAGCGATGACCAAAGAAGTGCTTGATTCTTGTTTTATTCCTTGTTTTGTCGCTGAGGCTTGATATCTGTATCTCTTGGCTAGGCTGGCGCCTGCGGCGAAGAAGCTGAAGGGAGCTCCTAAGGCTCCGTCTGGGGCGGTGCCTTCGCTCGCGAAAGAAGGCGACAACAAGACACGGGCCTCTCCTGCCCGTTCATCCTCGCTAGGCCTGGCGAAGCTGGCTGGGGCGAGCTCAGCCCCCATGGCCCAAGCGACTCCTGAGGTATCCTTGCCTGATGCCACCACCACAGCTGTTGGGGCGCGGCAGGTCCCGCCTCAGGATACTGTGGTCATGCTGCCGTCCTCTCCTCCTACTCCACCAACTGCTATCTCTCCGACTCCTCCCACTGTCCTGGATCGTGCTGCTGCTGAATTGGACCGGCTACGGCAAGATCTTCTGGGCGCCGACCCTCGCTTGGTGGCCGGGCGCTTGAGCTGGCCCGCTGGATTCGCTCGACGCTGATTCGAGCGGCGCTGGTTCAGGCCTCGACGGCTTGCGACGAGGAGAAGCAGGCCGTCCTTGGGGCGAAGGCTGCTCGCGACGCCGCCTTGGGGGAGGTAGCCGATGTCCGAGGTCGCTGCAAGGCGCTGGAGAGCGAGCTGCAGGGCCTGCGGGACCAGCTTGCCAAGGAGGCCCGCATTCGCCAAGAGAAGGAGGAAGACATGAAGGCTCGCGAGGCGGCCGTCAAGGACCGGGACGCCAAGCTTAACAAGCGCCGTGACCGCCTGGGTGCGTTGGAGCAGGAGTTGAGGTGAAGAGGGTCGAGCTGGACGGCAAGGCGCTGGTCCTCGCCGAGGACCGCGTGGCCTTTGCGAAGATGGAGGTGAAGGCTCGCACCTTGCTGAGGTCGCTTTACGACAGCGGCCTGGAAAGCCCGCTGGCCGGCGCCGAGGACGGCCCTGCCAAGCTGCTTCCCTACCTGATCCGTGCCCTTGAAGATGTCACCCTTGGCCTTGGCCCCATGGCTAAGGCCGAGGCGCGTGTCCTGTCTACTGCAGCGTTGACGTGCCTCCTTACCCACGTCTACCTTCGCGATCCCGACGTCGACCTCGACAGCCAGCTGGAGCCAGTGAGCGACGAGCTTGCCGCTACCGCTGCTGAGGCCGTAAAGGGTCGAGCGGAGGCTCTGCTGGCGAAGTTACGGGCCTTCAGCAGCAAGCCAAAGCGAGGCGCTGCCGGTCCTGAGGCTTCACGAGGCGAACCTGCTCAGCGCAGCTCCGTCGTCGACAAGTGACTCCGTTGTGGCTCCTATTCTGCTTTTAGCTCCTGCAACATGCATCATGCCTCGGGGAGGCGTTTAAACGTGCGTTTGGTGTTGTGACAACAGTTATGGACTGTAATATTTGCTTTTAAATTCCTTGAGGTTTGCGCTTTTCCTTCCTACTTGCTTATGTTCTACGCCGGCAGAGCCCGGCCCGCGCATACCTCAGCCGCCATTTGCCCTGACCGGAAACCAGGACGGGACCAAGGAGTGAGGGGCTACGTGACAAGTTAGGCTCCTGAGTCACGATGCTCAGGAGTCCCCTTTTGCGCACGAATAACAAGTAGGGAGGTGAGATGTGTGGGTGAATCTACCATTCTACATCTACAGAGCCCGGCCCCGCGCATACCTCAACCGCCGTTAGCCTTTCGGAACTAAGGAGTGAGGGGCTACGTGACCAGTTAGGCTCCTGAGTCGCGATGCTCAGGAGTCCTCCTTGACGCTCAAACGGCCTTCGTACCTTGGCTCCGCCGGGGAGGGGCGCAGTGACGAACCAGGCCCGAGGGGCCTGGGCTGAGTGGCGGCGCTGGGCGTGACCCATGCGTAGCCCTCGTGCCCAGCCCCTCGCGCACTCCCGAGGGGAGGCGCTATGGCGATGAGGCCAGACATCGAGCTCTGGCTCCTCGAGGTTGATGCGCCGGGGCCACCTCGCTTGTTTATCACCAACGCGGAGCATAGCGCTTCCGTATGTGTACGGGCATAGCCGCTCCTCGGCAGTGTCGTCAGCCAGCGCGGATCATGGTGCTTCCACTGGTGCGTGGGAGGGGGCTCCCATCCGGGAGGAGCCCCTGTGGCGCAGTACAGCCCCGCCGACACATGGCTGGCACGGTAGGGCCTGACGAGCTGTATCTGGGCACCCGTGAGCCAGCACGGGACTCACGGGGCCCTACCTCAAGGCGGGTTGCGCCTGGCACTGGTCCTTAACTTGTGATATGTTCCTACAAATTTGGTTAGATGCCAACCCTCTACGTCCACGGGTCCCGGCCCTCGAGCGAGTCTCAGCCGTCGCTGGTATGCCAGGTCGCGATGCCGTGGACAAGGCCAGGGGGTGAGGGCTGGAGAGCCAGTAGGAGCCCATGAGTCGCGATGCTCAGGTACCCCCCATTTAACGTGCAAGCGGTTGACGTGAATGAAGAAGGGGTGCCACGGACAGGCATCAATTAACAATCATGATGGGTCGAGTGCATGACCCGAAATAAACGCAAGAGGGGTACATGCCGCTGGGTCTGGCCCGAGCGACTTGGGGATGATGCAGCCCGAGGGGCGCCCCCGATAAGGTAAGCTAGAAACATGAAGTAAAAGGGATACACGCCGCAGGGACGGACCCACGCGGCCTGGGAATGATGCAGCCCTGGGGGGCGCTCCCAGCTGGAAATGAAACTTGAAGGATGTCACCTGATAACGTTGAAGACGAAGGGATGTTGAAGTAGCGGACGTCGTGGGCTGCGGAAGCCGACCTTCATGAGCCCCCAGGCCCAGGAGCCTCGGGAGGCTCCGGAGGCATTGGTGGCTCCTCGCGGACCATCTCCATCTCCGCCAGGACTGCGGAACGCTTGGCCTCTTGAGCCTCCAGGATGCTCCCCATGAAGCGCTGGCGCGTGGCGGCCGCGTTCGGCACGCCGTAGGGCATGGAAACGTAGCTGCGGGGTGGGCCTTCGCAGCGCCCCACGCATGAGGGCCAGAAGCGCTCCTGAGAGGCGGCTCGGTTGAGCCCTGGTCTGTCGATGCAGACGCGCAGCCCACCATCCTCGCCTGGATGGGGAGCTGCGGCGGGTAAGCGGCGGCTGCCACTCACGAATCTTGACTCCTGCAGCTCCTGCATGATCTGGTTGACGAACTCCTGAGGATTTGGCCCTCCTTGCCTCGCTCCTTCCTGAGGGAAACGTGCTTTGAAACACGCCTCCAAGTGGTGCCCAAGCACCTCCCTCGTGACCTTAGCAAGGTCGGTGGCCCTCCAGGAGAGAGCCCCCGAGCCTTGCTTGAGGAGGGCACCAGGCACGCCTTCCTATGCGGCAGAAGGAGGTGCCCCCTGAACAGGCGCAGACCCTGAGGGCCTGCCTCCTGAGGGGTCGGGCCTAGCGATGTCTTCTTCTTCTTGGGAGCAGTCTCGGGGAGCCTCCCGCTCCTGCGATCTGGGTCTTCAAGCGACGCGGCTTGAAAAGCTCGCTCCAGGGAGCACACCGTGTCTCTCTCTTCACAAGGCACGGTGATGACTCCGCCGCTTCCTGGCATCTTGAGGACGTTGTAGCCGTGATGGGTCACGACCATGAACTTGGCCAGAGCTGGGTACCCGAGGATGGCGTTGTATGGCAGGCAAATGTGGGCGACATCGAAGTCGATGAGCTCGGTGCGTTACTTGTCGCGCGCCTCGAAGGTGACAGGGAGTCAGACCTGCCCAATCGGAACCGTGGAGCCATCAGTGACTCCGGAGAAAGGCTTGGTCGGCTGAAGCTGATTGTAAGGCACTTGGAGATTGTTGAATGTCTCTACGGACAGGACATTGAGCCCTGCTCCGCCATCGATGAGGGTCCCGTGACTTGCACGTTCTTGATGATTGGGTAACAAAGCATCGGGAGGACTCCGGTTGTGGCACAAGACTTGAGCTGATCCGCCGAGCTGAACGCGTGATGGTGCACGCCGACCACCGAGAGGGCGCGTGGCTTCGAGCTTGGGAGGACTGCAGTCACTTCGGGCGAACTGCTTGAAGATGCGTTGAGAGGCTGGGGCTTGAGCTCCGCCCAGGATGCAAGCGATCGCGCGTGGCTCCTGGAAGCCCCCAGCCCCCTCGTCCTGATGATGGTCCTCGTTTCTCCTTGGCTGCGGCGGCAGAGGAGGGAGGCCTGCGTTTCCTTGCGGGCGATCCTTGCGAGGCTGATCCCTCCAGTCTCCCTCGCGAGGCTAATCCTGTCGGCGATCCTCGCAAGGTCGGTCACGCCACCCTTGGCGAGGGCCACGGTCTTCCCAGCGTCCTGCGTTTCTTCCTCCTCCTCGGCCGTAGCCTCGATCGTTGCGGTCGGGGCATCGACCGATCCTCCATTCTCGCACGGCTCGGAGCTCTTGACATTCGTTGGTGTTGTGGGTGTGGAGGTCGTGGTACACACAGTACCGGCTGCCCCTGGAATACTCGGGCTGATCTCTGCCTCGCTTGGTGTCTGGTTCTGCCGCGAGCACGGCAGCCCCCTTGCGCTTCACGTCCTTGGCCTTGGACTTCTTCTTTTACGGGTCTGCGGCTGGCAGCTCGAGGAGGGAAAGGTGCCCTTCCTCAGCCCTGGCGCACTTGGTCGCCAAGTTGAACAGCTCCAAGGAAGTGCACAGATCTTCATGCATCGCCAGCTCCTCCTTCATCTTGACGCCACACACACCGCCGTGAGAAGGCAGAGATGATGGCCTCCTCGGTCACCTTGGGAATCTTGAGGCGCATGCGTTGTTGAAGCGCTGGATGTACTTCTGCAGGGTCTCCCAGCTGCCGCTTGATGCGGCGCATGTCGCCACGGTAGGAGGCCGGTCGCGAGTACCTTGGAAGTTGGCGATGAAGCGGGTGCGCATCTCATCCTGTGAGGAGATCGTGCCAGAGCCGTGTTCAGGAGCCAAAAGGGTCTGGCCCTGAGTGCCATGGGAAACCAGTTCACCATGACCATCTCGTCCCTGTTGGCGGCTTCGATGCCCAGCTCGTAGAGCTCAAGGAACTCCGCAGGGTCGGCCGTGCCGTCGTAGCGAGGAGGCAGGTCTGGCTTGAACTTGCCGGGCAACGCGACACTGCGCAGCTCTGTGGTGAAGGCGCGGCAGCCTGCTGTGGCCACGGGAGGCCTTTGGTGACGATGAGCCTGGTCTTGTGGGTCCCCATGTGTCACGCCCAAGATGCGACCCTATCCTAAAGGAACTCGAAGGTCCCACCAAGGATAGAAGCGCATCTTGAAGACGCTTTTGCAAGGTGGATATCATTACATCAACATTACATAATACATAGGGAAACAACCAAGACATACAATGTCACATGAATACAACAATACAACATACAAGATCAACATCCGACTACGGATGAATCATAAACAGAAACTCAAACAATATCCACCCTGCTAGCCCAGGCTGCCGACCTGGAACCTATCCCCTGATCGAAGAAGAAGCAGAAGAAGAACTCCAATACAAGCAAACATCGCTCTCACGTCATGATCATCGCAAACCTGTACCTGCAGCTATTGGTGTAGTAATCTGTGAGCCACGAGGACTCAGCAATCCCATTACCATGGGTATCAAGACTAGCAAAGCCTAATGGGAAAGGAAGGGATAAAGTGGTGAGGTTGCAGCAGCGGCTAAGCATATATGGTGGCTAACATACGCAAATGAGAGCGAGAAGAGAAACAAAGGAACGGTCGTCAACTAGTAATGATCAAGAAGTGATCCTGATCTCCTACTTACGCCGACATAACCCGTAAACCGTGTTCTCCTCTCGATCAACCCCGAAAAGAGACACTCACGGTTACGCATTACGGTTGGTGTATTTTAGAAGAGTTTATTTCAAGTTTACTACAACCGGATATTAACAAATTCCCATCTCGCCACATAACCGCTGCACGGCTCTCGAAAGTTTATACCTGCAGGGTGTCCCAACTTAGCCCATGATAAGCTCTCGCGATCAACGAAGAATATTCCTTCTCCCCGGGAAGACCCGATCAGTCTCGGAATCCCGGCTACAAGACATTTCGACAGTAATAAAACAAGACCAGCAAGACCTCCCGATGCGCCGACAATCCCGGTAGGAGCTGCACATATCTCGTTCGCAGGGCAACACCGGATGAACACTACGTACGGCAACCGACGATACCCCAAGTTGCCTAGGGGCGGCACCGCAAGTGGCTCTGGTTTGGACCAACACTTAGACAAGCATTGGCCCGGGGGGCTGAATAAAGATGACCCTTGGGTTAATTACTCCCAAGGGAAAATAGGTGGTGGTGAGGCAAATGGTAAAACCAAGGTTGGGCCTTGCTGGAGGAGTCTTATTCAAAGCGAACTGTCAAGGGGGTCCCATAAATCACCCGACCGCGTTAGGGACGCAAAATCCGGGAACATAATATCGATATGACGGAAACTAGGGCGGCAAGAGTGGAACAAAACACCAGGCATAAGGCCGAGCCTTCCACCCTTTACCAAGTATATAGATAAATTAATAATATAAGAGATATTGTGATATCCCAACATAAACATAAACATAATACAACATGGAGCAATCTTCATCTTCACCTGCAACTAGCAACGCTATAAGAGGAGCTGAGAAAAAGCGGAAACATGGCCAAACAACGGTTTGCCAGGAAGGGTGAAAAGGTTAGAGGTTCATGACAATTTGGGAGGCTTGAGCAGCAAGTGATAGGTAGCGCAGCATAGCGAAAGAACGAAGCAACTAGCATAGCAATGATAGTAATGAGATCCAAGGTGACGGTCATCTTGCCTGAAATCCCGCTAGGAAGAAGAACGATTCCATGAAGAAGATGAAGCCACGAAGACGAACCAAGCGTAGACGAACGAATCCTCACGATCACAACGAAACGGGAACTATCGAGAATAAGCACACAACATGGTAAACACACCACACATAGACAAAACATGATGCACAACCAAGCATGATGCATGACAAGACTACATGAAGGTACTCATGGCAAGAGATGATGAAAACAAGAACAACACATCAAAGCAAGTTTAAATGAGGCCGGAAACAACATATAACAAATCCGGTAAGTCCTCATATGCAAATTTCGAAATTGGTCCAGATCTGAATAAACCTTATGTTCAAGTTGTTAAACAGCAAGTTAAAATGCACCAAGATGATCTACATGAGATTCTAGTCAAGTTACATATAAAGTTCATTTAAATCGGAGCTACGGCCTAGAAGATATGAGCAAAACAAGTTAAACATGGCATTGATGCAAAATGCATACAAACATCAAGCAAACACCTCAAAACATGGATGCAACATGATAATATGAAGCTACATGCAATTCTAAGCAAGTTTCATATAGAGCACACTCAAAACGGAGCAACGGTTCAACACATACACCCTATACAAGTTATAACAACAATCTGTCCAAAACAACAACTAGGCATATTGCAAGCATCAAAACAACATGCTACATGACCTCAACAAGAAAACAAAAGGCATGGACATGATGTGCAGGTAAAGCATAACAAAACAAGAACACTGAGCTATCTCCAGAAATCAATAGAACATGCTCAAAATGACATGTCAAGATTGCAAATAATATCAGTTTCAGACTTTGCAGCAATAACATCAGGTTGCAATGTTTAGAGCTATCAAACAACATGCTACAGGAACTTATCATGGAAAACAAAGGCATGGAATGAATCTACTAATTTCATAGAACAAAAGTCCCCTACTGACCATGAGCCAAAAGGGCACAGAAAATATGATGGCACCCATGTAAACATGGTAAATGATATGACAGATTCATACATGGCAGGAACAACAATAAGTAGACATGTTGGTGAGCTTGAACCACTCACCACAGAGCAATACATGGCATGTCAAGGCAACTCACAGTAAGAAGACATGTTTATAAATCTAATCATGGCAAGATCAAGTTCATAGAGTGCATGGATCACTAGAAAAGCTCATGGCAAAACTGAACTTAATGTTAACAGGCTGACAGCAACATTATTTAGCAGTTTTGAGGGCAAGATAACAACATGATACAGCAGGCTATAAATGCAACCAGGGGCATGAATGGATATAGCAAGACACGTATAACAAAACATCCTTAGAGAACATCTCCAGAATATGCATAGAATGACTAGTAGCAGCAGGTTTACATAGCAACAAAATATAACAGAACAAGCTTGATGCACTCACTACACAACTCACAAAAATACATGTCAAGCACCTCTTTAAATATGGCATGATGTAGTTCAAAACACATGTAGAGCTCATGTTCATAGGATGCACACATCAATCATGACAAAAATGACAAATGAGCATGTTATAACAGTTTCAGCAGATTAACATCATATAGTACTCTTGCAACGATGATTCAGGAATCAAGATGAGCTCAAATGAACATGATGCAATGCAAAGAAACGAAGTACTCGTCGAGGCAAACAATTTGATATGCTACACGCCCAAAACGGAGCCACAGATGCGGAGTTATGATGCGATGAACATGACATGATTATATTGCAGATCTGGGGACGGGCGATTTTTACATCCGCAAAAGTCAACGCGGGAAGGAGGGATCCGGGATGCGGGGATGCCGCGTTTGGTTCGAGGGAGTGGTGGATCTCGTCCACTCCCCCGGATCTGACCGGAGATAACTCCGGCGAGGGGCGGGGCGGCTCCGGCGAGCTCCGGGCGGAGCGGACGGGACGGAGACGGCGAGGAGGAGCTCGGCCGCGGCAGGGGAGGTCGGGGCGAGGCTCGGCGAAGGCGGAGAGGCGACGGGAGGCGGATCTCCGGCGAAGGCGCCGCCCGGCCCGCGACGTGGACGGGTCCAGAATGAGGGAGCCGCGGCGGAGGGAATCGGCCGGGCGTTGGGCGAAGCGCTGCCGGGCAGCGGCGGGCGAAGCGCCGGTCATGGGCGCCGGATCTGGCTGGTGTAGGCGGCGGCGGCGAGGATGGCGACCGCGAGGAGCGGTGGCCGGGCGAAGCAGGGCGGACGGGCATGGCGGCGCCGCCGGGCGGCGGGAGCAGCGCGGTAAGGGGCGGGCGGGCTGCTGCAGTTCGATTGGCCCGCTGGCCGGGCGGCGCGACGGCGGCGGGAGGCCACGCTAACGCGATTGGTCAAGCGGAGAAGCGGACATGTCCGGCGAGGAGGCGGACGTGTCCGGCGGTGCGAGGATGAAAATGGCTAGGGTTGCACCGTGAATTTCGGGGGAGGAAGACATATTTATAGGTAGAGGGAGCTAGGAGAGTCCAAATGAGGTGCGGTTTTCGCCCACACGATCATGATCGAACGACCGAGAGCATGGAAGAGACTTAGATGGGTTTTGGGCCACTTTGGAGGGGTGTTGGGCTGCAAAGAGAAAGGGGCTTTACGGTTACCCGGTTAACCGCTGGAGTATCAAACGACCTCCAAATGGCACGAAACTTGACAGCGGTTCACCGGTGCTATACCAAGGCCGCTTGACAAACCTCGGTCCATTCCGAGACCGCTTAACACCCGCATACCTAAAAGAGGCAAAAGGGGGCCGGGGACATAGGAGTGCCGGATTGCAAAACGGACAACGGGAAAATACTCGGATGCATGAGATTTAACACGTATGCCAATGCGATGCACATGATGACATGGTATGAAATGCATATGATGACATGGCAAAGTGCAACACGCAAGCACATGACATGGCAAAGACGGCGAATAACTGACGGACACCTGGCACATCGAATCCGGGGCGTTACAACTCTCCTCCACTAACAAGAGATCTCGTCCCGAGATCTTAGGACCGAGACGGAAGGGAAAAGGGATGTGGTGAAACAAGAACTCAAGAGAAGAAACAAAGAATCGAGAGTACTCGAGAAGAAGAGAGGAACGATGAGAATGACGAGAATCGAAAGCTCACGGAATCGGATAGACTATGAAACCACTCCGGTTAGAACGAGATAAGAAACGAATAAGACTGAAAAGATTTTGGCAGCACTCCGGCTGAAACATGTAGGAATAGAACACGAGCTTAAAAAGATGGAATGAAACTTGATGAACTCTTGAAGAATGAATTAAATCATGAAGAACCACCGTGAAGAACTCCGGTAACAAAAAGGATGATGAGATAGAATGAAGGAAGAAAGAATAATATGAGCCTTGCGGTGATTTAGATGGAGGTTCCGACGAAAAGGCCGAGGAAATTGAACTCCGGAAAATAAAATATGAAAACACTTGGAAGTAGAATTTATTCCTCAAGAACAAACTCCGAAGAAAAAGATTAATCACTTTGATGAAATAGGAATAAGATTTATTGTATGCTTATCCTTCATCAAATTAAATTGATGACAAGCAATGGATTTTGCATACTACTTATTCTTCTTGAAAAAGAATTGAGAAGTGACATATCGCAAACTTGAGAAGGTCTTCATGAACCACCGGTAGGATTAAAAGAACGAATGAATTAAAATGATAGTGATGGAAAAAGAATCTTGAACGAACCACCGTAAGAATTCGGAAATGACTGATTAAAGAGAATGAATCACCGGGAAGAATTAGAAGAACCAATAAGCTAGAGAGGATTTAGATGCAAAAGAACAAAGAGATCATGAGCTGATTAAAGAACACTTGAACGAAGCACCGGGATAATTGGATAACGGTAGCTGAAATGTGAGGACAAAGAATTCTTCTGGAATGATGGCCTCCGGTAAAAAGAAATGGAAAAACAACTCGACATACTCCGGATGGTTAAGAAAAGAATATCGACAAATGGAATAATTTGAGAGGATAACATGAACTAGAACCACGAATCTTTGAGAGAAGAGACAAGATTTAGAGGAAAAACTCTTCTTCGATCTCCAAATGACGCATTTAGAAACACCAACAAAATAACCGAGGTACTCCGGTAGAATGAAAAGCAAAGAGGTTGAGTCAACAATGAAATGGTTTGAAATCGATCTTGAAAAGGCATCTGACTGATGAAATTCATTCTTACGTCAAACTCCGAAAAGAATTGAGAATAACTCCGGGGAAATTAGAAGAGTCAGGTAAGATCCTGGGAAAAGACCTGTGGGTTAGGGCCCACTAAAGATAAAAGCACCGTTGGAAAGGGATGTTGAACAGATAGATGATGCACCGGAACAAATGAAATATTTGAATGAGGTGACAGCCTCGAATTAATTGGAACACCGACAAATCTCCTGAGATGTCTTCGGAACTCCGGAATGATTGAATGGCGAGAGGCAAATGAGCAAGGAGAACACTTGATCCAAGGAAAGAATATAATCACTACCGAAAATTATAATTGAATCCACCGGAGAAGAAAGGGATGAAGAATGACGAACGAGACGAGAATTCACGGTTGAAATGATTGAGGGAAGATCAAGAGGCTCCGCATGAATGAAATTGATGCTCGAAACAGACGCAAGCTCCTGAAAGAAGAGGGAGGGAGGGCGGGAAAAACAAAGACAACTTGGAAGGGGGAACCGACGAATATATTGAAGAGAAAACACCGATTGAAATCATTGAGGAAAGAAAGCAAAGGCTTCGCACGAGTAGGATGGATACCCGATTACGGACTCCGGTTCCAAGAAGAAGAAGGGGTGGGCGGGTGGGAAAAGAAAACAACTGAGGATTGAACTTGCAAAGATGAAGAGGCTTGAGTCAACTTGACGAGAAATGCACCGGATAAAAAGAGCTGAGGAACAACGATCGATAAACCAACTGCGTGATCCTAAAGAAAAATTTGAAGAGGAAGAGGAGTAATTCAAAACACCTACGTCAAGATTCCTCACCAGAGCGACGAAGGGGGCTGAGGAGTAAAAAGAATTCCTACTCTCCAATATAACTAAACTCCGAAATCAGTTTTTTTTCTAGACTCAACGACGGCCAAACTACACGATCAATCAAGGGGGCTCCTAAGGTCGGTCGAGGCTCTGATACCAACTTGTCACGCCCAAGATGCGACCCTATCCTAAAGGAACTCGAAGGTCCCATCAAGGATAGAAGCGCATCTTGAAGACGCTTTTGCAAGGTGGATATCATTACATCAACATTACATAATACATAGGGATACAACCAAGACATACAATGTCACATGAATACAACAATACAACATACAAGATCAACATCCGACTACGGATGAATCATAAACAGAAACTCAAACAATATCCACCCCGCTAGCCCAGTGCCGACATTCGAACCTATCCCCGATCGAAGAAGAAGCAGAAGAAGAACTCCAATACAAGCAAACATCGCTCTCACGCCATGATCATCGCAAACCTGTACTGCAACTGTTGGTGTAGTAATCTGTGAGCCACGAGGACTCAAAGAATCCCATTACCATGGGTATCAAGACTAGCAAAGCTTAATGGGAAAGGAAGGGATAAAGTGGTGAGGTTGCAGCAGCGGCTAAGCATATATGGTGGCTAACATACGCAAATGAGAGCGAGAAGAGAAACAAAGGAACAGTCGTCAACTAGTAATGATCAAGAAGTGATCCTAAACTCCTACTTATGTCAGACATAACCCAGAAACCGTGTTCTCCTCTCGATCAACCCCGAAAAGAGACACTCACGGTTACGCACACGGTTGGTGTATTTTAGAAGAGTTTACTTCAATTTTACTACAACCAGATATTATCAAATTCCCATCGCCACATAACCGCTGCACGGCTCTCGAAAAGTTTATACCCTGCAGGGTGTCCTAACTTAGCCCATGATAAGCTCTCGCGATCAACGAAGAATATTCCTTCTCCCGGAAGACCCGATCAGTCTCGAATCCGGCTACAAGACATTTCGACAAAGTAATAAAACAAGACCAGCAAGACCGCCCGATGCTACCGACAATCCCTATAGGAGCTGCAAATATCTCGTTCTCAGGGAAACACCGGATGAACACTACGTACGGAAACCGACGATACCCCAAGTTGCCTAGGGGCGGCACCGCAAGTGGCTCTGGTTTGGACCAACACTTAGACAAGCATTGGCCCGGGGGGCTGAATAAAGATGACCCTTGGGTTAATTACTCCCAAGGGAAAATAGGTGGCGGTGAGGCAAATGGTAAAACCAAGGTTGGGCCTTGCTGGAGGAGTCTTATTCAAAGCGAACTGTCAAGGGGGTCCCATAAATCACCCGACCGCGTTAGGGACGCAAAATCTGGGAACATAATACCGATATGATGGAAACTAGGGCGGCAAGAGTGGAGCAAAACACCAGGCATAAGGCCGAGCCTTCCACCCTTTACCAAGTATATAGATGCATTAATAATATAAGAGATATTGTGATATCCCAACATAAACATAAACATAATCCAACATGGAGCAATCTTCATCTTCACCTGCAACTAGCAATGCTATAAGAGGGGCTGAGCAAAAGCGGTAACATGGCCAAACAACGGTTTGCTAGAAGGGTGACAAAGGTTAGAGGTTCATGGCAATTTGGGAGGCTTGAGCAGCAAGTGATAGGTAGCGCAGCATAGTGAAAGAACGAAGCAACTAGCATAGCAATGATAGTAATGAGATCCAAGGTGACGGTCATCTTGCCTGAAATCCCGCTAGGAAGAAGAACGAGTCCATGAAGAACATGAAGCCACGAAGACGAACCAAGCGTAGACGAACGAATCCTCACGATCGCAACGAAACGGGAACTATCGAGAAGAAGCACACAGCATGGTAAACACACCACACATAGACAAGACATGATTCACAACCAAGCATGATGCATGACAAGACTACATGAAGCTACTCATGGCAAGAGATGATGCAAACAAGAACAACACATCAAAGCAAGTTTAAATGAGGCCGGAAACAACATATAACAAATTCGGTAAGTCCTCATATGCAAATTTCGAAGTTGGTCCAGATCTAAATAAACCTTATGTTCAAGTTGTTAAACAGCAAGTTAAAATGCACCAAGATGATCTACACGAGATTCTAGTCAAGTTACATATAAAGTTCATTTAAATCGGAGCTACGACCTAGAAGATATGAGCAAAACAAGTTAAACATGGCATTGATGTAAAATGCATACAAACATCAAGCAAACACCTCAAAACATGGATGCAACATGATAATATGAAGCTACATGCAATTCTAAGAAAGTTTCATATAGAGCACACTCAAAACGGAGCCACGATTCAACACATACACCCTATACAAGTTATAACAACAATCTGTCCAAAACAGCAACTAGGCATATTGCAAGTATCAAAACAACATACTACAGGACCTCAACAAGAAAACAAAAGGCATGGACATGATGTACAGGTAAAGCATAAAAAACATGAACACTGAGATATCTCCATAAATCACTAGAACATGCTCAAAATGACATGGCAAGATTGCAAATAATATCAGTTTCAGACTTTGCAGAAATAACATCAGGTTGCAATGTTTAGAGCTATTAAACAACATGCTACAGGAACTTATAATGGTAAACAGAAGCATGGAATGAATCTAATAATTGCATAGAATAAAAGTCCCTTACTAACCATGAGCTAAAAGGGCACAGAAAATATGATGGCACCCATGTAAACATGGCAAATAATATGACAGATTCATACATGGCAGGAACAACAATAAGTAGACATGTTGGTGAGATTGCACCACTCACCACAGAGCAATACATGGCATGGCAAGGCAACTCACAGTAATAAGACATGTTTATAAAGCTAATAATGGCAAGAGCAAGTTCATAGAGTTCATGGATCACTAGAAAAGCTAATGGCAAAACTGAACTTAATGTTAAAAGGCCGACAGCAACATTATTTAGCAGTTTTGAGGGAAAGATAACAACATGATACAGATGGGTATAAATGCAACCAGGGGCATTAATGGATAGAGCAAGACACGTATAACAAAACATCCTTAGAGAACATCTCCAGAATATGCATAGAAGGACTAGTAGCAGCAGGTTTACATAGCAACAAAATATAATGTAATCACATCAGAAAACAGCAACAAGTACCCTACTTAACAAGCTTGATGCACTCACTACACAACTCACAAAAATACATGGCAAGCACTCCTGTAAGGATGACATGATGTAGTTCAAAACACATGTGGAGCTCATGCTCATAGGATGCACACATCAATCATGGCAAAAATGACAAATGAGCATGTTATAACAGTTTCAGCAGATTAACATCATATAGTACTCTTGCAACGATGATTCAAGCATCACGATGGGCTCAAATGAACATGATGCAATGGAAAGAAATGAAGTACTCGTCGAGGCGAACAATTTGATATGCTACACGCCCAAAACGGAGCCACAGATGCAGAGTTATGATGTGATGAACATGACATGATTATATTGCAGATCTGGGGACGGGCGATTTTTACCTCCGCGAAAGTCAACGCGGGACGGAGGGATCCTGGATGCGGGGATGCCGCGTTTGGTTCGAGGGAGTGGTGGATCTCGTCCACTCCCCCGGATCTGACCGGAGATAACTCCGGCGAGGGGCGGGGCGGCTCCGGCGAGCTCCGGGCGGAGCGGACGGGACGGAGACGGGCAGGGAGGAGCTCGGCCGCGGCAGGGGAGGTCGGGCGAGGCCCGCGGAGGCGGAGAGGCGACGGAGGCGGATTCTCCGGCGGCGGCGCCGCCCGGCGACGCGGACGGGTCGAGCGGCGGGGAGCCGGCGGCGAGGGAATCGCCGGGCGGGGGCGAAGCGCTGGCCGGGTAGCGGCGGGGCGAAGCGCTGGTCGTGGGCGCTGGATCCGCTGGTGGAGGCGGCGGTTGGCGAGACGGCGATCATGGAGGAGCGGTGGCAGCGGCGGCAGGGCGGATGGGCGGCAAGCGGTAGCGCCAAGCGGCGGAGCAATGGCGCGGGCGGCGGGCGGGCGGGCGTGTAGGTTCGACTTCGGCCTCATGGCCGGGCGGCGGACGGCGGGCGTGGAGGCTACGCTGGCAACGCGCGATTGGTCAGCGGAGAAGCGGACATGTCCGGCGAGGAGGCGGACGTGTCCGGCGGCGCGAGGATGAAAATGGCTAGGGTTGCACCGCGAATTTCGGGGGAGGAAGACATATTTATAGGTAGAGGGAGCTAGGAGAGTCCAAATGAGGTGCGGTTTTTGCCCACACGATCAAGATCGAACGACCGAGAGCATGGAAGAGACTTAGATGGGTTTTGGGCCACTTTGGAGGGGTGTTGGGCTGCAAAGAGAAAGGGGCTTTATGGTTACCCGGTTAACCTTTGGAGTATCAAACGACCTCCAAATGGCACGAAACTTGACAGGCGGTCTACCGGTGCTATACCAAGGCCGATTGACAAACCTCGGTCCATTCCGAGACCGTTTAACACCTGCACATGAAAAGAGGCAAAAGGGGGCGTCGGGGGACATAGGAGTGCCGGATTGCAAAACGGACAACGGGGGAATACTCGGATGCACGAGACGAACACGTATGCCAATGCGATGCACATGATGGCATGGTATGAAATGCATATGATGACATGGAAAAGTGCAACACGCAAGCACATGACATGGCAAAGACGGCGAATAACTGACGGACACCTGGGACATCGAATCCGGGGCGTTACACCATGCGATGTCGCTGGGAGCAGCACGGGGTCTTGGCGTGCTGGGGCAGGAACGTGGTCCTCACGAGCTGGTGCAGGGAGCACTCGGGTAGCTTCTTGGGGGCGAGGGACCTCTTGACAGGTCTGCTCTTGCTGCGTTGGCGCCAGACGGAGTGGGTTCCGCACAGGGGCCACACGCCTTGGGGCCAGGGCGCCTTCTTGAGGGGGAGGCGGCTGAGGCGCCCCTGGAGCTTCATCGCCCGCGTAGGGCGGGGCACGGTGCAGCGAGAAGGACGGCGCGGGAGCCAAGGCGGCGGACGAAGCTCGGCAACGCGGTCGAGCCACTCTTCAGAGACGTTGTCGACAGGCGGTAGCGCAGGAGCTCGCTTGCCGTGATGAATGCAGCTTGAGTTTGCATGGCGCGCGGAGCGCTGCATAAAGAACCACCGGGCGAGTGAGGGAGTAGCAAGACGGCCGCCTCGCCACGGACAGATGCCGGACGATGCTTGCTGCTCGCTCTTCGCCGGGCCGGTGGTGGCGTTGACGGCAAAGCGCCGGGGAACGGCGGGGCGGCCGCCCGGGGCCGTCTGGGCGCGCGGGTTGTGAGAGCGGCTCGGCGCGCGGCGAACCCGAAAGCGTCGACATGGATGCGATGGTCGGCGAAGAACAGGGCGGCGGAAGAAGAATTCCGGTGCACCCCTACCTGGCGCGCCAAATGTCGGATTTCGGGTTCCGGCAGACCCTCTAGGTTCGAACTCTGGGGTGCGCGCGAAGATCTCGCCCTCTACCTACCTGCACCTCGCCGCCTCGCTAGGATCTAAACTATGAAAGAAACAACACAAAAGACACAGTATTTATACTGGTTCGGGCCACCATTGTGGTGTAACACCCTACTCCTGTGTGTGGTGTGGTGGATTGCCTCTTGAGCTGATGATGGACAATACAAGGAAGAACAGCCTCGCGAGGGTCTGTTCTTGGCTGGTGCGATGAACTGCTAGGGGGAGTTCAGTCGATTCTCTCTCTCTCTGGGATTGATCTCTCTATGATTCAAGATCCGGATCCCCCTACCCTGTGGGTGGCTAGTCCTATTTATAGGCAGAGGCCCTGGGCCTCTTCCTAAATATTGAGCGGGAAGGGCGCCAACAATTGGCCATTTTGAAGGGGAACATCTAGTACATTTATCCTGACTAAAGTTGGTCCTCGCCTATCAAAGGCTCTGGTGATGACGCCGGCATGGGCTCCACGATGACTTCCTTCCTGCCGTTGCGACGGTCTTGGTCTTGTTGCATCAAAACGGATGCATTTGCTTGATGCTCTCGCCTACGCTTGCCCCCTTTGCACCAAAGAGGAAATGAGGATACTGTGCGGGCTGGCGCCCGCCTGGCGCCCTTGGTCGTCATGGCTTACGTCATGGGCACCTCGTGAGGTACCCCGCCTTGATCTCTCCGCCTCCTCGTGAACCAGCCTGACGAGGCCGTGCCTGAGGAAGCTTCACGTAAATCCGCCCAGCAATATCTTGAGCTTGTGCTGATGAAGATGGGCCATGCTGGGCCACCCCTTGAGCCACGCCGCAGGCCGCAGGCAGGCAAGTCTGGGTACCCTCGTTCCCAGAACGCCGACAAGTTTGAAGACATTGACCTCATAGGGCGAAGACATTCACTTATTTGAAGGGAGTTGGTTCCAGATTTGTACAAATCCATGAATAAGTACAAGTGAGGAATCTAACTAGTTATGAAGCATAAGTGAACATACTTTGTAAGATATGAGATTCAGAAAGAGACAGATCCAGATTTGGAAGTGTAGAAAGCACTTTTGGTTGAAGTGGATAGGTTGACAGATCAAAAAGACTGTAAAAAGTGAGATTTATTTACCACAGACGAACTGCTAGATGAGGTAGAAGAGAGGCCGAGCAGTCCAATCTCCCGCGACCTAACTTGACGGCGGAAGACACCTACGGCGGCGGCGGAGAAGACGAGGTCCACGACCAGTGTGAGGACAGCATCGAAGAGGTCGCGACAGCTAAGCGCTTCGTCTCCGGCGTCGACGCGAGCTAGCGGTGGCGCTAGGGTTTGAACGAGGTGGCAAGGTGGAAGAGGAGATAATGACCGTGCTGGATGTGTATTTATAAGGTAAAAGGCTATGCAGCGTAATTACGCGGGTGCCCCTGGCAGTTCACATCTGATGGACACGTGGCATGCATGCAACTCAGTGAAAGTTGTTCCATGTTCCCACGCACACCTGGTTTGTCGGGCAGTTTCTCCGGTATTCAGGCAAAAGAGATATAACATTGAAAGCAGTTTTAAATGTGTGTCTCTATATCTTGAGCTAACAAGGACCCAGTGAAGACATTCGACATGTTTCAACAGAATGCATATGACTAGATAGACAGAATTTGAGGAAGAAGCACAGAAGGGGTTAGGGTCCGATCACATTCACTTAGTTCAGAAAATGGCAAGTTTGAAGACATAGCTATAAGTGAATGTTGTAGTGGACAGAACACGCATATAGGGTGGGTCTATAATGATAACACCCTTAAGAGTCTTATTCCTTTAACACCTGGCCTTATTCTGCTAACAGTTCAACGCTACCGACCGCAAAGCCACCGGAGAAAAACTGCAAAACAAAATTGAACCCACGCACGCACCCACCCGTCACACCTTATCCGTTCGTCAGATCCCCACCCCACCCACAACCTCGTCTTCCCGAGCAACTCCCCCATCTGCTTGCTTCCACCATCGCTAAGCCCTGCGCTGCCGGCAGCCGCGAACGCACCGCGCCGCTGGCCACCTCTACCTACCCCCCTTCTCGCTGCTCCACCGCCGCCAGTAGCACCGCCATGACTCCTCTTCCCCTCTCCCCTGACCACCGCACCTCCTCTCACCCCGGTCGGTGCTCCACCCACCCCATCCCGCCCCAATTGTGCCGCCACTCGCCATCCAAGCCCGACGGCCACCGCGCCTCCTCTCATGCCCGCCCGCCGTGCCTCCCCTTACCGATGGCATCGCCCCACCGATGATCTCTTGCTGGTCACCCCGGCCGGATCCACCCTACCCACGACCGGATCGGCCAACGCCCTACCTTGCCTCGCCGCCCTTCAACAATCCCGCGGAGGACGTCTCCGATCTGCGCCGTCCCACTCCCGTCCCTTCTGACTACCTCCGACAGCTTGAGCAGGGGAGGATGACGGAGCTAGCCACGAGCGTGGGTGCCGTGCTAGTGCAGTTTGCCAGCGACGCACGGTGCAGTGCACCTCGCCATGCGGGTGCGGTTAGGAAGAGTTTTTTTCTCTATTTTCTGGATTTTTCTTATGGAGTTCAGCCAGATCCCGCGAGTAGTGCGTCGTGTGCCTCGATGTGGTTCTCATCCATGGCCACCTCACGCGGTCTTCGTCACTGGCGCCGGGACTCCGAGCGGGTGGCGGGTGGAGCTGCCCACCTTGCACTGCAGCATGGTATTTCCATTCACGGGGCCCTTCCTCCTCTGATCCCTTTTCCTTTCTTGCAATTCACTGTGCGGTTAGCCCGAGCACCCCTCGCCGCTCTCTCCTCGCCAGAGAAGTATGGCAGCGTGCCGGCTTGCACTCCTGTTCCGGCGGCGGCCACAGTTTGCAAATCCTATGTTCGTTGCCCGTGCACTTCCGCAAGCAGAACATGCAGCTCAAGCAAAAGCAGAAAATGCTGCTCCTCTAGTGTGCACTTGGTGTTCGCCAGCTATCATGCATGTCATGCATTTTGCCGGTGACCATACTGCAGTCCACCGTCGCGACGTGGGTTGTTTTGTAGCTCACTTATTTTTCTTCTAGAAATCATTTGCAGTGCACTCATTAAGAAAAGAGAAGAGAACATGAATGTTCATTTGAAGTCCATTTTGTTGTTTATGAGGAACGCAAAGAGAAAGACTAGTAAGAATGGATGGTCATTTTGTATAGTCTTTGCCCTAGTGCAGTTCGGTTGGGTACTTGTGCCATTGATTCTGCTGTGTACTAGATGGTTGTGTGGCTATGTAAAAATAACGATTGGATATGTATGTTTTGAAGCTCACTTTATTATGTCATGCAGTTTGCTATAAAACTCCTTTGAGGTTCACTTGGTACTCCGAAACAAAAACACCTCAGAAGAAGCTCGCTACTCATTACATGCAGTGTGTTTGGTCCTCAGATGTGGTTCACTTTTGAGAGTGATGCTGTTCACTTGCGCCTAGCATGAAAAAATTGAAAAAATTAGCAAATCAACAAAAAAGTAAAGCGGTTCACTTCGATATATGTTGTGGTTCACTTGCCCTCGTTTTTGCGGTCCACTCTCATTCATAAAAAAAAAGTTGAAAAAAAGACAACAAAAACTCGTCTGAGAAAATATACGTCTGACAAAAGAAATCATGAAGTTCACTTGACTGTCTGATGCAGTGTGGTTTTCAGTCCGATGCAGTACATACGAGGATTTTGGGTCGCGAAAAAACAGTGTCTGCATTTCGTTAAAATCAAAATTACTCTTAAATCGTAAAGAATCGGAGAGAGTGTTCTACATGAAAAATTTGTGCCTCGTCGGTATATTTCCAATGGCGTATAATTTGAATCATTCCGACCAGCGGTTTGTAAAACTTTCACAAAAAACGACCGCTGCCACTCGTCATCAGCCGCACGATTTTCAAAATTAAATTAAAACCATAAGGAATCTCAAAAATATTTCAACATATGAAAGTTTCGCCTTGTCCGTAGTTTCCAACGGCGTATCACACTCCTCGTTTCGACAAATGGTTCAAAAAATGAAGCGGAAAAATTACAAAAAAAAATTTAAAATACATAGTTCCGCAATTTAGTAAACTTGAAACTGCTCTTAAAATGTAATGAATTAGAGAAAAAATAGATATGAAAAAGATGCGCCTCGACGATATCTTTCCAATGGTGTATCATTTGCTTCATCCCGATGAGCGATTTAGAAAAAAACACGAAAAAACGTTCGCTGCCACTCGTCATGAGGGATCTCGGAAAGTGTTCAAAATGGCGAAGTAGCGTCTAATCTATAGCTTCTCAACGGTATATTACACGCCTCGTTCTGACAAATGGTTAAAAACTAGAGCAAAAATGGTACAAAAAAATAGCGTGCAGTTTTTTGCGATGGGAAGTTCACTCACCTTAGTACTGCAACACACTTGGTTCAAACAATGACGTGCACTTGCGTTGAGCGTGCAGTGCGGAAGTGTTATCAGAATAGTTATTCTGATAAATATTAGCAGAATAGACCGGCCGTATATATATATAATCAATGTTGAAGACAAACCAAATGCGAAGATAATGCAATCATGACGCCAAATGAAAATGTTCGAGAAAGTTTGGTGGTGGCGTTACCCACCGTATATGAAGTATTAGACCCAGACACGGCGCACAATTATCGTGGCGCTCCGAAGTCAAATTCCGCGTTAATGTATTCACACTTAGAGTGTATGTCTTCATTGATTGAAGATATACGTTACTTCGTGTGTTGCACATCTAAATCATCATCATGGGTAAGCGTTAGGATGTGTGTCCAATCATAGGACATTTGAGGATTCCAAGATATTTAGCTCACACCGCAAATTGCAAAACCTTTTCTCATCCAAGGGCTTTGTGAAGATATCTGCCAATTGCTCTTCAGTGTTGACGTGAATAATATCAATGTCTTCTTTCATGACATGATCTCTGAGAAAGTGATGAAAGATTTGAATGTGCTTTGTCTTTGAGTGTTGAACTGGATTGTTGGCAATCTTGATGGCGCTTTCATTGTCATAGTAGAGTGGCACATGCTTCAGGTGGATGCCATAGTCCTTGAGGGTTTGCTTCATCCATTGAAGCTGAGCGCAGTAAAATCCAGCAGCAATGTATTCGGATTCAGCAGTGGAGAGTGATACACAGTTATGCTTCTTTGAAGACCAACAGACAAGAGATCATCCAATAAAGTGACATGTTCCTGATGTGGACTTGCGATCAACCTTGTCACCAGCATAATCAGCATCTGAGAATCCAACTAGATCAAACTCGGAGCCCTTTGGATACCATAATCCTAGTTTTCGTATGTAAGCCAAATATCAAAGAATTCACTTCACAACTAAGTGATGTGATTCCTTTGGTGCCGCTTGGAATCGGGCACAAATGCAAATGCTAAGCATTATATCAGGGCTAGATGCACATAAGTAGAGTAAAGAACCAATCATGGAGCGGTATACCTTTTGTCGAACTCTTTACCATTGTCGTCGGGGCCCAATTGGCCTTTGGTTGGCATTGGCGTCGTGTACCCTTTGCAGTCTTGCATTCCAAACTTCTTCAGACAGTATTTGAGATATTTTTCTTGTGAAATGAAGATGCCATTGCTCTGCTGACGGATTTGAAGACCAAGGAAGAATTTCAGCTTACTCATCATGGACATCTGATATTACTCTTGCATCATATGCCCAAACTCATCACTGTATATCTTGTCAGTGCAGCTGAAGATAATGTCATCCACGTAGATTTGGCATACAAATAGTTCACCATAATATGTCTTCGTGAAGACAGTGGGATCCAGAGAACAAGGTTTGAAGCCTTTGCTCTTGAGGAAGTCTTTGAGTGTGTCATACCAAGCTCTAGGTGCTTGTTTGAGGCCATACAATGCCTTGTTGAGCTTGTATACCATGTCAGGACGCTTTGGGTCTTCAAAACTAGGTGGTTGTGCAACATACACTTCTTCTTCAATTTTGCCATTGAGAAAGGCACTCTTTACATCCATTGGGTACATAAAAATGTTTTTGTGGTTGGCATAGGCTAGCAGTATGCGAATGGCTTCAAGACTAGCCACAGGAGCAAATGTTTCATCGAAGTTAATCCCTTCAACTTGTGTGTAACCTTGAGCAACGAGATGAGCCTTGTTTATGACAACTTGACCAGGCTCATCTTGTTTGTGGCGATAGATCCATTTGGTGCCGATGATATTGTGCTTGCGAGGATCTGGATGCTTTACCAGCTCCCATACATTGTTCAGCTCGAACTGTTGAAGCTCTTCTAGCATGGCTTGAATCCATTCAGGTTCCATGAAGGCTTCATCAAATTTCTTGGGTTCTGATATAGAGACAAATGCAAAGTGCCCACAGAAATTTGCTAGCTGTGTTGCTCTTGAATGAGTGAGTGGACCAGGTGCATTGATGCTATCAATTATCTTCTCAATCTGTACTCAACATGAGGATGAACTGGATGAAGATTTTGCCCTTGTTGATCATTGTCTTCATCTTCAGTATTGGCTTCAGGCTGAGCAGTGTCTGCAGGCTGATTTGGTGCAGAAATGATGATTTTCTCTTCAGCATGTGCCTCTGAAGGTATGATTTCTCCAGTACCCATAAGCTTGATAGATTCACCTGGTGTAGCTTCATCTAGCACATTTGGCAGATGCTCTCTTTGCGAGCCGTTAGTCTCATCGAACCGCACATCCACAGTTTCAACCACTTTGTAGTGAAAGAGGCTGAAGACTCTATAGGAGTGTGAATCCTTTCCATAGCCAAGCATAAAACCTTCATGTGCTTTCGTTGAAAATTTTGAAGTGTGATGTGGATCCTTGATCCAGCACCTAGCACCAAATACTCTAAAATAGCTGACATTTGGCTTCTTACCAGTCAGGAGCTCATATGATGTCTTCTTTAGAAACTTTGAAGATAAACACGGTTGATGATGTGGCATGCAGTATCAATGGCTTCAGGCCAGAACTTCCTTGGAGTCTTGTACTCATCAAGCATCGTCTGTGCCATCTCAATGAGGGTTCTGTTATTGCGCTCCACGATGCCATTCTGCTGACGTGTGTATGGAGTCGAGAACTCATGTGTGATGCCCAATGTATCAAGATAGGTGTCGAGGCTGGTGTTCTTGAATTCTGTGCCATTGTCACTTCTGATGTGCTTGATCTTGATGCCATAGTTGGTCATGCCACGACTGGCGAATCGTCTAAAGACATCCCGCACTTTAGTCTTGTAGAGAATTATGTGCACCCATGTATATCTTGAGTAATCATCAACAATGACGAAGCCATAGAGGCATGCAGTGGTAGTAAGGGTAGAGTAGTGAGTAGGGCCAAATAAGTCCATGTGAAGCAGCTCAAAGGGACGTGTCGTCGTCATGATTGTCTTCGAGGGATGCTTGGCCCTAGTCATCTTTCCAGCTTTGCAGGCACCGCATAGATGATCCTTCTTGAACTTGACGCCCTCGATGCGTATGACATGCTTCTTCTTCACGATAGTGTGTAAGTTCCTGATGCCCGCATGCCCTAGCCTTCAATGCCAGAGCCAGCACTCTGAAGCTTTTGCTAGAAGACATACGGCCAACTATGGTCCCGCGGACAAATCTACCATATACAGATCGTCTTTTCGATATCCTACGAAGACTAGAGATTTGTCAGATTCCATAAGTACAAGGCAATGATATTTTCCAAATATCGCAATCATGTTCAGATCACAAAGCATTGAGACAAACATTAAGTTGAAACTAAGGGATTCAACAAGCATCACTTTATCCATGTGTTGATCCTTTGAGATTGCAACTCTACCTAGGCCCAATACCTTGCTTATATCGATGTCAGCAAATGTGATGTGACTTTTGTCAGATGAACGTAGGGTTGAATCCATAAGAAGACTTCGATCACCAGCCATGTGGTTAGTGCATCCACTATCCATAATCCACTCAGAAGCCTTTGGTGTCATACCCTATAGTGTAGTTTGGGGGATAGGCTTCACCAAGGGAAATGTGAAGCATAAACATTTGACGAACAAGCATATTATCAAAGTTCAAATCCTTGTTAGGGTAGATAGGATGTTTTTCAAGAAATCCTGGGATGAAATACATAGTAAGACCATTCTGGCATTTTATCTTGCGTCCCACAAGATGTTTTAGGTCCCCAGCATAAGCATCAGAAGCCTTTGATTTCAGGCTGGAGACCTTTCCCTGCAAAAGAGAGTTAATTTTTCTTAACCACCCACATCTTTAAGGGTGGCTTAGAAGCAATGATTCTAAGTGCAGCATCTGAGAACTTTGGCTTTGGAGCCCTAGCAAATAGCCTTGCAGGAGGTGAATAATACTCATAAGAATAAGCAGAAAAGTTCTTGGTCTTATGAACATAGCGGTTTGATGAAACACGCTCATATTCATAAGTCTGAGTATGATTTCCCTGCAAAACATTGGGATTAGGGTGACCCTGGTGGGTCCTCTGTCTGTATGAAGCCTTTGGACCATATGAGGCCTTTGGTCTGGGGTTAGACTTCTTCCCAGGTGGTGTCATAATGACATTCACAGGAAGCTTCTCAAGACAACTTTTGGGCACCCAGATCTTCTTCAAAGGTGGTCCATTCCTGCAGTTAGTACCAATATACCTGGCAAACACTTCATCATTCTGATTCTTAAACAGTTTATAGTTTGCCTCAAAGGATTCATCAATTATAATTGGGTTAGCACAAGTGAAGCCAGATAAGGTAGATGGGTCCACTGAAGGTCCCTTTGCAGCAACCCATGTGGTTTTGGGGTACTGCTCAAGTGTAGGATCAAAAGTACGTCTAGAGGGGGGTGATTAGACTACTTGACCAAATAAAAATCTAGCCTTTTCCCAATTTTAGTTCTTGGCATATTTTAGCAACTTAGCACAAGTCAAGCAATCAACCTACACATGCAATTCTAAGAGTATAGCAGCGGAATGTAAAACAATTGCATATGAAGGTAAAGGGAGGAGTTTGAGGGAGCAAACACAATTTTGACACGGAGATTTTTATCCATGGTTCTGATAGGTGGTGCTATCGTACATCCACGTTGATGGAGACTTCAACCCATGAAGGGTAACGGTTGCGCGAGTCCATGGAGGGCTCCACCCACGAAGGGTCCACGAAGAAGCAACCTTGTATATCCCGCAATGGTCGTCACCCACGAAGGACTTGCCTCACTCGGGAAGATCTTCACGAAGTAGGCGATCTCCTTACCCTTACAAACTCCTTGGTTCAACTCCACAATCTTGACGGAGGCTCCCAAGTGACACCTAGCCAATCTAGGAGACACCACTCTCCAAGAGGTAACAAATGGTGTGTTGATGATGAACTCCTTGCTCTTGTGCTTCAAATGATAGTCTCCCGGACACTCAACTCTCTCTCACAGGATTTGGATTTGGTGGAAAGAAGATTTGAGTGGAAAGCAACTTGGGGAAGGCTAGAGATCAAGATTTATGTGGTTGGAATGGAATATCTTGACCTCAACACAAGTGTAGGTGGTTCTCTCTCAGAAAATGTATGTTGGAAGTGTAGGCATGTTCTGATGGCTCTCTCCACGAATGAAGAGTGGGTGGAGGGGTATATATAGCCTCCACACAAAATCTAACCGTTACACACAATTTACCAAACTCGGTGGGAACGAATCATGAAACTCGGTCCGACCGATTTGGTTCATAATGTGACCGTTAGGATTTTCGGTGGGACCGACATGTCAACTCAGTGGGAACGATGTCATTAGGGTTAGGGTATAACGTAATCTCGGTGAGATCGATTACACAAACTCGGTGAGACCGATTTTGGTAATAGACTAACCAGAGAGTTGGTCAGACAAACTCGGTGGGACCGGTTCGCTCTTCTCGGTTGGACTAAAACATTATGAAAGGAAAACAGAGAGTTTGCATTGCAATCTCAGTGGGACCGATCACTCATCTTGGTTTGACCGAAACATTACGAAGGGAAACAGACAGATTACAATCCCATCTCGGTGAGACCGAGATCCCTATCGATGAGTCCGAAAAGACTAGGGTTTCTGGCAGTGGCTATGTCAAGTGAACTCGGTGGCGCCGGATAGAAAGTTTCGGTGGGGCTGAGTTTGACTTTTGGTTTGGGACATATTTGGATGTGGGAAAGTAGTTGAGGGTTTTGCAGCATATCACTAAGCATTTTGAGCAAGAAACTCATTAAGCAACACCTCACCCCCACTTGATAGTATTGGCTTTTCCTATGGACTCAATGTGATCTTGGATCACTAAAAATAAAATGTAGAGTCTTGTGCTTTGAGCTTGAGCCAATCCTTTTGTCCTTAGCATTTTGAGGGGTCCACTTTCTAATCCATGCCATGCCAATCATTGAGATTTACTGAAATTTTTATGTTGAAATAGCATTAGCTCAATGAGCTATATGTTGTTAGGAATTACCAAAACCACCCAGGGATAGTTGCACTTTCAATCTCCCCCTTTTTGGTAATTGATGACAACATATAGATCAAAGCTTCGACAAATGATAATAAGATTGAAAAACATCGCCGCTTTGAGAAGTATGTGATAAGCAAGAGCTCCCCCTAAATTTGTGCATGATTTAAAATTTGCTTTTGAATGCAAATGCACAATTGATTAGGATCATGGGTTACTCTTCCATGTCACATACATCTTGGTGGAGCGCTCAAATTGAAAGCATGCACTCATAACCAAGCAAGTGAATGATCATATAAGGATATGAAAGATAATATCATCCAACAAGCATTAAGGGTAGCGTATGATCAAACACATGATCAAACAAGTATCTCACAAGGACATAAAGTATCTCACACAAGCACGCAATCAAGAAGTTCAACCAAAAACAAGAGAGATAAAAAGCAACACACTCTCTCGAAGCCTATGATCTATACATTTTCTCCCCCTTTGCCAACAAGTTACCAAAAAATTCAGAAATGCATAGTGCTAAATGTCTCTCAGGCTTGATCTTCGGGAGGTGTTGTAGAGAGAACTCCAAGGACGAAGGCATCTGTTGATGTAGCTGGAGCTGGTGGAGTGGCTGCTGGAGGTGGCACTGGAGCTATAGCTGCTGGTGCTGATGCTGATGCTGTAGCTCTAGTATCTGTGACTGGCACTGCAGCTGATCTCTGTCCTCTGGGCACTCTAGCAAAAGCATCTGTAGTAGACTTGCCCTTCTTCTCCCCTGCTTCCTCCTGAAGCTTCTCAACTGCTGTTTGAATCTCAGTTACCTTGACATCAAGGTCATAGAATTTCTACTCAATAATCCTCTCCAAGCTCTCCTGGTTTTGAGCCAGGGGTGGTCAAGCCCTTCTCAATCCTCAAAGTGGATTGGATCAGATATGCAAGCTGGTCTTGCTTACTCTTCAAGAACACTTGAGATGCCTCTTCAGCAGTTGGCTTCTTTGTAGCTTTCTCTGCCCTTGCCTTCTCTCTCTTCTCATGTGCTTGCACTGATGATGGATCTTCCTCAGTCATGACAACAGTGTTGTCCTCAAAGTCTGGCCTGAGGGGTAAATGCTCTTTGTCCAATAGATATCTATCTGTGCCCATCTTGGAGTTGATGAGCTCCTGAATTTGTGGGGCATACCCACAAGATCCTTCTGATCTGCAGCTGTCCTCTTGATTGTTTCCACAATTAGACTCATGACTTTGAACTTTTGAGGAACATCAAATATATGCAGCAAGTTGATGGAATGTCCTCTGATCATCCTGTGATCTCCTGACTTTGGTAGCAATGTGTGCCTTAGAATCCAATTGATTGTAGGCAAGCCTGACAGTAAGGGCTTTGATCAACTGAGTCTCCAGGTCTGCATCAGGAATCTCCTTGTACATGTGTGCCATTGAGTTGTGATCTTTCTTATTCTTGGCATAGACATCCAAGTCATCCTCATGTTCTTCTGGGGCATTGATCAACTGAGCCCATTCTTCCATAGAGGATTGGTACCTAGTACCTTCTGACATCCAAATGATCTTCCCATCTGGGTAGATGTGGGCAGTGGAGTAAAACTGCATGATTAACTCATCATTCCACTTGGTGAGCTTCTGAGTCACAAATTTATCAACTCCACATGATTTGAAGCATTCATAAACTCCTAGGAAGTGATCTTCATTCTCCTTGATGTATTCCCAATCAACACATCTCATGTCACACACTATGGGCTTCTTGTCAAGCAGGATAGTCTCATAGAAATCTTGTTGTTCCTTTGTATGGAACCTGTAATCCACAACAGTTCTCCTCCTGACAGCATATGGATCAGACTATCTCCACAATCTCAGCCCTGAATCCTTCCTGATCTTCATATTTTCCGCAACAGGATGTGCATCATTGTGGTCAGGGATCTTGGGCTTGAGCTTCCTTAGAAATTGGGCTTCATCTTCTTCTTTTTCAACTTGAGGCACTGGGCCTTGTTCTTCTCCTCAGCAGGGATGTTCCTGGTGCTTCTCTTGGGTGCAGACTTTTGAGCTGGAGCTTTGGGAGCAGACTTGGGCTTAGATGGAGCAGCCCCTGATCTAATTGCATATCCCATAAGCTCTTGAGCTTTGGGTGCTGTTGCAGCATCCTCTTCTTCTTCCTCATCATTGAGGGCTTGTCAAGAACTTTGGCAGTAGTGGTTCTTGCCCTCTTCTTGTTCTTGTCCTCACCAGTTGCCTCTTCTTCAGATTCAATGGTGAACTTCATAGTTTCACCTATGGCAACTTTCCTTGGCTTTGACATTGGCATTCTTCTTGCTGGAGCCTTTGTTTTCTGTCCTGGCTCACTTGCAGCAGATGTGCCATATTCCTTTTTCAGCAACTTTTTCTTTGAAATGGCCTCATCCTCAACAGCCACATAATCCTCATCCTCAGAATCTGAGGTTCTCTTCTTCCTTGACCTGGTGGCTGCCTTTGGCAAGTTACTAGGTGTGCTCCTGCTGCCCTCATCATAGCTGCTTGAGGTACTTGTGCCCTCACTCATCTGAACCTGCTCTTCAGGCTTGTTCTGACTGTCAGTTTGATCAGAAATCTTCAGGCAAACTGTCAACAGACCCTGTGAATAGGTTATAGATGAGGTAGAGTAGATGAGCATCACAAAGTACAGAGGTTTTGCAAAACAATTGAGTCAAAAAAGCTTAGTTTTAGTTCTCTACAGAAGTGATCTCGAAGCTATACTGAATTGACAAACTCAGTGATACCGAAGCAACACTTGGAACCTAAACTAGTGAACTCGATTGGGCCGAGTCACAGTTCGGTGGCAGCGAGATTGCTAGGGTTTCACAGAATCTTGAACTCGGTCACACCGATTTGCACGTTTCGGTCGGACCGAAAAGCGCATGTGCAATGGCCAAGGCCGAATCGGTGAGACCGATTTCTACATCTCGGTCGGTCCGAGATGAGCTCTGCGGAGAGCTAACCCTAAATTTTTTGAATCAATCTAGACCTAAGGAAGTTTTAGATGGATGGATTAATCTCAATCGTGGCAAGAAACATGGCATTGTCCTTGTGCTAGCAATCGGATTGAAAAAGACAGCACAAGGGGTCGAACACTTACCCTAGAGCGGCAAGTGTTCGCTACAGCGGCAACGGCGGAGCAGATTGCCGTTGACGGGGCGGAGACCAGCAGCGGGAGGTCGTTGGTGGCGAGAGGACGATCTGGAGACCCGAAGAGGCAGAGCAGGTTACGCGCGGGTGAAGGGTTTCGAAAAAAAATTCAAAATTTGACCCGTCAGTATATATAACTAGATCCTGTCGGTGTGACCGAGTGGAAAAACTCGGTGGCACCAAGATGCAAAACTGGAGGTAGTTACTTCAAGTCGGTTGACTGAAAGGTTCTAATCGGTTGCACCGAGATTGAAAACCTAGATCAAGTAAGTGATGTCGATAGGACCGAGAAGGATGAATCGGTCAGACCGAAATGCACAAAGAGGTTTTGGAAGTTTAAGTCTATGACGAATCGGGGACTCCGAGTGCTCCTCACACAGAGTGGTTCGAATCTGACTTGATCAAACTTTGTGATGTAGCATGAATAGAGTTTGGGACAAGGAAAGCATAAATAGATAGAGGGAGTTCTTAGGCATTCTTGTCCATCCATTTGGCAAAAGATAAAAAGCCAAACAATCAAAGCAACAAATGGATGTCCTCGAATGAGAAAAATATGCATCCAACATGCTCACACAATTAAAATGGCAAATGAAATATGTGACAAAGCATGCACAAATACTCTAGCATCTATCAAGCAATTGGCGATGACTAGGTCATCTATATATGAGTATATTGACTTAGGAGTCAAATGAGAACATTTGACCATAGGTCATACTCATCGTTTAAGCACAAGTGGGGTTACCACTTTTCAATAAAGCATTGTTGTGCTCACACCATTAGAGTTGCTTTAGCTAAATTCTTAGAGTAAAGCTCCCCCTAGAGGTGATATCCCCCCTAAGAGGGATGAACTAACCTTGGGTTTTGTCGATGATGACTTCATGTAGGTAATTAATATGTGGATGCTCAATGTTGATGTAGATCATTCAGAGAAATCCATTGGAGTGAGTTGCACTTTCAATACCTACACGGGTTAGTCCCACAAGGAACAAACAAGGATATCCATAGACATAGAGTGATGTTCACATAGGATGATGTCCATGAAAACATTAGGTTACCTTGTCCCTTGTCTTACCAACAAGAGGGTTTGTGACTCCATGAACTAGTGCAAGATATGGAAGATGTTTGCACTTGTCCTTGCCAAAACGATAAGAGTGAAGTATGTTGGCGGAGTCACCCTGAAGAACTCTCTAGTTCTTCTTCTTAGGGATCCACACCATCTTGATGGAAATCCTTGGAGTTGTAGTCGTACTTGATGAAGTGGAACTTGATGTAGTCTTGGGAACCCACTTGACCAAGGCCTTAGGTGCTTCTTCAAATGCATCAATCTCCTCTTGAAGCTTGTCCTTGACTTTTAGCTTGTGGTCTTGTGGTGGAAGATCATCTTGAGCTTGTGTTCCTTGGAAAGAAGTAGGATCATACTTCTCTTGTTGAGGAACAAACTTCATCTTGGGGTATTGATCTTCTTCCCACTCAACTCCATTGGCATTGAACTTTCGTTCAAAACCAACACCTTGATTCTTCGGTGCCTTCCTTGCTTGCGTACAATTTCCTCAAATTGCTTACTTCCGGCAAGGCTCTTGTAAACACCATTCTCTATAATTCCCTTCAATAAGCTATTTTCTTGCTCAAGTATAACTTGGCTAAGAGAATCATTAGTGGAATCAAGAAAGCTACTAGAAGCAACAACATTGGATTTAGCATGATTGTTGTTACTACTAGATGAAGAATCTTTCTTGTTCTTGTTGCTAGATTTAACTTGTGGCATGTCAGTAGACAAGAGTAAATGCTTGGCAATGTAAGAAGAACTTTCTTACGAAGATCATCATTGATTGCCTTTAAAAACTCATGTTCTTGCTCAAGGTTGAGCTTTTCAAAGCGTAGCTTATCATGAGTCTTTAAAAGTTCTCGATGATCTTCCAAGGTAGTTTCATGAGCTAACTTAAGAGTGTTTAGTTCTTTATTTAGACGCTCAATCTCCTTCTTATCATCGTCATTCATTTTATCTTTATTAGAATGATTAATAGCAAGTTCATCATAGTTTTCATAACTAGAGTTGTCAACAAGCAAATCATCTTCATTACTATTGAAATCAACATACTCGGGGTGTGTTACCTTTGGACCTTTAGCCATGAAGCATCTCCCAATTCCTTCATTTGGTGAGTCAAATATGTCGTAGGAGTTGGTTGTCACAAGTGCTAGTCCGGCAACACCTTCATCTTGAGTATATTCGGAGTCGGAGTGATAACTTTTTTCGGAGTGATTGTTGGAGTCGGAACCGGATACCCATTCACCAACATGAGCTTGATGTCTTCCTTTTGTGTAGCTCCTTGATGACTTACCCTTCCTTTCTGAATCCTTGCTTCTCCGAGAGGGTCTTCGTTCATAACGATCATCTCTACTCCTTCTTTCTCTTGGTGGTGATTCTTCTCTTCTACTCCTTCTTTTGGGAGAATCTTCTATTCTTTTATAGGGAGCCGTACACTCATTGGAGTAGTGTCCGAGTCTTCCGCAATTGTAACAATTTCTTTCGCGACTTGAAGATCTCTTGTCATTGTAGGATCTTGACTTGGAGCTTCTTTCCTTGCTCCTTCTCTTGTAGAATTTGTTGAAGTTCTTCACCATTAGACTCAATTCTTCATTGAAGGTTTTCTTCTCACTTGATGATATGGGAGCTTCACATGAGGCTTTGTAAGCACCACTTGACTTGTTGTGGAGCCTTTCCTTATCCTTGAGTGACATCTCATGAGCAACAATTCTTCCAATGACTTCCTTTGGCTTGAGATCTTTGTAATTGGGCATAATTTGGATCAATGTGCACACGGTATCATATTTTCCATCCAAGGCTCTTAGGATCTTCTTGATGATGAATCTATCGGTCATCTCTTCACTTCCTAAGCCGTCAATCTCATTTGTGATGAGAACAAGCCTAGAGTACATTTCAGCGACGCCTTCACCATCCTTCATTTTGAACTTGTCAAGTTGACTTTGAAGAACATCCAATTTGGATTCCTTGACGGAGTCGGTACCTTCGTGCATATCAATCAAAGTATCCCAATTTTCCTTTGCATTCTCAAGATGGCTGATTTTGTTGAATTCTTCGGGGCACAATCCGTTGAAGATAATATCACAAGCTTGAGCATTGTATTGCAGCATCTTCAACTCTTCCATGTAGCTTCACGGTTTGGTTCTCTCCCATCAAAGAATTCACCTTGCAAGCCAATACACACAATAGCCCAAATGTCCGGGTTATGTCCAAGAATATGCATTTTCATCTTATGCTTCCAACTAGAAAAATTTGTACCATCAAAGTAAGGACCTCTACGGTGGTAATTTCCCTCGCTAGACGCCATACTCTCCTAGGTTGTGAAACCAAGGCTATGACCACCAAAAGCTATGGAAATCAAAGCAAATGGAGACCAAAGCTCTGATACCACTTGTAGGATCGAAAGTATGTCTAGAGGGGGGTGATTAGACTACTTGACCAAATAAAAATCTAGGCTTTTCCCAATTTTAGTTATTGGCAGATTTTAGCAACTTTGCACAAGTCAAGCAATCAACCTACACATGCAATTCTAAGAGTATAGCAGCGGAATGTAAAACAATTGCCTATGAAGGTAAAGGGAGGAGTTTGGAGGGAGCAAACGCAATGTAGACACGGAGATTTTTTATCCATGGTTCCGATAGGTGGTGCTATCATACATCCACGTTGATGGAGACTTCAACCCACGAAGGGTAATGGTTGCGCGAGTCCATGGAGGGCTCCAACCATGAAGGGTCCACGAAGAAGCAACCTTGTCTATCCCACCATGGCCGTCGCCCATGAAGGACTTGCCTCACTCGGGTATATCTTCACGAAGTAGGCAATCTCCTTGCCCTTACAAACTCCTTGGTTCAACTCCACAATCTTGACGGAGGCTCCCAAGTGACACCTAGACAATCTAGGTGTCGGTGTACTAGAGTAGGGATACCCTAGTATCCCGTGCAGTCTGCACGGACGATAAAGACACCCGGCAGGTGGTTTGCCTCGTCACCGCTAAGATCCTCCGTGGCTCCTTTGGAGCCATTCAAGAACAAAGCATTAGATTAATAAGACAAGGCCCCGACAAGAGGAGCTTGTCGGGAAGGCCACCTGTGCACGCAGAAGACAAGGCCCGGCAAGAGGAGCTTGCCGGGAAGGCTCGAGCGACAAGCCTCCGGCGCGACAAGGATTCGCCGCGGCAAGGCGCTTGCCGCGGCATGCAACCTCTCTCCTTTCCGCTCCAGCTCATCCAATGACGTGTCGCCATGGGACCGTTCCATGGGCGGCGTGTCGAGAGGCTGTGCAGCCAGCGGAGAGCAAGCAGGCAGCGCCGCAAGCTTGCCATCGTGGCGGCGGAGGCGCACTGACGGCCTCTGTTGCCTTTGTTCGGCGACAATCGACGGGCATTTATTGCTTTTGTCCCTTGCCGTCGAGTTAGGTATTTGGCATCAGACACCGCTCGAGTAGGTGTACCAACTCCTGTTTTTACATTTGTACCCCCGCCTATGTTGCCACCTGTCGGAGACCCCTTGAGCATATAAAAGGAGGCCCATGCTCAACGTAGACGGGGTTCGGCTGGTTCGGTTCATTCGACTCACCAGAGACTAGATACACTCACGTTAGGTTTTGTAGCTCTCATTGCTCCCTAGCAAGAACACAATACATCAAACAAGCAGCAGTAGGAGTTTTATCTCTCCGGAGAGCTCCGAAGCTGGGTAAACTGCTCGTGTGCCTCGCCTCGATCCGCTCTTCGTGCGATCTCCGTTCCCCCTCCGAACCACAAGGGGCCTCCTCCGCCAGCCCCATAGGTGTTCGTGGGCACGATCAGCCTCCCCGACACTAGGAGACACCACTCTCCAAGAGGTAAAAAATGGTGTGTTGATGATGAGCTCCTTGCTCTTGAGCTTCAAATGATAGTCTCCCCAACACTCAACTCTCTCACACAGGATTTGGATTTGGTGGAAAGAAGATGTGAGTGGAAAGCAACTTGGGGAAGGCTAGAGATCATGATTTCCACTTGTGACCTCAACACAAGTGTAGGTGGTTCTCTCTCGGAGAATGTATGTTGGAAGTGTAGGCATGTTCTAATGGCTCTCTCCACAAATGAAGAGTGGGTGGAGGGGTATATATAGCCTCCACACAAAATCTAACCGTTACACACAATTTACCAAACTTCGTGGGACCGAATCATGAAACTCGGTCGGACCGATTTGGTTCATAGTGTGACCGTTAGGATTTTCGGTGGGACCGACATGTCAACTCGGTGGGACCAATGTAATTAGGGTTAGGGCATAAGAATCTCGATGAGACCGATTACACAAACTCGGTGAGACCGATTTTGGTAATAGACTAACCAGAGAGTTGGTCAGGCAAACTCGGTGGGACAGATTCGCTCATCTCGGTTGGACCGAAACGTTACGAAAGGAAAATAGAGAGTTTGCATTGCTATCTCGGTGGGACCGATCGCTCATCTCGGTTTGTTGGTGTTCTGGGAACAGGAGTCCCCAGACTTGCCTTCCTGCGGCCCACGGCGTGGCTATGCTAGCGGGCCTGTATGGCCCACCTTCATCAACAAGGCATTCAAGACCCTCGCGAGTGGCCAAGCCTCGCGAGGGGGACGATGCAAGACCTCCTCACGATCTGCCCCTCCAGGCAGGCTCACGAGGAGCAGAGATATCAAGGTGGGGCAAACCTCGCGAAGCTCCTGTGACGTGAGCCATGACGATCGACACCAGGCCGGCGCCAGCGTGCGCAATGTCCTTGTTTCCTCTTTGGTCCTAAGGGAGCAAGCGCAGGCGCGGAGTACCGAGGCATCATGCAAAGGTTTCCATATCAGTGCAACGAGACCAAGACCAGCAGGACAGAGGTCGCCATGGAGCCCAAGACGGCGTCACCCCAGGGCCTTTTGCAGGCGAAGACTGCTTTTGTCAGGATAGCTTGTACTAGTTGTCCCCTTTCAAATTGCCCACCGTTGTTAGCTCCCTTCCCGCTCGATATTTGGGGAGAGGACCAGGGCTTATATAAGTAGAGCTAGCCACCACCATAGGGACAAGTGATGGAGAGGCATCGATTCCTCACCCGCATAAGTTCACCAAGCACAAGAGCACCTCAACCTCAGGAGGCTATTCTTCCCCTTGTACTGTTCATCATCAACCCAAGAGGCAATCCACCAACACCACACACTAGAGTATGGTATTACACCACAACGGTGGCCCGAACCAGTATAAATCTCGTGTCTTTCTGTGTTGCGAGTGCGTCGAGTTCATCCGCGAGATCTTAGCGAGCTAGGGCGTAGATAGGTAGGGGGGAAAGAACTTCGCGCGCACCCTAGAGTTCGAACCTTAAGGGTTTTGCCGGAACCCCTGATCTGACACGATTTGACCGAAATGTTACGAAGGGAAATAGAGAGATTACAATCACATCTCGGTGAGACCGAGATCCCTATCGGTGAGACCAAAAAGGCTAGGGTTTCTGGCAGTGGCTATGTCAAGTGAACTCGGTGGCGCCGGATAGAAAAGTTTCGGTGGGGCCGAGTTTAACTTTTGGTTTGGTACATATTTGGATGTGAGAAAGTAGTTGAGGGTTTTGGAGCATATCACCAAGCATTTTGAGCAAGAAACTCATTAAGCAACACCTCACCCCCTCTTGATAGTATTGGCTTTTCCTATGGACTCAATGTGATCTTGGATCACTAAAAATAAAATGTAGAGTATTGTGCTTTGAGCTTGAGCCAATCCTTTTGTCCTTAGCATTTTGAGGGGTCCACTTTCTAATCCATGCCATGCCAATCATTGAGCTTTCCTGAAATTTTTATCTTGAAATAGCATTAGCTCAGTGAGCTATATGTTGTTAGGAATTACCAAAACCACTCAGGGATAGTTGCACTTTCATCAGGCTTCCAGTATGAACCATCAACATTCATTTTCCTCTCGAACCCAACACCCTCTTTCCTAGGGTTTCGGTTCAGAATATGTTTCTTGAGGACATCACATAGTGTCTGATGCCCTTTGAGGCTTTTGTACATCCCTATTTCAAGCAATGTCTTCAACCTAGCATTCTCATCAGCAATAGTAGTGCTATCCTCAGAAGAGGGGTTAGTTACCACATCAGCAGTTGAAGATATTGCAACAGTAGCAGCAGTAGAACATTCAACAATAGAGACAACATTATCACGTTGAAGACATTTTAAACAGGGTGGCTCAAAGTCTTCCTGAGCGGAACTGATCTGTTGAGCGTGAAGTGACTCGTTCTCCTTTTGAAGATCTTCATGAGACGCTCTCAGGTTCTCAAGTTCTTGCTTCCTTTGAAGATAATCATAGGAAAGCTTCTCATGAGTAGTTGAGAGAGTTTCATGACGACTTTCAAGTTCCTCATACTTAACATGAAGATTTTTTATGTCTTCAATTAAGGACTGGGTTCGAGTCATTTTCGCGTCCAACAAGTCATCGCTTTTGTCTAGCAACTTTTGAATATGTTCCATAGCAGTTTGTTGTTCAGTTGCAATTTAGCAAGTGTTTTGTAGTTAGGTTTAGATTCACATTCAGAGTCAACTTCACTGGATGTTTGAAAGTAAGCATCGCATGAGTTTACCTTGGCTCCACGTGCCATGAAGCAGTAGGTAGGAGTAGAGTCATCCTCATCATCAGCATCGGCGTCGGTGGCGAGGCCATTGTCTTTGGTGTTGAAGATGGACTTGGCGACATAAGATGAAGCTAGAGCCAAGCTTGCCACACCTGAATCGGACTCCTCCTCAGACTCCACCTCCGCCTCCTCAGAAGCAGACTCCTCCTCTGAATCCATCTCCTTGCCAACAAATGCACGAGCCTTGCTTGATGAGCTCTTCTTGTGTGATGAACACTTTGAGTATTTCTTCCTCTTGTCCTCAGAATAATATTCCTTGCTCTTCTTCTTCTTCTAGGTCTCATTTTCCCATTGAGGACACTCAGAGATGTAGTGACCAGGTTTCTTGCATTTGTGGCATGTTCTCTTCTTGTGGCCACGAGTGGAAGCTTCATCATTTCTTGAGCTGGATCTTGATGGCTTTCTAGAACCTTTCTTCTTGGAGAACTTTTGGAACTTCTTCACAAGCATAGCTAGCTCCTTTCCAATGTCTTCAGGATCCCCATAACTGCAGTCAGATTCTTCTTCAGATGAGGACACAACCTTTGCCTTCAAAGCCCAAGTTTGGCCATAGTTGGGGCCATAAATGTCTCTTTTCTCAGATAACTGGAACTCATGTGTATTTGAGCCTCTCAAGTATATATGTCAGACGGATCGAGAGTTTTGAATTCAGAACGTTCTTGAATCATTAGGTACAGGGTGTCGAATGAGCTGTCAAGTGATCTCAGGAGCTTCTTGACGTTCTCGTGCTTGGTGATCTCAGTGGCGCCAAGTGCGCGAAGCTCATTTGTGATATCAGTGAGGTGATCAAATGTGAGCTGGACATTCTCATTGTTGGTTCTCTTGAAGCGGTTGAAGAGGTTGCGAAGAACATCAATCCTTGAATCTCTCCGAGTTGAGACGCTTTCGTTGACCTCGGAGAGCCAGTCCCAGACTAGCTTCGCAGTTTCCAGCGCACTCACATGGCCGCACTGTCCTCTGGTCAGATGACCACAGATAATGTTCTTGGCAGTCGAATCTAGTTGAATGAACCTCTCGACATCAGCAGCGGTGACACCCTCACCGACCTTGGGAACGCCATTCTTGACGACATACCAGAGATCAACGTCAATGGCTTCAAGATGCATGTGCATCTTATTCTTCCAGTAGGGGTAATCAGTGCCATCGAAGACTGGGCACGCAGCGGAGACCTTGATATCCCTACAGTCGACATAGCTAAAACTCCAGGTGCTTGAACCGAATCACATAGAACAAGGGAGCACCTTGCTTTGATACCAATTGAAAGTGGTAGTTATCGACTAGAGGGGGGTGAATAGGCGATTTTTATGGAAGTCTTCAAAACACGAGGTCATTGAAGACAAACAGTAGAAATGAACCTATTGATGCTCAGAACCTTCACAGACTTGGTTCACCGGCGATCCACAATGGCTCTTGGATGCTCAGAACACAACGCCTAACCGGCTGGAGGATACACAATCCTCAAGTGTAACAAGTCTTCAGGTCACACGGACAGAAAGACTTCAGTGATGCCTAACACTCTGTTGCTGTGGGTGTTTTGGGCTTTGTCCTCGCAGGATCTCTCTCTCAAATGCTTCAGAGGTGGGTTGCTCTCAAAGGACAAAAGCCGTGCACTAACTCTGAGCAGCCACGAATTTATGGTGTAGGGGGTGGGCTATTTATAGCCAGGAGGCAATCCAACCTGATTTGTCCGAAATGACCCTGGGTCACTAAGGAACCGACACGTGTCCAACGGTCGGATTTCAAACACACGCGGCAGCTTTACTTGGGCTACAAGCAAAGCTGACTCATCCAGCTCTGGATAAGATTTTCTCTCATTGTCTTTGCTCGAAGACATAGGATTTTGGTTGAGCATCACTTCAGTCACTCTTACTTTGTTCACTTGGACCCCACTTAACAGTATGGTGGTTCCTATGACTCAACAAAGAAGAAAAGGAAACTACGAAACAACTATGTCTTCGCACCCCATAGTATTCACATGAATGTCTTCTCATGTCATAATCTTCACATGAATGTCTTCACGAACCACCATTGTCTTCAATGTCTTCACACATTTTTAGGGGACATCTCTGGTAGGTAAACCGAATCAATAAGGGACTACTACCTGTCTTATCCTACAATTCTCACAGACACATTACTCCCTCAACCAAGTTTGTTGTCAATACTCCAAAACCAACTAGGGGTGGCATTAGATGAACTTACATGCCCGAGGGGGCCACAAGGCACGGGGCGCACCCCAGGGGGTAGGGCGCGCCCTGGACCCTTGTGGCCACCCCGTAAGGCGGTTGGTGCCCTTCTTTCACCGCAAGAAAGAAAATATCCGGATAAAAATCGTGTTAAAATTTCAGCCCAACTGGAGTTACGGATCTCCGGGAATTTAAGAAACGGTGAAAGGCCAGAATCTGGGAGCGCAAAAACAGAAGGAAACAGAGAGAGATCCAATCTCGGAGGGGCTCCCGCAACTCTGCAGCCATGAAGGCCATGGACCAGAGGGGAAAACCCTCTCCCATCTAAGGGGAAGGCCAATGAAGAAGAAGGAGCGGGGCTCTCTCCCCCTCTCTCCCAGTGGCACCGGAATGCCGCCGGGGTCATCATCATGACGGCGATCTACACCAACAAATTCGCTGTCGTCATCACCAACTCTCTCCCCCTCTATGCAGCGGTGTAACACCCCTTCTCCCCCCTGTAATCTCTACTTAAACATGGTGCCCAACGCTATATATTATTTCTTAATGATTTATGGCTATCCTATGATGTTTGAGTAGATCCGTTTTCTCCAATGGGTTGATAGATGACCACGATTGGTTTGAGTTGCATGTTTTATTATTGGTGTTGTCCTATGGTGCTCTCCGTGTCACGCAAGCGTGAGGGATCCCCACTGTAGGGTTTGCAATATGCTCATGATTCGCTTATGGTGGGATCCTAGAGTGACAGAAGCTTAAACCCGAGTAAGTAGGTTGTTTGCGTATGGGAATAAAGAGGACGTGATACTTTAATGCTATGGTTGGGTTTTACCTTAATGATCTTTAGCAGTTAGGGATGTTTTCTAGAGTTCCAATCAAAAGTCCATATGATCCAAAGAGAGAAAGTATGTTAGCTTATGCCTTCCCTCATATAAAATTGTAATAATGATTACCGGTCTAGTTATCGATTGCCTAGGGACAAATAACTTTCTCGTGACAAAAAGCACTCTACTAAAACTAACTTAGTTGTTTCTTTATCTAAACAGCCCCTAGTTTTTATTTACGTGCTCTTTATTATCTTGCAAGCCTATCCTATCACACCTACAAGGTACTTCTATTTTCATACTTGTTCTAGGTAAAGTTAACGTTAAGCGTGCGTAGAGTTGTATCGGTGGTCGATAGAACTTGAGGGAATATTTGTTCTACCTTTAGCTCCTCATTGGGTTCGACACTCTTACTTATCGAAAGAGTCTACAATTGATCCCCTATACTTGTGGGTTATCAAGACCTTTTTCTGGCGCCGTTGCTAGGGAGCAATAGCGTGGGTGAATATTCTCGTGTGTGCTTGTTTGCTTTATCACTAAGTAGATTTTATTTGCTGTTCTAAGTTGTTCTCTATCTTTAGTTATGGATATGGAACATGAAATACAAAAAAATTAGGTGTACTTGCTACTTATGGAGATGGGGAACCTAAAACCCTCGATGCTCATTATGTGAAAGATATTATGGACTACTTTAATAATCCTGAGAAAACCCAATTCAATTATATAATGGGGGACACGTTGGATCAACGTGAATACTTTAGGGATTATCGCTTGACTCAAAAAGGGAAACTGTTATGGGATCAAATTCATATGTTGCATTGGTATGCTTAGAATTTATGCTTGAGATATGATTATACTTGTTGCTCTAGGATGAAGGCTCCACACCTTCCCGTTTCATGCAAATTTAATGATAATGAAACCTTGGCTTCTTATGCTAATAGTATATATGATTACTATGATGTGGAATGAATAGAAGAATTCGTTGCTTTTAAGGGTGCTTATGAAATTGAATCTTTGTTTGAAAATTGTGAAAATCTTAATGATGTTGTTTACATATCTGAAAATTATGCTATACTTAAATATTGCTATGAGAATTATGAATATAATGTTGATATTGATGATTTTACTGAGAAAGTCTCTGCTGTCCAAGAAGAGACTAATATTTTGCAGGAAACTATGGAAGAAGAAATTGATGACGCCGTGAGCTCATTGGATGAAAAAGATGACGAGGAGAGCGAAGAACAAAAGGAGGAAGAGCGGATTAGCTACCCATGCCCACCTTCTAATGAGAGTAACTCTTCAACTCATACATTATTTAATTTCCCTTCGTGCTTACCGAAGGATGATTCTTATGATAATTGCTATGATCCCTTGGATTTGTTTGAAATATCCCTTTGTGATGAAATTGATGCTTGCTATGCTTGTGGACATGATGCCAATATGAATTATGCTTATGGATATGAATTTGTTATAGTTTCTTTTGTTAAGAATGAAATTGTTGCTATTGCACCCACGCATGATAGTCCTATTATCTTTTTGAATTCTCCCAACTACACTATATCGGAGAAGTTTGTGCTTATTAAGGATTATATTGATGGGGTGCGTTCTATTATTGCACATGATGATTTTGATAAATATAATATGCATGTGCTTGTTGCTCTTACTTGCAATTATTACAAGAGAGGAACTACATCTCCGCCTCTCTATGTTTCCAATACGATAAAATTGTCAAAAGCGGTTTATGCTATGTATCGGCCTTTACTATGTGTGCATGAATTGTTCTTTTATGGCATGACGATGAATAGGAAGAGATTTAGACTTTTTTTCATGATTTATGTTATTTTGTGCACACTACTAGATCACAAATCATTGTTAATTAAAATTAGCTTTGATATACCTTGGGATCCGCGTGGATCAATTGCTTGAGCACTTTATGCCTAGCTTAATGGCTTTAAAGAAAGCGCTGCCAGGGAGACAACCCAGAAGTTTTAGAGAGTCATTTATTTCTGTTGTGTGCTTTTAAAAGGTATAAAAACAAAAAAATATAAAGGGGAATGAGGGAGTTCCGGACTAGGGGGTGTCCGGATAGCCGAACTATCATCATCGGCCGGACTCCAAGACTATGAAGATACAAGATTGAAGACTTCGTCCCGTGTCCGGATGGGACTTTCCTTGGCGTGGAAGGCAAGCTTGGCGATACGGATATGTAGATCTCCTACCATTGTAACCGACTCTGTGTAACCCTAACCCTATCCGGTGTCTATATAAACCGGAGGGTTTTAGTCCAGAGGGGCGAACAACAATCATACCATAGGCTAGCTTCTAGGGTTTAGCCTCTTTGATCTCGTGGTAGATCTACTCTTGTAACACACATCATCAATATTAATCTAGCAGGACATAGGGTTTTACCTCCATCGAGAGGGCCCGAACCTGGGTAGAACATCGTGTCCCTTGTCTCCTATTACCATCCGCCTAGACGCACAGTTCGGGACCCCCTACCCGAGATCCGCCGGTTTTGACACCGACATTGGTGCTTTCATTGAGAGTTCCTCTGTGTCGTTGCCGATAGGCCCGATGGCTCCTTCGATCATCAACAACGACGCGGTCCAGGGTGAGACTTCTCTCCCCAGGCAGATCTTCGTGTCCGGCGGCTTTGCACTGCTGGCCAATTAAGCAGCCATCTAGAGCAGATCGAAAGCTTACGCCTGACCGTCGAGTCAGATTGAAGTTTAAACTATACGGCCGATATCCGCGGAGACTTGATCTTCGACGGATTCGAGCCACAGCCAAGCGGGCCGCGTCTCGATGGGCATGATCTAGCTCTGCGGTAAAGTGCCTCGAGGCCGCACGAATCCGCTCCAACCCTTAATCCGAGCCGGACTCCCGATCGGGACGAGTGGTTGGACACCGCCGGGGCTTTAATCTCTACGGCGGTCGAGCCGAACTCCATCCCTGTCCTTTGCAAAGACGCCGACTCCAGGGCGCCGGACTCCTATCCGGACTCCGAACCCACCGCACCCTTGCCGATCGAATCCGATTGGGCGCCCGTTATGGAGTTCATGGCCGCGGACATCTTTCAGCACTCGCCTTTTGGAGACATCCTGAATTCACTAAAGTCTCTCTCTTTATCCGGAGAGCCCTGTCCGGACTACGGTCAGGAAGGTTGGGATACGGACGATGAAAAAATTGAACGCCCACCCACCACCCACTTCATAGCCACTGTCGATAGCCTACACGACGTGCTCGATTTCGACTCCGAAGACATCGACGGTATGGACGACGATGTAGGAGACAACAATGAACCAGCACCTATAGGATGCTGGACAAACTCACCCCATGATGTATACATGGTGGATACACCTAAAGCAAATGAAGACGAGGAGCAACGGGACGCTACGAAGGATAAATCCCTCGAAAAGCAGTCAAAACGGCAACGTAAACACCGAACAAAGTCCCGCCTCAACAAAGACCCAGCCATAGAGCAGGGCGAACCGGTGGACAACGAACAAGCTATCGAGCAATCGTCCGAACAAGACAACTTGGATAAACAATCTTTCCCGGCAAGAAGACAACAGTCCGGACGACCTCACGCCGGACAAACCATTGGAGCAAAATGACCTCCGAGAAAAGGCTGCGCCACTGCGCGTAGCCTGAAAAAGCAGAAGCGGCAGCTCAAAACAGCGGAAGATGCACTCAGGATTAGATGGAGCAAAGTATTCAGCACCGCAGGTAAGTACGGCAACAGTCGCCAAACAAAGAGCTACCCGAAAAGAAAGCTACTGCCCGAATTCGACAAGGAGTCCTTAGAGCCCCCACAATTAAAAAGCAAGAAGGCCACCCGGTCGGATGGACGACCTCATGGCAAAAGGAGAGCAGCGAATGGAGCCGCACACAAGCCAATATGCGATCCGCATAAGGATTCACACCAAGAGGATGGCCCAGTTAGGTCCATCTATGGGCCAAGAAAGCAGGCTCGTCAAAGCAATGCAATACGCCAAAATTCCGAAGATCATGGCACACCCAAATATAGGGCGCCGCACACCCCTATGTTTCACCGATGAGGTGCTGGATCATGAATTTCCGGTGATTCAAACCCGTAAACATAGAGGCATCTGACGGAACAATAGACCACGGAGTGCGGATCAAGGATTACATCCTCCACATACACATGGCTAGAGGAGACGATCTCCACGCCATAAAATACTTACCCCTTAAACTCAAAGGGCCAGCTCGGCATTGGCTTAAAAGCCTCCCCGAAAATACCATTGGAAGCTAGGGAGAGCTCGAGGATGCATTTCGGGCAAATTTTCAGGGGACTTATGTCCGCCTCCGGATGCAAAGCGATCTAAGTCACATAACTCAACAGCCGGAGAGTCAGCCCGAAATTCTAGAACAGGTTCCTTACTAAAAAGAACCAAATAGTCGATTGTCCGGACGCCAAGCCTTAGCAGCTTTCAAACACAACATCCGAGACGAATGGCTCGCCAGACACCTCGCCAAGAAAAGCCAAGAACAATGGCCGCATTAACAAGCCTCATGACCCGCTTTTGCGCAGGGGAAGACAGCTGGCTGGCTAGATGCAGCACCAGCGACCCGAGTACATCCGAAATCAGGGATGGAAATGGGAAATCACGACGCAGAAAAGATCAGCGCCGAAATAAGGAAAATGGCCCAAATAGTACGGCGGTCAACGCCGGATTCAAAAGCCCTCGGCGAACAAAAAACACCGCCCTAAAGGATATTGGTGATGATCTATCCAACCTAAACAAGATTCTGGATAGATCGTGTCAAATACATGGTACCTGGGAAGCACGCAAACCATACCCACAGAGATTGTTGGGTCTTCCAACAGTCCGCCGACTTAACGCCCGAACACAAGGGGCTCGACACACCAAATGCAGTGACGAAACCCAAAAGCAGCACTCGAAAACGAAAAACTTTCCCACAGGAGGTTAAAACAGTAAACTCACTTCACGTGATCAAAGGGAAAAACAAAGCGGCGCCCCTAAAAGGCGCGCGCTGCTGGTTGTCAAAACCAATCACCTTCGACCATCAGGACTATTCCGATAATATCCGGAACGCAGGATGGACTGCCTTGATATTGAATCCTATAATCGACGGATTCCAATTTACACATGTCCTCATGGACGGCGGCAGTGACATAAACCTGATATATCAGGACACAATCCGCAGGATGGGGATAAACCCAACCAAAATTCACCATAGCAACACCTCCTTTAAAGGGGTACTGCCAGGCCCATACTCCCTTTGCACGGGCTCCATACTGCTAGAAGTTGTGTTTGGTTCATCCGACAACTTCCGTCGCGAAATGTTACTCTTCCATGTCGCCCAGTTTAAAAGTAGCCATCAAGCACTATTGGGGCCTTGAAGCTTTCGCCGCTTTAATGCAATACCGCATTATGCATCTCTAACACTTAAAATGCCCATCCACGCGGCATCATCTCATTGAAAGGAAGTATTAAGTGTTACTCGGCGGCGGAAGAAGGGGAGACTGCATCCACAGCTCCACAGCTATCCGGCTCCACTAGGCAAAGAACCTGCAATAGGTCATTCAAACCCCGGATACGGCTAAACGAGTTCGGCGCCCACTAGCGGCATACCCCCATACAAGGGGCTGCATGCATGTATAACAAGAGACAATAAAGTTCAATTTTGTTCACTTCTTTGAACCGTACTCTGTTCATTTAATATTAAGTACATCTTTTGCACGCTCCTTTTTCTTTCAAACTAAGTTCCTCTCTTTTACAGATGAACAACGTGCTACACCCGTCCAGGATACGGCACAATGGAGACACAGGCGTAGACGTGCAGCAGGGACCCGTTGCAAGGATTCTTTTCAGATTAAGACCCTGCGTAAACCTTTTTTCACTGTCTCTTGTTGATATACATTCCCCCAGTTCCTTAAATATAATCGAGGAGGAGGCTGGTGCTTTGGCATTGGCCGCACCAGAATTTTTGCACGTACCTGGACACAAAGGGCTTAGGGCCTTATTTTGCCCATTTTCATAAAGACCGAATACCTTAGGGAGTATTCGGCGTCTTGAGTTAGGCCTTATATGCATCAGCTCTGAATCATTGTCTTTGGTCGATGTTGGGTTGCTCGGCTCCTGTGTTTTGCTGCCTTACGTTTCGTTTTCACGGCTAACGCGGCACCAGGAGAACTACTGCGATTGTGCCCCGGTTCGGCCGGGCGAACACCTCAGTAGAGAAAGCCGAAAACTGACTGTCATGATATAGCGAGAGACTGGTCAACCACTCGATGACTCACATGAATGTTTAGAATTCCTCCGCATTAACGAAGGACCGGTTTTTGGTCAGGCACATACGCACCCCGAATTCGAGAGAGTGCGGTGCCCCCAGGGGCTATATAGTAGCCCCACCCTCAAACTCCTACGGCTAAGTGAAAGTGATAAAGCATTATAGTCCGGTTGCCTGGTTTGCTACGCTACCACCTCCTTAACAGGACCAAGATGTTGGATTAAGTGTGAAAAAGCACTTTTTTGCAAACACCCCGCACTATGTGCGTGGGCTGAAGCCAAGGACTGCCATCTTTCAAAGTTATATACACATATACATAAACGGCCGACAGAGTAGTTTACTACTTGAACGCACAAGTATAAAAAGCACTTATATTACATTGAAACGTCGTTTTCACGAATCATACATGTCATTCAAACATAATATCGTTCGAGCACTGCGTCTCTATTAAACGAGCGCCCGGCAGGACTTCTCCAAAGTAGTGCTCGGCAGGTACTCGGCTCTGTCCGAATCCTGGGATGCAACGTCAGTGGCCTTCATCTCTGCCCAGTATGTCTTGACACGGGCAAGAACCATCCGCGCTCCCTCAATACATGCCGATTGCTTCATCGCATCGATACGCGGCACCGCTCCAAGAAACTGCTGCAGTACAGCAAAATAGCTCTTCGGCTGGGGTCCGTCCGGCCACAAGTGAGTCAAGACATGCTTCATGGCCAATCCGGACAATCGATTCAGCTCGGCCCACTCGGCCAACCGATCGGTCAGCGGCAGAGGACGCTCCGGACTATGGTATTGCGACCAGGATAGCTCTTCCATTTTGTGCCCTTACGCCCCGGAAGTGCTCAACCGCTGCCCACAGCGCTCGCCGCCAAGTCCATATAAGCATCCTCTGAACTCCATAATTTATCCAACGGAGCATACTTTGGATCTGTATATTTCCTCCGCAGCAGAAACGGTTTTCCAGCCGCAATTGCCCTGGCCTGACTCAGCTCCTCCTTGGCAGCTTTCAAAGTCGATTGGTCATTCTTGGTTTCGGCGGCGGCCTTCTTTAGGCCCTCCTTTTCTGCTTGATGCTCTTTTTCAAGAACCTCGCAGCGATCGGTAGCATTCCTTAACCTTTTGGCCATCTCGGCCATCTCCTCTTTCCTTCGGCAGTGAGCAGCCCGTTCAGCTTCTAGCTCTTCGGCCGCCTTTAAAGCAGCCGCATTACTACTCCTGGCTTGCTCTTTCGCTCGGGCAAGTTCTGCCCGCAGCTTCTCAACGGCAGCGGCACCATCTGCATTAAAGCATACAAACAGTAAGACATGGGCGTCAAGCTCCCTTAACGGGTGTCCGCATAGAAGTCGCATACCTCGTGACTCGTCAAACCGATTGACCAGCACGATGTCCGCATCTGCCTCGTCAAGTTGTCGCTTCAGTTCGGCATATTCATCAGTCCGGCTGGCCTCCGAACGCCCCGCCACCTTTTTAGGAGCGGCGATATGTTAAAACTGAGAATTTGATCCTCGGCACGTCGTCAATTTTTTGACAACATACCGAGTCTCAGGGGCTACTATCTATACATGGCGCATTTTATACATTATTTTTTGCGTACCTCAAACCCCGTCAGTAAGCTTCAGACGGCTTCGTGCAATCCGCTTTCTACGGATGCAATTATTTCAATCACCGTACCCATTAGAGCATGGTGATCTTATGAGATAGCCGCTCGCCCGAGCAAATCCCTCAGCTCCTCTGACCGCACACCACTTGGCGCCGGACTTGGGGGAACCCTCTGCGACGACACCTCTGGGTCGTCCGCTTCACATGAGGGTGCGACAGGTGGAGGCGTTTCGCTCTCCATCATCGAACTACAAGGTACAATTTCGGTTATCTTCATAAATAAATACAGGGATGTTCCTTATTTACAAGACCCCTTCGTTTTACTTATGGCTCGCTGGAGAGCTGATCCCCTAGGGGAAACAGTGCCGCTGGGTTACTTCCCAGCGCTGGACTCTCCGACGAAGATTCCCTTCCTTTCTTTGAGGCCTTGACCTCCGGATCTTCTGAAGCGGTCCTCTTCTCTCCTCGGAAGGAGGGACTCTTAATCTCCCCTTCCTTGATAGCCTCCTTCGCAGAGGCAGTTGCTCCCCCGCTCCTCCCTTTGCCTTCTTCAAAAGGCGCGACCTTCAACATCTTGGTCAACATGGGATCCGGCGTGGTCTCTGGGAGGGGAGCCGGACACCTTATCAACTTTGCCTTGGCTATCCACTCCTGTTCAAGAAACGGTTCCTTTAAAGGGCATATATATAAAATAAATGAATGAACAGCTTGTCCGATTACAGGACTACTTACTTGAGTATCCGGGCGATTGCAGCTTAGTCCTGCGTCCTCGGTCAAGTCCGGACACTTCTCTTGTGATCCGAAGAACAGTTTATACATCTCCATGGGCGTCGTGCCCATAAAATTTTGGAGAGCTCGTGGTCCCTCCGGATTGAATTCCCACAAGCGGAGGGGGCGACGTTTGCAGGGCTGAAGGCGCCGGATCACCATAACATGCGCCACTGCAACCAAATTGATCCCTCTTTCCTGGAGGTCTCGAATACGGCCCTACAGCAGGGGAACGTCCTTGGACGACCCCCAGTCGAGCCCCTTGTTGACCCATGACGCCAGCCGCTGTGGTGGACCGGAGCGGAAGGCAGGGAGCACCGCCCATTTGGTGCCCCTGGGAGCGGTGATATAAAACCACTCCCGTTGCCACAAACCAAGCTCCTCTTGAAAGGAGCCCTCGGGCCACGGAGCGTCAGCACATTTGCTTATGACCACCCCTCCGCACTCTGCTTGCTGCCCCTTGATCGTCTTTGGCTCCACCTTGAAGGTTTTGAGCCACAATCCAAAGTGGGGGGTAATATGGAGGAAGGCCTCACATACAACAATGAATGACGAGATATGGAGGATGGACTCCGGATTCAAGTCATGGAAATCAAGCCCATAATAAAACATGAGCCCCCACACAAAGGGGTCCATCGGGAAGCCTAAACCCTGACGGAAGTGAGACACGAACACCACGTTCTCATCGGGCTCAGGAGTGGGAATGACCTGCCCTGGAGCAGGCAGCCTATGCGAGATCTGAAGCTTTGGGTGTTGGAACTCGAAGCACGAGGCGAACTCGATAGAGGGTGTAAAAAGGGAAGGGCCTTGGTCTCGTTATAAAGAGGTTGAATACCAAGAGCCCACCCCGTGGTCGACTAGGACTCGCCTTTGATAGAGAAGGCAGGCCAACGGGCACGGTTGGGTTACCCACGTCCGTATTGAAGAGAATCCCGGAATAAGGGGGCACGATCTACGCTTTGATAAGACGTGCCAAAGAAACCGCCTCGCTAAACACGCTGAGGTGGAACAATAAAAAACCGATTCATATAAAAGCCTGGCCGTGGTGTGATGTCACGCCATGAATACGTCTGCAGATCTGCGAAGTTATTCTCTACGGTGTTATGTGGAACTTGTTTTGCAGAGCCGGACACTATCCTGGTGTTCACAATCTTCTATAAATTATTCGGAGGAAGAACCCGGCTTGCAATGCCGAAGACAATATGCGCGCCGGACTCGTCGTCATTGAAGCCTGGTTCAGGGGCTACTGAGGGAGTTCCGGACTAGGGGGTGTCCGGATAGCCGAACTATCATCATCGGCCGGACTCCAAGACTATGAAGATACAACATTGAAGACTTCGTCCCGTGTCCGGATGGGACTTTCCTTGGCGTGGAAGGCAAGCTTGGCGATACGGATATGTAGATCTCCTACCATTGTAACCGACTCTGTGTAACCCTAACCCTATCCGGTGTCTATATAAACCGGAGGGTTTTAATCCGTAAGACGAACAACAATCATACCATAGGCTAGCTTCTAGGGTTTAGCCTCTTTGATCTCGTGGTAGATCTACTCTTGTAACACACATCATCAATATTAATCTAGTAGGACGTAGGGTTTTACCTCCATCGAGAGGGCCCGAACCTGGGTAAAACATCGTGTCCCTTGTCTCCTGTTACCATCCGCCTAGACGCACAGTTCGGGACCCCCTACCCAAGATCCGCCGGTTTTGACACCGACAGGGAACCTAAAACTTTTCAAAAAAAAGTGAAAGTGGGAAAGACGAACATCGTTGAAGTGGGGAATGTCGTTGAACTTTGTTCATGCCCATGGAAACTTTGTGAATCTCGACTACAAAAACTTTTCAACAAAAATAATTATCCCCTTGTACAAATCCATTGTAATATAAAAGTAATGTGCCAAGATTTGCCTTTAGGATGATTAGATTGCTTGTTTGGTATGTGCAGTGAAAAAACAGAAACTTTGGCTGTAGCGCGTGAATTTACATTTTTTACTGGTATGTCAAAAGCTTATAAAACTTTTTGCACAGTACTGATATACAAATTGTTTATTTTTTCCTAATTTTCCAGAGTTTTTGGAGTTACAGGAGTATGGTAGATGTTCAGATTGCTACAGACTGTCCTGTTTAAGACAAATTATGTTTTTGATGCATTGTTTTCCTAGTTTTGATGAAACTATCGATTTTATCGGTGGTATAAGCCATGGAGAAGTTATAATACAGTAGCTAAAATGCAAAAACTAAATATCGAATGGGTTTTAAACAGTACTTAAAGTGGTGATTTGTTTTATCATACTAACGGATCTCATGAGGGTTTTGTTAAGTTTTGTGTGACTGAAGTTTTGGGTGAGATCATGATGGATGAAGGAATAAGAAGTGGCAAGAGCCCAAGCTTGGGGATGCCCGAGTCACCCCAAGGTAATATTCAAGGACTCCCAGGCAACTAAGCTTGGGGATGCCCCGGAATGCATCCCCTCTTTCTTCTAACGATCATCGGTAATTTTACTTGGAGCTATATTTTATTCGTCAGATGATATGCGTAAATCTTGGAGCATCGTGTTTTTTTCTTTTAATAAATACACCATGCTGGTATGAGATAGTCCTTGGTTGATTTATAGAATGCTCTTTGCACTTCACTTATATCTTTTGAGCATGGTGTCGGTGTACAAAAGTAGGGGCTCTCCTTTTGACCCCTTTACTTGTGCACGGGCAGTCAGAGCCGCACCCGCGGCCACACTTAACAAGGGAGAGGAGGGAAGCCGGAGGGAAACCGAAGCACAAGGCCAACAAAAACAACACCAAGAACCAGAACACAAAGAGCAGAGGGAGGAAGCAGGTTCCCCTGGCAAGACCCTTGTCGGGGCAGCCTCAGCAGCCCCGGCAAGAGCCTTGCCGGGGCAACTCGCCCAACACCAGCGGGGCGCGCCACCCTTGAGCCCACGGCCTCCAACATAACCAACCATGATGGGACGAAGGCTCGGGAGGCGCCTCCATGGTGGCATGCAGATCTTTGTCAAGATCATAGATACACAAGTTCAGATAAGGACTAGAAGACGACGATCCTCGGCAAGATCCTTGCCGAGGAGATCCACAAAACCCCCGATGAGATCCTTGTCGGGGACAACCATGCTACCGCGGCAAGACCCTTGCCGGGGCCCCGGCAAGACCCTTGCCGAGGACGCCTGCGGGTCCACAGCCAGGCCCGCATCAACCAAGACTCCGCCGCCATTCGCATGCAGCTGCCAGCCCAACCAGCTGGGCAGGCACCTGCGTGGCAACATGCGGCTTCCAGACCAACTCAGCAAGCACCTGCATGGTAGCATGCAGATCTTCGTGGAGGCTTTGCCACCGCGCCACCTCAGCAGCCTGCCTGCCTACATGGTGCTGCACACATCGCTGGCCTGGGCGTGTGTTGAAGCGAGGCGGAGCGGCGACGGACGGGATGGGCCTCGTTCCCGTCCATGATAAAGCTAATGGACACCTAAGTAGCGCATTTAATGCACTTTGTCCCGTAATGCCGGGCGATAAGCTCGCACACTGTACACCTTTCCACCTCCTGTGTGCCACTATGGCAACCCCTTTTCAACTATAAAAGGAGGCCCGAGGCATGATACGTCTCCAAAGTATCTATAATTTATGAAGTATTCATGCGATTATATTATCTGTTTTGTCGGCTCCTTCTCCCCGGCATCCTTGGCCAGCCCCTTGCCTCTACTGGTTTTGGGTGCCATGGCGGTTGAGGAGGACAAAGGCGCTGCGACACCGAGAGGGGGAAAAAGCTCGAGAGGGAGGAAGAAGGGGACAACGTTTCCAAGATTGGAGAAGGCACAAGGGGTAAATGGGCAGCGCACCTGCGGTTATTCCTTTTTATGGGGAAGGCGCGGGCCGCCTCTTTTCCCATTAACTGCGATGTGACGCATGCGTGCGGAGACCACCCCACGCATGACCCCCACGTCATGCACGAGCCTCCACGTCACGCGTTCAACGCGGGTCGTGGAGAAGCGCAACGGACGAAAAGTTACCGCGGAAAATCCACCCCACCTGCCCGCGCACCGTTCTGGGCCTAGCCCAACAACACATCCCGCTTATGTGTGGCCCAGGCCCGGGGGCTCCTGTCGGTGTACAAAAGTAGGGGCTCTCCTTTTGACCCCTTTACTTGTGCATGGGCTGTCAGAGCCGCACCCGCGGCCACACTTAACAAGGCAGAGGAGGGAAGCCGGAGGGAAACCAAAGCACAAGGCCAACAAAAACAACGCCAAGACCAAGAACACAAAGGGCAGAGGGATGAAGCAGGTTCCCCCGGCAAGACCCTTGCAGGGGCAGCCTCAGCAGCCCCAGCAAGAGCCTTGCCGGGGCAGCTCGCCCAACACCAGCGGGGCGCGCCACCCTTGAGCCCACGGCCTCCAACATAACCAACCACGATGGGACGAAGGCTCGGGAGGCGCCTCCATGGTGGCATGCAGATCTTTGTCAAGATCATAGATACACAAGTTCAGATAAGGAATAGAAGACGACGATCCTCGGCAAGATCCTTGCCGAGGAGATCCATAAGACCCCCTGCGAGATCCTTGCTGGGGACAACCATGCTACCGCGGCAAGACCCTTGTCAGGGCCCCGAAAAGACCCTTGCCGAGGACGCCTGCGGGCCCACAGCCAGGCCCGCATCAACCAAGACTCCGCCGCCATTCGCATGTAGCCGCCAGCCCAACCAGCTGGGCAAGCACCTGCGTGGCAACATGCGGCTTCCAGACCAACTCAGCAAGCACCTGCGTGCTGGCATGCAGATCTTCGTGAAGGCCCTGCCACCGCGCCACCTCAGCAGCCTGCCTGCCTACATGGCGCTGCACACATTGCTGGCTTGGGCGCGTGTTGAAGCGAGGCGGAGCGGCGACGGACAGACGGGCCTCGTTCCCGTCCCCGATAAAGCTAATGGACATCTAAGTAGTGCATTTACTGCGCCTTGTCCCGTAATGCCGGGCGATAAGCTCGAGCATTGTACACCTTTCCACCTCCTGTGTGCCACTGTGGCAACCCCTTTTCGACTATAAAAGGAGGTCCGAGGCATACTGGAGAGGGATTCGGCTCTTTAGAACTACGCAGCCACCGGAGCTAGTTTGAGAGCTCAAGAACACTCTGAAATACACACCAAAGCAAGACTAGGGTATTATGCATCTTCGCGGCCCGAACCTGGGTAAACGATCTTTGTGCTAGCTCCTAAACCTGCTCTTCTTACAACCCCGCGCCCACCAACCGTAGAAGGGATTCCAGTGATCCCATAGGTGTCGTTTCCCCGACATCTTTGGCGCGCCAGGTAGGGGGCGGCGCAGTTGTGATAATCTGGTTTAGCAGCCAGCTTAACAGTTCCTCGTGGCCATGGCTTCTAAAGAAGAAGACGGCCAAGAGAACGGCGCCGCCTGCAAGCGCGAAGGGCGCCAGTGCGGCGACAGGAAAGCTAAGTCATGCCGAACTTTAAATATTTCCTTTTTATATAAGGTTATTCCCCTCGGAGATCTCGTTCTTTGTATGGAAAACCTGCATGCAATGGGGCCATTCCGCTATTGCCAACGCCCTTACTCTGTTTCGAGTCCGCTCAACAGCTTAAGCGACCGCGTCAAGAACGACACAGTAGCCTTCCGCAATCAGCAATGCTCTCAATTCTGACTCGAGTCAAGCTCGACAATTCGAGCGGCCGCGTTGAGAGTGGTAAGGTGGTTTGCCTGGCAGCAAGCACACCCGGCAGGCTATCGAGGATCCGTCCTCGAGGCGTCGCGGCTTGGGTTTACGAGCCGGCCAGCCTACCCAAAGAAACGTAGGGTGGACATACAGAGAGAGAGATTGAACAGGAAAATAATATGCGTCAATTTAGAAGTACCATAGAGTTATATTACATCATTTGTTGCCGTAGTTCTAACTAGAGATAAAAATTGTCTTGGTAATGAACTTGCAGCAGCGATAAGAAACGGGGTGCCTAGTCCCGGCGCTGGCCCTCTACCCTCTGGACTCCATCGATGCGGCTGATGACGGGCTCGATACGCTCCTTGAGCGGCGCGAGGTCCACATCCTCCGGCAAGCTCTCCAGCGCAGCGTCGAAGTCGAGGTTGGGATTCCAGTATGCCACCTTGGTTAGAACCTTGGCCATGGCACCCCGGCAAAGCCTCCGGGCCTCATTGGCCAGGAAAGTCGCCCTAGTGGAGCAGAAATGCTCCAGGGCTCCGAGAACACCCTCGAAGAACAGGGTCGGCTTGGCGTTGGGGCTCGCATTGCGCTCAGGGGTGTAATTCACATTTGGCATCCCCATTGTGGCCAGCTGCGTGGTGATCCTGCCGGTGACATCTTCGAGGCGGCCGATCCAGCGGTTCTCACTCTCCACAAAATCCTTGTGGTTGGCGGCTTCGTTCTTCCGCAGCTGCTTCTCAGCCTCCAGATCCTTGGCCAGGGTCCCCTCCCGGGCCTTGGCCTCCGAGAGCGTCCTCTCAAGACCCACTAGCTTCATCTTCAGATCTTTGATAGAGTCGTTGGCCTTGGAGAGCTGCTCGGCCTTGCCGAGGACTGCACCCTGCACCTCCACCAGGGCAACGTTGAACGTGTCCTTCTCTTTGGCCAGCTTCAGAGCTTGATCCTTCTGCCCGTCCCGCTCCACCTCCAGCTCTTTTACCTTGCCGGCATGAGCCAGAGCCTGGGCATCGAGTGCCTCCTTGTGCCTCTGCTCCAGCTCCTAGGTCCGCTACACGACAAGCTTCTCCACCTCCTCGTCCTTGCCACGGAGCGTTGCGGCGAGCCTCTCCTCGCGCGCGGCAAGGTCCTCCTCCTGGGAGTTTAGCGCAGGTCTGCTGGTGCCGAGCGGCCTCCTGCTTTGCCAGTTCCTGGGCCTTCTTGATATCGTCCTGCTTCATGACGAGTGCCAGGTCGCGATCAGCCAGTGCGTCCTAGGTGGCCTTCAGGTCCTTGTGGGCCTGGTGGAACCAAGCCTCTGCCTCGGCGACACGCCCCTCGAGGTCCGCCTCTGCCTTGTCCACCACCGCCATCCTGGACTTGGCCTTGTCCAGGCGGGCACGGTGAAGCGCCTGGAGCTTCTAGAAGTTGGCACTCATGGCCCGGAGGAGCCGCTCTTCCTGGGAACCATCGCCACCAGCGCTCGGCTCGTCAACAACCTCAAGCCTGCGCGGTGGCGAGCACTTCATCGTCAAACACCTGCCCCTCGACGGGCGCCCCGGTGCTCGCTGTCCCTGGGAGGTGGACGAACAGGTCATCGCTCACCTTCAGATAGCTACCGGAGCTAGAGGCAGCGGAGGAGGAGGGTTGGTCGTCAACCACCTCCTCCTCGGCAGCGGCCTTGCCGGCTTCCCCGGCAGGCCCCTTTCCGGCCTCCTCGGCGGCAGCCTTGCCGGGTTCCCCAGCGGACCCCTTGGCGGCGTCCTCAGCAGCATCCTTGGCGGCCTCCTCGGTGGCGATCTTCTCGGCCTCCGCCGCGGCATCTTTGGCGATGTCCTTGATGACGGTGTCTATGTCCTCCCGGTCCGCCGAGGGAGGATCTGGATACCGAGAAGGGGATGAGGCGAAGCCGAGACCAAGATTCAGAAAGAACAAAAAAAGAACAGGGACGGAAAGCGAGTGACTTACCCATGACGGGCTGGGAAGAAGAGGCCCCCTCCCCGCCAACATCTGGCGCTGAGGCGAAGCCACTAGCGCCTGAGTTTGCCTCCTCCTCCTCCGTGTGCATGGGCTCGGTGCCTGGCGCCCTTGCCAAGGATGCCCATCGGGGCGGCGTGGTCGATGGGGGCGGCGTGTTGGGGGTAGCCCTCGGTGGCTCCTGCTGTTGCTGCCCTCCTCCTACAACCACGACAAGGTTAGTGCCAAAGGATCGTACCCCTGACACACATCGACGAGGGGTGAGTGATGAGCTTACGCTGGGGGCTGCGCCAGGGGCTGTTGTCCGGGCTGCTAAACACCACCAGCAGTGTACCAGAAGTACCTGCCGGGGGCTGGCCGCTCACCGAAGCCCTGGCTCTCTTCACCCTTTGGGCCAGTGTCTCCGCGTCCCTGCAATGAAATAAATAAATCAAGATAAACGGCAAGGTTTGAGGAGGCAGAGATGGCAAGAAGAAGGGAACAATATACTTACTCATCCTCCACCTCCTCCTCTATTGCCTTCCTCTTCCTCCTGGGGCTGAGGGACCCAAAATCAAAGACAACCTCCGCGTCGTCATCTGTGGGAGGAGGGGAAGCAGATGGGGTCCGTGGATGCTTGGACGAAGTAGAGGCAGTTGCCTTCCTCTTCGCCACCGCGGCTTTCACCACTTTCCTCACCGTTCACGGCCCTAAATGCAGCGCACGGGCGCCTGGGTTTCTTTGTGGCTGCACGGCCCTGCCAGGCCGGACCAGCTCGCCAGAGCTGGCCCACCGCAGGACTCGCCCTCTCCCTGTCATCGGGGGGTCGACAGTCTCGACCTCCTCCTCCGACAGCTTGTCGACCACATCTTCGATGAGAGGGGCCCCAGTGCCAGCACTGCTGGCCTCCCCAGCGGCCTCCGCCCACTGGGCGAGCTCCGTTTCCTCCGCCTCCGCTGCGGCCTTGTCCTCCACGCCGCCGACGCTCCCGGCCTCCCTGGCGAGCTCCGCCTCCACCGCCCTGGCGGCGATGTAGTCCAGCTCCACCTGGGTGGTGTCCTGGACAAGCCGCGGCTCGGCGCTGACGTACTTCTCCTCCAAGGTGTCAAAAAACTCCTCCACTTGATCCTCCGGCGGCTCGGCCCAAGTTGAGACAAGGCCGTGCGCGTTGAACTCCGGCATCATGGCGATGATGTCGTTTCGGCGCGAGTTATTGCTCAGCGGGACCACCCCCGCTGGCAACCCGAACAAGGGCCCCTTGGCGACCTTGCCGGTTTTGGCAGCCTTGCCGGACCACTCGACCTTGCCGTCGCGGTTCACGTCGAGCTGGAAGAGCCGCTGGCAGAAGTGGGTGTGCCCCATCACCGTGAAGTTGTGGTCGAGGCTGGGGCGAAGCCTCATGATGTTGGCCGCGTTCGTAAAGAGTCAGGCCGGCCTCCCCTTGTTATGCAGCGAAGTGATTCGGTGGCGGATGAATCCGCCCCGATCATCTCAAGGGTGAGCCCGGTCTCGGTGAGGCGGAGAATCCTGGTGGTGGCAACCATGAGCTTCGCGTCATCGGCGTTGACATTGCTCCAGTCATTTTTATGAACCGGCGGTGCCTGGCGAACCCGGCAGAAATCTTGTGGATCATCTTCCTCAATCCAGCACCACTGGCCCCACCACTCCTCCCACCTCTCCTTCTGAGCGCCCTCCGGGTATGTCCCCTTGGACCTTGGGATCCAGGCGACGCAACCAAAAAATGGCGCCCCCCTTTTGGATCCGAGGGAAGAAGTAATGGCGGAAGAGCACCGTGTTGGGATGCACCCCGGTGAAACCCTCGCAGAGGTGTGCAAAAAGAGCCATGCAAGACACGGCATTTGGAGTAAAATCTAGAAGGTGGAAGCCGTAGGTGTGCATGATGTCATTGAAGAAATCAGAGAAGGGGGGGGCAGACGCCGCAGGAGAAGTAATCGGCGAAGAATGGGTATCGATTTGGGCCGGCTTCGGCTAAAGCGGCGGGGATGACGCGCGTGGCCGGATGCCCTGTCGTCTCGCCCCCGTCTTGCACCCCTACAGGTGTTTGAAGCAGTCCCGGAGTTCGACCGCGTCGACCATCGACGGAAAGTAAGCGTGCTGCGTCCGCTGCACCGCCAACTCGCTCTCCGGTGGCTCCTTCTCCCAGGCATCCTTGGCCGCCCCCTTGCCTCTGCTGGTTTTGGGTGCCATGGCGGTTGAGGAGGACAGAGGCGCGGTGGCGCCGAGAGGGGGAAAAAGCTCGAGAGGGAGGAAGAAGGAGACAGTGTTTCCAAGATTGAAGAATGCACAGGGGGTAAATGGGCAGCGCACCCGCGGTTATTCCTTTTTACGGGGAAGGCGCGGGCCGCCTCTTTTCCCATTAACTGCAATGTGACGCATGCGTGCGGAGACCTCCCCACGCATGACCCCCATGTCATGCATGACACTCCATGTCACGCGTTAAACGCGGGTCGTGGAGAAGCGCAGCGAACGAAAAGTTACCGCGGAAAATCCACCCCACCTGCTCGCGCACCGTTCTAGGCCTAGCCCAACAACACATCGCGCTTATGTGTGGCCCAGGCCCGGGGGTTCCTGTCGGTGTACAAAAGTAGGGGCTCTCCTTTTGACCCCTTTACTTGTGCACGGGTAGTCAGAGCCGCACCTGCGGCCACACTTAACAAGGCAGAGGAGGGAAGCCGTAGGGAAACCAAAGCACAAGGCCAACAAAAACAACGCCAAGACCAAGAACACAAAGAGCAGAGGAAGGAAGCAGGTTCCCCCGGCAAGACCCTTGCCGGGGCAGCCTCAGCAGCCCCGGCAAGAGCCTTGCCGGGGCAGCTCGCCCGACACCAGCGGGGTGCGCCACCCTTGAGCCCACGGCCTCCAACATAACCAACCACGATGGGACGAAGGCTCGGGAGGCGCCTCCATAGTGGCATGCAGATCTTTTTCAAGATCATAGATACACAAGTTCAGATAAGGACTAGAAGACGACGATGCTCGGCAAGATCCTTGCCGAGGAGATCCACAAGACCCCCGGCGAGATCCTTGCCATGGACAACCATGCTACCACGGCAAGACCCTTGCCGGGGCCCCGGCAAGACCCTTGCCGAGGACGCCTGCGGGTCCACAGCCAGGCCCGCATCAACCAAGACTCCGCCGCCGTTCGCATGCAGCTGCCAGCCCAACCAGCTGGGCAGGCACCTGCGTGGCAACATGCGGCTTCCAGACCAACTCAGCAAGCACCTGCGTGGTGGCATGCAGATCTTCGTGAAGGCCCTGCCACCGCGCCACCTCAGCAGCCTGCCTGCCTACATGGCGCTGCACACATCGCTAGCCTAGGCGCGTGTCGAAGCGAGGCGGAGCGGCGACGGACGGGACGGGCCTCGTTCCCGTCCCCGATAAAGCTAATGGACACCTAAGTAGCGCATTTAATGCGCTTTGTCCCGTAATGTCGGGCGATAAGCTCGCGCGCTGTACACCTTTCCACCTCCTGTGTGCCACTGTGGCAACCCCTTTTCGGCTATAAAAGGAGGCACGATGCATGATACGTCTCCAACGTATCTATAATTTATGAAGTATTCATGCGATTATATTATCTCTTTTGGATGTTTATGGGGTTTATTAAACACTTTTATATTATTTTGGGACTAACCTATTAACCGGAGGCCCAGCCCAGTTTCTGTTTTTTCCCTTGTTTCAGTGTTTCACAGAAAAGGAATTTCAAATGGAGTCCAAACGGAATGAAACCTTCGGGAGCGTGATTTTTGGAATGAACGTGATCCAGGAGACTTGGAGTTGAAGTCAAGGAAGCTTCGAGGTGGCCACGAGGCAGGGAGGCGCGCCTGCCCCTCTAGGCGCGCTCCCCACCCTCGTGGGCCCCTCGTGGCTCCCCTGACCGACTTCTTTCGCCTATATATATCCATATACCCTAAAAACATCAGGGAGCAGAATAGATCGGGAGTTCCGCCGCCTCAAGCCTATGTAGCCACCAAAAACCAATCAGGACCCTGTTCTGGCACCCTGCCGGAGGGGGATCCCTCACCAGTGGCCATCTTCATCATCCCGGTGATCTCCATGACGAGGAGGGAGTAGTTCACCCTCGGGGCTGACGGTATGTACCAGTAGCTATGTGTTTGATATCTCTCTCTCTCGTATTCTTGATTTGGCACGATCTTGATGTATCGCGAGCTTTGCTATTATAGTTGGCTCTTATAAGGTTTCTCCCCCTCTACTCTTGTAATGGTTTGAGTTTTCCCTTTGAAGTTATTTAATCGGGTTGAGTCTTTAAGGATTTGAGAACACTTGATGTATGTCTTGCATGTGCTTATCTGTGGTGACAATGGGATATTCACGTGATCTACTTGATGTATGTTTTGGTGATAAACTTGTGGGTTCAGTGACCTTGTGAACTTATGCATAGGGGTTGGCACATGCTTTTGTCTTGACTCTCCGGTAGAAACTTTGGGGCACTCTTTGAAGTTCTTTGTGTTGGTTGAATAGATGATGTGTGATGCATATCGTATAATCATACCCACGGATACTTGAGGTGACATTGGAGTATCTAGGTGACATTAGGGTTTTGGTTGATTTGTGTCTTAAGGTGTTATTCTAGTATGAACTCTATGATAGATCGAACGGAAAGAATAGGTTCATGTTATTTTACTACGGACTCTTGAATAGATCGATCAGAAAGAATAACTTTGAGGTGGTTTCGTACCCTACCATAATCTCTTCATTTGTTCTCCACTATTAGTGACTTTGGAGTGACTCTTTGTTGCATGTTGAGGGATAGTTATATGATCCAATTATGTTATTATTATTGAGAGAACTTGCACTAGTGAAAGAATGAACCCTAGGCCTTGTTTCCTAGCATTGCAATATCGTTTGTGCTCACTTTTATCATTAGTTACCTTGCTGTTTTTATATTTTTAGATTACAAAAACTCATATCTATCATCCGTATTGTACTTGTATCACCATCTTTTCTCCGAACTAGTGCACCTATACAATTTACCATTGTATTGGGTGTGTTGGTGACACAAGAGACTCTTTGTTATTTGGTTGCAGGGTTGCTTGAGAGAGACCATCTTCATCCTACGCCTCCCATGGATTGATAAACCTTAGGCCATCCACTTGAGGGAAATTTGCTACTGTCCTACAAACCTCTTCACTTGGAGGCCCTACAACGTCTACAAGAAGAAGGTTGCGTAGTAGACATCAAGCTCTTTTTCCGGCGCCCGTTGTCGGGAGGTGAGTGCTTGAAGGTATATCTTTAGATCTTGCAATCGAATTTTTATTTTCTTGTTTTATCACTAGTTTAGTTTATAAAAGAAAACTACAAAAAAAATGGAACTAAGGGTGCCTCATATGCTTCATCTTTTTAATGTCTTTCGTGAAAATGATGGGAAGGAAAATTGTGCTCAAGTACTAGAAGAAGAATTACATGGAATGCTTGTCATAAAATATGTGAATGATGAGCATGATTGCTATGTTGTTAGTATGAATTCTTTGAATACCCATGATGCTAATGATATGCAAAGCCACAAGCTTGGGGATGCTATGTTTGATGAAGATGATATGTTTAGTCCCCCAAGTTCTGATGAGCAAATTTATTATGATGAAAGCATGCCTCCTATTTATGATGATTATTGTGATGACACGTATGCTATAAAGAATAAAGATAACATGAAACTTGTCATCATGATTTTAATTTTCAATTGGATTATGCTTTACATGATAGTTATTTTGTTGAGTTTGCTCCCACTACTATTGATGAGAATAAATTTGCTTATGTGGAGAGTAATAAAAATTCTATGCTAGTAGATCATGAAAAAAATGCTTTATGTGCTGGTTATATGGTTGAATTCATTCATGACGCTACTGAAAATTATTATGAGAGAGGATCATATGCTTCTACATATCGCAATAATATCAAGTTTCCTCTCTATGTGCTTAAAATCTTGAAGTTATGCTTGTTTTACCTTCCTATGCAAGTTGATTCTTGTTCCCATAAGTTGTTTGCTCACAAAATCCCTATGCATAGGAAGTGGGTTAGACTTAAATGTGCTAGTCATATTCTTCATGATGCTCTCTTTATGTTTCAATTCTTATCTCTTATGTGAGCATCATTGAAATCATCACTACAAAAAATACACTTCCGTGATGATACGTGTTTGTCATAGTAGGTCGCGTTTTTTGTCATGCATGTACATCCATGACAAATTTATGAAAGAATCAAGATAGTCATACCTATGCTGTCATAGAAGTGTTCCATGACATTACGAAAATTATCATCATGGAAGTGTCCACTTCCATGACAATAAATCGCACGTCACAGAAGTGCTTTCGTCAAGGGTGACCGACACGTGGCATCCACCGTAACGGAACGCCGTTAAGCTATCGTGTCGGGTTTTGGATCCGATAACCCGTTAACAGCCCGACCAATGGGGATTTTCCACGTGTAAAATCATCATTGGCTGGAGGAAACACGTGTCGGCTCACCGCTGGGACAGATGTCATCCACTCATTGGACAGAAGGCGCCTATGATACATCGACACGTGGCACGACCCAACAAGTTTAATTGGGCCGGCCCAATTAAAGGCCCACAAGTTTTGCGGACCATAATGGGCCGGCCCAGCTAAAGGCCCACAAGATTTTGCGGACCATAATGGGCCGGCCCAGCTAGAGGCCCACGAGATTTTGCGGGCCATAATGGGTCGACCCAGGTAAAGGCCCACAAGATTTTACGGGCCATAATGGGCCGGCCCGGCTAAAGGCCCACAAGATTTTTGTGTGCCATAATGGGTCGGCCCAGGTAAAGGACCACAAGATTCTTGCGGATCATAATGGGCCGGCCCAGCTAAAGGCCCACGAGATTTCGCCGACATTAATGGGCCGGCCCAGCTGTAGGCCCACAAGATTTTGAGGACCCTAGTAGGCCGGCCCATTAACTGGCTGCCATGTTTTGGGCCAAATGCCGGCCCATATCTGATCCGGTCCATTAATGGCCTGCCACGTTCCGGGCCTAAAAGTGGCCCATATGAGATCCGGCCCGTTATAAGCCTGCCACGTTCTGGGCCAAATTACGGCCCATATCAAGTCTGGCCCTTTAAGAGGCTTTGGGCTCAATTATGGCCCATATCAAATTCGGCCCGGCAACTGGACACTATGCTTTTAGGCCCACTTGCTAAAGGACCACTTTGTAATTCGGCCTGATATTAGTTTTGGCATGTTAAGAGCATGTTCAACATTTCGGCCCTATATTAATTTCGGTTGTTAAAAGCCCGTCATATAGTTGGGCCTAAATACAGCCCGGTTTGCATCCGGCCTGCTCGCAGCCGATATCTGATTGGGCCAAACAAGGACCGAGACAATTTTGGCATGTTAAAAGCCCGTGATTTGATTCGCACAATCATGGGCCGGGGTTCATTTCGGCTGTCAGCCGCCTGTGAGCTGTTCGCACGCTTTTGCCCAACCTACATCGTGATTGCATGACGGCCCGATTATGTACCGTAATTTTACGGTTTGGCGGTTTATCGCGAAGACAGGATATATATACAGTAAAATAACTGCAGCATCATGAATAAGAAAAAACCTAGACTATACAATAAAAAAATTACGGCATATTACATCCACTGGGCTTCAAAGTTCACCACTATGATAATAAAGCACAAGCAGACAGCAGATTACATACACTGGGCATCAAAGATCACCACCAAAGGTAAATAAACACGCCGACAAAATAATATACAAAACCGACAAAGACTTCAATAGAGTTCAAGAAAGGTTAGCCTCTTTGGGAGCTGCAGCATAGCGGTGAGCAACATGATGAGGCTAAGCTTGTTCAACACTTATATCTTCCTCACTCTGAAAGATAAACAAGCAGACAGATGACAGGTTTTGCACGTAAAAGTATTAGTGCTGACAATTCATCACATTTCTTACTGACGAATAAAGTGACACAGTTTAAAATTGCATTAACACAATATGGTATTGTTCAGGTCAAGACATGGCAGGAAATGACATTGTGAAGGAGTTGGCAGCTTCAATGATAACACCGGATTACAGATCAAGAACTCATAAGTATCAATGGTTAGTGTGTTGTCAATTTATACCATTTCAGATTGGCAAATAAAGAGACGGTTTAAATAATAGTAGAATGATATGACATTGTTCATAGTTAAGACATTGCAGAATATGACATTGTGCTGTAGTGGGTAGGTTCACCACACCGTTGGATTACGGATGAAGAACAGAAGCATACATGCAGTGCAAAAGAAGATCACTTGCTCTGTATAGTTTAATTTACATGGTATGAAGAAGGAACTTGGTTGTACAACTGAAAACTTAAATTGAGAAAGGACAAACTTGTGTTTATGAACTACATAATAAACTTTATATAAGCAATTTGATGCAAACACCAAAAATAAACAGCTATTGCAGTCATGCCTAACCAAATATATACAACAAAGTTTGAAGGCTTGAGATGGACAAACTTACATTATTGGTGAAGACAGGCTCTATAAAGGCCTTGTCCATGCTGATGGGGGGCAATTCAAGAAGTTTACCATTAATCTTCTTCAAAAGCATTGCCTTTATTCTACATTTTGTTAAGAGTAAATATAGATGTGATAATATACGAAAAAATGGAGAATATTTAAGATAAGATGAAGAGTGATGCTAGATAACCAAGTAGCTATAAATGTAAGTGCAACGATACATGCAAAAGGTACAGGCAAAAGGTACGGCCAAGAGCAATGCACAGCTAAACTTCTTCAGTACCAACCTTATGGTAAGAGTAAATATAGATCTGATGTGTAGAAAATGGAGGGCAAAGGAAAATAAGCTACAGAGTGATGGTACATGAACAACTACCTGTCATTATAAGTGGGTACAGTCTGCTGGAGTCGGTCCTATGTTTTGTGTCACTAGTTGTACAGCCAATATAAGTGGGGTGCTATCTGATTTCTCCGGCACCACCACGTTTTTTCAAGGACTTTGCTGGTGCTCCTTCAGGTTCGGCAATCACCCTCTTCCTTTTTTATGTCTGATGCACAAGAATAGCATTTGAGTGGAAAAACATGGTATGATGACAGATGGAATATGTATTGATAATGGATGGGCATGGCATCTCGAAATATATGATGAGTAAACTAAGCAGATGGCGGTGCAACAAACTAGAAGAAATGCAAGACAACATATGCAAGATACCCGCAATCAATAAAACATTGCCAAATTAGAACAGGCACCTTGATGGGTGAACAGGATAGGCCATCTGCCTTTGACTCCTCGAGGTTAGAATAGTCATTAGGATCATATTCGAACAAGAATCAACGAATTGGGGAGCGTATGAGTTTCATTGCATCCAGAATGGCACTCAATGCCTTGGTGCCAATTTTGTAAGTCATTGCATTGTTTAGCTTCAAGAGTGGACTGCTGCTAGTGTGACACAAAGCAGCTACACAGATCATAGTGTAGATATAACGGGAAAACCTTAAGCATCGAGTAAAATCAGCAAAGTGGAACTTGTTGGAATATATGTGCTAGTATTGCCAGATGCGGCTAGAAAGGCTTCGGATACCAGCTCTCTTCAAGTGAAGGTGTGGTACTGTTAATATCAGTGTAACTCTCAAAGGCGACACAACTCCCCACATTTCCTTGCTATTCTTATAGGATTCAAGTGGGCAGGCCACTACAAATCCTATTCCTATGTTTACAAGATCCTACGAATCAAAGAGGCTCAAAGTGTCCATCACAACCGACCGTATAGACCTCTACACTGCAAATGTCCCTGCTCATCTTCAGTACAAGGAACATACTGTACTACTAGCATACTCCCTCCGTTCCAAAATATAAGTTTTGGTAGAGATTTCCACTATGGATCACATACAGATGTATCCAGATACATTTTAGAGCGTACATTCACTCATTTTGCTCCATATGTAGTCCATGGTGGAATCTATACAAAGACTTGTATTTAGGAACGGAGAGAGTACATATTAAAGAAGAACGGAAGAGGAACATGGTACAGAAGAGCAAGCAGATTTTGGATAATAAAATGTTGGTTGCGCAGTGCCCACACGTGATGAACCAGAGCGCATTAAGAATGCAACTCCGAGCTGTCTCTCGACCATTTCAGGCGGTTGGATGAAGATCCTACGTCTCCTAATCCTTCTTCTTCCTCGTCTCTGATTCTTCCCATACAGAACACCGCATGGGCCGCCGGCCGGACCACCGGCCCCCACCGCCTGTGTTCCTCTGCCATCCCCACCCCCACCCACGCCCAACCCCCACCCGCATCGAGTTTTCTTCGTTCGGCGAGGCCCCACAACCACCCGAGCCCCTTCGATCGCACCGGCGAACTTCAGCGAGCTCTGAAAAATCGACTAACCCAATTTTGAAATTTAGTCTACTGTGATTTAACTAGTGTGGAATATAAAAGGGGAAACCATAAGCATTGGGAGTATAGTGTTGAGCGTGCCACGGTGGATCTGAAGGTGCAAACCGGACAAAGGCAACTTTGCAACGAAGACAAGAAATCAGAGTAAAGCAGTGGCGATCTATTTTCTTGCTGCGATAAATAAGTTGAGCATATACGAAAGAGTACCGCCTCTGATGCGGCGCCGTGTACGCATCTGCTGAGAATTTGACGGTGATGCGGTAGCGATCGCTGTCGGCGGCGTGGAAGCAGATCTAGGAGGGTAGGCGGTGGCGGCGGGGCACGGTGGACGAGACGATTGTAGGAGCGGCGCTGGCAAGGTGGACGATGGCGGGGATGAAGCGAGAGGACGGGAAGCAAGGATCCTGGTCCGAAGGCGTGGATGAGAGAGGTCGATCTCTTGTAATGGGCAGCGGCGTCGGGGTATCAGCTCCGGCATGGTGGAGGAGGACGGCGGCGGATGGGGTGGCGGACGGCAGCGGACGAAGGAGGGTGCGGTGGAGAGGGTGTTTTGGCGCCCACGGAGTACGAATGGGGAAAAGGGAGGTAGAGAGGAAGGGGGAACCATGTATTCAGGGCGCGCTTGTCTCAAATGCGAGGAAATTTACAAACTTAGCCCCCGTTTCATATTTCTACTACATCACAACAACATTAGTCGGTGGGGGATAGGACGGTAATCTCGCATACACCGAATATTTGCCGACGAGTTGTTTTTGGCGCCCACCGTGTATGAATATGAATCGGGGAGGGAGTCGATTTCGGCCGAGGACACACTGTGTTTTGGCGCCCACCGTGTATGAATCCGCGTGAGAGGCGGTTACGTCATGTTTGGGTGAAACTACAAACCTACCCCTATCGAAACCTATAGAAATCCAGCAGATAGGCTTTGCGTGGCAGGGATAGGCAGTAGTGATTTCCATCTCGCAGATTTTGGTTTCGGGCGGTTACTGCGACTTTTCCCGCTTCGTTCAAATTTTGCAGAGTGCACGTTTACCATGCCAACTCAATTCGAATCCCGTTTGTATTCTATTTTTTCCGGGCGGGATCCATTTTCAATTGGAATTACATTCTATATACATCATTTTTTATATGTACTTTCAAAAGCATAACACCATTTATACATAAATATGGTTTACAAATGGCATGATCTCAGATTCATAAGGTTGTATCCATCAATTTGGATTTTCAAATATTTGAAACCACTTTATGTTGAAATCCAATGTATGCATCCTCGCTAACTGTCTCCAATTAATGTGTGTTTCATGTGGGTTTTTTTAACTTCTCAAACATGTATAATGTGTTTCACACACGCAACATATAGTGTAATCCCGTTTAGACATTAATTGCATATAAACCATGCATTGTTTGTAATTGAAGAATTTATGGATCACCAATATTGATAAACTATATAACATTATACGTGTGCCCAAATTCAAATGAATATGTATGTTTGATACACCAATTTGCGTTATGATATTATCGATGTCATGATCTCCAGTTTAAATATTTGAATCCCCTTTAATCCAGATATTCGTCTCATATAGTTATCACTCATGCTTATATAGGACTATCTCTCCGGACCTATACGCTGCTCATCGCCTCTCGTATCTCTCGTGCTACGTATGTCGACAATGATCTTTTATCTTCATAACACACCGACGGTACTCTCTCCTCGACCTTCATCACACTATCTCTCTCTAAGTATATCTCGCCCTGCTATGTGTCTCTAACTATGATTCTCCATGTGGAATCTCTTTCTCTCACACAAACACAAAACTTTGTCTCCGGGTCTCATTTCTCTCTACTATTCCCATGTGTGCCACTCAAGACACCCCTCATCTGAGATGTCTTTCGCTCCTTAGATATGAGAACCCACGACTCTTCCCTGCTCAATATCTCTTTCTCACACACAAACACAAACTCATCTCCTGTGGTCTAATATTTCTCCATTGTTCTCTTGTATGTCGCTCACACACCCTCTCTCTCCCTAGAGATATCTTGCGTTCCCTCATATGTTTCTCTAGCTATCACTCTCGTTGTGAAATATCTTTCTCTCTCGCAGACACAAAACTCCATCTCTCTGGATCTCATTTCTCTCTGACATCTGTTTGTATGTGACTCACATGCACCCTCTCTCTATCTCTCTCACGCCCACACACATAACCCAGCCTTCTGATCCACTCGACTCCTATCCCTAACGCACACTAGCTAGCAACTTTGTCTTTCTATTCATCTGTTTCTCCATCAACCTTCTTTCTCGCCCTCACTCTTGATTCCTATCACGCACACTACATATGTTTCTCTCTACATGCAGTCAAGTGCCCTCTCACACACATATATAACTTCACCCTTTGAACCACCCGACGGTCATCTCCAACACCCAAACTAGCGGATGTCCCTCTAGCTAGCATCTCCATCTCTGTATATATCTGTAGTTTCTCCGTCAACATTTCTTTCTCGCACGGATTCTTGCTTACTATCACCCACACTATATATGCCTCTCCATACATATGCATTTATAGGTTGATCTCTTTTGCACAATCGCTATGCGCCTCACCCCTCTGCCGCCATAGATGCATGCTCCAGCCCACGCCACTATCTCTTAAACACAAAAACACATGCTCAATTGTCGGGACTTCTTCCTGCATTCTCACATGCATGCATATTGTCATACCGATCCGTTATCTCCCATGTCGTTGATCTTATGACTTATGTCTTCTTTCTTTTATCTCGATCATGCTACACACACACACACATCCCACGTATACATGTATACCTCTCACACATGCACGTTCAAGGTCTCTATGTCTCCATACGTAGTTAATTACCCTCAATCTAACGCCACATTGAATCGTTCTCCTCTTTTGTGCACATAACTTCCGCCTGGATGGGTAAAACACACACTCACACTTAACAATCTCCTTCTATCTACCCCCATGCGCCTCTCACTATTCCCCTATATCCCTGAAACCAATAAGACCATCCCTTTGCTTAATTCCCGCCTACATATGCACCATCGATATGTAGAAGTCTTCCTTGGTGTCTCTCGAACAAACAAGTTCTCTCGATGTCGACTCCTCTCACGCGCACGCACCTTCTCTTCCCTCTCTACGGGCATTTTCTCTCTCGCACCCCATCGTTGGTGGCCACTGCCATACACATCACCTCTCTATGATGAAGCCATGAACACTTAAATTACATCCGCCATAGAGGACCCCGCGAGACACACACACACACACGCACGCACGCACACCCCCCCACACACACACTAAGACTCCATCTCTCTCTCACACACACACACACACGCACGCACCCCCCACACACACACGTAGACTCCATCTCTCTCTCTCTCTCTCTCTCTCACACACACACAAACTAGGACTCCATCTCTCTCTATCCCCTCTCTGTCTCTCACACACACACACACCCCACACACACTAAGACTCCATCTCACACACACATGCTCTAGGCGGAGCATTTGTTCCTACCACCCTTCATCCAACCTTACCCGTATGATAAACAATCACCTTTATTTACTTGCATAACATGGACAAATTCCACTTTACTTTAGTAGTCAGCAAACTTATCATCCTGCCCTTTATAAAAATGAGTTGGCGATGGTGGTGTGCCCGCCATCTTGTAATCTGATTGTATGATCTATATCCGACGGATAGAAAGCAAACTATGATAATTTTACAAAAGATACCCGCACCTCTCTCCACATCATTATCTCCCGCAACCTCATTGCTCAGCAATTAAAAAGGAATAAGTCTACTGGAACAATCTAGCATGCATGGTGGCGCTGCCGCCGGGCGCCGGGCCCATCCCCATGCCTCCGCCCATTCCGACCACCAGTCACCACCACGCTCCACTCCTCCTCGCCTTATCTCTCATCTTTCATTTTTTCGATGACATTCTCGAGATACCAGTTTTCCTATAAAATTCTTGAGATATCATTAGTTTTTACACATGGGATTACTCCTGCATGGGTCAATCACAACAGGTGTTTTGTAAAAAATGCATATTGATGTTTCGTGCAATGCACGAGAATCTTGCTTGTAATTGTATAACGCAAATCACGAGCAGGAAGTGACATTTTTTTGACACAATCACGTTAACATGGCCACGTAAATCACTAGCTAAAGTAAATACCATTATACTTATATCCCGATGCAAAAGTTTGAGTACATGTCCGAAGAGTAGAGTCGCACACATGCACTGTCTCTCAGAATCTCTCACACACACACACCAGTTACATGACACCCACTTAAGCAGACACGAGTATGTTACAATTTGTGCACCCGCGGGTACACGTGATGTTGCGCATTTATTTAAGCCGGAAGGCGAACCCAAATAGTAGCTGCATTCATTCCCCTCCCGCCACCTCTTCTCTGGTCGCCATCGCCCGGTAGCCATGGGCCGGCCGAAGGTAACTACATACGCCATACTCCCACCGGAGCGGCGCTTTATTATGAAAATTTTAGTGGTCATGCATGCATCTTTTTGTGCTAGCACTCCTACATAAGGGTTGACCGGTCTCTTCCCGCCGACGTGCGCGGGCGGTGGAAGAGGAAGGAGAAGGGAAGCGGGCTGTGGAGTAACGTTTTTAACCACAATTTCTTAGGAAACTGAGTGCAATAATTGAGTAGTTTTGCAAACTACCAAGATTACACACAAACGGTTCAAAACCTATACACCCTTGCCACAAGGCTTCCCGCTGAAACGGTCGGCCGCTGGAGCGTCGATGCCGCATTAATGCCCGCCAGAGCGGAGGCGACCTCTCACCGGGCGCCGGCTTTGAAGTGGCGCGACGGCCGAGAGAGCGCTTCCTGTGGCACGTGATCGCCTGCTGGCCGAGATCGGCCATAGGCCCTGTTTGGATCCATGGGTTAGAGTTAGTTTGAGCTAGTTGGGGCTCAAATAGCCCTAAAGTATCCAAGCATGATGGTTTAAATTGGATCAAGTTGCACCGAACCCACCAAAAAAACACTATCCCATCCAAGAGGTGCTAACTGGAGATAGTTCTCATTGGGACCACTGAAAAATCACTTTTCTCTCTCCATGAAGTGCATTTACTGTCAATCTCACCCAAACACCTCTTTGGCTACAGTTAGTTCAGGGTTAGTCATGAGTTAGTCTAACCTCTAGCTAAGTTAGAGTATCAAACAGGAGCAGTATAGGACATGAAGTTGCTCAAAGCATACATGCAAATTCGTATGTGAAAGGATTTTTTTTCTTTTTGAAAACGGAACGTGAAAGGAATTTTCTTAGAATGCTCTTGGCATGTCGCTAACATGTGATAGTTAACCGACCTCAATAGACGGCAGAAATGCCAGCCCGCCGCACTTTGATAGAGACGAGGAGGGAGAAGCGATACAGGCTGCTGGATTACTAGATATAGGTGTCGCACGGAAGCCAAGAAATATGGTGATAGTGTGGGTTAGCCATGTACTAGTTGATGTAACTACACTGGGCTGCCGTGTTTCGTACTCTTCCAAATTCCAATCGTGGAGATGATTGGTTAATTTTATATTGCTGAATAATATTAAATATTATGAGTGCAGATGCTCCACCACGAGGTTCCTTGCTCCTTCTCGGTCGTCCGGAATCTATGTTCTTCCACTCTATTTTTTTACGTGAGCTTTGTTCATCCTTTTGCCAACACGCGAGACATCAAGGTGCACATGTTATGCAAGGATCATTCCGTCTATATGAAGAACACGTGGGACTGGAACTACGAGACGGACATGTACCTGTGGAGTGGACGCATTTAACTGAGTAATGTAGCGCAAAGAAGTGAAGTAGAAAGGCACAAATTGTATGAACATGCGTGGCATATAGGGTGTGTTTGGTTGCGTTCTCGACTCAAAGATAGTTGTTCCCTCTTCATGCATGCTCAACTCAACACCCTCTTCATGCATGCTCTCTTCATGCATGCTTCTAGTGTATTTGTGCTAAACTAGTGTGGACTCATGCACCCTCCATACACTCTACCAAACACCCAAAAGTAGGTCGAGAAGGGAACTCTTAGGCGGCATTTGTATCTTACTACATACTACCACTAAATGTTGTACGTGCAATGCACGGTGATGTTATGGAGTACGTGCCTAAGTACTCTACTACTACTATATTAGTTGGAGGCACATATTAACTTTTATATTTGTTTACGTGTATGCCCCGAGACCTTCCAACTAGACATGTCTTTCTCTCCAGGTCGCACTTTGTATCGCTCATACCACTAAGTACTACTGCGTGTGGTCTCCCACCCGTAAGTGGAAGAAGTGGAGACGCTCTACCACGCTGTTTTTTTACGCTGGGCTCTACCACGCTGTTCATGTCCCACTCCTTTCGCTGACTTGTGGGACATCCAACACGTGCCGTGTTTGGCACCCTTCGTCGTAAGAGTTGAAACGCTAGCACTCACCAGAAATAAAAAATAATTATAAATCGGCAGTGATACTATTTTTTTTGCAAACCAATCAGCAGTGATACTATACCACGCGGTTTCCTTCCTCCTCGATATCGGAAAGAATACTTCGATTCGCCAACATGTGGGACGTCGACCATCTTGGTCCACTTGCCATGCACGCAGAACTCCAAGGGAGTCACCTGTGTCGTCGCTACCGCAAAGTAACAATGACTAATGAGTCGTCAAATCACAGGCCCACTTCCCACTTTGAAGTTGCTCTGACGAAGGAACCATCACGACTTCGTTGAATTTCGCTTCTTGAAGAAAACTACTGCATCAGCAGATCTGCTAGCTATGTAGTTACTCCAACAGAGGCCTCCTTTCGCTCATAGGATAGGAATATGAAAATCATAGGAAGTGAGATGACATGCATCTCAATTCCTATAGAGAAAGAGATGCCATTTGATGCTTAGGATAGGAATTTTTCCATTTAGTCTAGGCTAATGTACTGGTAATTTGCTCTGAAAACTACAGTAGTAACTAGTACTAGTATTGGTACATGCTAGTACTCAGACACAGACACACACACTAACTACTAGTACTACTAATTCTCACATGCTGGCCAAACGCCATCGTTCTCCTGCCGGCGACACCCCACAGTGCTTGGATCTCCGCCGACCTCTCCGCAGCAGTCAAGGCGTCCTTTTCTTTTCTTGCGGCGGGCCTCTCTTGTCGTGGAGTGCTTTCGACTTTTCCTCTCCCTCAGGCGGCTTTGGCCGCTTTCTTGCTCTACCGCCCATTCGGCCTTGGCATCTTCAAATTCCTCCCACATAGTTGTCAGGTCGCGAGCGGCGATGAACTCGGCACGGCGGGATGACATCGCTTCCCTACCATTTTGTGTGCGGTCGTGGGCGGTGAGGAACTCGGCGCGGTGGGATGCCATCGCTGCCTTACCAATTAGTGTGCGGCACAGTGGCATGAACGATGCTTGGTGAGAGCTCTGGGGTGGAGTGGTCGGACAACCGTATAGTGCATTGGTTTGTCAAGAGCTCAAGGATAGAAGACGAAGCAAATTTGGATTCCCCTTCAATCCCGGTCATTTATTACCGAGTAAAATGCATTGGCGGTCATCGAACTTGTCTTGATAGCTCACTTTGATCATTGTATACGAGATATGGTGATTATACGGTCACTGGCTAAGCGTATAGCTCCGTATTTGTCTGGTTGATCAGTCAAACAGTCCGCATGCGCCTCATCAGCTCGTGTTTTTTATCTATCTATCTATGCGGGCCTACCTGTCAGTGAAGAAAGAAATAAAAACAAAAATTATGCGTATGTGACATTACTATTTAGAAGTTTGCTGGAGGCCTCCACGAACACCGAGCATGTATTCACCGCTCAACACCAACGGTCATACTTCGTGACTCGGGCGCCTTGCTCATGTATATCGTCCATCACAACGACAATCTATAAAACAGCCTAGCTAGAGAGGGTACTATGGTGCGGAGTATGTACTATCGTGAGCAACCGATCATAGTGCCACCGCACACCCAGTGTGTGTCCGATCGATTCGGCCCATTATTCATAAGTTATGTATGGTTGTGTGGTGTCTAATGGTGGTCATCGAATGCTAGCCGGGCGACAAGAGCGGTTGCATGGATGCCCGGTTGTCAATACGCGCCGCATACGCTTCAAAGGCTCGCCATCCATGAGTTCACATTTTACCACCACGCCAGGCCCTCGACCGCCTCGCCTACCAAAACCCCTTCCATCGCTAGCGGCGCTTCCCGCTGAAACGATCACCGCCTCTCCGTAATGTCAATGCCGCATTCACCATCCTTAATCGCAGGTGCAGTTGGTGTCATCGACATGCGGGCACGATGCCCATTGGGCCCACATGTTAGTGAGACAACGCACCGCGTTAAGTCATCAAGCAGCGTCCGCATTCACGCCCGACGCGACCTCTCACTGGCACCGGCATTGCAGCAGTGCACCGGCCGAGAGAGCGCCACCCGCGCGGCATCCCGGTGCAAGCGACTGCTCCATGTTAATGACACCACGGCTGCCGACGAACCTACTCTGCTGCCAGCCGTCCATCCGTCTGTCGTGGCTCATTGCCATTCACCCGCTATATTAACTTGAGCCCGAGCTCCCAGCCATAGCCAAAGACCCACTCTCGTTCTCCTCCGGTCCCTTCCTTTTGTTGGCACCACTCCAACCATGGCCTCCGGGCACTCCAAAGATCTCTTGGACGTACTGTCGCAGGAGCGCATTTAAGGCGACATCGGTGGCTCCATCCGCACGCCCAAAGCTCTCTTGGACGATTTCTCGCATGAGACGGCGAGATCGCCGTCCCACGCCACCCTCCGCCGCCACGACCACGCTGGCGTGCGGCGCGTGGCGCAGACGGCAGCGAGGAAGAGTAGTACACGGTAGGTCGCCACCGCTTTGGTCCTAGGAAGGCCACCGCCTCCACTCACGACGCCAAGCTTGGTGGGATAAAAATCGGCGTCGATTAGCCGCTTGATGGCGACGTGGAGGCGGAAATCTTCATAACCTTCTGCTCCGGAGGAGGAGGTTATCGAGGCGGATAAGGAGGAGGCAAAGGCAATGGCCTACTTTCTCGGGTTCATGGCCGGACATGGTGGTCGGGGCCCGGCGATTGTTTAGATTAGGTTTACAGTAGGTTTTAGTACAATTTGTGCGAAATATGTAATGAATTTCATCCAGTTTATAGGAAAAGTTCTCGAAATGTAATGAATTTCATCCGGTCAATTTGAAATTTGCTTTGTTTGCACGAATTTCGTCCGTTAGTTCATATAGTTGTTGAAAGGTATGCGGGCAGCATCAGATGGCATCCATCAGTGTCCTCGGACAGATGCCGGTGTAAATTTGTGGGCCAGCACTGGAGATGCCCTAACTATCATGCTATAATCGCTAACAGTCCTCCATTATTTGGCAGGGAACAGTTATCCCTCGATCAAAATCAGATCCGCGGTGTTTCGTGACTCGTCCTGCGTGAAGAGTGTAAACTCTTGCTTACATAAAATGGAGCAAGTGGACGGCATCAGAAAGCACGTCATATAACTCAAACTAGCCCGCCTAATGAGCAGGAAAGCACCGCCCTCGTCATTTTGTTCTGGATTTCTATCGATCGATCGCGCGAAAATGTTATGCTTCGCAAATTCTAAAGGAAAAGGCAGCACACTTACGACTTGTACGCGTCGCAACCCCGACAGTCCGGCTCGCACGCCGCTCACCAGAGGGGACACGCGTTGTCTTGCAATTTCACTGACATGTGGGACCGTAATGAATAAACCATCGATAGCCGAAATCTAATCGCTCAAGCAAGGCCGGGCCGAGAAGAGAGAAACGGGGAGGGAGAAGAGATCGCCGCCCGCATTACGGACTCCAAGAAATATATGGTGATAATGTGAGGTGGGCCATGATGGAGTCCGGACCGCTTCCAGAGTCCGCTCTCACCGCCCTGGCCCCTCAAGACACCAGCTGCCCGCCGCATGCATGCATAGCAAGTACATAGTACTCCTTATGTGGAGGAGAGAGAGGCATTGACAAAGTCAAGGAGTGGGCTCTGCAAGAGCCCGTCTCTACACGTGCTCCTAGGTATAAAAAATAATCTAAAAAAGGCATAAAAAACAATTGTGTCTTAAAAAAGAAAGGTAAAAAACATTTGAGAGGAAATAGATAGAGAGAAAGTGAGAAAAGTGTAACTGGGCATTACATGAGGAAGGAGGGAGTGGTGCACATGCCAAGTTCACTGGGCTGCCGTGTTTCACACTCCTCCGTAATAAAGATGGAGACAATAGCTTTCATCAAAATAAACAATGAATACTCGTTGCTCGTCCTCTATATCGGAAAGAATACTTTCATTCGCCGACATGTGGGACGCCGGCCATCCCGGTCCACCTGCCATGCACGAAATTATCCTGGTCTACCCGGTCAGATCGCAGCCGTCATGAGGCCCAACCTTTCCCATTGTAAGTTGTTCGGACGAAGGAACCATCATGACTTCGTTGAATTCCGCTTCTTCAAGAAAACTTACTGTACTTGCAATACTGCTACCACACGTGAAGACTGGACGGCACTGTACCACGTCATATCACTGAAACCCACTAGGCCAAACTAGCCCGCCTAGGTCATCTATTTTGGAACGGAGGGAGTACATCTCTGCACTGCTATGATTTTGTGTTGCATGTTCTCTGTACTTTTGGTATGATTTTCCTACCCTATGAACCAAATGAGGCCTGAATGTATGTCGACTATTGTCTGATCGATCGCTAAGCCTACAATTTTAGGAGCTAGGGCTATTGGTCGATCGACGAGGGATAAGTATAAGCGTACCACGAGCTCATCAGCCCCAACGTTTCTCTTCGGTGAGTGTTTTGCAATTACTATAGCTCGCACAGTAGCTAGCCTTCTAACACCAAGAATCATCAAACAAGCCCTGCTGATATGATAAACAGTTTAAACTTACATCTAAGCATGCCATATATTACATCAAAAGCTGGTGAGGATACATCTGTTTCCATAACTCGGAGAGGGTTCGCATGATTCACTATCAAACAAAAGTAGCAAGATCCGCCTACACAAGACAGTGCACTAGCCCTAAGATGGTTTCATAACACGCATCGTTCTGGTAATTAAACCCAGGGCAATGCAAACTACCCTGAAGGATTAGCGCGACCAACTATTTCTCATCGATCTCTCGGGCAATGACCACAGCACGGACAGCGGCATGGGAATCAATTTCTGGGGCGATGTCCGCAGGACTGACCGCGACATCGGAATCGATCTCTGGGGCGATGTCCACAGGATGGACAGCGGCATCGGAATCGATCTCCGGGGCGATGCCAACCGGACGGGCCACGACATCGGAATCATCAAGGACGCCCACCGGCACCTGCACAACCCTAACATATTAGCAAGCACATTGCAAATAATTGAAAACCATAACTATGGTAATAAGCCATTATTTTTTACCTTGTGTAGCCCACCGGGGGATCTCATCCCTCCGGGGGCCATCTCCTCGTCCTCGATGGGACCATCACCTTGCCAAGGGAATACTGCTTCTCAACGGCGACTATGTCCTCAAACTCGGTCTTGAGCCTCACATAGGTGGCAATCAGAGTTCCTCGGGTAGGCACGGTGGGGCCCTTGCTGTTCTTCCAACTTTCTTTGAGGAGTTCATCCGCCAACGTCCTCAACTGTTGGGCCAGTGCTTGTTTCTTGGAGTTCTTCATCTCCATGGGTTGGCCCGCCAACATGGTCAACTCATTGGTCGGTGCTCGCTTCCTGGAGATCGCTGTCTCCAGTGGGTTGTCCGCCGGCAACTCTTTGCCTAGTGCTCCAGGATCCATCAATGAACTCACAAACAAAAAGCAATCGATAGGAAACCACAATCGCAATGAAAACGGGAAAAGAATAGGATGTGAGAATCGGTTGGTGCTTCGCAAAACGAAGATTCTTGGAATGAAAATATAGCAGCATAACTGATTCGCCCACCTTTCCTTCGGCATGTAAGAAGAAAAATGGCAGAAGTGAGTAGCCTGGAGTGAGGTTTTCTTCAAGAAAGGGAAGAAAGTGCTTGAACGAGCGTTCCAGTGAAATGGTGGTTGCTTCGTCCAGTCCAACTTGGAGGACACCTTACCACTGCTGGTAAAGGTGTGGGTCTTGTGATATGATGGGTCATGACGGCCACATAGGGGTGACAGGTGAGTCTCGACTGTAGCACCTCACTGTGATTTGGTGGATGGCACGCGGGCTCGGATGCTTTGAAATGTCCCGCATGTAGATAGAGCGGCAAGTCATATAGGAGTGCTCAATATTGTGCATCGCGACCAAGGCGGAGAGGAAAACGAGAGAACTATGTAATTAATGCATGAGTTTAATTAGGGTAGTTTTGTAAAGTACGAGATACATTCCTCCAATCACAAAATGCCTTGGTTCATGAGATTTGACATTTGAGCCCTATAAACCGGAAGGGAGGGGTACTGCACGGTGTAGTCTAGTCACTTGTTGAAATCTCTAGAAAGGCAAATACTCCTTTCCGGTTTACAGTTCTATACTACTCCCTCCGTCTAAGGTGTGTAAGTCATCTTACGAAAACCAAATAGTCCCAAAACACTTAGGCGTGGTGCATTAACTTCTACCTTGTTTCTTGTTTCTTGACATATCAACCAATAAGAGATGAGAGGTGTGCATGCTTTTAATGACTTGCAATGGCTAGTTCATTGCATGCAATGCTATTAATTAGCAAATAAACATTGGTGACCCCAGGAGGAAACGGTGCTAAGCGCGTGGACCTATGCATAATGAGTATCAACCAATGGATAATGGAGTTTAATTGTTAAACAATACTCCCTCCTTTCCGGTTTATAGGGCTTATCTCAAAATTTTATGTTTTCCATTTTATAAGGCTCAATTTGGTTGTTTTCCATCACATTTTCAGATTCCAAGGTGCATTAAATCATTGCATGCAAGTATTAAGAGAAATTTGACCAATGCATGTACTTTATGCATGCATGCATTGCAATTAATGAATTGATAAACATAATTTTTAAACAAGAGCATTAATTAGGTGCTTTTGCAAAACTACAAATTGTATTCCACCACTCACCATCTACATTGATTGGTGAGATTTTTGAATTGAGCACTATAAACCGGAAAGGAGGGAGTAGCAATTTTGTCTCATGCAAGAGCCTGGCTACTATATGTGTGCTCCAAGGAACCGCACCACGCGAGCTGCTCATAGAATCGCCACGTTTGGGTTGCACTTGGCTCTTCGCCTCTTCGAGAAGGCGAACAATGATGCTACTCCTACTTCTACAAAGATCGAATCCACTGCTGCATGTCCGTCCACCTCGTGCGGGAGGGATAGCGTGAAGCGACAGCTTCTACTTACTGCCCTGCCTTTGCATCTATGACAGGTGGGCCCCAACGGTGGTTGGCCCTCCTGTCATGCAACCCAAAGGCAGGTGCAGTCAAGGCACCGAGCTCGGGCCTCTGCGAGGGAGAGGGCGTCGTAGTAATCAAATTTCTCGGTCTTGTATGAGTTGACGCGACACATCAAAGCACTGCACTCGATAAAAGTCTTTTTACACATTTAAAATGGGCTACTTCGTATGTAGGAGTAGACATATTCTGCTTCGTATGTACTCCCTCCGTTCTAAATTACTCGTCGCTGAAATGGATGTATCTAGAACTAAAATACATCTAGATACATCCATACGTGTGACAAGTAATTCGGAACGGAGGGAGTAGTCACTTGTTGCAATCTCTAAAAAGACTTATATTTGGACACGGAGGGAGTACAACGCATGCATGCATGCCGTGACTTTTCTTTTGATACTTGCATGTGTTGATTTGATGCACCTTGCCAAATTTCGACTATAAATTCAACTACCCAAATTTTCATGCATGTCACAAAAAATTACGGGGCTGTTTGGATTGGGACTATGTTTGTCCTATGTTGCCACATTATTTTTCCCACACTTGCCTAACCTGAGTTGCTCAAATTGTTAGACACACTTTGGCTTGCCTAAAGGAATCTTGCCAAAAAATTTGTGTCTATGACATGTGGGGTTCACTGCTAATAAAAAAATTATTGTCTTAGGTGTGGCTAATAAAAAAGACTTATATTTAGGAACGAAGGGAGTAGAAAATATAAATAATAATGCATGTTGGCGCAACCCACGTTTCCGCTAATTTTAGCCGTGGGCTTGTTCACAATTTTTACGAGGGGGTGGTTGTTCATTTAATGGAGGGACTTGTAGTACCAGACTTGAACGATACAAAGTGCGACCTGGCACACCGTAACACCACTTGGAACAAGTGGGTAGCTATCTCAAAAAATGATAAACAACTAAAAAAACGCGACCTGGCATGTACTAGTACACAATTTTAAATGATTGTTTTGATGGAGTGAAAAAGGAAAACTACCCCACTACTTATATATAGGCCGGAGCCTCCGCGCTTGCTTGCTAGGGTTGCTCTATTCACATACTCTCATCCTCTCCAGATCTAAACAAGATAGGGGTAGTAACATTGTCTCTCTCCCTTCAAAAAACACTGGCTTTCTATCCTCACCGCTGGTTACACATCCGGACGTATCCCCCTCTGCCGGTGAAGGGGAGGAGGGGCAGCGTTTAGGCCGTCGTCGACAGCGAGGGAGGAGACCCACTGCCGGCCGCACCGTTATCTCTGGCCAAGCGCCGGCGTGGGAGGTCCTCCGATCCCTTCGACGTTGCCTGTGGGCAGATCCGGCCTCCTGCTGCCCACCTATCCACATCCCGACGACCTTCAGGTATATCTTCGTTCGAAATCGCCTTAGCTCTACTTCCCCAGCTCGCTACGTCGTTGCATGTGCATCATTTTCTACCTCTCAGCCCCTCTCGATCGGATGGTCCAACGTCACCTATTTTATTTTCCTCTATTGTTAGAGGTAAAGCTACTTCATGGAGTCGAATCTTGTACTCCCTCCGTCCGAAAATACTTGTCATTGAAATGGATGTATCTATATGTATTTTAGTTCTAGACACATCCATTTTGATGACAAGTAATTTCGTACGGAGGGAGTACTTGGTTCGAACAAGAAATAAAGTGGGGGTGGGGGAATTTAGTATGTACATCGTACTTGGTACAAACATGAAGGAAAGGGGGTGAAAGTAGTACAGACTGGTCATCCAACCGGTCTCTTGGTCGAAAAGGAAAATATAGGGGTAACGCTGTACACAGTAGTATGACCAGGACTAGATTTGCTATCCACACATAGGAGTAGGTGGCTAGAGTGAACAAAAATCAGACCAACCCAGATATGTTTCTTGGATGTTTGTTTCTCGGGGCAACAAACTATGAATCACCACTTTATGCCTCTGTTTACGTACATGGTGTTGTACTGCTGGTGCACCCACTGTCCCATGCCCTTATACCAAATATTTAGGCTCGGTCGGAATAAAGGGGCAGAAAACATAGATCTTGATGAAAATAGAGGAATAGGAAAGGAATGTAGGTATAAAAGTATGGAACAGCGAACCGGAGGAAACTCTCAAGAGAATGTGTTCGGATGGACTACGAAATGTACAAATTTGTTTTTCTAGAGTAGCATGCTTGGCAGTATGAGATGCTATTTGTTTATTCAACTGCATAATGACTACTCTTGTCCTCACCTCACGTACCACACATAGGTTGATTTTTTTATTCCGGCAAACACAGACAAAGAACCTTTGTCTAACGCATGGCAGGCGCTTTGCCTCGGGCTTCCGCTCAAAAAATGAGCAGCGCGTGGATGTTTCTAATCCTATGGAATCGGTACTACCAGACCAGCTTTCCTATGAAACACTATTCACCTTTCCCGTGTTCCGAACGGTTGGAAGGGAAAGAATACCGTAGGAATTGTGTTCCTACGAAAATCCTGCACCAAACCTGTGAATCGAACGCATCCTTAGTTGTTCTTAATATAATGTCCCTGGTAAAAATGAAGCCATGCCGCTGTTTTTGCCTATAATTGTTTGAGACTCTGACAAGTTTAGCCAAATGTTTTTGCCTGTAATTGTTTGAGACTCTGACTGTTTCCTCTGTGCCTTTTTGTGCAAACAGGGATATCCAATTCACCTAGTTGCTGTTATGACCTTTTGGTGCACTGCACAAAACTCTTCTTAAAAGAATTACTTTTGTGCTGTTTAACTGGAATGTCAGAATGGAACAGTTGGTTCATTTTGGTGGAACTGCACAAAGGGAGATCTGTGTTCCAATCCTCATCATCCATATTGGCGCCATAACCTTCCATTAGGTAAGAATGATATTTAACGCATGTGTTCATCTCTATTTTCCGACTGCCATGAGAAAATAATGCAGTTTTTTACTAGTACACTTGTACTCCCTCACTGACAAAACCAATTCTGAATTAGAAGGCCAATCATGTACCTGGTTTCACCAACTGGTGAGGAGAAAGAGAAATAGAGCATGAAGAGGAAGAAGAAGAAGAAGAATAAACAGTGCCAAGGCGATCTTGCTAAAGCCAGAGGCCTCAGTCGAGGCCATTCAAGGGCTCCGGCAACGACTACCTTACATGTGAGACGATCCTCCAGGAGCCCTTCCACTTCTGCTGTCTCACTTAATTAATTAGGAGTACTTAAGTACCACTAATTTATTCTTGCCTAATTTTCTGTTGGAGTTAAACAAATCTTTAGTAGGACCCATGCTGAATCATGTACGTGTGAATGTTTGTCTATGGAGGTGAATCATGTGGTGGAGCAGGGAGGGAATATTATTAGTGTCAGGACATAATAGTGCTATTGTTTTGCATGTCAATTTATTGCCATTGGTTCAATGAGGCAATGTTTTGCGTATTGTCCATCATGAATTTGATGCTACTGTTTGACTAATATGCTAATGTCTTCCTATCCTTTCTCACTGAGCTAATGAAGGTTTCACCTTGTTCCTACTTGTGAAAACAGGGATCATGTTGTGCCAATCATACATTTTAATTAACTACACAAGACAATACAATGAATTGTATCCCAACCAGTGCTTTAACTCTGCTGGAAGTTCTTGATAATCTTTCGATATAATCTCAGCACTGGAAAACAAGAGTGATTTCAACCATACATTTGAAGTGCACAAAAATATATACTATTGTGTGATTCCAGTGAGTGCTTTATCATCTCTTATGGGACTATATGAATAAGCTTTTTTTCTCAGGTTGGTACGGACCTAAGGCCTTCATCCATATTAGTTTGCTGTCATCTCTATTTGTATCGTGCTACTGTCATGAGAAACTCCTTTATCTTTGCACTTTTAAGTTTTGCAACCTATGATAAATGGCAATGCTTTGAGTGTTGAGTTGAGCTAATTGGCAATGATTAAATAAACTAATACCTCTCTTTAAGCAAGACTACTATGTTGCTAACTTTACCCATTAAGATAATGAGGGTGCTTCTATTTGTTAGTGTATGTTTCATCAACTAGTCCCACTATTACAGTAATCTCACTCTCCCAATATATGTGCCAACAGGGATGCTCGATTTTGGTGGAACTGCACAAAAACTTTGGGTGCTTCATTGCCTCGATAGCTTCCGTCCTTTCCTATCTGTCGCTAATCTCCTCTTGCTTTCTTCCTTTGCTGTCAGTCGCTTGGCTTATCTCGGCTTCCAGTCAAAGGAAATAGTAATTGATATGCTACCTCACACAGGTTGGTACTGGTCTTTATCCTGATTATTGTGCCTGTCATATGTATTGGTAATTTATTATTGCTACTCTTTGTTTGCCAATTTCATAAAGGAGTAATTTGGAGCTGAACTTCATGAGCAAATCATTACATCGGGTGATTTCAGTAGAACTGCACAAAATGATCAGATGGATAGGTACTTATGCTGCTGCTATGTACTCCAAAGTTCACTCAGACAAGCATCGATGTTGACAAGAAGTGCCTATATTCATTCGAGTTTCAACCGGCGTCAACCAATTGTCAAACTCCAAGTATTAGGAGAGTGAACGCCAAAAATATTGCTTGGTGCATAGCCCGAAAAAACGCAGTCCATCTTTGGTCCCAACTTGTGCCTTTTGGTTATCGACACATATGGTAGCGAACTATATGGCATGGAGTCTAAAGATTCGAGACAAGTTGGTTGACGCAGATATTCATCGGCACTTAATCACCGCACACCAAGGATGCTCCATTTCATTGAACTGCACAAAAATTTTGGGTGGTTCATTTTCTCAATCGCCTCCTTTCTCAAATCCGCAATGTAGAATTTTGGCGAGATACGTGACCAAGATGAGCCAAGAACTAGTTGGATGAAAGTAGTGGCCAAGTTGCTCAAACCTCCCTCGGCACGAGGCCACTATTTGAGGATAAACCTACAAGCAAAGTTCAGATTGTCTGTCATGCCTCTTATTTACTCGAATGTTTACTCGTACAAGAACTAATTTTAGCAAGAAGTACCTCCGACTGAACACCATTTACCAGTCTGTACCCTAGGTAATTAAAGTTCTTCCATGGATAATATTGGCTGTGATCTCAATCATTTGGATGCATAAACATACTGAACATGTGTATATCTGAATCTTTTTGTGAATTATGTATGAATATTGTCGTGTAATCTATCAATCATTTGGATGCATAGATATGCTGGGCTTGTGTATATATGAATCTTTTGAGTTGTTGATAGTGAATGTTGGCTATGAATATGAACGTGTCCTGTGAACCTAAGTTTGATATGAATGTTTACCTTTTACATTGTATTTGTGTGTGAACTTGTTAGTATGCCTACTGTGGGGTATAAAACGCAGGTCTCTTATAAATGTAATTTTTTGTCCAATTTATGTTTTCCTTCCTAACCACATATATATGTATATTATTACTATTATCGTATATTTTATAGAGACTTATATATACATTATAAAAACATCCCACGTGTTATTAACTTATAAAAGTAAATGTTTAACGGAAAATCCTGGTTGTTTTTGACTCACAGGCAAGGAAAATCCTGGTGATTGCATACAAAAGCTTGCGAAGATTTTGAAGGACCAATTTAATAATAACGCGCTCATTTTATTTTGAGCAATAACTCGCTAATTTCTTAATTATATATATATATATAATGTTCCTCTCCGGTTTATTCTTTGATATTAATTGCTCCCTCTAACATAACATTATATATATAACGAGCCCACCTAATACGTGTATTTCAAGGAAGTGCAAATGGGCTGGGATTTCTTAGAAAATATAAATGGGCCTGATTGACGCGAAATTATTTGTTCACCCAGCCCAGCAAATGGACTGTACATTCTAGAAAACATGGGTTAAATATATGCCACATTTTTGCAGGCTGACATATGGGCCAATAGGTCGAAGCCTACGCAGGGCTTTGTCAACTTGGTCAACAAATGATTGTGTCCTCCACAGCCATTGGATTTATATCCAACGGCCGACATGCACCTTCAATCTCTCGTCTTCTTCCTCCAGCGTCGCCGGGACCGCCTGGTCCGGCCTCCGGCGGCTAGCGGCTCTGCTTAGCACGCATCGCTGCGAATCACTGCCCCACCGCCGGCCAGGCTATCCCTCCACCCCTCGACACCTCCTGTTATTCTCCATAGACTACAGCCCCACGCCGCAATGTAACCAGTTATAACCCTTCTCCTCCTCTCAATCTGCGGACTCCACCGCCGCATTTTCCCATCTCCGAGTCGTTCCGTCCGGGGCTCGCCGTCGTCCACCGCCTCGCTGTGTTCGGTGCGGCATGGTCAACAAACGAGAGTCATCGAAGAGGATCTGTCGTGGAGAGCTCGACGGCCGGGACCCACGAGGTCCATGGTCGCACGCAAGGAAAGTTCCTCCTTATAAAGCTGAAAAATGTTTCCTCCACTGACAGCTAGGACCATGGCTGTATCTTTGCACGGAAGGAAGTGCCTCCTTGTTTTGGCGAAAAAAATTATTCATCCCGTTGTGGTGGGACCCGTCGGTTGGTGACTGACTTGTGGGCCTACTAAGCGGACGTGTACGCATGGCTTTGTCAACTTAATCAACAAATGATTCTAGCAGATGGACCGTTGGATGTTAATCCAATAGCCGTGCTCCTTCTTCAACCTCTGTTCTTGCTCTTGTCTCCCGTGGCGGCATCTTTGCAGGCCGCCGCACACCCGAACCGATGAAGTTTCCCACTCCTCTCCATCTGCGACTCCATCGCCCGTCTTCCCCATCTCCGGGTCGTTCCGGTCTAGGTGCGCTCAAAGACGGTGTGGTCAACATGGTCAACAACCGAGAGTCATCGGAAGATGATCAGACGTGAGAGGTCGACGGTGGGGGACGCACCACGCCCATGGACGCATGCATGCAACGGAACACGGCGAGGTCAACGTGGTCAAGGAACGACTTCCATCGGAAGTATACTGTACGTGGAGAGTCTCGGCTGGGTCCATGGCCGCAGCAAGTAAGTGCCTCCTTGTTACGCGGAAAATAATGATTCCTCCAACTGACAGTAGGGACCCACTGGACGGGCCACCATATTTTGCGAAAAAACGTTTGCCCCCTGGCTACTGGGACCCACCTGACGGGCCACCGTATTTCACGAAAAAAATGTTCCCCATTGCCGTCATTTCGGACCCACTGAAGTGCCTCCTTATTACGCACAAAAAATGAATACTCCCCACGCTAGCTGGGACCCACCTTGGTGGGAGGCTGACTTAATGGGCCTACTAAGTTGACGGGGACGAAGGGCTTTGTCAACTTAGTCAATATGAACGATTCTAGCTCCAAAGGACCGACGATGTCCATCCAACGGCCGTAGTGCTTCTTCAACCTCTGGTCTTCTTGCTCCACCGCCCAAACCAGCACCGGTCGTGCCTCATGCTCCCGCCTCTCGTGGCGGGTGTCGCCGCGGAGGCATCACCGCCCTACTATTCCCACCGCTGGCCAGCCTGCGGGCGACGGCAACCTCACACCGCAGCCGAACCGGTGAACCCTCAGATTCTCTCCGCTGGCTTCCACTGCCGCGTCTTCCCGGCTCGCGTCGTCCCCTTCCTAGGCCTCACCGTCCGCCCACCACCGTGGTGCTCTCCATGGCGTGGTCAACGTGGTCAAGGAACGACTTCATCGGAAGAGTATCAGACGTGGAGAGGCCGATACCGGGTCCATGGCCACAGCCCAGTTTTTTGTGATTTGCCAAGTAAGTCGCTTTGTCGGGCTGTTGGGCTACAAATCTTTCAAGACGAGATTCATTCTTGGTCGAGAAAATGGCCCATCAAGAATGAGAAATGGGCTGTACATTTTAAAACACATCAAACCGCAATTAGTTTCAAATATCTTTTTTTCATTTCGAGATTTTAAATTACATTAATTTTTATGCGTGGAGAATTTGTTGGATTTTATATTGATATACATTTATTTTTTAAATCAGTTTGAATGTGAGTTGAAATTTCGGGATTAAAAACAGTTCGGACCGCACAAAATATGCAAAATTTCGTATAATTATTTAACCGTGGCCACAATATGGGCTGTAATGCTAACAAAAAGAATATGGGCTCCAAAAAAAACCTTAAGAATTAGCAAATGGGCTGTAAATTATTAGAAATAATGGCAGATGGGTTGTATGTTGTTTTCCACAGATTTGAGGCTTTCCTAAAAAGGTTGACATTGGCAAAGGATCGTTGGATGACCATCCAACGGCCGTCGTCTTCTTCAATCTCTACTCTTCCTGCTCGGCCGCTCAAACAAGCGCCAAGGGACTGCTCGCTTCCTCCTCATGGTTGGCTCTGCTGCCACGCAGCCTCACCGCCCACCGTACTCCCATCGCTGGCCTAGCCATCCCTCTACTCACCCACACTGCTGTTATTCTCCGGCATGACAAGAGATTTAACCAAGAAACCCTCATACGGTCGTACTCCCCTCCGCGTGGGAAACAATCGCCGAAGTCTTCCTCGCCTCCGTGTCCTTCCCTTCCTAGGCCTCTCCATCGCCCACCGCCACGGTGCTCTCGCTTGGCGGCCTGGTCAACGTGGTCAACGACCGACATGCATCTGAAGTGGATCAGACGTGGAGAGCCGATACCGGGTCCTGACCGCACGCAAGGAAATGCCTCCTTATTACGCGCAAAATAATGATTCCTCCATCTGACATCAGGGACCCACCGAAAGGGCCTCTATATTTCGTGAAAAAAACATTACCGCCGCTGACAGCTCGGGCCCACCAGCTATATCTTTGCACGCAAGGAAGTGCCTCCTTATTACGCACAAAAAAATGAATACTCCGCCTGTTAGATGGGACCCAGTATAGTGCCAGGCTGACTTGTGGGCCTACTAAGTTGACGGGGACGGAGGGATTTGTCAACTTAGTCAATATGCATGATTCTAGCTCCGGACCGTATGATGTCCATCCAACGGCCGTAGTGCTTCTTCAACCTCGGTCTTCTTGCTCGGCCGCCCAATCCGGCCGGTCGGCGCCTCGTGCTCCTGCCTCCGTGGCCGGCTGCGATGCGGCGGAGGCCTCACCGCTTCTACTACTCCCACCGCTGGCCAGGCCATCCCTCTACTCACCCACACTGCCTGTTATTCTGCGGTGACGGCAGCCTCACCCTCGTACGCCTCTTCGCGTGGGCATCCACTGCTGCGTCTTCCCCGGCTCAGCGTCATCCCCTTCCTAGGCCTCGCCCGTCGTCCCGCCGTGGTGCTCTCGGCGTGGCGTGGTCAATGTGGTCAACGTCCGACTTCCATCGGAAGAGCATCAGGCGGAGAGGTCGACAGCTGGGTCCACGGCGGCCGCAAGGAACTGCCTCCTTATTACGCCGCAAAATAATTATTCCTCCACCGACAAAGAGGGACCCATCGGACGGGCCACCATATTTCGCGAAAAAAACGTTTCCCCCCTGACTACTAGGACCCACCAGCTACATATTCGCACGCAAGGAAGTGCGTCCGGGCAAAAAACAAAAAACAAAAGATTCGCCCCCTGACTGCTGGGACCCACCAGCTACATCTTCGCAGTAAGGAAGTGCACGGCGGTTGGGACCCAATTTAGTTGAAACGTACGTAGCGTTGTCATTCTGGTCGCGAACGTGTACGTACATATATACTGGTCGATGTAGAGGCGCGCACATGTCGTAGTAGAGGCGCGCACGTAGCATGTACACGTACGTACAGCGGCCAGGGTGCAAGAAAGAAAATACGACCACATATGTGTACATACGGGCGGGGTCTCGAATGCCTACTCGTGCATACGTACATGGTTGGGTCGGAACGGAGAAACAGCGTCGTCGTCGTGTTCATGGGGAGCCAACCGGCTGGGTCGGAACGGAATGCGTGGTCGTGTTCATCGGGAGGGCTTGGACGGAACATGCGATGGAAACGAGGCCTGGCGTACCGCACAACGAAGGAAACAGACCTCCTACGTTCGGAACGGGGTCTTGTTGATCGGGAGGGGTGTGGCGTACCGCAAAATGGAGGAAATGGACCACCTACGGTCGAAACGGGGGTCTTGTTGATCGGGAGGGGTGTGGCGTACCGCAAAACGGAGGAAACGGACCTCCTACGGTCGAAACGGGGTCCTGTTGATCGAGAGGGGTGTGTCGTACCGCAAAACGAACGAAACAGACTTGTGTTGGAGCGCTACGGTCGAAACGGGGGGCCTGTTCATCGGGAGGGGTGTGGCCATCGCAAAAACGAGACTCCATGGGATCTTGTTCATCTCCACCGTCGACCTCCTCCAGCCTCCATGGGCTACCGTCGACCTCCTCCGGCCTCCACGGGCTCCTGTTCATCCAGCCTCCACCGCGTGCTACTCCACCGCCATCTTTGTTCAACCACCCCTACGGGCACCCCTCCACCGTCTCTGTTCATCCAGCCCTCCACACCACGGGTCCTGTTCAACCACCCTCCACGGCCACCCTCCACCGCTTCATCGCTCATCCAGCCCTCGACACCACGGGTTCCTGTTCATCCAGAGGCAACGCCACCACTCACTGTTCATCCAAACCCACCCCCCCTGAAACGCTCACTGTTCATCCAATTGATCGGCTTCAGTTAGCAGCAGTAGCGAAGGAATCGCTCGATCAGGTTCAGTTAACAGCCATCGATCGATCGCTCGGGTTTAGTAACGCAGAGTTCGCAGCGTAATCGCCTCCGGTTCAGTTAGAGCCCAACGCCTTGCTCGGGTTCAGTTAGAGCCAACGCCTCGCACACGCGCGTACGTGTACGAGAGAAACGCACATCGCTCGGCCCCCGACCTCCCACCGTAACCGGAGCGCGAAATTTTCCTCCCTCGCTTCTACCACGGTTTTTCCGTCATGGACGGCCCAAAGAATGTCATGCAGCTGCGTCTCCAGCCCGCCTGTGACGAAAAGCCCATTTTCTGTCATGATTTTTTGTCATAGAAGTAGGAGCCCACCACATCTATGATGATACCGGGTTTTGTCACAATTATCGTCATAGAAGTGTCATATGTTATGACAGAAAAAAAATTCGTTCGGCCCAAAATGTCACGGATGTGTCTTTTTTTGTAGTGCATCATGCCTAGCTAGGGGCGTTAAACGTTAGCGCTTGTTGGGAGGCAACCCAAATTTATTTTTGTTTCTTGCTTTTTGGTTCTGTTTAGTAATAAATTTTTGATCTAGCCTCTGGTTAGATGTAGTTTTATGTTTTAATTAGTGTTTGTGCCAAGTAAGACCTATAGGATCTTCTTGGATGATAGTTATTTGATCTTGCTGAAAATTCCAGAAACTTTCTGTTCACTAAAACAATTGTTTAAAATCACCACAACGCGATAAAATACTGATTCCAATGGCAGAAGATCAATAATCAAACTATCTAGGACGTACTATTTTGGTAGAATTTTTTGAGTTCTGTAAGTTTGCGTTAGTTATAGATTACTACAGACTGTTCTGTTTTTGACAAATTCTGTTTTTCGTGTGTTGTTTGCTTATTTTGATGAATCTATGGCTAGTAAAATAGTTTATAAACCATAGAGAAGTTGGAATATAGTAGATTTAACACCAATACAAATAAAGAATTGAGTTCATTACAGTACCTTGAAGTGGTGTTTTGTTTTCTTTCGTTAACGGAGCTCACGAGATTTTCTGTTAAGTTTTGTGTTGTGAAGTTATCAAGTTTTGGGTAAAGATTTGATGGTCTATGGAATAAGGAGTGGCAAGAGCCTAAGATTGGGGATGCCCAAGGCACCCCAAGGTAATATTCAAGGACAACCAAGAGCCTAAGCTTGGGGATGCCCCGGATGGCATCCCCTCCTTCGTCTTTGTTCATCCGTAACTTTACTTGGAGCTATATTTTTATTCACCACATGATATGTGTTTTTCTTGGAGCGTCATTTTATTTTCTTTAGCTTTGTTTGTTGTTTGAATGAAATCCCAAGATCTGAAATTCTTAAATGAGAGAGAGAGTCTTCACAAAGCTACATAATTATTTAACTACTCATTGATCTTCACTCATATCTTTTTGGAGTAGTTTGTCATTTACTCGTGTGTTTCACTTATATCCTATGAGTAAATGGTTGAATGATTTGAATGTCATAAATCTGAAATTATATATGTTTGATATGCCTTTCCCATGGGGAGTAATGCCTTCACATATAAGAATTAGAGGTGGTAAATTTATTGAAGGTCAGCAAACGTTGTATTGGTCACTTGAACAATTCATGAAAGAATATTGAAGGAAGAGAGATTTCACATATAAATATACTATCTTGAACATCTTCTATGATTGTGAGCCCCATTAATTATTTTCAAAGCTGAGCAAATTAGTTGAAGTTGGACAAGGAAGACAACATAATGAGTTATGCTTGGGTATATTTTTATAGAAGTTATATTGTTATGGATCCTCTAACATGTGGTGCTTGCTATTTAGAATCCTTTGCTAGCCAAAATATCTGTACTAAGCGGGAATACTGCTTGTGCATCCAAACTCCTTGAACCAAGTTTCTTCCATGAGTGTCCACCATATCTACCTATATGCGGTATTTACCTGCCGTTCCAAGTAAATTTGCATCTGCCAAACTCTAAACCTTCAAATAATAATCTGTTTTGTATGCCCGAATCGCTCATGTAGCGACTAGGGGCTGTCGGTATCTTCCATGCTAGGTGGGTTATTTTCACGATGAGTGCACTCCGCTCATCATTCACGAGAAAATGGCTGGTAACTGGGATGCCCAGTCCTATGATCAAAAGATCAAAAACAAATTCGCAAATAATTTAAACAAAACTCCCCCGGGAATATTGATAGTTGGACGGCACCCATTGTTTTGGACAAGCCTGGAGTGTGAATGTTGGTGGAGGAGGAGTAAAAACTTTACCTTTCTGCGTGGGAACCGCCTATAATGTATCTAGTATGGAAGATATTGGGAACTCTTGGTCATTATGTTGACAATGAAAGCATACTTAAATTATTTTCATCTCTGTTTTAGCTTCGAGCTCTGGCACCTCTGCAAATCCCTGCTTCCCTCTAGAGGTAAAAGGTTGGGAGGGAAACATTAAGCCCCTATCTTTCTCTGTGTTCGGTGAATACTATTTTTTCTAAAAATATGCTTTGAGTGGTAGCAATCATGGAAGACTAAATGATAGTTGAGTATGTGAAGTTTGTTGAATCAAAGCTCTAACATAGACTCTTCCTGGAAATAGGATGAATTGTAATTGTTTGATGACTAATAACACGGTTGTTAGTTTTCAAGAAAGTTTATGATCTATGCTTTAACATGTGAATAGTTTGTTACTTGATCACACAAAGTTTTATGAGATGAGCTACTGTTATGACATATGATGATGCTAGAAAAGGTGATTGAAATCATCATTGATCAAACTTGTGCACCTGCTAGAATTCACACCTCATAAATTATTTCTTTTATCATTAACCTACACGAGGACGAGCAGGAATTAAGCTTGGGGATACTGATACATCTCCAACGTATCTATAATTTATGAAGTATTCATGCGATTATATTATCTGTTTTGGATGTTTATGGGCTTTATTAAACACTTCTATATTATTTTTGGGACTAACCTATTAACCGGAGGCCCAGCCCGGTTTCTGTTTTTCCCTTGTTTCAGTGTTTCACAGAAAAGGAATATCAAACGGAGTCCAAACGGAATGAAACCTTCGGGAGCGTGATTTTTGGAACGAACGTGATCCAGGAGACTTGGAGTTGAAGTCAAGGAACCTTCGAGGTGGCCACGAGGCAGGGAGGCGCGCCTGTCCCCCTAGGCGCGCCCCACCCTCGTGGGCCCCTTGTGGCTCCCCTGACCGACTTCTTTCGCCTATATATATCCATATCCCCTAAAAACATCGGGGAGCAGAATAGATCGGGAGTTCCATCGCCGCAAGCCTCTGTAGCCACCGAAAACCAATCGGGACCCTGTTCCGGCACCCTGCCGGAGGGGGGGATCCCTCACTGGTGGCCATCTTCATCATCCCGGCGATCTCCATGACGAGGAGGGAGTAGTTCACCCTCGGAGCTGAGGGTATGTACCAGTAGATATCTGTTTGATCTCTCTCTCTCTCTCTCTCTCTCTCTCTCTCTCTGTCTCGTGTTCTTGATTTGGCACGATCTTGATGTATCGCGAGCTTTGCTATTATAGTTGGATCTTATAATGTTTCTCCCCCTCTACTCTTGTAATGGTTTGAGTTTTCACTTTCAAGTGATTTTATCGGATTGAGTCTTTAAGGATTTGAGAACACTTGATGTATGTCTTGCATGTGCTTATCTGTAGTGACAATGGGATATTCACGTGATCTACTTGATGTATGTTTTGGTGATCAACTTGCGAGTTCAGTGACTTTGTGAACTTATGCATAGGGGTTGGCACATGTTTTCGTCTTGACTCTCCGATAGAAACTTTGGGGCACTCTTTGAAGTTCTTTGTGTTGGTTGAATAGATGATGGGTGATGCATATCGTATAATCATACCCACGGATACTTGAGGTGACATTGGAGTATCTAGGTGACATTAGGGTTTTGGTTGATTTGTGTCTTAAGGTGTTATTCTAGTATGAACTCTATGATAGATCGAACGGAACGAATAGCTTCATGTTATTTTACTACAGAATCTTGAATAGATCGATCAGAAAGAATAACTTTGAGGTGGTTTCATACCCTACCATAATCTCTTCGTTTGTTCTCTGCTATTAGTGACTATGGAGTGACTCTTTGTTGCATGTTGAGGGATAGTTATATGATCCAATTATGTTATTATTGTTGAGAGAACTTGCATTAGTGAAAGTATGAACCCTAGGCCTTGTTTCCTAGCATTGCAATACCGTTTGTGCTCACTTTTATCATTAGTTACCTTGCTGTTTTTATATTTTCAGATTAATAAAACTCATATATATCATCCATATTGCACTTGTATCACCATCTGTTCGCCGAACTAGTGCACCTATACAATTTACCATTGTATTGGGTGTGTTGGGTACACAAAAGAATCTTTGTTATTTGGTTGCAGGGTTGCTTGAGAGAGACCGTCTTCATCCTACGCCTCCCACGGATTGATAAACCTTAGGTCATCCACCTGAGGGAAATTTGCTACTTCCTACAAACCTCTGCACTTGGAGGCCCAACAACGTCTACAAGAAGAAGGTTGCGTAGTAGACATCAAGGCATACTAGAGAGGGATTCGGCTCTTTTGAACTATGCAGCCACCATAGCTAGTTCGAGAGCTCAAGAACACTCTGAAATACACACCAAAGCAGGACTAGGGTATTACGCATCTTCGCGGCCCGAACCTGGGTAAATGATCTTTGTGCTAGCTCCTAAACCTGCTCTTCTCACAACCATGCGCCCGCCAACCGTAGAAGGGATTCCAGTGATCCCATAGGTGTCATTTCCCCGACATATGGCTTTATTGAATGCTTCAAGTGCTTCACTTATATCATTTGTAAGTTTGGTTTGCCTGTTTCTCTACACATAGAAAACCGCCATTTTATAGAATGCTCTTTTGCTTCACTTATATTTGTTAGAGTGTGGGCATATCTTTTGTAGATAGAATTGAACTCTCTTGCTTCACTTATATCTATTTAGAGAGTTGACATGAATTGGTCATTCACATGGTTAGTCATAAAATCCCACATAAAACTTGTAGATCACTGAATATGATATGTTTGATTCCTTGCAATACTTTTGCAATATAAAGATGGTGATATTAGAGTCATGCTAGTGAGTAATTGTGGATTGGTAAAAATACTTGTGTTAAATTTTGCGATTCCTGTAGCATGCACATATGGTGAACCGTTATGTAACGAAGTTGGAGCATGAGGTATTTATTGATTGTCTTCCTTATGAGTGGCGGTCGGGGACGAGCGATGGTCTTTTCCCACCAATCTATCCCCTAGGAGCATGCGCGTAGTACTTTCTTTCGATAGCTAATAGACTTTTGCAATAAGTATGTGAGTTCTTTATGACTAATGTTGAGTTCATGGATTATACGCACTCTCACCCTTCCATCATTGCTAGCCTCTTCGGTACCATGCATTGCCCTTTCTCACCACGAGAATCGATGCAAACTTTGTCGGTGCATCCAAACCCCGTGATATGATATGCTCTGTCACACATAAGCCTCCTTATATCTTCCTCGAAACAGCCACCATACCTACCTATCATGGCATTTCATAGCCATTCCGAGATATATTGCTATGTAACTTCCATCATCATCATATACATGACTTGAGCGTTCATTGTCATATTGCTTTGCATGATCATAAGATAGCTAGCATGATATTTTCATGGCTAGTCCTTTTTTTGATATTTGTTGCTATGCTAGATCATTGCACATCCTGGTACACTGTCAGAGGCATTCATATAGAGTCATACTTTGTTCTAGATATCGAGTTGTAATATTGAGTTGTAAGTAAATAAAAGTGTGATGATCATCAATATTAGAGCATTGTCCCAGGTGAGGAAAGGATGATGGAGACTATAATTCCCCCACAATTCGAGATGAGACTCCGGACAAAAAATACAAAAAAAATATATAAAAAAAGAGGCCAAAAAAGGGGGCCCAAAAAAAGAGAAAACTAAAAATCAGAGAAAAAGAGAGAAGGGGCAATGCTAATATCCTTTTACTAACTTGTGCTTCAGAGTAGCACCATGTTCTTCATATAGAGAGTCTCTTGAGTTATCACTTTCATATACTAGTGGGAATTTTCATTATAGAACTTGGCTTGTATATTCCGATGATGGGCTTCCTCAAATGCCCGAGGTCTTCATGAGCAAGCAAGTTGGATGAACACCCACTTAGTTTCAGTTTGAGCTTTCATACACTTATAGCTCTAGTGTATCTGTTGCATGGCAATCCCTACTCCTCGCATTGACATCGATTGATGAGCATCTCCATAGCCCATTAATTTCCTAGTTGATGTGAGACTTTCTCCCTTTTTTTCTTCTCCACGACCACCATATTCTACTCCATCTATAGTTCTATATCCATGGCTCACACTCATGTATTGCGTTAAAGTTGAAAAAGTTTGAGAACACCAAAAGTATGAAACAATTTCTTGGCTTGTCATCGGGGTTTTGCATGATGAAATACTTTGTGTGATGAAGATGGAGCATAGCCAGACTATATGATTTTGTCGGGATAACTTTCTTTGGCCATGTTATTTTGAGAAGACATGATTGATTTATTAGTATGCTTGAAGTATTATTGTCTTTATGTCAAATGATAGACTATTCCTTTGAACCACTCGTGTCTTAATATTCATGCCATGATTAGATTATCTAATCAAGATTATGCTAGGTAGCATTCCACATAAAAATTTATCTTTTTTATCGTTTATCTACTCGAGGACGAACATGAATTAAGCTTGGGGATGCTAATACGTCTCCGTCGTATCTATAATTTTTGATTGTTTCACGCCAATATTCTATAACTTTCGTATACTTTTGGCAACTTTTTATACTATTTTTGGGACTAACATATTAATTCAGTGCCGAGTGCCAGTTCCTGTTTGTTGCATGTTTTTTGTTTTGCAGAAAAATCCATATCAAACAGAGTCCAAACGCGATAAAAACTTACGAAGATTTTTTTTCGGAATATATGTGAATTTTGGGAAATGAAATCAACGCGAGACGATGCCCGAGGGGGCCATAAGGCAGGGGGCGCGCCCTAGGGGGTAGGGCGTCCCCTGGAACCTTGTGGACACCCCGTATGGCGGTTGGTGCCCTTCTTTTGCTGCAAGTAAGCTAATATCTGGATAAAAATCATGTTAAAATTTCAGCCCAATTGAAGTTACGGATCTCCGGGAATTTAAGAAACGATGAAAGGCCAGAATCTGGGAGCGCAGAAACAGAAGGAAACAGAGAGAGAGATCCAATCTCGGAGGGGCTCCCACCCCTCCGCCGCCATGGAGGCCATGGACCAGAGGGTAAAACCTTCTCCCATCTAGGGGGAAGGCCAAGGAAGAATAAGGAGGAGGGGGGCTCTCTCCCCCTCTCTCCGGGTGGTGCCGGAACATCACCGGGGCCATCATCGTGACGGCGATCTACACCAACAACTTCGCCGCCATCATCACCAACTCTCTCCCCCTCCATGCAGCGGTGTAACACCCCTTCTCCCCGATATAATCTCTACTTAAACATGGTGCTCAACACTATATATTATTTCCCAATGATTTATGGCTATCCTATGATGTTTGAGTAGATCTGTTTTGTCCTATGGGTTGATTAATGAGCATGATTGGTTTGAGTTGCATGTTTTATTATTGGTGATGTCCAATGGTGCTCTCCATGTCGCGCAAGCGTGAGGGATCCCCACTGTAGGGTTTGCAATATGCTCATGATTCGCTTATGGTGGGTTGCTAGAGTGACAGAAGCTTAAACCCGAGTAAGTAGGTTGTCTGCGTATGGGAATAAAGAGGACTTGATACTTTAATGATATGGTTGGGTTTTACCTTAATGATCTTTAGTAGTTACGGATGTTTGCTAGAGTTCCAATCAAAAGTCCATATGATCCAAGGAGAGAAAGTATGCTAGCTTATGCCTCTCCCTCATATAAAATTGCAATAATGATTACCGGTCTAGTTATCGATTGCCTAGGGACAAGTAACTTTCTCGTGACAAAAAGCTCTCTACTAAAACTAACTTAGTTGTTTATTTATCTAAACAACCCCTAGTTTTTATTTACGTGCTCTTCATTATCTTGCAAGCCTATCCTATTGATACGTCTCCAACGTATCTATATTTTTTGATTGTTCCATGTTGTTATCACTAGTACGCTTCGGTGCTATACAAACGGTTTTCAAACACTTTCCGCGATGGCATTTGGAACCGTCGCCAAGTGAGTGTGGGCGATAGGGGGTCCGTCCCACATGACCCAGAAATCGTCGGGGAGGCCCTCCTGGGACACCAAATGAGCTCGTGTGCGATCTGGCAAGGCATCGAAACCCAATCATTTTCATAGGTATGTACATCCCACACTGTTGGGGATATTACTACTGGGCATAAACAGGCCAGGACAGGCCGGGTTAACTTCATTAGTAGTTGAGTATATTAAAGCCCAAGTAGGCAGATGAGAGCTTAAGGCCCACAGCTGGTTTAAAGCCTGTAGTTGTAAACCGGCGTGGGTATGTAACTTGTATTGTAAGCTAGGAATATCAGAGACCGAGCCGGATACATCTATAAACCGGCGTCAGGACTCTGTGAACCGACGGGCGCCACCCATGTATATAAGGGGACGACCCGGAAGCGATTCAGGACGACAGACAACAACTCGAGACTTAGGCGAAGCTTGTTTGCTCCCTAGTCATCGAAACCCCCATCAATTCCATCACAACTAGACGTAGTCTTTTACCTTCATCGAAGGGGCCGAACTAGTATAAACTCTCTTGCGTCCTTGTGTCCGCTTTAACCCCTTCAAGCTAACCCGTAGTGATGGCTCCACGACTAAGTCCTTTCATGAGGACATCTGCCGTGACAAAACCACGACAGTTGGCACCCACCGTGGGGCTATCGCACGATGGTTTCAAGTTCTTGGAGGGCAGCTTCGAAGGACTCAAGGGTAACGCTGTGGGCCGGATGACCAAGAGTCATCGCGGCAAGCTCTACATCGACGATTCAGGCTGGGGCCCCGAGGCCGGCTCGATTGAGTACGGGTACCGGGTCCCCTTTGGTGGCATACACGTCTTCATTGGCAAGATCGGTGAACCAGGCCCTGAGCCGGACATCTGCACCGACCTCATCGAAACGGCTCAGCGTGCGAGATCTGCCCAGGGTAAACCGGCCATGAAGCGTGCCTTTGTGGGAGTCATCCACGAAGGAGAATATGATGGTAAATCGGAGTCTGGTAGCGAGACCGTCGTTTATTCCGGCTATGAGTCCTCGACCGGAGAAACCGAATCATTGTATCAGCTACAAGACGGCCGGATTGGGGGCTGTTCCGATGGTGAAGATTCGGACCCTACGATCTGCCCAACCGGGTTGGGATATTCATGGCGATGACGCAGCGGCGATCCACTCTTCGACCGCAGCAGCAATGTTCTCCGGGTCAGGCGGCGGCGGCAGGAGGCCAATGCACCCGTTGGCTCAAGTTTTATCTGATCTGTTTGATGCGTTGGCCGTGCTTATGGCGGAGGCTAACCCGGCGGATCAGGACGCCCACAACGCGAAAATTGCAAAGGTGAGGGAACAGATCACTCAGGCCAAAGCTGACCTAGCAGCCGAGAACAATAGGATGGTCGCAGAGCGGGCCACTTTGGATGCGCAACCCTATAGGCTTATGCTGGATCAGAATGCGTCGCATGAAGTCCTGAAAAGGAAGCATCGGTCTCGCCTACCGACGGTTTTCGATGCCAGAAACCTCTTTAATACCCCAGGAGCAGGGACTAGTAACCCGCCAGTGATAAACCGGGCGGAGGCACCTGGGCCGGGTGCGCCGGTTCAGCCTCGCCTGATGGAGCCGCCTCGACAGAACAATGTCGTGCCTCAGCCTGTCCAGACACCTCCAGGTCATTATTCCAATCCAATGGACAATCTTATCGCCACCGCTTCACGGCTGGAGGCCATCCCAATTGAAGGTGATTCTCCGCAAGCGGTGGAGACGCGTCGGGTTAAGGAACTTCTTCGAACAGCCTTGGTTCAGCAGGAAGCATATTCATATAGCCATGACCGAATTCATTCCACCCCCCGTCCAAGCCGGAGTTACAGCAGACGGATGGATGAACCGGCTGTATCCAGTAATGCACGGAACCGTGAAGCACCCCGTGGCCATAACCCCGCGGGTGATGCTCAGGAAGTGGTGGACCGGGCCCGAGCACGAAGGGATGCCGAGTTAGCAGTGCAACATGAGGCTCGTCGACCACGCCGGTTCGTCCAACCACCTCGATCGAGCCAGGAGTTACTTCTAGTTCTTTGGGAGTGCCTTGTCTTGTCCTCGCTTTACGCAATGTGCGCCTGCCCAAGGATTTCAAGGGCCCGCGCAAGGTGCCGAATTACACGGCCGATTTGTCTCCGGAAACATGGGTAGAGATCTATGAGATGGCCATGGAGATGCTTGACGTAGATGAAGCGGCATGTGCAAAGTATTTCACCATGATGCTTGAAGGGACAGCCCGTATTTGGTTAAAGAGCTTACCAGCCAATTCTATCAGTTCATGGGCCCAGTTGCGAGCCCGGTTTATCCAGAATTTCAAGGATACATGTAAGCAGCCCATGTCAATAGTGGACTTAGCGGCCTGTGTCCAGGAGGAAGGAGAGTCAACAACCCGCTGGGTACGCCGAGTTTCGGAAATTTTGCACTCATCGGACCATTGACGCTGACTCCGTGGTTATAACTTTAGAAAGCAACTGCCGGTTTAAACCTCTGAAGTTGAAATTGGGACGGATGAAGTGCCATTGTAATGATATGGGGACCCTCATGACTGCGTTAGTGAAGTATGCTGATTCTGATAGTACCAAGGATCCCGAGTCTGATGATGACAAGACAGGGAAGGGAAAGAAGAACAGCAACTCCAAGGGGCAGCAACACAACACGGCAGGTCATGGTAACGGAGGCAAGCATAAAACGGATGGCAGCATGGATTTTGTGACTAATACTAGCACGCAGGACAGGGGCCAGCGACGGAAGGGTAAACCCCCAAATCGTGGTGGGGCTCCAAACCCTAACCCGGACCGCCTGACTTATCTATTAAACCAGCCCTGTCCAAAGCACGAGACGAAGGAGACGCCAGCCACCCACCTTTGGAAGGATTGCTATATTATGCAGGAGTTCAAAAATTCTAATGCTTTACGGTATGATCACGGATCGGTGGTGGCTCGGGATCCGGATTCCATGGGTCGGGCCACGGTGGAGGAAATGTCGGTTCGAGCTTCAATGGAGATCGGGGTGGACATAACAATCAAAACAATCGAATAGCGTGGTGGTTACAACCAGCAGCAGCAGTCGGGCTATCAGAGCAATCCAAAGCAGTTGAATAGCGGGCAATATCATGTATTCACCACTAGCTTAGACAAGCGATACCAGAAGCTTCACATGCGAGCAGTGAATTCTGTTGAACCAGCCGTGCCTCGTTATTTACGTTGGTCCGAACAGCCAATCATATGGAGCAGAGAGGATCACCCTCCCTGGGTTGACAATCCGGGTCAGCTAGCGTTGGTAGTGGCACCTCAGGTGGGAGGTTACAAGTTCACCAAGGTGCTCATGGATGGAGGAAGAAGCATTAATATCTTATACTATGAGACCTTTCGTTGTATGGGTCTAACAGACAAGAATCTTAAACTGTCCAATACGGTATTCTATGGTGTGGTACCTGGTAAGTCAGCATATCCCGTTGGCAAGATAGCTCTGGAGGTGGCCTTTGGAGATGATCATGATTCCAGGTCAGAAACATTGATTTTTGAGGTGGTGAAGATCCGGAGCCCATACCACGCTTTATTTGGGCGGCCGGCTTATGCCAAATTTATGGCACGGCCCTGTTATATTTTGTTGGGGAACGTTGCAGAAAATAAAAAATTTCTACGGTTTCACCAAGATCTATCTATGAGTTCATCTAGCAACGAGAGAGAGGAGTGCATCTACATAACCTTGTAGATCGCGAGCGGAAGCGTTCAAGGGAACGGGGTTGAGGGAGTCGTACTCGACGTGATCCAAATCACCGATGATCCTAGTGCTGAACGGACAGCACCTCCGCTTTCAACACACGTACGGAGCAGAGACGTCTCCCGCGCCTCGATCCAGCAAGGAGGAGGGAGAGGTTGAGGAAGAAAGCTCCAGCAGCAGCACGACGGTGTGGTGGTGGTGGAGAGGCAGTACTCCGGCAGGGCTTCGCCAAGCTCTTAACGGAGGAAGAGAGGTGTTGGGAGGGAGGGGCTGCGCCTTGGATGTTGTGTGCAGCCCTCCCCTCGCCCCTCTATTTATAGGGGAAGGGGGAAGGGGGCCGACCCCCTCTAGATGAGATCTAGAGGTGGAGGGGCAAGGGGAGGGGGCTTGCCCCCCAAGCAAGGGGGCGCCCCACTAGGGTTTCCCCCCCCCAACCCTAGGCGCATGGGCCCAAGGGGGGGGATGCGCCCAGCCCTCCAGGGGCTGGTTCCCTGCCCACTACGGCCCATGAGGCCCTTCGAGAGAGGTGGCCCCTCCCGGTGGACCCCCGGAACCCCTACGGCGGCCCTGGTACAATACCGATATGCCCCCAAACCTTTCCGGTGACCGTATGACAACTTCCCATATATAAATCTTCACCTCCGGACCATTCCGGAACTCCTCGTGATGTCCGGGATCTTATCCGGGACTCCAAACAACATTCGGTAATCACATACAAGTCTTCCTAGTAACCCTAGCGTCACCGAACCTTAAGTGTGTAGACCCTACGGGTCCGGAAGACACGTAGACATGACCGAGACGACTCTCCGGTCAATAACCAACAGCGGGATCTGGATACCCATGTTGGCTCCCACATGCTCCTCGATGATCTCATCGGATGAACCACGATGTCGAGGATTCAAGCAACCCCGTATACAATTCCCTTTGTCAGTCGGTACGTTACTTGCCCGAGATTCGATCGTCGGTATCCCAATACCTCGTTCAATCTCATTACCGGCAAGTCACTTTACTCGTACCGTAATGCATGATCCCATGACCAGACACTTGGTCACTTTGAGCTCATTATGATGATGCATTACCGAGTGGGCCCAGAGATACCTCTCCGTCATACGGAGTGACAAATCCCAGTCTCGATTCGTGTCAACCCAACAGACACTTTCGGGGGTACCCGTAGCATACCTTTATAGTCACCCAGTTATGTTGTGACGTTTGGTACACCCAAAGCACTCCTACGGTATCCGGGAGTTACACGATCTCATGGTCTAAGGAAAAGATACTTGACATTGGAAAAGCTCTAGCAAACGAACTACACGATCTTGTGCTATCCTTAGGATTGGGTCTTGTCCATCACATCATTCTCCTAATGATGTGAACCCGTTATCAATGACATCCAATGTCCATAGTCAGGAAACCATGACAATCTGTTGATCAACGAGCTAGTCAACTAGAGGCTCACTAGGGACATGTTGTGGTCTATGTATTCACACGTGTATTACGATTTCCGAATAATACAATTATAGCATGAATAAAAGACAATTATCATGAACAAGGAAATATAATAATAATCCTTTTATTATTGCCTCTAGGGCATATTTCCAACATATTTATCTGCAGCTCAAGATGCCGGGTCACAAGGGGACCATAACCGTTCATGGAAGTCGCAAGATTGCCTTGGAGTGTGAAGAAGGTGATGCGGCCTATGCAGAGTCGGTCTGTACCACGGAAGAGTTGAAGTACTACAAGGATAATGTTGATCCGGCGGACATGACTCCGTTGAAGAAGCCAACCACAGAGCATGATCCGGCTCTAAAGTTGAAATCGGCTGCTGAGACTAAGCTTGTTGACTTCGTACCTGGTGACTCATCCAAGCAGTTTAGTATCAGTACCAACTTGGATCCGAAATAGGAAAGCGCTCTCATCGAGTTCATCCATGAGAATCGGGACATTTTTGCATGGAAGCCTTCTGACATGCCAGGTGTACCGAGGGAACTCGCTGAGCACACTCTTAATGTTGATCCTAAGTACAAACCGGTGAAGCAGCTTCTCCGCCGGTTCAACGAACAAAGGTGCAAAGCTATTGGAGAGGAGGTGGCCAGGCTCTTAGCGGCTGGCTTTATTGTTGAAGTGTTCCACCCTGAATGGCTGGCTAATCCAGTGCTGGTCCTTAAGAAAAACGACACCTGGCGCATGTGTGTGGATTACACTAATCTTAACAAGGCTTGTCCAGCAGATCCTTTTGCCCTCCCCCGCATCGATCAGATTATTGATGCTACGGCGGGTTGTGAGTGTTTGAGTTTTTTGGATGCATATTCTTGTTATCATCAGATCAAGATGGCAGTTAAGGACCAGGAGAAAACGGCGTTCATAACTCCCTTTGGAGCCTTCTGATATGTATCTATGCCCTTTGGGCTCAAGAGTGCCCAGGCAACTTACTAACGGTGTGTACAAAATTGCCTTCATAAGCAGATCGGCCGTAATGTACATGCCTATGTGGATGATATTGTGGTTAAGTCAAGGGAGAAGGAGACTCTGGTTGATGATTTGAAGGAAACCTTTGATAACCTACGGACATAAAAGATGATGCTTAACCCGGCCAAATGTGTTTTTGGTGTACCGTGAGCAAGTTATTGGGTTCGGTGTCCAACAGGGAATTGAGGCTAACCGGAGAAGATCACAGCTATCACCTCCCTGGCTAAACCGAAATGTATCAATGATGTCCAGCGCTTGGCAGGCCGGATTGCCGCGTTGAGCCGGTTTATCAGCCGCCTCGGTGAGAAGGCGATCCCTTTGTATCAGATGCTTAAGAAAGCGGATCCCTTTGTCTGGAGTCCGGCCGCTGATACAGCATTGGAGGACTTAAAGCGGCAGCTAGCCAATCCGTAGGTTCTTGCTGCTCCGATTGACAAAGAACCGTTGCTACTATATGTGGCAGCTAATGCTCGTGCAGTCAGCGTAGCTATTGTGGTAGAGCGCAAGGAGGCGGGCAAGGAATTTCCGGTTCACCGTCCGGTTTACTATATCAGCGAGGTGCTTATTGAGTCCAGGCAAAGATACCCGCATTGGCAGAAGCTGGTGTGTGGAGTTTTCATGGCAAGTCGGAAGCTTAAGCAATACTTCCAGGGACATCCCATCACAGTGGTCAGCTCTGCTCCTTTGGGAGATATAATTCAAAACAGGGAGGCAACTGGCCGGATTGCCAAGTGAGCTATAGAGCTTGGGCCGCACGGTTTGAAATACGAGCCTCGGATGGCGATCAAGTCTCAAGCACTTGTGGATTTCATCAATGATTGGACGGAACTGCAAGCACCTGAGGAAAAACCGGATCACACCTATTGGACTATTCATTTTGGTGGGTCCAGGCAATTGGAGGGCTCGGGGGCTGGAGTCGTATTAACTTCCCCACGAGGTGATAAGTTCTGTTACGTTCTCTGCTTAATGTTCCCTTGTACTAACAATGCAGCTGAGTATGAGGCTTTACTCCATGGTCTCCGGATGGCTAAGGAGATGAATTTCAGCCGACTCAAGTGCTTCGGTGACTCGGACCTGGTGGCCCAACAAGTGTCTGGTACTTGGGATTCTAAGGACCCTCTCATGGCAGCATACCGTCGTGAGGTGGATATTATTGCAGGCCATTTCAAGGGATATCAGGTGGATCACGTGGACAGACGGAAGAACAAAGCGGCGGACACTTTAAGCCGGCTGGGCTCTCAGCGTAAACCGGTCCCGCCTAATGTCTTCTTGGATGACCTGCATAACCCGTCGGTCAAGCTCCATGGCGAAGAGGATTTGGCTATTCCTGATCCGGAGGCTCAGTTGGTGGCGGCTCTGCATGTCATTCCGGATTGGACGGTTCCTTATCTTGCGTACATGAACCGGGGCGAGTTACCAGAGGATGAGACGTTGGCCAGACAGATAATCCGGCGATCCAAGTCCATGACTATTGTCAATGGCGAGTTGCATCATTGCAGTGTGTCAGGAGCGTTTCAACGTTGTGTATCGCCGGAGGAAGGTTGTGAGATCTTGCATGAAATCCACGAAGGAGATTGTGGTCACCATGCCGGTTCAAAATCTCTGGTGGCTAAGGCGTTTCGTCACGGTTTCTATTGGTTGACTGCTCATGCTGATGCGAAGGACCTGGTTAGGCGATGTGACGGCTGTCAGAAGTTCTCAAGACGCTCATGTGCCGCTCAAGAATTGAGGATGATTCCAATTACTTGGCCGTTTGCGACTTGAAATTTGGATATGGTTGGGCCTTTCAAACGGTCCAAAGACAAGAAGACCCACCTTTTGGTGGCGGTTGACAAATTTACAAAGTGGGTAGAAGCGGAGCCCGTCAGCAAGTGTGATGCAGCCACGGCAGTTCAATTCATTAAAAAGTTGATTTTACGGTTTGGATTTCCACATAGTATTATTACTGATAATGGTACCAATCCGTCTAAGGGTGCTATGAAGGAGTTCTGTGAACGTGAGCACATTCGACAGACGTTTCATCGCTGGCTCACCCATACCCAATGGCCAAGCAGAGAGAGCTAACCAAGAGATCTTACGAGGCATCAAACCCCGGCTTATGGTTCCTTTGCAGCGGACGCCGGGTTGTTGGGTTGAGGAGTTACCATCTGTATTATGGAGCATCAATACTACGCCCAACAGATCGACAGGATACACACCGTTCTTCATGGTCTACGGAGCGGAGGCGGTTCTCCCCAGTGATATCCGTCATGATTCACCTCGTGTAGCAGCTTATGTTGAAGCGGATAACGAGGTAGCACGGCAAGACGCGTTGGACCTGTTGGAAGAGGAGCGTGACATTGCAGCTGCCCGTTCGGCGATCTACCAGCAGGATCTTCGTCGCTATCACGGTCGCCGAGTTAGAACCAGAACCTTTCAAGAAGGAGATTTGGTGCTCCGGCTCATCCAAGACCAGACTGATATGCACAAGCTATCCCCACCTTGGGAGGGACCTTTCGTGATCAGCAAGAATCTACACAACGGGTCGTACTATCTGATTGATATTCGAGAGCATAAAGACTCACGTACATCAGAGGAGGAGACCAACATGCCGTGGAACATAGCTCATCTTCGGCCCTACTTTACTTGAGCCATAGGCTCTACGTATGTACATATTATGACAATGTATATATTATGATCAATACAATAAACCGGAGCCTTAGCTAAAGCGGGGTCTCTGTTATTTTTACATCATGAGTGGTTACACGGAGTTTTTGTCTTAAAGCGGTCTCCGGTTTACCCCTTGAGTTAGCTTCTTAACAAAGCTTCATATCATGTCACTTGGGGGCTTGGTCGTGTCCGAACCAATGCAACACCTTTTGATAGGCGAAATCCACGGAATCACTTGGGAACTTGGTCACGTCTGAACCAGTCACGCCTCTTGATCGGCCTAAGGCCACAGAATCACTTCGGGGCTTTGGTCGAACACGAACCATCGCTACACCTCTTGATCAGCATAATGCCACTGCATCATTTGGGGACCTGGTTGACATGAACCATAGCTACGCCTATTGGGGGCTTGGTCGTGTCCGACCATGGTAATGCCACTTGATCGGCTCAAACAACCTCTTTTCGCAAAATATTTTGTTTTTGCCTTTGCTTGAAATTTGTTTGTCTTTTTGCATATTTCTCTTGTTGTGTTCTTAAACCGACAATTATTAAACCGATTCGACTGTCAATTGACGGGACACGGTTTGTTTTTCATCCGGAGACACTTTGCCGGTTTAATTTTTGATAAACATCCTATTATGGAGTAACACCGGTGTTCATCTTAACCCGGAACGGTTTACCGGATAAACCGACCCTATATACACAGGAGTTGTTTTCTCCTTCAAGCAGAGCGAGTTTCTTACAACTCCGCTTCAAGATTGGCACAGCCAACTTCATGCCCTATGATGGCAGCTTTTTTGCTACAGACAACAATTTAGCATTAGTGATCCAACGGAAGCATAAGTTGTAATAAATATGCACGAAGGCATATCAACAGAAAGTGTGGCAGCTAGTCTATTACAAGGCAACATGGTGCCCAAATAAGATAATTGTTTTTCTGCATAACATAAGGAAGCAGTAATGTAAACCGGCCTCCGGTTCATGCTTGGTCGCCAGCTTGGCCTGATGGTTGCGGGTCATCCTGCGCCGCTTCAACTTCTGATTCCCTACCGGTGACTAGAAATCAACAGTTGTCCAGTCGATTCCCATTAATGCTTGGAATACATCTTCATCATTGATCAGCAACGACGGTTCAATATCGGGAGCGTAAGTATGCTTACGAATTGGAGGTATAAGGTTCTCCGCTTCAGGAATCGGCGTAGGCACTCGTTTATTCTCGCCATCGTATTGGGCTTGATAGTAAGACAAATTTGCCTCCTCAGCCAATTGACAAGCCAAAGGGCGCACTTCCCGGTTTATAGCTCGGAGATCCTCTTCACTGAATTATGTCCCGTCTTCCTTCAAGCTTGGGAAGCCCTGGGCCGCTTCAACAGGATCAAAATCCTGCACCCACGCTTTGGCCCGGATTAAGGCGTTTATGGCACCGGTTCTAGCAGCAGATTTCTTTAATTCTTCAAACCGGGCAGAAAGCATTGACAACCTTTTAATGGTGACCTGGATCAAGGTCGGAGCCGGGTTGTTGTGAGAAGCGGTGCTGATGATCCGTTGCGCACCAGTATAGAGTTGCTCTATCAATGTATAAGAGGCTCTCAATTTCTTCCGCACGTCTGATCCCAAGTGGCCAATACGTGTCCCTGTATCATTCAAAGGGTTAATAAACCGGCAATTTCATGAGAAGGCATCATTACGTCAGAAGTCAAAAAGGCTTACCAAAGACAGCGGCGGTCATGGCCTGCACTTGCCGCTTTACACTGGTCAGTTCATCCACTACCGGTTTGAGGGCAGCCTCAGCATTCTCTGCCCGTTGAGTTAAAACGGCCTTTTCAGTGGCCCAATCCGCCCGCTCCTTGTTGAAGCCCTCCTTAAGCTTTTCCATGACGCTTAAAGCGCTGGTTAATTCATTCTTTGCTTTGGAGGTTTCAGCTTGCTGGGATTTCAGGTTTTCTTGGAGATCAGCGATTTGGTTTTCTTTCTTGTTCAGATCAGCCTACATACAGAAAATCATTTGATAAAGATTAAGGTGCAGACTTGAAGTACCAACCCCATAACAAGTTATGCCTTTGGTACTTGGGGGCTAATGCATATTTGCTGTTCATCCTACAATTTATATATCAAGTCCCAAGCTCAATACAAGTATTCAGTTTGGCACTTGGGGGCTAATGCTTATTTGCTCTGTCCTTGAGGGATCTCGATTTCTTATAGAAGTCGGTTTAACTACATTAGGTTGAACTGCCCTTGGGGGCTACTTTCCCAAAAGTACAGCTTTGCTCAGATTATATTGGGAAGTCGGTTTAAGTTCACATCTTAAAACCGTCACTTGGGGGCTATTAGAGTTGATGATTGAAATATACAAGCAGAGAGTCATATGGAATTTACCTCATATTTGTCCTTCACATATTTACCAGACCGGCTTCATAATCACGGCTGGTATATAACCGGTTCAGATAACCAGAATGAAGATCTTGGGGATTCAAAGCGGCATAAGTTGCCAAATCGGCATTCCACTTGCCTTTACCAAACGCAGTAAATTCATCCTTTGCAGTGTGCTTGGACAAGGCAACAGGATTACCTGGCTCGGAATGGCCAAAGCCAGTAATAACAACATCATCATCCTTGGCTTCGCCGGTTCGCACTGGGGTCGCTGATTTCTCCGTATGCTTTGGTGGACTTGCTGTTTTGTTAGTTTGAGCAGGACTCGTGGGTTGATTTGAAGGGCCTGTGGCATCAACATGTGCCTCTTCAATGGTAACATCATGATCTTGCAGTGGTGGGTCGTTCAGCATATCATCCTGGATGTGTTCTTCAGGATTGGGTATTTTGGTCCGTTCAGGAGTGTCGTCTTCTTCTGCCGCTTTGTCCAGGCGAGAGTTTCTTGCTTGGCCTAGGCTTGGCCCTGAAAGGAAAAAGATGGGTCAGTCCAGTAAACATTGAAAGATGATAATATCAACAAAGAGTACTTAAACATAGTCAGATTTTATAAAGGCATAAGATATGAGTCTTACGGTTGGCGGTTTGTTAATGGCAGAAAAGGGAGCCAGGCCGGTTTGGGCGCAAGCAGCTTCCGGTTCGTTTAACATCCTCTTAATAGCCTCAGTAACTTCATTGTCTATCAGCTGGATCTCAATATGCTGTAGAGGGTCCTTCACGTCTTCTGTGTATTTGCACACCAAACCGGAGCGCAGGCTTAGGGGCAGTATACTCCAAGATATCCAGCAGCAAGCAAGATCAACTCCTGTCAACCCGTTGGCCATGAAGGCCCGGAGCTTGGATAGTTGAGGGGCATATTTGCTTCTTTCCTTAGCAGTCAGTCTGTGAGGGAGGGGATGTGTGTTGCTTAGCCGCTCCAGGTGGTAACCCAGTAAAGGATTTTCTCCCTCAGGAGAGGTATCTTTGCAGTAAAACCATGTTGAATTCCACTCTTTGGGATGGCTGTGCAGTTTGGCATGAGGGTAAGTGACCTCTTTCCGCTTTTGAATCGCCACACCACCCAACTCAGTGTTGGGACTGTCAGAAAATTCAGTGCGGCGGTTTAGATGGAAGCAATCTCTGAACAATTCAACTGTGGGCTCCTCTTGAAAGAACACCTCACAGAGCACTTGAAAGTCACAGATATTGGTTATGGAGTTGGGGCCAATATCTTGTGGGCCTTGATTGGAAGTTGGCCAAGACATCTCGATAAAACTTTGAACCGGCGGAATTTGAAGCCCCGGGCTAAATGGTCAGCAAAAACAACAACTTCTCCATCCTTGGGTTCTGGAGGACTCTCCGGGCCGGGGACCCTCCAGTGAATGACGTCTTTTTTGCCTAAAGCGCCGGTGCGGACTAAGTTATCCAGTTGAGTTTCAGTCAATTGAGAGGGGACCCAATTACACTCGTACACTTGCTTGGCGATGGTGCAATCTGCAAAGCAGTAATACCGGTTCAAGAATATGTTGGAAGGCTATATATTGATACATTCATTGTTAAACCGGAAGAAGTTGCTTATAAACCGGAGTTACGCAAGGTGGCAATACATAACTGGGAAATCCTGGCGGTTCAACAAGGGGACTAATGGTATATGCCGAGTTGACAATTTCTCTACAAAGTTAAACCGCCTAGTCTGAAACATTGATGAATCAAGAGTGGATGTGCGAAAACAGGTTTCACAAAAGTAATTCATAGTTTTGGATCTGGAGCATATTCAGAAAAGAAATAAATATTCAAGGTCCAAAACGGAGCGGTACCGAATCAATGAGCAAGGGTGCAGGGAGATCTATGGCCTTGAGATGCGCAAGTGACAGCGGATGCTAAAAAACTACCGCTACGTAGAACAAGGATTCATAGACTTAACTAAAAGTTATCATATGAGCAAGAAGCAAGCTATGAACGCCAAAGAACATGGAAACCCTAGAACAGATCTATGGTGAAAAGATAGAAGACTTACCAGAGCTGAGGAAGAAACGGAAGACCGCCGCGATGCTCTGGTATACTCAGGGTGATGCAGCGGCCAAGGTTGGTGCAGAAGTTGACGGCGGCAGCAGAGCTCCGAAGCTGGGCGGCGCAAGGAAGACGAAGCAGAGGGGCACAAAGGGGAAAAGAAATGACCCTTCGGTCTTATTTATAAAGCAAGGGACATGTGTCAGGCGCCAGAATCAAGGGGCCACGAGTTTGGAAACGGAGCTGTCGCCTCGATTGTCGCAGGTCTATTAAACAAAAGAGGTATTGTGGATAGTTTTTATGACAGGTGACGTCACGCCGGTTTACGATGACTAGAGAAGATGACATCATGGCGGTTCACCCAATTACACAAAGTTGCTGAAGATGAAGTTTTTTCGCTGAGGATTGACATGAACCTGTTCAAATCAATCTGGGGCCTAATGTTGGGGATATTACTACTGGGCGTAAACCGGCCAGGACAAGCCGGGTTAACTTCATTAGTAGTTGAGTATATTAAAGCCCAAGTAGGCAGATGAGAGCTTAAGGCCCACAGCCGGTTTAAAGCCTGTAGCCGTAAACCGGCGTGGGTATGTAACTTGTATTGTAAGTTAGGAATAGCAGAGACCGAGCCGGATACATCTATAAACCGGCGTCATGACTCTATGAACCGACGGGCGCCACCCATGTATATAAGGGGACGACCCGGAGGCGATTCAGGACGACAGACAACAACTCGAGACTTAGGCGAAGCTTGTTTGCTCCCTAGTCATCGAAACCCCATCAATTCCATCACAACTAGACGTAGGCTTTTACCTTCATCGAAGGGGCCGAACTAGTATAAACTCTCTTGCGTCCTTGTGTCCGCTTTAACCCCTTCAAGCTAACCCATAGTGATGGCTCCACGACTAAGTCCTTTCATGAGGACATCTGCCGTGACAAAACCACGACACACACGGTGAATCCCAAAAAAACATTTCCATAGGTATGTACATCCCACACGTTGAATCCCAGAAAAACATTTTCGTAGGTATGTATATCACAAACAGTCAATCCAAGGAATACGTTTCCGTTCTTATGTACATCCCACATAGTCAATCCAGGGAAAACATTTCCTTTCATATGTATATCACACACAGTAAATCCAAGGAATACGTTTCCGTTCTTATGTGCATCCCACATAGTCAATCCAGGGAAATTTTTTCTGTTCGTATGTACATCCCACATAGTTTTATGTGTAGGCTTATGTGTGAAAGGTGTAACTATCACACACGCTCTGCCTTGGTTAACTGTTTGCTTTTATCAACTACATCACACACGATTTGATCAAGAAAACTGGGTGGCATTGGGCTATCCATCACAAGTGTTTTTACTACTAGAACTGTTTGCAAAGTTCCATGACACATTTAGCACGTTTATTAGTTTACAATTAATAATTCCAGCATTATGCAAATTCACATTTCATATCGAGCAGTTGTTTGCCAATTTCATATCAGGCACATAAATATATTATAACATCACAGTACGATAGCTACATGAAAACATCACAGTACAACATATAGCTAGTTCAACTTCATAAGAACAATATTAGAACAATATATTCATTTCCCTAATTGAGATCATCCAGGCTCGTCTTATCCACCTCTGCTTTCAGTTTAGTAAGAACCTGTTTTGCACGGGCCAACTGGGAAAGTGCCTCCTCCTTCGCCAACACCATCTTAGCAAAGTCTGATTTAAAAAATCTGAGCTCATTCTCCACCTTCAAATTTTTATCCCACATCTTCAAATATTCTTCAGCGTTGACAATATTTTCTCTAAGCCTACGTCTATTCTCTTCCTCATACATGCTCTAGAGCTTCGCTAGGCACATCTTCAAAGACTGTGGCCACTCTTGATCAACCCACTCCAAGTAAGAACACTTCCGTTCATCCTATAATATTTAAAACTAGATCAGTAACAATTGTAGGGGAAATGGGTTTATAGCAACATAGAAAATCACCAATGCTTATTTTGAAAAACTGAAGAAACATGTTAATTATGAAATATCTTCTCAAAAAGATCAATGTGCAAATGAATTAATTGCTACTGAGACAACAACCAAATTACGGAACATCGAAGCTATAATTAACTACAACAACGCTACAAGTTCTTACTCATGTACAATAAATAACAAATTGAACATTTTATGAGGAAGGTAAATATAATCGCAACAAAGATAGCGATAGTGTTTGGACGACGACAAATTGATACTAACAGTGTGTGTACATGCACAAATTTAGTAACATAGAACTAATAGCACTAAGGCCGTCCACTATGTATGCCAAAACTGGGGTAAAGACAACTGTTGCTACATCTCGCATCGGTGCCCTACACTGGCGAGCCGATGCAACGGAAAAAAATCAGGGACCCGGACTCCGGAGCACGTAGTTGCTCCGATGCACGGTTCCTTCATGCCATAAAGATTTAATATTTTACTACTTGGCTGCTCGGATGTGTGGAGCAAAGTTGGCTGCACAAACTGCTGAAGCGGTGTCAAATAATTTTCTAATGGCACCGCTGATGGGATGGCAACAATTTAAGATACTAGGTACAAACTGTGACATTGTCTTAGGATGTGTTTGGTTGAAGGTGTGGTATGAATGGGTTGGGGTCGTGACAGTGTCTGAATCACATCTAATAAATGATTTGTAACAACGAAAGAGGGTCTAACCTTCTCTGCACATGCCAGAAACTTCCTCCCACTGTCCGCAGATTCAAACGCAACTAGCTTCACGCCTGGAGATTGATGGTGAAACGAGCAGATAGATCTTCAGCCACCCCGCTCCATTCGTTGCCACTGATGGTCCTAGGGAGCTACAAGAGGAAGAAATGACTCAAATCGACCGCCGGGTAAAAAATACTTCATTCCAAGTCATAGCCCGAGAGAGAGAAGAGAGGCATACCCGGGTGGTGAAGGAGTCGTCGCTGGAGGAGGAACCGCTGGAGAGGTCTTTGAAGAAGACCATGGCGACCCTAGTGGTAGGATGCGAGACGAGGAGAGCGAGGAAGCGGCTATAGCTTAGGAAGGAAGGAAGGAGGAAACAGGGGAAATGTGACTTGTGGTCGGGGAGGAAAGGGGGTGGGGAAGGGGGGAGGGGCGGGGTAGATATTTTCGCGGTAGGCCAAAATTTTGGAAATGTGGAGGGAAACTTTGCGTGCGGTGCCGCTGGACCATTCCCTTTGAACGATTGTGTGCATCGCAAACGATTCTTCTGCTTTAGCGCATGGGATGAGTTTGATCATTCAAATTTTGGTGGAAATTTCCCTGGGTACGCCATTGCATAATTTAACATTGTTTGCTAATTTGGGCACACAAAAGAGCGTACAACAGACAGACCACACTTACTGAATTGAGCAATTTTAGTAATTAAACAAAGCCAGTTGACCTAAACCTTGCTCTAACAAAAGACCGGCATTAAAAATAAAGCCTAAGTACGCATAATTTTAACAAATCCACCGCCGCGCCGGCCTATGCATCGCCGGTGTGAGATGAGAAATTGATGACTTGTCCAGGCGACATGCCGCCTTGGTGGACTCCGCGTCCCGCTGCTGAAGTCGACCACGTCCTCGTCCTCGGCGCCGCCCTCAAGGTTGTAGTACTCATAGTAGTGGCTATGCCAGAGTTCACGTTGGTACTCCACCACTGATTCCTCGACGGACAGACTCTTCTCTATCTCGACCTCAGCCACGCACAACTCCTCCTCCCGGCGCTCATCTACATGCAAGGCTAACCACTGATTTCTACGTTTAACGTGCACTACTACAACTGTAATGTGAAATTTTGGAAAATTCTAGGGGTCATTTGACCTTTTAAAGAGATTTAAGTGATTTTCTAGCCATTTAATGACCATAATTCAAATTTGAACAACATCTACATGCAAGGCTAACCATAACGGTTTGAAAAATCATATTTGTGTACTTGTGTGCGAGTTAATTCCATGTGCAGTAAATTAGAAGAAATTTTCAAACATATTTGTCTCAAGACATGGACACATGCATATGTATGCATGGAGTGACATGGCATTTTAATTCCAAAAAATTAAAAAAATATCAGAAACACATAAAACCTTGGTTGATATGATGTCATGCCACCAAGATGATGTGGTAAAAATTTTGGCATGTTTGACGAAATTTTTGACACACACCCCTCACAAGCCGGAGCAACGCACTAGAAGGCTCATGGTTCCGAGAGGGAACAATGCATGTTTGATGACGAACAGGAGATAGCTTCCTCTTACGGCCTTCAATTTTTTTTTACGTCTAACGTGCACTACTACAACTGTAATGTGAAATTTTGGAAAACTCTAGGGGTCATTTGGCTTTTTAAAGACATTTAAGTGATTTTCTAGCCATCTAATGACCGTGATTCAAATTTGAACTACATCTACATGCAACGCCTAACCATAATGGTTTGAAAAATTATATTTGTGTACTTGTGTGCGAGTTAATTCCATGTGCAATAGATTAGAAGGAATTTTAAAATATATTTGTCTCACAACATTGGCACATGCATACGTATGCATGGAGTGCCATGGCATTTTATTTCCAAAAAAATAAAAAATGATCAGTAAAACATGACACCTTGCTTGATTTAATATCATGCCACCAAGATGATGTGGTAAAAAAATTGGCATGTGTGACGAAAGTTTGGACACACACCCCTCACAAACCGGAGCAACTCACTAGAAGGCTCGTGGTTCCGAGAGTGAACAATGCATGTTTGATGACGAACAGGAGATAGCTTCCTCTTACGGCCTTCAAAATTTATTCTACGTTTAACGTGCACTACTACAACTGTACTGTGAAAATTTGGAAAAATTTAGCGGTCATTTGACCTTTTAAAGACATTTAAGTGATTTTCTAGCCATTTAATGACCGTAATTCAAATTTGATCTACATCTACATGCAACGCCTAACCATAACGGTTCGAAAAATCATATTTGTGTATTTGTGTGCGAGTTAATTCTATGTGCAGTAAATTAGAAGGAATTTTCAAACATATTGGTCTCATGGCATGGGCACATGCATGGAGTGCCATGGCATTTTAATTCCAAAAATTTAAAAAAATGATCAGAAAAACATGAAACCTTTCTTGATTTTATGTCATGCCACCAAGATGATGTGGTAAAAAAATTGGCCTGTTTGACGAAAGTTTGGACACACACCCCTCACAATCGGAGCAACTCACTAGAAGGCTTGGTGTTCCAAGAGGGAAAAATGCATGTTTGATGACAAATAGGAGATAACTTCCTCTTACGGCCTTCAAAATTTATTCTACGTTTAACGTGCACTACTACAACTGTATTGTGAAAATTTGGAAAATTCTAGCGGTCATTTGAACTTTTAAAGACATTTAAGTGATTTTCTTGCCATTTAGTGACCGTAATTCAAATTTGAACTACATCTACATGCAATGCCTAACCATAACGGTTTGAAAATCATATTTGTGTACTTGTGTGCGAGTTAATTCCATGTGCGGAAAATTAGAAGGAATTTTCAAACATATTGGTCTCACGGCATGGGCACATGCATGGAGTGCCATGGCATTTTAATTTCAAAAAATTTAAAAAAATGATTAAAAAATATGAAACCGTAATTGATTTAATGTCATGCCACCAAGATGATGTGGTAAAAAAATTGGCCTGTTTGACGAAAGTTTGGACACACGCCCCTCACAAACTGGAGCAACTCACTAGAAGGTTCGTTGTTCCGAGATGGAACAATGCATGTTTGATGACGCACGGTAGATAGCTTCCTCTTACGGCCTTTAATTTTCTTTCTACGTTTAACATGCACTAATACAACTGTCATATGAAAATTTGGAAAATTTCAGGGGTCATTTGACCTTTTAAAGACATTTAAGTGATTTTCTAGCCATTTAATGACCGTAATTCCAATTTGAACTACATCTACATGCAACGCCTAACCATAATGGTTTGAAAAATCATATTTGTGTACTTGTGTGCGAGTTAATTCCATGTGTAGTAAATTAGAAGGAATTTTCAAATATATTGGTCTCACGACATTGACACATGCATACGTATGCATGGAGTGTCATGGCATTTTAATTCCAAAAAATTAAAACATGATCAGAAAAACAGGACACCTTGCTTGATTTAATGTCATGCCACCAAGATGATGTGGTAAAAAAATTGGCATGTGTGATGAAAGTTTGGACACACCCCTCACAAACCGGAGCAAAATACTAGAAGGCTCGTGGTTTCAAGAGGGAACAATGCATGTTTGATAACGAACAGGAGATAGCTTCCTCTTACGGCCTTCAAAATTTATTCTACGTTTAACGTGCACTACTACAATTGTATTGTGAAAATTTGGAAAATTCTAGCGGTCATTTGACCTTTTAAAGACATTTAAGTGATTTTCTAGCCATTTAATGACCGTAATTCAAATTTGATCTACATCTACATGCAATGCCTAACCATAACGGTTTGAAAAATCATATTTGTGTACTTGTGTGCGAGTTAATTCCATGTGCGGTAAATTAGAAGGAGTTTTCAAACATATTTGTCTCACGGCATGGGCACATGCATGGAGTGCCATGGCATTTTAATTCCAAAAAATTTAAAAAATGATCAGAAAAACATGAAACCTTGCTTGATTTTATGTCATGCCACCAAGATGATGTGGTAAAAAAAATTGACCTGTTTGACGAAAGTTTGGACACACACCCCTCACAAACCGGAGCAACTCACTAGAAGGCTCGTGGTTCCGAGAGGGAAAAATGCATGTTTGATGACAAACAGGAGATAACTTCCTCTTACGGCCTTCAAAATTTATTCTATTTTTAACGTGCACTACTACAACTGTATTGTGAAAATTTGGAAAATTCTAGCAGTCATTTGAACTTTTAAAGACATTTAAGTGATTTTCTAGCCATTTAGTGACCGTAATTCAAATTTGAACTACATCTACATGCAACGCCTAACGATAACGGTTTGAAAAATCATATTTGTGTTCTTGTTTGCGAGTTAATTCCATGTGCAGTAAATTAGAAGGAATTTTCAAACATATTGGTCTCACATGCATGGAGTGCCATGGCATTTTAATTTCAAAAAATTAAAAAATGATAAGAAAAATATGAAACCTTGCTTGATTTAATGTCATGCCACCAAGATGATGTGGTAAACAAATTGGCCTGTTTGACGAAAGTTTGGACACACACCCCTCACAAACCGGAGCAACTCACTAGAAGGTTTGTGGTTCCGATAGGGAACAATGCATGTTTGATGACGCACGACAGATAGCTTCCTCTTACGGCCTTGAATTTTTTTCCTACGTTTAACATGGACTAATACAACTGTCATGTGAAAATTTGGAAAATTTCAGGGGTCATTTGACCTTTTAAAAACATTTAAGTGATTTTCTAGCCATTTAATGACCGTAATTCCGATTTGAACTATATCTACATGAAACGCCTAACCATAACGGTTTGAAAAATCATATTTTTGTGTACTTGTTCTCAAGTTAAAAAATCATGAGACGATGTAAATATCTGGTGTTCAAAAAAGAAAATGTAAAGATCTGGCAAGACAACCGGCCCCCACACGATTGGCACTCTATCTCCTGTCTTGTGGTTTGGTAGGTGAGTGGCAGGGATCATTAATCAGACACGATTCTGTATTGGAAACCGTCAGCTATTATGTTCACACACGGATTTTGCTGCGGGAATCGTGTGTAATTCAAACTACAGTATTCGTAAATTCTGGCGACCGGCGTGTGTACTGTCCCCGTCGATCTAGATTCAGGCCGCCAATAAATACTACCTTGCTCATGTTGTCCCGCCTGCATTCTCATCTACATCCTCCCCTCGCTCGCCCTCTCTCGCTCTCTCAAATCTCTGCCAGGGCGCCGCCGGTCTGCCCACGCGCCGACGAGGAGTCGCCGCCCCCGAGGATGCTCACTCGAATAGCAACAATGAGGACCCCTACGCGCCGCCGGACAAGGTTGCACCGGGACCCCCAACTTTGGATTGGTTTTGGGGCCAGTACAATCTTTGTCTGTGGAAGTCACTGCCGCCGGCTGAGAAAGCCAGGCAAGTGGCATTCAAGAAGGAGATGGCGGAGGAGGAAGCCAGGTACTAGGCGGCCTGTGAAGCCCGTGATGCCACCTAGAAAAAGGAGGCAGTGGAGCTCTGGGGGCGGGCGCGTCATCGTGCCGAGGAGGCAAAGACGGGTACTTCATGAGGAAGGTCATAGACGCTGGGCGCCTCGTTGCTGCGTGCAGGTGGGCCGGTAAGCTCCAACGTGCCACCGACGAGGAGCTCCGGTGGACGCCCAATGAAATGGCAAGATCGTTCGCGCGTGTTCGCCAGCAAGAGGCAGATCAGTACGTCAAGCGCTGCGAGGCGGAGGAGGTGGAGTACTGCCTCCGCACTGGGAAGACGCCGCGCACCAGGGAGCTATTGGCGAGGGGCTGCCGGGGCTAACAAATACTGGCCCCAGGAGGGATTATTAGTTTTAGTATTGTTCATTTTCAATTTTATGCTTTGTCCCTAGTAGTTAAGTATCATCACGTATGTGTGATGATATTTTATATATATATATATATAATCTGTGATGAACTAATGAATAATTAATATATATATATATATTATGAATTCCATTTCTATTTGTTTTTGTATACTAATTTGAATCTAGTTGTTATCATCCACATATACAGAATGGAAAGTGTATATACACAAATTGAAACAGAACATATAAGAACGGAAAACAGAGTACACACATTGAAACAGAGGAATAAACAGAGCAATACTATGATTGCTATGAATACATAGCTATCCACGTCGAAACGACTCAAGAAAATAAAACGCGTCCATGATACCGTGACCAGCAGCCCTTGCCTACGGTAGCTCTTGGCTCCGCCTGAACTTGTGCAGGCATTCGTCCAAGCGGTCGACACGCTCGCGGTACATCTGGAGCGTGATCTCTAGCTCCAAGTTGGCTATTTCATCGGAGATCACTAGCTCGAGGATGTGACGGCCATGTTCCTCTACTGCGCCCAGGTGGACACCTGGGCCAAGGAGGCAGTCGAGCCTACGGACCAGCGCGTTGGCATCCAGTGGGCCACGGACAAGGAAAACGGCGCCACCCATGCGAACAGTGCGGCGGGCGTCCGGTGCAAGTATGGCACAGCCAGCCTCTGGTGTAAGTACGGCGCTGAGGGCCTCTGCCCACTCCTAGCGAGGAATGGGGGTACTGACAGGATGTGTACCCAGCTGCGACGCCGTGTCGACAGCAGGCAAGCACCGATGGATCCGCTCTTGCTGTGCAGCGTGCCACGCCTCTCTCTCTGGGACGCTCCAATGGTCTCGTCGTGCGGAGAGCCGCAGCCTATCAGCATGGACGCGCCTAGCTTGCTCTGCGGTGCGCCATCGATCATGTTGTGTGGCAAGCTGCAGCCTGTCGGTGCCTGACAAGCCCATCTTGATCTGTGGCGCTCAAGTGCCATGCGCCAAAGGTCTGCTCAACCCTGGCGATGACGCGCATCACAGTGTCGTCCATCGCGTTGCCGGGGAGCGCCTCGGCCTCGACGGGCCATGGCACCTGCTCGTTTTCCTCGTCGACGAGGTTGATGGCAGAGGTAGCGCTTTGGTGGGTTGGCATGCTTGGAAAAGGTGGATGTGCTACAGGCTGCGCTTGTCGCCTCCGTGCGTCGTGCGCCGCCTAGGTTTATGTGCAATATCGCTGGGTGGCGGGAAACATGTGAGGAAATGGCGGGAAACGGTGGCGTTCTCATAAAACGCCATCAATTAATGGAAACTTAGCATAGAAGGAACATCGAGCTAGCACAAGAAGTAGATGATGATCAGATGAACACGGACCACACTAGGGAACCCGTCGGTGATGAATTCATCAATCGCAAACGGTTGAATACTAGCAAGCGTTTGCATATAACACACACGGCTTATTCCATCACAAACAGGTCGGATGGATCAACTGTATGCCATGTATCACACATTGTCAAAAAGTAATGCGGTCGACCTTCTTTAACATGTGTTAAAGAAACAAGGACCTCGAGGTTAAATTAACTCATGGGATGGATCATCCAGGTCAAAGGTAATTGAATTTGACCAGATGACCCATCCCATCGCTTAATTTAACATCAAGACAACTTCCCATCCAAATACCCATCTGATGGCTGCTCCAGCCTGAGCACACTTAACTTGAGAGTTCTTTTAGATGAGCTACTGATGGAATAGCTAGTCCTTGCTGATATAGGATGCCTCTTCGCATCCTTATGGCCAACAGATGTTGTGTAGATAGAGCATATCAAATACCTCTTATTAGAAGCAATCGTCTGTGTTATTATCGGTCTTTGCACACATTTCTGATTACACCTGTTTGCCGCGTATCACACACATCTTGATATATTGAAACATTTTTGTTCCCTTGTCTCAACGCAAACAGTTCATCCGAGTGAACCGCATGTCGTATATCGCACACACCTTGATCTAGCTGACCGTTTCTTTTGTGTTGCCTTATCACAAATAGTTCATCCGAGTGAACAGTAAGCCGTATATCGCACACGCCTTCATCTGGCTTCCCATTTATTTTGTTCTGCCACATCGCAAACAGTTAATTGAACTGAACCGTATGCCCAGCATCGCACACGCAACTATAATCTGAACCGTGTTTGATGCATCCTCCATCGCAAACATTTTGCACCTTTTTGACAGTTATTTTACACCACCATTTGTGATTAATGCATCGCACATAGATTCGTCGAAGGGTCTCTGATCAGATCCAATCTAGACACCATCACAGAGGGGTTCATCATCCTCATTGGTGCCTCTTCGATGATGCGTGGGTAGTTCATTGTAGACCTACGGGTCCGTAGTTAGTAGCTAGATGGCTTCCTCTCTGTCTCTCTCTCTCTCTCTCTCTCTCTCTCTCTCTCTTGATTCTCAATACAATGGATCCATATGATGTAACTCTTTTTTGCGGTGTGTTTGTTGGGACCCGATGAACTTGGAGTCTATGATCCGATCTATGTTTTTATCCATGAAAGTTATTTGAGTCTTCTTTGATCTCTTATATGCATGATTACTCATAGCCTCGTATTTCTTCTTCGATATTTGGGTTTTCTTTGGCCAACTTGATCTATTTATCTTGCAATGGGAAGAGGTGCTTTGTGATGGGTTCGATCTTATGGTGCTTGATCCCAGTGACAGAAGGGGAACCGACACGTATGTGTCGTTGCTATTAAGGATAAAAAGATGGGGTCTATTTCTACATTAATAGATCTTGTCTACATCATGTCATCCTTCTTATTGCATTACTCCGTTTCTCCATAAACTTAATACACTAGATGCATGCTGGATAGCGGTCGATGTGTGGAGTAATAGTAGTAGATGCAGGCAGGAGTCGGTCTACTAATCTTGGACGTGATGCCTATATAATGATCATTGCCTGGATATCGTCATGATTATTTGAAGTTCTATCAATTACCCAACAGTAATTTGTTTACCCACCGTATGCTATTTTTCTCGAGAGAAGCCACCAGTGAAATCTACGGCCCCCGGGTCTCTTCTTTATTATATTTGCCTTCGCGATCTATTTTGATTTGCTTTTATTTTCAGATCTATTAATCCAAAAATACAAAAATACCTTGCTGCAATTTTTATTTATTTATTTTAGCTTGCGTTCCCGTGAGATCTATTTATCCAACCTACTACAATTTTACCTATCTTTTTACCCGTGAGGGATTGACAACACCTCTTACGTCGGGTTGCAAGTATTTGTTCTTTGTGTGCAGGAGCTGTTTACGTGGTGTTGCGTGGTTCTCCTACTGGTTTGATAACCTTGGTATCATCACTTAGGTAGATACCTACCGTTGTTGTGCTGCATCATCCCTTCCTCTTTGGGGAATACCGACGTAGTTCAAGCAAAGATCAAGAGGAATTTTTGGCGCCGTTGCCAGGGAGGATCACGTCAAGATAGTCTCCGTCAACTTGCCAATTTCTGGCGCCGTTGCCAGGGAGACATCATCAACATCTACTAGGTTCCTAATCACAAATCTCATCTCCTTGCAATTTACATTATTTGCCATTTTTCCTCTCATTTTCCTCTCCCCCACTTCAAAAATTTTGCCTTTTTATTCGCCCCTTCTTCGTTCGCCTTTTTCTCGTTAGATCTCATGTTTGCTTGTGTTGCCATGTGCCTTCTATTTGCTTGCACCTTCTCTTGATAAAAATCTATTGTTATGTATCCTCATCCACTTGCTAATCTTTTCAAAATATCCAATTATGATGAACCAATTGCTAGTGAATTGAGTTCACTAGATTATCTTTATGAAGTTTTGCTTGAGATTTATGAATCTGAAAATTGTGATGAAGTGTCAAACAAAGGAATTTATAAAGTGATGCATGATAGCCCCTTGAATGAAAAGCATGATTGCAATGATGTTATTATAAATTCTATTAATGTCAATTGTGTTAATGATATGCAAAACCCCAAGCTTGGGGATGCTAATTTTGATATGTCCACTACTTATTGCAATGATCATGATTGGGGTGATTCTTCTTATGATCTTTAAAATTTATTTAAACCTCATGATGAATATGCTTGCGGTAATATTAAAAGTGGGTTTGAAAGAGTGTAAACTTTAGCTAAGAATAATCCCACTATATTGGAAGAGTGTCAACTTTGCATGCATGTGGATCATGTAGAGAATATGTTATGCGATAGCTATATTGTTGAATTTGAATATGATCCCACATGTAATTATTATGAGAGAGGGAAATATGCTTATAGAAATTTTCATGTTACTAAATTACCTCCCATTATGTTGAGATTGTCAACGTTTTATTCCTCTTCTTTGCATATGTTAGATGTTTCTTGTCTTGATAATTTGTTTACTTATAAAATTCATATGCATAGGAAGTATGTTAGACTTAAATGTGTTTCTCATATGCTTCATGATGCTCTCCTTGTGTTTCAATTCTTATCTTGTGTGTGAGCATCATTGAAATTTTATGCCTAGCTAGGGGCGTAAAACAATAGCGCTTGTTGGGAGGCAACCCAATGAATAAAATTTATTTTTGTCTTTTTGTTTCAGTTCTTGAGTGTTTGCAAAATTATGCTACTGTTATGATTGTGTTTTTTTGTTTTAATCAGTGTTTTTGCCAAGCAAAGCTTTTGGGATCATGTTGGGTGATAGTTGATTTGATCTTGCTGAAAAACAGAAACTTTTGTGCTCACAAAAATAATTCTCATTTTTAACAGAAGCGTGATAGAATACCAATTCTTTTTGCAGAAGATTAATATACAAATTTCTCACGTTTTCCTAATTTTTCAGAATTTTTGGAGTTACAGAAGTATTCTAAATATCCAGATTGCTACAGACTGTTCTGTTTTTGAGAGGTTCTGTTTTCTTAGCGTTGTGTACTTGTTTTGATGATTCTATGGTTTTATTTGAAGAGTTTTTGCCATAGAAAAGTTGGAATACAGTAGATATAATGCAAAAATAAAATATGCATGGGTTTGCAACAGTACTTATAGTAGTGATTTGTTTTCTTATACTAACGAATCTCATGAAGGTTTTGTTAAGTTTCGTGTGATTGAAGTTTTCAAGTTTTGGGTGATTTTACAATGGATGAAGGAATAAGGATAAGCAAAAGACTAAGCTTGGGGATGCCCATGGCACCCCAAATATTCAAGAAGTATCAAGAACTAAGCTTGGGGATGCCCCGAGTGGCATCCCCTCTTTCTTCTAACGGCCATCGGTATTTTACTTGGAGCTATATTTTTATTCGTCACATGTTATGAGTTTTGCTTGGAGCGTCTTGTATGATATGGTTCTTTGCTTGTTTTTATTTTTATTTTGAGTCTCGAATCCTTGCTGGAATCACCTATTTGAGAGAGCCAAAATTATGCTATGACTTGTTAGAATTATTCTCTATGCTTCACTTAAATATTTATGAGCTATGGAATTGCTCTGGTGCTTCACTTATATCTTTTTGAGCATGGTGTGCTTTTTTATTTTTGAAGAAATGCTCTCATGCTTCACTTAGATTTATTTGAGAGTTAGTAAATTTTTTAAGAAATTCTCTCTTGCTTCACTTAAATTATTTTGAGAGAAGAAAATTGTTATGCTCATGTTCTTCACTTATATTTGTTTGAGCTATTAAAAAAGCAACATATGAAACTAGACCCAAAGTGATAAATATCCAAGGAGGATATAATAAAAACTTTCATGAAGATCATTGGACAAAATAAACTTGATTCCTTGTAATAGTTTTGAGATATGATGATATGATGATATGATATGTGAGTCATGTTGATGAGTAATTATGTTTTAGTAAGAATATTGGTGTTAAGGTTTGTGATCCCCTATGCAAGCACGAAAGTCAATAGTTATGCAATGAAATTAAATCCTACTTGTGGTGCATTATTCGGTGTTAGTTATGCTTAATGCTCGCTTATGACATTTTTCGTTTCTTGGTTGGTCACTTCTCAATCTTTTGCTAGCCTTCATTTTGCACTAAGTATGATCACTACTTGTGCATCCAAAATCCTTTAAACTAGTTTTGCCACATGAGTCCACTATACCTACCTATATGCAGTATACGTTTGCCATTCTAAGCAAATTTGTATGTGCCATCTCTAATTTTCAAAATAAATTTCTCTTTTGTGTGCTCGTACCGCTCATGACACGGTAGGGGGTGGCTAATATATTTCCATGCTAGATGTGTTATTCTCAAGATGAGTGTTTATTCACTTTGTAGGACCTTGAAGTATGTCTAGAGGGGGGGTGATTAGACTACTTGACCAATTAAAAACTTAACCTTTTCCCAATTTTAGAGTTTGACAGATTTTAGCTATCTTAGGACAAGTCAAGCAATCATCACACAAATCAAGCAAGCATGCAAAGAGTATATGGGCATCGGAAATTAAAGCATGCAACTTGCAAGAAAGTAAAGGGAAGGGTTTGGAGGATTCAAACGCAATTGGAGACACGGATTTTTTTGGCGTGGTTCCGATAGGTGGTGCTATCGTACCTCCACATTGATGGAGACTTCAAACCACGGAGGGTAACGGTTGCGCGAGTCCACGGAGGGCTCCACCCACGAAGGGTCCACGAAGAAGCAACCTTGTCTATCTCACCATGGCCGTCGCCCACGAAGGACTTGCCTCACTAGCGGTAGATCTTCACGAAGTAGGCGATCTCCTTGCCCTTACAAACTCCTTGGTTCAACTCCACAATCTTGTCTGAGGCTCCCAAGTGACACCTAGCCAATCTAGGAGACACCACTCTCCAAGAAGTAACAAATGGTGTGTTGATGATGAACTCCTTGCTCTTGTGCTTCAAATGATAGTCTCCCCAACACTCAACTCTCTCTCATAGGATTTGGATCTGGTGGAAAGAGGGTTTGAGTGGAAAGCAACTTGGGGAAGGCTGGATATCAAGATTCATATGGTAGGAATGGAATATCTTGGCCTCAACACATGAGTAGGTAGTTCTTTCTCAGAAATGGTAAGTTTGAAGTGTAGGTTCAGTCTGATGGCTCTCCTCACGAATGAAGAGGAGGTGGAGGGGTATAAATAGCCTCCACACAAAATCTAACCGTTACACACAATTTACCAAACTCGGTGGGACCGATTCAACAGACTCGGCCGGACCAATTTAGTAAACCTAGTGACCGTTAGTGATTTTCTGTGGGACTGGCATGCAACACGGTGAGACCGATTCGGTTAGGGTTAGGGCATAACTAATCTCGGTAAGACCGATTATACAAACTCGGTGAGACCGATTTTGGTAATAAGCTTTCCAGAGAGTTGGTCAGGTAAACTCGGTGGGACCGATTTGCTCTTTTCGGTGTGACCGAAATGTTACAAAAGGGAAACAGAGAGTTTACATTGCAATATCGGTAGGACCGATCGCTCACTTCGGTTAGACCAAAACGTTACGAAGGGAAACAGAGATATTACAATCCCATCTCGGTGAGACCGAGATCCCTATCAGTAGGACCGATTTGCCTAGGGTTTGTGGCAGTGGCTATGACTTTTGAAATCGGTGGCACTGGGTAGGAAGAATCGGTGTGACCGATTTTGGCTTTAGGTTTAGGTCATTTGTGGATTGTGAGAAAGTAGCTGAGGGTTTTGGAGCATATCACTAAGCACATGAAGCAAGAGGCTCATTAAGCAACACATCATCCCTCCTTGATAGTATTGGCTTTTCCTATAGACTCAATGTGATCTTGGACCACTAAAATGTAAAATGAAGAGTCTTGAGCTTTTGAGCTTGAGCCAATCCTTTGTCCTTAGTATTTTGAGGGATCCACTTTCATCATCCATGCCATGCCATTCATTGAGCTTTCCTGAAATAATAGTCTTGGAATAGCATTAGCTCAATGAGCTATATGTTGTTATGAATTACCAAAACCACCTAGGGATAGTTGCACTTTCAATCTCCCCTTTTTGGTAATTGATGACAACATATAGATCAAAGCTTCGACAAATGATAATAAGATTGAAAAGCATCGTCGCTTTGAGAAGTATGTGATAAGAAAGAGCTCCCCCTAAATTTGTGCATAGTTTAAGATTTGCTTTGGACTGCAAATGCACAAGAAATTAGGCTCATGGGTTACTCTTCCATGTCACATACATCTTGGTGGAGCGCTCAAAATGATAAAGATTGAATACATGCACTCATCACCAAGCAAAGTGAATGATCACATAGGATAGATAAGATAATATCATCAAACATGCATAAGTGTAGCTTATGATCAAACACATGATCATCAATGTCTCACAGGTAATGCATAGTATCTCAAGCAATCAAAAGCAAACAAGTTTGAAACCACCAAATCAAGAGAGAACAAAAGCAACTCTCTCTCTCTCTCTCTCTCTCGAAGCCTATGGTCTATACATTTTTCTCCCCCTTTGGCAACAAGTTACCAAAAAGTTCATAGAAAATGCATAGTGCTAGATCGTCTCTCGGGCTTGGTCTTCAGGTGGTGGTGTAGAGATGGCTCCTTGGACGAAGACTTCAGTTGATGTAGAGGGAGCTGGAGGAGCTGGTGCTGGAGCTGGTTGCACTGGAGCTGTAGGAGCTGTAGCTGGTGCAGATGATGTTGCTCTAGTGTCTGGCACTGGCGCTGCATTTGATCTCTGAGCTCTAGGCACTTTGGAAAATACATTAGTGGTAGTCTTGCCCTTCCTCTCCTGCATGTCATCCTGCAGCTGCTCTACAACTGATTGAATCTCAGTTACTTTGACATCTAGATCATAGAATTTTTGTTCAATGATTATTTCCAAGCTCTCCTGATTTTGAGTTAGGGTGGCCAACCCTTTCTGAATACGTAGAGTTGATGCTATTAAGTAACCAAGCTGCTCCTGCTTGCTCTTCAGAAAGTAGTCAGATGCCTCTGCTTGAGTTGGCATCTTTGCAGCTTTCTCTTGCCTTGCTTTCTCCTTTCTCTCCTGAGCTTGCACTGATGATGGTTCATTCTCTGTCATGACAACTCGATTGTCCTCAAAATCAGGATATAGAACCATGTGTTCCTTATCCAAGAGATAATTTCCTATGCCCAACTTCGAGTTTATCAACTCCTGAATCTGTGGGGCATAACAACAGCTCCTCTTATGATCTGCTGCTGTCCTCTTAATTGTCTCGACTATGAGGCTCATGACCTTGAATTTCTGAGGCACATCAAAAACATGAAGCAAATTGATTGCATGCCCTCTAATCATGTTATGGTCACCTGACTTGGGCAAAAGAGTATGCCTTAAGATCCAGTTGATCGTAGGCAGCCCTGACAGCAGAAAATGGACTGATCCAAACTTGAAGGTCTCAATTGCATCATCTGGGATCTCCTTGTACATATGTGCCATTGAGTTATGATCCATTTTCTTCTTACCATAAATGTCCAGGTCATCCTCACTTTCCTTTGGGGCATTGATCAATCTTGCCCATTCCTCTATGGTAGACTGATATCTGGTTCCTTCTGACATCCACACTATCCTGCCATCTGGATAGAAATGTGATGTGGAGTAGAATTGCATGATAAGTTCATCGTTCCAGCTTGGTGAGCTTACGCCCAACAAAATCAGCAACTCCACAAGCACTGAAGCTGTCATATACTCCACGGTAGTGTTCTGCGTTCTCCTTCATGTAGGTCCAGTTGACCCATCTCATATTGCAAACTATGGGCTTCTTATCTAGCAAGATAGTCTCATAAAAGTCCTGCTGCTCCTTGGTGTGGAACCTGTAATCCACAGCAGTCCTTCTCCTCGTGGCATATGGATCCGTCTCTCTCCATAGCCTCAACCCATTATCTCTCCTGATCTTCATGTTTTCAGCCACAGGATGAGCATCATTGTGGTCTGGTATCTTGGGCTTGAGCTTCCTCAGAACTTGTCCTTCTTCATCTTCCTCCTCAAAGAACCTCGTGCACTGGGGCCTTGTTCTTCTCAGAAATTTGGAATACTCCTGGTATTCCTCTTTGGTGCAGACTTGGCCTTGGGGGCAGCTTTGGGTGCTTCCTTGGGCTTAGATGTTGCAGCCCCTGATCTAATAGCATCACCCATAAGCTTTGGTGCCTTGGGTGCTGGTGCAGCAAGCTCTTCTTCTTCTTCCACTTCCATCATGGAAGGCTTCCCAATCACTCTTGCCATGGTTTTCTTGACCCTTTCCTTCCTTTTCTTTCCTTCTGCAGCAACAGGCTCTTTGGGATCAGGCTTCTCAGGCAGTTTAGTTGAGTCTCTGGCTTTGGACATTGGTTGTCTTCCTGCAGGCCTTTTAATCTTCATGCCTGGCTTTGTATGCTTTGCTGAGCCATGCTCCTTTTTGAGTACTACTTTCTTGGAGGTAGCCTCATCTTCTTCTGCTCTATAATCCTCATCTTGTAGTCTGAAGTTCTCTTCTTCCTTTGCCTGGTAGCAGCCTTAGGCAGGTTGCTAGGAGTGCTCCTGCTGCCTTCTTCTGAAGTGTTGGAGGGACTAGTGCCCTCACTCATGTCAATCTGCTCTTCTGACCTGTTCTGACTATCACTCTGGTCTGACATGCTGCAAACACTGACTGCTGACGAAGAGTTATATATGAGATAGAGTGGATGAGCATCACAAAATGCAGAGATTTTTGCAAAAGAATGATTCAAAAATTCAGTTTTAGTTTTTCACAGAAAGCATTTCGGATCAAATGATTTTCAAACTCGGTGATACCGAAGCAGTTTTGGAACCTAAACTGATGAACTCGGTTGGACCGAGTCACAGTTTGGTGGCACCGAGACTGCTAGGGTTTCACAAAGTCCTAAAATCGGTCGCATCGATTAGCAATTCTTGGTCAGACCGAGAGTTACTAGTGCAATGGCATAAGCCAAATCGGTGGGACCGAGTTTTTCAACTCGGTGGGTCCGAGATGGTTTCGGCAGAAACCTATACCTAAATTTTTAAATCTCATCTAATCTACAGATTGCATTGACTGGATAGGAGTGTTTCAATCGTGGCAAGAATCAATAAGAACACAATGTGCTAGGAATCGGACGAGGATAGCACTGTGATCGAGTCCATACCCTAGCTCGGCGATGAACTCGCTACGGCGGCAACGGCGGGGTTGAATTCCGTTGACGGCGGCGGAGACCAGCGACAGGAGGCGGCTGGCGACGAGGAGACGATCCGGAGACCTTGGAGGTAGAGCGAGCTATTGCGCGGGCAAAGGGGTTCAGAGAAATTTCCAAATTTTTTCCCGTGACTATATATAGCCCACCCTGTCGGTGTGACCGAGTGGAACAACTCGGTGGCACCGAGATGCATAACTGTGTTCATTTACAGCAACTCGGTGTGACCGAAAAGTTCAAATCGGTTGCACCGAGATTGAAAACCTAGATCGACTTAGTGATCTCGGTAGGACCGAAATGGAGAAATCGGTCAGACCGAGAATCACAAAGAAGTTTTGGAAGTTTAAGTCTATGACGAATCGGGGACTCCGAGTGCTCCTCACACAGAGTGGTTCGAATATGACTTGATCAAATTTTGTGATGTAGCATGAATAGAGTTTGAGACGAGAAAAGCATAGATAGCTAGAGAAGGTTCTTAGGCATTCTTGTCCATCCACTTGGCCAAAAGAAGAAAGAACCAAACAATCAAAACAACAAGTGGATGTCCTTGAATGAGTAAAATATGCAACCAACGTGCTCACACAATAAGATGACAAATAAAATATGTGACAAAGCATGCACAACAAATTCTAGCATCTATCAAACAATTGGCGATGACTAGGTCATCTATATATGAGTATATTGACTTAGGAGTCAAATGAGAAACATTTTATTATAGGTCATACTCATCGTTTAAGCTCAAGTGGGGTTACCACTTTTACATAATGCATTGATGTGTTCACACCATTAGAGTTGCTTTGACTCAATTCTTAGATTTAAGCTCCCCTAGATGTGAGATCCCCCCTTAGAGGGATGAACTAACCTTGGGTTTTGTCGATGATGACTTCATGTAGGTGTTGAAGATGTGGATGCTCAATGTTGATGTAGATCAATTGGAGCAATCCTTTGGAGTGAGTTCCACTTTCAACTTGCCTACATGGGTTAGTCCCACAAGGAACAAACAAGAATATCCATAGACATAGAGTGATGCACACACAAGATGATGTCCATGAAATCATTAGGTTACCTTGTCCCTTGCCTTACCAACATGAGGGTTTGTGACTCCTTGAACTAGTGCAAGATGTGGAAGTTGATTGCACTTGTCCTTGCCATAATGATATGAGTGAAGAATGTTGGCGGAGTCACCCTCAAGAACTCTCTAGTTCTTCTTCTTCGGGATCCACATCATCTTGATGGGAATCCTTGGAGTTGTAGTTGTACTTGATGAAGTATAACTTCTAGTAGTCTTGGGAATCCACTTGAACGAGGCCTTAGGTGCTTCTTCAAATGCATCAATCTCTTCTTGAAGCTTGTCCTTGCCTTTGTTCTTGTGGTCTTGTGGTGGAAGATCATCTTGAGCTTGTGTTCCCTTGAAGGAAGTAGGATCATACTTCACTTGTTGAGGAACAAACTTCGTCTTGGGGTATTGATCTTCTTCCCACTCAACTCCATTGGCATTGAAATTTCGTTCAAAACCAACACCTTGATTCTTCCGGTGTCTTCCTTGCTTGCGTACAATTTCCTCGAATTGCTTACTCCCGGCAAGGCTCTTGTAAACACCTTTATCTATAATTCCCTTCAATAAGCTATTTTCTTTCTCAAGTGTAACTTGGCTAAGAGAATCATTAGTGGAATCAAGAGAACTACTAGAAGCAACAATATTGGATTTGACATTATTATTGTTACTACTAGAGGAAGTATCTTTCTTGTACTTGTTACTAGACTTGACTTGAGGCATGTAAGTAGATAGGAGTAAGCGCTTGGCAATGTAAGAAGAACTTTTCTTACGGAGATCATCATTGATTGCTTTTAAGAACTCATGCTCTTGCTCAAGATTGAGCTTTTCAAAGCGTAACTTCTCATGAGCCCTTAAAAGTTCTCGATGATCTTCAAGATAGTTTCATGAGCCAACTTAAAAGTGTTTAGTTCTTTAGTTAGAAGCTCAATCTTCTCCTTATCATTGTCATTCGTTTTATCTTGATTAGCATGATTAATTGACGTTTCATCATAGTATTCATCACTAGAGTTGTCAACAAGTAAATCATCATCCACAAGCAAGTCATCTTCATCACTATTGAAATCAACATACTGGGATGTGTTACCTTTGGACCTTTGGCCATGAAGCATCTTCCAATTCCTTCATTTGGTGAATCAAATATGTCGTAGGAGTTGGTTGACACAAGTGCTAGACCGGCAACACCTTCATCTTGAGTATATTCGGAGTCGGAGTGATAGCTTCTCTCGGAGTGTTTGTCATAGTCGGAGCCGGATACCCATTCACCAACATGAGCTTGATGTCTTTGTTTTGTGTAGCTCTTTGATGACTTGTCCTTCCTTTCCGAATCCTTGCTTCTCCGTGAGGATCTTCGTTCATAACGATCATCTCTACTCCTCCTCTCTCTTGGTGGTGATTCTTCTCTTTTGCTTCTTCTTCTTGGAGAATCTTCTCTTCTTTTGTAGGGTGCCGTCCACTCATTGGAATAGTGTCCAGGCCTTCCACAGTTGTAGCAATTGCGCTCTCGACTAGAAGATCTTTTGTCATGGTAAGTCCTTGACTTGGAGCTTCTTTCTTTGCTTCTACTCTTGTAGAATTTGTTGAGGTTCTTCACCATTAAGCTCAATTCTTCATTGAAGGTTTGTTTCTCACTTGATGATGTGGGGGCTTCACTTGAGGCTTTGTAAGCACCACTTGACTTGTTGTGAAGTTCCTCCTTATCCTTGAGTGACATCTCATGAGCAACAATTCTTCCAATGACTTCCGCTGGCTTGAGATCTTTGTAGTTTGGCATCATTTGGATCAATGTTCACACGGTATCATACTTTCCATCCAATGCTCTTAGGATCTTCTTGATGATGAATCATCGGTCATCTCTTCACTCCCTAAGCCGGCAATCTCATTTGTAATAAGAGCAAGCCTAGAGTACATTTCAGCGACACCTTCACCATCCTTCATTTTGAACTTGTCAAGCTGCTTTGGAGCACATCCAACTTGGATTCCTTGACGGATTCGGTACCTTCATGCATATCAATCAAAGTATCCCAAATTTCTTTTGCATTCTCAAGACGACTCATTTTGTTGAATTCTTCGGGGCACAATCCGTTGAAGATGATATCACAAGCTTGAGTGTTGTATTGCAACATCTTCAATTCTTCCGCATTAGCTTCACGGTTCAGCTCTCTCCCATCAAAGAATTCACCTTGCAAGCCAATACAAATAATTGCCCAAACGGCGGGGTTATGTCCGAGAATATGCATTTTCATCTTATGCTTCCAACTAGCAAAGTTAGTACCATCAAATTAAGGACCTTTATGGTGATAATTTCCCTCACTAGACGCCATACTCTCCTAGGTTGTGAAACCAAGGCTATGACCACCAAAGGCTATGGAAATCAAAGCAAATGGAGACCAAAGCTCTGATACCACTTGTAGGACCTTGAAGTATGTCTAGAGGGGGGGTGATTAGACTACTTGACCAATTAAAAACTTAACCTTTTCCCAATTTTAGAGTTTGATAGATTTTAGCTATCTTAGGACAAGTCAAGCAATCATCACACAAATAAAGCAAGCATGCAAAGAGTATATGGGCAGCGGAAATTAAAGCATGCAACTTGCAAGAAAAGGGTTTGGAGGATTCAAACGCAATTGGAGACGCGGATGTTTTTGGCGTGGTTCCGATAGGTGGTGCTATCGCACCTCCACGTTGATGGAGACTTCAACCCACGAAGGTTAACGGTTGCGCGAGTCCACGGAGGGCTCCACCCACGAAGGGTCCACGAAGAAGCAACCTTGTATATCCCACCATGGTCGTCGCCCACGAAGGACTTGCCTCACTAGCGGTAGATCTTCACGAAGTAGGCGATCTCCTTGCCCTTACAAACTCCTTGGTTCAACTCCACAATCTTGCTCTGAGGCTCCCAAGTGACACCTAGCCAATCTAGGAGACACCACTCTCCAAGAAGTAACAAATGGTGTGTTGATGATGAACTCCTTGATCTTGTGCTTCAAATGATAGTCTCCCCAACACTCAACTCTCTCTCATAGGATTTGGATCTGGTGGAAAGAGGGTTTGAGTGGAAAGCAACTTGGGGAAGGCTAGAGATCAAGATTCATATGGTAGGAATGGAATATCTTGGCCTCAACACATGAGTAGGTAGTTCTTTCTCAGAAATGGTAAGTTGGAAGTGTAGGTTCAGTCTGATGGCTCTCTTCACAAATGAAGAGGAGGTGGAGGGGTATATATAGCCTCCACACAAAATCTAACCGTTACACACAATTTACCAAACTCGGTGGGACCGATTCAATAGACTCGGTCGGACCAATTTAGTAAACCTAGTGACCGTTAGTGATTTTCGGTGGGACTGGCATGCAACACGGTGAGACCGATTCGGTTAGGGTTAGGGCATAACGTAATCTCGGTAAGACCGATTACACAAACTCGGTGAGACCGATTTTGGTAATAAGCTTTCAGAGAGTTGGTCGTAAACTCGGTGGGACCAATTTGCTCTTTTCGGTGAGACCGAAATGTTACAAAAGGGAAGCAGAGAGTTTACATTGCAATCTCGGTGGGACTAATCGCTCACTTCGTTAGACCGAAACGTTACGAAGGGAAACAGAGATATTACAATCCCATCTCGGTGAGACCGAGATCCCTATCGGTAGGACCGATTTTCCTAGGGTTTGTGGCAGTGGCTATGACATTTGAAATCGGTGGCGCCGGGTAGGAAGAATCGGTGTGACCGATTTTGGCTTTATGTTTAGGTCATTTGTGGATTGTGAGAAAGTAGCTGAGGGTTTTGGAGCATATCACTAAGCACATGAAGCAAGAGGCTCATTAAGCAACACCTCATCCCTCCTTGATAGTATTGGCTTTTCCTATAGACTCAATGTGATCTTGGACCACTAAAATGTAAAATGAAGAGTCTTGAGCTTTTGAGATTGAGCCAATCCTTTGTCCTTAGTATTTTGAGGGATCCACTTTCATCATCCATGTCATGCCATTCATTGAGCTTTCCTGAAATAATAGTCTTGGAATAGCATTAGCTCAATGAGCTATATGTTGTTATGAATTACCAAAACCACCTAGGGATAGTTGCACTTTCACACTTGTCATTGCACGAGAGTGCGGCATAGGTATTAGTGATGCCCAGTCCCAAAATTAAAAATGAATTTACTTTATGTTGTTAAATAATAAATTCCTTGAGAAGTGTTGGTATGGAAGGCACCCGTGGATACGGTTAGCCATGGAAAGTGAAAGTATGGTGGAAAAAGGAATAAACTTTATTTTCTGTTTGGGAACCGCCTATGGTATATCTAGCATGGAAAGTATTGGGAACTACTCGATCTTTTTCGTTGACAGGAAAAGCATGCCTCTCAAAATGTTTTATCTCTATCTTCTTCGCTTTGAGCTCTGGCACCTCTACAAATCCCTACTTCCCTCCCCTAAGGGCCTTTCTGTTTACTTTATGCAATTTTTATTTTTATTTTGAGTCTCCATCTTCTCTTATAAAGCACCAACTAAGGGGCACTATGATCGTACATGAGCATTGGGTGTAGCTAATATACGAGTGTGTTTCATGAGGATCAATGATTGAGCATAATGGGCTAGGGATAACTTGCATTAGTGTTGATATTTTGAAAGACATGGTTGCTTGTTGATATGCTTGAGTATTAAAGTCCCCATGTCAAAACTAGACTATTGCTTTGAACCATATAAAAGTCCAAATGTCCATGCTATAAAGAAAATAATATGTGATGAACATGTTAGGCAGCATTCCACATCAAAAATTCTGTTTTTATCATTTACCTACTCGAGGACGAGTAGGAATTAAGCTTGGGGATGCTGACACGTCTCCAACGTATCTATAAATTTTTATTGTTCCATGCTATTATATTATCATTCTTGGATGTTTTAAAATCATTTTATATCATTTTTTGGGACTAACCTATTGACATAGTGCCCAGTGCCAGTTGCTGTTTTCTGCTTGTTTTACGTCGCATGAATATACCAAATGGAGTCCAAAGGCAGCGAAATTTTTTGTGGATTTTTTTGGGACCAGAAGACACCTGTTGGGCCAAAGAAGTGCCAGAGGGGTGCTCCGAGGGGAGCACAACCCACCAAGGCATGCCTGGGGGCGCAGGTGCGCCCAGGTGGGTTGTGCCCACCTCGGTGGCCTCCCGCACTGCCTCTTTTCTCTATAAATACCCCAATATTCCAGAAACCCTAGGGGAGTCGACGAAAATCAATTCCAGCCTCCACAAGTTCCAGAACCACCAGATCCAATCTAGACATCATCATGGAGGGGTTCATCATCCTCATTGGTGCCTCTCCGATGATGCGTGAGTAGTTCAATGTAGACCTACGGGTCTGTAGTTAGTAGCTAGATGGCTTCCTCTCTCTCTCTTTTGAATCTCAATACAATGGTCTCTTGGAGATCCATATGATATAACTATTTTTTGCGGTGTGTTTGTTGGGATCCGATGAACTTTGAGTTTATGATAAAATCTATGTTTTTATCCATCAAAGTTATTTGAGTCTTCTTTGATCTCTTATATGCATGATTACTTATAGCCTCATATTTCTTCTCTGATATTTGGGTTTTGTTTGGCCAACTTGATCTATTTATCTTGCAATGGGAAGAGGTGCTTTGTGATGGGTTCGATCTTACGGTGCTTGATCCTAGTGACAGAAGGGGAACCGACATGTATGTATCGTTGCTATTAAGGATAACAAGATGGGATCTATTTCTACATAAATAGATCTTTTCTACATCATGTCATCGTTCTTATTGCATTACTCCATTTCTCCATGAACTTAATACACTAGATGCATGCTGGATAGCGGTCGATGTGTGGAGTAATAGTAGTAGATGCAGGCAGGAGTCGGTCTACTAATCTTGGACGTGATGCCTATATAATAATCATTGCCTCGATATCGTCATGATTATTTGAAGTTCTATCAATTGCCCAATAGTAATTTGTTTACCCACTGTACGTATTTTTCTCGAGAGAAGCCACTAGTGAAATCTACGGCCCCCGGGTCTCTTCTTTATTATATTTGCCTTCGCGATCTATTTTTATTTGCTTTTATTTTCAGATCTATTAATCCAAAAACCCAAAAATACCTTGTTGCAATTTTATTTATTTATTTTGTTTCGCGTTCCCGCGAGATCTATTTATCCAATCTACTACAATTTTACCTATGTTTTTACCCGTGAGGGATTGACAACCCCTCTTACGTCGGGTTGCAAGTATTTGATCTTTGTGTGCAAGAGCCGTTTACGTGGTTCTCCTACTGGTTCGATAACCTTGATCTCATCACTGAGGGAAATACCTACCGTTGTTGTGCTGCATCATCCCTTCCTCTTTGGGGAAATACCGACGTAGTTCAAGCAAACATCACCTATCACACATACAAAGTACTTCTTGTTTCATACTTGTTCTAGGTAAAGTGAACATTACGCGTGCGTAGAGTTGTATCGGTGGTCGATAGAACTTGAGGGAATATTTGTTCTACCTTTAGCTCCTCGTTGGGTTCGACACTCTTACTTATGAAAGGGGCTACAATTGAACCCCTATACTTGTGGGTTATCAGATAACAAGATGGGGTCTATTCCTATATCAATAGATCTTGTCTAGATCATGTCATCGGTCGTATTGCATTACTTCGTTTCTCCATGAACTTAATACACTAGATGCATGTTGGATAGCGGTCGATGTGTGGAGTAATAGTAGTAGATGCAGGCAGGAGTCGGTCTACTAATCTTGGACGTGATGCCTATATATTGATCATTGCATGGATATCGTCATAATTATTTGAGGTTCTATCAATTGCCTAACAGTAATTTGTTTACCCACCGTGTGCTATTTCTTGAGAGAAGCCACTAGTGAAATCTACGGCCCCCGGGTCTATTATTCATCATATTTGCTTTGAGATCTATTTTTATTTGCTTTTGTTTTCAGATCTATTATTCCAAAAACCCAAAAATACGTTGTTGCACTTTTTTGTTACTTATTTTATTTTGTGTTATTGCGAGATCTATTTATCCAAAATCATACAAACCAATCTATCTTTTACCCGAGGAGGGATTGGCAACCCCTCTTACGCGTCGGGTTGCAAGTATTTGTTCTTTGTGTGCAGGTACCGTTTACATAGTGTTGCTTGGTTCTCCTATTCGATTGATACCTTGGTTACACAACTGAGGGAAATACCTACCGTAGCTATACTACATCATCCCTTCCTCTTTGGGGAAATACCGACGCAGTTTCAAGTGACATCAGTGCTGGACAAAGACAAAGAGGTGGATGGTGGCGACGGCTACATGGGGTACCGTCGGCGGAGGCCAGGTTAGAGCACGGCGGTAGTGCTCGAAGTAGGTCAACAACTCAACAGCGCGACGATGCGGCTTGAACTACATCGGTATTTCCCCAAGGAGGAAGGGATGATGCAGCATAGCTACGGTAGGTATTTCCCTCAGTGATGAGACCAAGGTTATTGAACCAGTAGGAGAACCATGCAACACTATAAACGGTACCTGCACACAAAGAACAAATACTTGCAACCCGACGTGTAAGAGGGGTCGTCAGTCCCTCCCGGGTAAAAAGATAGAGAAATTTGTAGTAGATTGGATAAATAGATCTCACGGAAAGGCGAAATAAAATAAATAAAAAATACAGCAAGGTATTTTTGGGATTTTGGATTAATAGATCTGAAAATAAAAGCAAATAAAAATAGATCTGGAAGGCAAATATGATAAAGAAGAGACCCCGGGGCGTAGATTTCACTAGTGGCTTCTCTCGAGAAAAATAGCATATGGTGGGTAAACAATTACTGTTGGGCAATTGATAGAACTTCAAATAATTATGACGATATCATGCAATGATCATTATATAGGCATCACGTCCAAGATTAGTAGACCGACTCCTGCCTGCATCTACACCTGTTACTCCATACATCAACAACTATCCAGCATGCATCTAGTGTATTAAGTTCATGGAGAAACGAAGTAATGCAATAAGAACGATGACATGATGTAGACAAGATCTATTCATGTAAGAATAGACCCCATCTTGTTATCCTTAATAGCAAGGATACATACATGCCATGTCCCCTTCTGTCACTGGGATTGAGCACCTTAAGATCGAACCCATCACAAAGCACCTCTTCTCATGGCAAGAAAAAACCAATCTAGTCGGCCTAACTAAACCAAAGATTCGGAGAAGAAATACGAGGCTCTAAGCAATCATGCATATAAGAGATCAAAGCTCAAATAACTTTCATGTATAAAACAGATCTGATCATAAACTCAAAGTTAATCAGATCCCAACAAACACACCGCAAAAAGAGTTACATCAAATAGATCTCCAAGAGACCATTGTATTGAGAATCAAAAGAGAGAGAAGAAGCCATCTAGCTACTAACTACGGACCCGTAGGTCTACAATGAACTACTCACGCATCATCGGAGAGGCACAAATAAGGATGATGAACCCCTCCGTGATGGTGTCTAGATTGGATCTGTGGTTTCTGGAACTTGCGGCGGCTGGTATTGTGTTTCATCGACTCCCCTAGGGTTTTTGGATTTTTGGGGTATTTATAGAGCAAAGAGGCGGTACGGGAGGCGTCCTAGGTGGGCGCAACCCACGAGGGCACGCCTGGGCCCCCAGGTGCGCCCAGGTGGGTTGTGCTCCCCTCGGAGCCCCCCTTTGGTACTTCCTTGGCCCATCGTGTGTCTTCTGCTCCAAAAAAATTCTCCAAAAATTTTTGCTGTGTTTGGACTCCGTTTGGTATTGACTTTCTGTGAAGTAAAAAGCAAGCAAAAAACAGCAATTGGCACTGGGCACTATGTCAATAAGTTAGTCCCGGAAATGATATAAAGTTGCTATAAAATGATTGTAAAACATCCAATAATGATAATATAACAACATGGACAAATAAAAAATTATAGATACGTTGCAGACGTATCAACATCCCCAAGCTTAATTCCTGCTCATCCTCGAGTAGGTAAATGATAAAAACAGAATTTTTGATGTGGAATGTTGCTTATCATGTTTATCACATATTCTTTTCTTTTGTAGCATGGACATTTGGACTTTTATATGATTCAAAGCAATAGTCTAGTTTTGACATGAAGATTTCAATACTCAAGCATATCAACAAGCAACCATGTCTTTCAAAATATCAACACTAAAGCAAGTTATCCCTAGCCCATGATGCTCAATCATTGATCCATTCAAGAAACACAATTGCATACTAAAGCAAGTTATCCCTAGCCCATGATGCTCAATCATTGATCCATTCAAGAAACACACTTGCATATTAGATACACCCAATGCTCAAGTACGATCATAGTGCCCCTTAGTTGGTGCTTTATAAGAGAAGATGGAGACTCAAATAAAAAAATTGCATAAAGTAAATAGAAAGGCCCTTCGCAGAGGGAAGTAGGGATTTGTAGAGGTGCCAGAGCTCAAAGCAAAAAAGATAGAGAAAATATTTTGGGTGGCATGCCTTTCCTGTCAACGAAAACGATCGAGTAGTTCCCAATACTTTGCATGCTAGATATATCATAGGCTCCCAAACAGAAAATAAATTTTATTCCATTTTGCACCATACTTTCACATTCCACGGCTAACCGTATCCACGGGTGCCGTCCAAACCAACACTTCCTAAGGAATTTATTATTTGACAACATAAAGTAAATTCATTTTTCATTTCGAGACTAGGCATCCCTAATACCTTTGTCGTACTCTCGTGCAATGACAAAAATCAGGATTCTATCGCGCTTCTTTGATTTTTCAAAATTATTTTACTGGACACAAAATTTTCTGTTTTTCAACAAGATCAAATCAACTATCACCCAACATGATCCCAAAGGCTTTGCTTGGCACAAACACTAACTGAAACACAAAAACACAATCATAATAGTAGCATAATTTTTCAAACACTCAAGAACAGAAAGAAAAAGACAAAAATAAATTTTATTCATTGGGTTGCCTCCCAACAAGCGCTATCGTTTTATGCCCCTAGCTAGGCATAATGCATAGATCTAAGTGTTGTCATCTTTATTCCTAGATCCGTAAGATGCCCTCATGATTGATTCATATGGTGGCTTAATTCTTGTTCTAGGGAAATGTTCCATTCCCTTTCTCAGTGGAAATTGAAATTTAATATTGCCTTCTTTCATATCAATCACGGCACCAATGGTACGTAAAAACGGTCTACCAAGTATAATTGGACAAGAAGGATTGGAACCAATATCAAGAACAATAAAATCTATGGGCACATAATTCCTATTTGCAAGAATAAGAACATCATTAATTCTTCCCATAAGCTTTTTAATAGTAGGATCCGCTAAGTGCAAATTTAAAGAACACTCTTCAATATCCGTAAGACCAAGCACATCACATAAAGATTTCAGAATTGTAGAAACACTAGCACCCAAATCGCATAAAGCAAAACACTATAAGTTTTTGGGGAAATTTTGTTTTTGCCACTCTAGATTTTGCCAATTTTTCTTATGCCACTCTAAAATTTGACATCTCACTTTTGCCACTCTTAGTTTTCACTAAGTATCGCAAATGCCACTCTGTCAGGTTTAGGCACGTTTTGACCAAACGGAGTAGGTAAAAGACCATATTGCCCTTGGTTTTTTGTTTTGCTTTTGCCACTCCAGTTTTCATAATTTGGAATTTTACTGATATCTGACAAAAACAATAGACCATTGGTTCGGCTGAGTTCATCTGCTAATAAGAAAGAAAATTGCAAACAAATAAAGCAGCCACGCATCCATATGTTAATACATCTCTGATTCACTGCACTTTCACACACATCATCAGGCACGCAAGGTACAACACATACATATATGCTGATATGCATACCATCTCACCAATTCAGCCGAATTGAACACAAATCAACATCAAGGATCAAGCACGCACTAAGCCCAACACATAGCATGATCTCCGATTCACCATATGTAGATAAAGTAGGGAGCGCTGGAGATGCATATAGGACATGGGAGCGCTAATTGGAGATGCATCTAGCTCCACTCCCGCATCTAGGATGGATGGAAGCGCTGATTGGAGGCAACGGCATGGACGCACGAGAGTACGTCGCAGCCATGGAGAAGAGCGGCAGGAGATGGACGAGGAGGCTTGCCCACGCAGTCGATGCTGATGATGAGGCGGAGCTCTGGAGGCGCACAGGCAGCATTGGAGACAAGATAGAGGCGCGCAGGCCCATGGGCTCCTAGATCCTGGGTGAGCAGGGGTTGCGTCTCCATCCGGGACGAGAGGAGGTAGGTGAGGTGGGTCGTTGCCGTCATTTGGGCACGATGAGAGCGGCACGGTGCGAGGAGGTAGGCCTCGCCGGCGGGGCTCCTCCATGAGGAGTGCAACCGACGCCCAGGAATCGCGCTCGACCAGCGATGGGCCAGGCAGGTGAGCCGCGGCCGCCAGGGCGTGAGCGCCGCGCCTCCGGCTGGAGGTGGCTGGCTGCGATGGCATGCGGGGACGACGACCGGAGATGGCGACGTGGTGGCTGGATTCTGGCGGCGGTGACCAGGTGCGGGTGTGTGTTGCTGATAGGTCAGCTCAGGACGAGTATGTGTATATATTAGGGCCCGGGTCACTTCCAAAGTGGACCCACAAGTCACTAGGGGCAACTTATGTCATTTTTACAAAAACTGATAGGTTTTTTCATGGTCAACTGGGTAGAAGAAACGGTCAACTCACGGAAGTGTAACAGAGTGGCATTTGTGATACATTGTCAAAAGCTAAGAGTGGTAAAACAAAATTTTCCCTAATTTTTTATCTTGACTTTGATAGTAGGTTCCCATTCATCATGTAATTTTGTAGGGATTGAAATCTATAATTCCAACTTTTCTTCCAAAGCTTTCATCATAGCATCGATGATATGTTTAGTAAAAGCTTTATTTTGTTCATAAGCATGGGGTGATTTTATCATGGATTGCAACAAAAATACAATCAATCAAAGAGCAATCACCATAATTAAAGTCTTTGTAAACCAAAAGAGTGGGCACATCACTAGTTAAAGTTTTGACCTCTCCAAACCCACTTTTATCAATTTTTTCAACAAGATTTTCACCCTCCAAATTATCGGGACGCCTTCTAACTAAAGTTGACTCTTCTTCAGTCCGTTTATCATCAATTTTAAGTTTACTAAACAAATAATCAATAGAAGAAACACCAATCGTTTTAAGATCTTAGTCATTTTTATGAAAGCAATCACTAGAAAACGCCTTTTCTAAAAATTCTCTATTAGCTCTAAGCATAGCGGTTCTTTTCTTACTTTCATTCATAGAAACATATAAAGCTTTTGTTGATTGCTCAACCTTAGGCACAAAAATTTTCAACTTGAGATTTTCTACATCATGAGAAATTCTGTTAATGCTTCTAGACATATCCTCAATCTTATTCAACTTTTCTTCTATCGTAGTATTAAAATTCTTTTGAGCATTAATAAATTCTTTAATATTACTCTCAAGATCAGAGGTGTTCCTGTTATTATTATAAGAAGGATTACCATAGGAGTTACCATAATTATTAGAGGAATTTCCCGTAAAAGGCCTAGGATTACAATTACCTCTATAAGCATTGTTATTGAAATTGTTTCGGGAGACAAAATTCACATCTACGGAATCACAATTTTGCTCAATCAAAGTAGACAAAGGCACATCATTAAGATCAATAGGATCACTTTTATGAGAATACAACTTCATAAGAGCATCAACTTTTTCACTCAAAGAATTTATTTCTTCAATTGAATTAACCTTTTACTAGTAGGAGCTCTTTCGGTATGCCATTGTGAATAATTTGCCATAATATTATCAAGCAATTTAGTAGCTTCACCCAAAGTAATTTCCATAAAAGTACCACCCTCGGCGGAATCTAAAAGATTTCTAGAAACAAAATTCAATCCCGCATAAATTTTTTGTATGATCATCTAAAGATTTAAACCATGAGTAGGACAATCTCTTAGCATCAATTTCATTCTTTCCCAAGATTGGGCAACATGTTCATGCTCAGGTTGCTTAAAATTCATGATTTGAGTCCTAAGGGAAATAATTTTTGCAGGCGGAAAATACTTAGTAATAAAAGCATCTTTACAATTATCCCAAGAATCGATATTATTGCGAGGCAAAGAAGAAAACCAAAATTTTGCACGATCTCACAAAGAAAACGGGAATAATTTCAACTTCACAATATCAATGTCCACATCTTTTTTCTTTTGCATATCGCATAATTCCACAAATGTGTTAAGATGGGACGCGGCATCCTCATTAGGAGTGCCGGAAAACTGATCTTTCATAACAAGATTCAACAAAGCGGCATTAATATCACAAGATTCTGCACTAGTGGCGGGAGGAGCAATCGGAGTGCTAATAAAATCATTATTATCGGTATTGGAAAAGTCACACAACTTGGTGTTCTCTTGAGTCATCGTGACTATGCAAACAAGATTGCACACAAAAACTGATCTAACGAGAAAATAGCGAACGAAAAAGAGGGCGAATAAAACAGCATTTTTTTGTTAAGTGGTGGAGATGAAAACGAGAGGCAAATGGAAAATAATGCAACTTACAAGGAGATGAGATTTGTGATTATTTTCTTGATGGAACCTGATAGTTGTTGATGATGTCTCCCTAACAACGGTGCCAAAAATTCCTTTTGATGCGGCTTGAACTACGTGGTATTTCCCCAAAGAGGAAGGGATGATGCAGCACAATTACGGTAGGTATTTCCCTCAGTGATGAGACCAAGGTTATCGAACCAGTAGGAGAACCACGCAACACTATGTAAACGGTACCTGCACACACAGAACAAATACTTGCAACCTGACGTGTAATAGGGGTTGTCAATCCCTCCCGGGTATAAAGATAGATAAATTTGTAGTAGATTGGATAAATAGATCTCGCGGAAACGCGAAATAAAATAAATAATAAAAAAATTCAGCAAGGTATTTTTGGGTTTTTGGATTAATATATCTGAATATAAAAGCAAATCAAAATATATCTCGAAGGCAAATATGATAAAGAAGAGACCCCGGGGCCGTAGATTTCACTAGTGGCTTCTCTCAAGAAAAATAGCATGCGGTGGGTAAACAAATTACTGTTGGGCAATTGATAGAACTTCAAATAATTATGATGATATCTAGTCAATGATCATTATATAGGCATCACGTCCAAGATTAGTAGACCAACTCCTGCCTGCATCTACTACTATTATTGCACACATCGACCGCTATTCAGCATGCATCTAATGTATTAAATTCATGGAGAAACGGAGTAATACAATAAGAACGATGACATTATGTAGACAAGATTTATTCATCTAGGAATAGACCCCATCTTGTTATCCTTAATAGCAACAATACATACGTGTCATGTCCCCTTCTGTCACTAGGATTGAGCACCGTAAGATCGAACCCATCACAAAGCACCTCTTCCCATGGCAAGAAAAATCGATCTAGTCGGCCTAACTAAACCAAAGATTTGAAGAAGAAATACGAGGCTATAAGAAATCATGCATATAAGAGACCAAAACTCAAATAACTTTCATGGATAAAATAGATCTGATCATAGACTCAAAGTTCATCGGATCAGAACAAACACACAGCAAAAAGAGTTACATAAAATAGATCTCCAAGATACCATTGTATTAAGAATCAAAAGAGAGAGAGAAATCCATCTAGCTACTAACTATGGACCCATAGGTCTACAATGAACTACTCACGCATCATCGGAGAGGCACCAATGAGGATGATGAACCCCTCCGTGATGGTGTCTAGATTAGATCTACGATTTCTGGAACTTGCGGCGGCTAGAATTGTGTTTCGTCGACTCCCCTAGGGTTTTTGGATTTTTGGGGTATTTATAGAGCAAAGAGGCGGTGCGGGAGGCGGCTGAGATGGGCACAACCCACCAGGTGGGTTGTGCTCCCCTCGAAGCCCCCCTCTGGTACTTCCTTGGTCCATCGTGTGTCTTCTGGTCCAAAAAATTCTCCAAAAAGTTTTGCTATGTTTGGACTATGTTTGGTATTGATTTTCTGCGAAGTAAAAAACAAGCAAAAAATAGCAACTGGCACTGGGCACTATGTCAATCAGTTAATCTCAAAAAATGATATAAAGTTGCTATAAAATGATTGTAAAACATCCAAGAATGATAATATAACAGCATGGAACAATCTAAAATTATAGATACGTTGGAGACGTATCACGCGACAAAGACTGTGCGCGGACGTTGGCGTTACCGCGTCTAGGGTGGCGGCGTGGGCGTATACCACGTAGAAGTCGACACACAGGGACGGCAGAGTGGACTGCGTGCCGCGGAGCTACGGCCCGAAGGAGCAACGCAGCAGCAGCGTGCGAGACGGGGCCACGGCGGGGAAGACCTCAGGGCAGTGGCAGGACCTCGTGCCACGCTCACTACGGCCTGATGGGGCGACGCAACGGCAACGCGAGGGTCGGTGCAGCCACAAGGACGGCCTGGAGCGGACGACCTTGGGGTGGTGGTGGACCGTGAGCCGCGACACTACGGCCCGAAGGGGTGACACAGCGACAGCGCGCGGGTCGGCGTAATCGCAGGAACAACCTCGGGACGGTGATGTGGACCACGTGCTTGCTTAGTGATTTTCGTAAGTTCATTTAGTCAGATGTTTTGAATATATGTGGCTACGGTTAGATGGCTGCATCCCTCATCCATGTCTGCGGACTGGTCCCCTCTGTCTGTTGACGGATGCGGGAGGAAATTTATGGGTCGCCATTGGAAATGCCCTAAGCATACATTGATGAGGGATGCCACGTGAAGGTCTCTGTGCAGATCGATCTGGTCACCATATGGCATGATGGCCCTCCTGCTGCTTGGCCTCCATGGACTGTGAGTAGCACATGGGGGACAAGTCAGCGCTGGACGACCCAAGCGACCAACGCACGAGCATGCTGCCATGCGTGAGGCCTGGGAGTTGGGGGCTGGTAGATCCCGGTGGAGGTGAAGTGGAGGTTTCCCTATTATAATAGGGGCGACGACAGCCGACGTAGAACAGCATGCATATGGCGAGGCTGGGAAGAAGCGCAGGCGGGTGTCCCCAATAGCGCCGCGAGCCACGCCAGCCCGTACAGCCGGAGATGATGAAGATGTCGGTATAGTCGCGTAAAGGATCCACTGACAGTGGGCGACGCAAATTGATCTAGATTGGAGAACCAAAAAAGAACACCGACAAACTGATCGGCGAGAGAGAAAAAACTTCAATCAACGGATCGAGAAAAAAGACTCTCTAGGGCAATTGGTCACCGACGAACCCTACATACAGGCGGCGCGGCCCCCGGTGGCAATCATGGAGGTCGACCGCCCCAGGGGCGGGGCGGTACGGAAGTGACAATGGCGGCTAGGGTTTTGGATTGATGTTAGGTTGATACCATGTTGTAGGGATAGAGAGGGAATTGGTGGAATTATTGATGTATTATCTGAGCCTCGTGGGCATATATATATATATATATATATATATATATACATATATATATATATATATATATATATATATACATGCATAAACACTATTCTGATCACAACCTGAACTGCCTGAGTAACGCGCCTGAACTTCCCTCTGTACGAACCCGACCTTCGGGCTATCTTCGCAACCGTGGCTTCCCCCGTGAATTATTCTGGTTAGTCGTGTTCTATATGATGTTAGTGTAATCTAGAAACGTTTTTTAGCAACTAAATACTGGTTTTAAATAGGAATCTCGCTCGTTGTCGAATTTTGCTCTCGGGTCGTGATGAAATTGTGTTTTTTGCAATTTTACTGCCTGAGTTGTTCGACCTGAACTTCTCCCAGTGCTAGGTTGAACTTCCGCCAACATTGCCCAAATGGGGCTTGCGATATACTGTTGGAAAGCTATGGACACCAGTATTCAGACCGAAGTTAATTTTTTGCGAAAATGTAAGCGGTTTAAGAGCAGTTTTGAAAACCGTTTTTTCTTCATACAAAAAACGTGAATCATATTTTCAATCGCATTTCTAAACCATTTATCGGAATGAGGCAAATAATATGGCGTTGGAAAGCTGCTGCAAAACCGCTCCTTCCACATGTTTAAAGTTTTCTCTAATTCCCTACGGTTAAAGAGTAATTTGGAAAATCGTAAAATTTCACAAACCGAACAGCCGATTTCGTATTTTTTATGTTATTTCTAAACGACTAAACCAATTGAGGCAAATGATATGGCGTTGGAAAGCTTATGAAAATGCGCTAGTTTTTCATTTACAAAGTTTTTTCTAGTTTTAAATGGTTTAAGAGTAGTTTAGAAAACAGTACAAGTTCCACCGAGTTCGTATTTTCGATCTATTTTTTTAACCGTATATCCGAATGCAGCAAATGATATGGTGTTGGAAAGCTTGAGGAAATGCGAAACTTTTTGTTTTATATTGTTTCTCCGAATTCCTTACTGTTTTATGTCAATTTTCAAAATGGCTAAAAATGTATTTTCACTGTAATTTCTACAAACTTTAACGGAATGGGGCAAATAATATACCGTTGAAAAGCTAAGGAAAATGCAAAACTTTTTCATGTTGATGGTTTTCTGTGGTTCCCAGTCGTTTGCAAGTAATTTTGAAAATGGCGAGATCATTTGTTCTGCCTTTATCGTGAAACAGATCCTTCAAAAATGCACCACGTGAAGAACCTGAACTTCTCGGCATGTCTACTTGAACTTTACTCTGTTTTTCACGTGCTTTTTTTTGCTCGTAGATCTCCATCTACTGCTTGTAGCTCTCCATCCACTCACCAGAATTGAGCAAGTGATATACCGATGGAAAGCTGATGTAAACACGAAACTTTTCCGTGTTGATCATTTTTTCATACTCGTGAAGATTTTAAAAGTTTTTCATCTGAAATTCATTTAGCATAGTAGTTGAACTTTCTGCTGTTTTCACGTTGAACTTCTGTGACGTATTTTCGTTTGTAATTTTCTCATCCATTCGTTAGTGTTACACAAAATATATCCCTTTTGTACAAATCTCTATCAGCAATAATTTTTTTAACTTTCTATGACCAAGGACTTGAACTTAGACAAATGATATTCCTGCGATTTTGTAGTAAATTAGAAAATGACGATATCATGATTTCTGTCTTCATCGCGAATGGAAATGCACTGCGTGAAGTAGTTGCACTTCTCAGGCATGTCTGTTTGAACTTCACTGCTTTTGACGTTGTTTTTTGCCCGTAACTCACAAACCACTTACCGGAATTGAGCAAATGATATACCGATAGAAAGTTGTTGAAAACACGCAACTTTTTTGTGTTGATCAGTTTTTATACTCGCGATGGTTCGAATTTTTTTTTTTTTGAATGCGTAAAAATGTGTTTTTAATGGTATACATTAAACTTTCAAACCATTCATCGGAATGTAGCATATAATATACCGTTGGGAAGCTTATGAATAGGAGCATCTTTTTCATGTACACAGACGTTACAATTTTTTGTAGTTTGCGAGCAGTATTAAATATGGCAAAAACAACATCATTTTTACCTGTTTTTAAATGTAATTGAAGGTCGGACATCTCGCACTTGAGATATTGAACTTCACTGGGAGTAGCACGTGAACTTCTTGCAACAACCATATTTTAAGCTTTTTGTTTTATATTCTTATATTCCTACCTGAAACGCATTCCGTGTAGTAGTTGAACTTCATGTTGTTTTCACCTTGAATTTCTGTCACATATTTTTGTTCAACCTCTCTCACAAGAATTTTTGAACTTTATCGGGCCGAGCACTTGAACTTCTAGTAACAATTTTTTTTGGACTTTGCCTTTTTTATTCTTTTTTTCTCATACGAAAACACACACCATGCAGTACATGAACTTCTCGTTATTATCAATTTGAACTTCTCTCTATTTCGTATAGTAACGAAAAAATTCTAATTTTTTTACACCCATAACATTTTCTTCAAACTCTCCAATTTATTAAATTTGAACTTCTAGAGTTAACATTATCCTATGTGACACTTGTTTTCTTCTTGGTATATAAATTTTGAACTACTCGGTTATTTTAAATTGAACTTCTTGGTTTATTCTTTAGTAACGGGAGAAATCCAAGTTTTGTAAAAAAAAATTAAACCACTATTTATAATCTGAACTTCTGTTGTTTTATTCTTTAGTAAGGAGGAAAATCTGAGTTTTTTATATACATTTGAACTAGTCCGTTGTTTTAGTTTGAAATTAATGGTTCCATTCTTGTAATAACGAGAAAAATCTGAGTTTCTAATATACATCGAACTATTCTATTATTTAAAATTGAACTTCTTAGTTTTTACTTTTGCTAGGAGTGGTTTAGTAAACTTCCAATTGCTCTACTATTTAAACATGAACTTTTTATATTATTTTTGAGAAATGGAGAAAATTTGTTTTTCTTTCTTTAATACACTTCAGACTTCTCTATTTTTAAAATTTGAACTTCATTTTTTTGGTTCGCCTCTTTAGTTTTGGATACCCAATGTGTGTGTTTTGCCATGAGCGAACATTTTGAACTATCCACGGTAGAGAATAAGAACTTCGCATCCACATTTTTTTGTCTCAAGAAATGCTCACTTTTTTGCTTTTAGTTTTGAACTTCTATGCTCTATTTTTTGTAACAATTTCATGAAGGAGAAGGAAAGCAGCAACATAATGTGTGTGAGAGAGCAACTAGTTGGGGAAACCATCCAGCACATGATACTTTTTATTTTAAACATAGAATACTTTTTTTATCAAGTCTTTCCAATTTGAACCTCACTAAAAAATATTGTATTCAATGTTTTTTCTTAGTGTTTCCATATTGGTTGAACTTGCTGCTCTCTCAAGATTGAACTTCTAATTTTTTACTCCATGAACACAAAAAACTAACACTATAAAACCAATATGGAAAACAAACATTACAAAGAAATAGTTTTTTTAATTCAGTGTAATAGCGCGCGCACACACACACGTGCGCACAACTCAGAAGGTGCTTACAATTCTCAGTTTGTGCCACATATGAACACATAGGAGTTCCCTTTCGCATGATCAGTAAAGTGCCATAGTGCATACACAACTTTTCAGTTCTACAAGATTCATGTAAACTGGGAACAATTTGTTTTCACTAAACCCACAAGCTAAACTGTTGTAGGCCTGCAACAATCACAAAGACAACATCTGCAATCTACTATAGTTTTTCTTCTTTCTTCTCTAATATACATTGGACTGCTGCAAGAGATCAGAATAAATGTACATACTAGACATCAGTGCGCCGTGTAAGGCATAGAGTGGCAGACAGGCAAAACGGGACAACAAGATGCAGCGGCAAGGTTCAGAAAAATGAAGCTCTTCCATTCACAGCAGAAAGAGAGAAAACGGGTAACCATTTTTTTATCTGCCTCTTGAACCATTTCTTGGGTGTCTTTGGAGTTTGGAGAGTGTATTTTCTGAATATCAACATCTGAAATCTTTCCCTGCAAGAGCCACAAGATAGATTAGTTTACAACAATGTTCTTACTTGGACAGTGCCTCCACCCCAATCCGTATTGCAGCGAGTCGCATGGAGCACTCCGAATCTTGTCTGTTGGGCGGCATACAAGGCGGACGAGGATGTGCATGCTTCTGGCCCAGGGAGTCGCTGGACGGGAGGTCGCGTTGGCTGTGGTGCAAAAGCTCGGCCTCCTCTCGCCCTCTTGGTAATACATGAACCTGCGCTGTCATTATATTTGTACTTCTTCGCACAGATTGTTGCTTCTCGTCAACATGCACATAGTTTTCAAATCCAGAACCTTAACAAAGTGAGAGAAAAAGAGAGTACGAGCTTGCATGAACTAGCATAAACATGAATGTACATTTATAATGAAAAAACTGCACCACTATCTGAATAGCATTTTTCTGAATTTTATATGCAAAAACTCTCTAAACTTTTCTTCCTCTGTTATGTCTGAACTTCAATTCCGAAAAACAAGAGAACAAGATAATGGTATCTATGGGGGCAGGTGTAGGTGCAAAAGAGCACCAGGAGAGTGCCTCACGTCTCGTCAGCCCAATCTTCAGATGCGTGCACCACTGCCCGCACAAGCTCCAGCACGAAGGAGCACGGGCGGAGGAAGTCACACGGACACAAGTGTGGCACTTGGACTGCTGAAGCAGCAGGCGGAGCAATGTCCTCTGGAGGGCAGCGACTTTAGCTGGACAGCAACATGCAGGGGACGCAGCGTGGGATGCGCGTGGGATGGCCGGCTGCGGCGAGTGGGATTTGGCCGGGGGCTCGCGCTACAGGTGGCCTGACCACGCGCACGCATGATGGAGCGACGGCGGCGCCAGGGGCAGGTCGCGGGGGCGCCATGGGAAGGTCGCGGGGGCGCCCTGGGGCAGGTCGCGGTGGCGGTTGACGGCAGACAGAGGCCACCTCTGCGGTGGAAGCAGGGGAGGAAGGCCGGCGACGATGTGAGTCGGCGGGGAGCGGCGGTGGGGTGGTCGGGGAAGGAGGCCACCACGCGCGAGCGACCGTGGAAGAAGGAGGTTGGGGCGACGGCGCCGGTACCAGTGGATCCAGGAGTCGGCGGGGCCGTTGGAGCTGGGGCTCGGTGGTGTGCGTGGCGGGGACCGATGGCTGCACCGGCGGGTGGAGGTGGTGGTCACTGCACCGGCTCGGCTTCCTGGTGAAGTCGGCGGCGGTGGGGGGGCGGCGGCGGCGGCGCGGGAGCTGGCCGGGGCCAGGCGACGGCACGGGAGGTGGCCGGGGCCCGGTGGTGGTGCGGGGCGGGGAGGGAGGCGGCAGTGGCGCGATGCAGTTCGGGGGAGGGGCCAGATGGGATCGGGGGAGGTTAGGTTAGGGGCGTGTGGGGTAGTTTTTCCTTCTTTTTTTCACCGACCGGGGATCTCAGGAACACAGCACGTCTTTTATATAGGTTCCGACGTGATCCAAATAGTTAGCGCAAGAGAAATTACATAAATTTTCATGAAATATTGAAAAGTTTTCTATTATTTATAAAACATGTACAGAAGAAGAAAAATATTTTACGAAAAATGTTCATAAATTTTAATATTATGCATGTATCTACAAAAGATCCTTCAGAAAATAACAAATGAGAAAAGAAAAACATAACAACCAGGGAAATATATGGACAATGTTTTTGTCTCCCCTAAAGCATAAACAACGCAGGAAAAGAGAAAAAATGTCAAGTTCACATGCTGCACCACAAAAAAAAGCAAAATTGGAAAAAAAGAAACAAGTCACTGGAAAGACACAGAAAATGGCCCTCGCACCTCATCTCATCGCGCAAAGCCCCTGGCCTACGAACAAAAAAGGAGCCCAAACAACCAAAAGACAAAAAAAAGAGAATCGGGCTACACACGCATTAATAGGCCAAAATGATAGAAACCTACTCTCAACACGAATTTGGAAGCGAGTAACGAGCAGACGCTCTCAGCCGGCTAAAAATTAGCAGCACCGTTTGTAGTATTGTTTGTGGAGTAAATTGAATTCATATGGTAAGTTTATGGATCTCCAATGTGATTACTGATAAAGTATAGATTGTGGTAGGCTAGGATTTATTAAGATTGATTCTATTCTTTCCTATACGATTTCTACCTTATCTCTATAAGAGGCATTTTGAATTGTACTCTATATATTTGCCCTCAAGGCTCAATAAAGCACGCGCCCAGGGCCGGCCCTGGTCTATGGCGAGAGGGGCGACGGCCCAGAGCCTAGGCTTTGGGGCCCCCATTATCTGGCTGTGATGCCACCGATTCAACCGTACACTAATCATACACGCAAACGTGTACGATTAAGATCAGGGACTCAAGGAAAGATATCACAATACAACTCTAAAAATAAAATAAGTCATACAAGCATCATAATACAAGCCAGGGGCCTCGAGGGCTCGAATACAAGTGCTCGATCATAGACGAGTCAGCGGAAGCAACAATATCTAAGTACAGACATAAGTTAAACAGGTTGCCATAAGATGGCTAGCACAAACTGGGATATAGATCGAAAGAGACGCATGCCTCCTGCCTGGGATCCTCCTAAGCTACTCCTGGTCGTCGTCAGCGGCCTGCACGTAGTAGTAGGCACCTCCGGTGTAGTAGGAGTCGTCGTTGACGGTGGCGTCAAGCTCCTGGGCTCCAGCATCTGGTTGCGACAACCAGGTAGAATGGAAAGGCGGAAAAGAAGGAGAAAAGCAACCATGAATACTCATCCAAAGTACTCGCAAGAAAGGATCTATACTACATATGCATGGGTATCAGTGTAAAGGGACAATATCGGTGGACTGAACTGCAGAATGCCAGAATAAGAGGGGGATAGCTAGTCCTGTCGAAGACTACACTTCTGGCAGCCTCCATCTTGCAGCATGTAGAAGAGAGTAGATGGTAAGTTCACCAAGTATCATCGCATAGCATAATCCTACCTGGCGATCCTCCCCTCGTTGCCATGTGTGAGAGCGATCACGGAGTTATATCTAGCACTTGGAAGGGTGTGTTTTATTAAGTATCCGGTTCTAGTTGTCATAAGGTCAAGGTACAACTCCAAGTCCTCCTCATCAAGATCACGGCTATTCGAATAGATAAACTTCCTTGCAGGGGTGCACCACATAACCCAACACGCTCGATCCCATTTGGCCGGACACACTTTCCTGGGTCATGCCCGGCCTCGGAAGATCAACACGTCACAGCCCTACCTAGGCACAACAGAGAGGTCAGCACGCCGGTCTAATCCTATGGCGCAGGGGTCTGGGCCCATCGCCCATTGCACACCTGCATGTTGCGTGGGTGGTCGGAAGCAGACCTAGCCTAACAGGCGTTCCAGTCCAATCCGGCGCGCGCCGCTAAGTGGCTGACGTCACGAAGGCTTCGGCTGATACCACGATGCCGAGTGCCCATAACTGTTCTCGCGTAGTTGGTTAGTGCGTATAGGCCAGTGGCCAGACTCAGATCAAATACCAAGATCTCGTTAAGCGTGTTATTATGAAGTAACCGCGAACACGACCAGGGCCAGGCCCACCTCTCTCCTAGGTGGTCTCAACCTGCCCTATCGCTCCGCCACAAAGTAACAGTCGGGGGCCGTCGGGAACCTGTGCCCACCTCTAACAGGGATGGAGCCACCGCCCTTCAAATTTCATCTCCGAATAGTATCATAAGTAATGTAACAGTATAAAGTATATAGCATATGTCCATGATCACCTGCCGAAGTGATCACGACCCAGTAGTATAGCATGGCATACGGACAAGAGTGTAGGGCCAATGATGGAATACTAGCATTCTATACTAAGCAATTAGGATTGCAGTAAGGGTAACAACTGTAGCAACAATGACAGGCTATGCAGCAGAATAGGATTAACTGAAAGCAGTAACATGCTACACTACTCTAATGCAAGCAGTAGAGAGAAGGAATAGGCGATATCAGGTGATCAAGGGGGAGGGCTTGTCTGGTTGCTCTGGCAAGGAGGACGTGTCGTCAACACCGTAGTCGAACTGGGGGTCGCCGGCAGTCTCGGGGTCTACCGGAAAGAAGAGGGGGAAGAAACAATGAATACAATGCAAACAGATGCATGACGATGCATGACAAAGCAAACAGCGGTGCTAGGTGTGCCCTAACGCAGTACTAGGTGATACCGGCAAAGGGGGAAACATCCGGGAAAGTATTCCCGGTGTTTCGTGTTTTCGGACAGATGAACCAGAGGGGAAAGTTGCGTGTTTGCTATGCTAGGGATGTGTGGCGGACAAACGGGTTGCGTATCCAGATTCGTCTCATCGCTCTAAGCAACTTTCATGTACAAAGTTTTTTCATCCGAGATACGGTTTATTTTATATGCTTTTTCAAAGTTTTAAATGATTTTCTAAATTTTTGGATTTAATTTAATTCGAAATACTAAATGAGAAAAATGCTATGTGTACCTAGAGGGTAACAAGCCTCTTAGTATGAGAGGTGGGGGTCCAGGGGTCCAGTCAACAGTGCAGTCAAAAGGTTGACTAGTCAAAGTTTGACTGGTCAATAGGGTCAATGGACCCACATGTCATGGGGTGTAAAATTTAACTAGCACTAAATAAATCTAACAAGGCCTTGTAACTGATTTTGTTTAAGTTACTTAGGGTGTTGGCTCCCATATGTCAGTGTGGGATTAGTTAAATCAGTTAGCACTATAGTTGATTAACGGGACGGGGCCCGGTTGACAGTGAGAGGGGAAGGTGATTAGCGCCCTAATTAAGCCGGTTAGGCGGCGTTAGGCTGGGCTGCACGGCGTTGGCCGTCCGGCCAACTCCGGCGTCGGGAGGGCGCGCGGCTAGGCGTGTTAGAACGCCCCCAGAGAGGCGAGTGGGGTGGTGCCCACGGTTCGTGCCAAGGCCGCCGAAGTCGCCGGCGGTGAGCACGACCGCGACGGCTGCAGAGAAGCGGCCGCGCGGACGAGCGGCAGTGGCGAAGCTCGCGAGCGAGGGTGGGGGTACGTCCACGGCGGGCGCAGGGGCTCGTGGTGAGCGCGGTCTGCGGCGAGCGAGCGCGGCCACGGCGCTGGGACGGAGGGGGGGAAGCGAAAGTGACGACGGGGAGCTCACAATGCAGGATCGGGGAAGCGTTCGGGTAGGCCGGCGGTTGCCCTGGCGGCGAGCAGCAGCTGGGGACGAGGCGGAGGACGAGCAGCTCGGGCACGAGGTGCGACGGAGGAGCTCGAGCAGGGGGGTTGCTGCAGCGCTGCTGGAGGAGGCCAAGTAGCGAAGGCGGCGACGCCATGGCCCTCCGCCGAGCAGAGGATGGCACGAGGAGCTCCTCTTCCTGGCATGATATGTGCATGCAGGTGTGGGAGAGGACGAGGGAAAGTGAGAGAGGGAGAGAAGCGGATCGAGCAGAGCGTTCTGTGATGCGTGTGCGTGTGGCGGCGCACAGGAGGGAACGAGGGCATCAGGAGGTGAGGGCTAGGGTTAGAGCGGGGGTGGCCGGGCTACCTCGGCCCATTATGGCCTGAGGTCCAGTGGGGAGGTAGCGGTTTTCTTTGTTTTAACATTTTTCTTGTTTTGACTTTTCTTTTCTTTTATTTATATTTTCTGTTTTATTTCTAGTTATACGTTAATTTTAGTTTAGTAAAATATGAAAAAAGCTCCTAAATTAATGTTTCAGAAAAACCCACCGCCATAAAATGTTTTACTCCGAAATAAAATAGTTTAGCATTTTATAAAATACCAAAGGCATTTAAATAAATATTTTCGCTACTGCTTCATTCATTTTAGAGTATTTCAACATTTAATAAAAGTGTGGTTTCCCCACTATAATTACCTATGCATTTTTTGTCACCTATAGAACAATTTAGTCTTGATATTTGAAAACTTTTGTTGTTTGCCTGATCTTGAATTCGAATTCGAACCGGTTTCAAACTAACGCGAGATTAGCAAGAGTAATCAAGGTGACGTGACATCATTAGCAGAGGATCACTGTAGCTTAATTATCCGGGCGTCACAATTCTCCTCCACTACAAGAAATCTCGTCCCGAGATTTAAGAGGTAGAGAAGGGGGGAAAGGTCTGGTTACGAAATTCTAACGGATCTTCTCGGTCTTGGTTGCTCTTCTCGAAGTGGTCGATCCATTATATTGATGTCTTCATTTTTCTGCTTCAAGTCATCAAGATGAAGTCGGCATCCTTTCTTCGGGGGTTCCATCGTACTTACGAAAGAATAAGGGGGTATTCTGGGAGAATGAACCTCTACAAGGTTGACTATCTGGTCGATAACATCGGGGAAGGTGGCAGAAATTAACTCTCGAATTGAAACATAAGAAAATATCGAGAGCAAAGTAATGAGGTTTCATGGGATGTTTCGAGCGAGCAGGCAACCGTTCGATGCCTGAAATAGGGCGTGAAAGGGGCTCAAAGCAATCGGGAATAAGTATTGCATTTAATACCAGAATTGAGGATCACACGGAAGGTGGCTCGTGAATTACATACGAGGCCAGGTGCGAGGAACAACCTTAAGAACAGGGGGTGTATAGGAGAGTCGGGTTTCGATCCTGTGGAACTGTGGGTTATGGGCCCACCATGTGGTTAAAAGTAGGAAGGGCGTTGACATCTTGCACGGTCATGATAGCAAGACATGTCAGAGGGTAGCCTATCAGTTATGTCGGCAACAATGTCGGTACCAAGGGCGAGGGACGAAGAGAACCATTTTCCTGCTCGTTGGAACAAGGGGACCAATAGGCAGAGTTCTCGTCCATCGGTGGCTACCAGAATGTCATCAACAATAGTAACAGGGTTACACCAGACAGGATGGTACACCGAGGTGTTTACATAAGCAGGGAAGTATTACTGCTTATATCATATAGATCACAAGAAAGGTTAAGCAAAGCAATGGAAAGGAAAATGTGTTTAAACACGTATTTCAGGGGTATACCTTTCCCAAAGCCAAACAGAGCATGATATCCATGACAGGATATAATGTAGAAAACCCTTTAGGAAAGGGGGAGAAATTTCATGACATTACCCATACAACGGTGTTTGGATAATTTGATAAAGAAAATTTAGCATTGTGCTTCAAATGTTCTTATTGAAATTCGGAGTACCACATACATGCTTTGAGATAGCACTGACATGGTCTTCGAGCAAGTTCGGACTTTGGATACATGAAGGATTCTTCAAGAACAACTTATAGAATAAGTCTTACAATTTCCTCATGGAAGAATGGTTAACCTTGCTAAAAAGGAAACTATAATAATAGGTCCTCCGGGCAGGTGGGTTAGGATGACATCACCTTATCGGGTTAAAGACCAATGTTATAACTCTTGGAAAAGGTTCCAACTATCATATCTGAACGAGGTTCAGATCTGATTGGTGTCAGGATACCTCCGACTTAGGATGCCAGAGAAGAGAAGGTGCAACACAAGTTGACGAGATGACAATGTAAGATTCTCAGGAAATGAACTATGGGAGCAATTTCCAAAACAAGAGTTCATCATTAAACCAAGGAGAGGATGAGGAGGTGGCTGATAGTCTCAGCGACAATTCATCGAGATTTCCAACAAGATGGATTTCCACAATTATGTGAACAAGGAGATAACATTTGTTGGATCAAATGATATAATGATGTATGCTCGAGGAGAACATCCACGAATAACATTGGTTGAAAGGTGCATCCGAAATATGGGCTTAGGTGGCATAATCAAAGTTAGAATGGTGATTTTAGCTACCAACACACTAAATTGGAATAATTGTCCATTAACTCTGAAGCAATAGGGTTGCCAGAGATAATAAATTCGCACAACAGAGTTCACTCAACACGGGAACCAAGAAGGGAATGGTGATGGCGAGAAGCATCACTATACCAAGAATACTTAAGAGGTGGAGCAATCCTCACAACATTCTTGATATAGAAGACAGCAATACTACAAGGTAGAACATAACCTAAGCTAGATAGCAAGGATATCAAGGTACAACACAAAACATGAACAAATTTGTGTTGGGGGAAGGTAAGAATGTTGTCGATGATTACACAAATCATCGAGGGGCAAGGATGGTATTTCTCATCATGAATCCGATTGATATCCTGGAAGATCTTAGAATGTTGATGATGATCACGACACAATTGTCGAGAGATTTCATGAAGGTGTAATCAATCGGCGATGACATCAAGTCAAAGGAATGATGAAGCGAAAGGTTATTGGAACCACGGGTACGACACAAACTCGAAATCAAGCTTTTTGTTCAAGGCGAAATGGTATGACGAGGAAGATCGCGTAAGCTTAGCTCATCATCGAAAGTTGTGCTCCGAGATTAAGGACCAGGTAGCACAGTTAAGGTTTAGCATGATAATGATATAGCCGAGCAGGCTAGGACTTACATGATCGAGTTCAAATTCGTAAGTAATGAAGGTTACTAAGAGTTGTTTAATCGCGGTGTGAACTCGATTCAGTTATCGGTGTCTTTGAGTGTTTAATAACTCAGAGCCCGTGAAAAAATTGGAATTAGTGAGAATATAGTACTTGATGAAAAACTCATAAGTTATGCAGTTCTGTGATAATCTCGATATACCAGGGGGGGTAATACTCGACGACAGATCAAAGTAGAGGTTGGACTAGGGTATTGCTCTGCAGAAGGCAAGTGCTTAAAATTGCACGAGAAATGGTATTTAAAGGAGAACATGGTCGAAACCACGATTGCAAAAGGCCGGATCCTAGATATAAGAACTTATACTAAGGGAATAATTAATTTAAGAGAAGCTTTAATGATAAGATCTACATCGTGTCCATGGGCATGAACACAAAGTTCAAGGTCGACTCCCACTTCTTCAATGCATAACCTTCCATTCACCTCTCGCTTTTCGAAAATGACATTAGTTGTTGAAAGTTTTACCAGGTGCAATACCAGATAAGTATGACCCGTGAAATCTTTTGGGTTCACGCAGATTAAGTAAGGCATAGGTTCAACCCATCGGGGCATCGTAGAAACATATACCACAAATTTCAAGGATAGATAAAACAAACTCGATAGTAGAGCATGCTTGAGAAAGCAGAGGATGCAATTTACCAAAGGCATTATGTATCCGAGGAAAGACTCACAAGCTTATTGAATATGAAGGACGTTGTCGGATAAAATCTGACAAAGGGTCTGGTGGTCCACAAGGGATCTGATGTGAGCATTGGCACACAACTAGAGGAAGAAAGAATGCAAGGAGATCCGATTATAGAACAACTGACGAATTCAAAGCTCAATTGCAAGGAATTTATGATTTCCAAATCAAGGGATCAAAGCAAATGTTCTGATCGAAAATGAATAAGCTCAATAGACTTAGAAGCACAATCGATCAAGGCATTTATTGGTCAAGAATCAGCTCATATCCAAATGACGTCTGAGCCAGAAGGATGAATTCTAGGATCTGATTGAGAATTGCGAGCATTCGCAACATATTGAATCAACAGACTCAAAATGATAATGACAAGGGATGCCAATAAGATTATGATACTTATGGGATTAATCATAATGCAAGCAAGCAAGAATTTCAAGAGCAATAGGTTGCTCAGAATTTTCGGAAGATCGAATGGTATTTCGAAGACTGTTGTGAAATACATGAATCAACTGGGAATGAACGGATACTCGATAAGTGCGAGAAATTATCCGTAGGATATTCAGGTGGTAAAGAAATGCAAGGTAGTAAGCATAAAGGATGCTTGGAACATCGGAGAGTATTTGTGGGCACCTTGTAATAACAAGGGCAACTGGGGATGAAGGTATGAACGACAAAATTATGTAGTTATCCACAAAGATTTATCGGTGGTAGGGATCATAACGGCCGAAGGGCACAAGGGTCTCGTGAAAGCATCGAGAGTGTATTGAGAATCTTACAGTGCAAAGTGAGCGATCATCCGGCTGAAGGGGCTCTCCGAGAGGAAGTATTTTCGAGAACCTAAAGTTAGATTTTGGCAAAATCATTTAACCCGAATAGAAGAGAGTTCAGAATCCCAGAGTATAGGTCGAGGAATAAAAGATCCTACTACCACCCAATGGAGATGGGCCCGTAAGGCACACAGCCATTTTGTAAAAGTTTTGTAATGTCTAGACTCAACTTCGGCCAAGGAGTTTGGAAGGGGATTCCTACAGGTAGTCGGCTCTGATACCAACTTGTGGCCTTTTGATTCAAGCAGTACACTAATCATACACGCATAAGCGTGTATGATAAGATCGAGGACTCACGGGAAGATATCACAACACAACTCTAAAAATAAAATAAGTCATACAAGCATCATAATACAAGCCAGGGCCTCGAGGGCTCGAATACAAGTGCTCGATCATAGACGAGTCGTGGAAGCAACAATATCTGAGTCTGAGACATAAGTTAAACAAGTTGCCATAAGATGGCTAGCACAAACCGGGATCTGAGATCGAAAGAGGCGCAGGCCTCCTGCCTGGGATCCTCCTAAGCTACTCCTGGTCATCGTCAGCGGCCTGCACGTAGTAGTAGGAACCTCCGGTGTAGTAGGAGTCATCGTTGACGATGGTGTCAAGCTCCTGGGCTCCAGCATCTGGTTGCGACAACCAGGTAGAATGGAAAGGCGGAAAAGAAGGAGAAAAGCAACCGTGAGTACTCATCCAAAGTACTCGCAAGCAAGGATCTACACTACATATGCATGGGTATCAGTGTAAAGGGACAATATCGGTGGACTGAACTGCAGAATGCCAGAATAAGAGGGGGATAGCTAGTCATGTCGAAGACTACGCTCGGTAGCCTCCATCTTGGCAAAGATGTAGAAGAGAGTAGATGGTAAGTTCACCAAGTATCATCGCATAGCATAATCCTACCCGGCGATCCTCCCCTCGTTGTCCTGTGTGAGAGCGATCACCGAGTTATATCTGGCACTTGGAAGGGTGTGTTTTATTAAGTATCTGGTTCTAGTTGTCAGAAGGTCAAGGTACAACTCCAAGTCGTCCTATTACCGAAGATCACGACTATTCGAATAGATAAACTTCCCTGCAGGGGTGCACCACATAACCCAACACGCTCGATCCCATTTGACCGGACACACTTTCCTGGGTCATGCCCGACCTTGGAAGATCAACACGTCGCAGCCCTACCTAGGCACAACAGAGAGGTCAGCACGCCGGTCTAATCCTATGGCGCAGGGGTCTGGGACCATCGCCATTGCACACCTGCACGTTGCGTGGGCGGCCGGAAGCAGACCTAGCCTAGGAGGCGTTCTAGTCCAATCCGGCGCGCGCCGCTCAATCGCTGACGTCACGAAGGCTTTGGCTAATACCACGACGCCGAGTGCCCATAACTGTTCCCGCGTAGTTGGTTAGTGCGTATAGGCCAGTGGCTAGACTCAGATTAAATACGAAGGTCTCGTTAAGCGTGTTATTATGAAGTAACCGCGAACACCGATCAGGGCCAGGCCCACCTCTCTCCTAGGTGGTCTCAACCTGCCCTGTCCCTCCACCACAAAGTAACAGTCGGGGGCCGTCGGGAACCCAGGCCCACCTCTACCGGGATGGAGCCACCGCCTTCAAATTTCATCTCCTAACAACAATATCATAAGTAATGTAGCAGTATAAAGTATATAGCATATGCCCGTGATCACCTCCCGAAGTGATCACGGCCCAGTAGTATAGCATGGCAGACGGACAAGAGTGTAGGGCCATTGATGGAATACTAGCATCTTATACTAAGCAATTAGGATTGCAGTAAGGGTAACACTGTAGCAACAATGACAGGCTATGCAGCAGAATAGGATCAACCAAAAGCAGTAACATGCTACACTACTCTAATGCAACCAGTAGAGAGAAGGAATATGCGATATCTGGTGATCAAGGGGGGGGGGGGGGGGGCTTGTCTGCTTGCTCTGGCAAGGAGGACGTGTCGTCAATACCGTAGTCGAACTGGGGGTCGCCGGAAGTCTCGAGGTCTACCGGAAAGAAGAGGGGGAAGAAACAATGAATACAATGCAAACAGATGCATGACGATGCATGACAAAGCAAACAGCGGTGCTAGGTGTGCCCTAACGCAGTACTAGGTGATACCGGCAAAGGGGAAAACATCCGGGAAAGTATTCCCGGTGTTTCGTGTTTTCGGACAGATGAACCGGAGGGGGAAAGTTGTGTGTTCGCTATGCTAGGGATGTGTGGCGGGCAAACGGGCTGCGTATCCAGATTCGTCTCGTCATTCTGAGCAACTTTCATGTACAAAGTTTTTTCATCCGAGATACGGTTTATTTTATATGATTTTTCAAAATTTTAAATGATTTTCTAAATTTCTGGATTTAATTTAATTCGAAATACTAAATGAGAAAACTGCTATGTGTACCTAGAGGGTAACAAGCCTCTTAGTATGACAGGTGGGGGTCCAGGGGTCTAGTCAACAGTGCAGTCAAAAGGTTGACCAGTCAAAGTTTGACTGGTCAACAGGGTCAATGGACCCACATGTCATGGGGTGTAAAATTTAACTAGCACTAAATAAATCTAACAGGGCCTTTTAACCGATTTTATTTAAGTTACTTAGGGTGTACGGCCACGGCGGGCGCAGGGGCTCGCGGTGAGCGTGGTCTGCGCTGAGCGAGCTCAGCCACGGTGCTGGGATGGTGGGGAAAGTGGAGGGGACGACAGGGAGCTCACAGCGTGGGGTCGGGGAAGCGTTCGGGCAGGCCGGCGGTTGCCCTGGCGGCGAGCAGCAGCTGGGGACGAGGTGGAGGACGAGCAGCTCGGGTGCGAGGTGCGACGGAGGAGCTCGAGCAGGGGGTTGCTGCAGTGCTGCTGGAGGAGGCCAAGTAGCGGAGGCGGCGACGGCATGGCCCTCCGCCGAGCAGAGGATGGCGCGAGGAGCTCCTCTCCCTGGCATGATATGTGCATGCAGGTGTGGGAGAGGACGAGGGAAAGCGAGAGAGGGAGAGAAGGGGATCGAGCAGAGCGTTCTGTGATGCGTGTGCGTGTGGCGGTGCACGGGAGGGAACGAGGGCATCGGGAGGTGAGGGCTAGGGTTAGAGCGGGGGTGGCTGGGCTACCTCGGCCCATTATGGCCTTAGGCCCAGTGGGGAGGTAGGGGTTTTCTTTGTTTTAACATTTTGCTTGTTTTGACTTTTCTTTTCTTTTATTTATATTTTCTGTTTTATTTCTAGTTATACATTAATTTTAGTTTAGTAAAATATGACAAAAGCTCCTAAATTAATGTTTCAGAAAAACCCACCGCCATAAATTTTTTTACTCCGAAATAAAATAGTTTGGCATTTTATTAAATACCAAAGGCATTTAAATAAATATTTTCGCTACTGCTTCATTCATTTTAGAGTATTTCAACATTTTATAAAAGTGTGGTTTCCACACTATAATTACCTATGCATTATTTTTCACCTCTAGAACAATTTAGTCTTGATATTTGAAAACTTTTGTTGTTTGCCAGATTTTGAATTTGAATTCGAACCGGTTTCGAACTAACGCGTGATTAGCAACAGTAATCGAGGTGACGTGACATCATTAGCAGAGGATCACTATTGCTTAATTATCCGGTCATCACACTGGCATACATGTGTACTACTATATCCCAGCAAAAAATTAGATAGGGAAAATTTACAGAAAAAAATGAACGATATGGGCTAGGCCCACATAGCTAGCAAACTAGCGAATTGCTAGACACAACTGCCCGCACGCGTATCGAGAGACGTGATTCAGGACCATGGTTCAGCCGAACCTATGGTCTATGCCGTACGATTTAACATCCTACTACATGTGAATCTGTGACATGCATGCCAACTGCATTTTTTAATTAACCATGCGTGGATCCTCATGAATAGACATGCATGCCAACTGCATTTTTTAATCAACCATGCATGGATCCTCATTAATAGTGTCTAGAAATCAATAGTGTCGAGCGTAGGTTCGACTGGACCATGGTTTCATAAAACATTTTCGCACGCGTACGTGAATCAAATCCATCTGTTTTGCTTCGCTTCGTCACTTCGTTCTTCTTTCGTCTTCAACCGTCGCTCGGCGCCTACTGCTCGGGATTCAGGATCAGGGATGACTGGTTCGTTGTTGCCGTTGCGTGTGGCAGGCCAGCAACCTACTGTTGCACCGTGCGCCCGTGCCGGCGACCCGGCTATCCGGCATCCGACAGCAGCGAGTTCGTCCGGTCTTTCAAAAAATCGCATCTACTTATTCAACCATGATCCATCCACCAATTTCAGTGTACATGATTAGGGTTTTGATGTATAAATTCTAATTTAGTCTGTCACAAGTAGTATTCATCCATCCTAAGTTTTTGTGTCCTATTCATGCCTAGGGTTCTAATGTATAAATTTCTAATTCTTCGTGTTCTTTTTTCTTCATAATTTAAGGACATTAACCTGCCTTACAATATTGTCTAAGACCCGTAAAAAAACAATGTTGTCTAAGAAGCATTTGTCGGGTGCTTAAAAAAGAAGAAAAAAAGAAAGAAAACGATATGAAAATTCAAACACTGAAGGGGCCCATGTCGTCGCCCTAGGGCCTTCCGAAACATAGAACCGACCCAGTAACGCACCGCATTACGCCAATTATCTCGGAAAACCCTATTTGACGCTCTCTGCATCAAACAGTCGACCAATCACACAGGGGACGCGATAAAGTGGGCCGGCCCATCTCCCGCTGTAGGAAGTTCCGGTTATGGGAACTTTCCAGAAGTTTCTCAGCCGGTTTCATCCGTTTCTAGAAGTTTCCTTAAGCGGGGTTTTTATTTTCTGTTTCTCTTTCTTTTTTCAGTTTTTTTTCAGTTCTATCTGTTTCGATTTTGTTTTCTTTTCTTTATTTTTCTTTTTCCTTTTTATTTCAAAATAAGTTCGAGAACTCAAGTATTGTTCAAAATTCAAAATTGTTTCTTGTTTTTGAAATTGTTCATCATTTCAGAAAACTGTTCCAAATCAAACATTGTTCTCATTTTTTTTATTGTTCAAAACTTCAAAAAATGTTCGCACTTTACAAAAAGTGTTTGGAAATTTAAAAAATGTTCCCATTTTCAATTTTCATTCACAAATTTAAAAATGTTTGTGAATTTCAAAAAGATGTTTATATTTTTAGAAAAAGTTTGCATTTGTCAAAAATTTGTGTTCTTTCCAAAAAATGTTCGTATTTTCCAAAATTGTTCATAGATTCAAAAAGTGTTCTTATTTTCAAATTTTGTTCACATCTGAAAAAATGTTCATTTTTTCATTTTTTGTTTGGAGTTTCACAAAATTGTTCGTAGTTTCAAAAATTGTTCATAGTTTCAAAAAAAGTCGTATTTTCAGAAAAACATTCACATCTGAAAAAATATTCATGTTTTCAGTTTTTGTTTGGAGTTTCAAAAAATGTTTGTGTTTTCACTTTTATCCCCATTTTTGAAAAAATATTTCCATTTTTTATAACAAATCGTAAAATCAAGAGATATTTGATTTTCTAAATTTTAGTTAGATTTTTCTGAATATTTCGCGTGTCAAAAAGTAATTAGTTCCTCAAAAAATCGTGTTTGAATTTTCATAAGACGTTTGATCTTACAATACTGCCTTATTAAAGCCCCGATCTAGGAATAGAACAGCAAGCCTCTTAAGGTGCGCTGGTTACTAGCCCGCGTGTAGTTTGTGCGGTCGTGTGTTCGAACCTTTTTCGGGTGCGCTCCCGCTGCTGGGCCGGCCCAGTTCGCTGCTTCTGTGTGCTTCGGGACGCTACTCGCCGCAAAATGCGGCGCATAGGAGTTCCCAATTATCTCTCCCTCTAATCCTCTTACAATTACAATTACCTCTATAACAACTGTCAGTAACTAAATCCTTATCACGAATGAGACCGAATTCTTGACTTCTCCATTGCTCTTCTGCTTCTCCTCCAAATTTTGCTCTTCTCTCCCTGTATCCTGATCCTCACCCGATCAGGTCCTGCATGAAAATTGGCTGGGTATATCCTCCTGGATCACTTTATGCTTGTTGACCTGTACATCCTGCATCACTATCCAAGCAACGAAGGCATGCCAGTCCCAAATTCCAAAAGCGCCATATCCCCTTAGCTGTTCTGAACCGAAATACACCTACTCCCAAACGATCACACTGACTCATGCAACCTCCGTGCATGTGGGAATAATAATGTCACGCTAGCCATGCAACTCCCGTGCATGTCGGAATATATTTTCGGAGCAAATCCATTAAGAATTTAAGATCACATTGCCCGCGCTTTTTTCGTCTGCATGCAAACCAGAGCCACTGCCCTCTACCTCCATGGAAGAGAAGAAACCGCGGCGGCAGGGAGCCGCGGGACGCGATGGCATCGTGCAGTACCCGCACCTCTTCATCGCGGCCCTGGCGCTGGCCCTGGTCCTCATGGACCCGTTCCACCTCGGCCCGCTGGCCGGGATCGACTACCGGCCGGTGAAGCACGAGCTGGCGCCGTACAGGGAGGTCATGCAGCGCTGGCCGAGGGACAACGGCAGCCGCCTCAGGCTCGGCAGGCTCGAGTTCGTCAACGAGGTGTTCGGGCCAGAGTCCATCGAGTTCGACCGCCAGGGCCGCGGGCCCTACGCCGGGCTCGCCGACGGCCGCGTCGTGCGGTGGATGGGGGACACGGCCGGGTGGGAGACGTTCGCCGTCATGAATCCTGACTGGTATTGGCTTACAGCACAAAACCCCATAGCTTACCTCTGTGTGTGGGCGCGCGCGCGCGCGCAAACTAAAATAGGTTCTTTGGAAAAAAAAAAAGGTCGGAGAAAGTTTGTGCTAACGGAGTGGAGTCGACGACGAAGAAGCAGCACGGGAAGGAGAAGTGGTGCGGCCGGCCTCTTGGGCTGCGGTTCCACAGGGAGACCGGCGAGCTCTTCATCGCCGACGCGTACTATGGGCTCATGGCCGTCGGCGAAAGCGGCGGCGTGGCGACCTCCCTGGCAAGGGAGGTCGGTGGGGACCCGGTCCACTTCGCCAACGACCTCGACATCCACATGAACGGCTCGATATTCTTCACCGACACAAGCACGAGATATACCAGGAAGTGAGCGGAGTGCTGCCGGTGATCTCCATTTTTGTTCTAATTGAGATGTTGTGTTTGAGTGTCTGACACCATGACTGATCATGCAGGGACCATTTGAACATTTTGCTAGAAGGAGAGGGCACGGGGAGGCTGCTGAGATATGACCGAGAAACCGGTGCCGTTCATGTCGTGCTCAACGGGCTGGTCTTCCCAAACGGCGTGCAGATATCACACGACCAGCAATTTCTCCTCTTCTCCGAGACAACAAACTGCAGGTGAGATAAACTCAGGTTTTCAGTATGATCCGGCTCGAGAGATCCAGGAACTGATGACGGCTCATGCATGCACGCTAGGATCATGAGGTACTGGCTGGAAGGTCCAAGAGCGGGCCAGGTGGAGGTGTTCGCGAACCTGCCGGGGTTCCCCGACAACGTGCGCCTGAACAGCAAGGGGCAGTTCTGGGTGGCGATCGACTGCTGCCGGACGCCGACGCAGGAGGTGTTCGCGCGGTGGCCGTGGCTGCGGACCGCCTACTTCAAGATCCCGGTGTCGATGAAGACGCTGGGGAAGATGGTGAGCATGAAGATGTACACGCTTCTCGCGCTCCTCGACGGCGAGGGGAACGTCCTGGAGGTGCTCGAGGACCGGGGCGGCGAGGTGATGAAGCTGGTGAGCGAGGTGAGGGAGGTGGACCGGAGGCTGTGGATCGGGACCGTTGCGCACAACCACATCGCCACGATCCCTTACCCGCTGGACTAGAGGGAGTGTGTAGTGTCCATTTGCTGGTTTATATTAGCAAGGAGGTGTATCAGTTTATGGTTTGCTTGTTTATTGGGTTCGTGTGATGATCATGTTGTGAATTTGACGATGGATTCTTTTTCTTTTGTGACAAGTGTGAAAACACAAGGTTTGCAGTTCGGCACGCCTCAATCAGGTGGCCTTTGATCTCTATTTATACACCAGAATACATAATAGGTAGGTACAAGCGATCGTCACAGATCGTAACAGAATACATAGGCTTGCGCTACAAGTTGTGCAGATTCTAACCTCCTACTCTATCCTATACGAGATACATATTCGGTTGTTTAACACACCCCCTCAATCACAGCCGGAGAGGTTGAGATTGTGTCTAAAGAACCGAAGTTGTTGGATACCAATAGGTTTAGTTAGTCCATTTGCTAACTGGTCTTGCGTGGGAATGAATCGTATCTCCAAGGTCTTACTCGCGACACGTTCTCGAACAAAGTGAAAATCAACCTCTATATGCTTTGTCCGTGCATGAAACACAGTGTTAGCAAAGAGGTACGTGGCTCCAAGATTATCACACCACAGAACCGGTGCGCGTGCCTGGTAGATCCCGAATTCACCGAGCAAAGACTGTAGCCATATTATTTCTGTTGTAGCATTCGCCAAAGCCTTGTATTCTGCTTCCGTACTTGACCTTGCCACTGTTGCCTGTTTGTGTGAACTCCATGAGATAAGATTACTTCCATAGAACACTGCAAAACCACTAGTGGACTGTCTGTCATTTGAGGAGCCTGCCCAGTCAGCATATGAAAAAGCACTCACTAGAGAAGACTTGAACTTGCGAATATGAAGACCAGTGTGCACAGACTGCTTCACATACCGAAGGATCCTCTTAACCGCTGTCCAGTGTTCATCTGTGGGCTCATGTAAAACTGATATACCTTGTTGACCGCAAACGAGATGTCTGGACAAGTCAACGTGAGATACTACAAAGCTCCAACCATGCTGCGATATCTGGTGGTGTCCTTGGCAGAAAGAATGGTACCTCCACCACGTGAGAGCTTCTCCGTGGTTGCCATAGGTGAAGTAGCTGGCTTACACTGGCTCATACCTGCTTTGGTTAGCAAGTCAACTGCATACTTGCCTTGAGACAGGACAAGATCCTCCCCTGATCACCTCACTTTAATGCCCAAAAAGAAGTGAAGATACCCAAGGTCCTTGAGAGGAAACTTAGTGTGTAGATCATCAATCAGACGGGTAACAGCTGAAGGGGATGAGCTAGTAATAATGATGTCATCGACATAAACCAGCATGAACATAGTAACTCCAACAGAATTATACACAAAAAGTGATGTATCAGCACGGGAAGGTGTAAACCCCAATTCCTGTAACCGGGAACTGGGACGGGAGTACCATGCACGAGGAGACTGCTTGAGACCATAAAGTGCCTTGTCCAACTTGCAAACATGATACGGAAAGCGTGAGTCTACATACCCAGGAGGCTGTCGCATGAACACATCCTCTTCCAGAATGCCATGCAAGAACGCATTCTGTACATCCAGTTGGCGAAGAACCCAGCCATGAGAAACTGCAAGTGACAAGACCAAACGAATAGTGGCGAATTTAATGACTGGACTGAAAGTGTCCTCGTAATCAACACCATATCTCTGTTTGAAACCTTTGGCAACCAAACGAGCCTTGTAGCGATCAACACTGCCATCAGCATGCCGCTTAATGCGAAACACCCATTTGCAATCGATGAGGTTTCGTCCTGAGCCGGAGGTACAAGATGCCAAGTGCGGTTTTGCTGAAGCGCCTGCTATTCTTCATCCATACTAGCAGCCCAAGATGGATGCTCCAAAGCAGCAGAAACAGACGTGGGCTCCACATCAGGCTTCACGGTGACCAGGAAACCACGTTTGTGTGGATTGTACGAAATCGTACCATCAGTACGGACAAGGGGTTTTTGCACCCCAGCCTGCGAGCGTGTGCGGACACGAGGAACACGTGGCTCCACACGAGGGGCCGCTTCATGGGTGGGCTGATCGTGGGGCCCACCATGGTCGGCAGCAGAAGAGCCCTCGGGTGGCGCGGCATGCAGGCCCGTAGTGGAGGCGCCACCTGGCGAGTGGGCGGTGGCTGGCGGCTGCGCAGGCCACGCACACGGGCGGCAGGGACCGAGTCCACTCCAGAATCGACGGGCGCAGTTGAGGCAGGCGCACGAGGACTGGCGACGGGCGAATCCACGCTGGGATCAGCGCCAGCCAGATCGTCCACGGGATCCGGAGTGGCAGGTGATCCGGGATCTTCTGTGGCGAGGACTTCCTGCACATGAGATAACAGCAATTGCGGCTAGGTAGCCGGATTAGTCCAATCAGGAATAGACACAGTATTGCCCGTTTCTTCTGTTGGCGCATGTAAATTCGTACGTCCCATAGATTGAGGGGAGAACACAAGAATTTCATCATGCAATTGATCGGGAGATTTTCTTGGTGTATCAACAGGAAAGGGAAAAAGATTTTCATCAAATATCACATCACGGGAGATATAGATGCGGCCAGTAGAGACGTGGAGGCACCGGTAGCCTTTGTGCATCATGCTGTAGCCAAGGAAAACGCACCGTTTTGAGCGGAATTGAAGTTTCCGTTCATTGTACGGGTGTAGGCAAAGCCAACATGCACACCCAAACAGGTTGCTTTCCAAACAATCGCTCAATGGGTGTGGTGTTTTTAATGGTGCGAGAAGGGATGCGGTTGATTAGAAAACAAGCAGTAAGAAAAGCCTCGTCCCAAAAACGAAGTGGCATAGACGCATGTGTGTGACAACCTGATTTTTGCCCTCTCTTATTTGCTTGATCTTCATTTGAAATTTTTCTGAAACTTGGAGTTTTTGAATCTTTTCATATCGACTTAAACACTTGGGCATCCTTGTCTTTCACCCAAGTGCTTCACTTCCCTCCTAAATCATCATTTCTTCTCTGATCCATCTCAAAATAATCTTTGGAATATTTTTCTTAAATGAAAAATATTCATTTTCTCTCAAAAACCCTAGCCAGATCAGTATGCTCCAAAGCAACCCTAATTTTTATGGCTCAGAAAAATCTGAGATAATTCACAAATATTCTGTGAACCCTAGGGCACCTTCTTGAGCAAAAATATTTACTCACTTTTTGGAATATTTTTGCTATAGAAAATATATTTTTTCTGGACAGAAATGGTGGTTTCTACAGCAACTACCATTTTACTTGCTCCATTTGGCCTGAACTTTCTTGTGCATCTTTACCTTAGTAACTAATGACTAGCCTCCAAAGCACAACCTCTAACTCCCAACCGTTTGACCACAAAGAATCGCTTCAAAGTTCTTGATCGTAAACTTACGGCTTGTAAAAACCTCTCTCGCACTGGATCCAAACCAAATCGTGGTAACACTCAAAACTACCACGAACAACATGCCGGACATGAAGTTTATGCTTAGATCGGCCCGATGTCATAGTTCACGCGGTGACAACGTTAAATCCGAGGTGTTGGCATGCGTGTCGACGCGCTCGAAAGTGCCGTTGGCGCTCTGGCGATGCTCGCTTCCCTCGCCTGCCCGAGCGTGCCAAACCGTGCCACCATCTTCGTCTTAGTGCCATTAACCTCCCTCTGGCGCACGCCGATGCCGGAGCTCGCCGCAGCGAGCACGGGCAAGGTCCGGCCAGCCCAACAGTGCGGAGCGCACTGTGCTCGTCGCCTTCCCCTTGATCCTGTGCTCGTCTCCGTCCACCCACAGTTGCCGCGTGACCTACGTCGCCTTCTCCCCCTCTCACTGACGCCGCTCGTCGCCGGGTGCCGTGGACAGGTGTCCACCGGCGGAGCCCGAAACCCCCTCGCTGCTCGCCTATAAATAGAGCCACCCCAGCCTCCTCGAGCACCATCCAGCACTCCCACACACTCCACAATCGCGTAGGAAGACGTAGCCCGGCCGGGCAGGCCTTGGGCCGCCGTCCCCAAGCTCGAGCTCGCCGGCGATCCCCTCTGGTCACCGCGGAAGCTCTAGCCTCTCCCTGGCCAGGGCAACCACTCCAGGGCTTTTGGCTCTCTCCGGTGAGGCCATCTCGCCCGCTTGGGGCCCCTGGAGTGGCCTCCGTTCACCGTCTTCCTCAACTCCGGCAACCACCGTGTTCTTCCTCCGCTTGCGAGCTTGATTACGACGCCATCCGACCACCCCTAGCCACGCTACGGGTATGGGCAGGTGCGCCATTGTACCCTCTCTAAATCCCTCCCTCTCGTTTTGGCCAAGAAGCCGTCGTCGCCGGCGAGAGCTCCGGCGAAGCCGTGGCCTCCTCTATTTCCTTCTCCCCCTCCCCCTCACCTGACTAGTGGGGCCCGCTAGTCAGCCACTCTATACGCGCGTGAAGCGGTACGAGTGGTGGCGCCCCTGAGGTTTACGCCTTCGACGTCACCCCCCCCCCTCAGTTGTTTCATTAAATTCAAAATCATTTAAATTCTAGAGAGCTTCAAACAGTTATAACTTTTCAACCATAAGTCCAAATGAATTGATTCTTTTTGCATTGTGTTCTTTGAAAAGAAATCTAGCAGATCACCAAAGATGAGATTTTTCTGAGCTATTTAGAATTTCTGGTGAATTTCAGAAGTGTTCTTGATGTTTGCTTTTTGTGTTTAAATTTATTTTCAGAAGGTGAGGCTTGTCTTGAGGATCACCAGAAGGCTTGTGAACCTCATCTGCACTAAGGCAAGCCACAGCAACATTTTCATGGTGTTATTTCAATATTTGTGATTCTCTTACTTGAATGAAATGATTAATCCATGCATTTAAATAACTATTGTGTTATTTGTATTCTTTTAAATATTTGTTAGTTATTATGTTTGATTTACAGAATGATTGAAACTAGCTTAGTTGGTAGAGCAAGTTAAGATTTATTTGTGGTGATGTTAGAAATGATTTTGTTATGCATGTTAGTAATTATTTAAAGTTTTGTTCTTGCATACATAAAATGATAAAATTTGCTAGAAAATATTCTGTTAAATACTTGTTTGGTCATTTTACTTGCCTTACTGAATGTTTGAACCTCACTTAGTTGGTAAAGAAATTAAGATTTGCTTGTGGTGAAATCTTTTGTTATTCATATGAGAAATTTATCGGAGTTACATTCTTGCGTGAGAAAATAATAAAACTTGTCGCAAAATATTTTGGTTAATATGTGAGTTATATTGAGCAGCAAAGTAATATGAGTTGTTGATGTTTATGCTTGGTGTGTATATGGATGACATCGGTCATTTTTATTATTAAGTGATGCATGTATAGTTTTGCATTTCATGGCATGCTATGACACCGGTCATTTTCATTTTAAGTTGAACCTGAATATAACTCAACTTGAATATACCGTTGACTGGGTCATGGTGCCGTTGAATCGAGTTTCTTTCCCAGTGCAACCACATTTTCCTTTTTGGGAAGGCCTTGATTGGGTCCATTGACATTGCCTCTGGTCGGTGCCTCCAACTAGGGAAGGTTACGTCGTGCTTACCCTGGCCCGGTAAGCAGGCATAACCTTGTGTGCCCGTTGTTGAGACCTTGTGTGCCCGTTGTTGAGATTATGGTACCGGGTCCCCGAGTGGGATTGTTTTGGCCACCACGGTGGTTGGCGTGTCTTTGGTAGACACGGGGCCACCAAGGACTAGCCCGTTGGGGATTGGGTCGGAGTGGCCGGGAGAGTGCCATGGCAACGGAAGGGTTTTGTCGGAATGTCGTTGGTCCACCCGAATGGGAGTGCGAGGCCATGGGCTCCGTGGTGTGGGTACAGTGTGCTACCTCTGTAGAGTGTATAATCTATCGATAGCCGAGTCCACGGTCACGGACACCTCATAGTAGGTCCCACCATGAGTCAACGCTTAATAAAAATTGCACACTAAGCTATGAACTTTGCATTGTTGAGGATGGAAGAAAGGCCATCGAGATATTTGGGACCAGATATTGGTCGTTGTGATCGCTGTAAGGATCACGAGTTACTCTTGTTACGACCACGTTGATGGTTTGTTTGCGATCCGAGGATGATCACGGTTGGTAAGTTGTCCCGAGGGACGTTCGAGCATGATCACAGCATGTTTGACATATAGTGCTGCATTATAAATAATTTGTTAAGTATCATGATATTGTTTGCCATTATGATTATGCCTGTTGTGAGCTTGCAAGTACATTCAACGTACTGACCTGGCGTGTCATGCCAGATTTCAGGAAAGTCTCGTGGGAAAGGAGCGGGTGTTCGAGTCTAGATCGTGTCCACATCGGTGTCCCTGTGATATGGAGCTTCCGCTACAACGTTGTTCCGCTGCCACGTAGTTGTTCGGATCGAGGCCCCTTTATGTTCACTAAATAATGTACATATTGTTCAGCCGCACCGGGTGTGCCGCTTGGCCTCGACAGCTGTTGTAATATAAACTCGGTTCCGCTAGCATCAATAAAGCGGTTCTTTTCTGTACCAAGATGTTGTGTGTTGCCAGAAGACATGGTCTCTGGGCTGGCAATGCATGGTAAACCGGTCGCTCTGAGCCGGGATGCCACAATGTGCTAGAAGTGTTAGGCCAACATCAACCACGTGGCGATGTTTTCTCTAGGCAGAGCCATTCTGTTGATGAATGTGAGGGCATGAAACGTGATGTTTGATGCCAAGTTGATGAAAAAAGGAGCTGAGTTTTTCATACTCACCCCCCCAATCCGTTTGCATGTAGAGGATTTTTTGATTCAGTAGGCGTTCAACATGAACTTGAAACTCAAGGAAAGTGCGATAAACATCAGCCTGAGACTTAAGACAATAAATCCACGTAAATTTACTGAAATCATCAATAAAGTTGACATACATAGTATTTGAAACCCCCAGAGGAGGTGCACGCAGGCCCCCATACATCAGAGAACACAAGTTCAAGAGGTTTGGAGGAAGATTTATTTGACCTAGGAAACGGAAGCTGATGACTCTTTCCCGGTTGACATGCATCACAAACAGGGATTTTATTTTTGTTGGACTCGCGAAGAAACTCTAAATTTTGGCGATGAAGGGCTTGATCCACCACCGGAGAAGCTGGATGGCGTAGACGGTAATGCCATCATGTGTGGGTTTGCTTGACAGCGGAGAGAGCTTGTTGTGTCCTGCCATGACTACCGGTGACAGGATAGAGGCCTACATCAGTGCCCCCTCGAAGAAGAACCTTCCTCGGAGCCCGATCCTTAACAAGAAAATATGTAGGGTGAATTTCAACACAAACATTATTGCCATTAGCTAGTCTATCAGTAGATAGCAAGCTCCTGGTTGTTTGAGGGACATGAAGAATATTGCAAAGGAACAGAGGTCTATGAGACGTACGAATCTGAGATGAACCAACATGGGAAATCGGCATACCTGATCCGTTCGCTACGTGGACTTGATCCTTGCCGGTGTACTTCTCATGCATCATGAGCTTGTCTAGGTCTCCGGTGATGTGGTCCGTGGCCCCAGAGTCCAGGTACCACACCGGATCGAAGCCTTGCCCGGTGGAGGCATTGTTGGCAGAGTGCTCCTTGCGGACGAAGGAGTGGTCGAAGCGCTTGTAACAGTCGAAGACATCATGGCCGTTGCGCTTGTAGAGCTGGCAAAACACGTCAGCGTTCTTACCACCATTGCGGCGGCCGCCGCCGCTGTTGCAGGAGTTGGTGTGGTTGTGATTTGGGTCGCCGTAGTTGTGGTTGTGGCGGCTGAGCCACACATGCGGTGATTGAAGGAAATATGCCCTAGAGGCAATAATAAAGTTATTATTTATTTCCTTATATCATGATAAATGTTTATTATTCATGCTAGAATTGTATTAACCGGTAACATAATACTTGTGTGAATACATAGACAAACAGAATGTCACTAGTATGTCTCTACTTGACTAGCTCGTTGATCAAAGATGGTTATGTTTCCTAGCCATTGACATGAGTTGTCATTTGATTAACGGGATCACATCATTAGGATAATGATGTGATTGACTTGACCCATTTCGTTAGCTTAGCACACGATCGTTGAGTATTCTGCTATTGCTTTCTTCATGACTTATACATGTTCCTATGACTATGAGATTATGCAACTCCCGTTCTGGGAGGAACACTTTGTGTGCTACCAAAGCGTCACAACGAACTGGGTGATTATAAAGGTGCTCTCTGGTGTCTCCAAAGGTACTTGTTGGGTTGGCGTATTTCGAGATTAGGATTTGTCACTCCAATTGTCGGAGAGGTATCTCTGGGCCCACTCGGTAATGCACATCACAATAAGCCTTGCAAGCATTGCAACTAATGAGTTAGTTGCAGGATGATGTATTACAGAATGAGTAAAGAGACTTGCCGGTAACGAGATTGAACTAGGTATTGAGATACCGACGATCGAATCTCGGGCAAGTAACATACCGATGACAAAGGGAACAACGTATGTTGTTATGCGGTTTGACCGATAAAGATCTTCGTAGAATATCTGGGAGCCAATATGAGCATCCAGGTTTCGCTATTGGTTATTGACCGGAGACGTGTCTCGGTCATGTCTACATAGTTCTCGAACCCGTAGGGTCCGCACGCTTAAAGTTTCGATGTGATTATATTATGAGTTTATAATTTTTGATGTACGAAGGTAGTTCGAGTCCGGATGTGATCACAGACATGACGAGGAGTCTCGAAATGGTCGAGACATGAAGATTGATATATTGGACGACTATATTCGGACACGGAATGGTTCCGGGGTTATCGGATATATATCTGAGTACCGGGTTACGGAACCCCACAGGGTTTAATGGGCCTACATGGGCCTTAGTGGAGAAAGAGGAGGGTGGCGGGGCAGGTCACGCGCCCCTCCCCTCTAGTCCGATTGGACAAGGAGGGGGCGCCCCCTTTCCTTCCTCTCCTCCTCCTCCTTCCCCCTTCTCCTAATCCAACAAGGAAGGGAGGGGGTCCTACTCCCGGTGGGAGTAGGACTCCTCCTGGCGCGCCTCCTCCTGGCCGGCCGCCTCTCCCCCCCTTGCTCCTTTATATACGGGGGCAGGGGGCACCCCAAAGACACAACAATTGATCATTGATCTCTTAGCCGTGTGCGGTGCCCCCCTCAACCAGAATCCACCTCGATAATATCATAGTGGTGCTTAGGCGAAGCCCTGCATCGGTAGAACATCATCATCGTCACCATGCCATCGTGCTAACAAAACTCTCCCTCAAAGCTCGGATGGATCGGAGTTTGAGGGACGTCATCGAGCTGAACGTGTGCTGAACTCGGAGGTGTCGTGCGTTCGGTACTTGATTGGTCGGATCGTAAAGACGTACGACTACATCAACCGCGTTGTGCTAACGCTTCCGCTTTCGGTCTACGAGGATACGTGGACAACACTCTCCCTCTCGTTTCTATGCATCACCATGATCCTGTGTGTGCGTAGGAATTTTTTTTAAATTACTACGTTCCCCAACAGTGGTATCAGAGCCTGGTTTTATACGTAGGTGTCATATGCACGAGTAGAACACAAGTGAGTTGTGGGCGATACAAGTCATACTGCTTACCAGCATGTCATACTTTGGTTCGGCGGTATTGTTGGATGAAGCGGCCCGGACCGACATTACGTGTACGCTTACGTGAGACTGGTTCTACCGACATGCTTTGCACACAGGTGGCTGGCGGGTGTCAGTTTCTCCAACTTTAGTTGAACCGAGTGTGGCTACGCCCGGTCCTTGAGAAGGTTAAAACATCACCAACTTGACAAACTATCGTTGTGGTTTTGATGCGTAGGTAAGAACGGTTCTTGCTCAGCCCGTAGCAGCCACGTAAAACTTGCAACAACAAAGTAGAGGACGTTTAACTTGTTTTTGCAGGGCATGTTGTGATGTGATATGGTCAAGGCATGATGCTAAATTTTATTGTATGAGATGATCATGTTTTGTAACCGAGTTATCTAAATTGGCAGGAGCCATATGGTTGTCACTTTATTGTATGCAATGCAAACGCCCTGTAATGCTTTACTTTATCACTAAGCGGTAGCGATAGTCGTAGAAGCATAAGTTGGCGAAACGACAACGATGCTACAATGGAGATCAAGGTGTCGCGCCGGTGACGATGGTGATCATGACGGTGCTTCGGAGATGGAGATCACAAGCACAAGAAGATGATGGTCATATCATATCACTTATATTGATTGCATGTGATGTTTATCTTTTATGCATCTTATCTTGGTTTGATTGACGGTAGCATTATAAGATGATCTCTCACTAAATTATCAAGGTATAAGTGTTCTCCCTGAGTATGCATCGTTGCGAAAGTTCTTCGTGCTGAGACACCACGTGATGATCGGGTGTGATAGGCTCCATGTTCAAATACAACGGGTGCAAAATAGTTGCACACGCGGAATACTCAGGTTAAACTTGACGAGCCTAGCATATAACAGATATGGCCCCGGAACAGAGACCGAAGGTCGGCGTGAATCATATAGTAGATATGATCAACATAGTGATGTTCACCATTGAAACTACTCCATCTCACGTGATGATCGGACATGGTTTAGTTGATTTGGATCACGTGATCACTTAGAGGATTAGAGGGATGTCTATCTAAGTGGGGGTTCTTAAGTAATATGATTAATTGAACTTAAATTTATCATGAACTTAGTGCCTGATAGTATTTTGCTTGTCTATGTTGATTGTAGATAGATGGCCCGTGTTGTTGTTCCATTGAATTTTAATGCGTTCCTTGAGAAAGCAAAGTTGAAAGATGATGGTAGCAATTACACGGACTGGGTCCATAACTTGAGGATTATCCTCATTGCTGCACAGAAGAATTACGTCATGGAAGCACCGCTAGGTGCCAGACCTGCTGCAGGAGCAACATCAGATGTTATGAACGTCTGGCAGAGCAAAGCTGATGACTACTCGATAATTCAGTTGCCATGCTTTACGGCTTAGAACCGGGACTTCAACGATGTTTTGAATGTCATGGAGCATATGAGATGTTCCAGGATTTGAAGTTAATATTTCAAGCAAATGCCCGGATTGAGATATATGAAGTCTCCAATAAGTTCTACAGCTGTAAGATGGAGGAGAATAGTTCTGTCAGTGAGCATATTGTAACGCCCTCGATGCGGCTATATCTCCCACGTGTCGAGGCACGACTTAGAGGCATAACCGCATTGAAAGCAATGTCGCAAGTGAGGTAATCTTCACACAACCCATGTAATAAATAGGGGAAGAGATACATAGTTGGCTACGTCGCCACTTCACACGATTACATAATTAAACATCCATCAATCGAGTACACTCAAGGTCCGACTACGGAACCAAAATAAAAGAAGATACCCCAAATGCTACAGATCCCCGATCGTCCCAACCGGGCACCACTACCGATCATCTGGAAAAAACACATAGTAACGACCACGTTCCTCGTCGAACTCCCACTTGAGTTCGGTTGAGTCACCTGCACTGGCATCGTCGGAACCTGCAACTGTTTTGGAAGTATCTGTGAGTCACGGGGACTCAACAATCTCACACCCGCGAGATCAAGACTATTTAAGCTTATAGGAAGGACTGAGTAATAAAGTGGAGCTGCAGCAAGCGACTAGCATATATGGTGGCTACTTCGCAAAAGAGAGCGAGAAGAGGAGCAAGGCACGGTCGTGAAGCTAGTAGCGATCAAGAAGTGATCTGAACTACTTACGTCGGACATAACTCCAACACGTGTTCACTTCCCGGACTCCGCCGAGAAGAGACCATCACGGTTACGCCTTGTTGATGTGTATTTTATTTGAGGTCAACTTGGGTTTTCTACAACCGGACATTAACAAATTCCCATCTGCCTCATAACCGGGCACGGCTTTGAAAGATATTACCCTGCAGGGTGTCCCAACTTAGCCCATTATAAGCTCTCACGGTCAACGAAGGATATTCCTTCTACCGGGAAGACCCGATCAATCTCGGAATCCCGGACTACAAGACATTTCGACGGCAATAAAACAAGACCAGCAAAGCCACCCGGTTGTGCCGACAAATCCCGATAGGAGCTGCACATATCTCGTTCTCGGGGCACATCCAGATGAGACAGGGCTCTGAGTAAAACCAAGCCTCGAGTTTCCCGTGGTGGCCCTTGCAGCGGCTCGGTTCGGGCCAGCACTTTCGAAGAACCAGGTCCGGGGTTAAAATAAAGATGACCCTCGGGCTCGCGAAAACCCGGGGAAAAAAGGCTTATGTGGCAAATGGTAAAACCAATGTTGGGCCTTCTTTGGGCGAGTCTTATTCAAAGCGAACTGTCAAGGGGTCCCATAAATCACCCAACCGTAAGGAACGCATAAAATCAAGGAACATAACACGGTATGGCGGAAACTAGGGTGGCAAGAGTGGAACAAAACACGGGCATAAGGCCGAGCCTTCCACCCTTTACCAAGTATATAGATGTATTAATTATAGCAGATATATATTGTGATATCCCCAACAAGTAAACATGTTCCGATAAGGAACAACATCTCCATGTTCCAACAAGGAACAAACTTCAACTTCACTGCAACTAACAACGCTATAAGAGGGGCTTTGAGCAAAGCGGTAACATAGCCAATCAACGGTTTGCTAGGAAAGGATGGTTAGGGGCTGACATGGCAATATGGGTGGCATGATATAGCAAGTGGTAGGCATCGCAGCATAGGCATAGCAAAAGAGCGAGCAACTAGCATAGCAAAGATAGAAGTGATTCCGAGGGTCTGGTCATCTTGCACGCAATGTTCTCGAGTTGTCGAAAGCTTGATCCTCGTGGCGTTCTCAACAGGTTCCTCGTTCACGTACTCGTCTCCGGCTCTACCCAAAGCAACAACACAAACAAAGGAACCACAATAAATCACGGTGCAATGCACAATCAACATGATGCAAAACATGGCATGATGTGCGGGATGGGATATGCAATGCGTATCGCAGCGCTCCGGAAGGAAAATGATGAACCAGGCATCAACTTGGCAAACCAAATATGCCACTGGAAAGATGAGATGATTTCGGTTGAAATCGATATAAAGATCACCGGAATCGGATGCACGGTTTGGAAATGACAAGCAAAACAAGAATGGCACAAATCTGCCATTAACAGCATGATGCCACTTAGCAAGCAACAAATAATTAAGCTACTGCACCCAAACGTATCAACAAAGTACATGGCAGTGATCTACACAAGATGCTTGACAAAAGATGAGCACTGAGCTTCGGCTAGTTCACATCATAACAAGTTCAAACAAGCATGGCAAAAGTGCACAAAATATCAGGCTGGACATGGCAAAAACAGCATCAGGTTGCAATGTTCAGAGCAGCAAAACTACATGCTACAGGACATTAAAATAGCAAAAAATGGCATGGCACGAAGCTACTCAAAGCATAGATCAAAAGTCGCTTACTGACCATAAGCCAAAAAGGACTAGAAAATATAGTAACACCCACGTGAATATCGAATGTTTCGTTAACAGATTCAGCAACATGACATGTCAAAAACTGATAACGAGTAGGCATGTTTACAAGCTCAATGCACTCACTACAGAGCCTTATATGATAAACTAAGCATACCTACATCAAGAAGACATGATATAGAAGACATACATGGCAAGAACAATAACATATCATAAATGGATCAACCACAACAAGCTTGGCAAAATTGAATAACATGTATACAATCTGCCAGGAAACATTTGATAGCAAAAGTAGAGCTTGATTGACTCAAGCTATGGCACTCCATAATTGCAAACAAAGGCATGGATGGATAGAGAAAGACATGTTTAACAAAACATCCTTACTGAAGTAACTCAAAATATGCATAGATCTCTCGGTAGCATCAAGTTAACATGGCATCAAAATATCAGCTAAACAGGGCTGAAAACAGCAACATCAGGACTCCTACTTTGCATGCTTGTGCTAGTCACCACATAGATCACAAAAATACATGGCATACATCCCTGGAAAGATGGCATGGCATATTATAAAACACATGTAGGACTCCAATTCATAGGGTGCACACATCAATCATGGCAAAAATAACAAAAGTGCAAGTTCTGTTAAGAAACAGAAACTAACATCACATAGCACACTTCCAACAGCATTTCGGGCATGAAGATGAGCTCAAATGAAAATGATGCAATGAGATGAAATGATCTACTCTTCTACACGAACATTGTGACATATTATACGCGCAAAATGGACCTACAGATGCAAAGTTACACTCGGTTGAAAATGCAACAAAAACATTGGATGCAAAAATAACTTAGAGAAAATTAGGAGGGGGAGAAGTCAACGGGCGCGGTTCCCGAGGCCGGATCGGGCCGGATCGAGATCGGATCGGGCGACGGGCGCCGGCGGTGGAGGAGCCCGCCGGGGCGCCGCCGGAGGGGCGGCGGAGGCAGCGGCGGCCGGCCATGGCGGCCGGCCGGCGTGGCCGAGGAGCGGGCGGCCGTGAGGCGCTGGCCGGCGGCCAGGGAGAGGCGGCGCTGCCCGGGAGGCGGGAGCCGGGCGGCGCCGGCGCTGGGCCCTCTTCAGGGCCATGAGGCCAGCTGGGCGCCGGGTGGCGACGTGGCGCCCTGCGATTGGCCGGCGGCGGGCGGACGTGTCCGGCTCGCCGACGCGTGTCCGGCGCGGAGGAAAATGCTAGGGTTTCGGGGAATGATCCGGGATTTTGGGAGGTGTTTAAATAGGCTTAGAGGGAGCTAGGAGAGTCCAAATGAGGTTTAGTATTCTCCCACACGATCGTGATCGAACGACGGAGAGCATGGAAGTGACGTAGATGGGTTATTGGGCTGTTTTGGAGGGGTGTTGGGCTGCAACTTAAAAGAGGCCTTTGCGAGAGTGCGGTTAACCGTTGGAGTACCAAACGAGCTCCAAATGACCCGAAACTTGACCGGTGGTCTATGGGTGGTATACTAAGGCCACTAGACAAACCTCGGTCCATTTCAAGAAGGTTTAGTACCCTTACGAGGAAAAACGTAAAAGGGGCAGGGGAAGATAGGAGTGTCGGATTGCAAAGCGGACAACGGGAAAAATGCTCGGAATCATGAGGCGAACACGTATGCAAATGCGATGCACATGATGACATGATATAAAATGCATGACATGGACAAAATGCAAAATGAAGAAAAACCCAACCACGGAGGAATATCATATCACAATGCCGAAAATGGCAAGAGTTGGAGTTACAAATATGGAAAGTTACTTCCGGTGTTACAACACTCCACCACTACAAGAGGATCTCGTCCGAGATCTAGGACTGAAAGAACTCCGGATATTCGGAGCGGAGGTGATCCTCGCGCTCCCGTGTAGCTTCTCGGTGAATGGTGTGACCACTTCACTTTCAGAATTTGATTGACTTGTTGCGAGTCTTGCGCTCGGTTTCTTCAAGAATAACAGCAGGGGTGCTCATGATAAGAGAGATCTTCTTGAAGGTCAATCTCTTGAAGTTGATAGTGCGTTCAGGAGTCTTGAAGCACTTGCGAAGGCTGTGACACGTGGAACACATCGTGCACGCTTTGCAAAGTTGGATGGAAGCTCAAGTTGATAGGCGAGATCGCCTCTTTTCCCAATGATCTTGAAAGGACCCACGTATCTAGGGGCAAGCTTCCCTTTGATACCGAGCGACGAGTGACTTTCATTGGAGAGGCGGAGGTAGACATGGTCTCCGATTTCAAAAGCCACATCACGGTGCTTATCATCATAATAGCTCTTCCGCGCGATTGCGGCTTTGAGATTCTCACGAATGACTTGGCACATTTCTTACATACGTGATCAAGTCATTGCCAAGAAGTTGGCGTTCACATCTCGAGACCAATTGAGAGGAGTACGGCACTTTACGCCATAGAGAATTTCGAATGGGGCCTTGCGAACTTCGCTTGGAAGCTGTTGTTGTAGGAGAACTTCGGCATATGGAAGACAATCTTCCCACTTCATACGAAAGAAATGACACAAGCCACGAGCATATCTTCAAGGATTTGATTAACTCGCTCGACTTGGCCACTTGTTTGAGGGTGGAAAGCTGTCTTTGAAACGAATGTTGGTGCCCATGGCCTTGAAAAGAATCCCGAACTTGGAGGTAAAGATCTTGCCACAGTGCGAAGAGATCAATTGTGGAATGCCGTGCAAGGAGACAATCCACGGAGGTGTATAACTCTGCCAACCGAGCTGCTGTGATAGATTCTTTGATAGGAAGAAAATGAGCCACTTTAGTAAGCTTGTCAATGACAACGAAGATAGCATCATTTCCACGCTTGGACTTTGGAAATCGATCCACGAAGTCCATTTCGATATGATCAAACTTCCATTACGGAATAGCAAGAGGTTGAAGGAGACCAGCTGGTCTTTGGTGTTCTGCTTTCACTCTTCTGCAGACATCACACTCATTCACGAATTGAGCAATTTCTCGCTTCATTCGAGTCCACCAATAAGACTGCTTGAGATCATGGTACATCTTCGTACTTCGGGATGAATGGATAGAAGCGAATTGTGAGCCTCGTTCATAATGACTTTTCTCAGATCACCCTTAGGAACCACAATCCGGTCCTCAAAGAAAAGAGTGTCTTTGTCATCGACGTGGAAGCACTTGTACTTGGAAATGCCCTTGTCGATACCACGTTTCACCTTTTTCACCATGGTAACCAGGAGTTGAGCCTCACGAATCTGATCTTCCAAAGTAGGAGAGACTATGAGGTTGGCAAGAAAGCCTTGAGGAACAACTTGAAGATTCAGCTTGCGGAAAGCTTCACAGAGATCCGGTTGGAAGGGCTTGAGGATTAGACTATTGCGATAAGCCTTCCTGCTCAAAGCATCTGCAATGACATTGGCCTTGCCGGAGTATATTCAATACTTGGGTTGTACTCTTGAATCATTTCGACCCATCGAGTCTGCACGAGGTTGAGGTTGGGTTGAGTGAAAATGTACTTGAGACTCTTGTGATCGGTGAAAATGTCCACTTTCCTTCCCAACAAGAGATGTCTCCACGTTATCAATGCATGGACAAGCTGCCGCCAACTCAAGATGCGTGAGTGGGGTAGTTCTTTCGTTGAGCTTCAAGCTGGCGAGAGGTATAAGCCACAACTCTCTTCTCTTGCATTAACACAGCACCGAGACCTTGAAGAGAAGCATCACAGAAAACTTGAATGGCTTGGATTCATCGGGAGGAGTCAAGGCAGAGGCTGTGACGAGTTTCTCTTTGAGGGTATTGAAAGCAACGTCACACTCGAGGAGACCATACATACTTCACATGCTTACGGAGGAGGTTGGAAAGAGGCTTTGCAATCTTGGAGAAGTTCTCAACGAATCTTGACAATAGCTTGCAAGACCAAGAAAACTGCGGAGCTGCTTGACATTACGAGGAGGTTCCCAATTCACAATTGCGGACACCTTCTCGGGATTAATGTGATGCCCTTTGCGGAGATGATATGACCAAGATAAAGCACTTCATCAAGCCAAAATTCACATTTGGAGAACTTCGCATAGAATTGATACTCTCTGAGCTTGTCTAGCACCAATCGTAAATGTTTGGCATGATCCTTCTTATTCTTGGAGAAGACCAAAATATCATCAAGATAGACCAAGACGAATTCATTGGTGTAGGGATTGAAGATGAAGTTCATCATCCGAGAGAATGTTGGAGGAGCATTGACGAGGCGAAAGACATGACATATATTCATAAGAACCAAAGCTTGTTACGAATCTTTGTCTTGGGAATATCTTGTTCACGAATCACGAATCTGATGATAACCCATACGAAGGTCAAGCTTGGAGAACACTGTAGCACCTTTGAGTTGCTCAAAAAGCTCATTGATGTTGGGAAGTGGATATTTGTTCTTGATTGTCTTCTTATTCAATGGACGGTAATCGACGCAAAGTCGGTCCGTGCCATCCTTCTTCTGGACAAAAGGAACACCACAACCCCAAGGAGATGAACTTCGATGCGATCAAACCCAGACGCTCTTGTTCATTGAGCTGCTTCTTCAATTCCTTCAGCTCATTAGGTCCAAGCTTGTATGGGCGCTTGCAAGCGGGTTCGATGCCGGGCTCAAGATCAATAACGAACTCAAGCGGGCCGATGAGGAGGCATACCGGAAGCTCTTACGGAAAGACATCTTGGTACTCACAAACGATTGGAATACGAGAGATAGCATTCAGTTCGCCCTTCTCATTGAGAGAAAACAACCGAATGGTTTCATCACGAAGCGGCATAGATGATCACATCATTAGAAGAGTGAGTCAATTGAATTTCCACAGCAGCACAATCAAAATTTGAGCTTTGTCTTTGAAAGCCGATCCACCGAGAATAAGATCAATATCCGAGTCACCAAGAACAATTGGTTTAGCTGAAATCTATAATCACCCATCTTGATACCGACATTTGGAACCAACATGGTGGATCTCAAACGCTTGGCCGGAGAAATAACTTGCATAGCTTTAGGTAATGCCTCTGTCTCAAAATTGTGCTTCGATGCAAAAGGATATGACATGAAAGAATGCGATGCACCATTATCAAATAAGACTTTTGCAGGAATATCATTAACTGGAAGATTACCCATTATCACATCAGAAGAATCCTCTGCTTGCGCTGCATTCATCATGTTCACCTTTGCAGATTTGGGATTATGCTTGACCCTTTGCATTCTTTGGAAGATTTCCACGGAGGAGGAGGCGGAAGGCGCCTCTGGTTGAAGCACTTGTTCGCATAGTGACCTTTCTGGCGACATTTGTTGCAAGTCACCTCGTAGAGCGGACGGTGGTAAGGAGCACTTGACCTTGGAGCTTGAGAATTAGACTTGTTACGATAGCTTGGGTTGGGTGGGTGGGAAGATCCACGGCCACCTGAGTTCTTCTGGCGATAAGGCCGTGGAACGGAGGAGGAGGAAGGTAAAACTTCTGCTTAGCTGCCACTTGAGAGGAAGAAGAAGACTGAACTGCATCCCTGATTCTCTTCTTAGAAGCCTCACATTTGAGCTGGGCAGCTTCTTGCTTCAGTGCCATGTTGTAGAAATCATCATACTTAACTTGCTCAAAAAGCACAAGAGCTAATTGCAGATCTTCTCTCAGACCACCTCTGAATTGATAGATCATACTCTTTTCATCAGGAACGTCTTGCTTAGCAAAACGAGCGAGCTCGAACTGGATATTGTATTGATAGACGGACATGTTGCCACTGCTTGAGATTGCGGAACTCCTCACGCTTGCTCTCAACAACACTTTTCGGAATGTGATGAGCTCACGAAATCACGAGCGGAACTCATCCTGTAATGACACGACCTCCTCTGGAATCTTTGTATTCTTGGTACCACTCGGCAGCTTGATCCTTGAGTTGAAACGATGCAAACTTGACAAAGTCCTCGTGTCGACATTGCTACAATCAAAATGCTTGCAGATGTCCACAAGCCAATGGTCGGCGTCTGTGGCCTCGACCACGAAACCGAAAGACTTGGCTGATTAGCGAGGAACCGACCGAGAGTAGCAAAATGCGGCTGATTGTTGCCTTAACCTTGATTGCCTTGATTGCCTTGCCCTTGAGTGCGCTCTTGCAAGAGCTGCAAAATCATCTCGAGCATTGGCATTGGTGGCTGCCATGATAGCTTGCCGGGCCTCTGGAGGCGGAGGTGGAGGTGGAGGTTCGTTGATCCCCATCATTGCGATCCGGATTCGAGACGCGTTGGCGGAGCCATCTGAAGAGGGTGACATCCGTTAGTCCTTTGATAGACAAAAGATAAGTAGAATCAACGGATAGAAATTGCAACATATAGTCTTCACAACAAACATTCGAACAAGAATGAGCGAATGAATTCCAAAGTTAATCATCACACGTCCATTAAGGTGAGAAGCCACTTAGATAAAGATATGGAAACAACATACATCTTAGAAACAAATCGAGTATCTGGCCCGAAAACAAAAGGTTGGCTTCTAGAATGAGCCGGAACAAACACATGATAGAGATTTACGCCCAAAGTGTTCGTGGTGGGGCCCACACGGACACGACGATATAGCGCCGTCATGAATGACAAACAAGACGTCCCCGAATCAGCATAGCCAAGGATTCTTTAAGGCGTCTCGCGACCAATCAGAATCGACCGTGAATGGGCGGACCACTAAACTTTGAACCCCAATCTCAAATCATACATCCGTCGGAAAGAAATCACGTAAGCTACTAGAATTCCCACCTATAAACTCCGAAACTTTACGGTTATGCAATCTGGTGTTGGGGATACAGGGGGACACAAAATATATCACCCAAACTAACAATACCTAGATCCATTTGTATCCATCCGTCAACACATAACCAAGAAATCCTCGAAAATCGTGTACCTCGACCTTGAAAAACATCCGTTATACAAGTCATGGCAATACTCCCTTTTCGCCTCGATCTTTGGGCTATCGAGGTTATCTCACCAACAATCGCACAAAAGAGATTTCGATGTCGGCAAAACTCGGGTATTCGAATCGCAACGATAAAATTGTGGCGACAACACCTCGGAGCTCAACTCCCGGGACACCGCCACAACCCCTAAATGTCGGAGGCACCAAGAACAATGTTCTCGTCACAAAACCATCGAACGATTCCAAGATACCCACGTGATCCTAAAAATTTTTTAGTGAAATTTGAGAAGAGAAGAGTCAAAACACTACGTCGGGATACCTCACAGAGCTGACGAAGGAAGGGGAAGTAAAAAGAATCCTACTCTCCGATATATATAATCCTAAGACTCAAAACATTTTTCCATTCTAGACTCAACAACGCCCGACAAACAATCAAGTAGGGGCTCCTAAGTCGGGAAGGCTCGATTACCAACTTAGCGCCCTCGATGCGGCTATATCTCCCACGTGTCGAGGCACGACTTAGAGGCATAACCGCATTGAAAGCAATGTCGCAAGTGAGGTAATCTTCACACAACCCATGTAATAAATAGGGAAAGAGATACATAGTTGGCTTACGATCGCCACTTCACACAGTACATAATTAAACATCCATCAATCGAGTACACTCAAGGTCCGACTACGGAACCAAAATAAAAGAAGATACCCCAAATGCTACACGGATCCCCGATCGTCCCAACTGAGCACCACTATCGATCATCTGGAAAAGACACATAGTAACGACCACGTTCCTCGTCGAACTCCCACTTGAGTTCGGTTGAGTCACCTACCGGCATCGTCGGAACTCGCAACTGTTTTGGAAGTATCTGTGAGTCACGGGACTCGGCAATCTCACACCCGCGAGATCAAGACTATTTAAGCTTATAGGAAGGACTGAGTAATAAAGTGGAGCTGCAGCAAGCGACTATAGCATATATGGTGGCTACTTCGCAAAAGAGAGCGAGAAGAGGAGCAAGGCAGTCGTGAAGCTAGTAGCGATCAAGAAGTGATCCCGAACTACTTACGTCGAGACATAACTCCAACACGTGTTCACTTCGGACTCCGCCGAGAAGAGACCATCACGGTTACCGCAGCGGTTGATGTGTATTTTATTTGAGGTCAACTTCGGGTTTTCTACAACCGGACATTAACAAATTCCCATCTGCCTCATAACATGGGCACGGCTTTGAAAGATATTACCTGCAGGGTGTCCCAACTTAGCCCATTATAAGCTCTCACGGTCAACGAAGGATATTCCTTCTACCGGAAGACCCGATCAATCTCGGAATCCCGGACTACAAGACATTTCGACAGCAATAAAACAAGACCAGCAAAGCCACCCGGTTGTGCCGACAAATCCCGATAGGAGCTGCACATATCTCGTTCTCAGGGCACATCCAGATGAGACAGGCTACGAATAAAACCAAGCCTCGAGTTTCCCCGTGGTGGCCCCGCAGGCGGCTCGGTTCAGGCCAGCACTCGAAGGAGCACTGGTCCGGGGGGGGGGGGATTAAAATAAAGATGACCCTCGGGCTCGCGAAAACCCGGGGGAAAAAGGCTTAGGTGGCAAATGGTAAAAACAATGTTGGGCCTTGCTTGACGAGTCTTATTCAAAGCGAACTGTCAAGGGGGTCCCATAAATCACACAACCGTGTAAGTAACGCAAAATCAAGGAACATAACACGGTATGGCGGAAACTAGGGTGGCAAGAGTGGAACAAAACACCGGGCATAAGGCCGAGCCTTCCACCCTTTACCAAGTATATAGATATATTAATTATAGCAGATATATATTGTGATATCCCCAACAAGTAAACATGTTCCGATCAGGAACAACATCTCCATGTTCCAACAAGGAACAAACTTCAACTTCACGCAACTAACAACGCTATAAGAGAAATTTGAGCAAAGCGGTAACATAGCCAATCAACGGTTTGCTAGGAAAGGATGGTTAGGGGCTGACATGGCAATATGGGTGGCATGATATAGCAAGTGGTAGGCATCGCAGCATAGGCATAGCAAAAGAGCGAGCAACTAGCATAGCAAAGATAGAAGTGATTTCGAGGGTATGGTCATCTTGCCTGCAATGTTCTCAGAGTTGTCGAAAGCTTGATCCTCGTAAGTGTTCTCAATAGGTTCCTCGTTCACGTACTCGTCTCCCAGCTCTACCCAAAGCAACAACACAAACAAAGGAACCACAATAAATCACGGTGCAATGCACAATCAACATGATGCAAAACATGGCATGATGTGCGGGATGGGATATGCAATGCGTATGCGCGCTCCGGAAGGAAAATGATGAACCAGGCATCAACTTGGCAAACCAAATATGCCACTGGAAAGATGAGATGATTTCGGTTGAAATCGATATAAAGATCACCGGAATCGGATGCACGGTTTGGAAATGACAAGCAAAACAAGAATGGCACAAATCTGCCATTAACAGCATGATGCCACTTAGCAAGCAACAAATAATTAAGCTACTGCACCCAAACGTATCAACAAAGTACATGGCAGTGATCTACACAAGATGCTTGACAAAAGATGAGCACTGAGCTTCGGCTAGTTCACATCATAACAGGTTCAAACAAGCATGGCAAAAGTGCACAAAATATCAGGCTGGACATGGCAAAAATAGCATCAGGTTGCAATGTTCAGAGCAGCAAAACTACATGCTACAGGACCTTAAAATAGCAAAACATGGCATGGCATGAATCTAATCAAAGCATAGATCAAAAGTCCCTTACTGACCATAAGCCAAAAAGGACTAGAAAATATAGTAACACCCACGTCAATATCGAAAGTTTCGTTAACAGATTCAGCAACATGACATGTCAAAAACTGATAACGAGTAGGCATGTTTACAAGCTCAATGCACTCACTACAGAGCCTTATATGATAAACTAAGCATACCTACATCAAGAAGACATGACATAGAAGACATACATGGCAAGAACAATAACATATCATAAATGGATCAACCACAACAAGCTTGGCAAAATTGAATAACATGTATACAATCTGCCAGGAAACATTTGATAGCAAAAGTAGAGCTCGATTGACTCAAGCTATGGCACTCCATAATTGCAAACAAAGGCATGGATGGATAGAGAAAGACATGTTTAACAAAACATCCTTACTGAAGTAACTCAAAATATGCATAGATCTCTCGGTAGCATCAAGTTAACATGGCATCAAAATATCAGCTAAACAGGGCTGAAAACAGCAACATCAGGACTCCTACTTTGCATGCTTGTGCTAGTCACCACATAGATCACAAAAATACATGGCATACATCCCTGGAAAGATGGCATGGCATATTATAAAACACATGTAGGACTCCAATTCATAGGGTGCACACATCAATCATGGCAAAAATAACAAAAGTGCAAGTTCTGTTAAGAAACAGAAACTAACATCACATAGCACACTTCCAACAGCATTTCGGGCATGAAGATGAGCTCAAATGAAAATGATGCAATGAGATGAAATGATCTACTCTTCGACACGAACATTGTGACATATTATAAGCGCAAAATGGACCTACAGATGCAAAGTTACACTCGGTTGAAAATGCAACAAAAACATTGGATGCAAAAATAACTTAGAGAAAATTAGGAGGGGGAGAAGTCAACGGGCGCGGTTCCCGAGGCCGGATCGGGCCGGATCGAGATCGGATCGGGCGGCAGGCGCCGGCGGTGGAGAAACCCGCGGGAGGCAGGCGCCGGCGGAGGCGGAGGCGGCGTGAGCGGCAGCTGGCCGGCGGAGGCCTTGGCCTTCGAGGAGCCTTGGCCCGTGAGGCCAGCGCGCCTCGGCCCGGAGGCGGGAGGCCGAGGCGGCGGCGGCCAGCGGGCTCATGGCCCGCTCTGGGCCCCATGGTGTGAGCGCCAGTGGGGCGCCCGGGTGGCGGCGTGGCGCCCTGCGATTGGCCCGTGGCGGCAGGCCAGCGTCCGGCTCGCCCGGACGTGTCCGGCGGCGCGGAGGGGGAAAATGCTAGGGTTTCGGGGGAATGATCCGGGATTTTCGGGGGAGGTGTTTAAATAGGCTTAGAGGGAGCTAGGAGAGTCCAAATGAGGTGTAGTTTTCGCCCACACGATCGTGATCGAACGACGGAGAGCATGGAAGTGACTTAGATGGGTTATTGGGCTGTTTTGGAGGGGTGTTGGGCTGCAACTTAAAAGAGGCCTTTGCGAGAGTGCGGTTAACCATTGGAGTACCAAACGAGCTCCAAATGACGAAACTTGACCGGTGGTCTACGGGTGGTATACTAAGGCCACTAGACAAACCTCGGTCCATTTCGAGAAGGTTTAGTACCCGCTTTACGGAAAAACGTAAAGGGCCGCCGGGGAAGATAGGAGTGTCGGATTGCAAAACGGACAACGGGAAAAATGCTCGGAATCATGAGACGAACACGTATGCAAATGCGATGCACATGATGACATGATATAAAATGCATGACATGGACAAAATGCATGAAGAAAAACCCAACCACGGAGGGAATATCATATCACAATGCCGAAAATGGCAAGAGTTGGAGTTACAAATATGGAAAGTTACTTCCGGGGTGTTACACATATACTCAAAATGTCTGGGTATAACAATCACTTGATTCAACTGGGAGTTAATCTTCCGGATGATAGCGTCATTGACATAATTCTTCAATCACTGCCACCAAGCTACAAGAGCTTCGTGATGAACTATAACATGCAAGGGATGGATAAGACAATTCCCGAGCTCTTTGCAATGCTAAAAGCTGCAGAGGTAGAAATCAAGAAGGAGCATCAAGTGTTGATAGTCAACAAGACCACCAGTTTCAAGAAAAAGGGCAAAGGGAAGAAGAAGGGGAACTTCAATAAGAACAGCAAACAAGTTGCTGCTCAGGAGAAGAAACCCAAGTCTGGACCTAAGCACGAGGCCGAGTGCTTCTCTGCAAGCAATTTGGTCACTTTGGAAGCGGAGATGCCCCAAGTATTTGGCGGATAAGAAGGATGGCAAGGTAAACAAAGGTATATGTGATATACATGTTATTGATGTGTACCTTACTAATGCTCGCAGAGCACACGGGTATTTGATAATCGGTTACATTGCTAATATTTGCAACTCAAAACAGGGACTACGGATTAAGTGAAGATTGGCTAAGGACGAGGTGACGATGCACGTGGGAAATGGTTCCAAAGTCAATGTGATCGCGGTCGGCACGCTACCTCTACATCTACCTTCGGGATTAGTTTTAGACCTGAATAATTGTTATTTGGTGCCAGTGTTAAGCATGAACATTATATCTGGATCTTGTTGATGCGAGACGGTTATTCATTTAAATCATATAATAATGGGTGTTCTATTTATATGAGTAATATCTTTTATGGTCATGCACCCTTGAAGAGTGGTCTATTTTTGTTGAATCTCGATAGTAGTGATACACATATTCATAATATTGAAGCCAAAAGATGCAGAGTTGATAATGATAGTGCAACTTATTTGTGGCAGTGCCGTTTAGGTCATATCGGTGTAAAGCGCATGAAGAAACTCCATACTGATGGACTTTTGGAACCACTTGATTATGAATCACTTGGTACTTGCGAACCGTGCCTCATGGGCAAGATGACTAAAACATCATTCTTCGGAACTATGGAGCGAGCAACAGATTTGTTGGAAATCATACATACAGATGTATGTGGTCCGATGAATATTGAGGCTCGCGGCGGGTGTCGTTATTTTATCACCTTCACAGATGATTTAAGCAGATATAGGTATATTCACTTAATGAAACATAAGTCTGAAACATTTGAAAAGTTCAAGGAATTTCAGAGTGAAGTTGAAAATCATCGTAACAAGAAAATAAAGTTTCTACGATCTAATCGTGGAGGAGAATATTTGAGTTACGAGTATGGTCTTCATTTGAAACAATGCGGAATAGTTTCGCAACTCACACCACCCGGAACGCCACAGCGTAATGGTGTGTACAAACGTCGTAATCGTACTTTACTAGATATGGTGCAATCTATGATGTCTCTTACTGATTTACTGCTATCAATTTGGGGTTATGCTTTAGAGACGGCTGCATTCACGTTAAATAGGGCACCATCGAAATCTGTTGAGACGACGCCTTATGAACTGTGGTTTGGCAAGAAACCAAAGTTGTCGTTTCTTAAAGTTTGGGGCTGCGATGCTTATGTTAAAAAGCTTCAACCTGATAAGCTCGAACCCAAATCAAAAAAATGTGTCTTCATATGATACCCAAAAGAGACTGTTGGGTACACCTTCTATCACGGATCCGAAGGCAAGAATTTTGTTGCTAAATTTGGAATCTTTCTAGAGAAGGAGTTTCTCTCGAAAGAAGTGAGTGGGAGGAAAGTAGAACTTGATGATGTAACTGTACCTGCTCCCTTATTGGAAAGTAGTTCATCACAGAAACCGGTTCATGTGACACCTACACCAATTAGTGAGGAAGTTAATGATGATGATCATGAAACTTCTGATCAAGTTGTTACTGAACCTCGTAGGTCAACCAGAGTAAGATCCGCACTAGAGTGGTGCGGTAATCCTGTTCTGGAGGTTATGTTACTAGAGCATGACGACCAAACGAACTATGAAGAAGCGATGGTGAGCCCAGATTCCGCAAAATGGCTAGAGGCCATGAAATCTGAGACGGGATCCATGTATGAGAACAAAGTGTGGACTTTGGTTGACTTGCCCGATGATCGGCAAGCCATTGAGAATAAATGGATCTTCAAGAAGAAGACTGACGCTGACGGTAATGTTACTGTCTATAAAGCTTGACTTGTTGCGAAAGGTTTTCGACAAGTTCAAGGAATTGACTACGATGAGAATTTCTCACCCGTAGCGATGCTTAAGTCTGGCCGAATCACGTTAGCAATTGCCGCATTTTATGATTATTAAATTTGGTAAATGGATGTCAAAACTGCATTCCTGAATGGATTTCTGGAAGAAGAGTTGTATATGATGCAACCGGAAGGTTTTGTCGATCCAAAAGGAGCTAACAAAGTGTGCAAGCTCCATCGATCCATTTATGGACTGGTGCAAGCCTCTCGGAGTTGGAATAAACGCTTTGATAGTGTGATCAAAGCATTTGGTTTTATACAGACTTTTGGAGAAGCCTGTATTTAGAAGAAAGTGAGTGGGAGCTCTGTAGCATTTCTGATATTATATATGGATGACATATTACTGATTGGAAATAATATAGAATTTCTGGATAGCATAAAGGGATACTTGAATAAGAGTTTTTCAATGAAGGACCTCGGTGAAGCTGCTTATATATTGGGCATCAAGATCTATAGAGATAGATCAAGACACTTAATTGGACTTTCACAAAGCACATACCTTGACAAAGTTTTGAAGAAGTTCAAAATGGATCAAGCAAAGAAAGGGTTCTTGCCTGTGTTACAAGGTGTGAAGTTGAGTAAGACTCAATGCCCGACCACTGCAGAAGATAGAGAGAAGATGAAAGAAGTTCCTATGCTTCAGCCATAGGCTCTATCATGTATGCAATGTTGTGTACCAGAGCTGATGTGTGCCTTGCTATAAGTTTAGCGAGGGAGGTACCAAAGTAATCCAGAGTGGATCATCGGACAGCGGTCAAGAACATCCTGAAATACCTGAAAAGTACTAAGGATATGTTTCTCGTTTATGGAGGTGACAAAGAGCTAGTCGTAAATGGTTACGCCGATGCAAGCTTTGACACTGATCCGGACGATTCTAAATCGCAAACCGGATATGTGTTTACATTGAACGGTGGAGCTGCTGATGACCAGCAAGTAACAAGAGTAAATAAAGTGCAGCAAGGTGGCCCAATCCTTTATGTAGCAGAGGACAAGACTGGAAAAACTCTTATAATATGAAAAGCGCTCCCGAGGACACATGGGAATATCGTCAAGCTAGTTTTCATCACGTTCATATGATTCGCGTTCGGTACTTTGATAATTTGATATGTGGGTGGACCGGTGCTTGGGTGTTGTTCTTACTTGAACAAGCATCCCACTTATGATTAACCTCTATTGCAAGCATCCGCAACTACAAAAAAGTATTAAGGTAAACCTAACCATAACATGAAACATATGGATCCAAATCAGCCCCTTACGAAGCAACACATAAACTAGGGTTTAAGCTTACATCACTCTAGCAACCCATCATCTACTTATTACTTCCCAATGCCTTCCTCTAGGCCCAACTAATGGTGAAGTGTTATGTAATCGACGTTCACATAACACCACTAGAGGCTAGACAACATACATCTCATCAAAATATCGAACGAATACCAAATTCACATGACTACTAATAGCAAGACTTCTCCCTTGTCCTCAGGAACAAACGTAACTACTCACAAAGCATATTCATGTTCATAATCAGAGGGATAATAATATGCATAAAGGATCTGAACATATATGATCTTCCACCAAGTAAACCAACTAGCATCAACTACAAGGAGTAATCAACACTACTAGCAACCTACTACCACCAATCCCGGACTTGGAGACAAGAATTGGATACAAGAGATGAACTAGGGTTTGGAGGTGAGATGGTGCTGGTGAATATGTTGATGGAGATTACCCTCTCCCGATGAGAGGAGCGTTGGTGATGATGATGGCGATGATTTCCTCCCGGAGGGAAGTGTCCCCGGCAGAACAGCTCCACGGAGCCCTAGATTGGTTCCGCCAAGGTTCCGCCTCGTGGCGGCGTGAGTCTCGTCTGAAAGGTTGCTTCTGGTTTTTCCTCATCGAAAGACTTCATATAGGAGAAGATGGGCATCGGAGAGCCACCGGGGGCCCACGAGGTGAGGCGCCCCCACCCTCGTGAGCGGTGTGGGCCTGGCCTTCATCTTTGGCGATGATTTTTCTTTATTTATTTTAAGATATTCCGTGGAGTTTCAGGACTTTTGGAGTTGCAGAGAATAGGTCTCCAATATTTGCTCCTTTTCCAGCCCAGAATTCCAGCTGCCGGCATTCTCCCTCTTCATGTAAACCTTGTAAAATAAGAGAGAATAGCCATAAGTATTGTGACATAACGTTAAATAACAGCCCACAAGACGGTAAATATCGATATAAAAGCATGATGCAGAATGGACGTATCAACTCCCCCAAGCTTAGACCTCGCTTGTCCTCAAGCGAAAATCCGATAACAATACATATGTCCTCGTGTTTAGAGGTAGAGGCGTCGATAAAAATAAAATACGGACATGAAGGCATCATGATTAATCTCATAACAACAACATATATAGATTTTTGTCATATGATTACTTATGTTCAAGTGATGATCTTTTCACAATGCAAAAGTATGAATCAGAAACTTTATTGGGCACCAACAATTTATAACCTCGGTCATTGAAGCAATTGCAATTTATCATAACATTGGAAAGAGTCTATGTCAGAGCTTAAAAGCAAGTCCACATACTCAACTATCATTTAGTCCTTCATAATTGCTAACACTCACGCAATACTTGTAGTTACGGAGTTTTAATCGGACACAGAGAAAGATAGGGGCTTATAGTTTTGCCCCACAACTTTTTACCTCAAGGGTAATGTCAACAATAATAATTCATGCTCCCCTACATCCAATTAGATATGTATATCATGTTCTTTCCAACATACTGGGCTTGCCAAAGGATAAAATCAAAAAGGAAAGGTGAAGATCACCGTGACTCTTGCATAAGGTAGAAGATAGTAATAAAAGATAGGCCCTTCGCAGAGGGAAGCAGAGGTTGCCATGCGCTTTTATGGTTGGATGCACAAAATCTCAATGCGAAAGAACGTCACTTTATATTGCCCCTTGTGATATGAACCTTTATTATGCAGTCTGTCGCTTTTATTTCTTCCATATCACAAGATCGTATAAAGCTTATTTCTCCCACACCAATCAATCATACATATTTAGAGCAATTTTTATTGCTTTGCGCCGATGACAACTTACTTGAAGGATCTTACTCAATCCATAGGTAGATATGGTGGACTCTCATGGCAAAACTGGTTTAAGGGTTTTGGAAGCACAAGTAGTATCTCTACTTAGTGCTTTGAGAATTTGGCTAGCATGAGGGGAAAGGCAAGCTCAACATGTTAGAGGATCCATGAAAACATACTTTATCTCAGATATAAGAAAACATAACTCATCACGTTGTCTTCCTTGTCCAACATCAACTCTTTAGCATGTTGTATTTTAATGAGTGCTCCCAATCATAAAAGATGTCAATGATAATATATCTATATGTGAAACCTCTCTCCCCTTATTACTTCCTATTAATTGCAACGATGATCAAAGCTATATTTGCCAACTCCCAACAACTTTTAATCATCATACTCTTTTTATGTGAAGTCATTACTTTCAATAAGATCAATATGAACTCTTTGTTTCTTTTTACTCTTTTTCTTTTATTCACCCAAGATCATGGCAAAAGAATCAAGCCCTTGACTCAACACTAAACTTTATTATATATATAGCACGGACTCGATTACATAGAGGGATCATAAAGCAAAACTCAAAACTAGATCATGCCATGACTTTATTCTACTAAATCACGATACTACTAATAGGATCTAACTAAGAAAAACGGTAAAGATAGGAGTTGTGATGGTGATACGATACCGGGGCACCTCCCCCAAGCTTGGCAGTTGCCAAGGGGAGTGCCCATACCCATGTGATTATATCTCCTTCTTGGTCGGTGAAGGTGGAGGTGATGGATAGTCGCACATCGAGCGTAAGAGGTCCTCCAGCTTGCGGATAATGCCCTTGAGTGCAACAATATGCTCCTTCAACAAAATATTTTCACTCGTGAGGTACTTGTTTTGAATACGAGCTAACTCAATCATCTTGAAAGCTTCGATTTCAATTGGGGTGAGAAAGTTGTGATCAAGTTGGAGAGTATCTTCCGCTGCCGGAGCTTGGTCCTCCGTGGCCTTCTTGATCCTTTCATCCTTGTTGATCTCCATGGGTTCTTCCCTCTTCATCTCTATCTTCATTAGCCAAGCATATTTGTCACCATTGTCGGAGGAGGGGGGTGACATGATGCCTGGCCTTGACAACCCTGACAGAAAACAGCTCGAAACAAGAACAAAGGATAATTGCGTGATACGGGAGTCAAAACCTTCGGGAGAATATATAATGAATTTTTACCGACCAAAATACGTATCGTGCAAGAAAACAGAGTCCGGAGGGCACACGAGGTGCTCACGAGGTAGGGGGCACGCCCGGGGGTAGGCGCGCCCTCCACCCTCGTGAAGGCCTCGTGTCCTTCCCGGACTGCCACTTATTTTTCTATTTTTCTAAATATTCCAAAACGGAGAAATATTGCCTTAAAATTTGTTTTGGAGTCGGTTTACTTACCGTACCACATACCTATTCCCTTTCGGAGTCTGAAATGGTCTGGAAAGTGTCCCTTATGTATTCCTTCGGGGTTACGGTTTCAATAATATTGGTTTCAACATTTATGGGATTACCTGAGATATAGTGATTGATCCTTTGACCGTTTACCACCTTCGGATTCGTGCCTTCGAAGTTGTTGATTTTTATGGCACCGGAACGATAGACCTCCCTGATAACATAGAGACCTTCCCATTTAGAGAGAAGTTTTCCTGCAAAAGATCTTAAACGGGAGTTGTATAGCAATACATAATCACCTACATTAAACTCACGCTTTTGTATCCTTTTGTCATGCCATCTTTTAACTTTTCTTTAAACAACTTAGCATTTTCATAAGCTTGGGTTCTCCATTCGTCAAGTGAGCTAATATCAAATAACCTCTTCTCACCGGCAAGTTTGAAATCATAGTTGAGCTCTTTAATAGCCCAATATGCCTTATGTTCTAGTTTGAGAGGTAAGTGACATGCTTTTCCATAAACCATTTTATACGGAGACATACCCATAGGATTCTTATATGCAGTTCTATAGGCCCATAATGCATCATCAAGTTTCTTGGACCAATTCTTTCTAGACCTATTAACAGTCTTTTGCAAAATTAATTTGAGCTCTCTATTACTCAATTCTACTTGACCACTAGACTGTGGGTGATAAGGAGATGCAATTCTATGATTAACGTCATATTTAGCAAGCATTTTACGGAAAGCAGCATGAATAAAGTGTGAACCACCATCAGTCATTAAATATCTAGGGACTCCAAACCTCGGAAAAATAACTTCCTTAAGCATTTTAATAGAGGTATTGTGACCAGCACTACTAGTTGGAATAGCTTCTACCCACTTAGTAACGTAATCAACAGCAACTAAAATATGTGTATATCCATTAGAGGCAGGAAAAGGTCCCATATAACCAAAGCCCCAAACATCAAATGGTTCAATAACAAGTGAATAATTCATAGGCATTTCTTGACGTCTACTAATATTACCAATTCTTTGACATTCATCGCAAGACAAAACAAACTTACGGGCATCTTTGAAGAGAGTGGGCCAATAAAACCCGGATTGCAATACCTTATGTGCAGTTCTGTCTCCAGCGTGGTCTCCTCCATAAGCTTCGGAGTGACACTTGCATAGGATCTGTTCTTGTTCATGCTCAGGCACACAACGTCTAATAACACCATCTACTCCTTCTTTATAAAGATGTGGGTCATCCCAAAAGTAATGTCGCAAATCATAAAAGAACTTTTTCTTTTCTTTGGTATGTGAAGCTAGGTGGTATAAATTTAGCAACAATATAATTAGCATAATCAACATACCATGGAGTGCTACAAGAAGTGCTTATGACATTTAATTGTTCATCGGAAAGCTATCATCAATAGGTAGTGGGTCATCAAGAACATTCTCTAACCTAGATAAGTTATGCGCAACGGGTTCTCAGCTCCTTTTCTATCAACAATATGCAAATCAAATTCTTGCAGCAAGAGAACCCATCTAATAAGTCTAGGTTTAGCATCTTTCTTTTCCATAAGATATTTAATAGCAGCATGATCAGTGTGAATAGTTACTTTAGAATCTACGATATAGGGTCTGAATTTATCACAAGCAAATACAACTGCTAAAAGTTCCTTTTTGGTAGTAGCATAATTTCTTTGAGCATTGTCTAGAGTCTTACTAGCATAATGGATAACATTTAATTTCTTATCAACTCTTTGCCCCGAACAGCACCTCTGACATAATCACTAGCATCACACATAATTTCAAAGGGTAAATTCCAATCAGGTGGCTGAACAACAGGTGTAGAGACTAATGATTTCTTAAGTATTTCAAATGCTTCTACACAATCATCATCAAAGACAAATGGTACATCTTTTTGTAATAAATTAGTCGAGGTCGAGACATTTTTGAGACGTCCTTAATGAACCTCCTATAAAATCCGGCGTGACCAAGGAAACTTCTTATACCTTTGATGTCCTTGGGACATGGCATCTTTTCAATAGCATCAACTTTGGCTTTATCAACTTCAATACCTCTGTCAGAAACTTCGTGCCCCAAGACAATACCTTCATTAACCATAAAGTGGCACTTTTCCCAATTCAAGACATGATTAGTTTCTTCACATCTCTGCAAAACTCGATCAAGATTGCTCAAGCAATCATCAAAAGAGGAACCATAGACGGAAAAGTCGTCCATGAAAACCTCACAAATCTTTTCACAAAAATCAGAGAATATAGCCATCATGCATCTTTGAAAGGTAGCATGTGCATTACATAAATCAAAAGGCATATGTCTATAAGCAAAATTACCAAAAGGGCATGTAAAAGTAGTCTTTGATTGATCTTTAGCTGACACAGGTATTTGAGAGAAACCAGAATAACCATCTAGAAAGCAATAATGTGTATGTTTGCATAATATTTCTAGCATTTGATCAATAGAAGGTAAGGGGTTATGATCTTTCTTAGTAGCTTTATTTAATTTGCGGAAATCAATTACCATCCTATAATCTGTGATAATTCTTTGCGGAATCAATTCATCTTTATCATTAGGGACAACAGTAATACCTCCCTTCTTAGGGACACAATGGACAGGACTTACCCAACGACTATCAATAGCGGATAAATTATACACGACTCGAGCTTGAGTATTTCTTTTCTTACCACTTCTTTCATAGGATTCAAACATCGTTGAGGATCACAAACTGGTTTGGCATCCGCTTCCAAATTTATTTTATGCTGACATAGAGTGGGACTAATGCCCTTAAGATCATCAAGAGTATATCCAATAGTGGCACGGTGCTTCTTCAGAGTTTTCAATAATCTTTCTTCTTCATGATCTGAAAGGTTAGCACTAATAATAACAGGATATATTTTCTTTTCATCAAGATAAGCATATTTAAGATTATCAGGCAATGGTTTAAGCTCAAACACGGGATCACCCTTGGGTGGAGGGGATCCTAGGATTTCAACAGGCAAATTGTGTTGCAGAATAGGTTCCTGTTTAAAGAATACTTCATCTATTCCCCTTCTTTCATCCATGAACATCTCATTTTCATGGTCTAGCAAATAGTGTTCTAAAGGATCACTAGGAGGTACGACAATAGAAGCAAGACCAATAATTTCAGCCTTACTAGGCAATTCTTCCTCACGATATTGTTTACTGAATTTAGAGAAATTAAACTCATGAACCATATCATCCAAGCCAATAGTAACAACATTCTTTTCATAGTCTATCTTAGCATTAACAGTGTTCAAGAAGGGTCTACCAAATATAATGGGACAAAAGCTACCTTGTGGAGAACCAAGAACAAGAAAATCAGCGGGATATTTGGTTTTCCCACACAAGACTTCAACATCTCTAACAATTCCCATTGCAGATATAGTATCTCTATTGGCAAGTTTAATTGTAACATCAATATCTTCTAACTCAGCGGTGCAATATCATGCATAATTTCTTTATATAAGTCAATGGGTATAACACTAGCACTAGCACCCATATCACATAAGCCATGATAACAATGATCTCCTATTTTAATGTAAATAACAAGCACGCCTACCACAGTCTATGTTTATCTTTAGCACACGGTTTAGCAATTCTAGCAGTTTCACCACGTAATTGAATAACATGCCCATCAATATTATTAGACAAGAGATCTTTAACAATAGCAATATTAGGTTCTACTTTGACTTGCTCGGGAGGTTTATAAGTTCTAATATTGCTTTTTACGAACTTGATTGAAGCTTTAGCATGATCCTTAACTCTAACGAGGAAAGGTGGTTTCTCAACATAAGAGGTAGGAACAATAGGATCATTATAAGTGACAGTATTTTCTTCAACTTTAATAGGTGCAGCTACTTTTACTTCTATGGGAGGATGATATTTAAACCACTTCTCCTTAAGGAGATCAACATAAGTAGCAAAAGATTCACAGAAAGAAGCTACTGTCTCAGAGTCAAGTCCATATTTAGTGCTAAATTTACGGAAAATATCAGTATCCATAAAAGATTTAACACAATCAAACTTAGGCGTCATACCTGACTCCTTACCTTCGTCGAGGTCCCAATATTCAGAGTTGCGTTTAATTCTATCCAATAAATTCCATTTAAATTCAATAGTCTTCATCATAAAAGAGCCAGCACAAGAAGTATCGAGCATGGTGCGATTGTTATCAGAAAGCCGAGCATAAAAATTCTAAAGAATTGTCACTCTTGAGAGCTCATGATTGGGGCATGAATATAACATTGATTTAAGCCTCCCCCAAGCTTGAGCGGTGCTTTCTCCTTCGCGACGCCAAAAATTATATATATAATTGCGATCACGATGAACAAGATGCATAGGGTAATACTTTTGATGAAATTCCAATTTCAATCTTTTATAGTTCCATGATCTCGTATCATCACATAGCCTATACCATGTCAATGTGTCTTCCTTCAAAGATAAATGGAAGACCTTCTTCTTAACAACATCATCGGGTATACCTGCAAGCTTAAATAATCCACAAACTTCATCCACATAGAGTAGATGTTCATCAGGATGCTTTGTACCATCTCCTGTAAAAGTATTAGCCAAAGAAGTTTTTCCATCATACCGAAGGAACTTCAAAAGGAGTTTCATTTTCAATAGGTTCAGTAGGTTGAGGAGCAACTCTTTGCTCTCTTGGGACGGGTGAAGATACCCGAACAAGCCCCTCAGAGAATTACTTTCCATAGTAACAAGTGATGAAAATTTCAGCACACTATATAAATTTTTCCTTACCAAATTCCACTTACCAAAGGCGCTACACTCCCGACAGCGGCGCCAGAAAAGAGTCTTGATGACCCACAAGTATAGGGGATCTATCATAGTCCTTTCGATAAGTAAGAGTGTCGAACCCAACGAGGAGCAGAAGGAAATGATAAGCGGTTTTCGGCAAGGTATTCTCTGCAAGTACCGAAATAAGTGGTAACAGATAGTTTTGTGATCAGATAAATTGTAACGAGCAACAAGTAACAAGAGTAAATAAAGTGAAGCAAGGTGGCCCAATCCTTTTTGTAGCAAAGGACAAGCCTGGACAAACTCTTATAATATGAAAAGCGCTCCCGAGGACACATGGGAATATCGTCAAGCTAGTTTTCATCACGTTCATATGATTCACGTTCGGTACTTTGATAATTTGATATGTGGGTGGACGGTGCTTGGGTGCTGTTCTTACTTGAACAAGCATCCCACTTATGATTAACCTCTATTGCAAGCATCCGCAACTACAACAAAAGTATTAAGGTAAACCTAACCATAGCATGAAACATATGGATCCAAATCAGCCCTTTACGAAGCAACGCATAAACTAGGGTTTAAGCTTCATCACTCTAGCAACCCATCATCTACTTATTACTTCCCAATGCCTTCCTCTAGGCCCAACTAATGGTGAAGTGTTATGTAGTCGACGTTCACATAACACCACTAGAGGCTAGACAACATACATCTCATCAAAATATCGAACGAATACCAAATTCACATGACTACTAATAGCAAGACTTCTCCCTTGTCCTCGGGAACAAACGTAACTACTCACAAAGCATATTCATGTTCATAATCAGAGGGGTAATAATATGCATAAAGGATCTGAACATATATGATCTTCCACCAAGTAAACCAACTAGCATCAACTACAAGGAGTAATCAACACTACTAGCAACCTACTAGCACCAATCCCGGACTTGGAGACAGGAATTGGATACAAGAGATGAACTAGGGTTTGGAGATGAGATGGTCTGGTGAAGATGTTGATGGAGATTGCCCTCTCCCGATGAGAGGAGCGTTGGTGATGATGATGGCGATGATTTCCCCTCCCGAGGGAAGTGTCCCAGTAGAACAGCTCACGGAGCCCTAGATTGGTTCCGCCTCGTGGCGGCGGAGTCTCGTCCCGAAAGGTTGCTTCTGGGTTTTTTCTCATCGAAAGACTTCATATAGGAGAAGATGGGCATCGGAGAGCCACCAAGGGGCCCACGAGGTAGGGCGCGCCCCCCACCCTCATGAGCAGGGTGTGGGCCCCCTGGCCTTCATCTTTGGCGACGATTTTTCTTTATTTATTTTAAGATATTCCATGGAGTTTCAGGACCTTTGGAGTTGAACAGAATAGGTCTCCAATATTTGCTCCTTTACCAGCCCAGAATTCCAGCTACCGGCATTCTCCCCCTTCATGTAAACCTTGTAAAATAAGAGAGAATAGCCATAAGTATTGTGATATAACGTGAAATAACAGCCCACAAAATGGTAAATATCGATATAAAAGCATGATGCAAAATGGACGTATCAGTTGCCAGTTGGTGCAGTTCTAAACAAAGCGTTGTGGCGGGATCTACGTGTGAAGCGGAGTACATAGCTGCTTCGGAAGCAGCAAATGAAGGAGTCTGGATGAAGGAGTTCATATCCGATCTAGGTGTCATACCTAGTGCATCGGGTGCAACGAAAATCTTTTGTGACAATACTGGTGCAATTGCCTTGGCAAAGGAATCTAGATTTCACAAGAGAACCAAGCACATCAAGAGACGCTTCAATTCCATCTGGGATCTAGTCCAGGTGGGAGACATAGAAATTTGCAAGATACATACGGATCTGAATGTTGCAGACCCGTTGACTAAGCCTCTTCCACGAGCAAAACATGATCAACACCAAGGCTCCATGGGTATTAGAATCATTACTCTGTAATCTAGATTATTGACTTTAGTGCAAGTGGGAGACTGAAGGAAATATGCCCTAGAGGCAATAATAAAGTTATTATTTATTTCCTTATATCATGATAAATGTTTATTATTCATGCTAGAATTGTATTAACCGGAAACATAATACTTGTGTGAATACATAGACAAACAGAATGTCACTAGTATGCCTCTACTTGACTAGCTCATTGATCAAAAATGGTTATGTTTCCTAGCCATTGACATGAGTTGTCATTTGATTAACGGGATCACATCATTAGGAGAATGATGTGATTGAATTGACCCATTCCGTTAGCTTAGCACACGATCGTTGAGTATTCTGCTATTGCTTTCTTCATGACTTATACATGTTCCTATGCCTATGAGATTATGCAACTCCGTTCTGGGAGGAACACTTTGTGTGCTACCAAACGTCACAAACAGAATCGGGTGATTATAAAGGTGCTCTACAGGTGTCTCCAAAGGTACTTGTTGGCTTGGTGTATTTCGAGATTAGGATTTGTCACTCCAATTGTCGGAGAGGTATCTCTGGGCCCACTCGGTAATGCATGATACGTCTCCAACGTATCTATAATTTTTGAATGCTCCATGCTACTTTATCTACTGTTTTGGACTATATTGGGCTTTATTTTCCACTTTTATATTACTTTTGGGACTAACCTATTAACCGGAGGCCCAGCCCAGAATTGATATTTTTTGCCTATTTCGGTGTTTCAAGAAAGCGGAATATCAAATGGAGTCCAAATGGAATGAAACCTTCGGGAACGTGATTTTCCAACCGAACGTGATCCAGGAGACTTGGACCCTACTCCAAGAAGTGCCACAGGCGGTCACGAGGGTGGAGGGCGCCCCCCTGGGCGCGCCCCCTACCTCGTGGGCCCCCTGACGCTCCACCGACATACTCCTTCCTCCTATATATACCTACGTATCCCCAAACGATCAGAACAGGAGCCAAAAACCTAATTCCACCGCCGCAACCTTCTGTATCCACGAGATCCCATCTTGGGGCCTGCTCGAGCTCACGAGGGGCGCATCCACCACAGAGGGCTTCTACATCATCACCATAGCCCCTCCGATGAAGTGTGAGTAGTTTACTTCAGACCTTCGGGTCCATAGCTAGTAGCTAGATGGCTTCTTCTCTCTTTTTGGATCTCAATACCATGTTCTCCCCCTCTCTTGTGGAGATCTATTCGATGTAATCTTATTTTTGCGGTGTGTTTGTTGAGATCGATGAATTGTGGGTTTATGATTCAGTATTATCTATGCAAAATATTTGATTCTTCTCTGAATTCTTTTATGTATGATTGAGTTATCTTTGCAAGTCTCTTCGAATTATCCGTTTGGTTTGGCCAACTAGATTGGTAGTTCTTGCAATGGGAAAAGTACTTAGCTTTGGGTTCAATCTTGCGGTGTCCTTACCCAAAGGATGTAAAGGGTTGCAAGGCACGTATTGTATTGTTGCCATCGAGGATAACAAGATGGGGTTTTATCATATTGCATGAATTTATCCCTCTACATCATGTCATCTTGCTTAAGGCGTTACTCTGTTTTTAACTTAATACTCTAGATGCATGTTGGATAGCGGTCGATGAGTGGAGTAATAGTAGTAGATGCAAAATTGTTTCGATCTACTTGTTTTGGACGTGATGCCTATATACATGATCATTGCCTAGATATACTCATAACTATGCTCAATTCTATCAATTGCTCAACAGTAATTTGTTCACCCACCGTAGAATATCTATGCTCTTGAGAGAAGCCACTAGTGAAACCTATGGCCCCCGGGCCTATTCTCATCATATCAATATCTATCACTTTATTTACTTGCTTTGTTTTTACTTTGATTTTACTTTTTACTTTGCATCTATCTATCAAAAAAATACCAAAAATATTATTTATCATCTCTATCAGATCTCACTATCGTAAGTGATCGTGAAGGGATTGACAACCCCTAATCGTGTTGGTTGCGAGTTTCTATCGTTTTGTGTAGGTACGAGGGACTTGTGCGTGGTCTCCTACTGGATTGATACCTTGGTTCTCAAAAACTGAGGGAAATACTTACGCTACTTTGCTGCATCATCCTCTCCTCTTCGGGGAAATCCAATGCAGTGCTCAAGAGGTAGCAAGAAGAATTTCTGGCGCTGTTTGGAGGCTCACGCAAGCAAGTCAACCATACCAAGTACCCATCACAATCCCTATCTCTCGCATTACATTATTTGCCATTTGCCTCTCGTTTTCCTCTCCCCCACTTCACCCTTGCCGTTTTATTCGCCCTCTCTTTCCCAATCTCCTCCTCTTTTCCCCATTGCCTTTCTGTTTGCTTGTGTGTTGGATTACTTGTTGCCATGGCGCAATATAATACCACATTGTGTGATTTCTCGAATACCAATAATAATGATTTCCTTAGTACTCCGATTGCTCCTCTTAATAATGATGAGTCTTGTGAAATCAATACCGCTTTGCTGAATCTTGTTACGAAAGTCGGCCTTCCTAGTGAAGATGCCGCTACTCATCTAAACAATTTTGTTGATTTGTGTGATATGCAAAAGAAGAAAGATACAGATAACAATATTGTCAAATTGAAGTTATTTCCGTTTTCACTTAGAGATCGTGCTAAAGTTTGGTTTTCATCCTTGGCTAAAAGTAGTATTGATTCTTGGAACAAGTGCAAAGATGCTTTTATCTCTAAGTATTTTCCTCCCGCTAAGATTATCACTCTTAGGAACGATATCATGAATTTTAAACAACTTGATCATGAGCATGTTGCCCAATCTTGGGAAAGAATGAAATTAATGCTTCGCAATTGCCCTACTCATGGTTTGAATTTATGGATGATCATACAAAAAATTTATGCCGGATTGAATTTTGCTTCTAGAGATCTTTTAGATTCGGCCGTTGAAGGCACGTTTATGGAAATTACGTTAGGAGATGCTACCAAATTGCTTGATAATATTATGGCTAATTATTCTCAATGGCACACCGAAAGATCTTCTAGTAAAAAAGTGCATGCTATAGGAGAAATCAATGTTTTGAGTGAAAAGATGGATGAGCTTATGAAGATGTTTGCTCCTAAAAATACTCCTCTTGATCCCAATGATATGCCTTTATCTACTTTGCTTGAGAATAATAACGAATCTATGGATGTGAATTTTGTTGGTAGGAATAGTTTTGGAAGCAACGCTTATAGAGGGAATTTTAATCCTAGGCCTTATCCTAGTAATCCTTCTAATAATTATGGAAATTCTTACAACAACTCTTATGGAAATTTTAATAAGATGCCCTCTGAATTTGAGAGTAGTGTTAAAGAATTTATGAATTCATAAAAGAATTTTAATGCTTTGCTTGAAGAGAAATTGCTTAAAGTTGATGATTTGGCTAGAAACGTTGATAGAATTTCTCTTGAAATTGATTCTTTAAAGCTTAGATCTATTCCTCCTAATCATGATATCAATGAGTCTCTCAAAGCTATGAGAATTTCCATTGATGAGTGCAAAGAAAGAACCGCTAGGATGGATGCTACAAAAGATGCCTTTATTAAAGCGTGTTCTTCTAATTCCTATGAAAATCAAGATGAAGATCTAAAACTTATTGATGTGTCCCCTATTAAATCTTTGTTTTGCAATATGAATCTTGATGAAACTGAATATGATCTTCCTTTACCTAGAAGGCGTTCTAAGAATTGGAGTTTTTAGATCTTGATGATGAAATTGATAAAAGTGGGATTGAAAGAAATAAAAATCTAGATATTGCTAAACCCACTATATTGGATCTCAAGGAATTTAATTATGGAAATTGCTCTTTAATTGATTGTATTTCCTTGTTACAAACCGTGCTAAATTCTCCTCATGCTTATAGTCAAAATAAGGCTTTTACCGAACACATTGTTGATGCCTTGATGCAATCTTATGAAGAAAAGCTTGAGTTGAAAGTTTCTATCCCTAGAAAATTCCATGATGAGTGGGAACCTACTATCAAAATTAAAATTAAAGATTATGAGTTTCATGCTTTGTGTGATTTGGGTGCTAGTGTCTCTACTATTCCCAAAACTTTGTGTGATTTGCTAGATTTCCGTGACTTTGATGATTGCTCTCTAAACTTGCATCTTGCGGATTCCACTATTAAAAGGCCTATGGGAAGAATTAATGATGTTCTTATTGTTGCAAATAGGAATTATGTGCCCGTAGATTTTATCATTCTTGATATAAATTGCAATCATTCATGTCCTATTATTCTTGGTAGACCTTTCCTTAGAACTATTGATGCAATTATTGATATGAAGGAAGGGAATATTAGATTCCAATTTACATTAAAGAAAGGCATGGAACACTTCCCTAGAAAGAAAATAAAATTACCATATGAATCTATCATGAGAGCCACTTATGGATTGCCTACCAAAGATGGCAATACCTAGATCTATCCTTGCTTTTATGGCTAGCTAGGGGCGTTAAACGATAGCGCTTGTTGGGAGGCAACCTAATTTTACTTTTAGTTTTTTGTTTTTGCTTATGTTTAGGAATAAATAATCCATCTAGCCTCTGTTTAGATGTGATTTTATCTTTTAATTAGTGTTTGTGCCAAGTTAAACCTATTGGATCTTCTTGGATGATAGTTATTTGATCTTGCTGTAATTTCCAAAACTTTGCGCTCAGTGTCCGAATTGTTAAAAATCACCAGAACGTGATAAAATACTTATTCCAATTGATGCTGATCAATAAACAAATTTTCCAGGTCGTCTAATTTCGGTAGAATTTTTAGAGTTCCAGAAGTTTGCGTTAGTTACAGATTGCTACAGACTGTTCTGTTTTTGACAGATTTTGTTTTTCGTGTGTTGTTTGCTTATTTTGATGAATCTATGGCTAGTAAAATAGTTTATAATCCATAGAGAAGTTGGAATACAGTAGGTTTAACACCAATATAAATGAATAATGAGTTCATTACAGTACCTTGAAGTAGTCTTTTGTTTTCTTTCTCTAACGAAGCTCACGAGATTTCTGTTGAGTTTTGTGTTGTGAAGTTTTCAAGTTTTGGGTGAATTCTTTTGATTGATTATGGAACAAGGAGTGGCAAGAGCCTAAGCTTGGGGATGCCCATGGCACCCCCAAGATAATCCAAAGACACCAAAAGTCAAAGCTTGGGGATGCCCTGAAGGCATCCCCTCTTTAAATCCACTTCCATCGGTAATTTACTTGGAGCTATATTTTTATTCACCACATGATATGTGTTTTGCTTGGAGCGTCTTGTATTATTTGCGTATTTGCTTGTTAGTTTACCACAATCATCCTTGTTGTACACACCTTTTGAGAGAGCCATACATGATTTGGAATTTGTTAGAATACTCTATGTGCTTCACTTATATCGTTTGAGCTTGATAGTTTTGCTCACAAAGGTTTCACTTATATATTTTGAGCGTGATAATTTTTGCTCTAGTGCTTCACTTATATCTTTTAGAGCACGGTGGTGGATTTGTTTTAAAGAAACTATTGATCTCTCATTCTTCACTTAGATTATTTTGAGAGTCGTTAATAGCATGGTAATTTGCTTAATGTTAATATACTTAGTGTTCAAGATATGTGAAACTTTCTTTTTGAGTGAATTGAATACTAAGATAAGTTTGATGCTTGATAATTGTTTTGAGATATGGAGGTGATAATATCAAAGTCGTGCTAGTTGATAATGTAGCGACCCGACCTCAGATGGTCAAGTCTCTGTGCTTCTGTGTCATCCCTGGATCGGTAATGCTGACACACACAGTACTCGAAGGATTTATAACAGAGTAGCAATCACACACTTATTACATCGAATGTCTCAAAAGAGAACTTATTACAATAATATGGCTTAAGGCCATCTAATGCGATAACAGCGGAAGGCTTGGAAGATAAAGTGAGTCCATCAACTTCAGCGGCATAACTGAGCTGCACGACAACGACCTACCAATCCTTACTCCTCGTCTGAAAAGTCTGCAACATAATATGTTGCAGCCTGGGAATGGGTCAGCACATGGAATATGCTGGCAATGTAACACATAGAGAGTAATGAAAGAATAAGCTATACTACATGCATATATGGCTGGTGGAAAGCTCTATGGTTACAGTTTTGCATAAAGCCAATTTTTCCCTATGTCAAAGGAATAAATTTTATTTTAACTATCATGGTGGTTGAAACATCATTGAGAAGGTATAACCCCAACTCAATCCCAATTAAAGTGATTAACAACCCAACAATATTAATTTAGAGTGATGAGATACATGTGAATACTCAAGTACTAGATACTCAGAATTGTCCATAACCGGGGACACGGCTAACCATGATTAGATTGTACACTCTGCAGAGGTTTGCACTTCTCCCCACAAGACTCGATTGCCTCCGTTGGTTTCTCGTGACTACATGGTGTTCGAGAAACGGATGACCGAGACACAGTCTTCGTAAACATTAACTCTCTACTCCGGATAGATCATACCAAACCTATAAAACCCACTACCTGGCTGATCTACCTCTTCGAGAGCTTCACGTAACTTACTCAACTATGCTAGAGCCCATAATAGCTTGTGGCTGCACACGGAAGTTTCTAGCATGAATAATCTCAATTCCCTTTGAGCCTGGGTGGCGGTCCTTAGGAAGATCACACGGATACCCCGGGATTTCCAAAAATAAAACAGACAACCTTTGGGTTCCCCTGTGTGCCTCAATCCACCCAGATGTGTATTTAAGTTGCCACCTTAAAGTAAACCATTAATTAACAATCTCACATCTGTCGTGAATATCTCTCAAACCCAAACCACGCTTCACGAGCATAGCATAGCAATATAAGCAACACGTAGAAGTAACTCCCAAGGGTTTGATAGTAACAGGGCAATAGGTTCCTACCTCATCATCTACTCCCCAACCGACAAATTAATGACATCCTAATCACGCAATGTTTGAGGGTTGAACTAATGCATAAAAACTGGGTATGAAGAGGTATGATCAAGTGTTACTTGCCTTGCTGACGATCCGTGAATCCTAGAGACTCGTAGTAACACGCTTCGCACTCCGGGAATTCTATCGCAAGCAAACAATACATACATAAGCAACAAACAACGATGTACAAACGAAACTTCAACTGAAAGAGGTTGACCGGAGAGTTCAACTTAAGAACTCCGGTTTGCAAAAAGAATCAAACCAAACGGATCAACGAAACTCAAACGGCGAGAGAAACAAGGTCCGTTTACTAATCTGAACTAGAGTCAAATTTTACAAATACAAAAACTGGTTTAAGTTGGCTATTCGGAAATAAGGTTTCGAGATGAAACTCCAGGCGCTTGAATCGCCTGATTCCGATAAACGAGCGAAAAGTTATACTAATTTGAACATTGGTTCAGAAATCGAAATCGGAATAATCGCGGAATAAAACCGATAAAAGAAAACGACGAACGTCTAAACGAACGAACGCTCGTTAGCGGAAGCTAAACGACAAACGGTTCGTAAAAACGAACGAACGGGTGAACGTTCTCAAAATAATTAAACCGGGAAATAAAACCGATCTAATATAAAAAAACGGCGACGGGGCTACCTCCGGCGAGGTCATCCGGCGGGGCGGGCGGCTGCTCCGGCGGGGTCCGGCGAGGGGCGGCGAGGGCGACTAGGGCGGCGGCTCGGCGAGGGGGGGCGACGGCGCGGAGGCGGCGGCGGCGGCTCGGCCTGGCTCCTCCGGGTCCGGGCGGGCGGCGGTGGTGGTGGCTAAGGGAGAGGGGTATATAAAGAGGGGGGAAGAGGTGGCTTGGAGGAGGGGCAAGGCGGGCGGGAGGAGTCCGGCTCGGACTCCATGTCAAGGCGCGGGCCAGGAGAGGCGGGGGCTTGGGCCGGCCTGCTGGCTGGGCCGTTAGCCCGATCAGTATGTTCTTAAAAAAACATTCATGAAATTAATAGAAATCCTAGAAAAATAAATAAAAATCTAAAAATGCCAAAACAATTTTTCTTTGCCTAAATAAAATATTTAGAACAAGATGAACTTTTCTTGGCCCCTAAAATGCAATTTTAAATATATGCAAATTTTTCTCTAGGCAAATAAAAATTCCAAATAAATAGAATAAGATCTCAAATAATGATTTTAACATTTTTCCTCCGGTATTTCAATTATTTTTTGGAGAAGTCATATTATCTCCTCTCGTTTATTTTTAAACATGAAATATTTTCCGGAGAGAAAAATACTAAAATCAATAATCCTCGTCTTTCATTATTTGGTAAAATTCAAATATGAAAATCGGAAAATCCCCAACTCTCTCCGAGGGTCCTTGAGTTGCTTAGGATTTCGAGGATAGCAAATGAGAATGCAATAAAATATGATATGCATGGATGACCTGTGTATAACATACCAAATTGAAAATTTGGGATGTTACAGATAATTGTGAATTTGAGAAATACTTGTGTTGAAGTTTGCAAGTCACATAGCATGCACGTATGGTTAAAGTTGTGTAACAAATTTGAAACATGAAGTGTACCTGGCTTGTGCATCCTTATGAGTGGCGCTCGGGGACGACGATGGTCTTTTCCTACCAATCTATCCCCCTAGGAGCATGCGCAGTACTTGGTTTTTGATGGCTTCTAAATTTTTGCAATAAGTATATGAGTTCTTTTGACTAATGTTGAGTCCATGGATTATACGCACTCTCACCTTTCCGCCTTTGCTAGCCTCTTCTGCACTGCATTGCCCTTTCTCACCTTGAGAGTTGGTGCAAACTTCACGGTGCATCCAAACCCCGTGATACGATACGCTCTATCACACATAAACCTCCTTATATCTTCCTCAAAACAGCCACCATACCTACCTATCATTGCATTTCCATAACCATTCCGAGATATATTGCCATGCAACTTCCATCATCATTATTATGACATACATTACTTTTGTCATATTGCCATTGCATGATCATGTAGTTGACATCGTATTTGTGGCAAAGCCACCATGCATTATTTTCCATACATGTCACTCTTGATTCATTGCACCATCCCCGTACACCGCCGGAGGCATTCATATAGAGTCATATTTTGTTCTAAGTTTCGAGTTGTAAGAAAAATAAAAGTGTGATGATCATCATTATTAGAGCATTGTCCCAAGTGAGGAAAGGATGATGGAGACTATGATTCCCCCATAAGTCGGGATGAGACTCCGGACGAAAAAAATAAAAAATGAAAGAAAAAAAAGAAAAAAAAGCAAGGCCAAAAAAAAGGCCCAAAAAAAGAGAGAAAAAGAGAGAAGGGACAATGCTACTATCCTTTTACCACACTTGTGCTTCAAAGTAGCACCAAGATATTCATGATAGAGAGTCTCTCATTTTGTCAATTTCATATACTAGTGGGAATTTTTCATTATAGAACTTGGCTTGTATATTCCAATGATGGGCTTCCTCAAAATGCCCTAGGTCTTCGTGGAGCAAGCAAGTTGGATGCACACCCACTTAGTTTCTTTTGTAGAGCTTTCATATACTTATAGCTCTAGTGCATCCGTTGCATGGCAATCCCTACTCCTCATGTTGACATCAATTGATGGGCATCTCCATAGCCCGCTTATTAGCCTCGTCAATGTGAGAATTTCTCCTTTTTGTCTTCTCCACACAATCCCATCATCATATTCTATTCCACCCATAGTGCTATATCCATGGCTCAAGGCTCATGTATTGCGTGAAGGTTGAAAAAGTTTGAGATTATTTGAGTATGAAACAATTGCTTGGCTTGTCATCGGGGGTGTAGAAGTTGGGAACATCTTTGTGTGACGAAAATGAAGCATAGCCTAACTATATGATTTTGTAGGGATGAACTTTCTTTTGCCATGTTATTTTGAGAAGACATGATTGCTTTGATTAGTATGGTTGAAGTATTATTATTTTTGTGTCAATATGAACTTTTGTCTTAAATCTTTCGGATCTGAATATTCATATCACAAGCAAGAAGATTTATACTGAAATTATGCCAAAGTATCACTCCGCATCAAAAATTCTTTTTTTTATCATTTACCTACTCGAGGACAAGCAGGAATTAAGCTTGGGGATGCACGATACGTCTCCAACGTATCTATAGTTTTTATTTCTCCATGCTACTTTATCTACTGTTTTGGACTATATTGGGCTTTATTTTCCACTTTTATATTACTTTTGGGACTAACCTATTAACCCGAGGCCCAGCGTAATTGCTATTTTTTGCCTATTTCTGTTTCAAGAAACGGAATATCAAACGAGTCCAAACGGAATGAAACCTTCGGGAACGTGATTTTCCAACCGAACGTGATCCAGAGACTTGGACCCTACTCCAAGAAGTGCAGAGGCGGTCACAGGTGGAGGGCGCCTGGGCGCTTCCCCCTACCTCGTGGGCCCCCTGACGCTCCACCGACGTACTCCTTCCTCCTATATATACCTACGTATCCCCAAACGATCAGAACAGGAGCCAAAAACCTAATTCCACCGCCGCAACCTTCCTGTATCCACGAGATCCCATCTTGGGGCTTGTTTAGGAGCTCCGCCGGAGGGGGCATCCACCACAGAGGGCTTCTACATCATCACCATAGCCCCTCCGATGAAGTGTGAGTAGTTTACTTCAGACCTTCGGGTCCATAGCTAGTAGCTAGATGGCTTCTTCTCTCTTTTTGGATCTCAATACAATGTTCTCCCCCTCTCTCGTGGAGATCTATTCGATGTAATCTTATTTTTGCGGTGTGTTTGTTGATATCGATGAATTGTGGGTTTATGATTCAGTATTATCTATGGAAAATATTTGATTCTTCTATGAATTCTTTTATGTATGATTGAGTTATCTTTGCAAGTCTCTTCGAATTATCCGTTTGGTTTGGCCAACTAGATTGGTAGTTCTTGCAATGGGAGAAGTGCTTAGCTTTGGGTTCAATCTTGCGGTGTCCTTACCCAAAGGATGTAAAGGGTTGCAAGGCACGTATTGTATTGTTTCCATCGAGGATAACAAGATGGGGTTTTTATCATATTGCATGAATTTATCCCTCTACATCATGTCATCTTGCTTAAGGCATTACTGTTTTTAACTTAATACTCTAGATGCATGCTGGATAGCGGTCGATGACTGGAGTAATAGTAGTAGATGCAGAATCATTTCGATCTGCTTGTTTTGGACGTGATGCCTATATACACGATCATTGCCTAGATATACTCATAACTATGCTCAATTCTGTCAATTGCTCAACAGTAATTTGTTCACCCACCGTAGAATCTATGCTATTGAGAGAAGCCACTAGTGAAACCTATGGCCCCCGGGTCTATTCTCATCATATCAATCCCTATCACTTTATTTACTTGCTTTGTTTTTACTTTTTACTTTGCATCTATCTATAAAAAAATACCAAAAATATTATTTATCATCTCTATCAGATCGCACTATCGTAAGTGACTGTGAAGGGATTGACAACCCCTAATCATGTTGGTTGCGAGTTGCTATCGTTTTGTGTAGGTACGAGGGACTTGTGTGTAGTCTCCTACTGGATTGATACCTTGGTTCTCAAAAACTGAGGGAAATACTTACGCTACTTTGCTGCATCATCCTCTCCACTTCGGGGAAATCCAACGCAGTGCTCAAGAGGTAGCAATGCATATCACAATAAGCCTTGCAAGCATTGCAACTAATGAGTTAGTTGCGGGATGATGTATTACAGAACGAGTAAAGAGACTTGCCGGTAACGAGATTGAACTAGGTATTGAGATACCGACGATCGAATCTCGGGCAAGTAACATACCGATGACAAAGGGAACAACGCATGTTGTTATGCGGTTTGACCGATAAAGATCTTCATAGAATATGTGGAGCCAATATGAGCATCCGTGTTCCGCTTATTGGTTATTGACCAGAGACGTGTCTCGGTCATGTCTACATAGTTCTCGAACCCGTAGGGTCCGCACGCTAAAGTTTCGGCGATGCTTATATTATGAGTTTATATGTTTTGATGTACTGAAGGTAGTTCGAAGTCCCGGATGTGATCACGGACATGACGAGGAGTCTCGAAATGGTCGAGGCATGAAGATTGATATATTGGACGACTATATTCGGACACCGGAATGGTTCCGGGGGTTATCGGATATATACCGGAGTACCGGGGGGTTACTGAACCCCCGGGGTTTAATGGGCCTACATGGGCCTTAGTGGAGAAGAGGAGGGGCGGCCACGGCAGGTCGCCCCCTCCCCCTCTAGTCCGAATTGGACAAGGAGGGGGGGCGCCCCCCTTTCCTTCCTCTCTCCCTCCTCTTTCCCCCCTTCTCCTAATCCAACAAGGAAGGGAGGGAGTCCTACTCCCGGTGGGAGTAGGACTCCTCCTGGCGCGGCTCCGGCCGGCCGCCTCCCCTTGCTCCTTTATATACGGGGGCAGGGGGCACCCCAGAGACACAACAATTGATCATTGATCTCTTAGCCGTGTGCGGTGCCCCCCTCCACCAGAATCCACCTCGATAATATCATAGCGGTGCTTAGGCGAAGCCCTGCGTCGGTAGAACATCATCATCGTCACCATGTCGTCGTGCTGATAAAACTCTCCCTCAAAGCTCGGCTGGATCAGAGTTCGAGGGACGTCATCGAGCTGAACGTGTGCTGAACTCGGAGGTGACGTGCGTTCGGTGCTTGATCGGTCAGATCGTGAAGACGTACGACTACATGAACCGTGTTGTGCTAACGCTCCCGCTTTCGGTCTACGAGGGTACGTGGACAACACTCTCCCCTCTCGTTGCTATGCATCACCATGATCCTGTGTGTGCGTAGGAATTTTTTTGAAATTACTACGTTCCCCAACAGTGATTTCCAACGTCACCACCGCCGCCGCCACCGCCACCGTTGCGGTTGCGGTTTCCACCCGAGTTGCGGCCGCGGTTGCCACCGCCGCCACCGCTGTTGCCGCCGTCAGAGTTGCGGCTGACATTGTTCATCGAGGAGCCGCCTGAGCTGGGCAGCTGGAGCACGTGATCGTGATGCTGATGACGAATCTCGAAGTCGAGCACGTGGGAGTAGAGATCGTTGAGGGAGATCGCGTCCGCCCTCATGGTGACCGAGGTCACCAGCGGGCCGTAGCTCGAGTCGCGGCCGGTGAGGAGGTAGATGACGATGTCCTCCTCATCCAGCTGCTTGCCGGCGGCTGCAAGGGCATCAATGAGCCCTTTGACCTTGGTGAAGTAATCCACCATACCCATGTCATGCTTCTGGATCGTAGCAAGTTGGCGATGAAGCTACATCACATGCGCCCTGGAACGGGTCGCGAACGTCCGCTCCAGAGCACTCCACACGGCTGCAGAAGACGGCAAAAACAGTACCTGCAGAAGCATGTTGTTGGAGAGCGTGGAGAGGAGAAAGCTGAGGCAGTGCTGATCCTGTGTCACCCATGAGATGTACTCCGAGTTGGGTACCGGCGGCGCCCCTTCCTCACCGGCGATGACCTTGTCAGGAGCCGGCTCGGATCCATCTGCGATGGCCATCCAGCTAGCACCGCGGAGCACTGGGAGGATTTGAGCCTTCTAGAGGAGATGGGTGTCGTGGAAGAGCTTCACCGTGACGAGGCCGGTGAGGGACGGTGAGGCATGGGAACATGAGGCCATGACACCGATGGATTGGGTGCTGAGCGCACCGGTGGTGAGTGCCGTGATGGCGGAGCTGGTGGTGGCTGCTAAGGTGGACGAGGTTTGGCTGGGGAACGTCGTCATCTAGATGGGAAGAGGGAGGTCTGATACCATGTGAAAACACAAGGTTTGCAGTTCGGCACACCTCAATCGGGTGGCCTTGGATCTCTATTTATACACCAGAATACATTATAGGTAGGTACAAGCGATCGTCACATATCGTAACAGAATACATAGGCTTGCGCTACAAGTTGTGCAGATTCTAACCTCCTACTCTATCCTATACGAGATACATATTCGGTTGTTTAACAACAAGAACTCGGATCTTTATAAAGGCTCACGAGAAGTATATAAGCATAATAAAAATTGCATCAAGGTCCTTGAATCGTCGAACGACCATTGCCGCCATCAGAATGAGCCGTTGTCATCGCTTCTGCTGAAGCCGGCCTAATGTTGTAGATCAGCGCCTTCTAGTCGCAGTCGTCGTCATCACCGTCGAAGCCTTGAATTGATCTAAAGAATCCGACACCAAATCTTGCCATCGCGTATGCACGACGAGAAACCCTAACCTCACCGCACCGAGGAGCTAGCAGGAATCAACGCCGGAGCTCCATCTAATCCACCCCGACTTAAGAACTTGAGGAGGATCGAAACCTATAGAAGACTAATGATGAGTGGATTTCTCACTCATTTTCACCCGTGTTTAAACCGGATATTCTCAGATTTTTTCGAGATAATCACTTAAATTTTCCTACTAATGACTAATAATTGTATAAGATTGCAAATCACATTGATTATTTTATTTCATGCATAAATTTGCTATTTTAGGTGCTAAATTAGGCCATAAAAGGGACATAATGGCTCAAGATCAAACTCAATCAATTGGAGCCGCGTAGCAGCTTCCAGAGGAAGAGACGACGTGCGGCACAAACATGGCTACTCGTATCGATGCTCGTACCAGGCGCCAACGACTCTATGACGCATCCCTAACGACTTTCGTAAAAGGGCCATTGGCTGATTCGCATCGGAGACGCCTCTAAACCTTATTTTGCCACTCTACACCCTATAAAGGAGATGAAAACCCTTCAGGGGGAGGGGGTGGGAGCATCCATCCATGCCACGAAGAGTCGCTAGCATGTCATCATTCCTATCTACAACCGCCATAGCCATCTCCATCTCCATAGCCTCCGTCTTTGTCAACCATGTTAATTGTAACCAAGAGTACATTGCGATCACATGCATTGTAAGACTTATAATCATTCATCTTCAAGTATCAATCTTTACAATGACCATTAATGTATTGTAGTGAGTAGGAGACTCCTCGAGTTAAGTATCAATCTTTATAATGACCATTGCTTGTAGTGAGTAGTCTCCTCGGGGTAAGGACTGAGGCGCAATAGCCCTAGGCCATATACACGCATTAAGGGATTGTTAGTTTAGTTTGATGTTAATGTTATTGTTATGTATTGCACAATGGTTTTGTGTCTTGTCTCTGCCTCAATCCTAGTACTTGCGCGTACCCAAGATACTGAAGATCGAACAAGGAGAGATTATGAGTAGAGAAGAGTGAAAGGCTATAACAAAGATGGGTGACAGTAAGATTATATGGTAGCTGGAAGTGAGTCTCTCGGGGTACATACAATGCATCCATTAAATGTCTAATGTGTTGGTACAAATACTCCTTAATAAATGAGATAACCCCACGAGTCGGAAGGGCCTTGGATGGAAAATAGAACCTCGATGCGGTGGTAGTCAGTCGTGGATTTATTTGGATGCATCTCCCACAACAAACCGTTGACAAGATATATATTTATAGCGGTGTTTACCAGAGCCATATCAATTATCTAAATGAGATCCCCATCGCAAATATACGATTCTAGGTGAAACCTTTAGCCCCCCTCTATGAAATTGGTCCAGAAAACTGGAAATATTTGAGATAAGTTCTTGCAGAAATTTCTAAGTACCACTTCCGATAAACCTAGGGTCTCTAGGGGAAAATGGCACTATATACATATGAAAACCGGGTCGAAGGTAATCAACTGACTCGAAGAAGACGTACCTGCAAATTCTGAAAACCCTAACCTATCTGCCATCCAGCGTGTGATGCACCGGGATTTTCCTCCCCACCACTGGTCGCCTGAGCGCTCTAAGGGAAGACAAATCCACGGACTCACAGATGGAGATCAAGGAGAGGAAGGCTTTTCCCTAGTCGCCTTGCAAGAGGGGAAAGAAAAATTTGACACTGGATTCTTGGTATAAGAGGCACACACGTAAGATGCGTAAGGCCCTGTTTGGATTTAAAATTTACACTCTAGTGGGAAATGATTCTTTCACTAGGCCTCGGCCTTTGACGAAGTTCACTATGTTCCTTATGCAGCTCCCTCCCCTTCCCCCGCCTCCCATCCCTATGCTCCTTCACTTTGGCTCGGCCATGGGGGCATGTAGGCACAAACCCTAGGTCCGGTTCCTGTTCTTGGTCGGCCTCGACGGATGTGGCTATTCTCCGGTGGGTGATGACAGTACTCCGTTGCTGCTTCAACGACCATCAACGCTCCCTCCCAACTCCCCTCCTCAACCTGGACCTAGTTTCGCTGATGTTTGACGCACGGAGGTGAACACCACTTTAACCACGGCGGCGCCCTATCTCACCAAGGTATACCTTTATTCTCCATTGGGTTGCCTCCCCATTTTCTCCCTTTTCTCTTCCATCATTGATGCATCCAGTACATGCTTGGAATTGGAAGACAAGTGCAAGGTTGATGTATCTCTGCAAATTTAATTTGGATCTTTCCATGAAGATTTGTGACTGGGGCGTAATTATATTGATTGATTATAGCCAATTTTTGTTTGGATAAACGTAATATTTCGTTTGCCTTCCAAAGCAACAAATGCACTGCAGATTAGTTGTTCATGTTAATTAGTGTGTGGGAGGGAAAATCAAATTTCTGGTCATTATAGTTTCTTAGGTACATTGAGCTTTCCAATTTGTAGTCCACGGTTTTAGTTTTTCAGAATCAAAATATGACCATGCATGTGAAGATTGGTTTAAGCATCTTGACCTCGGTACGAGGGGATGCATTGCGTGTTTATAGGCAGGGGCGCACCTCCCTGTAGCGCATACATAAGAGACATTACAATCTTGGAGAGCAAGAGAGGGAATAGAGATAACTCGGTTACAAGAGATAAACCATGCAACAACCTGCCGGTACAATATCTCTCAATATATTCAACTACTCTCAAACTACTCATGTGATCTATCTCTACATGTCACATTACATAGGACAACATTGTTTAACACCCTCCCTTAATCACAACTTAGTCAAGTTGAGATTACGCTTGAATTCTTCAAAACTTCTTGGGGCAATGCCTTGGTGAAGCCATCATCAACTTGATCTCTGGAATGAACAAACTGAATTTCCAATCTTTTGCTAGCAACTCTTTATCGAACAAAATGGAAATCTATTTCAATATGTTTTGTTCTTGCATGAAAGACTGTGTTTGCAGACAAATAAGTTGTATCAAGATTATCACACCAAAGACATGGAGCCTGAGTATGTTTTATACCAAGTTCTTTGAGTATGGACTGAACCCAGATGATTTCTGATGTTGCATTTGCCAATGCTTTATATTCTGCTTCTGTGCTTGATCTTGAGACAGTTGCCTGTTTCTTAGCTCGCCAAGAGATGAGATTAGGTCCAAAAAATACTGCAAAACCACCTGTTGAGCGTCTTCCATCAATGTCTCCTACCCAGTCAGAGGCAGAAAAATCACTAACAAGGGTAGATGAAGACTTGGTGAAAGTGAGCCCAATATTCATAGTATCTTTCACGTATCTTACTATACGCTTTGCAGTGGTCCAATGAACTGTTGTGGGTGCATTAAGAAACTGGCATACTTTGTTAACAGCAAATGAAATCTCAGGTCTTGTAAGGGTCAAGTACTTAAGTGCACCTACTAGACTTCTATACTTGGTACCATCCTCCTAACTCAGGAGCTCTCCTTTGCAAGAGATAGCTTCTCAATGCTAGACAAGGGGATTGGTGACGGTTTACATCCCTGGAGGCCAACTCTTTTTACAAGATCAGTTGCATACTTTTCATGGGAGAGATGAAGTCCATCTCCATGTTTCTTTACTTCAATACCTAGGCGGCGGCTAGCTCGTCTGCGAGGGCGCATATGTGGGCGAAGTAGGCGCCGACGGACTGTGTGCCCTTCTTGGCATTGGAGAGAGCAACGCGGATGTTGTTCACCCGCACCCTGGACTACGACGAGTACATGCTCGCCACCGTGGTCCAGAGCTCATGCGCCTTCCGGATGTTGGTCACCTGGACGAGAACCTCTCTGCACAGCTTATTCACCAAATATGCGAGTACCTGTTGTCCTCCCGAACCCAAGCATGATGGAGAGGGTTTGGAACGGCTTCCTCCTTGCTGTCTTTGTCCTTGGTGACGATGTGCGACGCCGGTTCTTTGACTGATCCTTCGGCATAGCCAAAGACGCCAGCCCCGATCAGTTGCGGCGTGACCTGGGCACGCCACAGGACGTAGTTGGTCCTGGTGAGCTTCCCCGTGACCTGACCTGAGAGACCGAACGACGGGAGGCTGGTGGAGGAGGACATGGCGAGCTCGCCGATGGAAAGGATTTGATGGATTGGAACTAGATGAAGTGGAAGAGGGAGGCTCTGATTACCATGTGAAGATTGATTTAAGCATCTTGACCTCGGTACGAGGGGATGCGTTGCATGTTTATAGGCAGGGGCACACCTCCCTGTAGCACATCCATAGGAGAGATTACAATCTTGGAGAGCAAGAGAGGGAATAAAGATAACTCGGTTACAAGAGATAAACCATGCAACAACCTGCCGGTACAATATCTCTCAATATATTCAACTACTCTCAAACTACTCATGTGATCTATCTCTACATGCCACGTTACATGGGACAGCATTGTCTAACAATGCAAAGTGTGTACATGTCGTTTAGGTCTTGTTCGTTTGAAGTGGATTCGAAGGGGATTGAGAAGGATTAAATCCCCTATAAGCCAAAATCCCTCCAAATCCCCTCCAATCCACCTGGGGATGGGATTAACCGAACAAAGCCTTAATGTGTGTTTCACGTGCAACAGTCTATCTGCATAGAAGCAAGTACGCTAATGCTCTCAAATCAATTGGCTTGGGGAGAAATTTACATTTAGAATGGAGAGATCAAAGGCTGTCTCTGAACCAAGCAAGAATTCCAGGTTAGTGTGCATAACAATTTAGAAGCCCAGTCTTACTGCTAACTGCAACTATGTTCGTCGTGTCGCGCAGGTCGTGGTGCCGTCCCTGCATCCTCTGATGCCGCGGTTGGCGCTCAGGCTATGGAGAAGGACTACCACGGCTGCCACGGACTCTTCCCATGCCGGCTTCTGAGATGGCGACTAGGATGTTTGCACCGGCGGCGGCCTTGGAGCAGACCATCGTGATGTCCCCATGGCCCATCATTCTCTCCTCTTATGCCCATGGCCGTCTGCGGCGTTACTTCACGAGCGGCGGTCGCGGCTGTCCTTGCCGGAAAAAGGTACAACCATGAGGCGCACATACAACTGTCCTACATGGTCAGGGGAGTTCTTCATCGTTTCTAAGAACACCGCTCCTTCTACCTATATACTGATTGACAACCATCTTGCTAGGATTCAGATTTGTTCAATACAAATTCAGATGACTAATTTGAGTGAAGGTGCATACTCTGCTTGATCAAAACTTGATGTAAAATATGTTGTATTAGAATAAAAGTTGAGAAAGAGTAATATTCAGATTGGGTTTCTATTCCTTTTACTCTACTATAGAAATCTTTGAGGTCTTCACAAGAACGGCAACAATGACGGCTAAAGAACCCACCGCAATGGCAAATGCCGGCACCATTGCTGCTCTATCAACATTGAATTTACATTGTTGTTACCAGTTTGGAACCATGCTATCCTGATACATTGATATTTAGAGGTGACAGGAAAAAAATATGCACAATGATATGCATTTCCATTTGCCTTGAGATATTTCTAAAATTATTCTTGAATCTATTACATGTTTAGTAACTGTTTTTACAGATTATGGCAAATTAATTTAGAATATATCGTGTCATGCAGGCACTTTGGCCTTCAAGTCTACCTCATCAACAAAGTGGCATACTAATGTTGCAATCCCCAAGATGAAAGTTGTACTAGAAAGGTATTGCAGATATTACAAGGTTTGGCACAATCCAAGCATGTAAGTTTACTTAGTTTTCCAACAGTTCGATCATGTTGGTTTCTCCTGTTGTTTTTGTTGTTTGCATGCTCATGGCTAATGTTTAACCAGATCTATTGCCTTAGTCCAGTTTTGCAGTATGTTAAATTTCAGAAGAAGGGGCTGCCACACACTCGCTTATATTACACCGGAGTTCTTCTGATTTTCTTGAGTTTAATTTGTTGTGAATGGGGATTGTAGGAGGAGGCAACCACCTCAAGTTGCTTCCCTCATGGATGGAGTGTCGTGGTCCATGGTTGTTGCCTCTGCCGAAGATGCCCAACACATGTCGTTACGTAAACAAGACCACTCCTCTAGCCAACATAATAGAAACAAGAAGCTGGGGGCAGCAATGACGAGCCACTTCTAAATCCCAAGGTGCATCTGACCGAGTCTAATTGACGCTGAAGCAATGTAAGTCATCCCCTTCACTTTGAATTCTTTTTTCAAATTTTAGGTGAATTCGTGTAGCCGACACATATGAAATTTTTGACTCAATGTTGACAGTGAATCTACACATTCTACCCGAGAATCGAGTGCGGTGTGATAGGAGCGGGCACATTGATATGATTTATCATTGCATAAAGGATTGCGTGGAAGAAGATAAGATGAAGGTCAACTGTGTTTGCACTGATGATCAGCAAGCGGACATTCTAACCAAAGCTTTGGATCGAGAACATCACATATTTTCCTTCTCGCGTAGCCTTTTCAAAACTTCTTTCTCTTCCAGAAAGTTAAGATCAATATAAAATTCTGTAGAAATGGAGAGAAATAGGTTGATTGGTACATGTCAGGGCCAAGCATGTTTATTTCTTTTATTTTTAAATCTAGATCAGGCTAATTATGTTGCACCCAAGCCAGGCCGATGTTTCATTTTCTGGGGATTGGATCTTTTGCCCAACTTTATATGGGGTTTGATGATTTGCCCCATGCATGTCTCAATGGCAAGTGATTCCGACCCCACCCATCATTCTTAGGAGGGGAAAATGATCAAAGTTAGAAGAAAAGTGAGGCAATACCAGGCAGGGTCGAGGGAGAACCCAGGCCAGGCGTGCAGCACCCAGGTCGATCCATCCCCCGTTCGCTGCAGCCCGTTGTCCATTCTATTCCACCTCGCCATCTCCACTCCTGCCGAAACGGCTCTCTTGTCATGACCTAACTAAGATCTAGGCAAAGAATCAAGTATTGTGTAACAAGAATTTGTTTTGGTCTCCCTCTCAGATCTTCTTTGTAAAAGTATAGGCTATAAGAGTATAAGAGAGGCCATTGCGGCAATCTTCTGGAATGGAATAGAATGAGCACGACAACCACACCCCGGCTGTATTTATAGGGACATCCTTTTACCCGGCAAGACGGTGAAGGTAAACAGTAACGGCAGCTAACGGTAAAGTAAAAGATCGACGGCTCGCGACGAAGCGTTAGTGAGGAGTGATCCTGATCGTTGATTGCTGCGAAGCGTTTTCTGAACCTCTACAGGTAACTGAAACATGTCGATGCCTGACATTGCCCCCTTCTTGAGTTACGACGAGTCCTCACGTCGTAGCTGATGCCGTGCGCCATGCTTGAGTGGTTGCTTTGAAGAACTCTGGGAAAGAGTACTTGATAAAATCTGCATCTTCCCACGTAGCTTTTGCTTCTGACATGTTTTGCCACTGAATCAACCACTGTACCACTAGTAAGGTGTTGCGTGGTATTTGCCTGACTTGGAGCATTGCCGCTGGTCCCATTTTCATTGTGCCATCACTGTTAACCATTGGAAGCATTGGGCTTGGAATTGCCTTGCTGCCAATGTGCTTTTTAAGTTGACTGACGTGAAATATTGGATGTATCTGTACCTCCTGAGGAAACTGTAGCTCGTATGCTGAGTTCCCCACCTTTTGAATGATGAGGAATGGACCATAGTATTTATTCTGAAGTTTAAGAGCACCTCTGAATCCAAAAGCCACCAGTCTGTATGGGGCCATTTTCAGATAGACCATATCTCCCACTGAAAAAGTTCTCTCCACCCTCTTGAGATCTGCATACCTCTTCATCCTGTTTTGAGCTTTGCACAAATTTTCCTTCAAGTGCTCCAGCATCTGTTGTTTGGAAGATAGGAAATCTTGTGCTTCCACATCATCAGGGCCAGGGATTGCCAGTTCTGAAATTAAGGGTGGGGGAAATCCATAGAATGCCTGAAATGGAGACATTTCCAGGGTAGTGTGATATGTAGAATTGTACCAATATTCAGCTAAGGATAGCCATGAGAGCCACTTCTGGGGTTGATCAATAGTCATACATCTCAGATATGTTTCCAGACACTGATTGACCCTCTCTGTCTGACCATCATTTTGAGGGTGGTATGTTGTACTGTACCTTAGCTCCACTTTTAAAGCAGCAAATATGTCTTTCCATAATTTACTGGTGAAAATCCTGTCTCTGTCAAAAGCTTGAGCCACAGACAGAACTGAGTAGGGGTAAGACAAGGGAATAAAATGATTGTATTTGGTAAATCTGTCTACTACCACCATAATCACATCCTTGCCACTGGACTTGGGTAATCCTTCCACAAAGTCCATTGTGATGTGTTGCCAAGCCATGTCTGCCACAGGTAAAGGATCAAGCAACCCAGGTTGTAAACAAGTTTCATGCTTGGCTCTCTGACATATAGGAAAACATCAATGAAGTTCTCTACATTAGCTTTCAGTCCCTGCCGATAAAAATGCTTTTGACCCTGTGGTATGTAGCTCTCCTTCTTGAGTGTCCTCCCACAGGAGAATTGTGAAGAGCTGATATTAACTTGTTCCTGAGTTCAGTTGACTTGCCCACTAGTAACTTTCCTTTGGATTACACCAGCATGCATTGTATATTCCGAGTTAGTGCTTTGTTTTTACACCATCAACTGTTCTACCAATGCTCTGGTTTGCTGGTCTTGTTGATAGCTTGCTATTAACTCCTTAGCCCATGTAGGAGTAACATCAGATATAGCAAAACACTTAGGGATAATCCTGGAAAGAGCACCAGCAACTCTATTTTCTACTCCTTTTTTATATTGGATTGTAAAGTTGAATTCCAGGAGCTTCATCATCAACTTATGTTGCACTCCTTCAGTTATCTTACGATCTGTGATAAACTTTAGGGATTCTTTGGTCGCTTTTGATCACCACTTCCTTGCCCAACAAATAGTGCCTCCATCTCTTGAGTGCTTCAAGGATAGCTAGTGCTTCTTTCTCATAAGTGGAAGGGGCTGCATTTCTGGGGCAGAGGGCTGAGTTGTAATATGAGATTGGTCTGCCATCTTGCATTAATACAACTCCAATTCCTTTCCCAGAAGCATCAGTTTCCAACACAAACGGTTTACTGAAATCTGGTAGTGTTAATACTGGAGCTGTAGTGAGTGCCTGCTGCAATTGAGAGAAAGCTTGATCATGCACTTGTGTCCACTGAAATTGCCCCTTTTTAGCAGATCATGCAGTGGCCTTCATATGAGGCGATAACCTTTGATGAACCTCCTGTAATACCCAGCAAGGCCTAGAAAACTTCTTAACTTAGTGACTGTATCAGGAGTAGGCCATTCTGCAATAGCAGCAATTTTCTGAGGGTCAGTTGCAACTCCTTGTTCTGAGATCACATGCCCTAGATATTCCACTTGCTGAACTGCAAAAACACACTTTGACAGCTTAGCAAAGAGTTTGTTGTCTCTCAATACATCCATGACAATCTTGATATGTTCCAAGTGCTCTTTGAGATTTCTGCTGTAGATTAGAATATCATCAAAGAAAAGTAACACAAATTTCCTCAGATACGGTCCAAAAATAGTGTTCATTAGCTCCTGAAAAGTGTCAGGTGCATTAGAAAGCCCAAAAGGCATCACTAAGTACTCAAAATGCCCCAAAAAGTTCTAAAAGCTGTTTTGTGTATGTCCTCTGGATGCATCCTGATTTAGTGATAACCAGATCTTAAATCCAACTTAGAAAAATACTTAGCTCCATGTAGCTCATCCAACAAATCTTCTATGACCGGGATTGGAAATTTGTTCTTGATTGTCAATGAGTTCAATTTTCTGAAATCAGTACACAACCGCATGGAGTTGTCCTTCTTTTTAACTAAAAGTACTGGGGCAGCATATGGACTTTGACTGTGTCTGATAAGATGAGCTGCTAACAATTTCTTGATCTGCTCCTCCATTTCCTTCTTCTAGTGTTGGGGCACTCTGTAAGGCCCCATGTGAGGAGGGTTGGCTCCAGGCACCAGTGGAATTTTGTGGTCTAAAGCCCTATGAGGGGGAAGTGAAGTGGGTTCTTCAAACAAATCAACATATATATTCCATTACCAACTTCTGTATCTGAGGAGTTTTAGTTCCTTCAGGAGCTTCCATTAGAATATTGTGTACTTGCAGCAAGAAAACTTCTGCTCCTTTTTCCATCTGCTTCTGCACTCTCTCAACTGGAATTTCTTTAGTTGTTTTAGGGTTTGTAAATATAGCAGTAGTCACAGTTTTCTGGCCTTGTTGTGTAAAGCTGAAATTCTGCTTTGGAATATCAAATGAAACTAGGCTTACTGCAGTAAACCGGTCATATCCCAATATAACATCATGGCTGGGCAGATCCAATGTTCTGAAGTTATGATATAACTTAAGTTTTGCTACCTGAAACTCACAGTTGGGTATCACGGCAGTAGATAGCAATTTTCACCCTCCAGCTACAGCAATAGCTCTTGGTTTTACTGGAATCATGTTACAATTTGATTTAGCTGCAAACTGTGCATTAATGAAAGAAGTAGTACTGCTAGAGTCCAGCGGAGCAATTGCTCGTTTCCCATTGATGTGTATCACAATGGTTGGGGTGCGAACTGCCAACTGTTGCCCCATAGCATGAGCTGAAATGAACATTACTTGTTCTTCCTGTTCAACTCCCTCCCCTTTCTCTTGTTGGACTACATCTTCAATTTCCTCTGGTTGTTGGTCCTCACTTTCTTGTTGCAGCAGGTGGACATTTGGAATTAGCTTACACTTGTGGCTATGCATGCATTTATCCCCACATCTCCAGCACTCCCCCACTTTTCTTATTTCCTGCGAGTTGTTAACAGGAACTTCAGCTTGTCTCAATGGCAGTTGTTGTGGCTGTACAGGTGTACTCTGCTTTCCTGGAGTAGACCAATTGGTTTTCTGGTAAAAGTTGTTAAAAATTGTCCCTGTTTTCTTAGGTGTTGGTGCTACATGAGGATGACAGGGCTCTATGTCCTTAGCCAAACAGTAAGCATCTGTGAGTGTTTATGGTCGAAGGGGCCTTAGTTGGTACTTGATACCTTCTCTTAAGCCATTCACATAACATCTAACAAACCAGAGTTCTCCCAATTCGTGGTTTTCCTCTGAACATCTCGCCATTAGATCCTCAAACTCTTTAGTGTATTCAGACACTGTATTGTGCAGCTGCTTGATTGAGTTGAATTTTTCAGTCAAGTCATAGGAGCCCTTGTCAGAAAATCTTTTGACCACTTCAGCTCCAAATTGTTTCCATGTCAACTGCTTCTTTAGCAACCCAGATCTCCTCAACCACACATCTGCGTCCCATGTGACATACATTTGAGCTAGGGAAACCTTGTACTCCTCTGGAGCTCTAGACATCTAAAAATACTTGTTGCATTGCCTCAGCCACCCTATAGGATCTTCACCCGAAAACTTGGGAAAATCAAGTTTAGGGACTTTTGTCAGTGCCTTCATGAACTGTGCTTGCATGTCTTGCTCATAAGTTCTGCAATAGCCTTGCCAAAGTTGCCTATCTCTGTTGTGCTCATAGTATTGATTGAAAGCTGGTGTATGCACTTGATCTCTAGCAGTCATTGGAGTTCCAGCATTGGGTATTGTTTCTGTTCTGATGGGATATGCATATCCTGGAGGCACCTGGACTCTGTTTGTCCTGATAGGAGGTAAGTGCTGCAATTGCTCTTCAATTTGTTTTGATTTCTCTTTCTCTAGTTCAAGTTGTTTTCTCAATTGCTCTGTTCTGTCCACTTGGTCTTGTGTTTCGACTTGCTGTAACGTTGGGGATTTAGGAACCTGATTCAAGCTAAATGGTCTATCATTCTAAGGATTAGGAACTATAGCTTTCACCAAGGTCTGCAGAACTGAACTCATTGCAGACAATTGCTAGCTGAGATCCAAAACCACCTGTTCCACATTACCTACATGCTTTGATATTTCACCTTGCTTACTACTCATAGACAACATCTCTTCCTGCAACTTGTTCATCTCAGAGCGCATATGTGCACTCTCTTGCTGCAAGCCACCAAAATCATCCCGAAGGCCAAGAACTTGCAAATCAGCTTCATCAATTGCTTTAGTACGACCCATCGCCTTGATCAGAGATTTAGGTGAGGAATTTTACCGCTGGATCTCCCAGCAACCCTGCCCTTACCTCTGATCCTGCCGCCGCCGCGATCCGCGCCGCCGTAGCACACGAATCTGCGCTAGAACTCATGATTTTACCAATCAAGCAGTGTGCTCGACCAACCGACTCTGCTCGACAGATCTGTGCTCAAATTTCACCGCCGCCAACCACCTCAACCCCGCCGCCACGCCGCCCGCAGGACACCGCCGCCGATTGTGAAGAAGGGTGGGAGAAAGGGGTGGGAATTCCTGATCTGAGAGAAGTTTATTCCCCAAATTTACTCCTCCGCCAAGGATCGACTGCTCATGATACCAATTTGTCAAGACCTAACTAAGATCTAGGCAAAGAATCAAGTATTGTGTAACAAGAATTTGTATCTGTCTCCCTCTCAGATCTTCTTTGTATTAAAAAAAGTATAGGTTATAAGAGTATAAGAGAGGCCGTTGCGGCAATCTTCTGGAATGGAATAGAATGAGCACGACAGCCACACCCCGGCTGTATTTATAGGGACAGCCTTTTACCGGCAAGACGGTGAAGGTAAACAGTAACGGCAGTTAACGGTAAAGTAAAAGATCGACGGCTCGCGGAGAAGCGTTAGTGAGGAGCGATCCTGATCGTTGATTGCTGCGAAGCGTTTTCTGAACCTCTCTACAGGTAACTGAAACATGTCGATGCCTGACATCTCGGCCTGGATCTTCGCTCTCTAGCGGCTGCTTGCAAGTGCGGCGGCGGCGCAGCACCACGCCGCCCTCTTCCTCAACCTCTCTTCTAGGGGAGACGCACAGCGACGGCAGCGGCAGATGGAGCAGTACCACGACGTTATCTCCACCAACCTATTCCTAGGAAAGGCGCCCATCGGCAGCGACGCAGCCTGGGATGATGGGGGCGCCGTCCGCACCGGAGTCGACGTCGCGCCGCACAGCTCGGTGTGGGGCAGCGGTGGTGCCCGCGAAGAAGACGCGGTCGGGGCGGAGGTCCTCTCTCTGTCTCATCTGCAGCAGCTTCTCTCTCTGTAGTGCCTATTGCTCATCCTCTCAGGAGATTCTGTCTTTTCCTCATAGCAAAACACAAGGTCTTGCATAATGTGAGTGTATCAATCTGCAAATTGAATTCCTTTTATGATAAAATGTTCATGTGGTGTCAAGTTAAGTGCAGAGAAACCTTGACAGAAATACACATGTATTGTGCTCTTTGATATTGGTATTTCATGCCCTCCATCTGTTTGTTAATATGTCTACATGAACTAAGCATCTTTTCATGTTCCTATATATTGATCCAGGCTTGGACCATGATGATGTCGCCGACGCCATATCTACGACGGACTACACCACCACGGTGACTACGTGCAACGGCCACCACGACCACGGGGATGAGCTCCGTCACGGTGAACTGCTCCGTGCTTTTTACTGAATTTACCATCACAAAAATTCCAAAGCATCACTGAATGGTGATTTTACTAAATTTTACCACTACAAAAATTCCAAAGCATCATTGGCTGATGACAAATGTGATTCTTGGCATGCATGTACCGTACAAACTTACACCTGCTGATTGAAAGTGCATCAGCTACTTACTTTCTGTGGGCCAATTAGTATCTTCTATTTGAAAGTTGGTCTGCATAAACATTGAAATTTTTTCGGGGAATTCTCTGTACTATATTGCACATGTATTTATTTAAGTTTCCTGCCATAAAAAAAATCCTAATTGCACTTCCAAGAGGTGCTGCATCATGACATATTATGGTGTTCCTGTACTATAGTGTCTGTGAGCTGTCAATGATGGTAACAATGCTGATGCTTCTGAGTTATTAGTGCAATATGTAAGGAGCTAAAGACATAGGAGTAGTTCTTTTTTGTTCTTATGGTAAAAACCGAGTTTGTGAATTCTCCGTTGTCCCGGGAATACATTGTTTTGTTCATCAGATGTGGCTTTGCCATGCACCTAGAAGGGCATTGAGGAGGGATAATTAGTGCATGAATTGTGCTGGTTTCGGAACGTCTCTTTGGTAATATTAAGGTGAATACATAATTTAAGTAATTCTTATTATGATTACTCTGTTAATTCTATGGTATGTACGACTTTGCCATCTGTCTTTTTTCTGTATAGTAGACTATAGATGAACGGTTGTCAGCCCCATAATATCCATCTGTGGTAATGCTTCGCTTAGATAGCTTTCTTGGTAAACATAGCATGTCTGTTTATGGAGCTTATTTGGGTGTAATTTTAGTTCACCCTCCAAATTGTGTATTGGTAGAGCTTTTTTTTGCCTTACCACATTATAACTCCACATACCTCCCTTGAGGGACTATATCTCTACATCTCATGTCTTGCTGTAATATGTAGTGTGAACCAGTCACCTTGAGATTTCTGAAAGATGTAGTTTGAACCAGTCACCTTGAGATTTCTAACCATAGTTGATGGTGTAAATATCTATATCATTTTTATTGGAATTACTTTGACTCTAATATGATAAGATGGTATCTTATGGAAAAAACAAACACTCACTCAAGTATTTTGGTATCTGCATTCAGATTTACACAAGATTTTGCTGGCTTCAGTTTATTTAATACCATAGTTGATGTTTCCTTTCTAGAACAGTCACTCCAAAGTATTTATTTTGGTATAGGCATTCAGTTTATGCAACTCTGATATGCTTAGGTGGATTTACAATTCCTAAGACTATAGCTGATATTGTCTTGCTGGAATAAGATGGAAGAAGTGACCTAACACTAAAAAGTTTGAGTTGGTCTAGGTTTTTGTAATAACGTAGTTGATCGTGCCTTCCTATTATAAGAGTTTGTTTTGTCCAGAAAGATGATATGGAGAACCTCCACATATTTTTACCTGGCTAAACAACAGATACTCAATGATGACTAATAATTTGCTCAAACAAATTGTTTGTAATTGAATATTCTCGTGATCGCTTATGGTGACTCTGGTGTGTTCGATACGATGTCGACGCAGGGGATCCCCAACCTCACCAAGCAGGTGGACACTTTTACGAAGATGGTTCAAGATGGGACAATTCAGAGCAGCAACTCAGTCCCTCCGTGGCACTCATGGCTATCTCGGGCAGCGACTACTACGCAAGCGCCGGCGTGACTGGCCTGGCTTGGCTACCCCCAACAATGTAAGTAGCTAGCAGCAGATCAATGACTAATCCGACATTTATCTGCTCGTCGGCATATCTGAATTGCTAACATGTCATGTATATATGCAGATCAATACTTATATCAAGAAGGTGTTGCGGCTAATGTGGAGCAACTGCAGAAGCTTGGAGTGAAAAAGGTTCTTGGGAACAACTTCACCTTGTCAGCTGCACACCATCGCAAACACGAACCAACAATTACATGGCTCATGCGATGTCTTTGGAAATTTGGGTGCATCCGTCCATAACAATAACCTAAAACAAGTGATGGCAGCAAAGAAAAATGTCAACGTTGTCAACCTATACACCACCTTCACTAGTATAAGATTTCTTCTCTTTAATCTACTGTTATAAGATTTATAATAGATGCATTTGATTGTGTGGTTGAACTGCATATGAAATTTCATTTGATGTGCATGTAGGCCAAGGACAAGAGCTATCCAAGCAATTCAAGCGCAACGTGTCGCCGTGCTGTGAGAGTTTTAATTCAAAGGGTTACTGCAGACAACAAAGCGAGTCATCGCGAGTCATCGGAGCTTCTTTACCGTGTGTTTGCGACAAGTCTAGCAAATTTTTCTACTGGGGTGCCATGCACCCGACGCATGCAGGGTGGGAGGTAGTGATGAAGCAGCTGGAAAAGCCCTCGAGGGAATTTGTACATCAAGACTAGCTAAAGCCATTTAGGACGTCTATCTTTCGGTTGTTTTCCTTGTATTCAAAGGCTATCGTTTTTTGACTATTCAAAAATGAATATATATTTCCATGTTCTTTTGTGAAAAATTGCTAATAAGTTCATGTGTACAACAAAGATGTGTTATAGCTAATTTGGAAATAATATTCATAAACAAAGTTATATACAAACCGAATACTTGCAATTCGTCACCGGCTAGCTTTCATCAAAAGAACAGTGCAACTACTGAACTACCTCAGGCTGGCCACGGATGCTAAATGTCAACCGAAGATTTCAGTAGGATGCATAATGATGTTCTTATGATTTTGATAGCCTGAAGAAAACACGCAAGATGAAAGTCATGTTATCGGAAGAACTTTACCCGGTTTGCTGTTGATGCTCCATGTTCAGGCCGGCCCTTGCCTTTTCAGATTGCAGAGCAAAACGATGGATAGTGAAAATGTTGAGCTAACTAGCTTACACCTTCCACCAATTAAGGAAATAGAAATGAATCTCATACCGCTATACCCAAACAGAACCAAAAGCAAATATGGGCGCAATGATATTATTCATGTGTACGAAGCAATTGTCTCAATGCACGGCATAGGTTTCTGTTATGACTGCTCCTTTTGCCCAAATTTGTGTAGAACCATTGAAGAAAAATTGCGTATTTAAGCCTATTTTGACAATTCAAGGTACACAGACATTGGATAGTCCCGGTTTTGGAACTAAATCTAAAACTTAAGCTTCAGAAACTAATTTACGAAACTGGCATACGCGACATGAACTGAACACACTAGTCCACTAACGGGCTTCATGATTCATTAACATTGTTGTCAGGTATGCGGCGGTTAGCCCAAAGTTGGGCCTAATCAATTAATAATTAGCGTTAAGTAAAAAACAACAGCTCGGACACATCACCATAGATTTCAGTAGGGTGCAGAATTTGACTAGGATTCAGATTTCAGTGGCACGCACATATCTACTTGTGCATGTTCAAAAGTGAACAAAGAGAGTGACCAAAAATAGACATGAAAGAAGAACATGTCCTGGTATTTAAACCGTAGACGAAGAAACAATTAACTCAATCAACTGCATAAAAAGTATGTAAAATGTCACCGCTTGTCCAAATGATGAATGTACTCATAAGATGATCAGGTGCATAAAATAACCAAGGAAGTTTACGAAATGGAAATTCTGAGTAAGTTCTGTCCAATTCGGTTATTCTATTTTCTAGCGACTTCTTTGAATTCTCACTTCTATGCTTCGAGCTCTTTCCAAAAATAAAACCCTGTAACATCAATCTGATTAAACTTCTGGCTCCTTGCGCTCTTCACCCCTGCCCCTCCACCTAAATCTCCAGATCCCAACCCAACCAGTGAAGGAATAATCTCAAGCACGTTCTGGAAGCTCCCCAATCATGCAAGGGGTGTACAGAAATGATTCATATATGCCATTTGTAAATGACTGATAATAATCCTTTGGGCGTAATCTGCCCAGGTACTGGACTTTTGAGCTATTCAGATGATAAGCCACTACTCTGAATGATGATACCTCTAAGAAAACAATCTCTTTGTAGGGGTGAAATCCGAGGATAGAAACATGGTTGTAGAAAGGTTCATAATCATCTTCAATATTCAGAACGTTATCGTCATCGGAGTTCCATTCAAAATTCTCATCCCCATTGGTTCCATCTTCATTATTATCACCATATAAGAACCAAGTTTTGTCAATTCCCTTAGGCTGGTTTAAATATATCGTTGCCCATGGGTTAAGATCAATGTGATGCTTCAATGCCCAAGATATCTGACATGATTCATTTAAAATCCAAACCCGAAATAGATATTCATCGTGAATTGTTGCAAAGTAAACCCCTTTTTCTGATTTCCCCAGACAAGGTTGTGCACGCTTGCTTTCCTCGATATCTATTGGTGTTTTCACTAGTTGGTACTTGCCATCCTTTAAGGATAACCTGCAAATAAGAACATTATCAGTGCTAGATATGATGCAATGTTTGTGTCATGACACATCCCCCTGAGAAAGCCACTACTAATGCTAGAGTTCAAAATTAAGGGAGCTTTGTAAGCCTTTTTACGATGTATACCTTGCAACAAATGCACCACGACAATGCACATAGAGTGCTCCTCGCCAGTAGACACCGTAGCGCCACCTCGGCCCCCAAAATGTTGGTTCCAATCTATCCAGCCATATAGTAGCCACCGTGTCCAAAGCCTCACCTTCACGGACAAACAACCTCTTTTGCCATTCTTTTGTACTAGATGAGAACACGTCTAGCATCCATGAGGATGGTGGAAATTCCACCAAGTCTTCTGGATCCTCAATTAGTGAGTCTTCTGGAACCTCAACGGGCGACGGTGCGGATATGTCCTCTTCAATGGTTTGTTCGGGTGACAATTCCGATGGCCCATCTTCGCAGTCCTCTTCCAAGTCCTTGATGAGTACACTAGTAGAAAACAGGGCTTTCGTCCGTGCGCTTTAGCCCATTAGTGGGTTCAATCCAACCGGGACTAATGTGAGCATTTATCCCGGTTCGTATGCGGCTAAGGCATTAGTCCCGGTTCACCTGCCCTTTAGTCCGGTTTGTGCCTCAAACCGGGAGTAAGGGTGCGATGTTGATAGTCGGTTCGTGCCTCAAACCGGGACTAAAGAGACCTTTAGTCCCGGTTTGAGGCACGAACCGGGACTAATGGGGTTGAGACCTTTAGTCCCGGTTCGTGCAACGAACCGGTACTAAAGGTCCCATTTTCAAACTATACCCCCCCCCTTGTGGATCGCCTTTTCAATTTAAAAAAAATAAAACAAAATGATGGAAATGTCAAAAAAATAAAATAAAATAAGTTTCCCATGTGATATGTGGTCTAGTTGTTGGGAAAATTTGCAAATGTGAATTTCGACTTTATTTGCAAAATCTCTCTGGAATTTGTAAATATGGGCATAACTTTTGCATACTAACTCGGATGAAAAAGTTTTTTATATGAAAAATCTTCTACTCGACAATGTAAGTAGCTAGCAGCAGATCAATGACTAATCCGACATTTATCTGCTCGTCGGCATATCTGAATTGCTAACATGTCATGTATATATGCAGATCAATACTTATATCAAGAAGGTGTTGCGGCTAATGTGGAGCAACTGCAGAAGCTTGGAGTGAAAAAGGTTCTTGGGAACAACTTCACCTTGTCGGCTGCACACCATCGCAAACACGAACCAACAATTACATGGCCTGCGATGTCTTTGGAAATTTGGGTGCATCCGTCCATAACAATAACCTAAAACAAGTGATGGCAGCAAAGAAAAATGTCAACGTTGTCAACCTATACACCACCTTCACTAGTATAAGATTTCTTCTCTTTAATCTACTGTTATAAGATTTATAATAGATGCATTTGATTGTGTGGTTGAACTGCATATGAAATTTCATTTGATGTGCATGTAGGCCAAGGACAAGAGCTATCCAAGCAATTCAAGCGCAACTTGTCGCCGTGCTGTGAGAGTTTTAATTCAAAGGGTTACTGCAGACAACAAAGCGAGTCATCGCGAGTCATCGGAGCTTCTTTACCGTGTGTTTTGCGACAAGTCTAGCAAATTTTTCTACTGGGGTGCCATGCACTGACGCATGCAGGGTGGGAGGTAGTGATGAAGCAGCTGGAAAAGCCCTCGAGGGAATTTGTACATCAAGACTAGCTAAAGCCATTTAGGACGTCTATCTTTCGGTTGTTTTCCTTGTATTCAAAGGCTATCGTTTTTTGACTATTCAAAATGAATATATATTTCCATGTTCTTTTGTGAAAATTGCTAATAAGTTCATGTGTACAACAAAGATGTGTTATAGCTAATTTGGAAATAATATTCATAAACAAAGTTGTATACAAACCGAATACTTGCAATTCGTCACCGGCTAGCTTTCATCAAAAGAACAGTGCAACTACTGAACTACCTCAGGCTGGCCACGGATGCTAAATGTCAACCGAAGCTTTCAGTAGGATGCATAATGATGTTCTTATGATTTTGATAGCATGAAGAAAACACGCAAGATGAAAGTCATGTTATCGGAAGAACTTTACCCGGTTTGCTGTTGATGCTCCATGTTCAGGCCGGCCCTTGCCTTTTCAGATTGCAGAGCAAAACGATGGACAGTGAAAATGTTGAGCTAACTAGCTTACACCTTCCACCAATTAAGGAAATAGAAATGAATCTCATACCGCTATACCCAAACAGAACCAAAAGCAAATATGGGCGCAATGATATTATTCATGTGTACGAAGCAATTGTCTCAATGCACGGCATAGGTTTCTGTTATGACTGCTCCTTTTGCCCAAATTTGTGTAGAACCATTGAAGAAAAATTGCGTATTTAAGCCTATTTTGACACCTTTAGTCCCTGTTCGTGCCACGAACCGGTACTAAAGGTCCCATTTTCAAACTCTACCCCCCCCCCCCCGTGGATCGCCTTTTCAATTTAAAAAAAAATAAAAGAAAATGATGGAAATGTCAAAAAAATAAAAGAAAATAAGTTTCCCATGTGATATGTGGTCTAATTGTTGGGAAAATTTGCAAATGTGAATTTCGACTTTATTTGCAAAATCTCTCTGGAATTTGTAAATATGGGCATAACTTTTGCATACTAACTCGGATGAAAAAGTTTTTTATATGAAAAATCTTCTACTCGACAAGTTACATCCAAATTTAACTGGGGGAACCTCGTTAAACATTTTCAAAATCCTCAAAAACCTAACAGAAAAAATGTTACGGGGCTTTTAATATCTAGAGTGGAAAAATCGAAAAAATTTCAAACTGTGGTCAAACAATGGTCAAACCATGGTCAAACTAATTATTCTAGAATATTAGTGTTACTAACTAATTTGTTCAGTTATTTTGAATTTTGGTCAAATCTGGTCAAACTGTGGTCAAACTATGGTCAAACCATGGTCAAACTAATTATTCAAATTAATTATTGTTTTCTAAATAATTATTGATTTTGAAAACAATAGTTTGAAACTCAAACAGTTAAATGTGTCAATTCATGCTCAAGCAAAATTCCTGAGGGTTAATAGGATTGACATCTTACTATTGTCAGGAAAACAACAAGTGCAGACTTGGAAACAAGGAGAATAGAACCCGGAAGTTAAGCGTGCTCATTTGGGTGAGTGGGAGGATGGGTGACCGTTAGGAAGTTAGGTGATTTGAAATGATGAGGGTGATTAGAGAAGAGGATAAATTGAGCGGTGATGAGGGGTCGATTAGAGATTAGGGTTAAAATAATTCAGAAATTTGAAAAAAATTATTTAAATAAAATTTCAAAAAGAAATTCAAAAAAAATCATAAAATTTTGATTAGTGGGTTGGTGTTACCAACCGGGACTAAAATGAGCTCCACGTGGCATGGCCTTTAGTTGATTTTGGATTGAGCTGACTAAAGGGAAGATTAATCTCGACCCTTTAGTGGGTTCGCGTCAATTAAAGCGCCTACCAACCCATTAATGGCCCTTTTTCTACTAGTGGTAGGAGTACTTCCGACGCATCTTCAAACAACGAGAAAAACTCAGCGGGGCAGAAGGGTGTTGGTGGCTTCTTGTCGGGCACTGGTTGTGGTTGGGCTGGAACAACTTTCTCGGGCACCTGCGGAATCGCGAACACTTGGTAATGCGGTGACACGGCAGGATCAAACGCGAGGTACGTGTTGTAGTTCTTGGCGTCAAGGCGTGGGAGACGCTCCCACCGTCTCGTGGCAGGGTTGACCACGAAGAACCCCCTCCACTCACTGTGCCGTAGATAAGGAGGCCGTTGCAGTGATCCACAATTGGCTCGAAATCCCAGGTGTACCCGGGCAAGAAGCCAAGATCGCCGTTGATCGCGGGCCGCTCCGTCGAGGGGCGGGCGAAGAAGCGGGGGCGGTCGTAGTCGATGTAGTTGACGAAGAGGCCGCGCACCGCACGCGGGAGAAAGTGCCGAAGCAACAGCCGATGGGCGTCGACGACGGCGCACCACGCCTTGCGCACGCAGCGGGACGCGGCGAGGTCGGATGCCGGGAGGCGGCGGAGGATGTTTGCGAGCGCGTCGTCCGGCAGGGCTTCCGTCCAATCCATGGCTTCCGCAACCTGCACGCGGACTGGAGGCGCAGATCGAAAACAAAAGGCGGCGGAGCGTTTAGGCAGGTGACCTACTAGTGTTAGTGTTGGGTTTTGTTCGAGAAAAAAAAAAGGAAAAACTGCTGCGTGGAGATCTACAGGTGGGCCATCTAGGCCAGGTTGCCACCCGATCCGATCTAAAGCGGGCCGGGGCAGACCGTGATCAAAATCGGCCACCGGCTGACAGGGCAATTCGTAAACGGCACCTTAGGAGCGCCTCTCACTAGTAAAATTATGCCTCTCATAAAAGCAAAATCCATGCCTCTCGCAAATAAATAAAAAATTATTTTCAAGAGGCACGGCTGTGCATTTCGCGGAAGCAAAACCGTGTCTTCGTGAAAGCAAAAGCCGTGCCTTTAAAAAAAGTGCGTATTTTCGCGCAAATTTTTTTTCCTGAAATTTTTTCTTGGTTGAACAGCTAAGAAAGACCAGTGGAGAACCGGAACGCAAAAAAAAAACCATTTAAAAAGTTGAAAACATGTGAGAAAAAATAAAATAAAAAACAAAATCCCGAGGGAGCTGGCGCGCTCTAGGCTCCCAAACGAGCGCTCCTCGGTTAGTTGCTCTCAGGGAGCGCCTTCTGCGCCATGGAACGCAACGGGCGCTAAAGCTAATCACTCAAGCTACTACGTGCTACTGGCTATTTACATCGCAGTCCATTTAAGAACAACGCCGGACGCGCTATTTATTGCACAAAACATGTCTTTTTAATGTGAACCAAAATTTGATAGTTCACCGATTTCAAAAGCAAAGTTCACGAACATGCAAAAAAAATCATGTATTGAGAAAAGTTCAAACATTTTGAAAAATTTCACAAATTTGAAAACAAATCATGAATTTGAAAAAAGTTCGTGAGTTTAAAAAAAGTTCATTGATTTTGAAAAAACTTCATCAATTCTGAAAAAAGTTCACAAACTTGCAAAAAGTTCATTGATTTTTTAAAAAAATATCATCGAATCTGAAAAAGAATCGATTGTGAAAAAATTCATCAATTCTGGAAAAAATTCACAAATTTGAAGAAAAACATCAATTTAAAAAAATGTTCATTCAATTTCAAAAAGTTCAACAATTATGAAAAAAGTTCATCTGATATGAAAAAAAGTTCATCAGTTTTGAAAAAGTTCATTGATTTTAGAAAAAAGTTCACGAAATTTAAGAAAATGAAAATGTAAAAGAAAAAGACAAGAAAAGGAAAAGCATAAGGAAAAGAAAGAAAAGAAAGAAGAAGAGGAAGGGAAGGGAGAAGTTAACATGTCAGGATTTTGTGGTCGGGTGGTTTTGTGCTTAATATCGAGCAGGTGAGATCCCGGGTTCGATTCTCCTCGGCGCACTCATTATTTTCATTTTAAACCGAAAAAAGAAGTGAAATAGGCCGGCCCACATCCAGTAGGGGTGGTATGCTTCAGGCGCGCGTTTGCAAAAATGGCATGTAACGGGCGCCTAAAGCGCCAAATAAGAGATGCCCGGTGCTTAGGCTAACTCCTACGCACGATCCCATCTTGTCTACAGCTATTGGTTTGGGTCCAAATGGACAAACGCGCGGCCGCAATCGCAAAATATGTCTGTTTGCCGTCCGGCTCAGCCCATTTCCCGAGCAAACTTGCTCCTCGTTTGCGTCCAAAAGGACGTCCAGTCGACGCTCACGCACCTATTCCGCATCGGCCTAGGGCCGCCGCCGCTCGACAGAGCCGTTGAGCTAGGGTTTGGGGACTGGGACATGACATATGCCGTGGGAGAGGCAACAGATCGAGGGAGATTCATCGGGATGCGCCGCAGCCACCACTCCGAGCACTGTGGCTCGTCTTCGAGCTGCCCCGATGGTTCCATCGCCGGCGAGCGACAAGAGTGAAATGGGGAATTTTTCCCAGAACGAAGCGGCACAGGCAGCTCTATCTCAGCTGCACCTGACAAGAGGGCCCCATCCAGGTCAAAACCGCCATTGACTTGAGCCACGTCAGCAGCAGGTGGAGACAAACCAGCCAGGGGGTTATTTCGTCCGGTATGGTTTTCTTTTGAGGAGTGAAAGGAGCAGAAAAATTGATCATGGGGCAAAGTGAACCACCAACTTTATTCAGGGTAGTAAAATAGATTTTTTTTCTTTCAGTACAGTGAAGGGGGAGTTTGCCTTTTTGCATCAGGCAACAAACATGTCGAGCACACAGAGGGCTCTTCTAGCCTTCATCGGAGGTGCTGTTGCAGGCTATGGAGACCAAAATTACATTGGTCGACCATTTTATCATGGAGTTCTTGTGCATTCAGCGCACCCACCATAAAAACTCATGTTATAAGTTGTAAATATATATATGAAATTACTCAGTATAACACACACACAGTATGCATCTAACATTTGATAAAGTTTCAATTGCATACTCAACTCAGAGCTTGAGAGATAGAAAAAAAAATCAAGTGGCAATGTTACCCTAAAAAAGTGGCAATGTTAATGGCTCAATTCATAGCCAATTTAAATTAACCACTATTCATAGCATAACTTGTCTTTATTTTTTTAAGCCGTGAGTTGAATTTATAACTTAAAATTTATGGCATAGTAGATATATAACATGGACATATTTTATTTCCAAAAAGACAGAGAAATTTTATCATAAATTTTGAACATCGGGCGTCGCACATAAATTTCGGGTGCACCGGATATACGTTAAAAAAAAATATAATCGTGTTGTTTGGATTTGTTTCTTTTACAGACAGGCAAAAGCCCAGGTAAAGCCCATCCAGGCAAGATGCCGTGCCACGCTCACCACACACATTTGAGTGCGGGTCGGTAAGTTGGGCTTGGGTCGGTCGAAGGACCTTCTAGTAAAACCGACCAGAGCCGCTACTAACACTATCGAACCGAGCCGGAGGTCTGGCGATTCGACCCTCGAGAGGCTGCCAAGCCGAGCAGACGCCATGGACCGCGAGTGGGGCTCCAAGCCCGGCAGCGGCGGCGCCGCCACCGCCCAGAATGAGGCCATCGACCGGCGGGAGCGCCTGCGCCGCCTCGCGCTCGAGACCATCGACCTCGCCAAGGACCCCTACTTCATGCGAAACCATCTCGGCAGGTAATCCCCCCCTCCGCAAAACCCTAGATTCTTCGTCCTCTCGATTCGCATGGCTCTGGCCGCTGATTCCACTCGTTTTCTCGTGTGTCAAGCTATGAGTGCAAGCTCTGCCTGACGCTCCACAACAACGAGGGGAACTACCTCGCGCACACGCAGGGGAAGCGGCACCAGACCAACCTCGCCAAGCGTGCCGCCCGCGAGGCCAAGGATGCGCCCGCGCAGCCCCAGCCAAACAAGCGCAAGCTCGCTCCCGCAAGTCTGGTGCGTAAAGAATTAACTCTGTTTTTTACCCGAGCAGTTTACTAGTAGTAGAATTAAGGTTCTCCTAAGCTGCCATGACTTTGCATTGTTGCACTATGTAGGGCCTGCTATTTTAGTTCTGCAGATGCTTGGTCTATGTTTTCTTTTATCGATTTCAGTAATATTATTGCACTAGGTTTGTTCGGAGTACTTAGTGTGTGCCATACTGAGTTGCATATAACCTTGGATCTCTTTACGTAATGAATGTATTTGACGTTTTGAGCGAGGCAATGATCATATCAGGCCTTTTTGAAGATCTTGGTGGTATTTCAAGTTTCATCTCGACTTGGATTCATAACGTTTATTTAGGTATTCGGTGTTGCAAGCACAATGGTTGAGGACTGTTGCAGGATGGATGAATATCCCTGTGTGTCAAATTTGCCCCATCAACTAACAATCTTGTACCTTGCTTTGTGTTCTGATAATTTTAGGCATGAGAGTGGGACGGCCAAATTAGAGCATTCTGTTGGATGACAGAATGTGAACATTAACTTCACAGTAGTCCGATCTTCATTTTTAACCACGGTTTAGGCGTGTCTTTAACTATTGATACATCATAAGGAAACAATGAAAAATAAATATCCTGTTCGATAAGGTTGATCTTGGGTTGCTTGGTTGTCTCCAAATCTAGATAAAGAGGATACACCTAAAACAGCCTTGAAAAGCCGTTGTGGACTATTTAAATATTAGTGATATGCTGTTTGGTGTTGCTGAACTAATGGCCATGTGGCATAAGCATTCATGCCCGGAATACTGGATACGTCTGATAATTTTATGTGGTACAGCAGTTTCCAAAAGAAGTTGTTCACAGGGCAGACAAATCTATCGGAATATAGGCTTAATTTTGTTCTACCGATTCCCGAAATGTTCAAACATCAAGGGCATTGTTTTTATTAGCTATTTAGACACTTGTATTCTGTTCCAATTTGGTAGTACAGCTATGCTATTTTGTTTTCCGCACCTATAATTGTGTTTGCTTGGCAGCTATCCTCACAAGTTATAACTATGTTTCTTTGCTTTGCAGTTAAGATTGGAAGACCTGGATATACAGTAACTAAACAGTATGATCCCGACACGAAGCAACACTCATTTCTCTTTGAGGTTAGTATTTATCGTGTTTGTACATCTTGTTCTCAGAGTTGGTCAATAGAGGATTTTACATGATCAAATAAGTTCGTTTACCATCTTCATGTATCTAGAGACACTGTTTTGTCATTTTTCATTCCATGTCATTTGTCATGTCATGTAGGCATCTGAATTACAAATGGCAAGGATCTTATAGTGATACCAGTTAAGTTAGATTCGTTTCCAACTTTTAGTTTATTCATATACTAGTATGTTCTTTCTACACTTTTACTTGCCTCCCTTGGGAAAACCAATTTTACAATGCTATCTAGAAGTTTATCTTTTGAGAAAGTAGCCTTACTGAAGAGTTAACACATTCAGAATAGTGACAAATAGCTACATGATCAGCCAGTTTCTCTTATTGATTGCTCTTGTTATGAGCATTTAAACAACCATGTACACTGGGTAGTGGAGTGACAGATTTTGGCATTCTGTTTTCAGATTGAGTATCCTGAAATCGAAGATAATAGCAAGCCAAGGCACCGTTTCATGGCATCATATGAACAGGTATTAAAGGGCCCTGGGCTAATCTGTGAGCATCATCAGCCTGATATATGTTGCTTTACTGTTGATAATCTTCCATTTGCTAATGTACTACTATTGTTTTACAGAAAATCCAATCTTGGGATAAGAGGTACCAATATCTGCTTTTTGCAGCGGAGCCCTACGAAGTCATTGGCTTTAAGGTGCAGCATCTCTTGCAAAGTTCTGCTGCATCAGACCCATTAGCCAATGTGTATGTACTTAATAATACTATTTGTTATTTGCAGATACCGAGCACAGAGATTGACAAATCAACCGACAAGTTTTTCTCAGATTGGGATCCGGACAAGAAGTCGTACATTGTTAGTATTTATATGCAGTATTTCTCCGATCCAATTAGCTGCCTTTATAAGCAATATTGTTTACACAACTTTCACTTTATTATTACTACAGCAGCAACAAAAATTCAAGCCAAGACCACCGCAGATTAACAGACAACCAGCAGCTCCTGGTACTGTCCCAAATGGGACAGGAGGCCCTCCTGGTGCTCCACCAAGGCCACCATCCCAGCCACAGGCTCTGCCGCCACCTCCACCGAATGCACCTATGGGAATGCCCCCTAGGATCCCGCCACCACCAATGAGCGGTCTTCAACCTCCACCCCCTCCACCTCCGCTTGCAAATGGTCCTCCGCGTTCAATACCACCTCCACCTCCTTCTGGTGGTCCAATGGCTAACTTCACTCCTGGAGCACCTCTGCCACGCCCTCCGATGCAAGGCTACCCTGGACCTCAGCAGTAGGTGATCTGAGTGCGGGCAGGAGAGATCAGGCTACAAATTTTGAACACTTGCTTTGTCCAAACCAGTATGTTTGCCATATGCGCTACATTGTTGTCTGAAGTTTTACTGTACTGTAAGCAGATTAAATTATTTAAGTGCGCTTTCAAGCAAAGCATTTTATCTGTTTGTGTTGTCATCTCTTTGTAACTTTGTTTTTGGACATTATCCCTTCGGCAGATGATTATGAAATTGTCATATTCCTGGGCAAGCAGAATGCCGTTCGAAATATACTTAATCGTTGTAAATGTGATTTATGTTCCAACCTGTTCATGAAGCGGTTCACAACATATATGCTCTTGCTGATCTGTTTATTTCTGCTTTTTAGTTCTGTTTATTTCTGCTTTTTAGTAACAAAAAGCACAAACAGAAGCCTACTTTTTGCTAAAATCTACACAATCAATTTACCTGTAACCTGATGCGATTTTGCTGCTCACAATTCACAAAAATTCTCACTATATTGGCAAAGTGTGGTTTGAGAATCAGTCATTTTGTGGTATGATTTTTTATGTAAAGTTACGTTCGGCTGGTCAAGGTTGCTACATTCTGTTTCTGGTACCCATGGAAACTATAGGGATGACATCTAAAATGGCAAATTCAGGCACACTTTGATTCGTTTGAGAGAATCAGTAAAATTTCGTGGTAGGATTTTTATATAAAGTTAGGTTCAGATAGCTAAGGTTGCTGATACTTCAACAGTTATACAATTCTGATGGTCCATTCTTCCGATTATGTAGGCTGCATAAACAGGCCAGGCCAACACAGGCCATGTGCAAATTATATTCTGATGATTACACCAATGCGCCAGACAAATCAATCTCTGAAGCTTTGTTTCGTTCCATGTAGTAAGTTCTCCAACGTCCAAGGGTTACCAACAAACAAAAACCCTTGAAAGTGAAATCTCCTAACCGGCTAAAGGAAACTGTTACACAGTGTACATTTAACACTTAATCCTCTGATGCTGGAGCTCTTGCAAGAATCAGAGCTCCCAGAGTGCCGGTTTATACATCTACTCCGGTTACGGATGGCTCAGCACAAAACCCTTCCCGGTGCGGTCAGTTCTGCTTTTCATGATCTACTCGGTGCAAAGTAGTGGCAGCATGACAACTAGAGCTGACTCCCCCGGTGGTTGGTCTGGAGAATTAACCACAAGCAACCATGAGATAATTTGGTATTGCGGCATAAATTGTTGATGACGACAGGGATGCATGCAGCAAGAGCTACTTACAGGCCAACAAATACTTTAAACGCGTCGTATGTTGCCCATTGCGCTCCAGTAAGAGTACCGACCATGATAATGCGGAGCGGAAGGCCACGAGTGAAAAGGCCCCACAGCCCAATGGTTGTTATAGCCTGGAAGCGCAACTAATTGATCAGAACAGTTCAAAAATTGAATACTGATACCACGATTGAATACCTTCTGACAACAAGATGGGTGTATTCGATATAGTTAACAGGTTTGAGCATTTTTATTATCTACTGCGTAGGACTTGCAACTTACATCTGCCACAGTGGCTCCCTTTGCATTGTTGAGAAACGACACCAGGTTGTCTGCGGGATGAGAGACAGCAGCACACAAGACCCCAGCAATGTAACCCCCTGCAAAACTCACTGCTAGCTGGAGTGGTTTACTGCATTGATCTTTTGGTTTTGGGACAGCATGCTTGTACACCATCTCAACAATGGTTTCAAAGCAAGCAAATTTCATCATAGTGTCTGCAAAGGTAATGGAAAAACCGATCAGGCCACACACCTTCATAAAGGGTATAAGATGGCTGCAAAAACGGTTTCATTGTCATGTTCAATCAAGTACTTCATCCAAGAGTACCATAGTCAACCAAATTATCTTTCTTCGCTTTGTGCCAACTAGTATCATGCTCTCCATATATTTTTATGGATACCAAGTGTCTGCCATATTGCTACTATATAACTACCATGCCATCAAACAAATCAGCTCACAGTGGCCGGATGGGTATGATTTGGGTTAAAAATCAGCGCTACTACTATTCAACCATGCTCATTGTGCTCTCCCTATTCCGCAAGTCGCATGTCATATTTCTCCATATGTTATCTCTACTGATTTGTTTAATAATGTCGCAAACACATGACATCCATGTTAGCTTGAATCACTTGTAAACTAGAGTTTAGGGTTAAAAGTCGTCTTTTTGCTAATAATAAAAATCAACTGTTGTGACAGCTATATATGATCTGGAGTGCACATTTCATAGTAGGAAACAATAAATTCAACTAGGCTTTTCATGGTTGAGGAAGGGCTGCAAACTAGGTCTAATTACAGAAATTAAGTAGTGTCAAACTTGTATAGTCTATAGAAAGGCAGCAGTGATAAATGGCTAACTCAGTTTCATGAGCATCCTGGAATCATGTCAGCCCCAACTCTATGCCCCCATGAAATTTCTAGCCTTTGGCACTCTTAAGAATCTCTAAAATTGGTTGTGTCGGAAACAAGCTAAAATAATATTCTGGTATAAAAATCAGCGCTACTACTATTCAACCATTGGCATGCAATTACAATAGGAAAATATAACTTCTAACGAGTGCACTCACAAGGAATTTGGCGGCCCCAAAGAGGAACTATCCCCTTGTAAAGCCTGAAATGAACACATGGCGTTAAAGAGTGTTCCACTGTATCTTGAACGGAACTAATCGTAACATAATCAATACAGGAAATGCAGTATCCATACCCAAAGGCACCTTCGGACCGGACAAGCTTCGGAAGCCCATCGGTTAGGCATCGAGCGAATCCCGGCTGCGTCTGAATCCGAACCTTGACGGCTTCCATGGGGCAGAGAGCTAAATCTGCAATTACCTCAGCCGACGCCGATGCAGCGAGGTAGATGACGGTCTTCAACCTGTCAGCATTCTCAGGGCCAGCAATGTCCGAGTAGCACTTCTTGAAGTACTCGTAGAAACCAAACTTGCAGGCTCCCTGGCTACTATACCCAACCAGTGTGGCCATCCAGCCTTTGAAGAACCCACCAAGACCTTGCTCTTGGAGCAGCACACCAAAGCCAGACGGGATGTCCCTGTACTTGCTGGGGTCAACCTGCGAAGAGCGATTCCCGTCGGACATTAGTATTAGGGGAGCGGGAAGCTTGGACAGGAGCAGCAAGGGAGCCTGTTTCTGCTTCAGAGACCTGCATATTGCACTTGACGAGGTCGAGCGGCGTGACTGCGAGGTGGGTGAGGCCGGTGCTGAGGACCCCGCCGAGGGCGCAGGTGGCGTAGAAGAGCGGCGTGTGCAGCTGCACCGGCAGCGCCGTCTCCGTCTCCATCCTCCGCTCGGCCGCTCTGGCCCTCCGATCGCGGACGGCGATCTCCCACCTCTTCCCGAGCTGCTCCGCGTTGGCGGCGAGCGAGGCCAGGAGGCGGTCGAGGGGCAACGTGGCCGTGGCCGCGGGGCAGCCGACCTTGTCGCGGCTCGCCATCTGGGGACGTGAGCTGGGAGCTTGAGCTGGAGCTGGGCGCAGTACTCTGGAGATCGTCGCGGTCGGAGACGCGCATGGTAGGGGGGGCAGCGGGGAGGGGGGTTCGGGCGAAGGCCGCGAGCTGAGCTGAGCTGCGCTGAGACCCGCCCTTGACCCTTGCTCTCCCGCGCCGGCGGCTGACCGAGACGCGAAGTGGCGTGCGGCGGCTGCTTTTTCGAGGGACGCCGACGCGAGATTTGGGTGCGGATTGGGTGGCGAGATGCTGCCGCCGCGCGCAGCGGGAGGGACGGACCCCACCGCCTGTCGGGAGGAAAAGATCCGACACGCGACGGGAAGTTGCGGTGTCTGATCGGTCGACCCGCGGTACACGTACGCTGCCACGGCGTCGTCGTCTACGTGCAACGCGCGTACCACCTGCCTGCGTGCAATCGACGGAGAGGAATATGCTTGCCGCAGTACACTGGCCGGCTCCGTCGGCGTGGATACTGTGATCATGCCTCACGTGGTTTGATTGCTGCTAGTGTTTCAGACACTCAGTGGGTGACGGTGATAGTTGACATGTTGGCAATTAGCAACCACATGAAATATTGCGAATCAACCTGTGGTTGAGATGGTTAGGTGGACAGTGATATCCCCAACCCATCAGGGTTTAAATTCTGGTGCTCGCATTATTCTTGGATTTTTTTTAGAAAACTTTCAATCTATTCATCTTTTATCATGGCAGTACAACGAACACTAGAAATAATAAAAATTACATCCAGATCCATAGACCACCTAGCGACGACTACAATCACTGAAACGAGCCAAAGGCGCGCCGCCGTCATCACCCCTCCCTCGCCGGAGTTGGGCACAACTTGTTGTAGTAGACAGTCGGGAAGTTGTCGTGCCAAGGCCCCGTAGGACCAGCGTACCAGAACAGCAACCGTCGCTGATAAAGAATAACGTAGACCAAAAGGATCCAACCTGAAGGCACACGAACATAGACGAACCACAACCAGATCTGAGCAAATCCACCGAGGGTAGATCTGCCGGAGACACACCTCCACACGCCCACCAACGATGCTAGACGCACCACCGGAAAGGAGACTAGGCGGGGAGACCTTTATTCCATCTTCAGGGAGCCGCCGCCGTCCCGTCTTCCTGAGTAGGACACAAACCCTAACAAATCTTGAAGGAACGACTAACAACGGAGCCCTCCCGCTGCCTTGCCAGATCCATCAGCGCCCCATGGCCCTAGGGCCACTGGAGACGAGGCGGACCTGCAGCCGAGCCAGCGAGAGGCACGAACCCTAGCTTTTCTTGGAAGAGGAGACGACGGCTGGAAAGAGTTCCTGCGTGAGAGGGACATTATTCCTGGATTTATTTCAGGATTTCCGGTGATGCGCTTTCAGTGGGAGGAGATGTTCCCTTCGACGACGAGGCGCCTACGGTGACTTCGTAAATCTCAAGATGATATGCTGCTCGGTCTCGGAGGTGCTCATAGGGGTAGGGTGTGCGTGTGTGCGTTCATAGGGATGAGTGTTTGCGTGTGTACATGAGCGCTTGTGTCTGTACTGATGCTAAAAAAACCACACAAAATACCGATTAGAGTCCAGCTAGAACGCCTCTGTCATAAGTACTCCCTCATTTGAACTATCAAAACGTCGTATATTTAGAAACTGAGGGAGTATGTCCTATCGGTATGCCAACTTGCCGTATCAATATCTTATCGACGGAAGCACGCGTACATGGCGCTGAGCTTCATCTATGAGTGGATTGTGCCTATTTAGACGCCCCTCGTGTCGCCCGAGCCGTGTGTGTGTGTGTGTGTGGGGGGAGCCGGCCCGCCCCCACCTCCCGCCCATCGCTGGCCGGCCCCAACGTTGCCGCCGTTGGAGGGCCGGCTGGTGAAGCCGTGCCGGGCCCTGGGATGGCGACGCCGGGTCCATTTCTCCTCCTCATCGCCCAGTTGCCCTCCCCTCCACGCCTCCGGGCCCGGACAGTGCCGGGGGCCTCCCTCGGCAGCCTCTTCCCCGCTACGCAGACAACGATGGGGCCTCCCATCTCAAGCGCGGTGTATCCTTTCCCCCGAGATCCGATCTCGCACATCTTCATGTGGCTGCCCCTTCTCTGGCCGGCACGACCGATGTTGCGGCTTGGGCGTGGCGTGGAGGTATCCTTCAGTAGCCTCTCTCCCTCCCGTTGGCGTAGCCCGGCTTCATTCTTAGTGCATAGCTGGTTGGGGTGGGCCTTGAGTCTTGTGGCGGTCATGGGTCTTCCTCGTCTAGGAGGCCCTTGTCCCCGGCAGCACCCACCTCCCTCGTGCTTCAGTGATGGCTTCTACGTGGTGATTGTTGAGGCAACGGTGGTTGATTCCCCGGTGGCGGCTGCCTTTTACGGTGCGCCGACCTGGTGTTGTGGTGTTTGTGCGGCGCCTCACAGTGGGTATTTGTTGGCGCTCCCTCGGCCCAGGCGGCCTTTGGACCTGCGTTCTCCAGTGTCCATGGCTTGCCAGTGTCCTCCACCGATGCAGTACCGTCCACGCGAGCGGTAGCTGCGCCCCTTCCAGCTCATTCAGTCGTCGACGGCTACAACCCCGACAACTCGGATATGCGCTCTTCCAGTCCTTGCTTGCAGGTGTCGCTTGTCGCTGTTGCTTCCCCTGCGTTGTTTCTCTCCACCTCATCGCACCATCGACGTTGTACCTTCGCGCCTCGCTTGGTGCCAGATCCATTGTCATGTTCCGGTGGCGCCAGGTGTCACCTTCCGCCGGCCTACCCCCTCTAGATTTGGTGGCTCCGGCCAACAACGGCTTCCCCATATCAATTTTGGATCAGCCGGCTATGGGATTGCTCAGAATCAGGCCATGGAGAAATCTCTTTCGGCTTGCAGTGTTAGCGATGGCGGCAGCTTCATGGCGTCGTTTTCCTTCTTGGAGGCGCTGCCACAGCCTTCGTCTGCGCCCCTCTTCAAGCTCAGGGGAGACCCTAGGCCCGGTTCTTCGGACCGGATGGCGCAACATTGCAATGTCATTTTCCTTCTTGAAGGCACCATCTTGCTCGCTCGCGGTGTCCTTGGTGTTGGTTTTCGGTGATGTTAGTTGTCTTGTTTGTTCGGTCTGCCTCCCTTGTCCGGGGCTTAGTGGGTATAGCTATGTAACTTCCTCTATTTGGGCCAAACATCCCATCTTCTTTGCTCTTGGTGCCATGTTCATGCCTCTTTGCGTTCATGTCATGCGATGTACCCTTATCTATACTTTTTCTTATTCCTTCTATCAATGAAAAGATACGCAAGCTTTGTGTATTCGCGAGAAAAAAATCATTATCTACCAGTAATGATACATGGAAAATCGAATGTTTTTATGTCAAATTATGTTGTCGTGAGAATGATAATTTTCTTTAGCAAACATGATAAATCCTGGCAAAAGATGAACATGGCAAGGATTTGCCATGCATGCCAAATGAACTTGGCATCCCCACGATAACATAAATTTCCATAAAAAAATGGTTTGCCATGCTAAAAAATTGACATTCCATTTGTAGTGAAGTCGCTCGCAATTACTAAGCTCCCTAGAAATATAGAAATACTACCTCCATTCCAAGCCTACCAAAACGTCTTATATTTTGGAATGGATGTAGTGAGCTTCGGTGATTTTCCTCAAAGCGACCCCGTCTCTAAGGGTCAAGTTGGGCCATGGGTCTCGCATAACAGACATCCAAGCCGTCATTCTTGCTTTGTCAAAATTGATTGGCAACATGTCATCTCCCTGATGTTTGCCTGCGTTCATGTCGTCTTCGATTTCTGTTACACTGACGTTAGACAATGTGAAAGAACATTTGCTCCCTTGGTGGTTTTTCTAATTCATGTCAACATATATGATGTTGGACTAACATTTTCATCTAGCATATTTCAGGAATAGTTCAACATAGGCTTGTAGATGGATGGAGATGTGGAACCCTCAAGCTACTAAGGACAAGCATTGGCTAAAGCTTCAAGACTCTACATTTTTTATTAAGTGATCGAAGATCACATTGAGTGTTGGGGAACGTAGTAATTTCAAAAAAAAATTCCTACGATCACGCAAGACCATGGTGATGGCATAGCAACGAGAGGGAAGAGTGTCCGTCCACGTACCCTCGTAGACCGAAAGCGGAAGCGTTATAACAACGCGGTTGATGTAGTCGTGACGTCTTCACGATCCGACCGATCCAAGCACCGAACGTCACGGCACCTCCGAGTTCTGCACACGTTCAGCTCGATGACGATCCCGGACTCCGATCCGGCAAAGTGTCGGGATGAGTTCCACAAGACGACGTGGCAGGACGATGTTGATGCTCCACCGACGCAGGGCTTCGCCTAAGCTCCGCGACGATATGACTTCTCCGGCGCAGGGCTTCGCCTAAGCTCTCTGACGATATGACCAAGTGGAATATGGTGGAGGGGGCACCGTGACACGGCTAAGGAACGATCCGTAGATCAACTTGTGTGTCATGGGGTGCCCCTGCCCCGTGATATAAAGGAGCAAGGAGGAGGTGGCGGCCAAGGGAGAGGCGCGCAAGGGGGGAGTCCTACTCCCACCGGAGTAGGACTCCTCCTTTCCTAGTAGGAGTAGGAGAGAAGGAAGGGAAGAGAAGAAGGTGCGGCCTCCCCTAGTCCAATTCGGACTAGGCCTTGGGCGCGCGCCTGCCCTAGGCAGCCCTCTCTCTTTCCGCAGGGCCCAATAAGGCCCAATACTTCTCCCCGGCGAATTCCCGTAACTCTCCGGTACTCAAAATACCGAATCATTCGGAACCTTTCCGAACTCCGAATATAGTCATCCAATATATCGATCTTTACGTCTCGACCATTTCGAGACTCCTCGTCATGTCCCCGATCTCATCCGGGACTCCGAACTCCTTCGGTACATCAAAACTCATAAACTCATAATATAACTGTCATCGAAACCTTAAGCGTGCGGACCCTACGGGTTCGAGAACTATGTAGACATGACCTAGAACTATTCTTGGTCAATAACCAATAGCGGAACCTGGATGCCCATATTGGCTCCTACATATTCTCTGAAGATCTTTATCGGTCAAACCGCATAACAACATACTTTGTTCCCTTTGTCATCGGTATGTTACTTGCCCGAGATTCGATCGTCGGTATCCAATACCTAGTTCAATCTCGTTACCGGTAAGTCTCTTTACTCGTTCCGTAATACATCATCTCACAACTAACTCATTAGTTGTAATGCTTGCAAGGCTTAAGTGATGTGTATTACCGAGAAGGCCTAGAGATACCTCTCCAGACAATCGGAGTGACAAAACCTAATCTCGAAATACGCCAACCCAACAAGTACCTTTGGAGACACCTGTAGTACTCCTTTATAATCACCCGATTACGTTGTGACGTTTGGTAGTACCAAAGTGTTCCTCCCAGAAACGGAGTTGCATAATCTCATAGTTATAGGAACATGTATGGGTCATGAAGAAAGCATTAACATACTAAGCGATCAAGTGTTAAGCTAACGGAATGGGTCATGTCAATCAGATCATTCAACTAATGATGTGACCTTGTTAATCAAATAACAACTCCTTGTTCATGGTTAGGAAACATAACCATCTTTGATTAACAAGCTAGTCAAGTAGAGGCATACTAGTGACATCTTGTTTGTCTATATATTCACACATGTATTATGTTTCCGGTTAATACAATTCTAGCATGAATAATAAACATTTATCATGATATAAGGAAATAAATAATAACTTTATTATTGCCTCTAGGGCATATTTCCTTGATCTCCCACTTGCACTAGAGTCAATAATCTAGTTCACATCATCATGTGATTCAACACTAATATTCACATCTGTTTGTGATTAACACACATAGTTCACATCGTCATGTGACCAACACCCAACGGGTTTACTAAGGTATGATCATGTTTTGCTCGTGAGAGAAGCTTAGTCAATCGGGTCTGTCACATTCAGTGCCGTATGTATTTTGCAAATACTCTATGTCTACAATGCTCTGCACGGAGCTACTCTAGCTAATTGCTCCCACTTTCAATATGTATCCAGATTGAGTCTTAGAGTCATCTGGATCTGTGTAAAAAGCTTGCATCGATGTAACTCTTTACGACGGGCTCTTTTATCACCTCCATAATCGAGAAATATTTCCTTAGTCCTCACTAAGGATGTTCTTGACCAATGTCCAGTGATCTACTCCTAGATCACTATTGTACTCCTTGCCAAATTGAGCAAGGTATACAATAGGTGCAGTACATAGCATAGCATACTTCATAGAACCTATGATCGAGGCATAGGGAATGACTTTCATTCTCTTTTCTATTTTCTGCCGTGGTCGGGATTTGAGTCTTACTCAATTTCATACGTTTTGCAACACAGGCAAGAACTTTTCTTTGACTATTCCATTTTGAACTACTTCAAAATCTTGACAAGGTATGTACTTATTGAAAAACTTATCAAGCGTCTTGATCTATCTCTATAGATCTTGATGCTCAATATGTAAGCAGCTTCACCGAGGTCCTTCTTTGAAAAACTCCTTTCAAATACTCCTTTATGCTTTGCAGAATAATTCTACATTATTTCCGATTAACAATATGTCATTCACATATACTTATCGAAATGTTGTAATGCTCCCACTCACTTTCTTGTAAATACAGGCTTCTCCAAAAGTCTCAGATAAAACCATATGCTTTGATCACACTATCAAAGCGTTTATTCCAACTCCGAGATGCTTGCACCAGTCCATAGATGGATCGTTGGAGCTTGCATATTTTGTTAGCTCCTTTAGGATTGAAAAACCTTACGGTTGCATCATATACAACTCTTCTTTAATAAATCCATTAAAGAATGTAGTTTTGACATCCATTTGCGATTTCATAAAATGTGGCAATTGCTAACATGATTCGGACAGACTTAAGAATCGCCATGCTTTGAGAAAATCTTATTGTAGTCAACACCTTGAACTTGTCGAAAACCTTTTTGTGACAAGTCGAGCTTTGTAGATAGTAACACTACTATCAATGTCCGTCTTCCTCTTGAAGATCCATTTATTTAACATGGCTTGTCGATCATCGAGCAAGTCAATCAAAGTCCATACTTTGTTCTCATACATGGATCCTATCTCAGATTTCATGGCCTCAAGCCATTTCGCGGAATCTGGGCTCATCATCGCTTCCTCATAGTCCGTAGGTTCATCATGGTCTAGTAACATGACTTCGAACACGATTACCATACCACTGTGCGGATTTTGCTCTGGAAGACCTACGAGGTTTGGTAGCAACTTGATCTGAAGTTTCATGATCATCATCATTAACTTCCTCACTAATTGGTGTAGGAATCATCGGAACTGATTTACGTGATGAACTACTTTCCAATAAGGGAGAAGGTACAATTACCTCATCAAGTTCTACTTTCCTCCCACTCACTTCTTTCGAGAGAAACTTTCTTCTCTAGAAAGGATCCATCTTAGCAACGAAAAACTTGCCTTTGGATCTGTGATAGAAGGTGTACCCAATAGTTACCTTTGGGTATTCTATGAAGACGCACTTCTACGATTTGGGTTCGAGCTTATCGGTGAAAACTTTTTCACATAAGTATCAAAACTCCAAACTTTTAAGAAACGACAGCTTAGGTTTCTTGTTAAACCATAGTTCATATGGTGTCGTCTCAACGGATTTAGATGGTGCCCTATTAAACGTGAATGCAGTTGTCTCTAATGCATAACCCCAAAACGATATTGGTAAATCAAGAAGAGACATCATTGATCGCACCATATCAAAATAAAGTACGGTTATTCTGACGCTCGGACACACCATAACGTTGTGGTGTTCCGGTGGCGTGAGCTGTGAAACTATTCCACTTTGTTTTAATTGAAGACCAAACTCAGTAACTCAAATATTCATCTCCACGATCAGATTGCGTAAACTTTATTTTCTTGTTACGATGATTTTCTACTTCACTCTGAAATTCTTTGAACTTTTCAACTATTTCAGACTTATGTTTCATTAAGAAGATATACGCATATCTGCTCAAATCATCTGTGAAGGTCGAAAATAATGATACTTGCCACGAGCATCAACACTCATTGAATCGCATACATCGGTATGTATTATTTCCAATAAGTCAAGAGCTTGTTCCATTGTTCCGAGAACGGAGTTTTAGTCATCTTGCCCAAAAGGCACGGTTAGCAAGCATCAAATGATTCATAATCAAGTGATTCCAAAAGTCCATCGGCATGGAGTTTTCTTCATGCGCTTTACACCAATATGACCTAAACGGCGATTGCTACATATAAGTTGCACTATCATTATTAACTTTGCATCTTTTGGTTTCAATATTATGAATATGTGTATCATTATGATCGAGATCCAATGAACCATTTTCATTGGGTGTGTAACCATATAAGGTTTTATTCATGTAAATGTAACAACAATTTATTCTCTTACTTAAATGAATAACCGTATTGCAATAAACATGATCAAATCATATTTATGCTCAACACCAAATAACACTTATTTAGGTTCCACACTAATCCCGAAAGTATAGGGAGTGTGCGATGATGATCATATCAATCTTGGAACTACTTCCAACACTCATCGTCACTTCCCCTTCAACTAGTTTTTATTCTCAGAACTCCTGTTTCGAAAGTTACTAATCTTAGCAACCGAACAAGTATCAAATACTGGGGCTACTATAAACATTAGTAAAGCACACATCAATAACCTGTATATCAAATATACCCTTGTTCACTTTGCCATCCTTCTTATCCGCCAAATATTTGGGGTAGTTCCGCTTCTAGTGACCAGTTCTATTGCAGCAAAAGCACTTAGTCTCGTGCTTAGGTCCAGACTTGGGCTTCTTCACTCGAGCGACAACTTGCTTGCCGCTCTTCTTGAAGTTCCCTTCTTCCCTTTGCCTTTTCCTTGAGACTAGTGGTCTTGTCAATCATCAACACTTGATGCTCTTTCTTGATTTCTACCTTCACGATTTCAACATCATGAAGAGCTCGGGAATCGTTTTCGTCATCCCTTGCATACTATAGTTCCTCACGAAGTTCTAGTAACTTAGTGATGGTGACTAGAGAATTCTGTCAATCGCTATATTATCCGGAAGATTAACTCCCACTTGATTCAAGCGATTGAAGTACCTGCATAATCTGAGCACATGCTCACTAGTTGAGCGATTCTCCTCCATCTTTTAGCTATAGAACTTGTTGGAGACTTCATATCTCTCAACTCGGGTATTTGCTTGAAATATTAACTTCAATTCCTGGAACATCTCATATGTTCCATGACGTTCAAAACGTCTTTGAAGTCCCGATTCTAAGCCGTTAAGTATGGTGCACTAAACTATCAAGTAGTCATCATATTGAGCTAGCCAAACGTTCATAAAGTGCGCATCCGCTCCTGCAATAGGTCTGTCACCTAGCGGTGCATTAAGGACATAATTGTTCTCAGGCAGCAATGAGGATAAACCTCAGATCACGGATCCAATCCGCATCATTGCTACTAACATTTTTCAATACAATTTTCTCTAGGAACACATATAAAAAACATAGGGAAGCAACAACGCGAGCTTATTGATCTACAACATAATTTGCAAAATACTACCAGGACTAAGTTCATGATAAATTAAAGTTCGCTTAATCATATTACTTAAGAACTCCCACTTAGATAGACATCCTCTAATCCTCTAAGTGATTACGTGATCCAAATCAACTAAACCATGTCCGATCATCACGTGATATGGAGTAGTTTCAATGGTGAACATCACAATGTTGATCATATCTACTATATGATTCACGTTCGACCTTTCGGTCTCCGTGTTCCGACGCCATATCGTTATAAGCTAGGCTCGTCAAGTTTAACTCGAGTATTCGCGTGTGCACCTGTTTTGCACCCGTTGTAGATGGACGTAGAGCTTATCACACCCGATCATCACGTGGTGTCTGGGCACTACGAACTTTGGCAACGGTGCATACTCAGGGAGAACACTTCTTGATAATTTTTAGTGAGAGATCATCTTATAATGCTACCGTCAATCAAAGCAAGATAAGATGCATAAAGGATAAACATCACATGCAATCAATATAAGTGATATGATATGGTCATCATCATCTTGTGCTTGTGATCTCCATCGCCAAGCACCGTCATGATCACCATCGTCACCGGTAGCGACACCTTGATCTCCATCGTAGCATCGTTGTCGTCGCCAACTATTGCTTCTACGACTATCGCTACTCCTTAGTGATAAAGTAAAGCAATTACATGGCGTTGCATTTCATACAATAAAGCGACAACCATATGGCTCCTGCCAGTTGTCGATAACTTCGGTTACAAAACATGATCATCTCATACAATAAAATATAGCATCACGTCTTGACCATATCACATCACAACATGCCCTGCAAAAACAAGTTAGACGTCCTCTACTTTGTTGTTGCAAGTTTTACGTGGCTGCTACGGGCTGAGCAAGAACCGTTCTTACCTACGCATCAAAACCACAACGATACTTCGACAAATAGACTCCGTTTTAACCTTCTCAAGGACCGGGCGTAGCCACACTCGGTTCAACTAAAGTGAGAGAGACAGACACCCGCGGTCACCTTTAAGCAACGGTGCTCGGAGCGGTGAAACCAGTCTCGCAGAAGCCGCACGCGTAATGTCGGTCCGGCCGCTTCATCTCACAATACCGCTGAACCAAAGTATGACATGCTTGGTAGGCGGTATGACTTGTATCGCCCACAACTCACTTGTGTTCTACTCGTGCATATGACATCAACGCATAAAACCAGGCTCGATACCATCATGGGGAACGAGTAATTTCAAAAAAATTCCTACGATCACGCAAGACCATGGTGATGGCATAGCAACGAGAGGAAGAGTGTCCGTCCCACGCACTCGTGAGACCGAAAGCGGAAGCGTTATAACAACGCGGTTGATGTAGTCAGACGCGTCTTCACGATCCGACCGATCCAAGCACCGAACGACGGCACCTCCGGAAGTTCTGCACATCGCTCAGCTCGATGACGCATCCCGGACTCCGATCCGGCAAAGTGTCGGGATGAGTTCCACAAGACGACGGGCAGGACGATGTTGATGCTCCACCGACGCAGGGCTTCGCTTAAGCTCCGCTGACGATATGACTTCTCCGGCGCAGGCTTCGCCTAAGCTCTACTGACGATATGACCAAGTGGAATATGGTGGAGGGGGCACCAGACACGGCTAAGGAACGATCCGTAGATCAACTTGTGTGTCATGGGGTGCCCCCTGCCCTCAGATATAAAGGAGCAAGGAGGAGGTGGCGGCCAAGGGAGAGGCGCACCAAGGGGGAGTCCTACTCCCACCGGGAGTAGGACTCCTCCTTTCCTAGTAGGAGTAGGAGAGAAGGAAGGGAAGAGAAGAAGGTGCGGCCCCTCCCTAGTCCAATTCGGACTAGGCCTTGGGGCGCGGCCTGCCCTAGGCAGCCCTCTCTCTTTCCGCAGGGCCCAATAAGGCCCAATACTTCTCCCCGCGAATTCCGTAACTCTCGGTACTCCGAAAAATACCGAATCATTCGAACCTTTCCGAACTCCGAATATAGTCGTCCAATATATCGATCTTTACGTCTCGACCATTTCGAGACTCCTCGTCATGTCCCCGATCTCATCCGGGACTCCGAACTCCTTCGGTACATCAAAACTCATAAACTCATAATATAATCATCATCGAAACCTTGTTGCGTGCGGACCCTACGGGTTCGAGAACTATGTAGACATGACCTAGAACTATTCTTGGTCAATAACCAATAGCGGAACCTGGATGCCCATATTGGCTCCTACATATTCTACGAAGATCTTTATCGGTCAAACCGCATAACAACATACTTTGTTCCCTTTGTCGTCGGTATGTTACTTGCCCGAGATTCGATCGTCGGTATCCAATACCTAGTTCAATCTGCTACCGGTAAGTCTCTTTACTCGCTCCGTAATACATCATCTCACAACTAACTCATTAGTTGTAATGCTTGCAAGGCTTAAGTGATGTGTATTACCGAGAAGGCCTAGAGATACCTCTCCGACAATCGGAGTGACAAAACCTAATCTCGAAATACGCCAACCCAACAAGTACCTTTGGAGACACCTGTAGTACTCCTTTATAATCACCCAGATTGCCAGGACGCTTTGGTAGTACCAAAGTGTTCCTCCGTAAACGGAGTTGCATAATCTCATAGTTATAGGAACATGTATGGGTCATGAAGAAAGCATTAACATACTAAACGATCAAGTGTTAAGCTAACGGAATGGGTCATGTCAATCAGATCATTCAACTAATGATGTGACCTTGTTAATCAAATAACAACTCCTTGTTCATGGTTAGGAAACATAACCATCTTTGATTAACAAGCTAGTCAAGTAGAGGCATACTAGTGACATACCGCTTTGTCTATATATTCACACATGTATTATGTTTCCGGTTAATACAATTCTAGCATGAATAATAAACATTTATCATGATATAAGGAAATAAATAATAACTTTATTATTGCCTCTAGGGCATATTTCCTTCATTGAGTCCATAGGAAAGCCGATACTATTAAAAGGGGGTGAGGTTTTGATCATGAGTCGTTTGCTCAAGTGCTTGAAGATATTGATCCAAAAAGCCTCAACCACATTCTCATAATCCAATTTGTCCAAAATCCTAAAGTCATTCTTGGTCCCACCGAAACATACCCATCCGGACCAACCGAGATACATCAGACAGAGCCACGACCTAAATGATGACCAACAAGTATAGAGGATCGTAACAGCCTTCGAGGGTAGCATTTCACCCAAATTTATTGATTCGACACAAGAGGAGCCAAAGAATATTTATGAGCCTTAGTGATGGTGTCCTGGACTAAGGGGTACTAACCTATACGACCCACAGTCTACGGGCCGAACTTACGGCCCACCAACGTCCACAAGGAAGGACTCCGGAAGCTATGAACTTCGGTGTGATCAAGATGGAAACCTCCGAAGACTTGGCGTGTACTTCAAGGATAGCTCAGTAGCTGGCATGATTGGCAACCGACCATATGTATAACCTAGGTACCCTCGGTGCATATATAAGCCGATGGGTTTAGTCTCTAGAGGAACGATTACCAGCCTTAGGGTTTAGAACCCAAACATACAATATCGAGGTAGATCAACTTTGTTGGGGAACGTTGCATGGAAAACAAAACAAATTCTACGCACATGCAAGGTCTATCCACAGAGATGCATAGCTACAAGAGGGGGAGAGCATCTACATACCTTCGTAGATTGCTAAGCGGAAGTGTTTACCAACGCGATTGATGTAGTCGTACAACTTCACGATCCGTACCGATCAAGCACCGAACGCATGACACCTCCACGTTCAGCTCGATGACGTCCTCGCCTTCTTGATCCAGTAAGAGAGGCGAAGTAGTAGATGAGTTCTGGCAGCACGACGACACGGTGACGGTGGTGGTGAAAACTATTTCGGCAGGGCTCCGCAAGCACAACAGTTTAGAGCAGAGGACGAACTGGAGGGAGAGGGGGCGCCAGCACACGACTTGAGGATTCGTGGTGTGTGGCACCCCTCCCCTCCTCTCATATATATAGGTGGAGGGCGAGGGGAGGCAGCCCTAGGCGCACCCCAAGGGGGCCGGCGGCCGCCCTAGGGTGCCTGCCCGAGGCGCTCCCCCTTCTTTTCTTGGCACGTGGGGAGAAGGCAGGAGGGGAGGCGCCCCCCTTTTCCTTTCTTAGCATGTGGAAGAGAAGGAAAGAGGGGGCCAGCCCTCTTCCTTCCTTCCCTAGTGCCGGGTGTCGGATTTCGGGTTCCGGCAGACCCTTGAGGTTCGAACACTGGGGTGCGCACGGAGATCCAACCCTCCATCGTCTCGTACCTTGCCGAATCGCTGGGACCTAGACTACTAAACATAACAGCACAAGAGACACAAGATTTATACTGGTTTAGGCCACCATTGTGGTGTAATACCCTACTCCAGTGTGTGGTGTGGTGGATTGCCTCTTGGGCTGGTGAGGAACAATACAAGGAAGAACAGCCTCATGAGGGTGCATTTTCTTGGCGGGTGCGATGAATCGCTAGATGGTGTTCGATCGCTCTAGCCATCGGGTTCCTTGATGAGGATTCCGATCTCATCCGTATGGATCCTTCGCCTACGGGGTGGCTACTCCTATTTATAGGCGAAGGCCCCGGTCTCTTCCCAAATATTGAGCGGGAAGGGCGCCAACAATTGGCCATTTTGAAGGAGAACAGCGGGTACACTTATCCTCGACTAAAGTTGGTCCTCGCCGCCAAAGGCTCTGGTGATGACGCCTTTGCTTGGGCTCCACGATGACTCCTTCCACCGCTGGGCTGGTCTTGGTCTTGTTGCAATCAAACGGATGCCTTTGCTTGATGCTCTCGCCTGCGCTTGCTCCTTTGCACCAAAGAGGAAAGGAGGACACTGCATGGCCGGGCGCCTTTGGTCATCATGGCTATGCGTCATGGGCACCTCGCGAGGTACCCTGCCTTGAACTCTCCGGCCTCCTCATGAGCCAGCTGACGAGGCCGTGCGGCTCGAGGAAGCTCCTTGTCGTCCGCCTCATGAGGCTTGGCCCTCGCGAGGGTCTTGAGCTTGTTGATGAAGATGGGCTGTCTTGGGCCTCCTTTGAGCCACGCCGCAGCCGCAGTGTGCATGTCTGGGGACCCCCGTTCCAAGAACGCCGACAACAGCCCCCGGGCCCACGGCACGCCCGAACTTGGCCATGCTGAGAGGCGAAAGGGCAAGTCTTGAAGCGTCATGGGCCCTAACAGCTCAAGGGTTTTGGGCGCCAAGCGTGGCGGTTGATTGGACGTGGGCGACACTGTTCCCCACGCCTCCTCATTTCGTGGCCTTGCTAGGCGGACACGCTGCTTTGTACATATCCGTTCCTCTCTCGCTGCTCAGGCGCCTGCCCTTCCCCTCTCGAACTCCAGCTTCCATTTTCAATCCAATCTCGAATCTCCCCCCCCTTCCAATCGCCATGGCTCCAACGAAGAAGGGGAAAGGGAAGGAACCTGTGCCTCCGCCTCGCTCGTCGCCGCCGGCAGCCTCCGCCGTCGACCCGTCGATCATACTCAATCTAGAGGGCTTGGGCAAGGTTAGTTCGGTTCTGGCCACCACCTTCAACAAATGCGGGAGGACGACGGCCTGGCCCGCGTCCCACTTCTCCATTGACAGGATAGTCACTGAGGTCCGGTATTTTGCTGACGCCCTGTGGGCGGGGCTGGTTGCCCCCTTTTCTGATTTCCTCAATGCCGTGCTTTCCCACTATCAGATCCACATGATGCATCTGGGTCCTGAGTCCATCACTCTCCTCTTGGTCTTCGCCTTCGTTTGTGAAGCAATGATGGGCATCCTTCGTTCGGTTGCCTTGCTGCGCCACTTCTTCTCTCTACGCCTTGTCGACCCCACCCAATGCTCGGCGTGCGTGAGCTTCGTCGCCGCACCCGAGACAGCGGCCTCAGGGATTGACTTCAGCCTGCCTCCGCCGGGCTGAGTTCCGCGAGAGGTGGTTGTACGTGGATGTGGGGTGCCCAGCCCGCTATCGGAGCTAACCTCGCCGCTGTCCCCAATTCAGCCGGGCCAGAGACGCTTTCAAGCCCTCGGCTCATCTTTTGTCCAGCACCGCTTCGCGTTCCTGAGGTCGCTTGCTGTGACAGCGCCCAAGGTGGTGAAGGAGTTCCTGATGTGCCGTGTTTCTCCTCTCCAATGCCATTCCCACCGGATGTGGGCCTTCAGCGGGTCTGGTGATCGTATGAGGCTCCAGGAAGAAGACCTGACGCCTGAAGCGCTAAGGAAAGTGCTCCTGGTCCTGACTGGCGACCCCAACCCCGGTGGCATCCGGCATGGAGGGGCCTTTGCTGTACTGCTGTAACAGGGGTGATTTTGTGAACCAGATGCCTATCTTCGATGAATGGGGCCGCTACCGCTGGTCTCGAGTGGGCCTCGTGAGAATCCAGTGATGGTGACAGCCTTCCGATCGGCCAAGGCGGCTCCTCCTCAAGTGGCGGAGCAGGAGGCACGAGCCGCCAGAGGTCAAGGGACCCCCGGTGGTGACAGCCACGGGCGACGCCATGAGGGAGCATCTCCCGAGGCTCAAGCGCCCAGTGGCCGAGGGCGGCAGGCACTATCCGCAGCTACCGGGCCGAGGCCCCGAGGCCCCACCGCTTCTCTTGGTGAGGCGACCAGCAGCAGGCGCTGTGTGGACGCCCCTGACGCAAGTCGCCTTGATGCTTCTCCCTCGTCGCAGGCTGACCCATGCGCTCAAATCTTGGGTCGCTTCCGCGTGGACTTCAAGGCCCTCCGGAAGAGAAGGGAGGCCCTGGGCGATGATTACCCTTGTCGCCTGCTGAAGCGCAGGAAGTACTTCGCCACTGATGAGTAAGCCTCCTCCTTCTCCAGCTCCTGCTCCTCTTGCTGCTTGTACTGATCCTTGCCCTGCAGGCCCCTTCCTACCGAGCTCACGGAGACGGGTGAAGAGCCGTCCCCCTTGGCTTCGCCCTCTTTCTCGTCCTTGAGCGCTCCGAGCAGTGGAGCCCTTGTGGTGAGGGCGACCAGGGAGGCGAACCATCCCGAGGCGCATCATGGCCCTGCGCGCCTCGCGACCCTTCTTCGCGAGCCTTCTCGTGGCATAGCTAGCCTGCCGTGGGCTTCTCGCCTGGTCGTGGACGGCGATTGGCTGAGGCGCTTCTTGCGCTCTACGCCCGGGATGGGCTGGCCTGTGCCAGGCCTGCATGGCGTGCCCGGCCGTCACAGGTGCCAGCCCCAGCCCCTGCCCGAGGGGGAGCGCTGACTTCGTGGGCCCTGCTGCATGGTTGGGGAGGTGATGGTGTGGAAGACGTGCTCGGCGGCGCTTCGGGGCGCCGCGCTCTTCGCCAAGGATTCCTTCAAGGGCGGCCGACGGTGAGCCTTCTTGGTGAAGAGCTCACGACGAAGATGCGCGCTTTGAGGCCGAGGGCTGCGCTGGCCGCAGAGAGGCGCGGTGAGGGCGCTGTCGCCTTGCGCGCCACCAGCGATCTTGATGATGAAGAGGCCATAGGCTGGCAGCTCTCGGGAGGTTCTTCGGGCCGCCGAGGAGGCCCGGAAGCTAACAGCGGCAAGAGGCGGCGGAGGAGCGGGCACGGAACTCCTGCCCGTGTCACCATCGGAGGAGCAAGTAGAGCTGCGCGAGGCAGCCCTCGGCGTCGATGAAGGTGGCCTCCGCCGCGACCGTGAGCTCCAAGCGTGAGGAGGCGTTGACGCTTGAAGCCGCCGAACGTGCTGGCGAGTACGAAAGCGCTTGGAGACGAGGGAGCACTTGGTGATGCAGCGGAGGATGATGTCGCCAAGACGGGAGGCCCAAGGCCTGGAGGAGGTCTGACGCCGAGTGGCGATGGCGCTTGAACCTCGAGCGCGAAGTTCGAGGAGAGGCTGGGTTGATCGGGCCGAGGTCAAGGCAGGACTGCTGCCTTGAGGGCCAAGCTGGGGGAGGCGACGCGGCGGGCTGATGCTCTTTGGGCCGCCCTCGAGGTGGCGCAGGGGGAGTCAACCACCTCTCAGGCCGAGGTGCTCCTTCTTCGCCGACGGGTGGAGGAGGCCGAGGCCGTCGCGCCGTATCGCGGACGAGATACGCCCGGGCGTAACTCGGAGCATGAGCACGCCCCATGCTCACCACGCCCGGAAAGAGCCAACACAGCCTTTGGGTAACATCTGCGAGGCGGTTGTTGGCGAGCCAAGACGCTGTTAACTACGCCGCAACCTCCGCTTTTCATCGATGTGGTGATGCGGCCGAGGCGCGATCGGTCGGGGCCAATAGGTTGATGGAGGAGAGGAGCTGCGCTGCTTGGGCGCCGCTTTTCCTCGTGTCTTCAGCCATCTCGAACATGGACCCCACTTCGACTTTGACGCAGCCATCGCTTCAGTTCCCTGTGCCGTCCGGGCGACTGGGCGACCGGTGGAAGACAATGTGGATGCTCGTCGTGGCCTTTGCTTTGGATAACGACGGCGTGATCGTGGCTGCCGACGAGGGCGGTGGTGGTGAACGACCACAAGCCGCCGATGGCCACGCAGACAAAGGATGTGGCGAGGCGGCCGACGCCAAAGAACGGCTCGGGAGGTGCTCCCGAGGACGCATTGGGGGATTTATCCGATCGATTATGTATTGTCCCCTCGCTCCATTACCCCGCATGAATAGAACTCAGGTTTTGGCACGATGGATGTGAGAGCATTTTGGGAGGGAGCCCTCATGTAAAACTTGTGTTCATCGTATTAGCAGGTGTTACATCGCCCATACGCCCGCCAAGTGGTTGGGCCAAGCGACGTCTTTGGTTGGCTGATTTACCTTTGTTTTGTACGAGCCCTGAGATAGCCTGTGGGAGGCTGCGGTGACCCGAGTGTCTCCTGATCGAATCCGTAGGATCTGCAGTAAAAACCCTTCGAAGAGGACACGGCGGCGGCAGGCTGGGCTGCGCGCAAGCTAGGCCTAGCCCGGCTCGCGAGGGGCTCGCGAGGGGAGGCAGCTGAGGCGGAGTGGCAACCGAAACGCGGGAGGTTTGCTCGAATGAGACTAAGCACCCCTTCCCCGAACACACGCAAATCTCAAATTCTAATCCAACTTAAATCCAGCGGGGAAAGCGACAACCAAATGGAAAGGCGAAGAAAGCAGAAGAAAAGCCGCGTCCAGCATCTAGTCTAGTCTTGGATGTCTTCTCACCGGTAGGAGCAAAGTGCTGCCACTGGGCGTGGGAGGGAGCCCCAGGGCTGAGGCCGGCGCTCCTGAGACTCCGGGGCATGTACAGCCCCACTCATTATTACGTGAGAGTGTCACGGGCGGCGAGCTTCACAGGCACTGGGCCTTCTTCACAGGTACCGCCTTGCTTCACATCGCCAGACGAGGGCCCCGCCTTTGCACCACACTCTAGTGCCATCAACGACGGCCGGAAACCGTGACGCCGCCGATGGGGTAGAGCGGTTGCCGGTTCCCCGACGACCACGGGTCCTCCGCCAGGGGCAGGCCCTGAGGCACCTCCCCAGCAGAGGGCCTACCTCCTGAGAACGCCTTGCTCCGAACACCGTGGTGGTGATGTCGGATCTCTACCCCTCTCCGGCAGCCCCCTGTGCCCTCCTCTCGAGGGGTAGGAGACTGCGGGAGCGGGGCAGCCGCTCGTCATGGCGACCTGTACCTCCTGCGATCTATGGTTAGCGTATGTTTGCTCTTGAGGAAGTAGCGGTACCGATAATCGCCGCCCCGGCGTGACCAGTGGGACCGCCCCGAGGCTCTGGAATAGCTCGGCTTCCGCCTCATCTCCCCAGCTCGGGCTGAGGAGCGAGCCTTGTTCTCCTCATGCGAGTGCCCTTGGTCCATCATGTGGGGCACGTATTCTTCTGGCGCCGTCATCTCGAAGGCCACGCCATAGTGCTGAGCGTGCCATGCGGCTCTGCTTGATGCGCCCACCGTGGGGTGGCGGTGCGGCGGTCCACCTGGGCCGTGGGTTACGTCGAGTCCTTCTTCTCCGCGGGCCGGGGGTGGGGGCAACCCCGCCGCCGGCCCGGTGCTGATAGCTTCGCCGGTGTTGGAGTAGCTTTGGAGCCAGCGGGCACGCGCGGAGCCCCCGTGCGGGCCGCCCTGGGCCTGAGATGGAAGCTGGGTGCATAAGGGGTGAGCCTCGAGGCGGCGGCTCAGGAGCTCGCCACTCCGCTTCCAGCAGCACGCCGCGGTCGCTTTTCCATCGCTGCATGCAGCAGTTCTCGCCACCGTAAGCGCCCTCGAAGTTCGCTTCCCCGGCGGGTGTACGACGCCGCTGCTGCGGGCGTGGTTGGAGGCTCGCCGCCGACTGGCTCGCGTGTGAGAGCTGCCGGTTCTGTCTGCCGTCTGCCCGCAGCGCCATGGACCGCATGAGCCGCCTGGGCGCGGGTCTCCCGAGGCGAAGGGAGCTGGGCGGGCCACGCCGCCCAAGGATCTGGGTTGCCCGCTTGGTCGCCGGACATGGTGATGACGATGCGACGGGACACGAGGTGGCAGAAGGTGGATTCCGGCGCACCCCTACCTGGCGCGCCAAATGTCGGATTTCGGGTTCCGGCAGACCCTTGAGGTTCGAACACTGGGGTGCGCGCGGAGATCCAACCCTCCACCGTCTCGCACCTCGCCAAATCGCTGGGACCTAAACTACTAAATGGAACAGCACAAGAGACACGAGATTTATATCGGTTCAGGCCACCATTGTGGTGTAATACCCTACTCCATTGTGTGGTGTGGTGGATTGCCTCTTGGGCTGGTGAGGAACAATACAAGGAAGAACAGCCTCGCGAGGGTCTGTTCTTGGCGGGTGCGATGGACTGCTAGGTGGTGTTCAGTCGCTCTAGCTACTGGTTCCTTGATGAGGATTCCGATCTCATCCGGGGGCGGATCCTTCTGCCTGGGTGGCTACTCCTATTTATAGGCGAAGGCCCCGGGCCTCTTCCCAAATATTGAGCGAGAAGGGCGCCAACAATTGGCCATTTTGAAGGGGAACAGCGGGTACACTTATCCCGACTAAAGTTGGTCCTCGCCGCCAAAGGCTCTGGTGATGACGCCGCTTGGGCTCCACGATGACTCCTTCCGGCCGTTGGGCTGATCTTGGTCTTGTTGCAATCAAACAGATGCCTTTGCTTGATGCTCTCGCTGCGCTTGCTCCCTTTACACCAAAGAGGAAAGGAGGACACTGCTGGCCGGGCGCCTTGGTCGTCATGGCTTGCGCCATGGGCACCTCGCGAGGTACCCTGCCTTGAACTCTCCGCCTCCTCATGAGCCAGCCTGACGAGGCCGTGCCTCGAGGATGCTCCTTGTCGCCCCGCCTCATGAGGCTTGGCCCCTCGCGAGGGTCTTGAGCTTGCGTCGATGAAGATGGGCTGTCCTGGGCCTCCTTTGAGCCACGCCGCAGGCCGCAGGCATGCAAGTCTGGGGACCCCCGTTCCCAGAACGCCGACACCGGGGGCCATGAGGTGGGGCGCGCCAGCCGCTTTGTGGGATGGTGGGCTCCCCTCGTTGGCTCGTTTTGCCTAACAACTCCCCGTGGCCTCTCGGAATCCCTTCCGGTCATCCGATAATTAGCCGACGCATTCCAAAACTCTTTTGGAGACCAAATACTATCATCCTATTGTGGGGACCCCAACTCATAAGTCGAGATCACCGAATGCACGTGTACAGTGATCCCAGAGATCAATGCTCACTGAACACACAGAAGCTGAATAACAAGAGTCTTACATCCATACATACCGTTTTACACAAGTAGGACCATTATGGTCAAGTCTTGAGTGTATCATCTCAGCAGAAATCTTCAATAACAACTTGGACCCATGCTATCTGCCTTAACCCTACAGGCATTCTAACTGGGAAGCATCCTAGCTCGCATGTTCGTCTCCAAAGAACTCTTCTTCGAACTCCGGTTCTTCCATGCCTGGCCAATTAAATAACCAGTGGCAAGCCAATGAGTACTTTGAATGTACTCGCAAGCAACCCATGATTTGGTTCAAAGCAACAATGCAATTGCACAATGAGTAAGCAACCTAGCTTCAAGCTAGTTAAGATGTCCTATCAACTTGTGAGATATGCATCGATAAAACATGGGTAACCTCGAGAACAGGTTACAGATATCAACATAAATAGAGTTGAATCAATGTCAGGTCATTCAACATGTCAAGTCTCCACCTTGACACGAATAGTTCCTTTCCACACACACATGCATCGTGATTTGTAAAATTTCTGGACATAGTTTAAGTAGCACTCTAACTGTCCATGACCGTGGACACGGCTATTCAATAGTTTGACACTCTACAGAGGTTGCACTTTACCCACAAGATCCGGGAAGCTTTCGTGTCATCCACGATCCCGCAGTACCTCAAGTACTCGGGGGAAGCACCCGATCATTACCTTTCCCTAGACGACACTAACATAGGGTCCACTCATTGATACATGACCCTCGTGTATAAGCATAAAATCGTGGGACTCTGCCCTTTTCACATTATTTCGCATACACGAAGGGACCAACGGTGTGTCCGGTGTCTCCGTGAAAACAGTCATGGCCGCCTATCCAAGCACGACCCCATCCCAAGAGTGACCTCAAGTCACCCCGTCACTACTAGTAATGTCGGCACCATGCTAGTATCAGCCTAAGTAATCAATAATGCCCGTCCCCATAAGGGGTAGAGTGGTTGCACATGTTTGGTTGGGACGGTAATCACACATAAATCTAATCCATCATTTTACACACACACCAAAAGCTCTCTTTGGTACACCAGTTCTTCCTCAAGTGGTGACCTTAGTTCAACATCTCCCAAGGGCATTAGGGGCACCCGATGGGGTTTTTGAAAGAATGTAACCATGAAGAGTTCATGGTACACATGCATTATTATGCATCAACTAGTCTCTAGAAAATGCAATCATGAACAAGGTAAGGTCATGAGTAGGGGTATGCATCATGGGGTGGCTCACAACAAGTTTACCACCGTCATATTTCATCATCATGCAATCGAAAAAAGGGTACTGATGAACAAGAGGGGTGTCATGGTCAAAGGGCTACTTGCCTGTTTTAACAAAGTCTTCGAGGTCTTCAAATATCTCTGGTCCAACTCCGAGTATTTCGTCTACTTCATCAACTATCGTCGAAAGCAACCATAATAAGCAACACAACAAGGCAGAAAATAAAAGTGCTCTAAAAATATGAAGCTTACTTTTCTAGGACTCCTCCGGTTATATGGAAAATAACCAGAGTGGTTTCATTGGAATTGGATCATTGGTTATTTATGAATATTTCAATATGATGGAAACAAAGGGTTTAATGGATCTACAAGTTGTCTACAGAATGCCTTTTTATAAAAATGAGTAAAAGTACCCATTAAATCAGACATGATTTTAGAAACATTTAGAATTGGTTTCACTAGATTTGGAATTGAAATGAATATAATATGGATTTCTGAAGTGGACTTATGTGGATAAATGACCTTTTAAAAAGGTCCAGTGAAAACCAAGAACAACAAAAATGTCCACTCTGGCCCATTAAATAGAACATGATTTATGGAGTCTCTGGAAATTTGAATCATCAATTTTTGACAAGAAAAGAATTAACTATGGATTTTAGGATCTCACCGAAAAGAAAAGAAAAACATTTGGGCTATACCTAAATCAGGCTCTCACAAGTAGCTTAGCACCGTGAACAAGACTCGGGCCGCCTGGCTGCATTCGGCAAGGGCAGAGGAGGTGACATCGAAGCGGCTTCCGGCGCGCCACGCATGGGGGAAAGCGGATCCGCGGAAACCTTCTCCACTTAAACGAAGCGGGCTCGCCTAATCGGGTCGTTGACGGCGGGTCCCACCTGCAGCCGCCTTCAACCTCAAGGGCGCTACGGGAAACAGAGGAGGCAAGGCCGAGCGGCGCCGGTGCTCTCCCCGGCGGCACCGGCCACCTCCGTCGGCGCCCAGCACACCAGCGTGCTCAGGAGAGCGTGCCGCATCCTCCGAGGTGCGCCACGACCGCAGGGGTGGCCGGACGCGAGCACATCATCGGCCGCAGCGGCGAGGCCGGCGGTGGTGATGGAACTCGACAGCACGGCCATGGGAAGGAGAGGGAGAAGCACGGGAGAGGCTCGCGGTGGTGGTGGAGGTGCTCTAGTGCGGTCTAGAGGGGAGGAGGAGGAATGGTGGGCGCGAATTTAGGCGGAGGCCGACGGCAAGGCCCCGGCCATGGTGGTGGATGGAGGGCGCGGAGAGAGGAGTGAGCTGGTCGAGATGATGCACAGGAGGGAGAGGGAGTGAACAGAGGCCAGAGAGGGCTCGGGGTGGACTTTTATGGCGGGACGATGGTGCACCGTGGACGGGGCACACGGGCGGCCGCGACGATGGCTCTGGTGGCCAAAGGAGCGAGCGAGGAGGGCTCTGCAGCGCTCGTGGGGATGGTGCACGGTGCTGGGGAGGTAGAGGAGGAGCGGAGCGAGCTTGGGGCGGGACCCGTGCTTGAGCAGAGAGTGGCGAAGCTGGGCGGCGCTCTGTCCATGCGTGGGACGAGCAGGGGAGGGAGAGGAAGGAGGTGACCTGGGGCAGCTGTGGTAAAAACATAGGGTCATGGAGATTAGTGGAAGTGGTCAAAAATGGAATTTTGGTAAAGTGGCAGAAGGTGTTTGATGCTTGTTTGGTTAAGCAAATGAACTCCATTTGGCATGAGACTCAACAGGTGAAATGGCACATATAATTAGGGCCTTCCACCAATTTGGAGCTTATTTGGGCAAAGTTGCCAATGCAACTTTTGTAAACCCTAGAAATTAGCGTAAATGAACTTGTGTAGATCTAGTTGAGCAAATCACTTCTCCTTGATGCACCACTTGGTGTAGTGGCCTCATTTTGTCATGTGAACATGCTCACCAAAGTTGGTGTCAAGGAGAGAAAGTTGGTAGTACAAAGTTGTTCAAATTTGATTCTGGTCAGAGAGGGTTTTGGGGCATTTTGGTGAACCAAAATGACCTTGATTGACATGAGGCTTTGCAAGGTGATCACAATATGCATTTGTGACTTTCTGGATTTTCCTTGGATTTTTATGAAAATATTTCCTCAGAGAAATATTTCAAATCCTTGAAATGGGCGTAAATGGTTTTGGGAGGTTTTGTCCAATATTTTGAACATGACCATGTGTTGAAACTCTTATATATGGGAAATATATTCCCACCGAAGTTTCCCTGATTTTTGTCAAATATTTTTAAAACAATAAAATAATTTTCCCTATTAAAGACCACTTGGCCTTAAGAAAAAGCTTTTAAATAAAATAATAAAATAACTTTTAAAATTATATTTTTGTGGTTTGTGGGAGTACTATATATAATATGATTCAAATATACCTTTTGAAATATTTTTCATACCCCAAATCAAGTACTTGCAGTGCAAACCTCAATTCAGTGGGTTTTGGAAAACTAATTTTAGAAAATACTTTTGGCCAAATTATTTTTGTAAGAAAATATTATATTGCTCTATACACATGGCATGATCATTGGGCAGAGGCTTGGGGCAAGGAGATGAAGTATAGAAGGTGGAGTTATGTTGACTTTAAAGAGCACTTGAAAAACACAGAGAGAAAACCAACTCCAAATAAATAGTCAAATAATGCAAAAGTTTTTGTCAAACCGCATTTTATCATGATTTATCATCTTAAGTGTTGTGTCATGAAAATCAGGGTGTGACAGACCTACCCCCCTTACAAGAATCTCGTCCCCGAGATTCCCAACTAGGCGTGGGAAGGAATACGGAACTTAGATGCGGGGCAGTCTTCACGCCCTCATAATGCTTCTGCTTCCGTGTGGTGCTCCATTGAATCTTGAAGTACCTGGTGTTGTAGCCGTGTATGACGCCTCGGTTGATCCAGGTTGCTAAGGGGTAGCTCATGGTAGGTTAGATCGGGCTAGGGTCAATGGTTCTATGGTTAATGCCCTCAGAGAGATCGGGCAAGTTAGGAAGTTGGAAACACTTCCGGGTTGTGATGCATGGAAAGCATTGTGCACATCAGTAACTCCTGTGGTGGCTCCACCGGTAGCCGCCTATTCTTCTTCGCCTTGCGGTGATCTTGGAGGGGGTCGATAATCTTGGTGTGAGCTTCTCTTGACATAAAATGCTTGGTTCTCTTGAGAGAAGTGGCTTGCAGATATGCTCGGTCTTTGATGCTAAGGCTTTCTTCTTGTCGATGGTGGTTGGTATAGTTCTTCCTCCTTGACATGGCGGTCTTCAAATGCTGCCTAACCAGCTGAACGGTTCTTCTTCTTCTGTTTTCGGTGGACAAGTAGGTCACCAAATGATGATGACAACTATCTTGTCTAAGCACTCCATGAAGACTTTGTTCTCGGGGTACATAAAGTAGGCTGGGGAATTAGTGGTGGTCTTTGTTGAGTGTGGGCCAAGGTGTTCTAGATCTAGTGTCAAGGCCCCAAGGTCCTGATCCGACCATGTTGTAGCTTGGTAGGGCGTAAGGGTTTCAAGGATTCTAGCGTGCGAAAGTGAACATTTATCATCTTATCTTTAAGCACGGTTTCTGAGATGCCATTAGTCTATCTAGTCCTTTAAACAAATCACATCATATCACCGATAGCATCATTTTGTATAGGTCAACTCCAATCATTACTCACGTGATCCATATGCTCGTGACTTTGAGGGAGATCTAAAAAAATCATATATGTCTATGATCCCCAAACTCATATGTATGGCTACCCCTAAAAATCCATGGGTAGAGCATACAAGCTTCCAAGTTGGAATAAAACATGAAAATCCAAGTGCTCATCCTATTCTTCCAAGGTCCATGTTAGTGCATCTCTATCCCTAGGAAACATGTCGTAAGCCACTCCAAGATCTTGTTTCCTTCCTATGAATCAACTCCAACAGCCCGTTAACTTCCATCAATCACTACATAATCCATTTATTCTACAAACCCAATGTTTATGGTGTTCCACAAGACCTTCTAATATCCTCTAATTCTATAATCCTTGAAAAGGTCTAGCCTTACGATAGTCAGTCCACCAATTTCCATTACCATGGTCGAGTAAACTCCAAAGTCAGCGATATAGATCCCTAAATCAACTCCGACAATTAATCCAATCTCCTAGTTTATCGTCCACCGAGAAACATGGTATCATGATCGAGATCATCAGTCTAAATCCAATTTACTCTGAACCATGTAGACTTACTCACCATCTATACTCAACTAGGATCACCTATTTAAATCCAAATCTCTTGTCCAACGAGGAATCCTACATGTTTCCCTCAAGTTATTTACGTAATATCAATTGTCTCCTATCAATATCATCTGATCAAGTCAAATCCTTGCACTTCCGTGAGTTTCAACTCATGCATCATAATTGTCCTATAAATCCAATTTACTCAGGGGTAATGAAAGCTATGTTACTCTATAATCATGATCCTACCAAGTTCATCTACCAATATGAAAGCCTCATAATCCACCAATGAGTCTCAGTCAATTCCTCAAGGTCGTTGATATAAACTCATCAAGTCATTTGTCCTCCATTCCTATATCCCCAAATTGGTCTCTCCTATGGCATCTTCAGCTTTGGTGCTATCTTAGGATGATAATGTGCTCGTTCGCTATGTCCACTAGTTCCATAATGAACCCAGTGCTATGCGAGGTTACAGAGGCTTAACTGGTCCGCTTGTAATTCTGTGGGTTAAGCACTTGGTTAAGGATTCGAGCTGGGGTATCTCGTGAAGTCTCGAAGGGTATAGTGATGGGCTTACGCCTTGAGAGGTAAACATAACTCTACGGGTTGCACTTGGTCGAGGAGGTTGTAGCAAAAGTCTTCATGCTGGTTGGTTCCAAAGTAGAATCCTTGGTGTATCTTGTCTTGCTAGCCTTCAGCTTGAGGAGAGAGATGAGAGGGAGAGGAAGCATAGAGGAGGGGAATGCCTAAAGGGGTTCTATAGTGCAAGTGCAAACAAACAGTGCAAAAGGGCCAAATAGAAGAAGCAAGGTAAGGAAGGTGATATAGTCGCATACTTGTCGCCTAGGGCAAAAGTGCGACCTATATCAAAACACAAACAAATAAAAACAAGCAACACACAATCATGGTTCTATTCGAACCATCATACGGACTCGATCACAAGATAGGGGGTACACGACTCATCCTACCCTAGGGGTTCTCGGACTCAGTAGTCGTGCCTTGTGCCTCATGTAGTCTTCTGAGTTTTCCTCAGGTGTTGCTATGTCTCTTATAGTTGTTCGATGAAACAATCCGGGATGAGACTGAAGATTCTTCAACAAATTCTACCGTTGAAGTGTTGGGGTGAAGGTGGCTTCTCATAGCAGGCATTGACTCGGTTTTCTGTTGTCTTCTTAATCATGACGATCCCTTTTTGTCTTCTAAGGCGTCGAAGGTACCAAGTAGGTAATTCTTTATGCAAAGACATTAAGAAGCATAGCAGGGGTCCAATCCGTCAGACACATTGTTGACAATATCGTCACTGAAAGCGGGGGATGAAGAGAACCGTTTTCCTGCTCACTATAGTGAGGCGGACCAAATGGCGAGGTTCTTATCCACCGGTGGTTGCCGATAGAACAACGGTAAGGACAGGATTGCTCTATTAGCGATGTATATCATGGTCTTGCATATCTTACCCCCTGATCGTCATAGGACAAGGTTGCATCATCCTGGGGCAAATTCAAAGGTATCTCCATCCTCTGGGTCTTCATGTCCTCATTCCTCGAAGATGTATCTTCTTTGGTATCGTCTTGTTGTGGTGTCGCCAATCTTGTGTTCAGAAGATGTGGGTGAGTGTTTGGTAAGGTGTACTCCTTCTAGGCTATCCACGAGGATTACAAGGAATCCCATGGTCACGGGCTTGAGGGTGCTAGCGACCGCTTTGCAATAGTTTTGAAGGGAAGATATCGATGGGGAAAGTATACCTTAGTTTTCGAAAAACTGAGAAGGGAAGAGAAGTATAGCCAGTTTTTGAAAACTAGAGATAGTTTTGAGAATAGTTTTACCCTAACTAACGACCATGCTAACTAAGGCTTCCTACAGTCAGGATGGCTCTGATACCAGCTCTGTGGGGACCCCGACTCCTAAGTCGAGATCACCGAATGCACGTGTAATAAAGGATCCAGAGATCAATGCTCACCGAACACACGTAAGCTGAATAACAAGAGTCTTACATCCATACATACCGCTTTTACACAAGTAGGACCATTATGGTCAAGTCTTGAGTGTATCATCACGTTGGAAATCTTCAATAACAACTTGGACCCATGCTATCCGCCTTTTAACCCTACAGGCATTCTGACTGGGAAGCGTCCTAGCTCGCATGTTCGTCTCTAAAGAACTCTTCTTCGAACTCCGGTTCTTCCATGCCTGGCCAATTAAATATCCAGTGGCAAGCCAATGAGTACTTTGAATGTACTCGCAAGCAACTCATGATTTGGTTCAAAGCAACAATGCAATTACACAATGAGTAAGCAACCTAGCTTCAAGCTAGTTAAGATGTCCTATCAACTTGTGAGATATGCATCGATAAAACATGGGTAACCTCGAGAACAAAGTTACAGATATCAACATAAATAGAGTTGAATCAATGTCAGGTCATTCAACATGTCAAGTCTCCACCTTGACACGAATAGTTCCTTTCCACACACACATGCATCGTGATTTGTAAAATTTCTGGACATAGTTTAAGTAGCAGCCCCCAACTGTCCATGACTTGGACACGTCTATTCAAATAGTTTGACACTCTGCAGAGGTTGCGCACTTTACCCACAAGATCCGGGAAGCTTTCGTGCCATCCACGATCCCGCAGTACCTCAAGTACTCGCGGGAAGCACCCGATCATTACCTTTCCCTAGACGACACTAACATAAGGTCCACTCGTTGATACACGGCCCTAGTGTATAAGCATAAAATCGTGGGACTCTGCTGTCACGATCGGTTTTTCAATAAAAATATTTATTGAATAACCAACCTATGAAATCCAATATGAGGAAAATCCTCCATATCGGTAGACAAAACTTTGATACAAGAAGCCAGTAGCATTACAATAATACAGGGTCGGACTGAGGATGCCCAACCAATTATTACAAACACGCCGATAATTATACATGATGGCAGGATGACACAAAGGTGTGGGGTAGAAATACTACTGACTCGAGATATGAGTGGTTGGTGGAATAACACAACAGGGTGGTTAATAAGTCTACTGCACTGGCGGCTCATCGAGCGTCGAGGTGAGGCTCGATGAATTTATTAGGGTGGCGGAAGCAGATATATCACAATGACTAATCCAGGGGTCACACGAGACTGACTGGGATTCCTCTAGGCGTCGGACTCGCTATCGAACTCTTCATCCATGAGATCGCTTTCACAAGATTCCGCCAAATCAACAAGCCGTGTGAGTACTATGAAAGTACTCGCAAGACAGTTCGGACAAAAGATATAAGAAATGAATGCATGAATGAGTCATGATTAATTTTAACAATGCTTAATTTAATCAGTATAGCAAGGTAAATAAGAAAGGGAATTGGCGGTAGTCCTCTCGAAAACCCAAAAAAGATAAACTCAAAACTGATCGTGTGTCTGAAGCGACGCCTCAAAGGGTGAACAAATAAGTAAAACATGCCACAGTCGGGCGTCTAAGTGACACCTCATAAAGGGATTATATTAAAGGAAAAAAATACATGCGTGCCGCAGTCGGACGTCGGAGCGACATCACAGAAAGGGCTTATAGTAAAAGTAAATAATAACAACGCCACAGTCGGACGTCTGAGCGACATCGCAGAAAGGGCTTATAATAAAAATAAATGATAACAATGCCGCAGTCGGACGTCTGAGCGACATCGCAGAAAGGGCTTATAATAAAAATAAATGATAACAATGCCGCAGTCGGACGTCTGAGCGATATCGCAGAAAGAGCTTATAATAAAAATAAATAATAACAATGCCGCAGTCGGATGTCTGAGCGACATCGCAGAAAGGGCTTATAATTCATTATTCATAACTGACAAAGTGTAGTGCTCACGGAAAATATTCATCACAAGATAATAAGCGGGTTAGTCCATTCACAGGAAAATAAACATTAAATCCTCAAATGGTTCTCAGGAGTTTCTGTCACCAAGACTGACACTTGACAAGATGAGATGAACACGGTACTTGGATATGAATAAGATGAATTCAAGAATTTTGACTCTGCAGAGTTTGTACCAAAATTGTCCACAGCCAACGGATTTCCGTAGTCACGAAGGACTAGTTCCGCTACGGTATTTCGGAAGAAACACAACTAGCTAGTACACACCCATCATACCTCACGTTGCCGTGAATCACCCTAGACAGCGTTTAAGAAAACCTTTGAGACGGGAGATCACAATCTCGAATAGCATGGGATCAAATTTATTTACGCTGGCGTTTCTAAAGGGTGCCCCTCTCGGTCCCAACGGAAACACCCATGCCCCTAACCGGATGAAAGGCTTTAATCCAGGGCCATGGAACCTTCATCCCGCCTCTCGATTTGGCGTGTACCAGAAGTGGTTTGCAACTTACTGTCGTATCCCTTGCGGAAACAGTGGTAATCTGAAAGGGAATCGACGATTTATGTTGACACCGGGTTAATGATATGGCATAAGCCTGGGAAGCTACACACTGCCATCTTACCCATACTCATGCCAACTCATGGCCATGCAACAACTTTCCAACAACTCATGGAATTTACGGAGCTCATTAGCCTCAACTCTAATGAGATAAACTATCATCGAAATGCTCATGAACGTGCCATGATACAAAATAATGCAAACATGCCCAGACACTCATCATATAAAAAGTTCAAACTTTGCTTGCCTGGTTCGGAGTAGTCGGGGTCTAGCTCGGCGAAGTTTGTGGTTCCGTCACCTCCTTCGGTATCTACGGTACACAAAATACACGCGCTAACGTAAATACCGTGGGGTACAGAAAGTTGATCCAAATATTTTTCAAATAAATATGATAAAAAACTAGACAAAAATTTGAAGAGGACAGAAAAAGAATCACTCAAAAATTCCTTTCTATTAAAAAGTTATAAGGGTTTTAGTCCAAGGACTCATCTATAATGAAACAGAAAACTTCCAGGGGGCTTTGCAGAAAAGTCCAGAAAAACGGTTCAGAGTGGAAGCGTATTTGCCAAAGTACGCTTTCAGAAAACGATTCAAACAAACAGAGAGAGGTCGATGGGTCCCACCCGTCAGGTTTGAAATTTAAAACGAGAGCGACGGGGCTCGTCGGCGCCCGAGAGCCGCGGTGGTCGCCGACGGCGATCCACGGTGAGGCAAGGAGATCGGAGGGTACCTCTATGTTAAGGGCGCCATCCCGCATCTGTGGGTGGTGGTGGTGGTCGCTGGCGAGTACCACGTCGACGGCGACGCTTGCTCCGGCGGACGGCGATTCGGGTGGTCGTGGACCTCGTCAGAGAGAGCTGTGAAGATCAAATCGGAGTGGGGGTTAGACTCTTAGTAGCATTAGAGGGCCGCTGATGAGGTTAGGGCGCCGGAGACGACCTCACCGGAGTGAATCACGGTGGAGGCCGAGGCGGAACGAAGCGGCCGGAGTCGAGGAAGAAGAGCTCCTCGAGGCCCTTCCAGGGGCTTGGCGTGGATTAGTGAGGTGGTGGAGGTGTGCGGGGGCGAGAGCGCGCTCGGGGTTGCTATATATAGCCGGCCCGAGGCGGTTGCCGAGAATGGGGTTCTCCGGCGAAGTTTACGGCGGCGTAGGGTGTTGATCGGAGAGGTTCAGAGGTTGAGCGCCGTGGGGTCTCCCCGGTTACGCTTAGGTGCTAAACGCGTCGGGGTTTAGGTTGCTTTGGGGCGAGCTCGGCGGAGCAGGCGGCGTGGGGCCCGTCGGCGGCAGGGAGCACGCTACGTGCTTGCCGTGCCACAGCTGACGGTGCTACATGCGTCTTGTTGGCGAGGAAATAGCCGCAGCAGGGCTACCAGGAGGTTTAGGCGGCGCCGAGCGGCGTTATGCCGTCGTTCTGCTCCACAATGGCCCGCTCACGGTGGTTCTCGCCAAGAAGACACGCCGGCCAGCGGGCTGTGGTGCCACCGACGCCAGAACGCGCCAAGCACGCGTGTGGAGCTCGGACAAGAAGGCTAGGCTTACAGCAACGTGCCAAGTGCACTTTGTGAGCATGTGGCTGAAACTCGACGGAGATCGACACTGAATTCTGAATTTAACTGAAGATGAGCAGAAACAGTGCATGCAAGGTGTTCGACAAAATGATTTAGGCATGTAGGGATTTTTCCTTGAGCTGGTTTTTGGTGGAGGGGCCTCTCATTGCATCTAGAGGCTGCCTGAATATTTGTGGAATTTTTGGAGAAGGGTAGATATGAATTTCACCAAATTTGGCAAATCTGGTCCAAACTTGCAGAGACTATAATTTGAAATCTTTGAACAGAAGAGGAGTGGATCTTGATTGTTCTAGGCTGTGGGTACCAAGGACTATCCAAGGGAGTTGGTTTGAGGTCAAAACTCCAATGCATTTAGGTACTTGCTTTGCAAATTACCTAGGCTCAAAATAATAGACAGAAAAGATTTGGGAGAGAATTAAATGAAATAAAAAATTCAGAAGAGGGTTGAACTTGTTGAGATAGAATGTTTGGATTGCCCAAAGTGGAAGGAGATATTTTTGGGAAGATTTTACCATGTGGTGCATGGCCAAATCATGAATGGTTTCAAATATGGGAGAGGATGAAAAACTCCTAGAGTTTCTTTTTGAAAGAAAATAAACTCCAAAGATTTTTCTTGAAAATTTGAGAAGAGGGTAATCAGAAGAAAATTTTTAAACAACCAAACACCAGAGTTGAAGGAGATGGAAAAATAAAATATTTGCTAAAGGGAAAAAGCTTTTGAGAGAGATTTTTGGAAGGGTTTAGAAGACCTTCTTCAAATCCTACAAATTTTTTGAAGAAAAACCAAAAGAATATTTTTGGAGTGTCACATCTGCCCTTTTCACATTATTTTGCATACACGAAGGGACCAATGGTGTGTCCGGTGCCTTGTGAAAACAGTCATGGCTGCCTATCCAAGCACGACCTCGTCCCAAGAGTGACCTCAAGTCACCCCCGTCACTAGTAATGTGGGCACCATGCTAGTATCAGCCTGAGTAATCAATAATGCCCCGTCCCATAAGGGGTAGAGTGGTTGCACACGTTTGGTTGGGACGGTAGTCACACATAAATCTAATCCATCATTTTACACACACACCAAAAGCTCTCTTTGGTACACCACTTCTTCCTCAAGTGGTGACCTTAGTTCAACATCTCCCAAGGGCATTAGGGGCACCCGATGGGGTTTTTGAAAGAATGTAACCATGAAGAGTTCGTGGTACACATGCATTATTATGCATCAACTAGTCTCTAGAAAATGCAATCATGAACAAGGTAAGGTCATGAGTAGGGGTATGCATCATGGGGTGGCTCACAACAAGTTTACCACCGTCATATTCCATCATCATGCAATCGGAAAAAGGGTACTGATGAAGAAGAGGGGTGTCATGGTCAAAGGGTTGCTTGCCTGTTTTAACAAAGTCTTCGAGGTCTTCAAATATCTCTGGTCCAACTCCGAGTATTTCGTCTACTTCGTCAACTATCATCGAAAGCAACCATAATAAGCAACACAACAAGGCAGAAAATAAAAGTGCTCTAAAAATATGAAGTTTACTTTTCTAGGACTCCTTTGGTTATATGGAAAATAACCAGAGTGGTTTCATTGGAATTGGATCATTGGTTATTTCTGAACATTTCAATATGATGGAAATAAGGGATTTAATGGATCTACAAGTTGTCTACAGAATGCCTTTTTATAAAAATGAGTAAAAGTACCCATTAAATAAGGCATGATTTTAGAAACATTTAGAAATTGGTTTCACTGGATTTGGAATTGAAATGAATATAATATGGATTTTTGAAGTGGATTTATGTGGATAAATGACCTTTTTAAAAGGTCCAGTGAAAACCAAGAACAACAAAAATGTCCACTATGGCCCATTAAATAGAACATGATTTATGGAGTCTCTGGAAATTTGAATCATCAAATTTGGACAAGAAATGAATTAACTATGGATTTTAGGAGCTCACCGAAAAGGAAAAGAAACACATTTGGGCTATACCTAAATCTGTGCCTCGGCGCAGCTTAGCACCTAACAAGACTGGGCCGCCCAGCTCATGCTGGCAGAGGAGGTGACATCGAAAGCGGCTTCCGGGAGTGCGCCTACGCACGGGGAAGGCGGATCCGGCAGAAACCGTCTCCACTTAAACGAGCGGGGCCCGCCCACTGGGTCGCCAACGTGCGGGTCCCAGCTGCAGGCCGCCTTCAACCTCCCGCACGGCGCGACGGGAAAGAGAGGAGGTGAGGCCGAGCGGCGCCGGCGCTCTCCCCGGCGGCACCGGCCACCTCCGTCGGCGCCAAAGACACCAAAGATGCTTTCAGGATTGCGTGCCGCATCCTCCGAGGTGCGCCACGACCGCAGGGGTGGCCGGACGCGAGCACATCATCGGCCGCAGCGACGAGGCCGACGGTGGTGATGGAACTCGACAACACAGCCATGGGAAGGAGAGGGAGAAGCATGGGAGAGGCTCGCGGTGGTGGTGGAGGTGCTCTAGTGCGATCTAGAGGGGAGGAGGAGGAATGGTGGGCACGAATTTAGGCGGAGGCCGACGGCAAGGCCCCGGCCATGGTGGTGGATGGAGGGCACGGGGAGAGGAGTGAGCTGGTCGAGATGATGCACAGGAGGGAGAGGGAGCGAACAGAGGCCAGAGAGGGCTCAGGGTGGCATTTTATGGCGGGACGATGGTGCACCGTGGACGGGGCGCACGGGCGGCTGCGGCGATGGCTCTGGTGGCCAAGGGAGCGAGCGAGGAGGGCTCTGCGGCGCTCGCGGGGATGGTGCACAATGCTGGGGAGGTACAGGAGGAGCGGAGCGAGCTTGGGGCGGGACCCGTGCTTGAGCAGAGTGGCGAGCTGGCGGGCGCCTGTCCATGCGTGGAGACGAAAGGGAGGGAGAGGAAGGAGGTGACACTGGGCACTGTGGTAAAAACATAGGGTCATGGAGATTAGTGGAAGTGGTCAAAAATGGAATTTTGGTAAAGTGGCAGAAGGTGTTTGATGCTTGTTTGGTTAAGCAAATGAACTCCATTTGGCATGAGACTCAACAGGGTGGAATGGCACATATAATTAGGGCCTTCCACCAATTTGGAGCTTATTTGGGCAAAGTTGCCAATGCAACTTTAGTAAACCCTAGAAATTAGCAGAAATGAACTTGTGTAGATCTAGTTGAGCAAATCACTTCTCCTTGATGCACCACTTGGTGTAGTGGCCTCATTTGGTCATGTGAACATGCTCACCAAAGTTGGTGTCAAGGAGAGAAAGTTGGTAGTACAAAGTTGTTCAAATTTGATTACAGTCGAGAGGGTTTTGGGGCATTTTGGTGAACCTAAATGACCTTGATTGACATGAGGCTTTGCAAGGTGATCACAATATGCATTTGTGACTTTCTGGATTTTCCTTGGATTTGTATGAAAATATTTCCTGTAGAAATATTTCAAATCCTTGAAATGGGCAGAAATGGTTTTGGGAGGTTTTGTCCAATATTTTGAATATGACCATGTGTTGAAACTCTTATATAAGGGAAATATATGCCCACTGAGTTTCCCTGATTTTTGTCAAATATTTTTAAAACAATAAAATAATTTTTCCCTGTTAAAGATCACTTCTGGCCTTAAGAAAAAGCTTTGAAATAAAATAGGAAAATAACTTTTAAAATTATATTTTTGTGGTTTGTGGGAGTACTATATATAATAGGATTCAAATATACCTTTTGAAATATTTTTCATACCCCAAATCAAGTACTTGCAGTGCAAACTCAATTCAGGGGTTTTTGGAAAACTAATTTTAGAAAATACTTTTTGGCCAAATTATTTTTGTAAGAAAATATTATATTGCTCTATACACATGGCATGATCATTGGGCAGAGGCTTGGGGCAAGGAGATGAAGTATAGAAGGTGGAGTTGTGTTGACTTTAAAGAGCACTTGAAAAACACAGAGAGAAAACCAACTCCAAATAAATAGTCAAATAATGCAAAAGTTTTTGTCAAACCACATTTTATCACGATTTATCATATTAAGTGTTGTGTCATGAAAATCAGGGTGTGACACCTATATACCAATCTTTACCTTCGGAGCTCCTCGTCATGTCCTTGATCTTATACAGGACTCCGAAAAACATTCGATCACCAACATACGTAACTCATATAGTACTATATCGTCAACGACCGTTAAGCGTGCGGACCCTACGGGTTCGAGAATGATGTAGACATGACCGAGATGCTTCTTCGGTCAATAACCAATAGGGGACATGGATGTCCATATTAGTTCCTACATATTCAACGAAGATCTTTATCGGTCAAACCTTAATGACAACATACATAGTTCCCTTTGTCTGTCGGTATGTTACTTGCCCGAGATTCGAATGTCGGTATCTCCATACCTAGTTCAATCTCTTTACCGGCAAGTCTCTTTACTCCTTCCGTAATACATCATCTTGTAACTAACTCCTTAGTAACTTTTCTTGCAAGCTTCTTGTGAAGCTGTATCACCGAGAGGGCCCAGAGATACCTCTCCGTCATACAGAGTAACAAATCCCAATCTCGATTCACGCCAACTTAACAGACACCTTCGGAGATACCTGTAGAGAACCTTTATAATCACCCAGTTACGAAGTGACGTTTGATAACACAGAAGGTATACCTCCGGTAGCTGGGAGTTACATGATCTCATGGTCGAAGGAATATGTATTTGACATTAAGAAAGCAGTAGCAATAAACTGAACGATCATATGCTAAGCTAATGGATGGGTCTTGTCCATCACATCATTCTCCTAATGATGTGATCCCGTTATCAAATGACAACTCATGTCTATGGTCAGGAAACCTTAACCATCTTTTGATCAACAAGCTAGTCTAGTAGAGGCTTACTAGGGACTTGGTATTTGCTTTTGTATTCACACATGTATTTAAGTTTCCAATCAATACAATTATAGCATGAACAATAAACCTTTACCATGATTAAGGAAATATAATAATAACCACTTTATTATTGCCTCTAGGGCATATTTCCAACAGTCTCCCACTTGCACTAGAGTCAATGATCTAGATTACATAGTAATGAATCTAACACCCATGGAGTCTTGGTGCTGATAATGTTTTACTTTGGAAGAGGTTTAGTCAATGGGTCTGCCACATTCAGATCCGTATGTATTTTACAAATTTCTATGTCTCCATCCCTGACCTTTTCATGAATGGAGTTGAAGCGTCGCTTGATGTGTTTGGTTGTCTTGTGAAACCTGGACTCCTTAGCTAAGGCAATTGCTCCAGTGTTGTCACAAAAGATTGTCGTTGAACCCGATGAAGTAGGTATTACACCCAGATCAGATATGAAGTCCTTCATCCAGACTCCTTCATGCACTGCTTCTGAAGCAGCTATGTACTCCGCTTCACATGTAGATCCCACCACGACGCTCTGCTTAGAACTGCACCAATTGGCAGCTCCACCATTCAATATAAATACGTATCCGGTTTGTAACTTGGAGTCATCCGGATTTGTGTCGAAGCTAGCATCGACGCAACCCTTTACAACGAGCTCTTTGTCACCTCCATAAACGAGAAACATATTCTTGGTCCTTTTTAGGTACTTTAGATATTCTTGACCGCTGTCCAGTGACCCACTCCTGTATTACTTTGGTACCTCCCTGCCAGACTTATGGCAAGGCACACATCATGTCTGGTACACAGCATGTCATACATTATAGAACCTATGGCTGAGACATAGGGAATGACTTTCATTCTCTCTCTATCTTCTTCCGTGGTCAGACTTTGAGTCGACTCAATTTCACACCATTTTGAACTTTTCCAGAACTTTGTCAAGGTATGTGCTTTGTGAAAGTCCTATTAAGCGTCTCGATCTATCCCTATAGATCTTGATGCCCAATATGTAAGCAGCTTCACCAAGGTCTTTCATTGAAAAATTCTTATTCAAATATCCTTTTATGCTATCCAGAAATTCTATATCATTTCCAATCAGCAATATGTCATCCACATATAATATCATAAATGTAACAGAGCTCTCGCACACTTTCCTGTAAATACAAGCTTCTCCGCAAGTCTATATAAAACCAAATGCTTTGATCACCTCATCAACGCGTATATTCCAACTCCAAGATGCTTGCACCAGTCCATAGATGGATCGCTGGAGCTTGCACACTTTGTTAGCACCTTTAGGATCGACAAAACCTTCTACTTGCATCATATACAACTCTTCTTTAAGAAACCTGTTAAGGAATGAAGTTTTGACGTCCATTTGCCAGATTTCATAATCATAAAATGTAGCAATTGCTAACATGATTCTGACAGACTTAAGCATCACTCCAGGTGAGAAAGTCTCATCATAGTCAACCCCTTGAACTTGTCTTGCGACAAGTCGAGCTTTGTAGACAGTGATATTACCATCCGCGTCCGTCTTCTTCTTGAAGATCCACTTATTCTCAATGGCTTGCCAATCATCGGGTAAGTCCACCAAAGTCCACACTTTGTTCTCATACATGGATCCTGAGGGAGTCCTGGACTAGGGGGTGTCCGGATAGCCGAACTATGATCTTTGGCCGGACTTCTGGACTATGAAGATACAAGATTGAAGACTTCGTCCCTTGTCTGGATAGGACTTTCCTTGGCGTGGAAGGCAAGCTTGGCGATACGGATATGTATATTTCCTACCATTGTAACCGACTCAGGTAACCCTAACCCTATTCGGTGTCTATATAAACCGAAGGGTTTTAGTCCGAGGACGAACAACAATCATACCATAGGCTAGCTTCTAGGGTTTAGCCTCTCCGATCTCGTGGTAGATCTACTCTTGTACTACCCATATCATCAATATTAATCAAGCAGAGTAGGGTATTACCTCCATCGAGAGGGCCCGAACCTGGGTAAAAACATCGTGTCCCTTGTCTCCTGTTACCATCCGCCTAGACGCACAGTTCGGGACCCCCTACCCGAGATCCACCGGTTTTGATACCGACCCTTAATCCGGAGCCGGTTTCGCCGATCGAGGACAGTTGGTTGGACACTGCCTCGGGGGCTGAAATCTCTACGGCGATTGAGCCGAACACCATCCCTGTCCTTTGCAAAGCTCGTGACTCCTGTGTGCCGGACTCTTTCCGGACTCGAACCTCCCAAGGCCCCTCGCTTAGTCGACCGACTGGCGCCCGGTTATGGAGTTCACCGCCCGCGGACATCTTTCAAAGACTCGCCCTTTGGCGATATCCTGAACTCATTAAAGTCTCTCTCTTTGTCGAGGGAGCCTGGCGAACTATGGTCGGGAAGGTTGGGATTCGGACGACGAAGAAATTCAACGCCCACCCACCACCCACTTTGTAGCCACTGCCGATGATTTAACCGACATGCTCGACTTCGACTCAAGACATCGACGGTATGGACGACGGTGCCGGAGGCGATCAAGAGCCGCCCACGGGCAATCGGAAGGCCACCTCGTCATATGACATATACATGGTGGACATCCCAAAAGATGGGAATGGCGATGGAACGCGGAGGATGACCCTTCCAAGAAACAACCCAAGCGCCAACGCCGCGCCCGCTCTAATCCCGCCACAAGAAAACGGCGATTGAAGCACGGGAGACAATAATACCCCGGACAGTGCCGAAGACGACCCCCTCCAGAAGGACTCAGCGCAGGAGGGGGGAGAAGCAAGTCCGCACGACAGTGCGGCAGAAAGAGAGGCAGAGGACGATAATTATGCGCCCCCCTCCGAAGACGAGGCAAGCCTCGATGACGATGAATTCGTCGTGCCAGAGGACCCCGTCGAACAAGCAGCCTCAAGAAAAAGCAGCAACAACTTAGAGCTGACCACGGCTCATGGCCACGGCAAGCTCATGGCCACGGCAAGCAGCCTCAAGAAAAAGCAGCAACAACTTAGAGCTGACCAAGACCTACTAGCTGACAGATGTACTGAAGTCCTTGCAGCCGAAGAGTATGAGCTCGAATGCCCCTCCAAAATCTACCCCAAACGCAGGCCGTTGCCTCGATCAGAGGAGGAAGCACCCACGTCACCAACAAGACGACATGGCAGACCGCCACCCGTGGTCCGCAACAGAGAAGCCTCTCGCCCTCCGCTCAAGCCACGCCCGACGCGCTCAAAAGTACCAAGGCACGGGAAAACGCGCCCGGACTTGCGAGATATATTGGAGGATAAGGCAAATCATACAAGATCGATCTACAGATCGCGTGGGCGTAACGACTGGGGATGATTACCGTCCACGCCGGATACAAAGAAACCCGGCCGGGCCGAGCACGATGACAAAGCTCATATGAGCTACGCCGTGATATAGCCCAATATGTAGGCGCCAAGACACCCACTATGCTTCACAGATGAAGTAATGGATCATCAAATCCTCGAGGGCTTCAAACTTCGTAAACATCGAATCATACGATGGTACCACAGATCCTGCGGTGCGGATCGAGGACTATCTCCTCCATATCCACATGACCCGGTGATGATCTACATGCCATCAAATACCTCCCACTCAAGCTTAAAGGACCAGCTCGACATTGGCTCAACAGCTTGCCAGCCAGAGTCAATCGGTTGTTGGGAGGACACGGAAGCCGCATTCCTTGATAACTTCTAGGGCACATATGTGCGACCACCGACGCCGATGACCTTAGCCATATAATTCAGCAGCCGTAAGAATCGGCGGACAATTACGGGCCGCGGTTCCTAACAAAGAAAAATCAGATCGTCGACCGTCCGGATGCGAGGCGCTTAGCAGCCTTCAAACACAACATCCATGACGAGTGGCTAGCCCGACACCTAGGACAGAAAAGCCGAAATCCATGGCAGCCCTCACCACACTCATGACTCGCTTTTTGCGGGAGAGGACAGCTGGCTAGCTCGAAGCAACAACTTGGCCAAACACCACAGTAGTTCGGATACCAAGGACAAGAATGGCGGGCAGCGTCGCAACAAGCATAAACGCTGCATTAACGGTGATAATCTTTGAAGATACGACAAGAAATGCCGGATTCAGAGGCTCTAAACCCGGTCAGCGGAAGAAGCCATTCAAAAGAAATACCTGTGGCCTGTCCAACTTGGACCGAATACCGATCGCTTGTGCGGATACATGGCACCCCGAAAAACCAGCCAACCACACAAACAGGGATTGTTGGGTGTTCAAGCAAGCGTGCAAGCTAAGCAATCGAAAACAACGACAAGGGGCTGCATAGCGATGACGAGGAAGAGCCCCCGAACAATAGAGGACAGAAGGGCTTTCCCACCAAAGTGACGGTGAACATGATATACGCAACCCACATACCCAAAAGGGAGTGGAAGCGCACTAAGGGACGATACTGGCGATGGAGCGGTCGCCCGAAGTTCATCCCATGGTCTTCCTGCCCGATCACCTTCGATCGAAGGGACCACCCCACTAGCATTCGTCACGGTGGTTTCGCCGCATTGGTTCTTGACCCAATTATTGACGGATTTCACCTTACCAGAGTCCCGATGGACGACGGCAGCAGCCTGAACCTGATTTATTAGGATACAGTGCGCAAAATGGGCATAGACCCGTCAAGGATCAAACCCACAAAGACGACCTTTAAAGGCGTCATTCCGTGTGTAGAGGCCAACTGCACAGCTCCGTTACACTTGAAGTGGTCTTGAATCCCGGATAACTTCCGGAGTGAGGAGTTAATCTTCGACATAGCCCGTTCCGCGATGGCTATCACGACGCTTTCGGACGAACCGCATTCGCAAAATTCAATGCGGTGCCGCACTACGCGTACCTCAAACTCAAGATGCTAGGCCCTCGAGGCGTAATCACGGTCAATGGAAACACCGAACGCTCCCTCCGAACGGAGGAGCATACGGCCGCCCTTGCGGCAGAAGTGCAGAACAACCTCTTAAGGCAATTCTCCAGTCTGGCCAATAAACAATCGGACACCGCTGCCGCGCCGGAGTAACCTACAGCAAGACCGCTCGCACGTTCCGAACAAGCGTAGTAATGCAGCCCCAACCCCAGCCCTCGCGAACTTCGCTGAAGCCGTGAGTACGCCGCACGTAATTGCGCTCTGAAGCACCATGGGCATAGGGGCGGGCCACGACCACGGCACGCCTGCACGCGGCTAGACCGCACTAGGGGCTCCGCTTGTGTCATTCCTTTTTTATTTTTCTTCCTTTTACTTTCGGGACTGTGTTCTCCGAAGCCACTGTCCGACATTCGCGCCCGAATACACGATGCAACAGCCAGGGAAGCGTAAAACTGCGCCGAGTGTCGGTGGTCTCTATTACGAGCAAGATACCTGTTTTACATACCACACCGCAAACTTATCCTCGGAAGGGACATGTCAAAAAGTCACGTACCTTGCTTATCGCACAATTTGTATCGCTCTGCTTTTATTTGCAGTTTCTTTTGAATAACCAATATATAGCTCTTGCCTATTATTGCATTCTTTCCCATTATATATGTTCATTTATGACATTGCGCAACCGTACAATTTGGTACGGCCAATACACCAGGGGCTTATGTACCCCAAAAGACATGGTGTGACAAGTCCGAACACTTTCACAAGTGCGGCACCCCGAACTTATAGCATTATATGCATCGGCGCCGAATCATGTCTTGGGTCAATACTTGGGTTTGCCCGGCTCCCATGTTTTGGTACCTTACGTTCCGTTATATCGGCTAAAGTAGCGCTGGGAGAACCACTGCGATTGTGCCCCGGTTGAGCTGGGTTGAGCACCTTAGTGGAGAAAGCTAAAACTGACCGTCATGATAAGGTGAGAGCCGGTCGCTGTTCGAGAGGTTTTTTCGGGTCCCTAAAGACTTATGCCGCTTAGAGCGAGGAACCGGCATTGTCCGGCCAAGGCGCGGATAGCGCCCCGAACTCGGTCTTCCGAATACTAGGGGCTTCGCCGAAATTTAAAATTATAGAATTCAATGGCTAAGTGAGAGTGTTCAAGCATTATAGTCCGGTTGCACAGTTCCGTATGCGTTGAGCGCCTCCCTCGAAGGACCCAAGAATGGGAACAAGAGCGCTCAAGTTTATCGAACACCCCAAAGCACTTTCGTGGCATGGGGGCTGAAGCCAATGACTCACCATCTCTCAAATTTGATAAACGGCCGCACAGAAGGTAATATTTTAAATTCAAAAGCGTTGCTTAGCGCATTGAATTTTTTTTCAGCGTACAGGATAACAAATGCGAGTCTACTCAAATATTACAACTTTGGAGCATTCACCCGCTATAAGACGGGCACCCTTCAGGACGCCCTCATAATACTTCTCGGGCTTGCGATGTTCTTTGCCCGGCGGCCGCCTGTTCGTCACCAGCTTCTCCGCGTCCAGCTTGCCCCAGTGCACCTTGGCACGGGCAAGGGCCCTACGGCACCTTCAATCTGAGCGAGCGCTTGATGACTTCGATCCTTGGATAGGCATCCACCGGCCGCCGCACTAGCCCGGTAGCTCCCAGGCATGGCCTCATTTGGCCACAGCCGAGCTATAAGGCCCTTCATGGCCTGTTCGGCGACCTTGTGGAGCTCGACCAATTGCTTCAGTTGGTCGCTCAAGGGCACCGGGTGTTCGGCCTCAGCATACTGAGACCAAAACACCTTTTCCGTCGAGCTCCCTTCTTCGGCTCGGTAGAAAGCGGCGGCATCGGAGACACTCCGTGGCAGATCTGCGAACGCTCCTGGAGAGCTCCGGATACGGGTAAGTACTAGATAATTGACTTTTACATTCTTGCTCTGCATAAAGAATGCCATACCCGCCGCGATCTTCTTTATTGCCTCAATCTCCTGGAGGGCTTTTTGGGCCTCGGCCTTAGCAGCTTTGGCACTCTCAAGAGCCGAGGCAAGCTCGGACTCTCGGGTCTTCGAGTCACGCTCCAAACCCTCGTGTTTTTCCATGAGAGCCTGGAGCTCTTGCCGTACCTCCGCCAGCTGCGCCTCCCCCTTCTCTCGCTCGGTGCGCTCCGCGGCCGCTTTGTTTTCGTCATGGACACCGCCTCCTTCAGTGGTCGCCACCTCGCTCGTGGCCCCTGCAGCACCCATGTTATTCTGTTATCTTTTGCAACCACATTTTTAAATTCCATAAGGTATTACTTACCTTCCTTGTCCTCGAGCTGCTTCTTGGCTTGGCCGAGCTCGTTCTCGGACCGCTCAAGGCTCTCCTTCAATGCATTGACCTCCGCAGTCAGTGCGGCAGAGGTCAGTAGGGCAGCCTGCATTCCCATATTGACATAATTATGTTAGACTTCTGCGTATATCTTTTTAGATCCTCAGTCCGGCTTTTCTTTCCGAACACCGAACTAACCATCAGGGGCTACTGTCTATGCGGTAATCTTCTTACATATATTGAAAACTTACCTCAAAGCCTGTTAGAAGGCCGTTGAAGGCTTCAGTCAGCCCGCTCTTGGCGGACTGAACTTTCTGGATCACCACACTCATAACAGTGCGGTGCTCCTCCTTGATGGAGGCGCTAAGCGCCTCCAAAGAAGCTATCCTGTGCCTCCGGTTGGACGGAGGACACCGGCGTCTTACCCTTCCTACGAAGGGGCCGCTTGCCGGACTTCGGAACCGCTGGAGGTTCCGGTATGGAGTCCGAACAAGGGTCGGGCTTGGAGCCCCTGGGGGTCTCGCTCCCCTCGCGCCTGGAGTGCGGGAGGCTGCCTTGTGGCACCTCCTGCGCCACCGCCTCTTGACCAGGCCCCCCTTGGGGCCCCACCTCGGCGTCGTCAGCAGCGTGAGGTGAGGAGGCGGCCGGAAGTGAAGTACTCTCCACTTCCGACGAATTCAGGGACCCGCTCGATGAAGCGGCGAGCTCGTCCTTGGGCGGGCTGCATGATTGTTCGGCATTAGAGAACACTATGCAATGAAAAAAATCCATGGGTATCCGGACACTTACGATCTCGCTAGGGGCTTGGCCCTCAAGGGCCACTCCTCCTCGCCGTCGTTGGCGTTGGTGGAGACGTCCGGAGGAAGGGTTCTTCCCTTCTTGAACCCTCCGGCCTCCCAGCTGGGCGGCCTTTCTTTCTTCTCTCCCCCCACTGGGGAGAGGCTTCTGTTCCTCCTCCTCGTTTTCACGGGAGGAGTCCGCCTCCGAGTCGTCGGACGATGAGTCCGACAACACCTGGCGCCGGGCACTCCTTCGAGTCCCCGTGGCCTTCTTCTTGGCCTTCTTCTCCGGCACCACGTAAGGCGCCGGAGCCAGCAGCCCCGCCAAGCGGGCGTCTACTGGGTCTTCTGGCAAAGGAGCCAGACAGTTAACCTGCCCGGATGTGCTCCACCAGTCCTGTCAAAGGCAAGGGAGTTTAGATCCCGCATAGAGTCAAACTATGAAAAGCAAGATTCCTATGAAGGGAAAAATAGTTACCTGGGTAGCTTGACGCTGCGAGCTAAATCCGCGATCTTCTGTAGCGGATGAGGGAGCCTCGGCGCCCTTGAACGGCACCTTCCAGGCATCTTCGTACGTAGTGTCGAAGAGCCTCTTCAGGGTTGGATGCTGTGCCGGATCGAACTCCCACAATTTGAAGGCCCGTTGTTGGCATGGGAGGATCCGGCGGATGAGCATAACCTGGACCACATTAACGAGCCTGAGATTCTTGTTCACCAAGGTCCGCATGCAGGTTTGGAGTCCGGTCAGCTCTTCCAAATTAGCCCACGCCAGGCCAGTCTCCTTCCAAGAAGTGAGCCGCGTGGGAATACCAGACCGAAATTCGGGGGCCGCCGCCCATTTAGGGTCGCGCGGCTTGGTGATGTAGAACCACCCCGATTGCCACCCCTTCACGGTCTCCACAAAGGAGCCATCAAGCCATAAGACGTTGGCGATCCTGCCGACCATGGCGCCTCTGCACTCCGCTTTGGCGGCCGCCCACAACCTTCTGCTTGACATTGAAGGTCTTCAACCATAAGCCGAAGTGGGGCTGGATGCAGAGGAAAGCCTCGCACACGATGATGAACACCGAGATGTTGAGGATGAAATTCGCGGCCAGATCGTTGAAGTCTAGGCCGTAGTAGAACATGAGCCCCCGGACGAATGGGTGAAGTGGAAAACCCAGTCCGCGGAGGAAGTGGGCAAGAAATACGACCCGCTCATGGGGCTCAGGGGTGGGGATGAGCTGCCCTTCGTCGGGCAGCCGATGTGCGACGTCGCCGGACAAGTATCCGGCCTTCCGCAGTCTTTTTACTTGGCCCTCCGTGATGGAGGAGACCATCCACCTGCCTCCCGCTCCGGACATGGCTGGAGATGGTTGAGGAAGGATGTGCGGACTTCGGTATTTGGAGCTCGAGAGTGCGCAAAAATGGATGAGCAAGGGAGGAGGAAGGCGAGGTGAAAAGGGTGGATCCTTATCCCCTTATATGGACGGACAAGGCTATCGTCCCCCACCAGCCTGATAAAACTCGCTTATCTCCCAAGCGCCGCAATCAATGGCGCGGTTGGGTTACCCACGTCCGTATTGATGAGAATCCCGGAATAAGGGGGCACGATCTACGCTTTGATAAGACGTGCCAAGGAAACCGCCTCGCTAAACGCACTGAGGTGGGACAAGAAAACGATTCGAATAAAGGCCTGACCGTGGTGTGATGTCACGCCCGCGGAATACGTCAGCAGATCTGTGCAAAAATTATTCTCTCTACGGTGGTATGTGGAACTTGTTTTGCAGAGGCGGACACTATCCTTGTGTTCAAAACCTTCTAAGTATTCGGAGGAGGAACCCGCCTTGCAATGCCGAAGACAATATGCGCGCCGTACTCGTCGTCATTGAAGCCTGGTTCAGAGACTCTTGAGGAGTCTTGGACTAGGGGGTGTCCGGATAGCTGAACTATCATCTTTGGCCGGACTCCTGGACTATGAAGATACAAGATTGAAGACTTCGTCCCTTGTCCGGATAGGACTTTCCTTGGCGTGGAAGGAAAGCTTGGCGATACAGATATGTAGATTTCCTACCATTGTAACCGACTCTGTGTAACCCTAACCCTATTCGGTGTCTATATAAACCGAAGGGTTTTAGTCCGTAGGACGAACAACAATCATACCATAGGCTAGCTTCTAGGGTTTAGCCTCTACGATCTCGTGGTAGATCTACTCTTGTACTACCCATATCATCAATATTAATCAAGCGGGAGTAGGGTATTACCTCCATCGAGAGGGCCCGAACCTGGGTAAAAACATCGTGTCCCTTGTCTCCTGTTACCATCCGCCTAGACGCATAGTTCGGGACCCCCTACCCGAGATCCGCCGGTTTTGACACCGACAGATCCTATCTTAGATTTCATGGCCTCAAGCCATTTACTGGAATCTGGTCTCATCATAGCTTCTTCATAGTTCGTAGGTTTGCCGTTGTCTAACAACATGACTTCCAGGACAAGATTACCGTACCACTCTGGTGCGGTACGTGTTCTGGTTGACCTACGAGGTTCAGTAGTAACTTGATCTGAAGTTTCATGATTATCATTTTCTTCTTCTCTAGTTGGTGTAGGCATCACGGGAACGGTTTTCTCTGATGTGCCACTTTCCAATTCGAGAGAAGGTACAATTACCTCATTGAGTTCTACTTTCCTCCCACTCACTTCTTTCGAGAGAAACTCCTTCTCTAGAAATGACCCATTCTTAGCAACAAACATCTTGCCTTCGGATCTATGGTAGAAGGTATACCCAATAGTTTCTTTAGGGTATCCTATGAAGACGCACTTCTCCGCTTTGGGTTTGAGCTTATTAGGATGAAGCCTTTTGACATAAGCATTGCATCCCCAAACTTTAAGAAATGACAGCTTAGGTTTCTTGTCAAACCATAGTTCATATGGAATCGTCTCAACGGATTTAGACGGTGCCCTATTTAACATGAATGCGGCTGTCTCTAATGCATAACTCAAAACGATAGCGGTAAGTCGGTAAGAGACATCATAGAACACACCATATCTAATAAAGTATGGTTACAACGTTCGGACACACCATTATGCTGTGGTGTTCCAGGTGGCGTGAGTTGTGAAACAATTCCACATTGTCTTAAATGAAGGCCAAAATCGTAACTCAAATATTCACCTCCACGATCAGATCGTAGAAACTTTATTTTCTTGTTACGATGATTCTCCACTTCACTCTGAAATTCTTTGAACTTTTCAAATGTTTTAGACTTGTGTTTCATCAAGTAGATATACCCATACCTACTCAAATCATCTGCGAAGGTTAGAAAATAACGATACCGGCCGCATGCTTCAACACTCATCGGACCACATACATCGGTATGTATTATTTCCAATAAGTCATTAGCTTGCTCCATTGTTACAGAGAACGGAGTTTTAGTCATCTTACCCATGAGGCATGGTTCGCAAGTATCAAATGATGCATAATCAAGTGATTCCAAAAGTCCATACGTATGGAGTTTCTTCATGCGCTTTACACCAATATGACCTAAACGGCAGTGCCACAAATGTGTTGCACTATCATTATCAACTTTGCGTATTTTGGCATTAATATTATGAATATGTGTATCACTACGATCAAGATTCAACAAGAATAGACGATTCACTAAGGGTGCATGACCACAAAAGATAATACTCATATAAATAGAAAAACCATTATTCTCTGACTTAAATGAATAACCATCTCACAATAAACAAGATCCAGACATAATGTTCATGCTCAATGCTGGCACCAAAAAACAATTATTGAGGTCTAAAACTAATCCCAAAGGTAGATGTAGAGATAGCGTGCCGAAGGCGATCACATGAACCTTGGAACCATTCCCGACGTGCATCGTCACCTCGTCCTTAGCCAATCTTCATTTATTCCGCAGCTCCAGTTTCGAGTTACAAATATGAGCAACATAACCAATATCAAATATCTAGGCGCTACTATGAGCATTAGTAAGGAACACATCCATAACATGTATATCAAATATACCTTTGTTCACTTTGCCATCCTTTTTATCTGCCAAGTATTTGGGGCAGTTCCGCTTCCAGTGACCATTTCCCTTGCGGTAGAAGCACTCAATTTTAGGCTTGGGTCCAGCTTTGGGTTTCTTCACGGTAGCAACAACTTGCTTGCCGGTCTTCTTGAAGTTAACTTTCTTTTCCTTGCCTTTTTTCTTGAAACGGGTGGTCTTGTTAACCATCAACACTTGATGCTCTTTCTTGATTTCTACCTCCGCTAATTTTAGCATCGCGAAGAGCTCGGGAATCGTTTTCGTCATCCCGTGCATATTATAGTTCATCACGAAGCCTTTATAGCTTGGTGACAGTGACTGAAGAACTCTATCAATAACACTCTAAACTAGAAGATCAATTCCCAGCTAAGTTAGGTGGTTGTGGTACCCAGACATTCTGAGTATGAGTTCACTGACAGAACGATTCTCCTCCATCTTACAACTAAAGAACGTGTTGGATATGTCATATCTCTCAACCCGAGAATTAGCTTGAAATATCAATTTCAGCTCTTGGAACATCTCATATGCTCCGTGGCGTTCAAAACATTTTTGAAGTCCCGGTTCCAAGCCGTAAAGCATGGCACACTGAACTATCAAGTAGTCATCTGTAGGATCAGAAGTAGGTCTAGAGGGGGGGGGTGATTAGACTACTTGACCAAATAAAAATCTAGCTTTTTCCCTATTTTAAGTCTTGGCAGATTTTAGCAACTTAGCACAAGTCAAGCAATAAACCTACACATGCAAATCTAAGAGTGTAGCAGCAGAAAGTAAAACATTGCATACGAAGGTAAAGGGAAGGGTTTGGAGAAGGCAAACACAATGTAGACATGGAGATTCTTGGCGTGGTTCCGATAGGTGGTGCTATCGGACGTCCACGATGATGGATACTTCAACCCACGAAGGGTAACAGTTGCATGAGTCCACCGAGGGCTCCACCAATGAAGGGTCCACGAAGAAGCAACCTTGTCTATCCCACCATGGTCGTCGCTCACGAAGGACTTGCCTCACTAGGGTAGATCTTCATGAAGTAGGCGATCTCCTTGCCCTTACAAACTCCTTGGTTCAACACCATAATCTTGTCGGAGGCTCCCAAGTGACACCTAACCAATCTAGGAGACACCACTCTCCAAAAGGTAATAGATGGTGTGATGATGACGAAATCCTAGCTCTTGTGCTTCAAATGATAGTCTCCCCAACACTCAACTCTCTCTCACAGATTTAGCTATAGTGGAAAGATGATTTGAATGGAAAGCAACTTGGGGAAGGCTAGTGATCAAGATTCTTGTGGTTGGATTGGAATGTCTTGGTCTCAACAGATGAGTAGGTGGTTCTCTCTCAGAAAATGAGTAATGGAAGTGTAGGCACGTTCTGATGGCTCTCTCTTGAATAGAGAAGGGGGTGGAGGGGTATATATAGCCTCCACACAAAATCTAACCGTTACACATTTGACCCAACTCGGCCAGACTGAATAGGTGAACACGGTGAGACCGATTCAGTTCAAAATGTGAACGTTAGGATTCTCAGTGGGACCGGCATGATCAACTCGGTGGGACCGATGTGCTAGGGTTAGGGCAAAACCTCATCTTGGTGTGACCGATTGCATGAACTCGGTGAGATCGATTTCTGCAATGAGCAAACAGAGAGTTGGTCAAGCAAACTCGATGGGACCGATCCCTCATTTCGGTAAGACCGAAACGTTATGAAGGGAAACAAAAAGTTTGCATTGCGAACTCGGTGGGACCGATCGCTCGTTTCGGTGGGTCCTAAACGTTACAAAGGGAAATAAAGAGTTTGCAATCCCATCTCGGTGAGACCGAGATCCCTATCGGTGAGACCGAACTGATTAGGGTTTCTGGTAGTGGCTATGTCAGAGGAACTCGGTGGCGCCGGATAGATCAAATCGGTGGGGCCGAGTTTGACTTTAGGTTTAGGACATATTTGGATTTGAGAAAGTGGTTGAGGGCTTTGGAGCATATCACTAAGCATTTTGAGCAAGTAGACCATTAAGCAACACCTCATCCCCTTTTAATAGTATTGGCTTTTCCTATGGACTCAATGTGATCTTGGATCACTAAAATAGAAATGAAGAGTCTTGAGCTTTTGCCAATATTTGTCCTTAGCATTTTGAGGGGTCCACATCTCTAGTCCATGCCATGCCAATCACTGGACTTTCTGAAATATTTAACTTGAATGGGTATTAGTTCAATGAGCTATATATTGTTATGAATTATCAAAACCACCTGGGGATTAGTTGCACTTTCAATCTCCCCCTTTTTGGTAATTGATGACAACATATAGATCGAAGCTTCGACAAATGATAATATGAGTGAAATACATCGTCGCTTTGATAAGTACTCCCTCTGTTCCAAAATAGATGACCCAACTTTATACTAACTTTGGGTACAAAGTTAGTATAAAGTTGGGTCATCTATTTTGGAACGGAGGAAGTATGTGATAAGCAAGAGCTCCCCCTAAATTTGTGCAATTTTTAAAATTTGCTTTTGAATGCAAATGCACAGTCGATTAGGATCATGGGTTACTCTTCCATGTCACATACATCTTGGTGGAGCGCTCAAAATCATAAAATATAAAGAATATGCACTCGTCACCAAGGCAAACATGATTGATCATACACAAGTATTAAGATATCATCATTCAAGCACACATTAAAGCATAATATGATCAAACACATGATCACAAGAGTATCTCACACAAGCACAAATATTGTAGCAATCAAACAATCAAATGACAAGTAGCAAGAGAGGCAAACAAAAGGCAAAACACACTCTCTCTCGAAGCCTAAGATCTATACACTTTCTCCCCCTCTGGCAACAAGTTACCAAAAAGCTTCAAACGCATAGTGCTATGCGGCACTCTATGCACGATCCTCGGGAGCTCCTGAAGTGGTCTTCTGGCTGGTGTCTCTGGTGTGCGTAGATGGCGTGGAGAGGACAACATCTGCAAACACTTCTGAAGATGTCTGAGGAGCTGGAGGAGTTGCAAGTGGAGGTACAACAATGGCTGTTGCAGCAGGTGCTGAAGCAGTAGCTTTGGAGTCTCTGTCAACTGACACAGCTGTAGCCCTATGTGCTCTTGGCACTCTCTGAAATGCATCTGTAGTTGGCCTGTCACTCATGTCCTCAACCTCTTCCTATAGCTTCTCAACTATGGTCTGAATCTCGGTGACCTTCACATCTAGATCATGAAGCTTTGTCTCGAAGATACTCTCAAGGCTCTCTTGATTTTGAGTCAGGGTGGCTAGTCCCTTCTCTATTCTCACTGTTGCCTCAAGCAGATAGCTGAGCTGATCTTGCTTGGTCTTGAGATTGACAACTGTATCATCTGGCAGTTTAGAAGTCTTTGCTGCCTTTCCTTTCTCTCGCTTCTCCTGAGCCTCTACAGAAGTTGGATGTTATGCATCAATGACAACAATATTGTCCTCAAAGTCTGGCCTCAAGGGAAGATGCTCTTTGTCTAGTAGATATGTCCCTATCCCCATATTGGAGTTAATCAGCATCTGAATGTGAGGGGCATATCCACATGATCATTTCTGGTCAGCAACAGTTCTCTTGACAGTTTCAACAATCAAGGTAATCACCTTGAACTTTTCTGGCACATCAAACATATGCAGAAGGTTGATTAAATGACCACCGATCATCCTATGATCTCCTGATTTGGGCAACAAAGTGTGCCTCAATATAGTGTTTATAGTGGTCAGTCCTGACAGGAGATAATAGATTGACCCAAACTTGTGTGTCTCCAAGGCATCATCAGGGATTTTTGTCGGCGTTCTGGGAACGGGGGTACCCAGACTTGCCTACTTGTTGCCCATGGTGTGGCTTCATCAATGGCCCGGTACGGCCCAGCTTCAGCATCAACAACTCAAGACCCTCGCGAGGCGGACGACACCAAGACCTCCACGGGGAGCGGCCTCCTCAGGCCGGCTCCCGAGGAGCGAAGATTTCCATGCAAGCCTCACCTCGCGAAGTTCAGATGACGTGGGCCATGACGACCAAGCCCAGGCGGGCGCCAGCAGGCGCAGTGTACCAGTTTCCTCTTTGGTGCTAAGGAGGCAAGCGCAGGCGCGGAGTCCCGAGGAATCAGCCAAAGGTTTTCATTCCGGTGCAACAAGATCAAGACCGCCAGGACGACAAGATGGAGGTCACCACCGAGCCCATCACGGCGTCACGACCAGAGGCTTTTGTAGGCGAAGACTACTTTTGTCAGGATAGCATGTACTAGTTGTCTCCCTTCAAATTTGGCCGTTGTGGGATCCCTTCCCGCCTTACATTTGGGAAGAGGACCAAGGCCACTATGAATAGGTCCTAGCACCACCATAGAGAGGGATCCTAATCCTGGAGATCTTCCTCTCCCACCAACTCAAGAACACACCTCCTCCCAAGGTTGTTCTCCCACTGTACTAGTTCATCCTCAGCCCCTCGAGGCCAATCCACCACAAAGCAGGAGTTGGGTTTTACACCGCAAGGTGGCCCGAACCTGGGTAAATTGTTGTGTCTCGTTTCCTTCCTGTTCATCGAGCTAGGCTGTGAGATTGGCAAGTAGGCAGACTGGGGAGGTTGAGTTCTTCACACGCACCCCAGAGTTTGAACCTCTCAAGGGTCTGTGGAACCCGAAATCCGATATTTGGAACACCAAGTAGGGGTGCGTCGGAGCTCCTCTTCTTCCAGTCGATTCGCCGCCACCCCGCAGTGCTCATGGCCAACGCTCCGGGGGCTCATGTTGGACACTGGGTTGTTCAGCCTGCCCGAGCCGCCCCGTCTGCACCGGAAGATCTCCACTCCGAGCTTCTCGCGGCCCGTATGCCGCCCAGTGCCGTTGGTCGCGGGCGGCATAACCGCGCCGCCACGCGGTCCTCAAGCTATGCCGCGGCGACGACGCCACACACCCGCCGGGAGCAGGTGAACATGCGGGCCGCGCTCATGTGGCACGGGAGCTGCTGTGTTGCAAGTTTGCGTAAGGCGACCGCGACACCTACTGGAGCGGGTCGCCGAGCTACTTGATGCCGCCTGCCGGGCGTGGCACCTTTCTGTACCCTACCTACATTGCAGATTGTGGCAGGGGCTCACGCCGGCCCCCGCCATGCCCACACGCCCCTCCATGGAGCACCTGGGGGACCCGACGGCACCAACCCGGTCTGCAGCGCCATTTGTCCCACCTCGACTATGCCACCCGCGGGCGAGGCAAGCTCGGGCGGTCCCTCCTGGGGCCACGCCGGGGCGCCACCCAGCGGCCATCAGAGCCTGGTGCCGAGCCTGGCGGCAAACAACGAGGGGCACCCAGGCAACGACCCTGGCGCGACGATTTCCGACGCCTATGTACCCCCCATGGTAGACCTGCAGTACACGTCAAGAGAAGGCCCCGACGGGTTCCCCTCACCAGGCTGGGCACCGGGAGCACATGAAGCCGACACCTTCACCGACACCTTCAACGACAACAGCCACTGGGTACAACCGATATCTCAGGAGCATGATTACACTAACCATGGACCGCAGGAGAACCAAGCCACTGCAGCGGCCAGGGACCCCAGGGCGATGGGTTTCAGCCACAAGTGGCGGAATGCACTGGGCTGCTGGGGAGCCTGGGCTGTGGCCTTCCAGCGCCGCAAGACGAAGCAGGTCCTCTGCCGAGGAAGGCGCCGGCGAGCCCTTCCCCCCGGCGGAGGGCCTGCGGTCGCCGAGGGCACCGCCAACATCCCCCTTGCCCCTTGGTCTCGTCCTGGATTCCGGACGCCCCAAAGGTGGTCGGGGGAGGCGCAGGGCGGGGCCCTCGTCAGGCGCCATGAAGCAAGGCCCCGTGCCTATGAAGGTCTCCTCTCATGACACTCTCACGTAATAATGAGTAGGGCTGTACACGCCCCGAAGTCTCCTGAGTGCCACTCTCGGGCCTCACGGGGGCTCCCACCCACGTCCAAGTGGAATCACCATGCTCCGCGCTGTCCGTCGACACTGTTCCCCAATGACTATGCTGATACGTCTCCAACGTATCTATAATTTTTGATTGTTCCATGCTATATTATATTCTGTTTTGGATGTTTAATGGGATTTATTATACACTTTTATATTACTTTTGGGACTAACCTATTAACCGGAGGCCCAACCCAAATTGTTTTTTGCCTATTTCAGTGTTTCGCAGAAAAAGAATATCAAACAGAGTCCAAACGGAATGAAACCTTCAGGAACGTGATTTTCGGAACAAACGTGATCCAGAGGACTTGGAGTCTACGTCAAGCAATCAATGAGGAGAGCACGAGGCAGGGGGCGCGCCTACCCCCGTAGGCACGCCCTCCACCCTCATGGGGCCTATGTTGCTCCATCGACGTACTTCTTCCTCCTATATATACCTACGTACACCCAAACCATCAGAGGCATCCATGAAAACCTAATTCCACCAACGCAACCTTCTGTACCCATGAGGTCCCATCTTGGGGCCTTTTCCGACGTCCTGCCGGAGGGGGCATTGACCACGGAGGGCTTCTACATCAACACCATAGCCTCTCCGATGATGTGTGAGTAGTTTACCTCAGACCTTCGGGTCCATAGTTATTAGCTAGATGGCTTCTTCTCTCTCTTTGGATCTCAATACAAAGTTATCCATGATTCTCGTGGAGATCTATTCGATGTAATCTTCTTTTGTGGTGTGTTTGTCGGGACCGATGAATTGTGGGTTTATGATCAAGTTTATCTATGAACAATATTTGAATCTTCTATGAATTCTTTTATGTATGATTGGTTATCTTTGCAAGTCTCTTCGAATTATCAGTTTGGTTTGGCCTACTAGATTGATCTTTCTTGCAATGGGAGAAGTGTTTAGCTTTGGGTTCAATCTTGCGGTGTTCTTTCCCAAAGGATGTTAGGGTAGCAAGGCACGTATTGTATTGTTGCCATCGAGGATAACAAGATGGGGTTTATATCATATTGCATGAGTTTATCCCTCTACATCATACCATCTTGCTTAAAGCATTACTCCGTTCTTATGAAATTAACACTCTAGATGCATGCTGGATAGCGGTCAATGTGTGGAGTAATAGTAATAGATGCAGACAGGAGTTGGTCTACTTGTCATGGACGTGATGCCTATATACATGATCATACCTAGATATTCTCATAACTATGCTTAATTCCATCAATTGCTCGATAGTAATTTGTTTACCCACTGTAATACTTATGCTATCTTGAGAGAAGCCACTAGTGAAACCTATGGCCCCCGGGTCTATTTTCCATCATATTAATCTCCTGTCAACAAACTATTTCTGGCGCCGTTTATTTTGCTTTCTTTACTTTTAGTCTTTATCATAACAATACCAAAAATATTATCTTATCATATCTATCAGATCTCACTCTCGTAAGTGACCGTGAAGGGATTGACAACCCCTTTATCGCGTTGGTTGCGAGGTTCTTATTTGTTTGTGTAGGTGTGAGGGACTTGAGCGTGGTCTCCTACTGGATTGATACCTTGGTTCTCAAAACTGAGGGAAACACTCACGCTACTTTACTGCATCACCCTTTCCTCTTCAAGGGAAAAACCAACGCAGTGCTGAAGAGGTAGCAAGAAGGATTTCTGGCGCCGTTGCTGGGGAGTCTATGCAAAAGTCAACATACCAAGTACCCATCGCAAACCCTTATCCCTCGCATTACATTGTTTGCCATTTGCCTCTCATTTTCCTCTCCCCCACTTCACCCTTGCCGTTTTATTCGCCCTCTCTTTTCCGTTCGCCTCTTTTTCGCTCGCTTCTCGTTTGCTCGTGTGTTGGATTGCTTGCTTGTCACTATGGCTCAAGACAATACTAAATTGTGTGAATTTACCAATACCAACAACGCTGATTTTCTTAGCACTCCGATTGCTCCTCTTACCGATGCCGAATCTTGTGAAATTAATGCTGCTTTGTTGAATCTTGTCATGGAAGATCAATTCGCCGGCCTTCCTAGTGAAGATGCCGCTACCCATCTAAATAGCTTCTTTGATTTGTGTGATATGCAAAAGAAGAAAGATGTGGACAATGATATTGTTAAATTGAAGCTATTCCCTTTTTCTCTTAGAGATCGTGCTAAAGTTTGGTTTTCGTCTTTGCCTAAAAATAGTATTGATTCATGGAATAAGTGCAAAGATGCTTTTATCTCTAAGTATTTTCCTCCCGCTAAAATCATCTCTCTTAGAAACGATATTATGAATTTTAAGCAACTTGATCATGAACATGTTGCACAAGCTTGGGACAGGATGAAATTAATGATACGTAATTGCCCTACACATGGTTTGAATTTATGGATGATCATACAAAATTTTTATGCCGGATTGAATTTTGCTTCTAGAAATCTTTTAGATTCGGCCGCGGGAGGCACTTTTATGGAAATCACTTTAGGAGAAGCTACTAAACTCCTACATAATATTATTGTTAATTATTCTCAATGGCACACGAAAAGATCTACTAATAAAAAGTGCATGCGATAGAAGAAATTAATGTTTTGAGTGGAAAGATGGATGAACTTATGAAATTATTTTCTACTAAAAGTGTTTCCTCTGATCCTAATGATACGCCTTTGTCTACTTTGATTGAGAATAATAATGAATCTATGGATGTGAATTTTGTTGGTAGGAATAATTTTGGTAATAACACGTATAGAGGAAACTTTAATCCTAGGCCGTTCCCTAGTAATTCCTCTAATAATTATGGTAATTCCTACTACAATTATTATTGAAATTTTAATAAAATGCCTTCTGAATTTGAGACTAGTGTTAAGGAGTGTATGAATTCGCAAAAGAATTTTAATGCTTTGCTTGAAGAAAAATTGCCTAAGATTGATGAATTGGCTAGGAATGTTGATAGAATTTCTCTTGATGTTGATTCTTTGAAACTTAGATCTATTCCACTTAAGCATGATATCAATTAGTCTCTCAAAGCCATGAGAATTTCCATTGATGAGTGCAAAGCGTGCTAAGAAAGATTGCTTTGTGAAAGCGTGTTCTTCTAGTTTTTAAGAGAATAAAGATGAAGATCTAAAATTTATTGATGTGTCTCCTATTAAATCTTTGTTTTGCAATATGAATCTTGATAATGATGGGGCTGAATATGAGCCACCTTTACCTAGAAGGCATTCCAAAAATTCGGACTTATTAGATCTTGATGCAAAAATTGGTAAAAGTGGGATTGAAGAAGTTAAAACTTTAGATATCAATGAACCCACTATTTTGGATTTCAAGGAATTTAATTATGATAATTGCTCTTTGATAGATTGTATTTCCTTGTTGCAATCCGTGCTAAATTCTCCTCATGCTTATAGTCAACATAAAGCTTTTACCAAACATATCGTTAATGCTTTAATGCAATCTTATGAAGAAAAACTTGAGTTGGAAGTTTCTATCCCTAGAAAACTTTATGATGAATGGGAACCTACTATTGAAATTAAAATTAAAGATCATGAATGCTATGCTTTGTGTGATTTGGGTGCTAGTGTTTCCACGATTCCAAAAACTTTGTGTGATTTGTTAGGTTTCCGCGAATTTGATGATTGCTCTTTAAACTTACACCTTGCAGATTCCACTATCAAGAAACCCGTGGGAAGAATTAATGATGTTCTTATTGTTGCAAATAGGAATTATGTGCCCGTAGATTTTATTGTTCTTGATATAGATTGCAATCCTTCATGTCCTATTATTGTTGGTAGACCTTTCCTTAGAATGATTGGTGCAATCATTGATATGAAGGAAGGGAATATTAGATTCCAATTCCCGTTAAGGAAAGGCATGGAACACTTCCCTAGAAATAAAATAAAATTACCTTATGAATATATTATGAGAGCCACTTATGGATTTCCAACCAAAGATGGCAATACCTAGATCTATCCTTGCCTTTTATGCCTAGCTAGGGGTGTTAAACGATAGCGCTTGTTGGGAAGCAACCCAATTTTATTTTTATTTTTTTATTTTTGCTTATGTTTAGGAATAAATCTTTTATCTAGCCTCTGGTTAGATTTTTTATGTTTTAATTAGTGTTTGTGCCAAGTTAAACCTATAGGGTCTTCTTGGATGATAGTTATTTGATCTTGCTGAAAATTCCAGAAACTTTCTGTTCACGAAAACAATTTTTAAAACTTACCAGAACGTGATATGATATTTATTCCAATTGCAGCAGATCAATAAACACATTATTTATGCCATCCTATTTTGGCTGAATTTTTAAAGTTCCAGAAGTTTACGTTAGTTACATATTACTACAAACTGTTCTGTTTTTGACAGATTCTGTTTTTCGTGTGTTGTTTGCTTATTTTGATGAATCTATGGCTAGTAAAATAGTTTATAAACCATATAGAAGTTGGAATACAGTAGGTTTAACACAAATATAAATAAATAATGAGTTCATTACAATACCTTGAAGTGGTGTTTTGTTTTCTTTCGCTAACGGAGCTAACGAGATTTTACATTAAGTTTTGTGTTGTGAAGTTTTCAAGTTTTGGGTAAAGATTTGATGGAGTATGGAACAAGGAGTGGCAAGAGCCTAAGCTTGGGGATGCCCATGGAACCCCAAGATAATCTAAGGACACCAAAAAGCCAAAGCTTGGGGATGCCCCATAAGGCATCCCCTCTTTCGTCCTCATCCGTCGGTAAATTTACTTGGAGCTATAATTTTATTCACCACATGATATGTGTTTTGCTTGGAGCGTCTTGTATGATTTGAGTCTTTATTTGTTAGTTTGCCACAATCATACTTGCTGTACACACCTTTTGAGAGAGACACACATGATTTTGAATTTGTTAGAATACTCTATGTGCTTCACTTATATCTTTTGAGCTATATAGTTTTTGCTCTAGTGCTTCACTTATATCTTTTAGAGCACGACAGTGGTTATATTTTATAGAAACTATTGTTCTCTCATGCTTAACTTATATTATTTTGAGAGTCCTACAAAACAGCATGGTAATTTTCTTTAATTATGATAGTCATTCAAGATTAGTAAAATTTTTCTTATGAGTGTGTTGAATACTATGAGAAGTTTGATGCTTGATAATTGTTTTGAGATATGAAGATGGTAATATTAGAGTCATGGTAGTTGAGTAGTTGTGAATTTGAGAAATACTTGTGTTAAAGTTTGTGATTCCCATAGCATGCACGTATGGTGAACCGTTATGTGATGAAGTCGGAGCATGATTTATTCATTGATTGTCTTCCTTATGAGTGGCGGTTGGGGATGAGCGATGGTCTTTTCCTACCAATCTATCCCCCTAGGAGCATGCGCGTAATACTTTGCTTTGATAACTTGTAGATTTTTGCAACAAGTATATGAGTTCTTTATGACTAATGTTGAGTCCATGGATTATACGCACTCTCATCCTTCCACAATTGCTAGCCTCTCTAATTCTGCGCACTTTTCGCCGGTATCATACACCCACCATATACCTTCATCAAAACATCCACCATACCTACCTATCATGGCATTTCCATAGACATTCCGAGATATATTTCCATGCAACTTACCACTTTTCCGTTTACTATGACATGCTTCATCATTGTCATATTGCTTTGCATGATCATGTAGTTGACATCGTATTTGTGGCAAAGCCACCGTTCATAATTCTTTCATACATGTCACTCTTGATTCATTGCATATCCCAGTACTCCGCCAGAGGCATCACATAGAGTCATATTTTGTTCTAAGTATTGAGTTGTAATTCTTGAGTTGTAAAGTAGATAAAAGTGTGATGATCATCATTATTAGAGCATTGTCCCAAGTGAGGAAAGGATGATGGAGACTATGATCCCCCCATAAGTCGGGATGAGACTCCAGACTAAAAAAAAGAGAAAGTCCATAAAAAAAGAGAAAAAGGCCAATGAAAAAAATGAGAGAAAAAGAGAGAAGGGACAATGCTACTATCCTTTTACCACACTTGTGCTTCAAAGTAGCACCATGATCTTCATGATAGAGAGTCTCTTATGTTGTCACTTTCATATACTAGTGGGAAATTTTCATTATAGAACTTGGCTTGTATATTCCAATGATGGGCTTCCTCAAAATGCCCTAGGTCTTCGTGAGCAAGCGAGTTGGATGCACACCCACTTAGTTTCTTTTGTTGAGCTTTCATATACTTATAGCTCTAGTGCATTCGTCGCATGGCAATCCATACTCACTCACATTGATATCTATTGATGGGCATCTCCATAGCCCGTTGAGACGCCTAGTTGATGTGAGACTATCTTCTCCTTTTTGTGTTCTCCACAACCACCATTCTATTCCACATATAGTGCTATGTCCATGGCTCACGCTCATGTATTGCGTGAAGATTGAAAAGTTTGAGAACACCAAAAGTATGAAACAATTGCTTGGCTTGTCATCGGGGTTGTGCATGATTAAATACTTTGTGTGATGAAGATAGAACATAGCCAGACTATATGATTTTGTAGGGATAACTTTCTTTGGCCATGTTATTTTGAGAAGACATAATTGCTTAGTTAGTATGCTTGAAGTATTATTATTTTTATGTCAATATTAAACTTTTGTCTTGAATCTTTCGTATCTGAACATTCATACCACAATTAAGAGAATTATATTGAAAATTATGCCAAGTAGCATTCCACATCAAAATTCTGTTTTTATCATTTACCTACTCGAGAATGACGAGGAATTAAGCTTGGGGATGCTTGATCGTCCCCAATGTATCTATAATTTTTTTATTGTTCCATGCTATATTATATTCTGTTTTGGATGTTTAATGGGCTTTATTATACACTTTTATATTATTTTTGGGACTAACCTATTAACCGGAGGCCCAGCCCAAATTGCTGTTTTTTTGCCTATTTCAATGTTTCGCAGAAAAAGAATATCAAACGGAGTCCAAACGGAATGAAACCTTCGGGAACATGATTTTCGGAACAAATGTGATCCAGAGGACTTTGAGTCTACGTCAAGCAATCAACGAGGAGAGCACGAGGCAGGGGGGCGCGCCTACCCCTGGCGTGCCCTCCACCCTCATGGGGCCCATGTTGCTCCACCGACGTACTTCTCCCTCCTATATATACCTACGTACCCTCAAACCATCAGAGGCATCCACGAAAACCTAATTCCAGCGCCGCAACCTTCTGTACCCGTGAGATCCCATCTTGGGGCCTTTTCCGGTGTCCTGCCGGAGGGGGCATTGATCATGGAGGGCTTCTACATCAACACCATAGCCTCTCCGATGATGTGTGCGTAGTTTACCTCAGACCTTCGGGTCCATAGTTATTAGCTAGATGGCTTCTTCTCTCTCTTTGGATCTCAATACAAAGTTCTCCATGATTCTCATGGAGATCTATTCGATGTAATCTTCTTTTGCGGTGTGTTTGTCGGGACCAATGAATTGTGGGTTTATGATCAAGTTTATCTATGAACAATATTTGAATCTTCTCTAAATTCTTTAATGTATGATTGGTTATCTTTGCAAGTCTCTTCGAATTATCAGTTTGGTTTGGCCTACTAGATTGATCTTTCTTGCAATGGGAGAAGTGCTTAGCTTTGGGTTCAATCTTGCGGTGTCCTTTACCAGTGACAGCAGGGGCAGCAAGGCACGTATTGTATTGTTGCCATCGAGGATAACAAGATGGGGTTTATATCATATTGCATGAGTTTATCCCTCTACATCATGTCATCTTGCTTAAAGCGTTACTCCGTTCTTATGAACTTAATACTCTAGATGCATGTTGGATAGCGGTCGTTGTGTGGAGTAATAGTAGTAGATGCAGACAGGAGTCGGTCTACTTGTCACGGACGTGATGCCTATTGTTGGTGTCAAAACCGGCGGATCTTGGGTAGGGGGTCCCGAACTGTGCGTCTAGGCGGATGGTAACAGGAGATAAGGGACACGGTGTTTTTAGCCAGGTTCGGGCCCTCTCTATGGAGGTAAAACCCTACTCCTGCTTGATTAATATTGATGATATGGGTAGTACAAGAGTGGATCTACCACGAGATCAGAGAGACTAAACCCTAGAAGCTAGCCTATGATATGATTGTTGTTCGTCCTACGGACTAAAACCCTCCGGTTTATATAGACATCGGAGAGGGCTAGGGTTACACAGAGTCGGTTACAATGGGAGGAGATCTACATATCCGTATCGCCAAGCTTGCCTTCCACGCTAAGGAAAGTCCCATCCGGACACGGGATGAAGTCTTCAATCTTGTATCTTCATAGTCCAGGAGTCCGGCCGAAGGTCATAGTCCGGCCATCCGGACACCCCCTAATCCATGACTCCCTCACCTATATACATGATCATACCTAGATATTCTCATAACTATGCTCAATTCTATCAATTGCTCGACAGTAATTTGTTCACCCACCGTAATACTTATGCTATCTTGAGAGAAGCCACTAGTGAAACCTATGGCCCTGGGTCTATTTTCCATCATATTAATCTCCCGTCAACAAACTATTTATGGCGCCGTTTATTTTGCTTTATTTACTTTTAGTCTATATCATAAAAATACCAAAAATATTATCTTATCATATCTATCAGATCTCACTCTCGTAAGTGTTCGTGAAGGGATTGACAACCCCTTTATCGCGTTGGTTGCGAAGTTCTTATTTGTTTGTGTAGGTGCGAGGGACTTGAGCGTGGTCTCCATCTGGATTGATACCTTGGTTCTCAAAACTGAGGGAAATACTCACGCTACTTTACTGCATCATCCTTTCCTCTTCAAGGAAAAAACCAATGCAGTGCTCAAGAGGTAGCATATGCCCACATAAAATGGAAGCACTTAGCTCTGCGCTGCTGAGAAGACAAGAAGACTAGCTAGGTGCCGGACGCGGGTGTTTGCTTTTGCCATCTTTCTGTAACCCATCTCGCCGCCTTTTGGAATGAGATTTGGATTTTCGCGTGTTTATCGAAAGAAAAATGGGGGGATTTTTTCTTGTCTTGTGGCGGTTTCTTGCTTTCTGGCTTCGTGTTTTAGGGTGAGGCTCACGCTTGCTGCCTCCCTGCGAGCGCCCCGTGAGCGGGGGCTCGATGTGGTATGTGCGCGCCAAGGCCCCCCCGGGGGATGGAGTGCAACCACCGCAGGATCGTCGCGTGCAAACCTTGCCGTGATCCGACAGTCGGCTCCTCGTGAGGCCCTCTTGGGCGGGCCAGCAGGCTCCTTGGGAGACATGAACCTCGCGAGCCCCGGAGAGCTCGCCTCAGGAGGAAGGCGCGTCCGCGACCTCAGGACCCTCTCAAGACCTACGGAATCGAGATAAGTCACAACAGCTACCCCGCTCGGGAGCCCACATGCTCATGACGGCATATTTCGAATCCTATTTTGCAAAACATATCATCATTTCATACATTATAGGGGACCCCTTCAAAAAATGCTTTCACGCCCCACGGGGCTGTGGCCGAAGGTTTTTGCATACAGGTCAAGGCAAAGGGAAATGCAGGCCTAGCCTTCGGCGCCGTCCTCGTCGTCTTCATCTGCGCCATCTGCCTCGTCACCAGCGTCGTCTTCATCATCGGCATCCGCACAACCTTCATCAACCGCGATCACGACTGCGTTGTCCTCGGGAGCGAACTTCGCGACCAGGGCATCCAAGTGGTCGTCCACCCAGTTCGCTAAGTTGTCCTGGATAACCCTGGGCACTGGGGCTATGGCGGCGTCAAAGTCAAAATGGGGGTCGAGGTTGAGGAGATGGCTGAAGACGCATGATAACGCGCGCCCTAGAAGGCCCCGACTTCTCTCTTCAACGAGATCACGAGCCCTCCGGCCTGGTCCTCCAAGTGGGTCACGATCTTGGTGAAGAAGTGAAGGTGGTTGGCTGTCAGCGTTCTGGGAACGGGGGTCCCCAGACTTGCCTGCCTGCGGCCTGCGGCGTGGCTCAAAGGAGGCCCAGGACGGCCCATCTTCATCAACACAAGCTCAAGACCCTCGCGAGGGGCCAAGCCTCATGGGCGGACGACCAAGAGCTTCCTCGGGCTCGGCCTCGCCGGGCTCACGAGGAGGCGGAGAGTTCAAGGCGGGTACCTCACGAGGTGCCCGTGGACGCAAGCCATGACGCACCGAGGGCGCGATCGGTGCCAGCCACAGCAGGCCCCTCCTTTCCTCTTTGGTGCAAAGGGGCAAGTGTGCAAGAGCATCAAGCAAAGGCATCCGTTTGGTGCAACAAGACCAAGACCAGCCCCAACGGCTGGAATGCGATCATCGTGGAGCCCAAGCAAAGGCGTCATCACGAGCCTTTGGCGGCGAGGACCAACTTTAGTCAGGATAAGTGTACCCGCTGTTCTCCTTCAAAATGGCCAATTGTTGGCGCCCTTCCCGCTCAATATTTGGGAAGAGGCCCAGGGCCTTCGCCTATAAATAGGGGTAGCCACACTGAGAGAGAGAGAGAGAGGAAAAAGGACGATCCGATCGAGCATTCGGAATCCAGAGGGAGAGAGAGAAACCCGTTCCTCAAGCTAGAGCGACGGGGCACCACTTAGCAGTTCATCACACCCACCAAGAACAGACCCTCGCGAGGCTGTTCTTCCTCATCTTATTCTTTTGTCAGCCCAGAGGCAATCCACACACCACAAACTAGAGTAGGGTATTACACCACAACGGTGGCGAACTAGTATAAATCTTGCGTCTCTTGTGTTATTCTTGTTAGTAGTTTAGGTCCCTGCGGTTCGGGCGAGCTACGAGGCGGTGGAGGGTTGGATCTCCGTCGCACCCTGTAGTTCGAACCTTAAGGGTCCGCCGGAACCCGTGATCCGACATTTGGCGTGCTGTAGGGTGCGCCGAATCGCCTTTCATCGCCTCGTTCTTCCCTGACCACCGCCTCCATGTCTGACGCTCGTCGGGCTCGCGCCGAGCGCCGAGCTGCCCTCGCTTCCCATGTCGCCCAGACGGCTCCCGTCGGCGGACGTCCTCATCATTCCCCGTCACCGGCTGTCAACGCCGCCACCGGCCCGGCGGGGAACGAGCAACAAGTGTCGTCCCAGCACCCGTCCATGAGGCGGGACGGCCGCACTGCCACGCCTTCGCTCACCCTCGCTGGTTCTTCACGCGCTTCGCTGCCATGGAGGCCCGTGCTGCACTCATCGCCAACGAGCTCCTCGCGCTACCGCCTGGCCGATGATGTCTATGAAGAATGGCTCGACCGCTGCTGCCGAGCTCGTCTGGCCGCAGAGGCGACCCAGCGCCGTCTGCTTTCACCGCACTCGCCCAGCTGGTGATGAAGCTCCGGGCGCCTCGGCCGCCTCCTCCTCAAGACGACGCCCTGGTCCCAAGGCGCGCGGCCCCTGGGCGGAACCCGCTCCGCCAGGCGCCAACGCGGCAAGAGCAGAGCTGCCAAGAAGTTCCTCGCCCACAAGAAGCTGCCCAAGCGCTCCCACTCCAGCACGTCAAGACCCTGCGCTGCCCCCAGCCGCGGCGCAGGGAGGCCTGCAAGACCAAGCTCTCTGCCGTCTGAGGCCCCCATACCACGGGCGGGCTGCCGCGCCTTCACCATCGAAGGCGCGGGCGTCGCAGGCCCGGCCAGTTCAAGCCGCACCTGCCCCCACGCCATTTACGGCACGGCAGACCCTACGGAGTTCCTCAAGCTCTACGAGCTGGGCATAGAGGCTGCCAACGGGGATTAAAAGGTCATGGCGAATTGGTTTCCCATGGCGCTCAAGGACGGAGCCCGCACCTGGCTCTGAATCGCCCTGTGCACGATCTCTTCTGGGCCGAGATGCGCACCCGCTTCATCGCCAACTTCCAAGGTACTCGCGACCGCCACCCGGCCGTGAGCGACATGCGCAGAATCAAGCAGCAGCCTGGGGAAACCCCGCAAAGTACATCGGCCTTCAACAACGCTACGCCTCAAGATCCCTGTGGTGATGGAGGATGCCATCATCTTCGCCTTCTCCGACGGGCGCGGCGCGACGTCAAGATGAAGGAGGAGCTGGCGATGCATGAAGATCTGTGCACCTCCCTGGAGCTGTTCAACTTGGCGACCAAGTGCGCCAGGGCTGAGGAGGGGCGCCTCTTCCTCCTCGAGCTGCCTGCCGCGGATCCCGAAGAGAAGAAGTCCAAGGCCAAGGACGGAAAGTGCAAGGGGGCTGCCGTACTCGCGGCCGAACCAGACACCAAGCGGGGCAGAGACTAGCCCGAGAGCCGAGACCCGAGGACGTAGAGTTGTGTCATCTAATCCAGCTTGCACGTTAAAGGGGGGGGGGTGCCTGAGCATCGCGACTCAGGGCTCCTACCGGCTCTCCGGCCCTCACCCTCTGGTCTTGTCCATGGCATCGCGACCTGGCTTGCCAGCGACGGTAGAGACCAGCCCGAGAGCCGGGACCAAGACGAGAGCACCGGCATCTAGCCATTTTTGCAGAACACCCTCGAAGATAAGGCCCAGAGCCAGCAACCCGCCTTGAGGTAGGGCCTCGTGAGTCCCGGCTGGCTCACGAGTGCCCCAAGACACCTCATGAGGCCTCTCGCACCGCTCCAAAGCAACTGACGGCAGGACTAACGATCGCCCCGGCGAGCTCTTGTTCCCTTTGTGGTGAACCTGCAGGGCCCCTCCGAGGAGCACGGAACGACCTCGCCACGCAATCTCTCGCCAGCCAGGGCACGGACCTAGCGCCGCGCCAGGAAGCATCGCCCTAACCCTCGAGATAAGTCGCCCTCCGGACACACTAGTCATCGCAACACCATCCCCACACTCAATGCAACTCAATGTTAGCAACGCCGCCCCTTTCTCACGGAATGATGGCTGCTTGAGCGCCAAGGGGGACCCCGAGCATCGCGACTCGAGGCTCTTACCGGACCTCGGGCCGCTCACCTCCTGGCCTTGACCACGGCATCGCGACCTGGCATACCAGCCACGGCTGAAGCCGCCTTGGGACTGGGACCTGTCGGCACAGAGCACCAAGCCCTCACGAGGTCTGAAAGGAAGGAACTGAGCTAGAACGGAATGAGCATCCCGCATTGCCTCATAACAAGGATCATATTGATAAACGAAGCTACAAATATCTTACAAGCCCCCGCGGGGTACATTCTTGGCTCTTCGCAGGAACAAAAGACGCGAATCCTAAGGAGTCCTATCTACAGGGACCACCGCGGCAGACGCCATCATCAACAGTGGGCCACCCGGTCCGGAGCCGACCCCATCCAGGTCAGAGGCGGCGACGACCTGACGAGCTCGCCCTACTCCGGGAGCGACGCAGGCTCGAGGCTCGTGGCTGTCGTCGCTCGTCTTTTGGCGTCATGAAGAGCTCGGAGTCGCTGGATCCCGGCGCCTTCGTCGCTGGGAGCTGCCATGGGAGCGGGCGGCGGTTGGCCTCTGTCTCACCACAAGAGAACCCGACCACCACCTCTCCGGGGCAGCACTCCAGCCAGCGACCCTCCGCGTCGAAGAGCTTGAAGGACATCACCGAAGCACCGTCGTACCTGGTGGATCGTGAGGGCGCCTCGCCCCGCAGACCGGGCGATCTCGCTCGACCATGAGTCATGAAGACCTCGCCGGCAACTTCATCGCGACCTTCCGCCTGTCGAGGGTGCCGCAGCTGGCATGCTGCAGCCGGAGTCCCAGGGGCTCCCCCTGCCGGATGACGGAGGCGAAGAAGGAAGGAAGGCGGATCCAAGACTTAGGAGGCGCGGCGATGCGGAGCATGAATTCCCGGCAGGAGCCCTCGGCGTGGACTCTGTGGGGAAGACGCACACCTTCAGGACTCCACCGGGCGTCGCCCGATGGCGCCGCTCATGGCGCCCAGCGTCACCTCCTTCAGGCCACCAATCTGCAGCGTACAAGGGAAGAGGAAACCACGGTAGCGGTTGCACGCACTCAGCACGGGCGCCTCGCCGCTCCTACCCCGACACCAGGAGAGCAAGCCGCTTCTTTGGGGGGAGCGGGTCAGGATCCTCTTGAGGAGCCTTTCCCTTCTCTTCCGTGGAGAACCGGCGGATCGAAGCCATGGCAACAAGACGAGACGAGGAAAAGGAGAAGCAGAAGGATAGACTGGAGGAGCACACGCCGTTCCGTACTTATAGCCGGCGGAGCCAACCGTCGGCCTCCACGATCACCAGTCATCATGCCCAACTCTGCATGCAAGGACCTGTCGAATCCGGGCGGTTACCAAGGCGTCGTGGGGGATGCAGAAGCGTCCATGTCCAATCAACCGCCACGCGGCGCCCAAGGCCGCAAGCTGTTAGGGACCACAACGCTTCGCACTTGCCCTTTCGCCTCTCTGCACGGCCAAGTCCGGGCGTGTCGTGGCCCCGGGGGCTACTGTCGGCGTTCTGGGAACGGGGGTCCCCAGACTTACACTCCGCGGCCTGCAGGCGTGGCTCAAAGGAGGCCCAGGACGGCCCATCTTCATCAACACAAGCTCAAGACCCTCGCGAGGGGCCAAGCCTCGCGGGGCGGACTACCAAGAGCTTCCTCAGGCACGGCCTCATCAGGCTGGCTCACGAGGAGGCGGAGCGTTCAAGGCGGGGTACCTCGCGAGGTGCCCGTGACGCAAGCCATGACGACCGAGGGCGCCAGTCGGGCGCCAGCCCGCGCAGCGTCCTCCTTTCCTCTTTGGTGCAAAGGGGGCAAGCACAGGCAAGAGCATCAAGCAAAGGCATCCGTTTCGGTGCAACAAGACCAAGACCAGCCCCAACGGCTGGAATGCAGTCATCATGGAGCCCAGGCAGGCGTCATCACGAGAGCCTTTGGCAGGCGAGGACCAACTTTAGTCAGGATAAGTGTACCCGCTGTTCCCCTTCAAAATGGCCAATTGTTGGCGCCCTTCCCTCTCAATATTTGGGAAGAGGCCCAGGGCCTTCGCCTATAAATAGGGGTAGCCACACTCAGAGAGAGAGGACAAAGGACGATCGGATCGAGCATTCGGAATCCAGAGAGAGAGAGAGAAACCCGTTCCTCAAGCTAGAGCGACGGGGCACCACTTAGCAGTTCATCACACCCACCAAGAACAGACCCTCGCGAGGCTGTTCTTCCTCAGATCTTCTTCGTCAGCCCCAGAGGTGATCCACACACCACAAACTAGAGTAGGGTATTACACCACAACGGTGGCCCGAACTAGTATAAATCTTGCGTCTCTTGTGTTGTTCTTGTTAGTAGTTTAGGTCCCTGCGGTTCGGCGAGGTACAAGACGGTGGAGGGTTGGATCTCCGTGCGCACCCCAAAGTTCGAACCTTAAGGGTCTGCCGGAACCCGTGATCCGACACTGGCATCGTCATCCTCGTGCGGGTGAGTGACGCTCTCCTCACAGATGGTTCCCAGGGCCCGCTTGGCCCTGACCCTGAGATCCTAGAGCATCAAGGAACACACGTGCTGCAGCGTCCGACGGCGGCACACTTTGTTCGCGTTCTTCTTTGCGAGAGATGCGGCGCCCTTGACCTGCTGCTGAATCGAGTGCAGGTCGGCGCGAGTGGAGGCCAAGTCAGCTTGAGCAGAGGCCTGGGCTTCCTTGGCGGCTCTCTCGCCCTGCTCCACCTCGTCCAGCTTTGTCCTGAGGGTGGCAGTACTACCTTCAACCTCGACCTCCAGTAGCTACAACTTCAGGCGGTGCTCGTCGGCAAGAGCCGCGCGAGCCTTCACCACCCTCTGGTCGACCTCCTCCTGGATCTTGGCTTCCCATGTGGCGAATACGTCCTCAGCCGTAGCTACTTGGCACTCCCTCACTTCCATCCGCTCAAGCTCCAGGTGCGCTCCAAGATCTCCAGCGCTAGAGCCTCCTCGCGTTTCTGGGCCTCTTTCTCACCAAAGGGGGCCTCACCCAGTGATGTTGCCAGGGCAGACCTGCATGCTTCGAGCTGCCGCTCAAGGGCGGCGTTCAAAATTTGGAGCTCCCGCTCCCGCTCCTCCGTCGCTTCATGACGGCGGTCGGCGACCCTGGCCTCCTCCAAGGCGCGGGCACAAGCCTCACGAGAAGTTGCAAGGGACGCTGCGGCACTTGAGCTGGCGCGCTCATGCTGAAGATGCCCGAGGTTGATGGCAACCTTCAACTGGTGCCACTCGTGCGCCAGGTGAAGGTCCTCTGTCTCGAGGCGCGCGTCGATGTTGGCAAGCTCTTCTCCAAGCTGACTCAGCGCGCCCATCGCCTCCTAGAAAAGCTCATGGTGGACGGTGCCGCGCCCGAGCATGAATTCCAGCGCGCGGCCAAGCTCATCCTTCGCGCCGGGGGCTGTCGGAGAGGCGCAGAGCGGCTCGCCCGCCCCTGGCAGGGGGCTGGGGGCCGGTGCCTTCCCGGCCGCTCTCCGGGCCTCAGCGAAGGCGCTGGGAAGCACGGTCTCGCTGCTCGAAGATGAAGCCGATGCTGGGATCACCCAGCCATCGGCGATGACCAAAGGAGGATCCCTTGGCACGCCTTCTGCACCCCAGGCCGGACCGCGAAGGAAGGATGCTGGAAGCACAGGCTCGTGGCCCCCCATCGGCGTGTTCACCTGCTCGACCACCCCGTACCTCACACGGGAGTCTGGTGCGGGGGGCTCGAAATCAGGAGCGAGCCAAGAACTTGTGGGGTTGCTTCCTTGGTGGCTTCACCACCACAACCGAGGGACCCTGAAGAGCCATTGTCAGAAAAGGGCGCGACACGCGAGAATTCACATAAATAAGGTACTTACTCGTCTACGGCTATGTACTTCCTCTTCTTCAGCGGTTGGTAGGCGTCACCACTGCAGCTTGGAGGGCCTTTCCTCTTGTGGAGCGCTTCAAGGTTCAGGTGAAGCTGGCCGAGGCTCGGGGCATGGTCATCAGCAGCTGGGGCACCCGGCGGGGCTCCTTGCGCGGCAACCTCAGGAGCGCTGGGCTGCACCTGCCCACCAGCCGCCACCTCGGGATCACTCGCCCGAGCTTCGGTGGCAATCGCTGCAGGAGCATCGGGCTGCACCAGCTCTCCAGCGGCCCCCTCAGGAGTGCTCGCCAGAACCTCAGGGATGACTCCCTCGGGAGCACCTGGCGACACCCGCTCCTCAGCAGTCGTCCAAGCGATACCCGGTGGCGTTCGCCCCCTGCATCCACATCCGGGACGCGCGCCATGAGGTCGACGAGCAAGGGAGCCACGAAGATGGGATTCTCGCGAGGCCCTTCAAGGCCTACTGGGCGCAGCCCCCACTAATCAAAAAGGCGCGTCTGCCTCATGAAGTCCTCCTTGTTCGAGCATTGGTACAGGAGGCAGCCCTCCTCCGGAAGCGCGGCTGGCGCCGGGTCGCTCGTCAGAAGCTCGAGCACCGTGCGCAGCGTCTTGGAAGGAAGCATGGGCATCTAGAGCCTCATGGGGTCCTTGCTGCCAGTGAACGCCCACATTAAGCGAGAATGGCGCTGGAGCGGAGCGATGCGCTACCGGATGAACTCCTTCATTACCAGTGGTGCCGTCACCCTGACCTTCTTCAACCTGGTCAGCCAGGACCAGACATGGGCGAGCCGATGGGCGACAAGCTTCACGTGCCCCCAGCCGGAGCTGGGTACGGCTGGCACTCGCGGAAGCAGGAGCAAGGGGTTGAGCACACCAGCATCCATATACACCCACCGCTTCCGGAACTCCCTCATATCTGACGAGAGCTCGAAGTCGCTGCCCGAGCCAGCCATCGCTGCTACGGCCTGGAAGGCCATGCACCCCGAGCGCTGGCGGGCGTCAACTGGATGAAGCGAGAAGAAATGGTGAAACAGGGCTATGGAAGGGGCCATGCCCACCATAACCTCACAAAGGAAGGCGAAGACGGTGAGGAGGATGATGGATTGGGGGTCCAGATGCATCGCCTGGATTTGGTAATGCAAGAGTATAGCATTGAAAAAATTGGAGAAAGGGGGGATCAGGCCAGCCAAGAGGGCATGAAGATGGATGGGGATCTCGGTGGCTTCCATGTCGATCATGGCCCGGGAAGCGGGCCAAGCCGTCGTTGCCTTCCACTCATTGGAATCGGTGGCAAGAGCCGGACGGACCTTGGCCAACTCCTCTTGATTGAACACCGTCGAGTGCTCGAGAGCAGGCTTCAAGACCGGCTGGGATTCGGCTGGAGCGCAGGTTTTCCCCTTCTTCTATGAAGGCGGGGCCATGGCGGCAAGAGAGGTCCGGCGCCACGTCAAATCTGGGAGAAGAGCCGCATTTTCTCAGGAAGGTGGAGGAGCCAAGGGAGAGCACAACAAGCAATGAAGGCGGAGCTGCGATGGCAACGGGCAGCTACCGTACCTGGCGGATATCAAGGCTACGTGGGGAAGTGGGGGCGCCCACGTCCCGTCAAGCGCCATGCGTCAATCGAGGCCACATGCGATTGGGGCCCGCGGTGCTTCGCACTTGTCCTTTGGCTTCGCCTTGAAGCCAAGTTCAAGCGCGCCTTGGCCCTAGGGGCTACCGTTGGCGTTCTGGGAACGGGGGTACCCAGACTTGCCTGCCTGCAGCCCACAGTGTGGCTTCATCGACGGCGTGGTATGGCCCAACTTCAGCATCAACAACTCAAGACCCTCGCGAGGCGAATGACACCAAGACCTCCACGGGGAGCGGCCTCCTCAGGCTGGCTCCCGAGGAGTGGAGATTTCCATGCAAGCCTCACCTAGCGAGGTTTGGATGACATGAGCCATGACGATCAAGGCCAAGCGGGCGCCAGTGGGAGCAGTGTAGCAGTTTCCTCTCCGGTGCTAAGGAGGCAAGCGCAGGCGTGGAGTCCCGAGGAACCAGCCAAAGGTTTCCATTCTGTTGCAACAAGACCAAGACTGCCAGGACGGCAGGACGGAGGTCACCACCAAGCCCACTGCGGCGTCATGACCAGAGGCTTTTGCAGGCGAAAAATACTTTTGTCAGGATAGCATGTACTAGTTGTCTCCCTTCGAATTTGGCTGTTGTGGGATCCCCTCCCGCCTTACATTTGGGAAAAGGACCAAGGCCACTATAAATAGGGCCTAGCCACCACCATAGAGAGGGATCTTCCTCTCCCACCAGCTCAAGAACATGCCTCCTCCCTAGGTTGTTCTCCCACTGTACTAGTTCATCCTCAGCCCCTCGAGGCCAATCCACCACAAAGCAGGAGTAGGGTTTTACACCACAAGGTGGCCCGAACCTGGGTAAACTGCTATGTCTCATTTCCTTCATGTTCATCGAGCTAGGCTGTGAGATTGGAAACTAGGCAGACTGGGGAGGTTGAGTTCTTCGTACGCACCCCAGAGTTCGAACCTCTCAAGGGTCTACGGAACCCGAAATCCGACAATTTCCTTGTACATATGAGCCATGGAGTTATGGTCCTTCCTCGGCTTGGCATAAACATCTCTGTCATCTTCAGCTTCTTTAGGGGCATTGATCAACTTGGCTCATTCTTCAATTGATGATTGGTATCTTGTGCCTTCAGTCATCCAGACTATCTTGCCATCTGGATAGAAGTGGGCAGTTAAATAGAATTGCATGACCATCTCATCATTCCATTTTGTCAGCTTTTGACCAACAAAGGTGTCAACTCCGTTCATCCTGAAACTCTCATGAACTCATGTGAAGTAATCTTCATTGTCATCAATGTATTTCCAGTCAACCCATCTCATGTCACTTACTCTAGGCTTCTTGTCCAAAAGAACTGTCTCATAGAAATATTGCTGCTCACTGGTGTGAAATCTGTAGTCCATAGCAGTCCTTCTCCTCACAGCATATGGGTCTGTCTATCTCCACAATCCGAGACCTGCATCCTTTCTCAATTTCATATTCTCTACAACTGGGTGATTGTCATCATGATCTGGAATTTTGGGTTTTAACTTTCTGAGCACTTGCTGCTCCTCATCCTCTTGAACTTCAGGCACTGGGGCCTTGTTCTTCTGTGCATCTGAAATGTTTCTTGTGGATCTCTTGGGTGTTGTTGACTTTGGGGCTTGAGCTGATGGCTTGGAAGTTGTCTTGGGCTTAGATGAAGTAGCCCCAGACTTGATAGCATCCCCCATAAGTTTCTAAGATTTTGGTGCTAGCTCTTACTCCTCTTCATCATCTTCATCTGATCATTTCATCATAGAAGGTTTTCCAATCACTCTGGCCATGGTCTTGTTGATTCTTTCCTTCCCCTTCTTTCCTCTAGCAGCCTCTTCCTCTGAAGATTTCATGGTTTCAAGAGTGGAGGCTCAGGCTTTTGACATGGGTTTCCTCTGGGCAGGAGCCTTCTTGTGCATGCCAGGCTTGATGGCAGCAGCAGTAGCTTGCTCCTTCTTGAGCACTTTCTTCTTTGAAGTGACCTCCTCATCAACAACAAAGTCCTCATCTTCTAATTCTGAGGTTCTCTTTCTCCTTTGCCTAGTTGTAGACTTAGGCAAATTACTTGGGGTGCTTCTGCTACCCTCATCATAACAACTGATTGAGGAACTAGTGCCCTCACTGAGATTTTCTTGCTCCTCTGACCTATTCTGGCTGTCACTGTCGTCTGACATCTCTGACACTGACCCTGTGAATAGATAGGTATAGGTAGAGTAGATGAGCATCACAAAGCACAACTATTTTGGCAAACAGTTGACTCAAAAACTTAATTTTAGTTTTCTGTAGAAAGCATTTCGGAGCTACTGATATGACAAACTCGGTGACACTGAAGCAACTTTAGAGTCTAAACTTGTGATTTTGGTCAGACCGAAACGCAGTTCAGTGACTCCGAGATGCTAGGGTTTCACAGAGAAAGTGAACTCGATCACACCAACTTGTACACTTCGGTCAGACCGAGTACTACATGTGCAATGGCCTGTGCCAAATCGGTGAGACCGAATCATTCAAATCGGTCGGTTCGAGATGAGCTCGGCGGAAAACTAAGCCTAAGTTTTTGCATCAAATCTAATCTAGAGGAAATTTTGGGTGGATAGATTGATCTCAATCATGGATAGAAACATGGCATTGACCTTTGTGCAAGAATCGGAGTTAAAGATTGCACAAGGAGATCGCGTCCGTACCCTAACTTGGCGACGAACTCGCTACAACAAGAACGGCAGTGGAGATTCCCGTTGACGGCGGCGGAGACCAGCGATAGGAGGACGCTGGCAACGACGGAGACATCTGGGGACAAGGAGGGGAGGCAGAGCTGGGCAAGAGTGGTTGAGAGTTTGAAGTAATTTCCCAAATTCAACCCGCGGATATATATATACCCAGTCACTGTCGGTGTGACCGGGTGGAATGACTCGGTGGCACCAAGATGCAGAATCACAAGCGGTTACTGCAACTCGGTGTGACCGAACTATTCTAATCGGTTGCACCGAGGTGAAAACCTAGATCAAGTTAATGATTTTGGTGAGACCGAAAGGAATGAATCGGTCAGACTGAGAACCAATAAGAGGTTTTGAAAGTTTAAGCCCTTGACGGATCGGTGGCTCCGAGTGCTCCTCACTCGAAGGGTCCGAATTCGACTTGTTCAAACTTTGTGATGTAGCATGAATAGAGTTTGAGACGAGAAAAGCATAGATAGCTAGAGGGAGTTCTTAGGCATTCTTGTCCATCCATTTGGCAAAAAGAAAATCCAAACAATCAAAGCAACAAATGGATGTCCTCGAATGGGAAAAATATGCAACCAACATGCTCACACAATAAGATAGCAAATGATATATGTGGCAAAGCATGCACAAACACTCTAGCATCTATGAAGCAATTGACGATGACTAGGTCATCTATATATGAGTATATTGACTGAGGAGTCAAATGAGAACATTTGATCGTAGGTCATACTCATTGTTTAAGCACAAGTGGGGTTACCACTTACATAAAGCATTGTTGTGTTCACAACATTATAGTTGCTTTAGCTCAATTCTTAGAGCAAAGCTCCCCCTAGATGTGATATCCCCCGTAAGAGGGATGAACTAACCTTGGGTTTTGTCGATGATGACTTCATGTAGGTGTTGAAGATGTAGATGCTCAATGTTGATGTAGATCATTTGGAGCAATCCATTGGAGTGAGTTGCACTTTTACCTACACGGGTTAGTCCCACAAGGAACACACAAGGGTATCCATAGACATAGAGTGAAATCCACATACAATGATGTCCATGAAAGCATTATTCTACCTTGTCCCTTGTGTTGCCAACAAGAGGGTTTGTGACTCCTTGAACTAGTGCAAGATGTGAAAGTTGATTGCACTTGTCCTTGCCAAAATGAATATGAGTGAAGTATGTTATGAGTCACCTCAAGAACTCTCTAGTTCTTATTCTTTGGGATCCACATCATCTTGATGGGAATACTTGGAGTTGTAGTCATACTTGATGAAGTAGAACTTGATGTAGTCTTGGGAACCCACTTGACCAAGGCCTTTGGTGCTTCTTCAAATGCATCAATATCTTCTTGAAGCTTGTCCTTGCCTTTTAGCTTGTGGTCTTGTGGTGGAAGATCATATTGAGCTTGTGTTCCCTTGAAAGAAGTGGGATCATACTTCTCTTGTTGAGGAACAAACTTCATCTTGGGGTATTGATCTTCTTCCCACTCTACTCCATTGGCATTGAACTTGCGTTCAAACAACATCTTGATTCTTCCGGTGCCTTCCTTGCTTGCGCACAATTTCCTCAAATTGCTTACTTCCGGCAAGGCTCTTGTAAACACCTTTCTCTATAATTCCCTTCAATAAGCTATTTTCTTGCTCAAGTGTAATTGGCAAAGAGAATCATTACTGGAATCAAGATAACTACTAGAAGCAACAATATTGGATTTAACATGATTATTGTTACTACTAGAAGAAGAATCTTTCTTACTCTTGTTGCTAGATTTTACTTTTGGCATGTAAGTAGACAAGAGTAAACGCTTGGCAATGTAAGAAGAACTTTTCTTACGAAGATCATCATATATTGCTTTTAAGAACCCATTTTCTTGCTCTAGATTGAGTTTTTCAAAGCGTAGCTTCTCATGAGTCTTTAAAAGCTCTCGATGATCCTCTAAGGTAGTTTCATGAGCCAACTTAAGAGTGTTTAGTTCTTTAGTTAGACACTCAATCTCCTTCTTATCATTGTCATTCGTTTCATCTTGATTAGCATGATTAATAGCAGTTTCATCATAGTTTTCATCACTAGACTTGTCAACAAGTAAATCATCATCACCTAGGAAATCATCTTCATCACTATTGAAATCAACATACTTGGGGTATGATACCTTAGGGCCCTTAGCCATGAAACATCTTCCAATCCCTTCATTTGGTGAGTCAAATATGTCGTAGGAGTTGGATGATACAAGTGCAAGACCGGCTACACCTTCATCTTGATTATATTCGGAGTCAGAGTGATAGCTTCTCTCGGAGTAGCTGTCGGAGTCGGAACCATATACCCATTCACCAACATGAGCCTGATGTCTTCGTCTTGTGTAGGACTTTGATGTCTTGTCCTTCCTTTCTGAATCCTTGCTTCTGTGAGAGGGTGTTCATTCATAATGATCATCTCTACTCCTTCTCTCTCTTGGAGGTGATTCCTCTCTTTTGCTTCTCCTTTTAGGTGAGTCTTCTCTTCTCTTTGTAGCGACCCGACCCGAATGGATCAAAGTCTCTGTGCTTAAGTGTCATCCCTGGATCGGTATGCTGACACACACCGTACTCGAGGATTCATAACAGAGGTAAATCACATGTATAAACTAATGTAAATGCTATTACCTCAATCCATATAGCGGAAGTAACAATAAGGTTGTGGAGTCCCAACAACACCAACGGCAAAGTTGAGTGTAGACATCGTAACCCCAACGTATCACTTACTCGTCGTAAGATTCTTGCAACATGAGACGTTGCAGCCATGTAGGTCAGTACATTGAATGTACTGGCAATTTCACTCCATAGAATAATAATGAGAATATCTATCTCTATATGCATATTTGGCTGGTGGAGGCTCTAAGATTAATTTTGCATAATACTATTTTTTCCTACAACAAAGCAATAAATTTTATTTACTACTAAGTTAAATTACCCATATTGAGAAGGTAACCCCAACTCAATCCCAAAAATTACCAAATCATTAATAACCCAACAATTTCATTAAATAGAGTGTTGAGATCAAACAATAATTCAAATACCAGATACTCAAGATGTCCATAACCGGGACACGGCTAATCATGATTAGTTTTTACACTCTGCAGAGGTTTGCGCACTTTTCCCCACGAGACTCGATCTCCTCCGTTGAATTTCTCGCACTGCATGATGTTTGAGAAATGGATGATCGAGACACAGTCTTTCCGAAGAGGTCCCCTTAACCGATAGATAGGCCGGTACACCTACAATCCCCTACATCTGCTAGCCTATCATGGAAAGGTTTCCCACAACTTACTAAACTATGCCAGAGCCCATAATGGCTTGTGGCTGCACACGGAAGTTTCTTGCATGAATAATCTTATGATCCCTTTGAGCCTGGGTGGCATTCCATAGGATGATCACACGGGTCCCCCGGGATCTCCTAGGACAACATTGGATTCCCCAGGTGTCCGGGCAAGCCACTGGTATATCCCCAGGGTGCCCCAACCAATCCACCCAGATGTGTATTAAAGTAGCCACCTTAAGTTTCCCTTAGTTAATATTACTCTTGCAACTTTCATGAACCTCACATACCAATCCCCGTCTATGAGCATGGCTAAGAAATATGAGCATAACATATATTCCCGGGGTTGATAAAAGGATAATAGGTTCCTACCTCATGATCTACATAGCAAACCCAATTCCCAATCCTACTCATGCAAATTTGTGAGGGTGAAACTAATGCAAGTAAAACTGGGTATATGAAGAGTATGATCAAAGTGTGAACTTGCCTTGTACCGTTGATGAAGATTCTTTGCACTCATAACTCCTGACGGTTCTACTCGTCACATTCCACTCAATCTATCGTGAGTAAGCAATTATAACCACACATAAGCAATCATTCAAAGATCCAAAAGAACGAAGAAAACACTTCGGAAAACTTTGAAAATAGGCAAATAACTCTTGCGAACATGTCGGCATTCTGGGAACGGGGGTACCCAGACTTGCCTGCCTACAACCTGTGGCGTGGCTCAAGGGGTGGCCCAGTACGGCCCATATTCATCAGCACAAGCTCAAGACCCTCGCGAGGGGCCAGGCATGGGCGGATGACAGAAGCTTCCTGCACGACCTCGTCCAGCTGGCTCGCGAGGAGGTGGAGAGATCAAGGCGGGTACCTCGCGAGGTGCCCATGACGCAAGCCATGACGACTAAGGGTGCTGGTGGGCGCCACCCGCAGTGTCCTCATTTCCTCTTTGGTGCAAAGGAGCCAAGCGCAGGCGAGAGCATCAAGCAAAGGCAACCATTTCGGTGCAACGAGACCAAGACCAACACAACGGCAGGAAGGAGGTCATTGTGGAGCCCAAGCCGGCATCATCGTCAGAGCCTTTGGCAGGCGAGGACCAACTTTAGTCAGGATAATTGTACTAGATGTTCCCCTTCAAAATGGCCAATTGTTGGCGCCCTTCCCGCTCAATATTTGGGAAGAGGCCTGTGGCCTCTGCTTATAAATAGGACTAGCCACCCACAGGGTAGAGGCATCCGGAATAGAGCTACAGATCAATCTTGAATCCAGAGAGAGAAGCCACCGAACTCCCCTATCGGTTAAATGCAGACCGGCAGGAACAGACCCTCGCGAGGCTGTTCTTCCTTGTACTGTTCATCATCAGCCCCTGAGGCAACCCACCACACCACACACTGGAGTTGGGTATTACACCACCATGGTGGCCCGAACCAGTATAAACCATGTGTCCCTTGTGTTGCTCTTTGTGTAGTTTTAGATCCTTGTGAGGCGACGAGGTGTAGGTAGGTTGGAGGTGAGATCTCCGCGTGCACCCCAGAGTTTGAACCTAAAGGGTCTGCCGAAACCCGGAATCCGACATTTGGCGCACCAGGTAGGGGTGCGCCGGAATCCACCTTATGCCGCCTCGCGCCCCGTCGCATCGTCATCATCATGTCCGTGACCCAAGGCAACTCGATCCTGGGCGGCTGCCCGCCCATGCAGAGCCACTTGCCCCGGGCGACCTCAACCCCGTGCCCCAGGCAGCCCGCGGTCAGCCAACGTCAGCTCTCACGCCGCGACAAGTGCGGTCGGCAGCGAGGGCCTCGAACCACGCCGCGGCCACGGCGCCGTACACCCGACAGGAGTAGGCGAACTCAAGGGCCGCGCTCACGGTGGCCCGAGAGCTACTGCAGTGCAGGCTGCTGGAAGGCGGCCACGACGTGCTGCTGGAGCGGGTGGCAGAGCTCCTGGGCTTCGCCGCATCGGGGGCTCACCCCTTCTGCACCCAACTGCCACCTCAGGTCTAGGGCGGGCCACACGGATGCCCCATGCGCACCCGCACAGCTCCAAGCGGTCTCCAAGGCCACTCCAACGCCAACCAGGCCGTCAGCACCGGGCTAACAGCGGCGCTGCCTCCGCCTCGCCAACGAAGGAGGACTCGCCGCCACGGCCCAGCCCCAAAGTGGGCCGCCGCGCTACCACCCCCACGTGGGAGCCTCGAGCAGGGCTGCGTGGCACACGGGGCACTACGATGAAGCATTCGGGGTGGCGGCCCCGGAAGAGTATGTGCCCCACATGATGGACCAAGGGCACGCGCAGGAGGACGAGCATGGCTCGCTCCTCAGCCCAAGCTGGGGGGACGAGGCACCCGAAGCTGAGCTCTATCAGAGCCAGGAATGCCCCGTCGATCGCTACTGGAGGCAGCGATTATCTGCACCGCTAATTCCTCAGGAGCAGGCATACGCTAACCATGGATCGCAGGAGGTACAGGTCGTCGCGGCGGATGGCTGCCCCAATCCAGCACCTTCCTACCCCTCAGGAGGAGGGCGCCGGGGGCGGTAGGAGAGGGGCCGAGATCCGCATCACCACCGCGGCGTTGAGCAAAGGCGTCCTCGGGAGGTAGGCCCTCTGCCGGGAGGTGCCTCAGGGCCTAGCCCCGGCAGAGGACCCGTGGTCGTCGGGGAACTGGCGACCGCTCTACCCCATCGGCGGCGTCCTCGGTCTCCGACCGTCGTCGATGGCACTAGAGTGTGGCGCAAGGCGGGGCCCTCGTCTGGCGATATGAAGCAAGGCCTGTACCTGTGAAGAAGGCCCAGTGCCTGTGAAGCTCGCCGCCCCGTGACACTCTCACATAATAATGAGTGGGAATGTACACGCCCCGGAGTCTCAGGAGCGCCGGCCTCAGGCCCTGGGGCTCCCTCCCACGCCCAGTGGCAGCACTTAGCTCCGCGCTGGTGAGAAGACGTCCAAGACTAGACTAGGTGCCGGACGTGACTTTTTTCTGCTTTCCTTGCTCTTCCCCTTGGCTGTCGTTTTTTCCCCAATTTGGATTTAAGTTGGATTTAAGTTGGATTTGAGCTTGAGATTTGTGTGTGTTCGGGGAAGGGGTGTTTAGTCTCGTTCGAGCAATCTCTCGCGTTCTGGTTACCACTTTGCCTCATCTGCCTCCCCTCGTGAGCCCCTCGCGAGCCGGGCCAGCCTAGCATGCGTGCAGCCCAGCATCGCCACACCACGCCCTCTCAGGAGGTTCTCATTACAGGTTCAATGAGCTCGTTCAGGAGGCACTCGGGACACCACAGCCCTCCGCAGGCTATCTCGGGGCCCACGCGGGTCGAAGGTAAACAAGCCAGCCAGCTCGTCGCAAGGACCGCCACTTGGCACATACGTACGGGTGATATGGTATCTACTAATACGCTAACTGCAAGTTTTTACACGAGGGGCCCCCCCTCCAAAAATGCTCTTACAACCTTCAGGGCCAAGCCCGAAATCTATCTGCGCAGGGTAGAAAGCGGGAACAACACGTGGTCAATCAGATAAATCCCCAAATGCATCCTCAAGGGCACCTCCTGAATCGTCGCTGGCGTCGCTGGCCTCGCCATCGCCCTTCGCATCGCCGTCGGCGGCGTCAGGGCCGTTCACCACGCCGCCTTCGTCAGCAGCCACGACCATGCCGTCGTTGTCAGTAGTGAAGGCCCTAACGAGGGCATCCATGTTGTCTTCCACCCAATGCACCAGGTCATCCCGGATGGCCTGGGGTACCGGGGCGATGGCGGCATCAAAGTCAAAGTGGGGATACGTGTCCCGAAGATGGCTGAAGACGCGAGAAAAAGCACGCCCGAGCAGGGCACGGCTCCTCTCCTCCACCAACCTGTTGGCTCTGCCCGACCGTGCCTCCACCAAGGCCACCACATCGGTGAAGAACCGGAGGTTACCAAAGATAGTTAACCGCATGAGGCTCGCCAACGGCCTCGCAGATGTTGCCCAAGGCTGTGTTAGCTCTTTCCCGAGCGTGCGAAGCATAGGGCCATGCTTTCGTGCTCGAGATCACGGCTGGCGTATCTCGCCTCGTTCGCTCGTAACGGCAGCCTCAGCCGCGTCCACCCGTTGACGGAGAAGAAGCACCTCGGCGCGGGAGGAAGTCAGCTCCTCCTGTGCCGTGCCAAGGGCGGCCCGGGAAGCATCAGCCCGCCGCGTTACTTCATCCAGCTTGGCCCTCAGGGCGGCGGTCCTGCCTCCGCTTCGGCCCTGATCAACTCCAGCCTCTCCTCGAACTCGCGCTCGAGGTTCGAGCGGGCCGCCGCCAACCGGCGATCAACCTCTTCCAGGACTCGGGCCTCCCGCACAGCGACATCGTCCTCCACCTGCGCCACCAAGCGCTATCTCGTCTCCAGCTGCTCGAGGTCACGGGCGCGCTCGGCAGCTTCCAGCGTCAATGCCTCCTCACGTCTCTGGAGCTCCGCCTGGACGACCGAAGCCACCTTCATTGATGCAAGGGCCGTCTCACGCAGCTCCACCTGCTGCTCCAGGGAATTGCTCCAGGCCTGGAGCTCCCGCGCCCGCTCCTCTGCCGCGTCACGCCGCCGGTCAGCCTCCCGGGCCTCCTCGACGGCCCGGGAACGGGCCTCCCAAGAAGCCGCCAGCGACACCTTGGCTTTCTCATTGTTGAGGTCACGCTGGTGGCGCGCAAGGGCAACGGCCACCTTCAGCTTGCACCTCTCTTCAGCTAGGCGCAGTCCCTCAGCTTCGAGGCACGCGTCTTCGTCAGCGAGCTCTACACCAAGCTGGCTCACTGCATCAGCCGCCCTCCGAAGAAACCCTTGGCGAAGGGCGTGGCGCTCCCGGGCGCGCTCGAGCACGTCTTTCGTGTCGTCCTCCGCCCCAGGTGTGCGCGGGAGGGGGGGGGGGTGGCACGAATCAGCACTCCCCCTTTGGGCAGGGGGCTAGGGGCTGGCGCCCTCGCGGTGGCCGGGCAAACCTCGCTAGAAGCCCGGCCCGGAGCCGGCTCACCCTCAAGGGAAGAACGCAGGGCCGACCTCAGCCAATCGCCGTCCACGACCAATCGAAGAGCCCAAGGCAGGCCGGCTATACCCCAGGAAGGCTCGCTAAGGAAGGTCGCGAGGTGCGCAGAACCATGATGCATCGCAGGATGGCTCACTTCTCCAACCGGCCTCACCACGAGGGCGGTGCTTGAGCTCAAAGCGCTTGGGGACGGTGGAGAGGGAGAGGCCTGGGGGGATGGCTCCTCAGCCATCTCCGTGAGCTCGGCAGGAAGGGCCCTGCAGAGCAAGGATCAGACGAAGCTACGGGAAAATAAGGAACTAAGAAAGGGGAAGGCTTACTCATCAATGGCGAAATACTTCCTGCGCTTCAGTAGGCGGCAAGGGTAATCATCACCCAAGGCCTCCTTTCTCTTTCAGAGAGCCTCGAAGTCCACGCGGAAGCGGTCCAGGAGCTTGGCGCAGGGGTTAGCCTGCGACGAGGAAGAAGCGCCAAAGTGACCAGCGTCAGGGGCGTCGTCCTGGCGCACGCCGCCAGTCACCTCACCAAGAAGGGTGGCCGGGGCCTCTGCCACGGGAGCCGCGGGCCGCGGCTCAACGCCTTCAGCCGCCGCAGGGCGGGCCACAGGAGCTGCCGCCCCAGGAGTGCCGCCTGGCGTCGTCATCCCGGCGGAGGCCCCCTCAGCCCCCGGTGGCCCTTGCCTCCCTGCTCCGCCACTCGAGGAAGGACCACCGTGGGCAACCAGAAGGGCAACCACCACAACTGGGTTCTCACGAGGTCCCATGAGGCCTGCGGGGCGCAGCCCCCATTCATCGAAGCTGGGCATCTGCTTCACGGAATCACCCCTATTCGAGCAAAGGTACAACAAGGCACCCCCTTGCCGGATGCTGCCAGGGGAAGGGTCCCTAGTCAGGATCATGAGAACCTTCCTCAACACTTCCAGCGCCAGTCCTCCTCCCGAGCCTCATGCGTCTTCACGCCTACCAAGGCCCACATCTGGCGAGAATGGCGCCGAGAGGGTAATGTCGGCATAGGAGGAACTCCTTCACCACCTTGGGCGCCACACGCCGAGCGCCCTCAAGCACGTGGCGATGCCAGACGAAGACGAGCCGGGGCTCGTGGAGCGCCTCTCGCCCCAGCCAATTGGGGATAGCGGGTAATGTTGGCTCAAAGCAGGGGCTGGGCACCCGACATCCACATACAGCCACCTTCAAGGAACCCAAAGCGCCTTGGCGGAGGAAGGCTGAAATCAATTCCTGAAGCCGCTGTTTTTGGTGCGGCAATGAAGCTCACGCACCCCCAGCATTGGTGGGGTCGCTGAGGTGCAAAGAGAAGAAGTGGCGCAGCAAGGCAACTGAAGGAGGAATGCCCATCATCGCTTCGCAGACAAAAGCGAAAACGCCAAGAAGAGTAATGGATTCGGGACCCAAATGCATCATGTGGATCTGGTAATGGTAAAGCACAGCACTGAAGAAATTGGAAAAGGGGGGAACCAGTCCCGCCCACAGGGCGTCGACGAAGTATCGGACCTCGGTGACTATTCTGTCAATGGAGAAGTGAGACGCGGGCTAGACCGTTGTCCTCCCGCACTAGTTGAAGATGGTGGCGAGGGCAGAACTGACCTTGTCCAAGCCTTCTCGCTTGAGTATGATCGACCGAGCAGGAGCCATCGACGACGGCGAGCGGGGCGGAGGCACAAACTTTTTCCCTTTCCCCTTCTTCGTCGGAGCCATGGCGATAGGAAGGGGGAGGATTCGAGATCGGATTGGAAGTGGAGACTGGAGCTCGAGAGGAGGAAGAGCAGGAGACGCTCGAGCAGCGAGAAGAGGGATGACTGTGTGCAACCACGGGTCCGCCTAGCTGGGCGCAAAATAAGGAGGCATGGGGGAACAGGGAAGCCCACGTCCAATCAACCGCCACGCGGCGCCCAAGGCCGCAGGCTGTTAGGGCCCGTGGCGCTTCGCACTTGCCCCTTCGCTTCTCTGCTAAGCCAAGTCCAGGCGCACCTTGGGTCCGGGGGCTACTGTCGGTGTTCTAGGAATGGGGGTACCCAGACTTGCTCACATGGCGTGGCTCAAGGGGTGGCCCAAGACGGCCCATATTCATCAAGACAAGCTCAAGACCCTCGCGAGGGGCCAGCCTCATGGGGTGAATGACAGGAAGCTTCCTCGAGCACGCGGCCTCGTCAGTGGCTCGCGAGGAGGCGGAGAGATCAAGGCGGGGTACCTCGCGAGGTGCCCATGATGCAAGCCATGACGACCAAGGGCACCAGGCGGGCGCCAGCCCGCGCAGTGTCCTCATTTCCTCTTTGGTGCAAAGGAGGCAAGCGCATGCGAGAGCATCAAGCAAAGGCAACCATTTCGGCGCAACGAGACCAAGACCAACACAACGGCAGAAAGGAGGTCATCGTGGAGCCCAAGCCGGCGTCATCGCTGAACCTTTGGCAAGGCGAGGACCAACTTTAGTCAGGATAAGTGTACTAGATTTTCCCCTTCAAAATGGCCAATTGTTGGCGCCCTTCCCGCTCAATATTTGGGAAGAGGCCCAGGCCTCTGCCTATAAATAGGACTAGCCACCCACAGGGTAGAGGCATCTGGAATAGAGCTAGAGATCAATCTTGAATCCAGAGAGAGAGAGAAGCGACCGAACTCCCCCTATCGATTGTCAGACCGGCCAAGAACAGACCCTCGCGAGGCTGTTCTTCCTTGTACTGTTCATCATCAGCCCCTGATGCAATCCACCACACCACACACTAGAGTAGGGTATTACACCACCATGGTGGCCCGAACCAGTATAAACCTTGTGTCCCTTGTGTTGGTCTTTGTGTAGTTTTAGATCCTTCCGAGGCGACAAGGTGTAGGTAGGTTGGAGGTGAGATCTCCGCGCGCACTCCAGAGTTCGAACCTAAAGGGTCTGCCGGAACTCGAAATCCGACAGATCAGAAAACAATTTTCAACGGTATTAAAATTATGTGGATTAGTTCTTAACAAAAAGTTTAGACCAAGAGCTTCAATTTGCAAAAAGAATCAATTAAATCGGAGTTATATAACTCAAGTTATAACTAAAACAAGTTTAAATTCAAATCTGATCTAATTCAAACGTCAAAATATCAAAAATATATTTGAGTTGGTTTACTGGATAGAGGGGATCGTAACGAAGAATTTGGCGTTGGTTTTGTTGGATTTGGACAAATGGTTTAAAAGTTGTGAGGGTTTGAAAACTAGGGGCTAAACTGTAAGAAAAATATTTACGGATAAGTCCCTGGCCGAAAATAAAACAGAAAAAGTAAAATCTATCGGAGGAACGTCCGCTACAAAAACCTAATGAACGAAAACGTTTGCTAAAACTATCTAAACAAAAAACGTTCGCTACTTAACTAAACTAAATAAGGAAAACCGGATTTTTAAAGAAAACCGAGAAAAACCGAAAAAATAAACCGGCGGTTCAACGACGGTTACCGGCGAGGGTGGCTAGATGAACAACGAACAATGGCGGCTTCGGCCTCGGGGGCAGGGTTCGGCGCGGCGGCTCTGGCGGCGTGCATCACCGGGCGGCGGCGACGACAAGGCGCGGCAACGAGGGCGACGGCAAAGGGCATGGCGGTGGCGTGATGCGGCTTGGGAGGAGGAGAGGGGTCGGGGGCGCCGACTATATATAGGCCAGGGGGAGGCGCGAGCTTGGAGAAGGGGCAAGGCGGCGGCGTCGCTGCAGGCGTGAGCCGGGTCTCCCGCCGAGCCGAGGACGGCGGCTACTGGCTGGCTTGGCTCGGCTGAGCCGGGCCGCCCCAAGGGGAGAATTTTCTTAAAATAATTTTATAGATAACAAAAATAAAATAAAATGATAATATTGAAAATGATATATAGCATATTATATATCAAAATTTTCAGAAAAATATTTTCTATAACATGAACATTTGTCTAGCGTCAAATAAAATCCACAAAAATTTAAATAAATCAAACAATGCTACTGCTGCAATAAAACCCAATTAAAATCATTTTAAAAATACTAAAATGATTTCAAAATAATTTCTCTCCATTTTTTTACTGTAGGGAATCATTTTACCTTATTTTCCATATATTTTATTTTTGGTGAAAAATAATTTGAGTAAAAACCAAATAACTCCAAATTGAAAAATAATTTCAAAGAGACCTTAAATTTGATTCTTTTAAACTCCCAACTCATATTTCATATGATTTGAAGAAGTTGTCGGTGTTCTGGGAACGGGGGTCCCCAGACTTTCCTGCCTGCGGCCCACGAACGTGGCTGTGCTAGCAGGCCTGCGCGGCCCATCTTCATCAACAAGGCATTCAAGACCCTCGCGAGCGGCCAAGCCTCGCGAGGCGGATGACCCAAGACCTCTTCAGGAGCGGCCTCGCTAGGCAGGCTCACGAGAGGCGGAGAGATCAATAGAAGGTAAACCTCGCGAGGAGCTAGTGACGTGAGCCATGACGATCGAGACCAGGCGGGCGCCAGGCAGGCACCAGCGCGCGCAGCGCCCTTGTGTCCTCTTTGGTTCCAAGGGGGCAAGCACAGGCGCGGAGTACCAAGGCATCAAGCAAAGGTTTCCATATCGGTGCAACGAGACCAAAGACCAGCAAGACGACAAGACGAAGGTCACCATGGAGCCCAAGGCGGCATCACCACGAGAGCCTTTTGCAGGCGAAGACTACTTTTGTCAGGATAAGCTGTACTAGCTGTCCCCTTTCAAATTGGCTGTTGTTGGCTCCCTTCCCGCTCGGTATTTGGGAAGAGGACCAGGGCCTATATAAGTGGAACTAGCCACCACGGTAGGATCATCTGATCTGGATCCCAACTCATCCAGAGGCATAGGATCCAGAGCCAATCCTTAGCCACACACCGAGCACAAGAACACCTCAACCCTAGGAGGCTGTTCTTCCCCTTGTACTATTCGTTATCAGCCCAAGAGGCAATCCACCACCACCACCACCACCACACTGGAGTAGGGTATTACACCACAACGGTGGCCCAAACCAGTATAAATCTTGTGTCTTTGTGTTGCGAGTTCATCGAGTTCGTCCGCAAGATCTAGAAAGCTAGGGCGTGGATCGGTAGGGAAAGAACTTCGCGCGCATCCCAGAGTTCGAACCTTAAGGGTTTTGCTGAAACCCGTGATCCGACATTTGGCCCGCCAGGTATGGGTGCGCCGGAGCCTCTTCCCCGCCGATCAATCCGCCGACGCTCCGCGGCCCCAATGTCTGGTGACCCAAGGGCCGACTCCGACCGCTGGGTAGCCTGGCCAGCCGGGATGACGCCACCTGCCCATGAAGACCTCAACCCCGCGCTCTAGGCGCCCCGAGTGCCGCCTAACGCCGGAGGGCGCGGGCGGCGTGGCGGGGCGTCGTCCGCCCCCACTCCACGACAAGCGCGAGCCGCTGCAAGGGCCGCAAGCCACGCCGCAACAACGGCGCCACACACACGGCGGGAGCAGGCAAACATGCGGGCCACGCTCACGGTGGCGCGGGAGTTGCTACGGTGCCGACTGATGGAGAGTGGCCGGGATGCACTACTCGAACGCGTCGCTGAGCTGCTGGATGCGGCGGCATCAGGAGCTTCGCCCTTCAGCTATCTGCTTCCTTCTCAGGCCACTACGGGATCTCACGGCGGGCCTCGCCGCAACCACGCGCCCTCAGGTGTGCCTGGGGGCTTCATCAACACCAGGAAGGCTAGCGGCGTCGGGGGCCCTGTTGCCACCACGCCGCCTCCGATGAGCATGGGCACTGGCGTTGCCCCCCATGGCCCTAGCGAGGTGTCGCGCTATCATCCTCAGGACGCCACGCTGGGCGGGGCGACGTGGAGTGTGGGGCACGACGGCGAGGTGTTTGGGGTGACAGCCCCGGAAGCCTATGTTCCCTGCATGATGGACCAGGAGTACACGCGGGAGGACGACCCTGGCTCGTTTCTCGGGCCAGGTTGGGAGGAGGAGGCATTAGGAGCTGGAGCCTTCCAGGAGCCTCCGGAGAGCCCCGCTGTCTGCGTTCTGGGAACAAGGGTACCCAGACTTGCCTGCCTGCGGCCTGCGGCGTGGCTCAAGGGGGTGGCCCATCAGGGCCCATCTTCATCAGCACAAGCTCAAGACCCTCGCGAGGGGCCAAGCCTCGTGGGGCGTACGACAGGAAGCTTCCTCAGGCACGGCCTCGCCAGGCTGACTCGTGAGGAGGCGGAGAGATCAAGGCGGGGTACCTCACAAGGTGCCCATGATGCAAGCCATGATGACCAAGGGCGCCAGGCGGGCGCCAGCCCACACAGTGTCCTCCTTTCCTCTTTGGTGCAAAGGGAGCAAGCACAGGCAAGAGTATCAAGCAAAGGCATCCGTTTTGGTGCAACAAGACCAAGACCGTCGCAACGGCAGGAAGGAAGTCATCGTGGAGCCCAAGTCAAGGCGTCACCACAGAGCCTTTGACAGGCGAGGACCAACTTTAGTCAGGATAAGTGTACTAGATGTTCCCCTTCAAAATGGCCAATTGTTGGCGCCCTTAGCGCCCAATATTTGGGAAGAGGCCCAGGGCCTTTGCCTATAAATAGGACTAGCCACCCACAGGGTAGAGGCATCTAGAAATCTTGGAGATCTCATTGAGAGAGAGAGAGAGAGGAGCGACTGAACTCCCCCTAGCAGTTCATCGCACCAGCCAAGAACAGACGCTCGCGAGGTTGTTCTTCCTTGTATTGTTCATCACCAGCCCAAGAGGCAATCCACCACACCACACACTGGAGTAGGGTGTTACACCACAATGGTGGCCCGAACCAGTATAAACCTTGTGTTTCTTGTGTTGTTCCTTTCGTAACTTAGATCCTAGCGAGGCGGCGAGGTGCAGGTAAGTAGAGGGCGAGATCTCCGCGCGTACCCCAGTGTTCGAACCTAGAGGGTCTTCCGGAACCCGAAATCAGACATTTGGCACGCCAGGTAGGGGTGCGCCGGAATTCGTCTTCCGCCGCCCTGTTCTTCGCCGACCATCGCATCCATGTCAGACGCTCGTCGGGCCCGCACCGAGCGCTGAGCCGCTCGCTTCGCTGCCGCCAGAAGGCCCCTGCCGGGCGGCCGCTTCGCCGTTTCCGTCGCTGCCGTTAACGCCGCCATCGGCCCGTGGGAAACGAAAGCAGCAAGCATCGCCCCAAAGATTCGTCCGCGAGGCGAGACGGCCGCACTTCTACTCCCTCACTCGCCCCCGCTGGTTCTTCGTCCCGCGCGCTCCGCGCGCCCATGGAGGCTCGAGCTGCGCTCATCGCGGCAAACAAGCTCCTGCGCTAGCGCCCTATCGACGACGTCTACGAAGAGTGGCTCGACCGCATCGCCGAGCTCGTCCGCGCCGTCCTTCTCGCTGCACCGCGGCCCGCCCTGCGCGGGCGATGAAGCTCCGGGGGCGCCTCAGCCGCCTCCCCCTCAAGAAGGCGCCTTGGCCCCAAGGCGCGTGGTCCCTGGGCGGAACCCACTCCGTCCGGCGCCAGCAGCAAGAAGAGCAGAGCTGTCAAGAGGTCCCTCACCCCCAAGAAGCTGCCCGAGTGCTCCCCTGCGACCGGCTCACACGACCACGCCTCGCTTCCAAAGACGCCAAGACCCGTCTTGCTCCCAGCTGCGGTGCATGGGGACCCGCAAGACCAGGCTCTTCGTCACCAAAGGCCTCCGTGGGCTACAGCAGGCTGTCAGCGCTTTCACCACCGAAGCCGCGCAAAGATCGCATGGCCCGACAAGTTCAAGCCAGACCTGCCTCCTCGCTACGACGGCACGGCCGACCTTCGGAGTTCCTCCAGCTCTCACGAGCTGGGCATCAAAGCCGCTAACGGGATGAGAAGGTCATGGCGAACTGGTTTCCCATGACACTCAAGGCGACGGAGCCCGCACCGGCTCCTCGAACTCGGCTCTGGCACGATCTCTTCTGGGACGAGATGCGCACCCGCTTCATCGCCAACTTCCAAGGTACTCGCGACCGGCCTCCTGCCAGGAGCGACATGCGCGCCGCATCAAGCAAAGAACTGGGGAGACCTGCAGAAGTACATTCAGCGCTTCAACAACGCTCTCCTCAAGATTCCATGGGTGTCCGAGGATGCCATCATCTCTGCCTTCTCCGACGGCGTTGTGCGTGACGTCAAGATGAAGGAGGAGTCATGGCGATGCATGAAGATCTGTGCACTTCCTTGGAGCTGTTCAACTTGGCGACCTGGCGCGCCAGGGGTGAGGAAGGGCGCCTTTCCCTCCTCGAGCTGCCAGCCGCAGACCCAGAAGAGAAGAAATCCAAGGCCAAGGACGTGAAGTGCAAGGGGGCTGCCGTGCTCGCGGCAGAACCAGACACCAAGCGGGGCAGAGATCAGCCCTAGTCTTCCAAGGGCAGCCGGTACTGTGTGTACCACGACCTCCACACCCACAACACCAACGAATGTCAAGAGCTCCGAGCCGTGCGAGAAGGGAGGATCGGCCGACGCCCTGATCGCAACGATCGAGGCTACGACCGAGGAGGAGGAAGGAACGCAGGATGCTGGGAAGACCGTGGCCCTCGCCAAGGGTGGCGCTATCGACCTCGCGAGGATCGCTGGCAGGATCAGCCTCGCGAGGGAGACTGGAGGGATCAGCCTCGCGAGGATCGCCCGCAAGGAAACGCAGGCCTCTCTCCTCTGCCACCGCAGCCAAGGAGAAATGAGGACCATCATCGTGGACGAGGGGCTGGGGGCTTCTGTGAGCATGGCGATCGCTTGCATCTTGGGCGGAGCTCAAGCCCCAGCCTCCCAATGAATCTTCAAGCAGTTCGCCCGCAAAGTGAATGCAGTCCTCCCCAAGCTGGAAGCCACGTGCCCTCTCAGGTGGTCAGTGTGCGCCATCACGTTCAGCTCAGCAGATCAGCTCAAGTGCGCAGCCACAGCCGGAGTCCTCCCGATGCTTTGTTCCCCAATCATCAGCAACGTGCAAGTCACCAGGACCCTCATCGACGACGGGGCATGGCTCAACGTCCTGTCCGTAGAGACATTCAACAATCTCCAAGTGCCTTACAATCAACTTCAGCCAACCAAGCCTTTCTCCGGAGTCACCGATGGCTCCACGGTTCCGATTGGGCAGGTCCGCCTCCCTGTCACCTTTGGGGCGCGCGACAACTACCGCAGCGAGCTCATCGACTTTGATGTCGCCCACATTCGCCTGCCGTACAATGCCATCCTCGGGTACCCAACTCTGGCCAAGTTCATGGCCGTGACTCATCACGGCTACAACGTCCTCAAGATGCCAGGAAGCGGCGGAGTCACCACGGTGCCTTGTGAAGAGAGAGACGCAGTGTGCTCCCTGGAGCGAGCCTTTCAAGCCGCATCACTTGAAGACCCAGATCGCAGGAGCGTGCGGCTCCCCGAGACCGCTCCCAAGAAGAAGAAGACATCGCCAGGCCCGACCCCTCGGGAGGCAGGCCCCTCAGGGTCCGCGCCTGCTCAGGGGGCACCTCCTTCTGTCGCATAGGAAGGCGTGCCCGGCGCCCTCCTCAAGCAAGGCTCAGGGGCTCTCTCCTGGAGGGCCACCAACCTTGCTAAGGTCACGAGGAAGCCGTTTGGGCACCACTTGGAGGCGTGCTTCAAAGCACATTTCCCTTAGGAAGGAGCAAGGCAAGGAGGGCCAAACCCTCAGGAGTTCATTAGTCAGATCACGCAGGAGTTGCAGGAGTCAAGAGTCATGAGTGGCAGCCGTCGATTACCCGCCGCAGCTCCCCATCCAGGCAAGGATGGTGGGCTGCGCGTCTGCATCAACATCCCAGGGCTCAACCGAGCCGCCTCTCAGGAGCGCTTCTGGCCCTCACGTGTGGGGCGCTGCAAAGGTCCACCGCACAACTACGTTCGCATGCCCTACAGCGTGCCGAACGCGGCTGCCACGTACCAGCGCCTCATGGGGAGCATCCTGGAGGCTCAAGAGGCCAGGCGTTCCGCAGTCCTGGCGGAGATGGAGATGGTCCACGAGGAGCCACCAGTGCCTCCGGAGCCTCCCGAGGCTCCTGGGCCTGGGGGCTCATGAAGATCGGCTTCCGCAGCCCACGACGTCCGCTACTTCAACATCCCTTCGTCCTCAACGTTATTAGGTGACACCCTTCAAGTTTCATTTCCAGTGGAGCGCCTCTGTGGCTGCATTATTCCTGTGCCGCGTGGGTCCGTCCTGCGGCGTGTATCCCCTTTACTTCATGTTCCTAGCTTACTTTGTTGGGCGCCCTCGGGCTGCATCATCCCAGTGTCGCTCGGGCCAGACCAGCCGCATGTACCCCTCTTTATGCTTATTTCGGGTCATGCGTTCGACCCATCATGATTGTTATTTGATGCCTGTCCACGGCACCCCTTCTTCCTTCATGTCGGCCGCTTGCACGTTAAAGGGGGGTGGGGGGGTACCTGAGCATTGCGACTCATGGGCTCCTACTGGCTCTCCATCCCTCATCCTCTGGCCTTGTCCACGACATCGCGACCTGGCATGCCAGCGACGGCTGAGACCCGCTCGAGGGCCGGGACCTGAGGACGTAGAGCGTCGGCATCTAACCAAATTTGCAGGAACACATCACAAGTTAAGGCCCAGTGCCAGGCGCAACCCGCCTTGAGGTAGGGCCCCGTGAGTCCCGCGCTGGCTCACGGGTGCCCAGATACACCTCGTCAGGCCCTACCGTGCCAACCACGTGTCGTATGGGCTGTACACGCCTGGGGCTCCTCCCTGAGGGGAGCCCTCCGACGCACCACTGGAAGCACCATGCTCCGCTGGCTGATGACACCGCCGAGGAGCGGCCATGCCCGTGACACATACGGAAGCGCTTATGCTCACCGGTGATAAATAACCGAGGGTGGCCCCCGCCGCATCAACCTCGTGGAGCCTGAGCTCAGTGTCTGGCCTCATCGCAACGCCTCCCCTCGGGAGTGCCGCGCGAGGGGGCTGGGCACGGGGGCTACGCCTGGGTCACGCCCAGGCGCACGCCACCCAGCCAGGCCCCTCGGGCCTGGTTCGTCGCACGTCTCTCCCCGAGCGGAGCCAAGGTACGAAGGCCGTTTGAGCATCAAGGGGGACTCCTGAGCATCGCGACTCAGGAGCCTAACTTGTCACGTAGCCCCTCACTCCTTAGTTCCGAAAGGCTAACGGCGGTTGAGGTATGCGCGGGGCCGGGCTCTGCAGACGTAGAATGGTAGATTCACCCACACATCTCACCTCCCTACTTGTTGTTCGTGCGCCAAGGGGGACTCCTGAGCATCATGACTCAGGAGCCTAACTTGTCACGTAGCGCCTCACTCCTTGGTCCCGTCCTGGTTTTCGGTCGGGGCTAACGGCCGAGAGGTATCTTGTGAGGCTGGCTCTGCCGACGTAGAACATAAGCAAGTAGGAAGGAAAAGCACAAATCTCAAGGAATTTAAAAGCAAACATTATAGTCCATAACTATTATCACAACACTAAACGCAAGTTTAAACGCCTCCCCGAGGCATGATGCATGCTGCAGGAAGCAGAACAGGAGCCACAACGGAGTCACTTGTTGGCGGCGGAGCTGCGCGGAGCGGTTTCGCCTCGTGAAGCCTCAGGACCGGCAGCGCCTCGCTTCGGCTTGGTGTCAAGGTTCGAACTGCAAGCAGAGCTGCGCCACGACCCTTCACGGCCTCAAGAATGGCAGCGGCAAGCTCACCGCTCGCTGGCTCCAGCAGACTGTTGAGGTCGACGTCGGGATCGCGAAGGTAGACGTGGGTAAGGACCCGCGTCAGCGCTGCAGAAGACATGACACGCGCCTCGGCCTCACCAGAGGGGCCAAGGCCAAGGGTGACATCTTCAAGAGCACGGATCAGAAGGGAAGCAGCTTGGCGGGGCCGTCCTCGGCGCCGCCAGTGGGCTTTCGGGCGGCTGTCAGAAGCGACCTCAGCAAGGTGCGAGCCTTCACCTCCATCTCCGTGAAGGCCTCGCGGTCCTCGGCAAGAACCCGCGCCTTGCCGTCCAGCTCGACCTTCTTCGCCTCCAGCTCCTGCTCCAGCGCACCCAGGCGGTCACAACGCCTGTTAAGCTTGGCGTCCCGGCCCTTGACGGCCGCCTCGCGAGCCTTCATGTCTTCCTCCTTCTCTTGGCGAATGCGGGCCTCCTTGGCAGTTGGTCCCAGAGCCTGCAGCTCGCTCTCCAGCGCCTTGCAGCGACCTCGGACATCGGCTACATCCCCCAAGGCGGCGTCGCGAGCAGCCTTCGCCCCAAGGACGGCCTTCTTCTCTTTGTCGCAAGCCGTCGAGGCCTGAACCAGCGCCGCTCGGATCGAAGCGTCAGAGCGCCCTCCAGCCTCGCCACGTCTCCCCCGACCAAAGATTTGAGGACCGCGGCCAGATCTTCGTCGGCCAAGACTACGGGGCTCGGGCGGGGCCTCCACAGCGGAAGCGAGTACTGACGAAGCGGGGCCACCTGATGTTCCAAGAACTCCCTCAGGAGCGACGCACCAGTCAGCTTCGCCGCCACCATGTTGCTCGGCCACAGATCTGCGTCCATCTTCTCTAGCACCGGCTTTGCGCGGGGATCCATGAGTTCTGCGCGAGACCAGTCGTCGGAGGTCGTGGGGTGCTTCGTGGGCAGAATCAGCCGAGGGTGGATGCGCCCAGCATCTACCATGACCCACTTGGTCCTAAAGCCCTCAATCCTCTTCCCGGGCTTCGAGATGGCGTTGGAGCTGCCATATGCGACAAAGCTCGCGCACGCGGAGATGGGACCGCGAGAGGTCCGGAGGGAGAAGTAGTGGCACAGCAAGGCCATTGAGGGCTGCACCCCGACGTGAGCCTCACAATAGTAGGCGAAGATCGCCAGAAGAAGAACAGAGTTGGGGTGGAGGTGCAGAGCTTGCAGTTTGTAGTGGCGGAGGACACAGAAGAAGAACTTTAAAAGGGAGGCACCAGACCGGCAGCAATGGCGCTTACGAAGAGCGGATAGAAGGTGCTTCCTTGGCCCTCGGAAAGGGCGGAGCCAGCCTTGAACACCTCTCGTCACAATGCCTTGCGCCGCCACCATCCGGCGCACCTGGCAAGGCCCTCCTCCGACACATTCGGCGAGTCCAAGGCGGCTGAGTACCAAGCTCCGGCCGGGTCTGGCGAGGCGCCATGTCTAGCTAGGGCACGCGGTCGAAGTAGATCTGGAGATTTCGAAGGCAGGAAGGAAAGGCACAAGAAAGGGGATCTGGGCAATGACCGGAGGAAACGAGGGAAGCAGACGCCGCTCTTTTGTCGATTCGCGTAGTTGCTAAGGCGCCCACGTCCAACCAACCGCCACACGGTGCCCAAGGCCGCAGGCTGTTAGGGCCCGCGACGCTTCGAACTTGCCCCTTCGCTTCTCTGCTCAGCCAAGTCCGGGCGCGCCTTGGGCCCGGGGGCTACTGTCGGCGTTCTGGGAACGGGGGTACCCAGACTTGCCTACCTGCGGCCTGCGGCGTGGCTCAAGGGGGTGGCCCATCACGGCCCATCTTCATCAGCACAAGCTCAAGACCCTCGCGAGGGGCCAAGCCTCACGGGGCGGATGACAGGAAGCTTCCTCAGGCACGGCCTCGCCAGGCTGGCTCGCGAGGAGGCGGAGAGATCAAGGCGGGGTACCTCACGAGGTGCCCATTACGCAAGCCATGACGACCAAGGGCGCTAGGCGGGCGCCAGCCCGACAAGGTCCTCCTTTCCTCTTTGGTGCAAAGGGAGCAAGCGCAGGCAAGAGTATCAAGCAAAGGCATCCGCTTTGGTGCAACAAGACCAAGACCGCCGCAACAAAGCAGGAAGGAAGTCATCATGGAGCCCAAGCCAAGGCCACCACTCAGAGCCTTTGACAAAGCGAGGACCAACTTTAGTCGATAAGTGTACTAGATGTTCCCCTTCAAAATGACCAATTGTTGGCGCCCTTCCCGCTCAATATTTGGGAAGAGGCCTAGGGCCTTTGCCTATAAATAGGACTAGCCACCCACAGGGTAGAGGCATATAGAAATCTTGGAGATCGCATAGAGAGAGAGAGAGAGAGAGAGAGAGAGAGAGAGAGAGAGAGAGAGAGAGAGGAGCGACAGAACTCCCCCTAGCAGTTCATCGCACCAGCCAAGAACACACCCTCGCGAGGCTGTTCTTCCTTGTATTGTTCATCACCAGCCCAAGAGGCAATCCACCACACCACACACTGGAGTAGGGTGTTACACCACAATGGTGGCCCGAACGAGTATAAACCTTGTGTCTCTTGTGTTGTTCCTTTCATAGCTTAGATCCTAGTGAGGCGGCGAGGTGCAGGTAGGTAGAGGGCGATATCTCCGCGCGCACCCAGTGTTCGAACCTAGAGGGTCTGCTGGAACCCGAAATCCGACACCCGCCAACCGCGCCGTCGATAACAGTTACATGGTACCACTAATCCCTCAGGAGCAAGCTTACGCTAACCATGGGTCGCAGGAGAATCAGGTCACCACGACGGCTGGCAGCCCCGGCTCAACGACCTCCCTCCCGCCAGGAGGATCGCACTGGGGGCAGCGGGAGAGAAGCCGGGAGCCAGACCCCTCGCCACCTCGCACGGAGCAAGGTCTCCCCCGGAGGTAGGCACTCTACTAGGGAGGTGCTGAAAAGCCTACCCCCGGCAGAGGACCCGTGGTCGCCGAGGGCGCCGCTAGCGTCCCCTTCCCCCCCTTGTGTCATCCTGGTTGCCGGTCGGCTCAAAGGTGGTCGAGGGCGGCACAAGACGGGGCCCTCGCCTGGCGATATGAAGCAAGGCCGGTACCTGTGAAGAAGGCCCAGTGCCTATGAAGATCGCCGCCCATGACACTCTCACGTAATAATGAGTGGGGCTGTACACACCCCGGAGTCTCCGGAGAGGCGCCCTCGGGCCTCGGGGGCTCCCTCCCACGCCTAGTGGCAGCACTTAGCTCCGCACCGGTGAGAAGACTTGAAGACAAGAAGACTAGACTAGGTGCCGGACGTGGCCATTTGCTTTGAATCCCTTTTTCTATAGCCTCGCCTTTTGGATTTGGATTTTAGTTGAAGTTGAGTTTTCATTGACGCGTGCAGGGGTGCCTTTTCTTGTTCGGAGCAATTTCTCATTGTCTGGTTCTCGCCTTGTTTTGGACTCACACACCACGCCTTCCACTCGCGAGCCCCTCGCGAGCTGGATTGGGCGAGGCACATAGGCGCCACGTGCGCGCACTAACGCCACAGACGGTGCTCACCTCTCATGAGGCCCTCTCGGGTGGGTTGACGGGCTCTCCAGGAGTCCCGAAAGCTCATGACCTCACGATTCGGTTCGTGACCCGCCCCAACTAAGGTAAGCCATGATGGGAACTTGCCGCTAGATTTATGATTTCACGAAGGTGCACACCCAGTTCTACATAAGAGAATGAAGGCAGCGGTTTGTTTACACGAGGGGCTCCCCCTCTCAAAATGCTCTCACAATCTTTAGGGCCACGCCCGAGTTTTCCATACAAGATAAAACAACAGGGGGACATGGGATCAGCCAGATATGTCGCTCGCCACATCGCCTTCGGACGCGTCGCTCGCGACGTCGTCGTCTTCGCCGGCATCGTCGCCGCCTGCGGCGACGCCTCCATCACCGTCATTGACCACGTCACCTTCATCTGCCACGACTACCACCGCTTCATCTTCGGAGGTGAAGGCCCTGACCAGGGCGTCCATGTTGTCCTCCACCCACCGCGCCAGGTCGCAGCGGACGGCCTGCGGTACGGGGGCAATGGCAGCGTCAAAGTTGAAGATGGGGAAGGAGTTCCAAAGATGGCTGAAGAGACGGGAGAACGCGTGCCCAAGCAGGCCCCGGCTTCTCTCTTCCACAAGCTGGTGAGCCCTATCAGATCGGACTTCCAGGCGCGTCACCACGTCGGTAAAGAAGATCAGGTGACCGGCGTAGTCATTCGAGTGGGGGTGCCGTGCATTCTCGTCACAGATGTAGCCCAGGGCGGTATTAGCCCTGTTCAAGAGGTCCTGAAGCATGGGGGCATGCTCGCGCTCCAGCTTCCGCTGTTGAAGCACTTCCTCCCTGTTTTGCCACGCGATGGCCTTGGCGTCATCAACCCGTTTCCGAAGAGAAAGCAGCTCAGCTCGGGCAGAGGCCAAGTCCGCCTGCGCCGTGACCATGGCGGCAGCCGTGGCCTCCCCACGCCTCTCCGCCTCATCTAGCCCGGGCCTAAGAGCGGCGGTCCTGCCCGCTGCCTCAGTTCCGGCAAGCTTCAGCTTTAGCTCGTGCCAACCTTCAAGATCCGAGCGAACTCGGCCACCCGGCGGTCTAGTTCCTCCTGGACCTTGGCCTGACGGGCCCCGACGGCATCTTCCGCTTGAGCAACTTGACGCTCCCTCGTCTCTAGTTGCTCAAGCTCGAGGCTGCGCTCCACGACTTCCAGAGCCAACGCTTCCTCGCGCTTCCGGACCTCCTCCTCCTCGGCAGGCGTCCCCCTCAGCGACACAAGGGCGGCTCTGCGTGCCTCCACTTGGCGCTCGAGGGACGCACTCCAGGCTTGGATCTCCCATGCGCGCTTGTCCGCAGCCTCGCGACGGCGGTCAGCCTCACGAGCCTCCTCCAAGGCTCGGGAGCAACCCTCACGAGAAACCTTGAGGGACGCCTCGGCCTTCGCATTATCAATATCAAGTTGGTAGCGGCCAAGGTTGATGGCCACCCTCAGCTTACGTCGTTCCTCCACCAGCCGAAGGCCCTCAGCCTCAAGGCGCGATTCGACACCCGCGAGTTCTTCACCAAGTCGGCTCATCGCGCCCATCGTCTCCTGGAACAGCTCATGACGATCGACGCTCCATCCGCGCTCGAACTCCGACGCACGCCTCGCCTCGTCCTCCGCCACGGGGGCTGCAGGAGGGACGTGAAGCGGTGCACCCCCTCTCAGCAGGGGGCTGGGGGCTGGTGCTGCCCCGGGTGCCAGCCCGACCTCGCGAGGGGCCCCGGACAGTCGGGGCCAGCTGCTTGAGGAGGAGCTGAATACCGAAGCCAAACAGCTGCTGTCCATGACCAGGGGAGGAGTCCGGGGAAGGCGCGCCAAGCTCCAAGCCAGGCCGTGGAGGAAGGGCAACGGAGCCGCAGATTCGAAGCGCCATGAAGGCGAGCGCACACCCTCGGCCGGCCCGGCTCCAGGCGCGGCATCCAGGCCCGGGATACTCAAGGCCGACGGGGGCGCCGGAGAAGGTGGGGATCGCCTCTCGAGAGACTCAACGGCCCTGGCAGAAGGGGTCCTGAAGAGCCAGCATCAGGGAGGAAAGCAGCAATCAAGAAATCACAAGGTGCAGTACTTACTCGTCGACGGCGATTTACTTTCGTCGCTTCAAGGGCCTGAAGATACCGCTGCCACACGGAGACCTTTTCCTCTTACGGAGTTCCTCGAAATCCACACAAAGCCGACCAAAGCGCTGAACGTGGCGACCAGTACGGGGAGCAGCCGGAGAAGTGCTCAAGGGAACAACTTCAGGGGTGCCTAGCTGCGGAGAACAGTCGGGCGCCGTCTCACCGCGACCTCCGGAGGCCTCCGAGGTTTCGGCCTCGGGAGCCGCGCGCTACATCATCTCAGCGACCAGCGTCCTAGAATCATGGGTTCCTGAGGATGATGCCCCAGGAGCCCCAGGCGACGTCTATGCATCGGCACACGTGCCATCAGCCACTGGCGACACTCGTCCCCCCTGCACCCACATTTGGGGCGAGCTCAGCGCCGACGGCGAAGAAGGGAACCGCGCCGACGAGGTTCTCGCGGGACCCCACTAGGCCGTCCGGGCACGGCCCCCACTCATCAAAGGAAGGCATGCTCCCTGCGAATTCAGGCTTGTTCTTGCAGCGGTACAGCAGACAGTTCTTCCCAGGCAAGTCGTCCGGTGAAGGGACACTAGTTAGGACCTCGAGCACCATTTGCCGTGTCCCAAGGGGGAGCCCGGACTCCTGAAACCTCATATGGTCCTGGCTGCTGAGCAAGGCCCACATCGGGCGAGAATGGCGCTGAAGCGGAGCGACCGGACGCTTGATGAACTCCTTCACCACCATAGGCGCGTTCACGCCACAGTCCTTCAACCTCCCCAGCCCGAGCCAGACGGGAACAAGATGGGGGCTCGCGAGCCTCTCATGGCCCCAGCTGGAGGGGGAAAGGGCAGGCACTGACGGGGCGTGCAACAGGGGACTAAGCACACCGGCGTCGACAAGCACCCACCGTGTCTGAAACTTGCTCGTGGACGGAGGGAGCTCGAAGTCGATCCCTGTGCCCGCTCTCGCGGCCACCGCCTGGATCCTCACGCACACCGAGCTTTGTCGGGGGTCAGTCAGATGCAATGAGAAGAAATGGCGGAAGAGGGCCACAGAAGGAGCGATGCCCACCATGGCTTCACACACAAAGGCAAAAACGGCAAGGAGAGTCGCGGATTGAGGGTCGAGATGCAGCATGTGGATCTGATAATGCTCAAGCACCGCGTTGAAGAAGGCGGAGAAAGGGGGAATCAGGCCAGCCCAGAGGGCGTGGATGAAGATTGGGACCTTGGTGGCTGTCCGGGCAATACGAGTGCGAGACGCATGCCAAGCCACCGTCTCCCCCCACTCGTTGAAGCTGGAAGCGAGCATTGGACGCACCTTGTCCATGGCCTCGTGGTTGAGCACCAAGGATTGGCCGACCGCGGGCCCGGCGGCCGGAGGCTCATTTGGCGAAGACAGGGGCTTCTTCCCTTTCTCTGCCTATTTCGGCGCAATGGCGACGAAGCGGGCGGGGTGCAGGTCAGATTGGAGAGGAGGAGCAAAGTCTCGAGAAAGCAGAGGGATTGGGGAGGCAAGGAGTGGGCGATGGAAGAATAACAGTGTAGGTTGCGGGGGCTGCGTAGCCAGGCAGATTTGAAGGCAGCATGGAGAAGCGGAGATGCCCACGTCTAATCAACCGCCACGCATCAACCAAGGCCGCGGGATTTTGGGGCCCGCCGCGCTCCGCGCTTGACCTTTGGCTTCGCCTCGAAGCCAAGTCCGAGCGCGCCTTGGGCCCGGGGGCTACTGTCGGCTTTCTAGGAACGGGGGTCCCCAGACTTGCCTGCCTGCGGCCCACGGCATGGCTGGGCTAGCAGGCCTGCGCGCCCCATCTTCATCAACAAGGCATTCAAGACCCTCGCGAGGGGCCAAGCCTCGCGAGGCGGACGACCCAAGACCTCCTCGGGAGCGGCCTCGCCAGGCAGGCTCACGAGGGGCGGAGAGATCAATGCAAGGTAAACCTCGCGAGGACCTAGTGACGTGAGCCATGATGATCGAGACCAGGCGGGCGCCAGGCAGGCACCAGAGCGTGCAGCGTCCTTGTTTCCTCTTTGGTGCCAAGGGGGCAAGCGCAGGCGCGGAGTACCGAGGCATCAAGCAAAGGTTTCCATATCGGTGCAACGAGACCAAAGACCAGCAGGACGGCAAGACAGAGGTCACCATGGAGCCCAAGGCAGCGTCAGTACCAGAGCCTTTTGCAGGCGAAGACTACTGTTGTTAGGATAAGCTGTACTAGCTATCCCCTTTCAAATTGGCAGTTGTTGGCTCCCTTCCCGCTCAATATTTGGGAAGAGGACCAGGATCTATATAAGTAGAACTAGCCACCACGGTAGGATCATCTGATCTGGATCCCAACTCATCCAGAGGCATCTGATCAAGAGCCAATCCTTAGCCACACACCAAGCACAAGAACACCTCAACCTCAAGAGGCTGTTCTTCCCCTTGTACTGTTCATCATCAGCCCAAGAGGCAATCCACCACCACCACACTGGAGTAGGGTATTACACCACAACGGTGGCCCGAACAAGTATAAATCTTGTGTCTTTGTGTTGCGAGTTCGTCGAGTTCGTCCGCGAGATCTAGAGAGCTAGGGCGTGGATCGGTAGGGAAAGAACTTCGCGCGCACCCCAGAGTTCAAACCTTAAGGGTTTTGCAAGAACGCGTGATACGACAGAAGTCATTTTATCTTCTCTCATGAAAATCATCGAGTTACATAAAGTTTCTAGATTTGAAATATTTCCGAATGTGATTCAAATATTTTCAAAACCCTTTTTCATTTAATTAAATGGAAGAAGTCATGCCATCTTCTTTCTAGGGTTTTGTGATGAAATGAATTTGAATTCATGGAGATCTTAAATGCAAGGTGCAAGTTTGGGCAAGTCCTTTTATTTCCTCTCATTTAAATTTCAAAAAGTTTCAAATTTCACTCAATTTCACACAAGCAACCACACCACAATCAAACAAACAATCAAAACTATTTATTTAATATAACATTCCCAAAATTTAGAATTTCGGGATGTTACACTCTTGTAGGGAGCCGTACACTCACTAGAGTAGTGTCCGAGTCTTCCACAATTGTAGCTATTGCGATCACGACTAGAAGATCTTTTGTCATTGTAGGACCTTGACTTGGAACTTCTCTCTTTGCTTCTACTATTGTAGAACTTGTTGAAGTTCTTCACCATTAGGCTCAATTCTTCATTGAAGACGTGTTTCTCTGTTGTAGGAGCATCACATGAAGCTTTGTAATCACCACTAGACTTGTTTGTGAAGCTCTTCCTTATCCTTGAGTGACATCTCATGAGCAACAATTCTAGCAATGACTTCCATTGGCTTGAGATCTTTGTAACTAGGCATCATTTGGATCAAGGTGCACACGATATCATATTTTCCATCCAAGGCTCTTAGGATCTTGTTGATGATGAATCTGTCGGTCATCTCTTCACTTCCTAAGCCGGTAATCTCATTTGTGATGAGAGCAAGCCTAGAATACATTTCAGCGACTCCTTCACCATCCTTCATTTTGAACTTGTCAAGTTGACTTTGAAGCACATCCAATTTGAATTCCTTGACGGACTCGGTACCTTCGTGCATATCAACCAAAGTATCCCGATTTTCCTTTGCATTCTCAAGGCGACTCATTTTGTTGAATTCTTCGGGGCACAATCCGTTGAAGAGGATATCGCAGGCTTGAGCATTGTATTGCAACATCTTCAATTATTTCGCAGTTGCTTCACGATTCGGTTCTCTTCCATCTTCGAAGAATTCACCTTGCAAACCAATAAACACAATAGCCCAAACGGCGGGGTTATGTCCAAGAATATGCATTTTCATTTTATGCTTCCAACCAGCAAAATTAGTACCATCAAAGTAAGGACCTCTATGGTGGTCATTTCCCTCGCTAGACGCCATACTCTCCTAGGTTGTGAAACCAAGGCTATGATTACGAAAGCTATGGAAATCAAGGCAAACGGGGACCAAAACTCTGATACCACTTGTAGGATTGAAAGTAGGTCTAGAGGGGGGTGATTAGACTACTAACCAAATAAAAAATCTAGCCTTTTCCCAATTTTAAGTCTTGGCAGATTTTAACAACTGACCACCAGTCAAGAAATCAACCTACACATGCAATTCTAAGAGTGTAGTAGCGGAAAGTAAAACATTGTATATGAAGGTAAAGGGAAGGGTTTGGAGAAGGCAAACGCAATGTAGACACAGAGATTTTTGGCGTGGTTCCGATAGGTGGTGCTATCGTACGTCCACGTTGATGGAGACTTCAACCCACGAAGGGTAAGGGTTGTGCAAGTCCATGGAGGGCTCCACCCACGAAGGGTCCACGAAGAAGCAACTTTGTCTATCCCGCCATGGCCATCGCCCATGAAGGACTTGCCTCACTAGGGTAGATCTTCACAAAGTAGGCGATCTCCTTCGCCATTACAAACTCCTTGGTTCAACTCCACAATCTTGTTAGAGGCTCTCAAGTGACACCTAACCAATCTAGGATACACCACTCTCCAAAAGGTAATGGATGGTGTGATGATGATGAACTCCTTGCTCTTATGCTTCAAATGATAGTCTCCCCAACACTCAACTCTCTCTCACAGATGTGGCTATGGTGGAAAGATGATTTGAGTGGAAAGCAACTTGGGGAAGGCTAAAGATCAAGATTCTTGTGGTTGGATTGGAATGTATTGGTCTCAACACATGAGTAGGTGGTTCTCTCTCAGAAAATGAGTAGTGGAAGTGTAGGAACGTTCTGATGGCTCTCTCTTGAATAGAGAAGGGGGTGGAGGGGTATATATAGCCTCCACACAAACTCTAACCGTTACACACATTTGACCCAACTCGATCAGACCGAATAGGTGAACTCGGTGAGACCGATTCAGTTCAAAATGTGAACGTTAGGATTCTTGGTGGGACCGACATGATCAACTTGGTGGGACCGATGAGCTAGGGTTAGGGCAAAACCTCATCTCGGTGTGACCGGTTGCATGAACTCGGTGAGACCGATTTCTGCAATGAGAAAACAGAGAGTTGGTCAGGCAAACTCGGTGGGACCGATCGCTCATTTTGGTAAGAACAAAACGTTACGAAGGGAAACGGAGAGTTTGCATTGCGAACTCGGTGGGACCGATCACTCATTTTGGTGGGACCGAAACATTACGAAGGGAAGTAGAGAGTTTGCAATCCCATCTCGGTGAGAACGAGATCCCTATCGGTGAGACCGAACTGATTAGGGTTTCTAGCAGTGGCTATGTCAAAGGAACTCGGTGGCGCCGGATAGATCAAATCTGTGGGGCCGAGTTTGACTTTAGGTTTAGGACATATTTGGATTTGAGAAAGTGGTTGAGGGCTTTGGAGCACATCACTAAGCATTTTGAGCAAGTAGACCATTAAGCAACACCTCATCCCCTTTCAATAGTGTTGGATTTTTCCTATGGACTCAATGTGATCTTGGATCACTAAAATACAAATGAGGAGTCTTGGACTTTTGCCAATATTTGTCCTTAGCATTTTGAGGGGTCCTCATCTCTAGTCCATGCCATGCCAATCATTGACCTTTCTGAAATATTTAACTTGAATGGATATTAGTTCAATGAGCTATATGTTGTTATGAATTACCAAAACCACCCGGGGATTAGTTGCACTTTCATCATCAGATCAAGCCTGCCAGGCGTTCATAACGTCTGCATCAACTCTTGCAGCAGGTTTGTCGCCTAGTAGTGCATCCAAGACATAATTCTTCTGTGCAACGATGCGGATAATCCTCAAGTTATGGACCCAATCTGTGTAGTTGCTACCATCATCTTTCAACTTAGGTTTCTCTAGGAACACATTAAAATTCAAGGGAACGGTAGCAAGGGCCATTGATCTACAACATAGATTTGCAAAAAAACTATTAGGACTAAGTTCATGATAAATTTTAGTTCAAATAATCAAATTACTAATGAACTCCCACATAAAATCAATATCCCTCAAGTTGTCTAAGGGATACATGATTCAAATCAACTAACCCATGCCCGATCATTCACTACTGCAGGATGCTGCTAACGCGACACTACGATCAGAGACCCTTCGACGAAACTGTGTGTGATGCCATAATCGCAAACGGTGGTGTAAAAAAAACTGTCAAAAAAGGTGAAAAACGTTTACGATGGAGGATGCATCAAACACGGTTCAGATTTTAGTTGTGTGTGCGATGCAGGGCATACGGTCCAGCTCAATTAACCATTTGCGATGAGGAGGAACAAAAGAAACGGGTAGCTAGAAGAAGGTGTGTGCGATGTACAACATACGGTTCACTCGGATGAACTGTTTTTGATTAGGCAACACAAAAGAAACGGTCAGCCAGATCAAAGGTGTGTGCGATATATGACATGCGGTTCACTCGGATGAACTGTTTGCGTTGAGACATGAGAACAGAAACGGTTCAAATGAACAAGATGTGTGTGTGATACGAGGCAAACAGGTCTGTAATTGGAAACGTGTGCGAAGACCGATAACAACATTGCATTTATTACTGCTAACAAGCCGTGTGTGTTGTGAGCAAACGATTGCTGCTATACAATTGTGAGTGATTGATGAAAACATCATCGACGGGTTCCATTGTTTAGTCCGTGTGCGATGTGATTTTCTTTGTCCGCACAACATCTATGCTCTGTCTACAGAGCATCAACATATATACTTAAAAAGAAAGCATTGCATAACCAAATTAAGCATACAATTACACAAGTGACTACACACATAACATTTCCACACACCAAAGAAAGCAATTACATGCATACTAAAGTAGGAGAAATGAGGATCTAATCATCTACTTATTGTTGCGACGACGCTTGTCATTGCTCTGCTTTCGGCTGGATGCCTGGCCGTTTTGCGGAAGGAGGCACTTCCTCATGTCAACGATCCTCCTGTACATGTCGTAGCTCGGGTACGCCTCCTTGGCCTCGTACACGATGTGAGCTTTTTCGAGTTTCTCCATCAAGGCCGAGTGCCAGGCACGCTTGTCCTTGTTGCAGAAATCCTTCATGTCTCTGTAGTAGGGGTCGATGATGGCCTCGGCGAGGTGAACCAGTGAGTCCTTCTCATGCTCCTTGCTGCCCCAGATCTTGTATTGGCCCTGGATGTCGACAAGATTCTAGTAGGCGATGCCCAAATTCTCGAGCGCCTTTACATTGTTGGTGATGTCCACCGTTGCGAACATGTAGTGGGGGTTGTTGACAAACCTGGCGAAACACTCGCAAGGCCTTGTGGCCAGGCAGTAGTGGTAGACGAGGACGTGGTGGCACACGCACATCTAGGTGGCGGCGACCTTGGGACGAGACCCGACATGAGCGCGGGTGTACTCGAGGTCGAACCCGACCACCTTGTACTTCTCCGCGGCAAGCAACAACTCCATGATGTGTATGGTGTGCTCCACCCAGACCGGGTCGTTGGTGTACACCACCGAGGGGTCCATGAACCTTCTGTGTGGGTCCACCACGGCACGCATGGTGAACTGCCACTCGTCGTCGGCAGCCGCTCGGAGCGCCATTGGAGCCGCGCAGGATACCCTCTAAGAATTTCTTGTGGTGGGTGTGCTTATTGCAATGGTGGGGCGCGATCGAAAGGTTGAAGAGACACAACGGTAGGTTAAATGGCCGCTGTAATAAATGGGGGCCGGCCGGCCTGTAATCGTCATGTCTTGTCATGGCGTTCATAGCCGAGGATTCCAGTGCACGCTTGACAACACCGCACCGCATGCGTGGGCTCGAAGAAGCGCCAAATGGGTGATGAGGTCAAAGTTACACAGAAGGGTGATGATGGACACTCAAGTGCAATAATTAATTCTGCGCTCTATAGTGCACACGGTGGAAGAAACCAAATGTGTGCAATAATGTCGAAGATCGCAGTCGAGTTAGCTATACAGATCGTGTGCTGTGAGATCGACAAGGTAAACTGATTCCAGAATGTTTAATAAAATCTAAGACCATTGCATATTAAGGTCAAAATAGTGCTAGCAATATACGAGTCTCATACGATGCCATTTCAATGTTTGTACCACAAAAGCTCGAAATGTTACAAGGTTCAAATTCCAGAGTTATATGGCTCAAATTCGAAGATTACAAGGTTCAAACTGATATTAGAAACGAAATTCAGCTCATCAGCTGCAAACGCTCGCGCTGATCTGCTGAACATGGATATCAGAGAGGTTCAAACTAATATCACCGCTTCTAAGTCTGGTTTCAAAACCTCACAATTTTTGCAAAGGGGTCAGCCACTGAGAAGTCATGTATGGGGTTGACACAATGACTTCCGATTACTCTGTCATCTGAAGTTCCAAAATAAAATTCAGCATTTTTGGAGCCTACTCCATTCTGCCGCAGGCGCCGGCGCTGATCAACAAACCATTCATTTTTGCGAAATAAATGTACGAAAAACCTCATTTCCTTCAGCACCCTTGCTCCGAGAACAAAGAACCTGACGAATGTAATCTCCGGTAAGGTCCCTCGGTAGGAGTTCAAAGTAATTTCTGAGAGATGCAGATCCAGGCAGTCAACATGATTGTTATATTGTATCACCTTATCCACCACTGGGCCTAATCTTATCTGCAAAAGAAGAAAACGTGTTAGTGCCTACATGCAGTTTTGAACATTACTACATGCCTAGCTATTTGATTTGCAGGATTTGTAAAATGCACTAACATGCCATCTTCGATCTGACATGATTAACATGGGCATTTGATTACATTCTAGAAAAATGTAGCCTCCTTCACAAGAGGTTGGAGTGGATGAAAAGTTCCGTAAGAAAACTAGTGCAAATGAATCCAAAGGAGAAATTCTTATTGATTGTAAGCATATGGATCAAGCAACCAATATGGGGGGGGGCATGTATGTACTGAAATCCTCCAAAAGAACCTTCAGAAATCATAGTACATTGTTATTGTAAACTTGGAAAAAGGTGTCACAAATTGAACTCCCTTATGGTTAACATTTAACAGGAAAGGAACATCACCTCGATACATAGCTTCTCCAAGCACGGAAAGCATCTCAGGAAACTGACAATTTGCTCCAGGTCGAGGCCGATAGATTCTAGTGCCAAGACCTTCACTGTGTGCATTTTTGCGGTCAAGCTTGTCGGAATCATTTTCTGAATGACAGATGAACAAACATCTTCAATTATAAATAATGTTAATTTGTAGAAGGAGAGGTAGAAGGCGGCTGTTGTACCTGAACGGGTGTGGATCCAATAACAAGTTCAGAGTATTTGTCAGACGAGTAGCCCACCACTGTCAATTTTGGTGCAGAAATGACATTGATTCTTGTTGGACCTTCTTGATCAACTACAAGTAATCTCTCAAGTGCAGGTGTGTCCTCAATGACCATACCGTGGTACACATCTTGCGATGTCTTTGTGCTACACCAGCAACACACATAAATAGTCCGGAGAGTCATGGAGGTGATGTGGAAGGTACTCAACCCATTGATCGCCTGAAGACGAAGGTACTCGAGTGTAGTATAGCCACAGAGCAGGCGCTCCATGTCACCCTTTGAGAGGCAGACGACTACGAGCTCGAGGTGCTTCAGTCGTGGTAGAATAAGAGCGGGCGCGCCATTAAGGGGCGGGAAATGGCAGTTCCTGAACTTGGCGACGCGCAGCGTGGGCGTGAGGCAGAGTGCGGACATTGGCAGCGACCACATATGCCCGTCATCAAAAGTGTGCTCCTCGAACTGATCTAGGGCGGGGGATCGGAACCAGTCGTCAAGCTTGGCTCGGTCCTTGCCGTTGGAATGGAACTTTCCCATTCTAGGGCCTTTGGTTGGGCCAAGGTGACTGTTGAGGATCTTGGAGAACGCATCCAAGCTTTTGCGATAGCCATGGCAGAGCTCGTGGGTGTCGATGAGGTCGAGACGGCTGGAGTTCCATAGGGGGCGCCACCGTCGGGAAAGGAGGGTTGTCCGCGCCCCATATTTGATTGGGAGGAGGGAGATGATGACTTTTAACATATCATGGGGGAGGCTGCTGATGAAGTCTAGGCCTGCTGGAGTCGCTTGCGGTTCTAGCTCGCCTCGCCTCTGCTTGTTGGCAGCCCCGTTCTCCACCTCCGGAGTCTCCTTGTCAGCGGCGCTTTCTGATAGAAATGGGAGTACATGGAATATTTAGTTAAAATAGGGCAATAGGAAAGTGTATCGGTAACTAGAAGTTATTAGGTAGGAATATAGTAAGAAAAGGGAATAACAATTGGTTGCTTAAATACTACACAATTCATTTGACATTGCTGGGTAAGTCAACATGCAGATAGTTGAAAAGAAAACTTACTTGAACAAAGTTTGGACGGATGATTTTGTCGGGGAAGTTAGCATATATCTCATGACCAGGCCCTTTTATGTGCAGTGCAATTTTAGTGCCAGCTTTCAGTACATAAAACTTTGCAATTTCTTTCCAAAAGCCAGTGCCAAAATACGAGGCACCCTGTTCATCAAGTCTTACAGTAGCAATGATTGTAAATCCATGGTTTGTGTGCAGTATGACATCCGTGGAGCCTTGATCTATGTAAAGGGAAAAATTGTGCACTACATAATCTGTTGCATAACAAGGGATGTTCTACATAAAATGGTAGGATTGTTAAAGAAAATATGGTAACATGCAAATATGGGCCCAAATTGAAAGAACTGTACAACAGTTGAAATCGAAGGACAAAAATCTATAATTAAACAGATAGGGTAAACATGATATCATGGAAATATGAGAGTAATCGAAAGAACAATACATCATTAATTTGCCTAATATAGAAAGAAGAGGGGGAAAATCCCCTTTGACGTATATGGTGCATGTGGCACCTTTTATCCAAATGTAGCAATATTTAGAATATGTTGAGGAAAGTAGGCCATGCCAAATTTAGGGCGAGATTGAACATACTGCGCGCGTCCTCAAGTTATCTAGTACGGTGAGATGGAATCTCTGGCGGCGGTCGCAAAGTCCTGAAGTGTCGGCGCACTGTACATTCTATGAATGAAAGAAAACCCTCAAATCAGCTCGAATAAAAATGAATTCACGATGATTTCCGCCAGGTGATTAAAGGAGGCAGATGATTTGGGATAAGAGATGAGATAATATCTCATTAAATTAGTTACCTTATCGTCCATGAGAAAGAACCCTCAGTACGGCAGATTCCCCAACCGAGCGTAGCACGGGTCTACCGCGAGCAGCGTCGAGAAAGTCGATGGCGATAGGCGGCAGCAAGCGGAAGTGGCAAAATGCGGTGGGCTTTGCCAGCAGCCTGGCAGCGGCGGCAGGCGTCGAGCTAAGTGTTTACCGCCGTGATACGGTGGCATGTCATAGACGCGGAGGAGCTTGTGCATGTGTGAATGGGGAACGTACCGGAGGGGCCGAGGGGGTGGCGGATGGGGTGAGGGTTTTTGTGATGTGGGGATGGTGAGGGTTTTATTTTTTCTTTTTTGAATTGGGTGGTGAGGGTTTTCTGTCCCACAAAGAATTTTGGGGGCGACGGTTTGCTAAAGCGAACCGTGCGTGATTGACGCAGCAGGCAAAATGAAAGTCGTTGCACACAGTTCCAATTTTGGGAACCATGTGTGATTGACGTACTACCTCCATCCTGGTTTATTGGTCCCCCGTTGTAATTTTTACCAAAATTAGGCGAAATATTTAACATACTCAGACATTGATAATAAGCGTACACGTACATAAGCATAGTTCAACCATAAGTACATAGTTCAACCGTCATTAAGCATACTCAAGCATACATAGTTCGATCCATACCACATCTCATCTCACATGCCGCCGGCATGATCCTGAAGTTTCTCCAGGTACTCGGCGTACGCGCCGTGCGCCACCCTGCGAGAATACTTCTGCTTGAAAGAGCCAACGGCCCGTCCTCTTGCATGCGCCAGAACACTTAGATACGCGTCATGAAGCTTCAAGTTGCAAAATGTGCATCGATAGCCGCCGTTCCAGGTCCTAATACGCCTGTTATGCATTCCCACATAAAGCTCCCTCAGGATTTGCCTCTTGTACCTCCTCTGGCCATCTTCATCCTCGCTATCCACACCGTTAGATAGCACCTATACAAGTAGTAAAACAAATTTGGCATCAAATCAATGATTACATGCCGTGAAGTAGGATTAGGAATTTATGGCTATTTGTTTATACATATCTATGGTTCAATTTTTAAGCACACTCGTCTATGTACATGCCAATCTTGAAGAAAATAATGGCACAAACATATGTAGGTCATTCAAAATCAATTGTCAAGCCCTGGCTAGGAATCATGCGCACAGATGAAACAACTGATCACTTATCACCTGTACCATTCAAACAATCAATACACTACATGTATCTAACGAAACTTACTCCGATTTCATGGATTAGGAGAACATAATCATAGGATTTTTATTCCAAAAAGGGGGAGGCAGGAGTAACCAGAGAAACCCTATGATCTATTTGACACATAAATAGGTATGGATGAGTAACCAGCTGTCTGTCGTCATCGGAGTCATCGCTAGAGTGGTCGTCAGAGTCGTTGCTGGAGTGGTCGTTGGAGTCGGTGTGGAACTCCGCCTCTGGCTGTGGAAGCTCGACGCCGTCGACGATGTTAAGGTGCAGCGATAACTCGCCGGCGGTCATGGCAACCTCTGTCTCCATCTCCACGCCGTGCTCCGGTGCTTTAGTAGCCCCGGCGTCGCCACTCCCTCCGATGGGGCGCTTCGGCAGCATCCTCATATACTGACGGCTTTGAGGACTGAGAGCGGCATCGAGGATACAAGCAGAGAGAGATGATTGTGTGTGCGTAGCAAGGATGGGGGGTGCGGCCGCTCGGGTGCACCATTAATATGGAGTAGTGGGAGTTGTGGGAGAGAGGCGGGCGGCGGTCAAACCGATGGCTCGCTTCCCGGTGAGCCTGCGCACCAGACTGCTGGCATGCCTACCAAAGTTTCACACAGCTACTAGTACGCCTCCCGATGACACTGCATAGCGAGCACGCCTCCCTCAATTGACACACATGCACGCACGCCTCCCGTCTTCCTCGCGATGATCGCCGCATGCGCCCTGTCAACTCATGTTTCGCCGCACGCCATACGGAGCGGCGGGCGGCATGTATATTGTTTTTATATTTGGATGAATAATGCTGCCGCTTTATTGCTTAACTGAAGCATGGCAGTATCCATTGTTGGTCTAACGCTCACGGTTCGAATAAATAATCCATTTGGGATATTGGTTCCCAATTATTAACAATCTCCCGTCTGTAATTAGATAAATATTACATCAAAATGGTCTCAAATTTGACAAAAAAAGTACAATGCCACTTTATATTGGTGTCCATATGACAACACGATAAGTTTCATGAGCTTCAAATAAGTTTTGGATGTACTAGAACTTAAAAATCAAGATTCTCAATGTTTGAAATTTGTTGCATGGGGAGTAGACATGCACCCTGTGAGACACATGTGTTTTTGCAATCCATTTAGGTGCACTGTCACGTGTGCATGTAGCTCAAATTTGATTTTTTCACATTATACCCGTAGAAAATCAATCAATCAATGTACTAAAACGTCTTAATGATCTCTGTGATTTTTTTGAAATTAAAACGTCCCTCCTTTGGTAACATGTATGTTCACCACGGGATAATTAATTTAACATGCATCGTAGTTGCGGTGCATCCGCGGTGTGTGTGTGGGTGTGTGCGTCTAGGGGTGGCGGGTGGCTTGCAGTACACTACGAGTTGTGAGCCACCGTGTGGGTTGGCCGTTTTGTTAGGCAGGCTGGTGCCACATCAGAGTCGTGAAATCATTATTTAAAACATTACACAACCCTTTCATACATAAATGTTTTGGCCACATGCAGTCGATGGTTGTCCTACATGACAATCGATACTCGCGTGTGACGCTTTCTATGGGCCCACGAGGTCGTCGTCCATCACTTTTACGAACAGCCGGCAGTGAGGTTAATTTGACCAGCAAGGTATAATCTTTTTTGTTTGTGTTATGGTGGTGTATAGTACACGTCGAAGAGGTGGGAGGGGACTAGCATATATACTATACGTACGCGTCCGTGAACAAGTACACCTCACTTAGTGTTGGGACTTTTTGGTTACCGAGGCACGTGCCACATCAAAATTGTGAAATTGGTTATTCAAACATCACACAACACCTTTTTGGGCCACATCCATATCCTAGCTAGGACACTCATGTGTGACGCTTCCATCTGTGGGCCCACAAGGCCATCTTTGATGCACGCATGCATCACTTTGACCTACATCAAGAGAGGTTAATTAATTTCACCATGGATGAGGATTCTTTTGGGTTGTACATATATTACGGCAGGAGCATATAGTATGCGGTGAAGAGGGGGGAAGGGGACCATCATATGTACAACGCTTGATATGAACCTCGCTCTGTGTGGGTGCATGGTTTCGGTTTTTGAGGCATGTGGCACATCAAAGTTGTGAATTTTGGGTATTCAACATATATATGTTTGGCCCACATGCAAAGCGGTGGTGGTTGTCCTCTCGCACCCACTTAAGCGGTTATCAGCGATATCGATGCTTTCCATCTGTGTGCCCGCTTGGTCCATCACTACTTTTTGCCAGACAACAAGAGAGGTTAATTTGACTTAGGAGGAGATTATTATTTTTGCTCTGGGATGACATGCATGATACAGTTTGAGCACACGCACATGCATGTGTACGCATGAATCCCTCCCATCGAGTCGAAGTGGCTACTACAACGACACATCATGAACCGATCTCGCTCTGTGTGGGGAGCTAGTGTACGATTTTTGACACACGCGCCACATCAATGTTGTGTATTCAAACATGCATGCATGCATCACCTCCATACATATGCATGTAGTGGCTGCCTTCGAAGGATACACTCCATCGCGTGGTTATCGGCGACAAGCCTATATATTAAATGGGCCCGTGGACATCCATGATCACCTTGACCAACAACAAGATAGGTTACCATGTCGGATTCTTCATTTGGTTCGTGTTATCGTAGTATAGGTCATGGTGAGATTCAGACCTAATTAAGTTTGAGCGGATATACTATGCACGCATGCAGGCATGAATCCCCGTCGTTGGCTTGAAGTGTGGTGTAACATAGATATGCATCGTCAACTTAACCCTCACTCAGTGTGGGGATTTCTAGTTTGAAATCGCGGTGCCACATCAAAGTTGCTCTATTGTTACTCAAAAACACACCTCTCCATACATATGTTTGGGCCACACGCATGCAGTGATTGTCTTCGGGGACTAGCTACTTGCGTGATTATTGGCGAGCTAGCCCATCTCTGGGGTCACATGGATGGCCATCACTTTGACCAACAACAAGAGAGAGGTTGTACGACCAAGGTGGATTATTGTTGGTCCGTTTTACGATCCATCTTGGTGAGATATATGCCTCTCTGGCCCGCCGACTGAAAGTGTGTGTGTGTGTGTGTGGGGGTGCTACAAGCACTTTGCTAGGTGAACCTCGGTTGGGGGGCATGCATTCATAGCTTAGGATTCTCTTCGTGGCGACACGAGGGGTGGGGGTGGGCGGCTGCTAGCTACTTCGCACTTTGCTAGGTGAACCTCGGTTGGGGGGAGGGGGCATGCATTCATAGCTTAGGATTCCCTTCGTGCCAACACGAGGGGGGGCTGCTAGCTACTTCACACTTTGCTAGGTGAACCTCGGTTGGGGGGGCATGCATTCATAGCTTAGGATTCCCTTCGTGCCGACACGAGGGAGGGGTGGCTGCTAGCTACTTCGCACTTTGCTAGGGTGAACCTCGGTTGGGGGGGGGCATGCATTCATAGATTAGGATTCCCTTCGTGCCGACATGAGGGAGGGGGCTGCTAGCTACTTTGCACTATGCTAGGTGAACCTCGGTTGGGGGGGGGCATGCATTCGTAGCTTAGGAGTCTGTTCGTGCCGACATGATGGTGGGGGGGGGGGCTGCTAGCTACTTCGCACTTTGCTAGGTGAACCTCGGCTGGGGGGGGCATGCTATAAGTGCATCTAGTGCCACCCTTAGTTGGTTTAGGAGTATTGACGACAAACTTGGTTGAGGGACTAATGTGTTTGTGAGAATTGTAGGATAACATAGGTAGTAGTCCCATATTGATTCGGTTTACCTACCAGAGATGACCCCTAAAAATGTGTGAAGACATTGAAGACAGTGGTGGCCTGTGAAGATATTCACAGTGAAGATTATGACATGAGAAGACATTCACATGAAGACTATGGAGTGCGAAGACCTAGTTGTGTCGTAGTTTCCTTTTCTTCTTTTTTGAGTCATAGGAACCACCGCATCGTTAAGTGGGGTCCAAGTGAACAAAGTCAGAGTGACTGATGTGATGCTCAGCCAAATCCTATGTCTTGGAGCGAAGACACCGAGGGCAAATCTTATCCAGAGCTGGATGAGTCAGCTTTACTTGTAGCCCAAGTCAAACTGCCGCGTGTGTTTGAAATCTGACCGTTGGACACGTGTTAGTTCCTTAGTGACCCAGGGTCATTTCAGACAAATCAGGTCGGTTTGCCTCCTGGCTATAAATAGCCCACCCCCTACACCATAAATTGGTGGCTGCTCAGAGTTAGTGCACAACTTTTGTCGTTTGAGAGCAACCCAGCTCCAAAGCATTTGAGAGAGAGAGAGAGATCCTTGCGAGGACAAAGCCCAAAACACCCAGAGCCAAAGAGTGTTAGGCATCATTGAAGTCTTTTTGCCTGCGTGATCTGAAGACTCATTACACTTGAGGACTGTGAATCCTCCAGCCGGTTAGGCGTCACGTTCTGAGCATCCAAGAGCCATTGTGGATTTCCAGTGAATGAAGTCTGTGAAGGTTTGGAAGTCTATCTTGAAGACTTACTAGAGTGATTGGGCGAGGACTGTGTGTTCTTAGCTCAAGGGGAATAAGGTGAAGACGCGGTCTTCTGAGTTAAATCTCAGCCTCCCTAACTAGACGTACAGTTGCCACAACAACTGGAACTGGTCTACCAAATCCTTGTCCTCTCCGAGCAACTGGTTCTATCTTTCTCATCTCTTTACGTTACAGTTTGTCTTCGTGAAGTCATTGCCTGCTTGCATGATCTGATTGTCTTCACTGTGTGAAGGCTGTTGTTGTTTGGCTTCATTCTATCTTCCATCCTTATCCATACTACCTAGCTGCTAATAGTCTTCGTACTTTCACTTCATTGCTTACTTGACTATGGCTTGTCTAGTGTAGTCTACCTTCCGTTGCATATCAATAGGTTCATTTCTACTGTTTGTCTTCAAAGCCCCTGTGTCGTGAAGACTTTCATAAAAATTGCCTATTCACTCCCTCTCTAGTCGATAACTAGCACTTTCAATTGGTATCAGAGCAAGGTGCTCCCTTGTTCTGTGTGATTCGGTTTAACCACCTGGAGTTTTAGCTATGTCGACTGCAGGTATAATCAAGGTCTCTGCTGCATGCCCCGTCTTTGATGGCACTGATTACCCCTACTGGAAGAATAAGATGGGTAGGCATCTTGAAGCCATTGACGTCGACCTCTGGTATGTTGTCAAGAACAGCATTCCCAAGGTCGGTGAAGGTGTCACCGCTGCTGATGTCAAGAGGTTCATTCAACTGAACTCCACTGCCAAGAACATCATCTGTGGTCATCTGACCAAAGGACAGTATGGTCGTGTGAGTGCTCTGGAAATTGCAAAGCTAGTCTGGGACTGACTCTCCAAGGTCAACGAAGGTGTCTCAACCTAGAGAGACTCAAGGATTGATGTTCTTCGCAACCTCTTTAACCTCTTCAAGAGAAACGGCAATGAGAATGTCCAGCTCACGTTTGATCGCCTCACTGATATCACAAATGAGCTTCGCGCACTCGGCGCCACTGAGATCACCAAGCACAAAATCGTCAAGAAGCTCCTGAGATCACTTGACAACTCATTCGACACCCTAGCCCTGATGATTCAACAATGCCCTGACTTCAAGACTCTCGATCCATCTGACATACTTGAGAGGCTCAACACACATGAGTTCCAGTTATCTGAGAAGAGAGATATCTATGGTCCCAACTATGGCCGAACTCGTGCTTTGAAGGCAAAGGTTGTTTCCTCATCTAAAGAAGAATCTGACTGCAGCTCTGGGAATCCTGAAGACATTGGAAAGGAGCTTGATATGCTCGTGAAGAAGTTACAGAAGTTCACCAAGAAGAAAGGCTTCAGAAAGTCTTCAAGATCCAGCTCAAGAGATGATGAAGCTTCCACTCGTGACCACAAGAAGAGAACATGCCACAAATGCAAGAAACCTAGTCACTACATCTCTGAGTGTCCACAGTGGGACAACGAGACCAAGAAGAAGAAAAAGAAGAAGAAGAGCAAAGAATATGATTCTGATGACAACAACAAGAAGAAATCCCCAAAGTCTTTGTCAAAGTCTTCATCACACAAAAGAGCTCATCAAGCAAGGCTCATGCATTTGTTGGCAAGGAAATGGATTCAGAGGAGGAGTCCAATTCTGAGGAGGTGGAGGTGGAGTCTGAGGAGGAGTCCGATTCAGGCGTGGCAAGCCTGGCTCTAGCTTCAGCCTATGTCGCCAAGTCCATCTTCAGCACTGAAGACAATGGCCTCGTCACCAACGCTGATGCTAATGATGAGGGTGACTCTGCTCACACCTACTGCTTCATGGCACGAGGTGCCAAGGTAAACTCACGCAATGCTTACATTCAACCATCCAGTGAAGATGACTCTGAGTGTGAATCTAAACCTAGCTACAAAACACTTGCTAAAATTGCAACTGAACAACAAACAGCTGTGGAACGTATTCAAAAGTTGCTAGACAAAAGCGATGACCTGTTGGACGCGAAAATGACCCGAACTCAGTCCTTAATTGAAGACATTAAAAATCTTCATGTTAAGTACGAGGAACTTGAAAGTCGTCATGAAACGCTCTCAACTACTCATGAAAAGCTCTCCTATGATTATCTTCAAAGGAAGCAAGAGCTTGACAACTTGAGATCAGCTCATGAAGATCTTCAAAAAGAGAACGAGTCACTCCGCGCTCAACAGATCAGTTCCGCTCAGGAAGGGTTTGAATCATCGTGTCTAAAATGCCTTGAGCGTGATAATGCTGTCTCTATTGCTGAATGTTCTACTGTATATTGTTGCAATATCTTCAACTGCTGATGTGGTAACTAACCCCTCTGCTGAGGGTACCACTACTATTGCTGATGAGAAAGCCAAATTGAAGACATTGCTTGAAACAGGAATGTACAAAAGTCTCAAAAGGCATCAGACACTATGTGATGTCCTCAAGAAACAGATTCTGTACCGAAACCCTAGGAAAGAGGGTGTTGGGTTCGAGAGGAAAATGAATGTTGATGGTTCTTACTAGAAACCTGAGCAGAACCCCAAAACCACATGGGTTGCTGCAAAGGGACCCTCAGTGGATCCATCTACCTTATCTGGCTTCACTTGTGCTAACCCGATTATCATTGGTGAATCCTTTGATGCAAACTACAAACTGTATAAGAATCAGAATGGTGAAATGTTTGCCACGTATATTGGTACTAACTGCAGGAATTGACCACCTTTGAAGAAGATCTGGGTGCCCAAGAGTTCGCTAAAAAAATATACACTTCCGTGATGATACGTGTTTGTCATAGTAGGTCACGTTTTCTGCCATGCATGTACATCCATGACAAATTTATGACATAATGAAGATAGTCATACATGTGCTGTCGTAGAAGTGTTCCATGACATTACTGAAATTATCATCACGGAAGTGTCCACTTCCATGACGATAAATCGCGCGTCACAGAAGTGCTTTCGTCAAGGGTGACCGACATGTGGCATCCACCGTAATGGAACGCCGTTTAGCTATCGTGTCCGGTTTTGGATCCGATAACCCGTTAATAGCCTCGACCAATGGGAACTTTCCACGTGTAAAATCATCATTGGCTGGAGGAAACACGTGTCACCTCACCGTTGGGACAGATGTCATCCACTCATTGGACCCAAAGCGCCTATGATACGTCGACACGTGGCACGGCCCAACAGAGGCCCATATAGGTTAAAAAGGCTGGCCCAGTCAAAGGCCCATAGTACTTACTCAGGTACTAGTGGGCCAGCCCAATAACGGCCTGCTTAATAAAGGCCCATTTACGGCCCGAAGCCAGATCTGGCCCGTTGATTGTTCGCCAAATATTTGGGCCCATTTACGGCCCGTTGATGTATGTACTAAGCTTTTGGCCTCTTAAAGGCCCATGATATCAGCGGGCCAACTAAGGCCCGAGATATGTTTCGGTCTGGTAACTGCCCGTGATATAATTGGGTCCAAAAAGGCCCGCTCTACATTTTAGCCTGCTGAAGGCCCGTCGACGACTAATGAAAATTGGGGCCCAATATGCATTTCGGCCTGCTAAAGGCCCATGGTTTCATCTGGGCCGTAACCGGCCAGTACAATATTCAGCTTGTTCATGGCCCAACGCTACCTGGGCCAAACTAAGCGATGGGTCCACAAAAGGCCCAACTAAAATATAGGCCGGTGTAAGTTGTGGGCCTCGCGCAAAGTGTGAAGGGCCCAATCATTCGGGCCCAAGAAAGATGCAAGCCAGCCCAATTGTGGCCTGCTAAACACCAGGCCCGTTAGAGGCGAATGTTTCGGCCCGGTCGACTACGTCTGATTTTTTTCAGATAGCGAATAATGGCAGTAACTAGTAGGAATTAAGAACAAACCTACTCTATACAATAAAGAAATTATGGCATAGTAACTAAGAATAAACCTACACCATACAATAAAGGATTTATGGTATATTACATCCACTAGGCATCGAAGTTCGCCACCAGTGATCATAAAGTGCAACGAAGAAGCAGATTACAAAAACTGGGCACCATTGCAGCATAACAAGATAATACTGAACCGAGGCCACTTCCAAGACAACTCAAGAAAGGTTAGCCTTGCGTGGGAACTGCTGCACAAGCAGCTGAGCAAGGCTCTGAGACCGGCCTAGCATGTCGGTCATAGCTTCCAGGTGTAGCTGTTTAGCGATGAGGTTCTCGTTGGTGTTCTCCGCAATCTTTCTTAGAGATAGGACTTCAAGTCAAAGTTGAGTTGCAGAATGCCTTTCTGCTAGAACTTGCGACTGAAGAAGTCAAACTGATTCAGACAATGAATTCTGTGAGCTTGTCTGACTGCTAGTCTCAAGTAACTTGAACACTGCATCAAGACAAGACTTTGGGGTTGTCTCGCTATCTTCAAGATGTTTTGCCTTATTTGCTGCAATATATGTTGGGTTTGTCTCACAGCCTTCAGCAGACTTGTGCATGCCATCAGACATATCACCCTGAAACAAAGGTTTTGCATGTGTATAAACAAAGACGATATATGTGCTATCAATTCCATCCAATTTCAAATTAGAAAATAAAGAGTAAGTTCAAAATATCAATAGCATAATTTGGCATTGTTCATAATGTGGGGAGCTTCACCACACTACTGGATTACCATGTCAACATAACAAGCATAGATGAAGGGCAAAGAAAATCATTGCATCTATTTTGGTTAATGTGCATGGCATGTTGTTCATATCATCAGCCACATCAGTAAGATAAAACAGGAGATGACAAGGTGCAAACGTGGGCTGCTTCACCACACCTTTGGATTATAGATCCACAATAACAAGCATACATATAGGGATTATTGAGTAATGTGCATGGTATGAATAAGGAATTTGGTTTTACAAGTAAAACTTAGAACTTACGGTTCTTGGGAACATGCATTTTGGTAGAAACAACAAACTAAACAGTAGTAAACGATAGGGAGTATGAGCAAATTAAACAGCAGTTGAGGATAAAGGCTTTAGAAGGACTGGCTTACATTAACAGTTAACACCGGCTTTATAATGCCCTTCTCCATGTCAAGGGAAGGATAACTCAAGAATTTCAACACGTAATCTTCTTCATAAGCATTGCCTGTACTCTACATTTTGTAGAGAGTAATTATAGATATGATAATACTGGAAGGGATAGAGGATAATGAAAATAAGATGCATATTGATGCTACATCATCAACTACCAATCCCTGGAAGTACAAGCATTACGGGACAAAATGTACTGACAAGAGCAATGGGCTACACTTCTGCACTGGCATTGTTTGTGTATTCTACTTTTTGGTAAGATTACATATAGATCTGATCTTTTTTAGTAAATGGTGGGCGAGGGAGATAAGATGCAGAATGCTACACAATGAACCAATCCCTCTTCCCATAATACAAGAGTGTTTTGAACACTGGTGTCATGTACAAAACATTCTTATATTATGGGACGGAGGGAGTAGCTGTTAATGTAAGTACAGTGGACTGCAGAGCTAAACCTCTTCAAAAGCATTGGGTTGATTCTAAATTTATGTAAGAGTCCATACGGATCTTATAATGTCCACCAAATGGACGATAACGAGGATAACATGTGCAGTGATGCTACATAATCAAACAGCTATGAAAGTAAGTATGGTCATACAGGGAAAGAGGTACTCACAAGAGCAATGCAAATGCGGTATAGTTGCGAGATTCTGTGGTCCCTTGAGAATGAATGTTCTTACGCTAACAGTTTTCGACAAGTGAGACATTAAGGCAAATGTAGAAATGTAGTTCAAATTGTGATGTGATATCATAGATAGTACCTTACGCTGCAGCTGAGACCAATGTGTAACAAGATTATTCCATTCACCGTCGGATAAATGTAGCACCGGAGACTTTACAGAAATTTCGTTTAGAGGCTTGCCATCGAAGTTCGCTTGCCTCAGGTAGGAACGATACTTCATCAATGAGTGCTTGAAAAGCGCAACCAACCGTTGCTCGTCTTCACAATCCAGTTTGGTCCTCGCCTATTTAAAAGAATGAAATCTTGTGTCTTATGTTAGCAGAAACGTATGCAGTAATGACCATGAATAACATTAGTACATTACTTACCCGTAAGTTGCGGAGGAAGACTGGAAATTGTTCTGTGTCTGCAGTATAATCTTTCCATGAAGGAAAGATGCGCACAAAGTTCCTTACAACAATATAAGCTTTGTCTTCTAAATTGGGAAGAAATGGAACAGGGGTCCTATTTGCTACAATTGGGGCTCTCTCTGGTTCGAAAAGGGATTTGGCAACTGGATTTGGTGTACTCTTTGCTGGAATGGGGGTTTTGCATCGTAGAGCTGGTGCTATGTCAACTGGCATAATCATAATGTTTGCTGCAGTTGGGGTCTGCTGAGTTGGGGCATCAGAAATGACCAGTGTAGTAGGGCTAGAGTCTGCTAGAGTTGGGGTGTTTTGTGGGTCAGGTGATATTACAACTACACCTAATGGGCTATTTGATTTATCCGGTGCCACTTCCTCTTCCAAATACTTTGTTTGTGCTCCTCAACGATCAGCAATCGTCCTCTTCCTTTTCAACATCTTATACACAAGAGCAACATTTGAATGGATAAATATGGTATGATGGCAGATGGGATATGTACTAAAAATGGATAGGCAGGGCGTATTCACATAAACGATGTGTAAACTAAGCTAATGGTAGTTCAACAAAGTAGAAGCAATGCAAAGAATCAGTTGGAAGATATGTGTGAAAAATGTAACCTTGGAAAGTTAGAGCAAGCACCTTGATGGGTGAATAAGATAGGGCATCTTCCTCTGACTCCTCCACTAGGGAGCTACATTGACTTAGGTCTCCCTCTAGCTCAGAATCACGGTTAGGATCATATTCTGAGCATGAATCTGTAGGTGGAGAGCGTTTGCATTGCATTGCATCCAGACTTGATTTCAGTCCCTTAATGCCAAGTTTGACAGCCATGGTATTGTTCTGCTTTATTCTTTTCATGCACGCAAGATCATAATCATTATGATGCTGTTCAGAATCTGAGATTCATGAAAATATAAAAAGTAGTCAGATTCTCTATGGAATGCATTGCGGATTCAACTCGAAGAGTGTCTCCCTATAAACCCCTGCATATGCAAAGTTCACCCCCAACCGTGCTGACCAGACCACACACAGAAATACAAACCCCTTATGTCTCTATAACAGGTAGACACACATTTCAAAACTGAAGTAGGAACATTAGAATCATATGAAATTCGTATTTGAACAAATAAACTAAGGAATTATGAGTGGCATAATGTTTAGCTTCAAGAGTGGAGTGTTGGTAGTGCGACACAAAGCAAGTAGGCAGATTGTATTCCATGTAAAAGATCGAAGCCTATGTATAAGCTGGAAATGACACTTTCTTTCTATACAATGCAGTGTTCGTTGCCCACACATGATGGAAGAGATCACATAGAGAAATACTATTCACTCATGTCTAAGGTTGCAGTATTTAGAAACAGGATGGTCCACCCTGTAAGAATATTGACAACAAATATGACAAGGCAAGCATAGATGTAGTGAATCAATCATTTACTTGTGAGCTTACTAGGACAAGTATGCAGAATTGTAACCGCAGTAAGAGACCGTTCAAAATCTGAATCAAGAAGTTTGTCTAGCACTTATTGTTTGCAACTAATCGACATGAATAATTGGATATTATATCGAATGAGTAAGAAAGACAAGTAAAATTGTCAACAAACCTGGCTTGCAGTAGTAATCTGGGTCAATGTCACTACGACCAACAATCCAAAATGACTAGTGTCTGTTCCTAGGGCCGGAATTTTGAAAACCCTGTGAACTTTACAGGTACCAAAGATTACCTAAATACATCTGAACCATTAAGTGTAGGTAGCACTGAGCACACAACAAACCCTAATGACAGTCCTGCCTAATGAGTAATGAATCAATTAGAAAATGGGTGATGAGGAGTGGCTGCTGAGTGTTGAGGACTTATCTCAGGATAAATCGGGTTGGCTTAGTGGGTGCTGCATGCCTGAGCCCTGAACGGACTGGGAAGGTAGGCACGGCGGCGCGCCCGGGCAGCGGTGACGCTGTTGGGCGAGCGGCTCCTGACCTCCTGTTAGTCTGGCGTCTCCTCCTAGAGTCATGCCGTCCGGGGACGGCAAGTCGCCAAAGAAGGCAGTGTGACTGGAAATAGTAGAGATCGGCAGCGCGCAGCAGAACAGAGGGGAATCGGGGCCTGGGACGACCCAAAATCCCAGGGTGGGCCGGCCCACCGTGGGCACCCTATAGATATACACACCCGAGCGGCGAACATGCATTTTTGAAACTAATTTAGGAACATTTAGCTGACCAATTAAATGAATCTGTTTTAATAATATCAGATTCGTATTTGAACAACTAAGCTTGTTTAGCTTGATGGGTCGAGCGGTGCTATTATGACACGAAGCACGATTACGATCGTATAGTGATCATAAAAGGGGAAACCGGAGAAATGATATTTAGCAGCCATTGTTTGCTTCGAACTAAGAACTAAATTCTAAGAGCTGAAAAGAAAGTAGAGTAACCGAGTTAAGATCTATTTTCTGGTTGAGATCAAAAAGTTGAGGAGATATGAAGTACCACCTCTCTTGCCGCGCCGTGTAGGCATCGGGGGTGCGATAGCTGTCGGTGGCGTTGAAGTAGATCTGTGACGGTAGATGGGTGCATCAGGGGATAAGTCCCGTTGCGGTGGAAGAGAAGGTTGTCGGTGTCAAAACCGGCAGATCTCGGGTAGGGGGTCCCGAACTGTGCGTCTAAGGCGGATGGTAACAGGAGGCGGGGGACACAATGTTTACCCAGGTTCGGGCCCTCTCGATGGAGGTAATACCCTACTTCGCTTGATTGATCTTGATGATATGAGTATTACAAGAGTTGATCTACCACGAGATCGTAGAGGCTAAACCCTAGAAGCTAGCCTATGGTATGATTGTTGTTGTCCTACGGACTAAACCCTCCGGTTTATATAGACACCGGAGGGGGCTAGGGTTACACAGTCGGTTACAAGGGAGGAGATCTTCATATCCGTATTGCCAAGTTTGCCTTCCACGCCAAGGAGAGTCCCATCCGGACACGGGTCGAAGTCTTGAGTCTTGTATCTTCATAGTCCAACAGTCCGGCAGAAGTATATAGTCCGGCTGTCCGAGGACCCCCTAATCCAGGACTCCCTCAGTAGCCCCTGAACCAGGCTTCAATGACGATGAGTCCGGCGCGCAGATTGTCTTCGGCATTGCAAGGCGGGTTCCTCCTCCGAATACTCCGTAGAAGATTTTAAACACAAGGATAGTGTCCGCCTCTGTAAAACAAATTCCACATACCACCGTAGAGAGAATAATATTTCCACAAATCTAATCTGCCGACGCATCTTGCAGCATGACATCACACCACGGCCCGGTCGTTATTCGAACCGTTTTCACAACCAGCCACTGCACACATCGCGAGGCGGTTTCCTTGACACGTCTTGTCGAAGCAGAGATCGTGTCCCTTTTTTCACGGGATTCTCATCAATACGGGTATAGGTAACTCAATTGTGCCCGTTGGTATGACTCCTTGATTTAGGCAAGTCCCTAACGGCCACGCCGAGGACGCTTGATATTCATCCCCTTTATAAAGAGGCCTAGGCCTGTCTCCTTCCTCTCGCGCTCAATCGAATCCTCCCCCCACCTCGAGTTCCAACACCCAAGGTTCAGGCTAGGCGCTTCGGACCTACAATCATGTCCGGATCCAACCTTCAAGGTCGGTGGGTGCCCTCCTCCATCACAGAGGAGGACATAAAGAAGCTAAGAGAGGCTAGGTATTTGACCGAGGAAATCTCGTACAGGTTGCCTGCTCGAGGGCAGGTCATTCCCACTCCTGAACCTGGCGAGAGTGTCGTATTCATCTCCCACTTCCTCTAAGGGCTAGGTTTCAGCCTAGATCCCTTTGTCAGAGGGCTCATGTTCTACTACGGGCTTGATTTCCATGATCTGGATCCGGATCCCATCCTTCACATCTCGTCGTTCATCGTCGTGCGTGAAGCCTTCCTCCGCATTACCCCACACTCCGGCTTATGGCTCAAGACCTTTAATGTGAAGCCGAAGATGATTGAGGGGCGACATGTAGAGTGTGGAGGTGCCATAATAAGCAAAGGCGCCGATGTTCCATGGCCAAAGGGTTCCTTCCCGGAGGTGTCCAGTTTATGGCAACGGGAGTGGTTTTATATCACAGCTCCCCGGGGTACCAAGTGGGTAGCCGCCCCTGCCTTCCACTCGGGCCCCCCACCACAACTGGCGTCATGGGTCAATAAGGGGCTGGACTTGGGGCCAGTAAATGATGTGCCGACATTGCAGATTCGCATCTGAGACCTCCACCAGAGAGATGTTAGCCTTGTTAAGGTAATGCAAGTTATGCTAGTTCGTCGAGCCCTGCCTTGCAAACGTCGACCTCTCAGTATGTGGGAGTTCAACCCGGAAGGATCGCGAACTATTCAGCACTTCTTCGGCGTGACGCTCGAAGAGATGTACATATCGTTCTTCGGATCACAAATAGAGTGCCCGGACACCTCCGAGGATGCGGGTCTGAACTGCAATCGTCGAGACACTCAAGTAACTAGTTCCGTGGCCGAACACGTTGTCTTTTAATTTATCACAACATCATTCTGAAAAGTCGCCTTTTGACCAGGATTGGATAAAAAGGCGAAGATGATCAGGTGTCCGGCCCCCCTTCCCGAGGGCTCACCGGATCCTGTACTAGCCAGGATGCTTGAGCTTGAGCCTTATCAAGCGCCATTAGGGGAAGGTAAAGGGAGGAACAAAGAGGCCGAGGGCGAGCCTCACTCACTATTCGTCCAAACCGGGGGAATTAGTGCCTCCTCGAAGGAGGATAACCGGGGGGAAGAATCTAAAATTCCCTCTCCCCAGGGAAGGAAGAGGACTACCTCTGAAGACTTGGAAGTAATGGTCTCCAAGCGAGGGAAGAATCCTTTGTCGGAGGGTCCTACCCCGGAGGGCATCCTTACCGCACAGTACCCGCAAGGGGACCAACCCTCTACCAAGCTGTAAGTAAACGAAAGTACTTTTGAGTAAACATATCCTGCTTCGTTTCCGAGAACGATAACCGAAGCGTGCATCTTGTAGTTCGGATCGTAGCCCTTCTCGACAGAGTTTTTCTTCGGGGGATCTTCTTCTGGAGATGATGGAGAGCGAAACACCTCCTCGTGCCTCCCCGCCTCGTGAAGCGGGCGACCCTGAGGTGTCGCCACGGAGGATTTCTCCTGATCTGCCAAGGCCAGGGGGTAACCCTTCGCCCCCCCGAAGTCCGGAGTATTCGGCTCCTAAGGAGAGCCGCAGAAAGAGTCCGGAACCGTCCGTGTGCGATCAGACGCACTGATGAATCTTCTGGAGCAAGCGGCTGTCTCGGAAATGCATCGTGCTCTAATGGGAACGGTGGTTGAGAGGATTTCATCCACCGAAAGAGGGTTGCATGAAGCTTTTATGAGTCTGCTGAAAGGCTTTGAGGTACGTGAAATAGTATATGTTTTTGACGGTACCGCACACGCTAGGTGTGCCCTATGCAGATAGTAGTTTCGAGACTCGTTGCCGCCGAGAACGGCGGCAAACAGAGGATCATAGTCCTGTGTAATAATCAGGCCGCCTTCATGTGCAGGTGGTCGGAGGTCCGTGGCTAGCCGGATCGGTGAGTTTGCCGAGCTGAAGCGGCAACTTGATGCGGCAGATGCCGACATCGTGCTTGTAAACAAGCGGCTTGATGAGGCACAGGGTATGCATTTTCTCCGGTGATCAACACATGTTAATAGGAGCATGATGCTAGTATCTTTAATATGTTGTGACTGCAGATGGGGCTGCCGCCGTGGAGACCCTTCAGGCGGAACTTGCCCGAGCCAAGGAACAAACCAGGAAGAGTGATGCGGCCGCTCTAAAGGTGGTCAAAGAGCTGAGAGCCGAACAGGCTGCACATTGCCAAAGCAAGGATGAAATAACCAAGATGGCTGTTGAGTTGAAAGATGCCGCCGACCGTTACGAGCTTCTTGAAAAGGAAAATCGAACGAAGATGACGGACCTGGAGAAGGCCATGGTAGCGGCCAAGGACACCCGCTCTAAAATCAGAGCGGCAAAGGAGGAGCTGCGTCAGGCCAAGGATATCACGGCTGGGAAGCCCTTTTTGTCGTGGACGAAGTTCGGAGATCCTAAGTATGCCCCTCTTGATCAACTATGGAGTTCTGCAGACGCATACGTGGATTTGGCAGCAAGTGCTGCTGATGTGGCCGAGTTTTTCAAAGATCAAAAAGATCGAGAAGTGGAAAAGCTGTTCTGGTCACAGTTCAATGTTCCAGTGCGTCCGCTGCTGTTGAATGAGCGAATGGCTGAGTGGGCCGAGCTCCATAGGTTGTCCGGGCTTACCATGAGGTCTGTTGTGGATCATCTATGGCTGGAAGGGCCAAGGCATAATAGTTATTTTAATAGTGCAACAGTTCCTTGGTGCTGTACCGCGCATCGACGCTATGAAGAGGTCGGCGTGCATAGAGGGTGCACGGATGGCTCTTACCCGTGTCAAGACATACTGGGCAGAGATGGAGGCCACCTCTATTGCAACCCAGAGTTCGGCCGTGGGCCGTGTATCGGCCGAGCACTACTTTGAAGAAGTCCTTGAAGGTGCTCGTTTAATAGAGGCTCAGTGATTGAAGAATATTATGTTCTAGTGACATGTATTCCCATTGTAAGAACAATGTTTATTAAATTATAAAGGATGTGTTTATACTTTTGCTCGAAAGTATTATGATGCCTCTGTATGCCATTTATGTATATATGTATATAACCCGAAAGTTTGCGAAATGGCTTCAAATTTACGCATATAATGTGGGGGTGTTCGAAAAAAACGCGTGTTCACACTTGATCTAACGTCTTGGTCCATTAAGGAGGTGATAGCATAGCGAACGAGGCAATCGGACTATATTGCTTTAACACTTTCACTTAGCCATAGGAGTTTGACGATGGGACTACTATATAGCCCCTGGTACCTCCGCGCTCATCCGAATACGGGGCGCGTACATACATGACAGGGAAACGGCCCTTCGTTAATGCAGAGGAATCCCAAAGATTCCGCTAAGTAATCGAGTGGTTGACCAGTCTCGCGCTTTATCATGACAGTCAGTTTTCGGCTTTCTTTACTGAGGTGCTCATCCGGATGAACCAGGGCACAATCGCAGTAGTTCTTCCGGTGCCACCTTAGCCGATAGAGCGGAACGTAAGGTAGCAAAACACAGGAGCCGGGAAAACCCAACATTTGACCAAAGACATGATTCAGAGCTGATGCATATAAGGCCAAACTCGCGATGCCGAACACGCCCTAAGGTATTCGGTCTTTACAACATATGCCGGGCTGAATAACTCCCTTGATAATGATCCCTGAGTGTCCAGGTACGTGCATCGTTCTGACGTGGCGAAATGCCAATAACGTCAGCACCACTCACGGTTATACAGTATCCAGAGGATGTGAACAACAAGAGACAGTAAAAAAGGTTTACACAGGGTCTTAATCTGAAAAGAAACCTTTGAGCGGGTCCCTGTTGCACGTCTGAGCCTGTGTCTCCATTGAGCCGTATCCTGGAAGGGTGTAGCACGATTGTCGTCTGTAAAAGAGAAGAACTTAGGTGAAAGTTGTCGTGCGAAAAATTGGTTATTCTCGATAAACCATGAAAATTCAAGATAAGTAAAGTTGAGCCGAACTAGCCCTGTTTACATGCGGGAAGCCCCTGGTACCGCCTATGGGGGTATAACCATCAAACCAATCTAGGGTTTATCTAAGCTGTTATAGCTAGTAATGCGCCGGACTCGTCTAGCCGTGTCCGCGGTCTTGACGGTCGATCGTTTATTCTGGTTGGAGGGGCCGCTTAGTGTTCGGCTATTAAAGCCGTCGCACATTCTTCCGCGCGTAAGGAACGTTCAATATTTCCGCTAATTGTGATGATGCCACGTGGACCAGGCATCTTGAGCTTGAGAGAAGCGTAATGCGTTACTGCATTAAAACGAGCAAAAGCTGCTCTTCCGTGTAGTGCTTGATAGTCACTTCGGAATGGAGCGATGTCGAAGGTTAACTTTTCGCTTCGGAAGTTGTCGGGAGAACCGAATACAACCTCTAGTATTAGAGAGCCCGTGCTGCGGCCTTCGGGCCTGGTATTACTCCCTTGAAGGTAGTATTACCGTGGGCTCATTTTTGTCGGGTCTATCCCCATTTTTCGCATCGTGGTCTCGATATATCGATTAAGACTACTACCGCCGTCCATAAGGACTCGTGTGAGATGGTATCCGTTTATTATTGGGTCTAACATCAAGGCAGCCAATCCTTCGTGCCGGATGCATGTCAGGTGATCCCTGCGGTCAAAAGTGATCGGGCAGGCCAACCAGGGGTTGAACTTAGGGGTGACGGGCTCTATGTCGCGTGTGTCTCGGAGTGCATGTTTGCTTCTCCTCTTCGTCACGTGGATCATGTTCACTGTTTTGACCTCTGGTGGGAATTTTTTCTGTCCCCTGCTTTCTTTGGCGAGGCTCGTCCTCGTCTTCACTTGGTGTCTCCCTCCCTTGTGTTCGGGCGTTTAGCTTACCGACCTGCTTGAAGACCCAGCATTCTCTGTGGGTGTGATTTGCAGGTTTATCGGGGGTGCCATGAATCTGACATAGTTTGTCTAGAATCTTGTTTAGGCTGGACGGTCCATCTCTGCTTCCTTTCAAAGGTTTTTTTCGCTGACCCAGTCAAGAGCCCCTGAATCCGACATTTACCGCCGTGTTATCTGGGCTGTCTTCCTTATTTTGATGCTTGCTTTTACTGCGTCGTGGTTTCCCTTGCCATCCCTGACTTCGGATGTGCCTGGGTCGCTGGTGCTACTACGGGCTAGCCAGCTATCTTCACCCGCGCAAAAGCTGGTCATGAGGCTTGTCAGGGCTGCCATTGTTCTCGGTTTTTCTTGGCCGAGGTGTCTGGCGAGCCATTCGTCTCGGACGCTGTGTTTGAAAGCTGCTAAGGTTTCGGTGTCCGGGCAGTCGACGGTTTGGTTCTTCTTAGTGAGAAATCTGTTCCAAAGCTTTCGGGCTGACTCTCCGGGCTATTGAATTATATGACTTAAATCGTCTGCATCCGGAGGTCGGACATAGGTCCCTTGAAAATTAGCCCGAAAAGCATCCTCAAGCTCCTCCCAATTTCCAATTGAGTTTTCGGGGAGGCTTTTCAGCCAGTGCCGAGCTTTCAGCTTGAGGGGCAAGTACTTGATGGCGTCGAGATCATCTCTGCGAGCCATATGGATATGGAGGATAAAGTCCTCAATCCAGACCCCAGGGTCTGTGGTTCCGTTGTATGCCTCTATGTTCACTGGTTTGAATCTTTCTGGAAATTCGTGGTCCAGCACCTCATCGGTGAAACATAGGGGGTGTGCGGCACCCCTGTATTTGGATGTGTCATGGCATTCTGATGGTTGTAGTGTTCAGTTTTGGTTGTGTGCTGGAGCGCATTTCCTTGATCTGTAGATGGATCTGGTCGCACCGGTCTTCTGATGCAAGTCCTCACGTGAATCGTGTGCTGACTTATGTGCGGCCTTGTTATCCGTTCTATCGTGGCCACAACGTGGTTGATTCGACCGGTCGGCCATTTTATTTTTCGGCTGTGTGGGCTCTAAGGCCTCATCATCAAATTCAGGCAACAACTTGCACTTTGGATAGCTCTTTGTGTGGTAATTACCACCATACTTTTCTTCATTGTCGAGCACTTTGTTCCATCTACTGTTGAGCGTATTCTGCGCGGCCTTAAGTCTTTGCTTCTACTTCTTTAGACTCCTCGCGGTGGCGACAAGCCTTCTGCGGAGGTTCTCTTCTTCCAAGTGCCTTTCCAGGATGATGTGTGCATCCTCGTCCGGACTGTTTTCCTCTTCGGAGGGAGGTTGATGAGCTTTATCCTCGGCGTCGCCGTGTTCCGACAGTGGATCTGTACTATGTTTGCCGCCATCGGTTCATCCTGCTCTCGCCATTGGTCAATGTGGTCGCTGCTTCCTCCGGAGTCGATCGGGTGTTATTTTCTCTTATTTATTATCGCTGTTTTTGCCGAGGCGGGATTTGGAGCGGCACCTACGCCGACGCTTTGCTTGCTTCTCGAGGGAGCTATCCTTCACTGCATCCTTCCGTTCCTCGTCATTGTTTTCTTGGGGTGTATCCACCATGTATATGTCATGTGATGAAGTGGCTGTCCAGCGCCCTGTGGGCGATGGTTCCTGTTCCTCTCCTGCATTGTCGTCCATGTCGTCGATGTCTTCGGAGTCGAAATCGAGCATATCGGTTAAATCATCAACATTGGCTACTAAGTGGGTGGTGGGTGGGTCGTGAATTTCTTCGTCGTCCGTATCCCATTCTAGCCGGACATAGTCGGCCAAGGGTCTCCTGACAGGGAGAGAGACCTTAATGAATTTAGCACATTGCCAAAAGGCGAGTGCTGAAAGATATCCACGGAGGTAAACTCCATGATCAGCGCCCAATCAGATTTGATGGGCACGGATACAAGCGGCTCGGAGTCCGTGGCCGGGGACGATTCCAACGGTTCGGCAACATGGGTCTCGTAGGAGGTGAAGTCAATATTCAGCACTATCGCCACTAAGTGAGCGGCCTCCGTGGCGGGGTCCATCCACCCGTCCACAGATGGCGCGATTTGTTCCGGATTGAGGGCCAGAGTAGTTGCAGGTGTGATCTCCCGAACACAGTCCGACGGCAGAGCTAAATCATGCTCGTCATGATTGTGCGGCGCACCTGACATGGGCTCGAATCCGTCGAAGATCAAGTCTCCGTGGATGTCGGCAGTATAGTTCGAGTTTCCAAACCTGACCTGATGGCCAGGGGCGTAGCTATCCATCTGCTCAAAATGGCCAAGCGAGTTAGCCCACAATACGAAGCCGCCGAACACGAAGATCTGTCCAGGGAGGAAAACCTCACCCTGGATCGCATCGTTGCCGATGATCGAAGGAGCCATCAAGCCTTACGGTGACGGCACAGTGGAACTCTCAATGAAAGCACCAATGTTGGTGTCAAAACCGGCGGATCTCGGGTAGGGGGTCCCGAACTGTGCGTCTAAGGCGGATGGTAACAGGAGGCAGGGGACACGATGTTTACCTGGTTGGGCCCTCTCGATGGAGGTAATACCCTACTTCCGCTTGATTGATCTTGATGATATGATTATTACAAGAGTTGATCTACCACGAGATCGTAGAGGCTAAACCCTAGAAGCTAGCCTATGGTATGACTGTTGTTGTCCTACAGACTAAACCCTCCGGTTTATATAGACACCGGAGGGGGCTAGGGTTACACAGAGTCGGTTACAAGGGAGGAGATCTTCATATCCGTATTGCCAAGCTTGCCTTCCACGCCAAGGAGATTCCCATCCGGACACGAGTCGAAGTCTTGAGTCTTGTATCTTCATAGTCCAACAGTCCAGCAGAAGTATATAGTCTGGCCGTCCGAGGACCCCCTAATCCAGGACTCCCTCAAAGGTCGTGTGAGCGGCCCCGATAAAGAGGACGACGACGCCGATGAAGCGAGAGGACGTGATGCAAGGCTCTTGGTCCGTCACCGTGGATGAGAAACGTCCATCTCTAGCAGTGGACAACGCGGTCTTGGTAGGCGCTCCGGCATGGTGGAGGACGGTGGCGATGGATGTGGTGGAGGACGGCGACGATGGATGTGGTGGAGGACGGCGACGATGGATGGGGTGGCGAACGGAGGCTGGTGTGGGGATGGTGTTCTAGCGCGGACGGTGTATGAATGGGAAAATGGAGGAAGAGGTACGAGGAACCATTTTTTGGGACGCGCCTGTCTGAAATATGGGAAAGTTACGAACTTAGCCCCCGTTTAAAATTTGGACGTCTCGTCGGTTGGGGATACGACGGTAATCTCGCATCTCGCCAATATTTGCCCAGAGCGATTTCAGGCGAGGAGAGGGTGGTTGGCGCCCATGGTTGGCGCCCACAGTGTATGAACGGGGTTGACAGGTAGGGCGGTTGTGTCACGTCTGAGTGAAGTTACAAACCTGCCCCTATTGAAAATATTTGCCTACATCGATTTCGACCGAGTCGAGTTTGTTTTGCCGCCCACCGTGTATGAATGGGGAAATGGAGGGAGAAACAGAGGTCTTTCGGACGAGCTTGAATCAAATGTGTTTTGCCACCCATGTTTGGCGCCCACCGTGTCGGAATGGGCTCAGAGGCGGTCGTGTCACGTCTAATTGAAGTTACTATCCTACCCCTATTTAGAGCAGTGGAAATCGGGCCGATGGATTGTCCGTGTAATGGGTAGACAATAATTTCCATCTCCCAAACACTTGGCTTTGGGCAGCCGACGTGGGAGTGGACATTTTGCCGCTTCTTTCGAATTTTGGGACAATAAGCATCCACGTTTACCCTGGCAACTAAATTCGAATCCATTTTGTATTCCTATATGAATCTTTATAAATCATTCTATGTGTTTTTATATATCTTCAAAAGGACAACAAAGATGTATTCCACTGTCATATATGAATATGGTTTACAAATGCCGATACTCAAATTCAGAAGCTAGAATCCAGTTTAAGGTGAATTCGAATATTTGGAACACTTCATGTCCAACTCAAATGTCACACGCAGCATAATATGTACTCCCATTTAGATATGTACACAAGCTGTGTATCAAGATTCAAATACCGAGTCAATCAACCAAGAATGTAAACTAACAGACATATAAACACTTATATAGTATATGGATCAATAATATCAACTAACATACATAAGCCAGGCTGCTGTACTTTTCTTTGCTACAACAACATCCTTTTTTTAGCCAAGCTACTACAGCATCTTGGCCCTTTCCGATGCGTGCCACTTATGGTCCATATATACTACTATTATTGCTGAATGCACATTCAGCCCGATTGGCATATTTGTAGGTCCGCACAAAGAATCAAAATGAAATGTCTCCGAGTCTTATCAATTAATACAGACTTGTGCTCAAATAAAATTACAAACCAAAAAACAAAAAACAGTTATTACATGATCTCTAAAACAAATTGTTTGATTGATTACATGAACAAACAACACAAAGGTTATTCAACGATGGAAAGAACATTTCACCTATGATTTACCAAGTGGGAATTTAATTTCCTTTTTTCCTTCAGGACCTTAACAATGTGGTCAGTCTCAGCTTGCTTCGTTTTGAAATCCACCAAATATTTAATGGTTGTCTTGAGTACTGCTACTGATTGTGTTGTTAGCTTCCTCAACATGTCAACTTCATCTCTAAGTGCAGAAGAAGAATCTCTTTCTACCACTAGTTTAGCCTCTAGAGCATCGGCAGTTGGCAATTCATAATGCACGATTGGACCGGTGCCACTGCTGTGGGATGATACAACGTCCATGGGGACCTTGCTCTTTGATCTTGGGCTAACCTGTTTTGCCATTAAAGTTCAGATTGGATTCAGAAAAGATGAAGATAGCAAAACATCTCAACCGGGAGTTATAACAGCAAACCAGTTAAACAAACAAGGAATTAAAGAGTTTCAATTAGATGTTGAAAAGTAGTTATTAACATCATTGTAACCCGTTGTTGTAGCAACAAAGCAGTTAAACAAACAAGTAGCTATTTAAGTTCAGGCAAACAGGTAATTCTTAACAATAAGTATCAAACACATAGATAGGCGCAGTCTATAATAGGATTAACAGGCCATGGCATTATGTAATCAGTAGCAAACTAAATTAAGCCAAGCAACGTAATTGAACAATTTTGCAATAAGTGGCTAACTAAAATTCCGAGAAGCAGGTAACTGAACTTACGCTAGTTCTTTGTACAGGCACACTGCAACTTCATTTTCACTTACAAGGTTGTACGAAGGAGTCCATGGCATCAATTGCTTGGATACGCAGTCCCAATACTTCTTTCTTCACACACTGCATGTAAGTTGAATGGTTAATGTGGTAAGATGGTGCGTCCTTGATATGTTATATGAGGACATGTAGCCAGACTAGTTGTAGCCACACACATCACACTGGCTTTTACTGTATATTTCATGCGATTACTTTTAGCATATCGAGATCTAAGCAATCTACAATAGGATGAAAAGACTGGCATCCTTCACATTATTGACGAACTCAGTTAATAGAAACAAGCAATTCAACCATTCTGTGGGTAAATCAAAAGCCCAGTGGAATATTTTTCACTACCCTATCATACACGCAAAAAGGGGCGACGTCACCATAGGGGCTGGTATGGGCGGCCGCCTCAGGTGGCTCGAAAGTGTGCACCTAGTTTGAGTCGTCCAGGTTGGCCCAGGCTAGTTTTGTTCGTCCCAACGCACGAGCAGACAGTGTAAAAAATTAAGAAAAATGTTTAAATTCGGATAGGCCAATAACATAAGTGCAAGGCAGGCCCTATAGCAGGCTCGCGGCCCAAACGAGCGCCTCCCATATTGATCGACAGCAGGAAAAATCCCAATTCATCCGCTCCAGCCTCCAGTCTAGTTCGCTCCTAACCTAGCTGCCGCTGGACAGACCAACACAACAGTTCCACGCACCCTCGTTGGAGGGCGGTCGCCGGGCTTCAAGCGAACGGAGGGACAATAAGATGAAGATCCAACCCTGGGTGTAGCCTGCATGGGAGGCAGCGGCGGCAGCACGGGCATGGCATCGAGCTTACGCAAACGGACAGTCGCAGCTTGCAAGAGTAGCATGCGCAACAAGCAAGTACATCACAACCCTGATTATATCTAATTCAACTCTTCAATTTCTAGCCAATAGTTAAACCTCGCGGTGTTGTAAAACTGCTTGTATGTAGGGAATCTATGACAAAATGAATCCAATTTCTACTTATTTTATAACACCCCCAATCAATACTGAACTGACTGAATCTGATGTATCTAATCAAGTTTCCGGTGCAAACATTCAAGATCATGTTGTTCTTGAGCCTGAAGTGTCCAATGAACAGACTGCTAATGAAGGATTTGATGCAAACATTTTACATGCTCCTGGTGATGAACATATAGTGTCTAATGAGGCATCTAATGCAGGCATTTTGCAAGCTCCCATTGAAGGATTTAGTGTCTAATGATGATCTGCTATGTTGAGAGAGACATAGAGATTTGCAGGCATTGATGACAAGCAGATTATAGCGCATTTTCATGGCTTGAGGAAACGTCGAGGCCATCTACCAGAAAGTCCCCATATCATGACAACATAGCATAATTACTTTTCTAATCTGTTGTTTGAAACTATTGGCATACTTGTGCAGGATAGATATATTGATATGCAGTTTATGACCGCTTATAGGTGCAATTACACTTCGATATTTTCAGCCGAGAACGAATAATTCAAGCGGTGCATGCACCATGTTTGTAGTCCTTGTACACCATGTTGCATTTTGTGTTTTTTGGTGCTTGCGTCATTTAGTGTTTATAATCTAAAGTACTTTGGATCATTAGCTGGTTTTCAAAGTGCATGTAGCTTCACATTTCTCAAGTTATGTTGATATCCGGAGTGCAAGTGCCTTCATATTTTTTAAGTTAAATGTTTGCCCCTGGTAACTTGAATTCATGGATCCGCCACTGCACACAAATCATACATGAATGCGAGTACGGATTAAATGAAATGCAGGGACTTACACTAGCTCGTTGTACAGGCTCACTGCAGCTCTGCTTGTGCTTGGGATGTTCAATGTACAAGTCCATGTTACCACTTGCTTGGATGTGCAAGCCTTGTGCTCCTTGCATCCCCCTCTGCATTTTTGACATGGCGAATGGATGATCAAATAAGAGGAATCGACCTTGCTGTTGTACCGGAGGACAGATACTTACAAGGTTATACGGGTGTGCAGGATGTGTACCAGATCCCGTAGCGCCGTCATGCTTCGCTAAAAAATGGATTTGCTTGTTTCAGATGATATCTCCAGAAGAAATAAGAGTTAAAGTCAGAGCTGGATAGGCGTGTAAGCTAAGAGAGCAGTGAAAGGATATCCAAATATCATCGGAACAGTGCACAAGGGAGTGATGTGTGGATACCTAGTTCGGGCCGGCATTTGGGCATGCTCGCCTAGCTAGTGTGCGGGTCACTTTAGAGCCGTTGAGGGTGATGCGTCATGCTATTGGCCGCGCACGGATGCAGATCTTGAGTGGCAGCAGAGCGCTACGATGCGGTGGACGAGACCGTTGGTGAAGCCCCAGCGGCCTCGGGGGGCGGAGGCGCGACGATGTGCTCGGTGAAGTAGCCCCGGTGAGCTGGGAGACAGCGTCGGTGAAGCGCACCTGATGCGGTGGAAGTTGGTGTCTGTGAGGCACGTCGGTTGCGGCAGCCGACGTTGTCGGTGGACCACCCGGTGCAGTGGACGAGGGCGTAGATGAGGTAGCTCCGGTGTGGTGGTGAAGGGCGACCGTCGTCTTCGTCCGGCACAGAGGTGGGAAAGAGACGAGACGAGGGGCGATTCAAACTTTGCTTGGGTTGGCGGCGAATTAGGGATTTGAGCAATCTGGGCGCGGAAGGGGACGGTGGAGAAGGGAGATTTTGCAGGGCTGGAATTGGGGCCGCCAGATATTTCAATCCGAAATGTGGAAGCGCGAACTTATTTTGTCATCGTCCTTTTGGGGGGGGGGGGGAGGGAGGGGGTGGGTGGCTGGGTGCTAAGCGTCCGTCCGACACACGCGACCACCACGACACGACCCTGGTCTGCCTGGTGCACCTACATTTGAGAATGCAAACGAATCTTCTTTCATTTGCAAACGAATCTGTATGTATTACCATGCCCGTGTTTTCCTTGCAATAATTAGTCATTCGAAACAAGATACTATAAATTAATTAATGAGGAGTTATTTGGAAAAAAATCGAAACGGTATCCACGCTAACGTGGATTAGAGTGCGTGTCACATAATTAGTTATTTGAATTAGAGTGTGTGTCACATAGCGATCTCCAATTGTAACGTGGATTTTGCATTTCACTGTATCCACGCTACTTTTTAAATACAAATTCATATGTATATGATGAACACCATGGTAGTGAGAAAACTTTTGGATGGATTCAAACATATGACCTACAAAATAGCACAACAAATCGAGTCAATGTCAACTTTTCGAAACCTAGTATGGCACGAATTCAAAATAATTACCCATATACATGTTCCCTATTTCAAATCTTACAATGTACACCGAATTGAAACATCGATATTAAGTCTCATACTATCTACATTTAAATGTTGTTTTAGCCCCACCCCCTGCCACAAGACACGCTACATACTTCCTCAGACGGTCAATCTTCCTCTCCTAACCACCTTAGGAATCTATCGGTTTCCAACACACATCCATTCTTTCTCTCCATGTTTTGATCTCTAACTCTCTCAACTACACAACCCCCTTTTTCCACTCTATTACGAAATGTATTTACCTCACACACCCTCCACTGCACCCCATGCCGAGCTCTCTCTCTCTCTCTCTCTCTCTCTCTCCCTCCCTCTCCCTCTCACCCTCTCGCGCTAAATACATGCATTGCGTATCTAGCCCCCCAACCTCTCGTGCGCATGCACACACATTGTCTATCCTGGTCACTCCCTTGAGATTGTCTCACTCTTTCTTCCGCACGGTGGGCCACACTCGCTCAATCTCGCTCTCTTTATCTGAGTCTCATTTAACCTCGCTTTCTTTCACACACAAATGATATATCTCCCTGTTCGGCCTCGATCGACACACTCTATACTCTCTCACGCAGATTGTCTATCCAGGTCAGTCCATCGAAGCCGCCCCCACTCTTTCGACCTCATGGCGGGCCATGCTCGCTCTCTCTCCCCCCTCTCTCTCTCCATCCCTCTCTCTCTCCCTCTCTCTCTCACTCTCTCTCTATCTCTCTCTCTCTCTCTCTCTCTCTTTATGTCTCGATTGACCTCGCTCTGTCTTGGACAAAAACGATATATCACCATGTTTGAGCCCAATTCGACTTATTCACATTGCATACTCTCTCACGCACATTGTCTATCTAGGTCACTCTCTCCAACCCGTCTCACTCTTTCGATCGCACGACGACCCTATGTGATCGATTGACCTTGCTTCCTCCCACACACAAAATATATCTACACGTCTGTGACTGGATCATCTCCCAAGCTCTATCTTACAGCCCACACCCTTGCCAAAAGCTCAATCATAAAATATCTCTCCAGAGCATATATATTTGTTCAATGAATGTCGGACCACACTCACTTTGTCTCTCTATCTATATATGTCTCGATTGACCTCGATTTCTCACGCCGTATCTCCACACATTGAAGCTACCTCTCCATCCCTCGCAAAGCCGGAGCTATTTACATTGCGAGGGGCACTCCAACCTTGGATTAATTTGTGTAGGCATTTATTCCGGTCGGTTTAGATTATATTTTCGTAGCATTCGGCCCACAACTACTCGAAACACCGTTGCAACCCCCGCAACTCCCCTAGTTGATTTCCCGCTGGCTCGATCATCGCTCTCTCGCACGTCCTTTCTCGCCTTCAACGTCGCACGATGGTATTATTGCAAAACACTCTGTTGTTCTCTTTAATTATTATAAATAAGCTACAAAACTACACAACGATAGTCCACTTGGAATGGAACAAATTTCAACCAACAAATTAAAGTGCTACAAACTGCACACCAAGGGGCCCACATGTCATGAAACAAATTTGGAGCCATATACAAATTAAAAAATAAAGGAAGAGGATCAAACATGCGACCAGGGCCTTCAAGATGCACGTCAATAGGCAACATACGTAGAACAACAATGTTTGTTGTACCTCCCTTTGTTCACATAATATTTTTATACTACCACATCCTATTTAATGGATAACATGCAATATTATTTTTAGTACTATTCGCCTTCCCTTACTGGTGGGTTCCATGTGCTCTCTCTCTCGTCCCCTTCTGCGTTTAGACGCATGGGCAAACACGAAGAACTCGCGGGCGATGTTGCCGTTGATCATATCTGGACGCGTTCAGAAGTTACATCACCAGTTTGACGTGCTAGCAGCACTAGTCAGTGTGTACGTGCAATGCACGTTAATTTGGAAGTATATTAAGTCCATGCGGATATTAAGTAGGATATTATTTGCGTGTTATTATGTGATTAGCACTATTTTTGGCATGAAATTAACTGCACACTAAACGTGTTGAGCTCTCGACATTGAAGCAGTCTAGGTCGTTGGATGACAAGGAATACATGTGGCTTGATGATGTTTTATATTTAATTTGATACGGCTCTAGCAGAACATTCAATCGATCAAACCATAGATTTCGTTCAGTCTGACTCCGACTTTAAATTATACGATGATCAATCTAAAATAAACGGAAATGATAAACGTTCGGATTTTAAGCATGGCAATCCGAACGTTTTTCATGGCAAATTTAGATTACGCGGCAGTGGCGGGGGCGTCTTGCGGTGGGAAGCGGCTCCTCTGCCGTGCTATGTGTGTCGTCGGGCCACTGACCGACAGCGACGGTGGCGCCTTGCACCATTGTTGGCGTACTCCTGGACGTGGCTTAGCTTCAAGGAAGGCCAAAATGTTCTGGACTTCAGAGCGAGTCAACTGGCGGGAGGAGGCGACTGGTGTTGGTACAAGGAAGCATTCGACGACGGCCATCCATGCCGCTGACAGGGGAACTGGCATCCGCGCGGGGACAGGTGCTATCAACGGCGCGACGGAGACATTCGTGTGCACGGGCACCGCTGCGGCGCGCGTCGTCGGTCTGCAGCGGCGCATCGTTGGCAGGTGCCGGCACCGCACGGGCATGCGTCGATCCATGTGGCGCATACCGGCAGGTGCACGGGCGCGTGAAAGTCAGCGAGGACCTCGTGGAACCCCATGGCATAAAGCTCAATGATAATGTGCGGCTCCCAGCCCATCAATGCCATGGGGATGGGTGCTGGCGTAGTTGGGGAGACGTGAGCCGGAACGGGAGCAAGGACAGGTGCGGCGTCTTCCCGCAAGGCCAATTCAAGCTCGTCCCAAAGCGCCTTATGTTCTTGAGACTCCGGCTGGGTGTCTTCCTCAGGAAACTGGAAGACTAAGGGCAGACCATCGTGATGTAGCGTGGCGTACGTTTAGGCCAGGCTAGTTGGAGGTAGACGACAGGAGAATCGGAGAGGAAGAGAGAATATTGTAGCGATACCGGGTAGTGCCGGGTTGATTTTAATCTGCGGCGCCGGCGACATTAAGAGTGGGAGAAGTTGGGACGAAGGTGGGCGGCGGAGCCTGGTCAAAGGGCTCGCCTCCCGATGAGCTTGCACAACGGTCAGCTCACACGCCTCCCTGTTAGCCGGCGCAGCGGTCTGCTCGCACGCCTCCCGTTGACTCACACGCTTGCTCGGATGGCACCTGCCGATGAGAAGCGGGACTCGCGGCGGCACGTAAACGCCCACGGTTTCAATAGTGAAAGCGTTCGCCTTAACCTGACATGTCTTTGTTCCAAAATACCTTGGCTCTTCATTTGTGCAACTTGTCTCAAATTGAAGAAAAAAATTACGAAGTAATATTTGTGCCATATCAGGTGACCATGCTCAGTTTCAAGAATTTATGGTCACTTTTGGATTTTCTGAAATTTAAGATCCAGGATTCGAAACAATATCATAACCTGCATCATGCAATAAATTGTCAAGCCATACATCTGACCTATTGTATTTCTTAAGAAAGGATTTCGTCAAACATTTTGCTTAGTTAGACTTCAGACAAGTTATATATGCAGAGCAAAAGGATAATGCCTCCGTACGAGTGCATTGCCTGATATATTAACTCAAGGACTAGGCACGAACAAACGGGCTCAATTCTGTGCTCATCCTGGTGTAGTAGTAGTAGTACTAGACAATGCAGTTGACGGGTGACCTTGGCGAGCGGCGACCGAGGGAATTGAACCGTGCTCGGCACAGTAGGTAACGTTGTTTAGTTACCAAAGCATCCCTCCGTTTTTCATCGATAGTCATTATGGACCGGGGACATGAGGGGAATTTCCTAGGGCTGGAATTCTGGCCGCCAGATATTTTGACTCGAAACGCGGAGGCTCGACTGGTTGGGATTGGCTAATGTGCGTACCACGCACACCACCAGAAGGACACGAGCCCAGTTTTTTTAGGATCAACATGAGCCAAGGTCTGGCTGGTACGCCGTTGGGTCCTACCATTCGAGAATACGAAAGGAACCTTTTAAATTGCCGAATGAATCTATGTGTATTACAATGCCTGTATTTTCCTTGCAAATACTAATCTCAATGTGGTAATTGATTTATGATGAGTTGTTGAATTAGAGTGAGTTTGTGATATAGTGATCTCAACGTGGATTTCACATTTCATGGTATCCCTGGTAAGTTTTTCAATGCAAATTCAAATTTAAAAGATGAACAATATGGAGGTGAGAAAACTTTGTATGTATCAAGCATATAACCACACACACACACACACACACACACACCCACACACGAACACAACAACAATCCAATAAGTATAGTGCATCTATTTTTCCAAACCATGCATATATGACACAAATTCAAAAATACTCCTTCTGTTCCTAAATATTAGTCTTTTAGAGATTTCAACAAGCGACTACATATGGAGCAAAATGAGTGGATCTACACTCTAAAATATGTCTATATACATCCGTATGTGCCAGTCCACTTGAAATCTCTAAAAAGACTAATATTTAGGAACGAAGGGAGTAAAATGTAAGACATGCATGGTCCTCAATTCAATATTTAAAACAAACATGAAACTGAAACATGAATATTAACTCTAGTACTACAAAGACATGCAAATGTTGTGTTTAATTAGGCGGAGCTATGATTGTCGGGGGTCACCCCCTCGACCTTAGATAAAATTGTGAAGCTCTATTTAGGGCTGTTTAGATTCTATTTGTCCCCACCCTCCCAACCACCGATTGGTTGTGCACCCCCACCCCTCCTCCCCGGGAGAATATCATGTGCCCCCATACCTTAGATGCTATATGTTGATACGAGTTGCTTGGAGCTTGTAGATCTGAGATATAGCAGCTCACATGATGTCTCAATATTTTTACAGGAAACCTTGATGACTTTGAGAATTGCACACAATTTGTACAAAAACTACTCAGATGCCCTTCGGATCCCATATCCAACGACCTCGAAGTTCGTATCACCGTAGCATCTAAGATGAAGGAGGACATCATATTCTCCTGTATGTAAGAATATCATGTGCTACCACACCTTAGATGCTTTGGTGATACAAGCTCTTCGGAGCCGTTGGATTTGTGACCCAACACCTCCTCGGTGGTTCAAATGGTTTTTTGCAGAAAAGCCCCCAAAGAGTTTGGCCACTCCTTACAAGCACAAAGACTGGTCAGATGCCATTGGATCTCAGATCAAACGACCTCGAAGCTCGTATCATCGTAGCATCCAAGCTGCGAGAGCACCTTATGTTTTCTCGCATGGTAGGATATGAGGTGCTCCCGCACCGTAGATTCTGTGGTGATACGAGTTCACGGAGATCTAACCGCCCACAGTAGGAGGTTTGAATGTTTTTTCAATACACGGTTGAGAAAGTTTGGGAATTGCGTAGAAAGTACAAGTACTACGCATGTGCCATCTGATCACTGATCATACGACCTAGATGCTCATACCACCTTAGCGGTTAATTAAGCTACGGGGAGCACCTAATATGAGCAACTGGGAGCTGTTGGATCCAAGATACAGCGGCACACACGAGGCCTGAATGTTTTATTTGCAAAAAAACCTTTGGAGAGTTTGGAAATTGCACATAATTACAAAGACTACTCCCAAGCCATTGGATCTCACTTCCAACGGTGTAAAAACTCGTATCACCATAGCATCTTAGCTGCGGGGTGGATGTGATATTCTATGCTGCTGTCATTTTTGTTCGTAAACTTGCAAAATACGTGTAACTTGTGTCGTTACTTGTCTAACGCGCAAAGTGTTTGTTCAAAAAAACCATCCTACACTGAAATATCGGAACAACACACGGGGGTCCCACTTGTCATTAATCAAATTTGGACCTAAAACTAACAAATCTGAAAGACGAGATTCGAACGGGCAACCTAGACTACAAAGCGTAAGTTGATAGCCTGATACAACAATGGTTGTTGGCTTTGTCCCATAACTTGATTTTATACAGTATTACGTTGAGTTGAGTAGAGGGAGTGCCTCGTCAACACGTGCATGACTATTGAGTCACTTACTGGTGGGTCCCAGGTCTGCAATCTCTCTCTTCTCTCCATCGTCTAACCTTTGCACGGGCACACACGAAGAGCTGCGCTAGCTTGCCATGGTGTTATTACAACTAAAAAAAGCTTGGAAAATAGAAGAATGGCCTAGAACAAGAGACGTTGTGGCTGGTCGAGACGGAGCTAACCACACCTATCCTCCGTGCCATGTTAGCATGATGAAGCTGTGTGGCTAGTGGGGTGTTTTCGACCGACTGGCTGGGTCCCGAGGTCGAACCATAGGTACTACGCCTAATACAGTAAATTTTTACACGCACATTTTCCTCCGTGCCGAGACATGGCACACCCTACCGCGCGGTTTCGGGGTCCTCCCGGGTGGTGCACGGATATATTCTTCCTGACGTGGGACGCCCTACCGCGCATTTTTTCCAAAGCAAGTAAATGATTCGTCAAATCACGAAAGACCACCTTTCCCACCGAGTACATCAGTGAAGCACGGTGGCTAGCTAGTTGGGCTAGTTCGACCGATTAGCTAGGCCGCTGCCACATTTGTTTTCACCCCTTTTTTATCTACTTGCCGGCAGGTAAGTTTAAATATCCACCGCGGCGTTGCTCTGGTGTTTGAGTGCGGCAGGATTTTTAATTTTTTGATTGACGGGAGCAGGCGCGACAGGATTTTTAATGTTTTGATTGACGGGAGCAGGCGAGGCAGCAATTAGTCACGATGACTCCGCCTATAAAAACCAGTGCTCCCTGATGTGAGAAGTCGTCGACTGGTGTTTTACCATGGTGAAAATCAAAAGATTCCCCGCTCCTCGGCTGGCTCCCTCTGCCTTCCCGTAGGTTGCATTGCCTTTCAGCCGTTTCGCCCCCTGCATCACCAACATCGTGCGCCTCGAGAAGCAGAGGGACTTCGGTGGTGTTTAGGCGCCCTCTGCATGGGCATGTCCATGTCTCGGTGCAATATGACCGTTGGATCAAACTCAGATGGAGCAGATCAACCACTGTAGCACAAAGCGTGTGGGTGTGTTTGGTTGCGTTCTCATCTCAATACAGTTGTTTCCTCTTCGTGTATTTGTGTTAACCTACTAGTGTGGACTCATGCACCCTTCATGCAATCTGCCAAACACCCAAAAGTGGGTCGAGAAGGGAACTTTTGCTCCCATCTCGTGCACCCTTCATACACCCGGCCTAACACTATTCGTGCTTCATATGGTTCATGTTTCATGGAGTACTATAGCACCGTACTCTCCGTGCGCTGTAGACCTAGTTTTGTTAACATTGATCTCACCGTTCATTCTCGACCGGACAGTCGAGAAAGCGGTAATATGTTACTACATTACTGTTCATATAGTTGACATGCACACAACATCATTTGTTGTCGTCATATCTTACTACACTAGCGACAAGATTATGTAGTACTGGCGTATGAACCACTGCACATGCCTAGTAGTAGGAGCGCTGTGTATGTTCAAGTGGCTGCCGTGTTTCGCACTCCTACGTCGTAAGAGTGGAAGCGCTTGTTGTAATCATTTTTTTCCAGAAAAACAGTGGACATGCTCTACCGTGCGGATCCTCCTCCAGCCATGCACTAAATTACTCACTTTCGCCGACGTGTGGGACAGCCAGCATTAGGGTCCACCAGCCATGCACTAAATTACTCTGTAGTAGAGTCAGTAGACTACCCCGATCGAAGCGCCGCAGTAATGCCCAATGAACTGTCAAATCACAAACCCCCCCTCCTTTCCAGCAGTAAGTTGGACAGACGAAGCAACCTTCATTTCACTCTTCTCTCTCAGCTTCCTCTCTACCCAACTCGCTGCTCCCTCATCTTGTTCCTCATTTCTTCAAGAAAACCCTGACCTGCTTATGCCATTGTTCTTCTCTCCCAAAGAAGGAAAGGTGAGCACATCAATGGTGTTGATTCTGGCCGCCCGGTCTTGCAACCCCGAGACTGATCCTATAACTCCCTCTCTTTTCTTCTTTTGGGTTTGTGATTATGGTTTCTTTTCTTTTATTTCTATTTGACAGTTTCTTGATGGATGCTGGAGCACCGGCCGAAGTGATGTCTATGGCTCTGGCAAAAACAGTCAAGGCTCATAGTACGAAGAAGCGCAAGCACCCCGCCGAGACTACCGCAGACAAGCTCAAAGCCATCGCCCTATCCAAGCCCCCCTCTCCGGGATCCCTCATTAAGCAAGTCCAGGTAATATCTCTTCTTGATGTTCTTTTTCTCAATCTTTATCGTGTTTTTTCATCTAACACGCAGTACTAGTACTAGTAGTACAACTTTCCGGGTGATCTTGCATGTGATTTTTGTGTGCCAAATGACAGTTCTAAATTCCTATTTTGACCAGAACATGCGAGAGGTTGACACTGATTTCTTATAGATTACTTTCAACTAGTCCCTCTGTCCCAAATTTCTTGTCTTAGATTTTTCTAGATACAGATGTATCTAATACTAAAATGTGACTTGATACATCCGTATCTAGATAAATCTAAGACAAGAATTTTGGGACGGATGCATTACTTCATGAACATCAATGCTACCTTTGAAGATGGTATATTTGCCTCAGTAACTTGTGTTATGGATATTGCAAGTAATCCCTCTGCTCTCATGCCTTTGAAGACATGTTCTAGTGTCTTTGTTCACTCATTTCTGTGCGTATATGTAGTCATATATGGAGTATAATATCAAAAATCATCTTATATTTCTGAATGGAGGTAGTAATAAAATATGGTTTCTGTTTGAATTAGAACCAGGTCCACGGTGGAGATGAAGTTCTCAAAGTCGTGCCTTGTGAACTGGAAGACCTGAGGATGAGTTCTACTGCTAAACTATCCAGCTGCTGTGTCCTTGTCGCCACGTGTCATGAACTAGTGTTTTCCTGTAGCATTGTTGTCAGGCGTGTTCTCGAGGCTGTACTTGACCACAACAATTTCCTGGCCGTGCCTTCGATTACGAAGGGTGTGGTTCTTAAAGCTTCCCAACAAATCTGATGCGGCCTGTCTTCACGATCATGTTTATGAGTGGAAAGACCACTCTGTTAGGTTCTCCAAGGTTGACGAGATGGTGATGGTGCATGTAGACATCTCTCACGAGGTCCATGGCCTAGTAAGTTATGCGGGGTTCATCCCATAGGTCGGTGGAAAGAAATAGTCTGCAGAGTTTAATTAGTGCAACGTTGCTTGTTTGTAGTAAGTACTATTGTTCAGTACTTGATTTTTGTTTGTGAACCCTGTATTGTTTATTAGTACTGCCGCTTTTGGTGTGCGGTCAGTCCTGAGAACGGTCTATGTCAATGTCTGTCCACTCAATTCAGTATGTATATTTTGAAGTATCCAGATCAACTTTTTTGTGAGGACGGTTTATCATTTATGGTTACACTCCAATATCTGTATGCATTGCAGGGTTTATCGCACCCACCAGGATTTCCAGTCCCATGGATGTTCGGTCCATACGATTTGTCACGACCTTTGACTGTCCTGCTTAGGGAGTAGGCGGGCCCCGCATGCCACCCGTAGTTGGACAATCAATCTTACATTTAGTACTTCAACATAGTGATTTCCTGGTAAGGATTCACTCGTGTCACATCAAGTAAATCTTATTGATTTACTGTCTAAATCTTATTGATTTAATGTCATGTTTACTTTCTTTTCCTGCAATTTTACGATGCAGGTTTTGCCTTGTGACATTCATCACAGAATAAACCGTTTGGTTTTCTCTACGATGGCTATTTTCGCAGGTTTCACTTCTTATGCCGTGTCAATAACGAAGGCACTGTCCATCACTTATATTACTGGAAAAAATTGGATCAGTCTGTTGTCTGAGTACAAGCTGAATCCCTATGATGAACTGCAGTTTGGTTTAACAAAAACGCCACAATTAGTCCTTCTCGCGTTTAAAAGAAATGATGAAAAAACTGGACCACGGTCATGAAGCCTAGTCAAGTTAGAAAGCTGATCATAGCAGACCAGACACGATTGCCGCTGTCTCGCACATCGGTACCACTTTCAGATACAGATCGAGCACCGGCAGTTGCTCTAGCACTGACAGCGGCAGCATCTCAGTCTGATCCAGCTGAGGATTGGGCACAAACGTCGTCAGCGGATTAGGCTGATCTACCGGAGGATTGGGCATCGACACCGGCACCTGCTCCGGCACCGGTGTCGGCGTTCTGGGAACGGGGGTCCCCAGCCTTGCCTGCCCGCGGCCCACGACGTGGCTATGCTGGCAGGCCGAATGGCCATCCTCATCGACAAGGCGTTCAAGACCCTCGCGAGGGGCCAAGCCTCGCGGGGTGGACGACGCAAGACCTCCTCCGGAGCGGCCTCGTCAGGCAGGCTCATGAGGAGCGGAGATATCAAGGCAGGGCAAACCTCGCGAGGCTCTCGTGATGTGAGCCATGACGATCAACACCAGGCGGGCGCCAGCGCGCGCAGCGTCCTTGTTTCCTCTTTGGTGCCAAGGGGGCAATCGCAGGCGCGGAGTACCGAGGGATCAGGCAAAGGTTTCCATATCAGTGCAACGAGACCGAAGACCAGCAGGACGGCAAGACGGAGGTCACCATGGAGCCCAAGACAGCGTCCCCACCAGAGCCTTTTGCAGGCGAAGACCACTTTTGTCAGGATAGCTTGTACTAGCTGTCCCCTTTCAAATTTGCCCGCCGTTGTTGGCTCCCTTCCCGCTCAATATTTGGGGAGAGGACCAGGGCACCCTCGATCCCGTCTGAGTCCCTCCTCGCTACGACGGCACCCTCGATCCCGCGGAGTTCCTGCAGCTCTACGAGCTGAGCATCGAAGCAGCCAACGGCGACGAGAAGGTCATGGCGAACTGGTTTCCCATGGCTGTCAAGGATGGTGCCCGTTCCTGGTTCCTGAACCTGCCGTAAGGCTCGATCTCCTCCTGGGACGAGATGCGCGACTGCTTCATCGCCAACTTCCAGGGCACCCGCGACCGCCCGCCGGTCGCGGACGACCTGCGCCACATGAAGCAACAACCAGGAGAGACCCTCCAGAAGGACATCTAGTGCTCAACTACACCCGCCTCAAGATCCCCAAGGTGATAGATGAGGCCATCATCTCTGCGTTATCTGATGGCGTCCGCGACATCAAGATGAAGGAAGAGCTCGCTATCCACGAGGAGATGTGCACATCTCAGGAGCTGTTCAACCTGGCAACCAAGTGCGCAAGAGCTAAGGAGGGGCGCCTTTCCCTCCTCGAGCTGCCAGCAGCGGGCGCAGAGGAGAAGAAGGCCAAGGCCAAGGACGTGAAGCGCAAGGAAGCAATAGTGCTCACAGTGGAGCCCGACACCAAGCAAGGTAGAGATCAGCCCGAGTCATCCAAGAATAGCCGGCCGTTTTGCGCCTTCCACAACCTGAACACCCACAACACCAGTGACTGTCAAGAGCTCAGAGCCATTCGCGAAGGACGCTACGGCTGACGCCCCGAAAGCAGCGACCGGGGCTACGACCAAGGAGGGGGACGTGGTGGCGGACGCTGGGACGCCCGTGGCCCACTCCAGGAGTGGCGTGACCGACCTCGTGAGGACCGCTGGCAGGATCATCCTCGCGAGGGCGCCTGGAGAGACCAGCTTCGCGAGGACCGTCCTCAGGGCAACGTCGGTCTTCCCCCACTGCCGCCACCGCCAAGAAGGAACGACGACCACCATGAAGACGAGGGGGTTGGGGGCTTTCAAGAGCCGCGTTCTATTGCTTGCATCTTGGGCGGAGCCCAGGCCCCAGCCTCGTAGCGTATCTTCAAGAAGTTTGCTCGTGAAGTAAATGCAGTCCTCCCCAAGCTTGAGTCCACACGCCCACTCAGATGGTCCAAGTGCCCCATCACGTTCAACTCGGCAGATCAGCTCAAGTGCGCGGCTACCGTTGGCACCCTCCCGATGCTGTGCTCCCCAGTCATCAGTAATGTGGAAGTTACCAAGACCCTCATCGACGGCGGCGCAGGGCTCAACGTCCTGTCCGTCGATACGTTCGACAACCTCCAAGTCCCAAATGACCAGATTCAGCCTACCAAGCCTTTCTTAGGAGTGATCGACGGTTCCACCATGCCGATAGGGCAGGTTTGCCTCCCTGTCACCTTTAGAGAACGCAAGAATGACCGCACCAAGCTCATCGACTTGGTATCCAGCCCTGGCCAAGTTCATGGCCGTCACCCACCACGGCTACAACGTCCTCAAGATGCCGGGAAGTGGTGGAATCATCACGGTCCCATGCGAAGAGAGAGATGCGGTGTGCTCCCTCGAGTGCGCCTTCCAAGCTGCAGCAATCGACGACCCCGACATCAAAAGTGAGGGCCCTCCAGAGGCCATCCCCAAGAAGAAGAAGCTGCGCCGAGCCAGACCTCAGGAGGGTGGCGTCGCGGCTGGAACCTCATCAGGATCAGCGCTCGCTCCAGGGGCACCTCCCTCTATCGCATAGGAAGGTGCGCCCAACGCCCTCCTTGGGCAGGGATCGGCGGCTCTCTTCTGGAGGGCCTCAGACCTTGCCAACATCACAAGGGAGGTGCTTGGGCACCACTTGGAGGCGTGTTTCGCAGCATGTTTCCCTCAGGAGAACACAGGGCAAGGAGCGCCCACCGCTCAGGAGTTCATCACCAAGACCACTCAGGAATTGCAAGACGCAAGGGCCATGCACGGAGACCGCCGCTCACGAGGCGCAGCTCCCCATCCAGGCGAGGATGCCGGGCTGCGCGTCTGCATCGATGTTCCAGGGCTCAACAGGGCAGCTTCTCAGGAGCTCTTCTGGCCTTCGCGCGTGGGGCGCTGCGAGGGTCCACCAGACAGCTACGTTCGCATGCCCTTTGGCCTGCCGAGCGTGTCGTCAGCCTATCAGCACAACGTGCGGCGTATCCTGGCGGCTCAGGAGGCCAGGCACCACGCCGTCTTGGTGGAGATGGAGACGGTCCTCTGGGAACCACCTGAGGCCCCAGAGCCTCCCGAGCCTCAGGGCCCCGGTGGCTCATGAGGAGTTACCCCTCCATTGCACGCCTTCAGCTTCCTCAACTCTCCTTCGTCAACAGAACCATGTGACATTTTCCAAGTTCGTTTCGCTGGGAGCGCCCCTCGGGCTGCATTATTCCCAGGCCGTGTGGGTCCGTCCCTGTGGCGTGTATCCTTTTCTTATGTCTTTAGCTTACCTTGGCCGGGGCGCTCGGGCTGCATCATCCCCAAGCCGCTCGGGCCTGACTCAGTGGCATGTATCTTTCTGCATTTACCCAAGCTGACTTGCCTTCCATGCTTGATCCGCCTGATCACCACCTGCTCGATCATCGCCTCCCTCGGGGCCTTCCGACACTGGCACGACACTGGCGCATGGGTCCGGCCCTACCACTCCAACAAACCTTAGCAGTCGAGCTCTGGCTCGCGGCACGCCCCCCACAAGTCACCTCACCAGGCCCTCAGTGCCTTCATTTCCTCACAGAGAAGCCAGAGGCAGGCTGGCGACCCTAACGGCAAAACCATGTTTCTCCTTGTGATGGATCGCAGGGATCTCATGAACAGGATAGCGGGCGGCACCACGGGCTTCCTTTCTCTTGTGCAATCCGCTTGTGCATTAAAAGGGGGGCTCCTGAGCATCGCGACTTAGGAGCACTTACTGGCTCTCCATCGCTCACCCCCTTGGCCTTGACCACGGCATTGCGACCTGGCATACCAGCGGCGGCTGAGCTCGCTCGAGGTCTGGGACCTGAGGACGTAGAGCACTAAGGAGAACACGGGAGGAGGGGGACTCATGCGGGCCTCACCTAGCTACGCTGCGAATGTTTACGCACAGGCCTGGCACGTCGCGAAGAATCGACCTCGAACTACTGAGATAAGTCTTGTGCTCAGATCGGCCAATCATTGGAACTTGAGGGTCGCGCCCATCGCAGCCCTGTCGCGGCCACATCGCCTCCCTTTCTTATGTTACCATAGCTGCTTGAGCGTTAAAGGGGACCTCCTGAGCATCGCACCTCAGGGGCTCTTTCTGGACCTCGGGCCGCTCACCTCCTGGCCTTGACCACGACACGTGACCTGGCATACCAGCGATGGCTGCAGCCTGCCTGGGGACCGGGACCTGTCAGCGTAGAGCAACAAGCTATCGTGAGGTTGGAAAGGGGAGACCGAGCCTTAACAGAACATGTGTTCGCAATTTTTCTTAAAAGGAAATATAAACGCAAAAGACATTACAGACCCTTTACACACCCCCACGGGGTACTTCATAATTCTTCGCAGGGAACAAAAGACGAGAACTAAGAGGAATCCTATCTACACCCTCCCGTGGCGGACACCATCATCAACAGTGGGCCACGAGAGGCTGGCTCCGACCCCATCCATAACAGTGGCGGCGGCGGCTGGACGCCGCGGCCCTGCTCCGAGCCCGTGTGAGCTCGGGGGCACGTAGCTGTCGTCGCTCGCCTCCGGAGTCTCGTAAGGCTTAGGAGAGTCACTAGACTCCCAGGGGCTGCTGCTGCTGGAGTAGCCACGAGCGGAGCGCGCGTCAACCTGGCGCTCCCCTCCAGGGCAACACTCCAGGCGACGACCCTCCGCGTAGAAGACCTTGAAGAAGAGCATGGAGGCGCAGTCGTACTCGAAGTGGATCGCGAGGGTGCCCTCCGCGCGGCAGACCCGCGCAACCTCGCCCTAGCCACGGGTCATGAAGATCTTGCCGGTGGGGACCGCTTCGATCTCTGCTCCGGTCGCCGGGGCGCTGCAGTCGGCATGGTGCAGCCAGAGCTCGAGAAGCCCCCTCGGCAGCATCGCATCAGAGAAGAACCGCGGGAAGCAGATCCAGAAACTTGGGGCATCAGTGCCCATAGCACAAGCTCGCGCGAGGAATCCGCGGCATGGATTCCAGGAGCAACGGTACGCATCAACATCGCGCGGCGACCACGGGCACGGCGTGGGCGTCGCCGCACGTCGCTCCGCCCTCCTAAGCCCTCGGCTCAGGTGTACAAGGGAAGAGGGTACCCCGGAGGAGGCCGCTCGCACCAAGGCCTCGTCACCACCTGCATCGCCGCTTCGTCGCGACGATGGACCGTCCTCTTCTTCGGCGGGAGCTGCCCCGGATCGTCTCGGGGGGCCTTTCCTTTCTCGTCCGCGGAAAACCTTAGGATGGGTGCCACTGTTGCAAGCAGAGGAGCAGAGAAGGAAGAAGCAAGCAAGCAAGGAAGAGATGGGCGACGGGGGCTCCGCCCCTTCACATTTACAGCGAGAGAAAGCTAACCGGCGCCTCCCACGATCACAGGTAATGATGGTTTTCCTTGCATGTCGTAGGGACTTGTCAAGTCGAGCAGTTGCCGAGGCAGCGTGGGGAAGCGGAGACACCCACGTCCAATCGACCGCCACGCATCAACAAAGGCCGTGGGCTTTTGGGGCTCGCGGCGCTCCATACTTGACACTTGGCTTCACCTCGAAGCCAAGCCCGAGCGCACCTTGGGCCCGGGGGCTACTGTCGGCGTTCTGGGAACGGGGGTCCCCACACTTGCCTGCCTGGGGCCCATGGCGTGGCTATGCTGGCAGGTCGAACGGCCCATCTTCATCGACAAGGCGTTCAAGACCCTCGCGAGGGGCCAAGCCTCGCGGGGCGGACGACGCAAGACCTCCTCCGGAGCGGCCTCGCCAGGCAGGCTCACGAGGAGCAGAGATATCAAGGCGGGGCAAACCTCACGAGGCTCTCATGACGTGAGCCATGACGATCGACACCAGGCAGGCGCCAGCGCGCGCAGCGTCCTTGTTTCCTCTTTCGTGCCAAGGGGGCAAGCGCAGGCGCGGAGTACCGAGGGATCAGGAAAAGGTTTGCATATCAGTGCAACGAGACCGAAGACCAGCAGGACGGCAAGATGGAGGTCACCATGGAGCCCAAGACGGCGTCACCACCAGAGCCTTTTGCAGGCGAAGACCACTTTTGTCAGGATAGCTTGTACTAGTTGTCCCCTTTCAAATTTGCCCGCCGTTGTTGGCTCCCTTCCCGCTCAATATTTGGGGAGAGGACCAGGGCCTATATAAGTAGAGCTAGCCACCACCGTAGGGGGCATCTCATCTGGAACTTGATCTCACCTGATCGAGAACCAATCCTTAGCCACACACCAGAGCACAAGAACACCTCAACCTCAGGAGGCTGTTCTTCCCCCTGTACTGTTCATCACCAGCCCAAGAGGCAATCCACCACCACCACACTGGAGTAGGGTATTACACCACAGCGCTGGCCCGTACCAGTATAAATCTCGTGTATTTATGTGTTGCGAGTTCGTCGAGTTCGTCCGCGAGATCTTAGTGAGCTAGGGCGTAGATCGATATGAGGGAAAGAACTTCGCGCGCACCCCAGGGTTCGAACCTTAAGGGTTTTGCCGGAACCCCACATACGGCAACCGACACTAGCTCTACAAGGAGCACCATCTCCGGCAGCAGCAGTGGCTTCGGCACCTGCACCAACACTTGCACTTACATCTACTCCGGCCCGTGCAGCGGCAACCGAATGAGCAGTTGCACCGGCAACAGACTGGGCTGCAGTTCGCACTTCATATACCAAAGTCCTTACAAAAACCGACATGTCCACCTTCTTGGTAAGCATTGGCCGCCCAAGTGTTTCGTTCTCTTTTCTTTCCGTGTTGTTTCGCATGATTCACTGTGTTGATCTAACTGTTTGGGTATGTCTTCTTATTTGCAAACAGAGAATTCCTAGAGCAACGAGGGAGTCGTTCAACAATCCGCCATACGCCGCCAAGTTTCTCTTACCATGCGCAGCCTTGGCGTGAATGAACCTGCTCAATATACCATAAGTACAAAGGATGGTCGCATGATGATTGATGCTAAAGGATGGTCGAGGTTCAAATCTAAATCATATCTTGCGGTAGGGGATGATCTCAAAATTGAACTTTCTCGGCAAGGAGAGCTGGTCCAAATCAACTTTGAAATTCTTCAGTAGCAGCACGCAACTGCCGAACTGATCTATCCTCCGAGAGATTTTGATGTAATAATCTGGCATGGTGAAACAAGTGTCTTGTGTGTATAAGTAATACGACAATATTATTTATCACATGGTATATCGTTGATAGAATTGCAACTCTCATTGCTGGTTAGGAACTATCGTTCGATTTCATTCCAACAGCCGCCGTGCTTTATTCAATTTTGTGTATTCGCCTTGCGACAACATCTAAAACCAGCGCCGTACCAATCGCTTGCAATATGAAAAGTGCTGAGGTAGAACACATGGGCCCCCAAACATGCGTGGTGGCTCATGCCCAAAGTCCGTAACCGTGAGCCTCGCTCGAGTATTATATTCTCTCTTGAACCCCCATAATGCCCAGACGCTGTAACGTAACATCAAGATGCATTTGTATGAGTATTTTATCTTGTGAGACAAAAGGATGAACGAGGGAAGGCATTATTTGCAAATGTGGAGAGGTGTGTGGGTACCTTTTGTCACGACCGGATTTTCAATAAAATACTTATTGAGAAACCGATCTTTAAGTCCCAGTATAAGAAGAATTATCCTTACTGGTAGACAAATACTTGATACAAAAGGCCAGTAGCATTAAATATATTATAGGGTTGAGCCGAGGCTGCTCAAAAAATTATTACAAACACGCTGATAGTGTACATAAGGGCGGTCATGACTCAAGAGCGTGGTGGCATGCTACTGACTTGATATAAAAGGGGTGGTGGATATATCACAGTGGAGAGGATAACATGACTCCTAAACTGGCAGCTCATCGAGCGTCGGGGTGAGGCTCGATGAATTTATTCGGGTAGCGGAAGCGGATATATACTGATGACCAAAACCAGGATCGCCTTGAGATCGACTGGGACTCCTCTAGGCGTCGAACTCGCTATCGAACTCTTCATCCATGAGGTCGCCTTCATCAACATCTGGCCAAATCAACAAGCCAGGTGAGTACTTTGAAAGTACTCGCAAGACAATTTGGACATAAGATATAATAAACGTATGCAGGAATGCGTCATGAACAATTAACAATGCACATTCAAATAATAATTTCTTGCACAACATGATAAGTAAAAAGGAAGTCGGGCGGTAGTCTTCCCGAAATCCCAACAAAATAGATGAAAAACCGATCGGGTGTCTGGAGCGACGCCTCGAAGGGTGAATAAAATAAATTTAACATGCCGCAGTCGGGCGTCTAAGCGACACCACATAAAGGGATTATACTGAAAAGTAAACGACATACGTGCCACAGTCGGACGTCTGAGCGACATCACAGAAAGGGCTTATATTGAAAGTAAATAACAGCGTGCCATTGTCGGACGTCTGAGCGACATCGCAGAAAGGGCTTATATCAAAAGTAAAATAACAAGTGTGCCACAGTCGGACGTCTGAGCGACATCGCGGAAAGGGCTTATATCAAAAGTAAATAACAAGAGTGCCATAGTCGGACGTCTGAGCGACATCGCGGAAAGGGCTTATTATTCATATCTGATAAATTCACAAAGATATAAAACTCGGAGGAAATATTCAACACATAATAATAAACGGGTTAGTCCATCCATAGGAATAAACATTTAACCGGACTTAACACTCATGTAATTTACCGGAGTTCTGTCACTGAGGCTGATACTGACAGGATAAGTTGAACATAGTACTCGGACATGGATAAGATGTTTCAACGGATTGTTACTCTGCAGAGTTTGTACTAATTATCCACAGCCAATGGATTTCCGTAGTCACGAGGACTAGTTTTGTTGACGGTATTTTGGTAGAAACACATCTAACCAGTACACACCCATCCCACCTCATGATGCCAGGAATCACCCTAAAGAACGTACAAGAAAATCTTTGAGACAGGGAGATCACAATCTCGAATAGCATGGGATCAAATTTATATACGCGCGCTCTAAGGGGTGCCCCCCTCTCGGTCCCAACCGGAAACACCCATGCCCCCTGACCGGATGACGGGCTTTAATCCAGGGCCATGGAACCCTCATCACGGCCTCTCTATTTGGTGTGTACCAGGAAAGCGGTTTGCAAATTACTAAGCCATATTCTTTGCGGAAAACATGTGGTAGTACAGGAAGGAAAACGAATGGGAACATGACTTGATTCACGTTGATACTGAAGTCAAATAGTCTGGCATAAGACTGGCATGCTACAACACTGCCATCTTACCCATCTCATGCCATCACATGGCCATGCAAACTTATAACCAACAACATATGGATTTTCGAAACTTACTAGTCTCAACTTTGCATGTAATATAACATTTATCGAAATGCTCATAAACATGCCATGAAACTACTTAATGCAAACATGCAACAAACACTCATCATATCAAAAGTTGAAACATGCTTGCCTGGTTCAGAGTAGTCGGAGTCTAGCTTGGCGAAGTTTGCGGTTCCGTCACCTCCTCCGGTATGTGCTCAGTGTGTCCTTCCGCGTCGGTGGGTGGTGGTGGTGGTCGCTGGCGAGCACCACGTCGACGGCGGTCCTTGCTCCAGCGGACGGCGGCTCGGGTGGAGTTGGATCTCATCGGGGAGGGCTGCGGAGGTCAAATTGAAGCCGGGGTTAGATCACTGGGTTCCCGAGGAGACTACTGACGAGATTTGGGCGGCGGGGATGGCCTCACCGGAGTGGATCGAGCTGGTGGCCGAGGCGGATCGGGGTGGCCGGAGTTGGGGGAGAAGACCTCCTCGAGGTCCTCCTACTAGCTTGGCGGGGTACTGGTGGGGTGCAGTGGTGGTGCGTGCTCGAGAACGAGCTCGGGACTCCATTTTATAGGCGATCCGAGGCGGTGGCCGAGAACGGGGATCTCCGGCGATGGTTACGGCAGCGCAGTGCTTGGTCAGGGTGCTTAGGGGGTTGGGCATCAACGTGGAGGTCCACGGGCTCGCTTAGAGGCTAACCAGGTTGGATTTGGCGCGCAAGGGTGGTTTCGATAGAACGGTATGGGCGTGGGCCCGTCGGCGGCAGAGGGCGCATACCGTGCTTGCCGGGCCACGGCGACGGTAAAATGGTGAAATGACATGGATGAGGCCACGCGGAGGGCTAGGGGCGTTAGGGCGGCGCAGAACGGCGTAGCGAGCCGGGCTCCGTTAAGTAGCCGCCACGGGTGGCTCACATCGCAGCTGCCGGCCGTCGGCGACAGCCTGCCGCCACCGACACCTGCGTCCGTCCAAGGGGGCGTGCGGTGCTCTGGTCAGGGAGAAGGGGCCGTGGGCAACGCGCCAGTGTGCACGGGTGATCGGTGACAAGTCACTGACGAAAACGACACTGAATATAACTCTGAACTCTGAATTTTACTGAAAGTGTACAGGAACAGTGCCGACCAAGTGTTTGATGAAAGGATTCAAGCATGAGAAAAATTTATCTGGGGCTGATTTTTGGTGTGGTGGTCTCTCAAAGCACCTAGGGATTGCCTGAAATTTGGTGGAATTTTTGGAGAAAGGAAAATATAAATGTCACCAAAAATGATGAATCTGGTCCAAACTTGCAGAGGTTGAAACATGAAAATTTTGAAAAGAGGAAGAGTGGATCTTGATGGATCTAGGTTGGGGGTGCTAAGGACTATCCAGAGGAGTTGGGTTGAGATCAAAACTCAAAGGAAAACAGGTACTTCCTTTGTAAAGCATCTAGGCTTAGAATAAATGACAGAATTGTTTTGGGGAGAAAAATAAATGAATAAAAATCCAAAAATGGATTGAACTTGTTGGGACAGAATGTTTGGATTGCCCCAAAGTGGAGGGAGGGGTTTTGGGAGAATTTACCACATGAGGCATGGTAAAACCAAGGATGGTTCAAAACAAAAGAGTAGCTCCAAAACCCTTAGGGTTTCTTTTTAAAAGAAAATAAATTCCAAAAATATTTTTTAGATGGGAAAACTTAGAAGATAGGTTTTTAATAACCAAACACCAGGGTTACAGAAGATACAAAAATCAAAGTCCTTGCCAAGGGGAAAAGTTTTTGAGAGAGAGAGGTTTTAGGAAGGATTTAAATGACCTTCTCCAAATCAAGCAAGGTTTTTGTTGAAAAATTAAATAATTTTTTTTGGAGTTTCACACCTTTTTGCAAAATTGCCATAGTTTCCTTCCTATCCGTTAGATATAAATCAGACGGCCTATATTGCAGGATGGCAGGCACACTATCATCACCAACTCGTCTATACTGTGTTAAAAACAACTCTATTTTTTATAATTATATATGTTATATATATATTCCCCTTGATTTTTCTTATGTATAAAGTTGTGATATAAAATATTTGTATATTTCTTTACAAAGGGAGTATCTCTCATCAAAAAATATTTTTGTGTAACTAGTTACTCCTGTCTTTCTACTTCCTTTCGCTGATATGTGGGGCATCCGGCAACGGGGTCCACGTGCCATATGCACAAATTATAGTGCACAACTGCACGGTAGACACACCCCGGTCATAGTGCCGCAGTAATGCCCAATGAGCCATCAAATCACAACCCCTCCTTTCCAGCTTTAGCTGTAAGCTAGACAGATGAAGCGACAATATTTCACTGGGCCTGAATCCCCATTCTCCCTCGTCTGCTTGTTCAGAGAAAACACCCTCTCGACGATTGCATAGGGTTTTCTCATGGAGAACTAGGTACGAATTCTTCATCAATCCCCGATAAATCCAAGTCCCTTGGTCGCGGGTAATCCTAGGATGGCAGCCGCTGCCGTTGATGCATTTTTCTTCCTACTGAATCTAGTGTGTTTCATTTGCAGTGCCAAAGTGCGTGGACCCTACAGGTTTCTGCGCCCTCGGCGAGACGCCACACTTGTTCCTTTTCATCTTAACACAGGATTTTAAAACGCGCACAATATGTTCCTAGAATCCTCTTTTCTATCCGGGAGGGTGGGTTTTTTTACATGTTGTCGACTAATTTGGAAATTTGGATTGCTATATTTGGATAAAAGGTACTACCAGTAGGATGGTCAACACTGACATGAAGGAGGAAGTTATTTCTAGATTTGGATATGGAATACATTGTGTTCTCATATTATTTTTCCTGCAAAGGCATTATTTGCTCGCCGTAACACATGTACTCAAGATGCTCGGCCTTGCCATAACTGAATACACCAGTTTAATGGCCACAGTGAAGATAAGCCATGGATATAAGTTCCGAGTTGGGTTCATGAACCAAGAAGATCGCTGATTTTTTTATGGCCGAACTTGGATAAACTTTCTCAAGTGTTACGGAATGAAAGTTGGCGCACGAATGTTGATGGAAATAGCAAAACCTGGTCTCATCTTCACTGTGATCTTCCACCCCGACGTCGTTCCAATTGTTCATCCATGTTAGTTTTGTATATGGTTCTTGCTTGTTGCCTAGATTACTTCTTAATCCACCTATTCTGTCTAACTAATCACAATGTAACTTTAGAAGTAGCAACGAATCTCTCACAAAGATGCTACTTCTAACTAATATTTTCTTATAATTGGTGGCACGTGTAGCTTTTTTCAGAGTTAAGGTGCTGCTCGTTTGTTATTCTCAGAACAACTCGGTCATATCGATGGCACTTTGAAGTTGATCGGGACGACATCCACAAGTTCCTGCACTTTATTGATCGTCTTGAGGTCCTTGTGGGGCGTTTCAATGGTGGAAGGCCACGTGGGATATGTGTGCCACTGCTGCACTCGTTGAACAGGTCCAACTGTGTCGAGAAACTTATGGTATGAGTTGTTTTCTGTTATATATATTGTTCATAAACTATTGCTTATACACAGTTTTATAGCTGTGATCTTCTTGAAACAGAAACTGCCTGGTTCTATTGTTCCTATACAGATGCCTGACCATGGTCGGGTCAGACTTGCGCTTGGTCACAACATGATGTTTATGTCGACCTACTACATTGCCCTTGGAGGTGAAAAGATACTTATTCATGGGTGGTCTCAAATAATGAAGGCCCTTCCATCTTGGAGAATAGGCCAAAATATTATGTTCCTGCTTTTCCATGGCTCTAAAGCGAATATCCTGTTTATTGACCACATTGCAAGATGAAGCCGCTTTCAGAAGGTCGTGGATGCGCGGGGTGGTGCCTGGGCCTTGTCCTGGGGCTTGGCGGCCTCATCCTTGGTTAATTATAGGCAAAGTAGCACTGTTCGAGGCGTGCTTTGTACGGTTGAACCTGTATAAGTACTCATACTGCTTTCAGCTATAGTTGTTAAGTGCCCCTGCTGGTTTCAGTTAAGATTGTTAAGTACTCATGCTGCTTTTACTGTCTGTCGTGTTTCTTCAGTACTATCTTCCTCCAGCTGCCAAAACCAAACCAGCGCCGGCGGGGCCGCCTGCTTCCGTCTCCCACGGCTGGCTGCGCCTTAGTGCACGCATTGCCGCCCCACCATCTCCTAAATCTTTAACGCCGACATCCGAGGCCTCGCCGTCGTACTTCGCGTGCTTTGGTGTGCTCGCCGTGGCACCGCCCTCTCGCGTTGTCAAGATGGTCAACAAACAACAGGAATCGACAGAAGTACGTGGAGAGGATTACAGTAGGGGCCCACCATGTCAGCGTATGGAAAAATAAAATGCTTCCTCCTAGTGTTTTCCTGACATCTGGGACCCACGACATTGTGAGCGTATAGTTAATAGACAAGAGAACATCACAATATTGGCTGACACCTGGGACGTAGCTGCTTGAGCAGTATTTTTTTGTTATTGTTGAGACGGAGCAGGGTTTGAACTGGGCTGTGGCCCGTCTAGCTCAGTCTTATATTTTATGTTCACCATGTGACCAGCCCAGCTATTTTTTCTTTGTGAAAATGAGCCAGCTTTATTTTTTCTCAAGAATACCCAATCTAGGCCTACTTATTTTTCTATGCCCCGATGGTTGCAACTCTTTCAAGACGCTGTGCAAATCTTGAAAGTAATATGAAATGGGTTGTAAATATAAAACAGATGACAAATTGGCAATTACTTTATAATTTCTGAATTTTTTCACATTTTCACATTCCTATTTCACTGGGCATTAACCTAATTTAAATATATCTTCAAAGTACTTTAAATCTGGCTCGACATTTCGGTATTCAAAATAGTTTGGAACCCACAGAAATATGCGAAATTGGCCCTGGCCAACCAAAAAACGGACTGCAATAAATTGCATAAGAAGTCGCAATGAGCTATATATAGATTATTACAAAAAGAGGGAATGGTCTAACTTATGGGCCTATTAAGTTGATGCGTATGCAAGATTTCTTTAGTTATTATATACATCAACAAACAATTCTAGCAGACGTAACCGTTGGATGTCAATCCAACGGCCGTCGTGTTTCTTCAATCTCTGATCTTCTTGCTCCAGCTGCCAAATCCAGCGCCGGTGGGACCGTCTGCTCCCGCCTCTCGTGCAGGACTCACCGCCCCCTACTACTCCCACTGCTGGCCAGGGCATCCCTCTTCTCACCCACACCCCCTGTTATTCTGCGGCGACGACAGCCTCACACTGCAGCTGAACCAGTGAAATCTCGTACTCCTCTCTGCGTGGGCACCCACTGTCGCGTCTTTCCCGGATCCGTGTCGTCCCCTTCCTAGACCTCGCGGCGTGGTCAACGTGGTCAAGGAATGACTTTCATCGGAAGAGTACTGTCGTGGAGAGGCTGACAGTTGGGTCCATGGCAGCCGCAAGGAAGTGCCTCCTTAATACGCGGAAAATAATTATTCCTCCACCTGACAGCAGGGACCCACCGGAAGGGCCACCGTATTTGGCAAAAAAACGTTTCCCCCTGACTGCTGGGACCCACCGGATGGGCCACCACATTTCGCGAAAAAAACATTCCCCCCGCTGTCAGCTCGGACCCACCGGAAGTGCCTCCTTATTATGCACAAAAAATGAATACTCCCCTGCTAGTTGGGACCCACCTTGGTGGGAGGCTGACTTGTGGGCCTACCAAGTTGACGGGGACGGAGTGCTTTGTCAACTTAGTCAATATGAACGATTCTAGCTCCAAAGGACGGTATGATGTCTATCCAACGGCCGTAGTGCTTCTTCAACCTCTCGCTTCTTCTTGCTCTAGCCGCCCAAAGCAGCGCCGGTCGTGTCCGCATGCTCCTACCTCCTGCGGGTGGGTCAGGATGCCGCTGGAGGCCTCACCACCCCTACTACTCCCACCATCGCCGTGCCATCCCTCTACTCACCCACACCCCCTGTTATTCTGCGGCGACGGCAGCCTCACACCACAGCCGAACCAGTGAACCCTCGTACTCCTCTCCGTGTGGGCATCCACTGCTGCGTCTTCCCTGGCTCCGCGTCGTCCCCTTCCTAGGCCTCGTCGTCATCCACCGCATTGGTGCTCTCGGCGCGGCGTGGTCAATGTGGTCAACGACCGACTTCCATCGGAAGAGTACTGTACGTGGAGAGGCTGATAACTGGGTCTACGGCAGCCGCAAGGAAGTGCCTCCTTATTATGCGAAAATAATTTTTCCTGCACTTGACAGCAGGGACCCACCGGACGGGCCACCGTGTTTTGCGAAAAAACATTTGCCCCCTGACTGCTGGGACCTACCAGCTACATCTTCGCACGCAAGGAAGTGCGTCCGGGCAAAAAAAAACGATTCGCCCCCCTGACTGCTGGGACGCACCAGCTACATCTTCGCATGCAAGGAAGTGCCTGACAGTCGGGACCCACCTGGTCGAAGCGTATGTAGCATTGTCATTCTGGTCGCGAACATGTACGTACATACTGGTCGATGTAGAGGCACGAACGTGGCGTAGTAGAGGCACGCACGTAGCATGTACACGTACGTACGGCGGCCAGGGTGCAAGAAAGTAAATACGGCCACTTACGTACATACGGGCAGGGTGTCGAACACCTACTCACGCGTACGTACGACCAGGGCTCGTGTACATGGCTGGGTCAGAACAGAGAAATTGCGTCTTCGTCGTGTTCATGGGGAGGCAACGGAATGCGTCGTGTTCATCGGGAGGCAACGGAACGCGTGGGAGCCAACCGGCTTGGACGGAACAGCCGATGGAAACGAGGCCTGGCGTACCGCAAAATGGAGGAAACAGCCTTGTGTTCGACCTTCGAAACGGGATCCTGTTCGTCGGGAGGGGTCTGTCGTACCGCAAAACGGAGGAAACGGACGTCCTACTGTCGAAATGGGGGTCCTGTTGATCGGGAGGGGTGTGGCGTACCGCAAAACGGAGGAAACAGACTTGTATTGGAGCGCTACGGTCAAAACGGGGGTCCTATTCATCGGGAGGGGTGTGGTGTACCGCAAAATGGGACTCCACGGGATACTGTTAATCTCCATCGTCGCTACCCTCTAGCCTCCACGGGCTACCGTTCATCCATCGTCGACCTCCTCCAGCCTCCACCTGCTCCTGTTCATCCATGGGCTCCTGCTCATCTAGCCTCCACCGCGCGCTACTCCACCGGCTACTGTTCAACCAGCCCTCTCCACGGGCTCCTGTTCAACCACCCCTCCACGGGCTACTGTTCATCCAGCCCTCCACCATCTACTGTTCATCCAGCCCTCCACGGGGTGGTCCTGTTCATCCAGCCCTCCACGGGGTTCTCTTCATCCAGCCCCAACCGGCTCGATCGATCGGGGTCATGTTCATCCAGAGGCAACACCACGGGGTCCTGTTCATCCACCCCCACCGGAACCGCTCATCCGAACCCCCCAAAGAACGCCACTGCTCATCCAGAGGCAGCATCAATCGGCTTCAGTTAGCAGCAAGAACGGCGAATCGCCGACCGGGTTCGGAGTTGATTAATAGCCATCGATCGATCGCTTCGGGTTCAGAACGCGTAGCTGCGCAGTCTGCAATCGCCGGGTTCGATTAGAGCTCAACGCCTCGCTCGGGTTCGAGTTAGAGCCCAATGCCTCGCACTCCACGCTGCTGCGTGTCTGAGAAACGCGCATCGCTCGGCCCCGACCACCCACCGTAACCAGGAACACCCCGATATTTTCCTCGCCCTAGCTTCTACCACGGTTTTTTCCGTTATGGACGGCCCAAAGAATGTCATGCAGCTGCGTCTCCGGCCCGCCCAGGATGAAAAACCCATTTTCTATCATGATTTTTGTCATAGAAGTAGGAGCCCACCGCATCTATGATGATACCGGGTTTTGTCACAATTATCGTCATAGAAGTGTCATAAGTATGACAGGAAAAAAATTCGTTCGGCCCAAAATGTCACGGATGTGTCTTTTTTGTAGTGGTTGTCTTGAGAAACATCCTGTGAATGTCGTCATGACACCATCTGGGAAGAAGACAAACCCCAGACCAAAGGCTTCATATGGTCCAAAGGCTTCATACAGACAGAGGACTCACCAGAGTCACCCTAATGCCAATGTTTTATAGGGAAACCATACTCAAACCTGAGCGTGTTTCATCAAACCGCTATGTTCATAGGACCAAGAAATTTTCCGCTTATTCTTATGAGTATTATTCACCACCTGCAAGGCTATTTGCTAGGGCTCCAAAGCCGAAGTTCTCAGATGCTTCACTTAGACTCATTGCTTCTAAGCCACCCCTGAAAATGTGGGTGGTTAAAATAAATTAACTCTCTTTTGCAGGGAAAGGTCTTCAGCCGGAAATCAAAGGCATTTGATGCTTATGCTAGGGACCTAAAACATCTTGTGGGACGCAAGATAAAATGCCCAAATGGTTTTACTATGTATTTCTTCCCATGATTCCTTGACAAACATCCTATTTATCCTAACCAAGATCTGAACTTTCATAATCCGCTTGTTTGTCAAAAGTTTATGCTTCACAATACCCTTGGTGAAGCCAATCCCCCAAACTGCACTGTAGGCTACGACACCAAAGGCTTCAGAATGGATTATGAACAATGGATGCACTAACCACATGACTGGTGATCGAAGTCTTCTCATGGATTCAACCCTACGTCCATCTGACAAGAGTCACATCACATTTGCTGACACTGGTAAAAGCAAGGTATTGGGTCTAGGTAGAGTTGCAATCTCAAAGGATTAGCACATGGATAAAGTGAAGCTTGTTGAATCCCTTGGTTTCAACTTAATGTCTATCTCAAGGCTTTGTGATCTGAACATTATTGTAATTTTTGGAAAATAGCGTTGCCTTGTGCTTATGGAATCTGACAAATCTCTAGTCTTTGAAGGATATCAAAAAGATGATCTGTATATGCTAGATTTCTCAGCAGGACCACAATTGGCCGTATGTCTTCTAGCAAAAAGCTTCAGAGTGCTGCCTCTGACATCGGAGGCTAGGGCATGCTGGCATGAGGAACTTGTACACTCTTGCGAAGATGAAGCATTTCGTAGGCATCGAGGGCGTCAAGTTCAAGAAGGATCATCTATGTGGTGCCTGCGAAGCTGGAAAGATGACTAGGGCCAAGCATCCCTCAAAGACAATCATGACGACAGCTCGTCCCTTCGAGCTGCTTCACATGGACTTATTTGGCCCTACTTACTACTCTACACTTACTACCACTGCGTGCCTCTATCGCTTCGTCATTGTTGATGATTACTCAAGATATACATGGGTGCACATAATGCTCTACAAGAATGTAGTGCGGGATGTCTTCAGACGATTTGCCAACCGTGCCATGACGAACTATGGCATCAAGATCAAGCACATCAGAAGTGACAACGACACAGAATTCAAGAACACCGGCCTCGACACTTATCTTGATACATTGGGCATCACTCATGAGTTCTCAGCTCCATACAAACCTCAGCAGAATGGCGTCATGGAGTGCAAGAATAGAACCCTCATTGAGATGGCATGGACGATGCTTGATGAGTACAAGACTCCAAGAAAATTATGGCATGAAGCCATTGAGACTGCATGTCACGCCATCAACCGTGTTTATCTTCACAAGCTTCTAAAGAAGACATCATATGAGCTACTAACTGGTAAGAAGCCAAACGTCAGCTACTTCAGAGTATTTGGTGCTAGGTGCTGGATCAAGGATCCGCATCACATTTCAAAATTTGCACCGAAAGCACATGAAGGTTTTATGCTTGGCAACGGAAAGGATTCACACTCCTACAGGGTCTTCAACCTCTTTCACTATAAAGTGGTTGAAACTGTGGATGTGCGGTTCGATGAGACTAACGGATCACAAAGAGAGCACCTGCCAAATGTGCTAGATGAAGCCTCACCAACTGAATCTATCAAGCTTATCGGTACTGTCGGGTGTTGGGTGCGACATATGCCAAAGGATGGCTTATCATGGTGGGAGTGAGTAGAACATCGCCAGTGCCCGGAAGCGGGATGAGGCGTAGACATGAACGCCAAGGACCTTACCTGTGTTCGGGCTCTCCTAGGAGATAACACCCCTAGTCCTGCTCTGCGGGGTCTCCACATGATCACTAAGGCTCAAGTGAATACACAAGTGCTCCTCGAGCTGTATGCTAGAAGTAGGAGATGGCAAGGCTAGCTCTTCCCTTTCCTCTATGATCTGGTCTAACTACCTCAGGTCCAGAACCCTTTGCATGGGTGCCCTGGGGGGGTTTATATAGGCCTACCCCCCAGGGGTACATTGGTAATCCGGCCGGGTGTTGGGCCCGGCCGTCAGTCTCTCTTGTGCCGGCTTATCCACCGACTACCGGGGCCCGCCGACTGGTGGGTCCCGCCGACCGGTGAGGTATGGGCCGACAGGCCGTACCCGCCGCTCCCGGGCTTGTCGGCGGCTGATCATTGTAGCCACGTCTCTAATGACGCAGGCTTGGTCAGGAGGTCATGGCTACAGCCCTGCCGTCTGGTGGGCGATTACTGTAGCCACTCCCTATCTCGTCGGATTAATGGTGCGTGGGTCCCGAGGAAGGGGCCGGCTGACTCCTAGGGGCCGACCTCCCTCGGGTCCGACTGGTAAGGCTCTCGCCGTCTTTTGGACTCTCGCCGACTGGTGGGGCCCATCGTCCTTGGCCGCATGACAGCCGCCGTGGGAACAGGACTCCGCCCATGCGGGGTGACGTCAGGGAAGCCGTGGCAACAGTGCCGCGCCGGACGGAGATCCCCACCGGTACGATGCACTGTGGCCATGCTTGCCTGATCTGGAGGAGGGGATGGGCTATACTGTAGCCACTCCCGTCCGTCCCCCGCCCGGCGAGGGCACAGGCTCTGCAGGCGTCGCGGGCCGACTCCCTGGGGCCGGCTTCTCTTGAAGCCGCCCGGCGGAGTCGGCTTGACTCGGTCCTGCATCCAGGACTCGGCCGCTTATGGGAGGCCGGCTACTCCTTTAGTCGGCCTCCAGAAGGCGGCTCCTCATCTCGTCGTCTTGAGGGCGTAGTCAGCCCTGATGTCTTGAAAGGTTTTGGGCCTCGAGTCAGCCTACCCGTGGCCCATTACTCCGACAATAGTCCCTGAAGCTGGTGAGGCGCCGCGGGTGATCGTTGGAGGAGCCTCAGCAGTTTCCTTCTCCCGTCGTCCGAGGTGGAGCTTCGTCCGTCTTCTGCCAAGCTGACTGGTTGGAGTCCGTCTTGGTCGTCCGCGCCTCGGTGGGAACCAAGTGGCGTACTAGCGAAGCCTTCGCGCCACCGCCCGTTCCGGGCCTGTCACGTGGTGGCGTGCGGCCGGGCCAGTCTGCCAGCTTACGCGCCTGATGGGACACGTCTTCAGACCGGGCCCGCCACTAGCCACCTCGGCACTTGAGCGGATCTGCTGCGGCCGAGGTGGGCGGTTGAGTTTCCCGCGGAGTTACTGCGCGTAGTAACTCGCGTGGTTAGGATCGTGGGGTGTGGGGTAACGGCGCAGTTAATCCCACGCTCACCCCCTCGGCTTCACAACCCGAGGGCCTATAAGTAGGCGGGGGAGGGGGAGCGGCAGGGCACGCGCGTCCCCCTCCTCATTGCCTCCTCTTTCTTGCCTCCACTTCCTTCTTCCTCTCGCCGTCGCGCCCCCAAGGTACGTCGAGCGTCGCGGCGACCCATTCGCGATGAGCTCCTCTTCCACCGTCACGCCCCCTGCGGTGCGCTCCGGGGCATGGTACGGCTCCGAGCTTCACGATGACCACATCGACTTCCTCTGCAAGACGCGTCGGCTGCCGAGCAAGGAATTCGTGAAGGTCCGCCTCGCGCCGGAGAGAGAAATCTCGCCGGCGCCGGAGGAGGGCGAGCGGGTTGTCTTCCGCTTGCATTACCTGCGCGGCCTCGGTCTGCTGGCGAGCGGCTTCTTCCGCTCCTTCCTCGATTTCTACGGACTCCAGCCGCACCACCTCACCCCAAGCACGGTGGTGCTGCTATCCACCGTCGTCACTCTGTGCGAAGGTTTCCTCGGCGTTCTCCCCACCCTGAGCTATGGGGGGAGTTATTCTACACCAAGCTTGGCACCCACGTCGCAGGCGTGCCGGCATAGTGCGGCGCATTCATCGTAGTGCGGAGGACGGGGGCCGACAACCCGTTTCCCCCCATCACGTTGATAAAGTCAGTGAAGATGTGGCAGCGGTCGTACTTCTACGTGAAGAGCGTCTTCACGGAGGGCGACTGGGTCAACATACCCGCTTATACAGCTGGTGCGCCGGCAGGGAGGCAGCCCAACTGGTCGTACCGGGCCAGGACACTGATGCCTGCTGGATCCGGTGCCGTTGCCCGACTCCGAGTGATGATGCAGTCGGAGGGCCTGGCCAGGCCCAACTTGCTGGCCGCCTTCGTGGCGTGCCGGGTGCTCCCGCTTCAAGGCCGCCCTCACATGATCTGTCAGATGAGCGACCACCGGGATCCAAGCTGGATGTGCACCAAGGAGATGCCTCACGAAGAGGTTGCCTACATGGTGAACTACCTTGCGAACTGCGAGCTCTCGGAGGAGTGGCAGTTTCGCAAGGAGCCGTACTCGCGTGCCAATCCTCCGCCCATGGTGAGTTGTTACTTTTTCTGGTTCCTCCGATTCCTTGTTGCCGAGTCCGTCTTGTCAGATCTGACTGACCGGTCTTCAGCCAGAACCCTCTGCTCCAGCCAAGAAGCTGCATCAAGGGGGCCTCATGAATTCTCCCTCGACAGTATGAAAGCGATGTCGACGACCCCGACTTGGGGGCGGCGGCCTTGGAAGACGACGCCGAGGGAGGAGGCGGCGGAGCAGGCGGCGCGAGGCTTGGGGCCAGCCTCGAGGACTGGCCTGATGATGATGCGGGGGAAGTCACCCCGCGCCATCAGTCGGGGGCCGGCCAGCCTGGCGCGACCTCCTCTGCCGCGCCGGACGCCCATGGCGGCGCGAAGAAGCGCAGGGCCGCGCCGAGCTTGTTCGGCAGCCGGCCGAAGAAACCCAAAGGCTCGGCTGCAGCGACCAAGCGGTAAGAGGCGGCCGCGAAGGTCAACCGCTTCCGCAGGGAGGTGAAGACGCCGCAGCTGGTTTCCGCGTAAGCGCTTTCCTCCCTTGCCTCTTTGTCTTCTCTTCATCGATCTGTTCTGAGTCTTCTACTTTGTTTTTTCTTGGGTCCAGGGCTCCCCTCTCTCTTGAGAAGGTGGCCGCCGCCTCCATCATGGGGTTGGCGGAGACTTCCGCCACAGCTCGGCGGATTGACCCGGCTGCCGACCTTCGGGAGGCGAGGGAGCGGAACACGCGGGAGGCGCGCGAAGAGTATGAGGCCGCCCGGCTGAAGAAGGCGGAGGCCGAAAAGTCGGAGGCCACCGCCAAGAAGAAATTGGCGGAGGCCGCAGCCGCCGACGCGGCGAAGAAACGGGCCGAAGATGCCACGCATCACCACTTGGCGATCTTCGTCGTTCCTCTGAACTCTGCCCCACCACCCCCGGAGTTCTCGACGCAGACCGGGTAGGCCGGCGGTGAGGACTCGATCAAGGAACGAGACTGCGGCGACACCTCCATGCCGGACGTGCTCGTGCCGCCACCACCGCCGTCTGGGAGCGCTCCGGGCGGGCGGGCGGTGGACCCGCCGGTGCCTCCGACTGGAGAAGTGGTGGCAGGCCTGGATCTTGGGGTCGGTGCACCAACACGTCGCTGTCTTGCGAAGGCGGCTTCTGCGCCATGCCCGCTGGAGACTGGCGCCACGAGCTCCTCGATCCTAGACACCGAGGCGACGAGTGCCGTGCCCGCCGGGTGGGTGCAAGGAGGCGGGACGGGCCCGCTGAATCAGGCGCTCTTGGACGTCCAAGCCAAGGTCTGGGACGAAAGAGAGGCCCTTAAGAACCGCAACAAGGCGCACCTGGCAGCGCGAGAAGCCGTTCGGGTACGTTCTCTTCTTCGTTTTTGTTTCTTGTGCTTTTGGTGAAGCGCCAGCCGCTTCACTGGGTGTAGTCCCCGAGTTTCGGGCCGGCTACTGAGCAGGCGGCTTGGAACTCTAATCGGCGAGTTCCAAGTACTAACACTCGTCTGAATTTTATGTCACGGGATTACCACAATCTCCGTGTGACCGCCTTCAACTCCAACGTCCAGGAGCTGGCTCAGCGGACTGCCGACTTGTCGGATAGCCGGAGTATGTCTTCTTCTTCTTTCCGTGGGGGCGCGCTGGCGCACCCGCAGGCTGTAGTCCCCGAGATTCGGGATGACTGCTAAGCAGTCGGGTCGGATCTCCCCGGCGACTGTATTTCTTTGCTGGCGACTAACGCCTTACTTTCTTCTTTCTTTCACAGAACCCAACGCCACCTTACAGGAGTAGCTGGGTGAATCCAACACCACGCTCCGTGCCAAGGAGAAAGAGTGCAGCCAGCTGGCTAAAGAGCGCGACCGGCTAGCCACACAACTGGCAGAACAGAAGGAGTTCTTCAAGAAGGCTCAGAAGGAGGCGGAGGACAAGGAGTCTGGTCTCCTTGCTGAATTCGCGAGCGAGCGCTCCTCCTGGTCTGACAAGGAGGCGATGCTGACCTCCGGCTTCCACGAGATCGAGGACATAGTCGATGGTGAGTCTTCCTCATTCTTCTTGGCGCCGCCGGCTGTTGGTCAAGCCGGCTTCTCGCCTTTAATTTTTCTCTTTGCTTCCGTCTGGCAGACTTCTTCACTGGCCACTCTTGATGCCGCCAACCGGGCCATCGAAGCTGATCGCGAAGGGCAGAGGGCGGACGGTGCGAACATCGCCACCAACGCCCCCCAATCCCTTAGCGAGCAGATCCTCAGCATTGAGGTTTCGGCTTCGCCGCCCACCGGATGTCAGGCTTGGCTTCAGTGTCGGCGCCAGCGATCACCAGGTTCAGATATGCCAAGATCACAAGACTCCTACTGGACTGCCGACTGGCTGGAGGTAGCGTCCGGCCGCCCTGGGACCCGGAGTTTCGTACTTTAACACAAAAGGTAGCGTGGTACATACTGCATTAACTGTAAAATCTTCGGAGGAGATTTGCATTCCATGGCCGTTCCATCTCCTTGCCGGAGTCGTCCCTCTTGCGTTCTCGAGGCTTCTGAGCGTCGATCAGGTAGTAGGAGTCGTTGCCCAATACTTTGCTGATGATGAAGGGGCCTTCCCAAGGTGCTGAGAGCTTGTGCGGCGGCATTCCTTTGGATCAGCCGGAGCACAAGGTCTCCTTCTTGGAAAGATCTCGGCTTGACCTTCCGCTTGAAGTATCGGCGTAGGTTCTGCTGGTAGATGCTGGACCGGCTGAGTGCCAATAGCCAGTCCTCTTCCAGAAGGTCGACGCCGTCTTGTCGTGCTTCTTCTGCTTCCTCCTCGGTGTACATGGTGACTCGAGGGGAGTTGAACTCTATGTCCATTGGGATGACGGCTTCGGCACCGTAGACGAGGAAGAAAGGTGTGAAGCCGGTTGACTTGTTTGGAGTTGTGCGCAGGCTCCAGAGGACGACTGGCAGCTCGTCGAGCCAGCAACCGGCCGAACGCTCCAGAGGCTCGACCAGCCGGGGCTTGATGCCGGACAAGATGAGGCCGTTTGCTCGCTCGACTTGGCCGTTTGACTACGGGTGGGCAACAGACACTAAGTCCAGTCGGATGCCCTGTGTCGTGCAGAAACGGGCCCAGGCGCCCTTGGCGAAGTTTGTGCCATTGTCAGTGATGATGCTGTGCGGTATGTCATACCGGATGGTGATGTCGGAGAAGAATGTCATAGCAGTCGGACCGTTCAATTTCTTGATTGGTCTGGCCTCTATCCACTTGGTGAACTTGTCCACTGCGACAAGCAGATGAGTCATGCCACCCCGTGTTGTTTTGAACGGCCCTACCATGTCCAGGCCCCAGACGGCAAAGTGCCAGGTGATGGGGATAGTCTTGAGTGCAGAAGCCGGCTGATGTGGCTTGGAGCGGAACTTCTGACACACTTTGCATTTCTGGACCAAGTCCTTGGCGTCTTCTAGGGCAGTCGGCTAGAAAAAACCATGGCGGAAAGCTTTGGCGACAAGTGCTCTTGAAGCTGCGTGGTGGCCACACTCGCCTTGGTGGATATCTTTGAGAATTGCTTGGCCTTGCTCTGGTTCTACACAGCGTTGGTACACACCAGTGAAACTGCGCCTGACCAGCTCTCTGTTGACTATGGTGTAGGCCGTGGCCCGGTGTTGCACTTGCCGGGATGACATCTCAACAGACGGTAGCTCCTTGTTCACTAGGAAGTTGAGGATGGGATGGTCCCATGAAGGTGCTGCGACTTCCTCGACTGCAAGGGTTGCGACTTGGACCAGGGCGGCCGGGTGGGGAGGCGGCGGGTTGGAGTCGGTAGCCGCTTGCTGGATCGATGAAGTCCTCGGGCCGATTGGTGCAGTCCTTGGGCTGGTTGGTGCAGTCCCCGGGTCAAGCTCCGAAGTCCCCGGGCTGGCAGCAGCAGTCCTCAAGCCGGGTTCTGAAGTCCCCAAGCCGGGTACGACTGTCGCGGGCCCCGGGCCGCCTGCCAGAGCTCCCGTGCCGGCTGCTGGAACTCTTAAGTCGGATCCGACTGCTTCAGGAGGAGCCGGCACGAAGATGGAATCTGATTCTGGTGAGGGTTTGACAGACAGCTTGAGGAGGCGCTAAAGGGTGATGCCGGCTGGTATTGCTTGACGAGTAGAGACAACTCTTGCCAAGGCGTCAGCCTGCTCGTTGTCATTTCTTGGTACGTGGAGAAACTCGCACTCTTCAAAATATCCGCTGAGCTGCTGAACGAGGAAATGGTAGCTCGCCATGTTTGCTTCTTTGGCGTCCCATTCGCTCGACGATTGTTGGACCACCAAGTCAGAGTCACCATAACACAGGATCTGGCGTATGCCGAGCTCTTTGGCGAGCCGGAGCCCGTGAATGAGCGCCTCGTACTCGGCAACGTTGTTGGAGGCGGTGAAATGGATTTGCAACAGATATTTGAGCTTGTCACCTTTGGGAGAGGTAAGGACAATGCCGGCTCCCAACCCGGTGTGCATCTTGGAACCATCAAAATGCATCCGCCAATGAGTGGAATCGGGCGCTGGTGGCATGTACTGGGTCTCGGCCCAGTCGACGAGGAAGTCGGCCAGCGCTTGTGACTTGATGGCGGTGCGAGGCTGGTAGTAGATGGTCTAGGGGGCCAAATCTATGCCCCACTTGGCGACTCGGCCCGAGGCGTCTCGGCTTCCAATGATCTCGGCCAATGGAGTTGTGCAGACCACAGTGATTGGGTGCTCTTGAAAATATGGCTTCAGCTTTTTTGCGGCGAAGTGTATGCCGTAACACATCTTCTGGTAGTGGGGGTAGTTCTGCTTGGAGGTCGACAGTACTTCACTCAGGTAATACACCGGTCTCTGGACTGGTAGTGCCTTGCCTTCCTCCTTGCGCTCCACCATGATGACTGTGCTGACCACTCGGCTGGTGACTTTGATGTAAAGGAGAATGGGCTCTTTAGGAGTCGGGGCCGCCAAGACAGGTGGAGTAGTTAACATCTTTTTGAGCTGGAGGAAAGCTTCATCCGCCTTGTCGTTCCACTCGAAAAAGGTGGTTTTCTTCATGAGCTGGTACAGAGGAAGAGCCTTCTCTCGGCCGACCGATAAAATGACCGATGGACGCCAAATGTACCGGTGAACTTCGCACATCCAAAGGTCGGCGAGGTACTTCCATCCTCTCGATGGCTTTGATCTTCACAGGGTTGCACTCTATGCCGCGTTCAGAGACTAGGAATCCAAGAAGCTGGCCGGCTGGTACTCCGAAGACGCACTTCTCTGGGTTGAGCTTGATTTGAAATCGGCGCAGGTTCTCAAAGGTCTCTTTGAGGTCCTCTAGCAGCGTTCCGCGCTTCTCCGTCTTCACCACCACATCGTCCACGTAAACGTGGGCGTTCCTGCCGAGTTGCTTGAGGAGGCACTTCTGCATGTAGCGTTGAAAGGTGGCGCCGGCATTCCTCAAGACAAACGTCATGGTCAGGTAGCAGAAGGCTCCGAATTGTGTGATGAAGGCGGTCTTCAGTCTGTCAGCCGGGTTTAGCTTGATTTGGTGATATGCAGAATATGCATCCAAAAAGCTCAACATCTCACATCCGGCTGTGCAGTCTATCACTTGGTAAATTCTTGGAAAAGCAAACGGGTCTTTCGGGCATGCTTTGTTGAGGCTAGTGTAATCAATACACATACGCCACTGCTTGTTTTTCTTCAGTACGAGGACTGGGTTGGCCAGCTGCTCTGGAAAGAACACTTCCATGATGAAGCCGGCTGCCAATAGCCGGGCTATCTCTTCTCCAACGACTCTTCTCTTCTCTTCTCTTCTGACAGGCGGCGCAAGGGTTGCCTGACGGGCTTGCCATCGGGCCGGACGTGTAACTTGTGCTCGGCGAAATCCGTCGGAACACCCGGCATGTCTTTGGGGGACCATGCAAAGATGTCCCGATTCTCACGGAGGAAATCGACGAGCTCGCCTTCCTATTTGCTGTCGAGGCCCGTACCTACGGCAGCGTACCTCTCCGGGTGCTCTGGGTCCAAGGGTATCTTCTTTCTCTATTTGGCCGGCATGAACGAGCCCTCAGCTTCTGACTCCTTGGGGTCTGGCGATATCTCCGGCCGCTTTCCAGCCATCGCCACAACCCGGTCAAGGAGCCGCTTCTCAGTTGCGATCATGAGGGACTCGACCAATCGACTGCTCTCTGCTACACAGGCGGACGACTTCTTGTAGTCGCCGGCTATGGTCAGAATGCCCTTGGAACTCGGCATCTTCATCTTGAGGTAGGAGTAGTGGGGGACCGCCATGAACTTGGCCAGAGCAGGCCGGCCAAGCAGCGCATGGTATGGGCTTTCAAGGTCCACCACCTCAAACCAGACCTGCTCTCGGCGAAAGTGATCTTTGTCCCCGAAGAGGACGTCTATCTGGATCTTGCCGATTGGTGAGCAGGAAAGACCAGGAACTATGCCATGGAAGACAGTCCGGCTGGACTGAAGCTGTCTTTGCTTGATTCCTAACTTCTCCATAGTATCCTTGTACAGGATGTTGATGCTGCTGCCACCGTCTATCAGAAATCGGGAGAAACAAGCAGCTCGCTTGTCCGTGGCAAAGGTGGCATCCAAAACCAGAGCATAGGAGCCGGGTTTGGGCATCACCTCTGGGTGATCGTCTCTGCTCCAGATGATGGGTTTCTCCAACCAATGCATGAACTCTGGGATCTCAGTTGCTACTGCGTTCACTTCTTGCTGCTGCCGCCGCCTGCTGCGTCGGTCATCGGCTACGCTGGTAAATATGACGTATGCTCCATGCTCTTCTGAAAACTCGTCTTGTGTGGCTCCGACTGGTCTGGCCGCCGGCTGCTGGGGCGGCGGAGGAGGCTGCTGCCCAGCAGGCGGGGGAGGCAGGAGGCCGTCTCCCTTGGCGATCCTGGTGAGCCAATGACACTTCCGAGTGATGTGGTTTGACGGCTTCGCGCCGCTATGGAATTTGCATGGTGCATCCAGAGTCTGCTCGAACGAGAAAGCCGGCAGCCAATTGGACTTGCCGCCCTTCTGCCGCTTGGAAGGAGCCTGCCTCCGGCCGCTGGTCTTCGATCACCACCACCTGCCGGCTGGTGGAAGCCGGCTGCGGGGCCTTGCACTTGTGGTCGTTCTGCTGTTGACGCCGACTGGCGTCTCCAGCCAGAGTTCTAGGAGCCTGAGGGGCCACTTTGCCAGATGCATTTACTTGGATCTCCGCCTTCATGGAGTAGTCGGCCGTGGCGTATTTGTCTGCTCAGGAGCTCGTCAAGGGTTTCTGGCTCGTCACAGAGAAGCTTGTGCTTGAGGAGAGTGCCCTCTCGGCATCCAGCGGTGAAGTACTCGATGGCTTGCACCTCGTGTACGCCCTCGCAAGAGTTGCGGAGCTCGGCTCAGCGCGTGAGGTAGTCGCGAGTCGACTCGTCGGGGCCTTGTACGCACAAGGAGAGCTGGCGGGGCTTGGGCGGCCGCTTGTACGTGCTGGTGAAGTTGCGGACGAAGGCGTCGGTGAAGTCGACCCAACTGTTGATGCTTCGGGGCTTCAGGCTGTTCAGCCATGTCCGGGCTGTGCCTTGGAGCATGAGCGGAACGTATTTCACGGCAACTCGCTTGTTGCCGTTTGCTATGCTGACGGCTGTGGAGTAGTCGACCAGCAAGTCCTCCGGCTTCATAGAGCCGGTGTATTTGGGTGTGTCCCTTGGGAGCGTGAACCCTTTGGGGAAGGGCTCGCTCGTATGCGGGGGCCGAAACAAAGCGGACCTAATTCATCTTCTTCTTCTAGCACCAGAGATCGGTTGAGGCGGTCGATCCGATGGCGGGCATCGTTTTCTCCGATTCCCTCTCGGCGGCCAAGGCGGTTGCCGAGTGATGGGTGATCAATAGGCGGCGGGGAAACACACCTTTCCCTGCGAGGGGAGGAGGCGGACAGTCATCCCGCCATTCCACTGCTCTTGGGCGACCGTCTTGGTCGCGCTCTATGGTGAGCCGAGTCCGACTATGGCTGGCAGACGGCCCCTTGTCTTTTCGTGCACGGACGCCACCAGTCGGTGTTCGAGAGGTCGCACCTTGATCTCGGCGGTGAGGCGGATCGTTGTTTTGCCGGTGCGGCACCTCGGTGTGGCAGCCGGTTTCGTGCTGCTCGGCGGCCGCGTCGAGGAGTCGCTGGACGCGCTCCGCCATCTAGCGACGCTCCTCGCCCTCGAACTTGTCCAGCTCTTCTGCTGTCGCCTGGGTGGCTCGGATGTTTTCCGCAGGCGTCGCATAGACGGGGCGAACTGCCCCGAACAGGTTGGTGATGGCCAAGCCGCGCTGCTGGACCGTGCCAAGGCGGCTGGGTGCAGCGGGAGCCGGCGTGCCACCCACAGCGTGATCCATTTCGCGCTGGTAGGCTTCCGACAGGCGTCTCATGCCGGCCAGCTTCTTGGCGCCTTCGACGATCTGGAGGCGGCGTGCCTCCAACGTCTCGGCGTTGGCATCTTCCGGAATGGGCGCTGACAGGTCCTGCAGTGCCGCGACGAGCGGGTCGCGAGCACCTCCGTGGGAGTGCTCGCCGTGTCCGATGACTAGCACCTCAGTGATGGAGCTTCCGCCGCTCTCCGCGCGAGGGAGCGTCTCGTCGTATACCACCACGTTGGTGGGGAACGCGTCGAGCAACGCGGTGTCAGAGTCAACCAACATCGGGTCGGTGGAGCCTACAGACTCCAGGTCCACAGCTAGCTCGCTGGTGACGTGGAGCTGATCGAGGAGCCCCGCAAGGAGGCTCTCGGGGCCGTCGGTGACCGCGTCGGATGCGGGATCTTCGTAGAGGCGGACTCCGCCAACGAGATCAGCGAGGCAGCTTGCCGCGCAGGCCACTTCTGCGCCATGCAGCACGTCGACGCAGACGCCGTCTGGCGTGCCGGGCTGGCTGCGCTCGCCAGGGAGGAAAAGGGTTCCCGTCCAGAACAGGTCTCCGGACGACGGTGCACCTCGCCCCATGGTGGGCGCCAAATGTCGGGGGTTGGGTGCGACATATGCCAAAGGATGGCTTATCATGGTGGGAGCGAGTAGAACGTCGCCGGTGCCCGGAAGTGGGATGAGGCGTAGACATGAATGTCGGCGGACCTTACCCAGGTTCGGGGCTCTCCTAGGAGATAACACCCCTAGTCCTGCACTGCAGGGTCTCCGCATGATCACTAAGGCTCAAGTGAATACACAAGTGCTCCTCGAGCTGTATGCTAGAAGTAGGAGAAGGCAAGGCTAGCTCTTCCATTTCCTCTATGATCTGGTCTAACTATCTCAGGTCCGAAACCCTTTGCATGGGTGTCCTGGGGGTTTATATAGGCCTACCCCCCCCCTAGGGGTACATTGGTAATCCGGCCGGGTGTTGGGCCCGGCAATCAGTCTCTCTTGTGTCGGCTTATCCGCCGACTGCCGGGGCCCGCCGACCGATGAGGTACGGGCCGACAAGCCGTACCCGCCGCTCCCGGGCTTGTCGGCGGCTCATCACTGTAGCCGCGTCTCTAATGCCGCAGGCTTGGTCAGGAGGTCATGGCTACAGCCCCGCCGTCTGGCGGGCGATTACTGTAGCCACTCCCTATCTCGTCGGATTAATGGCACGTGGGTCCCGAGGAAGGGGCCGGCCGACTCCTAGGGGCCGACCTCCCTCGGGTCCGACTGGTAAGGCTCTCGCCGTCTTTTGGACTCTCGCCGACTGGTGGGGCCCATCGTCCTTGGGCCGTACAGACAGGCCGTCGTGGGAACAGGACTCCGCCCATGCGGGGTGACGTCAGGGAAGCCGTGGCAACAGTGCCGCGCTGGACTGAGATCCCCGTCGGTACGGTGCACTGTGGCCATGCATGCCTGCCTGATCTAGAGGAGGGGATGGGCTATACTATAGCCACTCCCCATCCCGTCCCCTCTGGCGAGGGCACGGGCTCTGCAGGCGTCGCGGGCCGACTCTCTGGGGCCGGCTTCTCTGGAATCCACCCGGCGGAGTCGGCTTGACTCGGTCCTGCATCCAGGACTCGGCCGCTTATGGGAGGCCGGCTACTCCTTTAGTCGGCCTCCAAAAGGCGGCTCCTCATCTCGTCGTCTTGAGGGTGCAATCAGCCCTGATGTCTTGAAAGGTTTTGGGCCTCGGGTCAGCCTACCCGTGGCCCATTACTCCGACAGGTACTGGAAAAATCATACCTTCAGAGGCTCAGGCTGAAGGAGAAATCATCATTTCTGCACCTAATCAACCCGAAGACACTGCTCAGCCTGAAGGTAATGCTGAAGATGAAGACAATGATCAGCAAGAGCAAAATCTTCATCCAGTGCATCCTCATGTTGCAAATGAAGTACTTATTGAGAAGATAACCGATAGCATAAAATGCACCTGGTCCACTCACTCGTTCAAGAGCAACACAGCTAGCAAATTTCTGTGGACACTTTGCATTTGTCTCTATATCTGAACCCACGAAAGTTGCTGAAACCTTCATGGAACCTGAATGGATTTAAGCTATGCAAGAAGAGTTTCAACAGTTTGAGTTGAACCATGTTTGGGAACTAGTAAAGTGTCCTGACCCTCGTAAGCACAACATCATAGGTACCAAATGGATCTATCATAACAAATAAGATGAGCATGGCCAAGTCGTCATAAACAGGGCTCATCTAGTTTCTCAAGGTTACACTCAAGTAGAAGGGATTGACTTCGATGAAACATTTACTCCGGTGGCTAGGCTTGAAGCCATTCTCATCCTGATAGCCTATGGTAACCATCAAAACATCCTTCTGTATCAAATGGATGTAAAGAGTGCCTTTCTCAACGGCAAGATTGAAGAAGAAGTGTATGTTGCATAACCACCTGGTTTTGAAAACCCAAAGCATCCTGACATGGTAAAGCTCAACAAGGCACTGTATGGTCTCAAACAACCCCCTCGTGCTTGGTATGACACGCTCAAAGACTTACCGAAGAGCAAAGGCTTCAAACCTGGTTCCCTAGATCCCACACTCTTCACAGGTGCATATGTGGATGGCATTGTCTTCGACTGCACAGACAAGAAATACAGTGATGAGTTTGGACATATGATGCCAGAGCAATATCAGATGTCCTTGATGGGTGAGCTGAAATTCTTCCTTGGTCTTCAAATCCGTCAGCAGAGCAACGACATCTTCCTATCACAAGAAAAATACCTCAAAAATTGCCTGAAGAAGTTTGGAATGCAAGATTGCAAAGGATACACGACGCCAATGCCAACCGACAGTCAGCTGGGCCTCGACAACAATGGTAAAGAGTTTGATCAATAGATATACCGCTCCATGATTAGTTCTTTACTCTATTTATGTGCATCTAGGCCAGATATAATGCTTAGAGCTTGCGTGTGTGCCCAATTCCAAGCGGCACCAAAGGAATCACATCACTTAGCTGTGAAGCGAATTCTTTGATATTTGGCTTACACCCCAACACTAGGATTATGGTATCCAAAGGGCTCCGATTTTGATCTAGTTGGATTCTCAGATGCTGATTATGCTGGTGACAAGGTTGATCAAAAGTCCACATCAGGCACATGTCACTTTATTGTACGATCTCTTGTCTGGTGGTCTTCAAAGAAGTAGAACTGTGTATCTCTCTTCACTGCTGAATCTGAATACATTGCTGCTAGATCTTGCTGCGCTCAGCTTCTATGGATGAAGCAAACTCTCAAGGACTATGGCATTCATCTGAAGCATGTGCCCCTCTACTGCGACAATGAAAGCACCATCAAGATTGCCAACAACCCAGTCCAGCCCTCAAAGACAAAGCACATTCAGATCCGTCATCACTTTCTCAGATATCATGTCATGAAGGAAGATATTGATATCATTCACGTCAACACTGAATAGCAACTGGCAGATATCTTCACAAAGCCCTTGTATGAGAAAAGGTTTTGCAAGTTGCCGTGTGAGCTAAATATCTTAGAATCCTCAAATGTCCTGTAATTGGACACACATCCTAACACTTATGCATGTCGATGACTTAGATGTGCAACACATGAAGTAACGTATATCTTTGATGAATGAAGACATGCACTCTATGTGTGAATACATTAACGCATAATTTGACTTTGGAGCGCCATGATAATTGTCCATCGTGTCTGGGTCTAATACTTCCTATACTGTGGGTAACACCACCACCAAAATCTTTTTGAAGTGTTTCATTTGGCGTTATAATTGCATAGTCTTCGCATTTGGTTTGTATTCAACATTGATTTGACTCCTAGTTTTATCTTTGCAATGTTGAGTTGGTCTTATGCTGACATATATATGCGTGTTCTATCCTCTACAGCATTCACTTATAGCTATGTCTTCACACTTGAATTTTTTTGATCTAAGTGAATGTGATCGGACCCTATCCCCCGTCTGTGCTTCTACCTCAAATCCTATCTATCCAAGTCATATGCACTCTATTGTAACCCATCGAATGTCTTCTCTGAGTCCTTGTCAGCACAAGACATAGATACAAACATTTAAATTTGTTTTAATGCCATATCCCTTTTGCCTGAATACCGTAGAAGCCGGAACAACCACCCGACAATCCAGGCGTGCGTGGGAACATGGAACAACTTCCAATAAGTTGCATGCAAGCCACGTATCCTTCAGATGTGAAACGCCAGGGGCACCTGCGTAATTACATTGTGCAGTCCCTTTCCTTATAAATACACACACACACACCACGGTCATTATCTCTTCTTCCACCTCGCCACCTCACACAAAATCTAGTGCCTCCACTAGTTCGCGTCGACGCCGGAGACGAAGCGCTTAGCTGCCGCGACTTCTTCGACGCCGTCCTCACATAGGCCGCGGACCTCGTCCTCTCCGCCGCCGCCGTAGGTGTCTTCCGCCGCCAAGTTAGGGTGCGGGAGATTGAACTGCTCGGCTTCTAACTCTGCCTTGTCTAACAGTTCGTCAGCGGTAATTAAATCTCACTTTTTACTGCCTTTTCGATCCATCAAATCCATCCACTTCAACCAAAAGTGGTTTCTACACTGTCAATTATGGATCTATCCTTATGTGCATCTCATATCATGCTAAGAATATTCTCTTATGCTTCATAACTAGTTAGATTCCTCACTTGTACTTATTCATGGATTCGTACAAATCTGGAACCAACTCTCTTCAAATAAGTGAATGTCTTCTCTCTATGAGGTCAATGTCTTCAAACTGATTTATCTTCAAAATCTTCTGAGAATGCATATAAACCCTTCCCCTTCCCTCGCACCTCTAACGATTTCATAGGTACATGTTCGTGGGAGAATCCATTGGTTCTCATAGTCTGCATTCATTTGCAGAGTTCTTACAGCATCATATTCACTCTCCTGAAGCCAATTCTTGTCTGACCAGTAGACGGAAGCCTTTCACTATTCTGAAGCCAATCAGTCTAAATATAATGGCCAGAGAGAAGTCAGCAAGGAAAGGTGGCAGAAAGTACAGAGGCAACACCGCTCTAGATCTTCCTCTGGATCTGTATGAATTGTACAAGTCAGATCCCGAGGGAAGTTACGGTCAGCGCAAGACCCGAATCCAATGGATTCGAAGATATTGGGCTGAACAGTGGTTCAAGTATAACTTCATAACCCCCTGAATATGCAGAGAAGAACACTATCAAGCCCCCATGGGGAGATATTTTGTACAGGAATCTGCAACCAAAGTCGAAGCCTGAAGCCATTGCTCAAGGTTTCTACCCATGCATGGTCCGTGGACCAAAGCCTAAAAATACTGACCCATCATCATTATTATGGTGTCGCGAAGACAATCTCTTTAAGCGCAACTATCAGTTTGTGAAGGAGACAGCTGTGAAGAACAAGAAAGATCTTGGACTCAACTTCAACCCTAGTACATCTGCTCTAAGACAGGATGGCACTCGTGATGCCAATCCAAATGTCATTGGCCCCTTCACCAGCTTCGATGGGCTTCTCTCTCACATAGCTGCTCAGAGGGCCACTGTGGAGCAATCAGCTGATGACACAGACTCCAAAGATGCGTCGGCTCCTCAGAAGCAAAAGAAAAAGAAGTCAAAAGCTTCGAAGCCCTCTGTCACACCAAAAATTTCAACTGTGAAGCCGTTGACCACTGCACCTCCTGAACTCAGTGTGCAGTTTGAAGATTTGTCTCGTGTCTCCAAGAAGGCCGAGAAGTCCAAGAAAACCAAGAAGCCCAAGAAGATTTCTGGGCATGAAGTGTTTCCTGCTGCCGTTCTGCGCAACAAGGAAGACACCATTGATCTGTCTAGTGATGAAGATCTTGGTGATGAAGCACTTGAGATGCTAATCAAGAGCAAGCAAGAAGCAGAGATCTTCAACGATCTGCCTCTCTTTGATGTTCACATTTTGAACAACTTCATCGATAAGTGCTTTGATGACCAAAGCATCAGTATTGAGGATCTTCAGCTGCTAGTGGACATTAGCGTCACGTTTCACGGAGCCATTGCCAATGAAGTGGCCTTGGCTCAGAAAATTGTTGAAATCAAGAACAACATTGATTATGAGAAGGCTCATTTCAAGCAGAATATGGGCAAGCTCAGTGTGGCAGATGTGCAGATCTTCAAGAAGATGCTACATGATCTCAAGGAATAGTTTCACAAGAAGCGTGAAGAAGCCAAAGGCTCACGAGAGTGCATGAAGTACTACACGCAGAAATGTGTTCAAGCACATAATGAAGCTGAGAAGAGAAAATCGCTTGGGCGTCCTGGCATAGACCCCCGAATGGCTGCCAAGCAAAAGAAGAAGTCTGCTGCGGTCCAAATTGAAGCACCAAGGCAGGAAGAACGTCGCATTGTCTTCCCTGCCAGTATGACTAGCTCGAAACCTAAGGTCACCTCAGCAGCTTCAGAACTGAAGAAAACAAGGGCAGCTGAAGGCGAAGCCAGAAAGCGCAAGCACAAGGATACTTCTGATAATGCCCCATCCAAGAAGAAATTGAAGACAAAGTCTTCAAAGAAAGAGCGTGCTGCCACCACTGAGCCCCTCATTGTTGAACCCATGTTGTCTTCCAGCCTCAACCAACCAAGAGCGTCGTCTTGTAATCCATGAGACTGCTTTCACAGAGGCCCCTGAAAATGAAGAAGTTCCACCTGTTGACCCCACCACAGTTGAAGACATTGGTCATGAAGACAATGTTGATGATGATGTAGTCCTTCCTCAGCTAGAGCCCCAGTCGGTATCATCGCCTGCTCCAACGAGTAGTGAACTAATCAGCATTGGTCATCCATTGACACCAGTTGCTCAGGATGAATTATGGGTCGAGCGCCCACAGCAAGACACCCCCGTACATGATGAGACATGCAGAACTCCACCAGCTCAAGTCACCACTCCGGTGCTTGATGACGACAACTACATGGTGTAGACCACTCCCTCACCAAAGGCGTTACCCGCATTTCACAGGTTTTGCAAAGGCCCCAGGCCATAGGTCATCATGTCGAGCATTCCGGAAGGGGAAGTGCACCAAAGCTCAGTTGCACGTCAAGTGTTTCCTGAAGCCACCCCTTCTGCGAATGTCTGAGTCTGAAGCAAAAGTCGCTGAAGACATTCCGGCTACATCAACCGATGAAGATAATGAAGAAGCAAGAGATGAAGAAAGAGTTGCCACACCCCCTGCTACTGATCAAGTCATTCTCGAGGAGAATGTGATTGTGCCCGACCCTCCTGTTATTGAACAAACGGAGGTTGAAAACACTGAGGCTGCCATAAACAATGCCACTGAAGGCAATGACTCAGTCATGGCTGAAGACAATGTGGAGCCTGAAGCCAATGTGGATCCTGAAGCCACTGTTCCACCTCCAAGGCCTCACACCATTGAACAGGCCTTTGATCATGGACAGCTGGTAACTGTAAAATGGCCTATTATGGTTCCTCCCACTACTCCTGGACCACAATATGACTATCATGTGGAGCAAAGGCCTCAAGTTTAGAAGCCCAAGCCACGACTGGCTTCCAGGTGCCGCGACTACACTGGGTTCTTTCAGCGTGCACAACTTTGGAGCCCACAACACATTCTTTGACAGTGCCAAGAATCCCTACACGAAGCCAAAGATCTCATCCGATCGTTTTTGGAGCCATCAGCAGCGAAGCTACTATTCCTGCATTCTGTACAATCAAGAGCGAATCTTTCCCCATATGCATCTGGATAATGAAGCTATTGCTGGCTTGCCCTGTCTTGAAGAAGCGCTTGACTACTTTAGGGATGTTGGTCTTCTGATGTTTGTAACAGACAAAGAGCACTGGAATGAAGAGCTTCTGCTGCAGTTCTATGCCACACTTCATATTCACCGCTACAACCGGGATTCGAAGACACGGATCCTTGAGTGGATGTCAGGTGATGTACATCACGAAGCCAAAGCTCAAGACATTATCGAGCATACTTCTCTACCCACTCTAGGTGAGTTATACGAGCCTGGTTATCAGCGTCATCGAGATGAACTGTAGAGTATCTTTCCGAGGCCCGAACCCAATATGAGTCAGATGCTCAGTATGATGAAGCCATTGCCTCAAGATGCTGAATACCCAAAGGAATTCTTCGTCCAGGACCTCAAGTACTTGCCACACACACAGTATACCACATTCTAAGGCATACTCTATGACCAATCAAGGGACATTCTTATGAAGCCAAACTTGAAGGAGCAATGAAGACTTTGGTATTTTATATCATCACTGGCATCAGATTCAATACCCAGGATTTCTTCATCAGACAACTAGCTGCTTCTGGGATTGATCTGTTTGGCCTGAAGTTCTATGCTCCATGAGTGATGCGCCTGATCAAGCTCCATTCTTCTGGGTGATGCGCCTGACCATCTTATTTTTCTGCCTGAGGTTGTTCTGTCCATTGAAGCCATCTACCCCGAGCCTGCCAAGAAGCCTCTGCATCTTCAGAATGCTGAACACGAAAGCTTCTCGCAACCAATGGAGGGAATTCTTGTCCCCAGTGCTGCAAGCCCTACTTATCCTCTGGCTGGAAATATGAGAGTGCCACATCGTGCCAACACCGAAGCCACTGCAAGTACGATTGCATAAAGGCCTCAGAAGCGTTCTCCTGTACTCAATGACCGAGAGCTTCTTGTGGCCTTGCATCAGAAACATGATAAGCATCATGACTGGCTAAAGCGTCAGATGGAGAGTATCTTGGTGGATGTCAATCGTATTCGAAATTTGGCCACCAAGAACTCGTTTGTTGCCCATTAAGCCAGTCGGCGGTCCTGGAAGAGTCTCACACTGCTATGTCCTGAAGATGATCTTCACGAAGATGGCTTCACTGAGGACTTCAAGTTTGATTCCAGGCCTCCACTAAATGCAAGCTGGTGTCGCACGCCGTCTATTGAAGAGACTGAACATTCGTCTTCAGCTGCAACGGTTGTTGCGAGAGTCATCGATGAAGAAGACGATGCCACTTCACCAACCATGGCTGCACTGCATCTCGACACTGCATCAGGCCCGTCTGCAGCACCAAACTCCAACGTCGACCCTGCTCCATTATCCACTCCTAATGGGAACAAGTAGATACTCTCTGTCTTCAAACCTTTTTGGTCCTTACTGACAAAAGGGGGACAAGCCTATGAGTTGATAGTCTTCAAGGGGGTCCTTATGGGTGGTTGCATTATTTTTTCTAAGTCATTACAACTCTCATATTTTCAAACATTTGGTTCTTTGAGTTGTAACACTTAAACTCGATGGTCTTCTGCTATTTTTTCTGCTACCTTGTGATGCGATGATAAATTCCGCATGAAGCCATTCCGCAGACGTCCATTTTTCATTATGCATGTCACTATCTTCGTTATCTCTTTATATGCATGATGAATTGTCTTCATAAGCTGAAGAGGTACTCCACAAATTAAAACCTGCCATGTGCATTTGCATTCAAAAGCAAATTACTTATATGCACATCTTTAGGGGGAGCCTTTTACCACTTATGAAGACAATCCCTTAATCCTAAACTTTCACATACTTTTATCGCCGTTGAAAACTTCAACCGGTTTGTCATCAGTCACCAAAAAGGGGGATATTGTAAGTGCATCTAGTGCCACCCTTAGTTGGCTTTGGAGTATTGACAACAAACTTGGTTGAGGGACTAATGTGTTTGTGAGAATTGTAGGATAACACAAGTAGTAGTCCCATATTGATTCGGTTTACCTACCAGAGATGACCCCTAAATTTTTTTGAAGACATTGAAGACAATGGTGGCCTGTGAAGATATTCACAGTGAAGATTATGACATGAGAAGACATTCACATGAAGACTATGGAGTGCGAAGACATAGTTGTTTCGTAGTTTCCTTTTCTTCTTTGTTGAGTCATAGGAACCACCGTACTGTTAAGTGGGGTCCAAGTGAACAAAGTTAGAGTGACTGATTTGATGGTCAACCAAATCCTATGTCTTTGAGCGAAGACAATGAGAGCAAAATCCAGAGCTGGATGAGTCAGCTTTACTTGTAGCCCAAGTCAAGCTGCCGCATGTGTTTGAAATCTGACCGTTGGACACATGTTAGTTCCTTAGTGACCCAGGGTCATTTCGGACAAATCAAGTCGGGTTGCCTCCTAGCTATAAATATCCCTTCCCCTACACCATAAATTGGTGGCTGCTCAAAGTTAGTGCATGACTTTTGTCGTTTGAGAGCAACCCACCTCCAAAGCATTTGAGAGAGAGATCCTTGCGAGGACAAAGCCCAAAACACCCAGAGCCAAAGAGTGTTAGGCATCATTGAAGTCTTTCTGTCCGCGTGATTTGAAGACTTATTACACTTGAGGACTGTGAATCCTCCAGCCAGTTAGGCGTCACGTTCTGAGCATCCAAGAGCCATTGTGGATTGCCAGTGAACGAAGTCTATGAAGGTTTGGAAGTCTACATTGAAGACTTACCAGAGTGATTGGGCGAGGACTGTGTGTTCTTAGCTCAAGGGGAATAAGGTGAAGACGCGGTCTTCTGAGTTAAATCTCAGCCTCCCTAACCAGACATACAGTTGTCACAACAACTGGCACTGGTCTACCAAATCCTTGTCCTCTCCAAGCAACTGGTTCTATGTTTCTCATCTCTTTACGTTACAATTTGTCTTCGTGAAGTCATTGCCTGCTTGCATGATCTGGTTGTCTTCACTGTGTGAATACCGTTGTTGTTTGGCTTCATTTTATCTCCCATCCTGATCCATACTACCTAGCTGCTAATAGTCTTCGTACTTTCACTTCATTGCTTACTTGACTATGGCTTGTCTAGTGTAGTCTACCTTCCGCTGCATATCAATAGGTTCATTTCTACTGTTTGTCTTCAAAGCCCCCGTGTTGTGAAGACTTTCATAAAAATCGCCTATTCACCCCCCTCTAGTCGATAACTAGCACTTTCACATGCATTCATAGCTTAGGATTCCCTTTGTGCCGACACGAGGGATGCGGGGCTGCTAGATACTTCACACTTTGCTAGGGTAAACCTCGGTTGGGGGGCATGCATTCACAGCTTAGGATTCCCTTTGTGCCAACACGAGGGATGGGGGCTGCTAGCTACTTCACACTTTGCTAGGGTGAACCTCGGTTGGGGGGGCATGCATTCATAGCTTAGAATTCCCTTTGTGCCGACACGAGGGAGGGGGGCTACTAGCTACTTCGCACTTTGCTAGGTGAATGAACCTCGGTTGGGGGGGGGGGTGCATGCATTCATAGCTTAGGATTCCCTTCGTGCCGACACGAGGGAGGAGGGGGGCTGCTAGCTACTTCACACTTTGCTAGGTGAACCTCGGTTGGGGGGTAGGGGGCATGTATTCATAGCTTATGATTCCCTTCGTGCCGACATGGGGTGGGATGGGGGTAAGAAATACCGCGCGCTTTGTGAGAGAGATGCCACATCAAAGTTGCATTTGGTATTTGAAAATCAAACCACCCTTTTGATACATAAATTTGATCCACATGCAAGTGTGTTCGTGTTCTGACCCTCTCCCGCGTCATTATTGGCCAAATTTATGAACATTAGACAAGTAGGATGATGCAACAGACACGATTCACTCAAACTAACCGTGTGCCACGCCGGTGCACCTGTCACGCACACATCTGCACAGTACATTAGGATCCACGAGGCTCCCCCTCTCAAAAATATTTGCTCGCCTCGAGGGTTTTTTTTTTCATAGCACACAGTTGTTATCTCCGGACCGTGTGCGATGTTTCTTGTTCCCAATCCCGCCAGCATCCCTATTAAATATCTACCCGCCTCGAGGATTTTTCTGTTTCATAACACACGGTTGTTATCTCCGGAACATGTGCGATGTTTCTTGTTCCCAATCCCGCCTGCATCCCTAGAAAATATCTGCCCGCCTTGAGGATTTTTCTGTTTCATAACACATGGTTGTTATCTCTGGACCGTGTGCGATGCGCTATCATCAAAATTTTTAATAGCGCGACATTTCACTCCCGCGTTTGAATCTCGCGTAGTGAAATTTTCAGTACCCGTGTCATTTCCTCAAACACCCCGCGCCCCCTCCACACACACACACACACACACACACCAAAACCTCCTCGAGCGTGCGCGCACACACAAACAAACACACCCCCCTCTCTCGCTCGAAACCCTAGCAAGGTCCCCGCCGCGGCCGCCGCCGCAAGGCCTCCATTGTCAACATCTGCCGGTTTGCCCATGCATCTTACCCACCAATCTCCATACCCAGGCCACCCTAAGTTTCTTAGATGACGCCTGCCAAACGCCCCCTTTCCCACAGATCCCCATCCCCCACTCCAGAGCGTCGCAGCCTAAGCCCGGCTACACTTCCCATGGAGCTCGAGGAGAGACTGGCCCAAAAGAGGTGTATGGCGGTCTCTTCGCCCGACGTTGCCGAGGAAGCTGACGACCATTACTGGCGGCAGGCACTCAAGCAGCGGGCTAGATTATGCGGGCATGTCTCGGCCGCTGTCAGATCTCGGGTTCCGGCAAAACCCTCAATGTTCGAACACTAGGGTGCACACGAACATCTCCCCCTACCGAATCATGCCCTCAGCCTCGCCGGGATCTCTAAGCTTAGCCGGATGAACTCGCAACACAAGAGACACAAGATTTATACTGGTTCGGGCCACCGTTGTGGTGTAATACCCTACTCCAGTGTGGTGTGGTGGATTGCCTCTTGGGCCGAGGATGAACAGTACAAGGGGAAGAACAGCCTCCTGAGGTGAGGTGTTCTTGTGCCTGGTGGGTGTGAGGATGGGTTGGATCTAGTCCAAGATGAGATGGCTGAGGCTCCGTTAAGATGAGTTGCCTCCTACTGTGGTAGCTAATCCTATTTATAGAGGCCCTAGTCCTCTCCCCGAATATTGAGCGGGAAGGGATGCCACAACGGCCAATTTGGAAGGGGACAGCTAGTACAAGCTATCCTGACTAAAGGTGGTCTTTGCCTACAAAAAGACTCTGGTGGTGATGCCGCCTTGGGCTCCATGGTGACCTCCATCTTGCCGTCTTGCTGGTCTTGGTCTCGTTGCGCCGATATGGAAACCTTTGCTTGACGCCTCGGTACTCCTCGCCTGCGCTTGCCTCCTTAGCACGAAAGAGGAAACAAGGATGTTCTGCACGCTGGCGCCCGCCTGGTCTCGATTGTCATGGCTCACGTCATGAAAACCTTGCGAGGTTTGCCTTGCCTTGATCTCTCCGCCCCTCGCGAGCCAGCCTGGTGAGGCTGCTCCCTAGGAGGTCTTGTGTCATCCGCCTAGCGAGGCTTGGCCCCTCGCGAGGGTCCCGAATGCTTGTTGGTGCAGATGGGCTGTACGGGCCCGCTCGTAGAGCCACGCCGTGGGCTGCAGGCACACAAGTCTGGGGACCCCCGTTTCCAGAACGCCGAAAGTAGCCCCCGGGCCCAAGGCGCGCTCGGGCTTGGCTTCGAGGCGAAGCCAAAGGGCAAGTGCGGAGCGCTGCGGGCCCCAACAGCCTGCCACCTTGGTCGACACGTGGCGGTTGATTGGATGTGGGCGTCTCCGCTTCCCCACGCTGCCATGGCAACCGCCCGACTTGACGTGTCCCTGCTGCATGCAAGGAAAACCCATCATTACCTGTAATCGTGGAGGATGCTGGTTGGCCTTCTCCCGCTATAAATGGGGAGGGGGCAGAGCCCCCGTCGCCCATCTCTTCCTATTCCGCTCGCTTCTCCCCCTTTGCTCCATTGCTAGTAGCGACACCAATGGCGCAGTCGAAGAGGTTCTCCACCGTGGAGAAGGGGAAGGCCCCTCGCGAGGGGCCCGACTCTCCGGTGCCCAAGCGTGGACGTGGCCGTCCCCGCAAACACACCACGACCCCCGCCGCAGCGTTGCCGCTTCCCGTGGCAGGGGTCGCTCCAGTCGCAGCAGCCCTGTTGATGAAGGGAGATGTGTCGTGGCCGCGCGGCCTCCCCGACCGCGCTCCCACTCGGCGGAGGTGATGCCGGAGTTCGACGTCTGGTCGGAGAACCCGGCCGGCAACTGGCTTCAGCTCCCGCGCTTCTTCGCCGACGAGCTGCCGGCCGCAGGTCCAGGCGGGCTCTGGCTGCAGGCGGACGGCTGCTGCAGCAGGGCTTCCTGGGTCGCGGTTGAGGTCTCCGTCGCGGGCAACATAGCCCTGGCCGCGGCTGGCAGATGTTTGCCCGTGCGCGCGGCCTGAGCAGGCGTTGCACCCTCCATTTCAAGTATGACGGTGATGCGACCCTCTACGTGAGGGTGTTTGGGGAAGATGGTTGCCGCGCCGGGTGCTGCCCCGAGGTCAACGACGGCGAGGAGGTGTTCGGCCTTGGCGATGGTCATGACGAGGATGAGGGCGAACCCGCCCTTGGTGCCGACCATGCCTTGTCAGCTATGGCGGCTCTTCCCCCGACGACAGCTCCAGCAGCGGTGGTTACGACCAGCCACCACGCCCGCTTCGAAGGCGGCAGCGGGTCGTCTCGTCGTCACGCCTCCGTGAAGCATGAGGAAGGGTCTGGCTGAGCTTGGCGCCAAGAGCCCGCCCTCGCGGACCGCTGTAGGGGCATGCACCGCTTTTGTTTCGTTCTTCCCTTCCTTCCTGTATTAAGAAATAAACCAGTATGGGCCCCGGAGGGGCGTGCAACAAACTATGATTTCTCAATTATTATGCTATGTTTATCGTTCCTGTGCTGTGTCGCAACATCGTCGTTTTATGTAGAGATAACTTAGCTTGACCTGCTCGGAGTAGTCTCCTCCTTACGAGGCGCTTGCTTCCTGGTGCCTGTCGAGGCCTCCTTGGCCTGGTAGGCGCTTAGGAACTGCAAAAATTCATTAGGAGGCTTGTCGTTCACCCGAGCCTTGGTGACAGGTGCCATTGGCCTTGACCCAATGCTTCATATCACGGTACCCGAGGGGCACGGATTAGGAGAGGTGCGCCAGCTTGTGGGCTCGAACGAGGATGCCTTGCGAAAAGCAGACGAAAGGCGGAAAAAGGAAAAAACGCTCACGAGGGCACCTGCCCAGCCCCCTCGCGAGGTATGCGAGAGAGAGCGTACATGCTAAACCGGAGATGGAAACAGAGGCAAAAGGCGACGGAACTAAATCAACAAACAACACCAGAAGCAAACTTCAATTAAAAGAGGGCGAGCCAACTACGGAAAGCAAATGAAAAGCCGCGTCCGGCACCTAGTCTAGTCTTCATGTCTTCTCACCAGCGCGGAGCTAAGTGCTGCCACTAGGACGTGGGAGGGAGCCCCCGAGGCCCGAGGGCGGCACTCCTGAGACTCCGGGGCGTGTACAACCCCACTCATTATTACGTGAGAGTGTCACGAGTGGAGACCTACAAAGGAACTGGGCCTTCTTCACAAGCGCTAGGCCTTTCTTCATGGGTAGAACTTTCGGAGCTGCTGGCTGTTCCAGGCGTTCTGGATGGGTATCCCGTCCCGTGTCTCCAGGCGCGCGGCGCCAGGCCTGGAGACATTGGCGACCTTGAATGGGCCCTCCCACATGGGTGAGAGCTTATGCAGCCCTTCCCTGGAGAGCACCCGCCTCAGGACGAGGTCACCCACCTCGAGCGTCCTGGAGCGGACGCTGCGACAGTGGTACCGCCGCAGCGCCTGCTGGTATCTTGCCGCCCGTAGTGCAGCTTCGCGGCGGCGTTCCTCCCCCAGCACGAGGTCCATCCCCCGCGTGGCGTCCTGCTGCATCTCATCAAACGCCAGGACAAATGCGGAGCGATGCTTGACCTCGTGAGGGAGGACCGCTTCTGCTCTGTAGACGAGAAAGAACAGGGTCTCGCCCGTTGGCTTGGTGGAGGTGGTGCGGATGGACCACAACATGGACTGCAGCTCGTCGTGCCAGCCCCTGCCGCAGGCTTCGAGCTTCTTCTTGAAGGTCCTAATCTTGAGGCCTCTCAGGGACCTCCATGTTGGCACGTTCAGCTTGACCATTGCTCTGGGGGTGCGCCATTGAAGCGTAGCAAATCTGCGTTCCAAGGTTAGTGCAGTACGTTTTGAAGAGATTACTGGTGAAATGCGAGCCATTATCGGTGATGATGCGGCTGGGGACCCCAAAACGGCTCACGAGACCCTTGATTAACTTGACCGCAGAGCAAGCTGGGATGGTGCGGACGGCTTCCACCTCCGCCCACTTGGTGAACTTGTCGATGGCAACGTAGAGGTATCGGTAGCCCCTAGGCGCTCGAGGGAACGGGCCCAGGATGTCCAGTCCCCAGACTACGAACGACCACGAGAGTGGTATGGTCTGGAGGCCCTGAGCTGGCTGATGGATTTGCTTGACCTGGAATTGGCAGGCCTCGCAGGACCTCACCAGCTTAGCCGTGTCGTTGAGCGCCGTAGGCCAGTAGAATCCGCTGCGGAATGCCTTGCAGACGAGTGTTCGTGATGACGAGTGGTGCCTTCAGTCCCGCCGTGTATGTCGGCTAGCAGCTCTTTCCCCTGTTCCCTGGAGATGCAACGCAGTGAAATGTCATTTGGCCGCTTCCTGTATAACTCACCGTCCCGGATGCAGTATGCCATGGCTTGTCGGGCCTCACGCTCCGCGTGCTCCTCCTTCTCCACCAGCATCCCTTGCATCAGGTATTCCTTGAATTCCTTGGTCCAGCATCCCTCCTGGGGCTCGAGCGCCAAGAGTAGACGTGCTCCCGAAGTCGGGCCACAGGACGGGGCTCCCGCGGCAGGTGGCTGCGGGAACGCCTCCCGAGGTTGCGCTGTCCTTGAAATCGGTGGTGTCGCCGATGGCTTGAAGAGCCGCTCCTCGAAGACGCCAGGCTCTTGGGGCTGTCGCTTGGATGCCCTTCTGGCGATGTCGTCGGCTTCCTTGTTGGTGCCACGGGGCACGTGCTGCAACTCCAGGCCCAGGAACTGCTTCTCTATCTTGCGCACCTCCGCAAGGTATGCCTCCATGTGTTCGTCATTTGGCTCGTATACCTTGTTGTAGAAGTTGACGAGGAGCTGCGAGTCGCCCCTGATGGTGAGACGCTTCACTCCCAGTGCCGCCGTAGCCTTCAGGTCGGCTATGAGGCCTTCGTACTCTGCAATGTTGTTGGAGACCTTCCCGCCCTGCTGGAAGCAGAGCTACACGGTGTAGTAGAGCTTCTCCTGAGTGGGCGAGATCAGCACCGCTCCAGCTCCCATGCCGTGGGGCGCGAAGGCACCATCAAAATACATGACCCAGCCGTCAGGTGCCTCACTTCCCGACGAAAGGGAGCAATCCTCGCCTATTTCTGGCGCCAGGGCGTCCGTCCATTCTGCCACGAAACCGGCGAGCGCGGCTCCCTTGATGACCCTGGTGGTGCTAAACTCCAACTGAAATGCCTGCAACTCGATGTTCCACTCGGCGACCCTCCCGGCGGAGTTGGGGCTCCTAAGCACCCTCTCTAGTGGGTAGGCCGAGACGACCTTGATGGGGTGGCCTTGAAAGTAATGCCACAGCTTACGTGAGGCCACCAGGAGCGCGAGCAAGAGCTTTTGAGGCATGGGGTACTGTGCTCTTGCACCCCGCAACACCGTGCTGATGAAGTATACCGGGTGCTCGACGAGGGCAGGTGCGCTGACGAGGCTTGCACCTTCCAGGAGTTGGGGTGGTGATGAACTCATGTACCTAGGGTAGGGTCATGGACCTGTCTAAGACACCCTCCCCAAGGACATCTCTAGAAGAAACTACCTTTCAGTCGACCTGGAAGGGTTCCACTCGACCAACTGGAAGACACTCGACCATAAAGCCTAAACTTGTAAACATCTTGCATATACAACTACTCCATAGCTAGGATCTTGCCTCTCCATACCTACCCCCATTGTACTATCAGGCTTAGAACCACGACAGTTGGCGCCCACCGTGGGGAAGGTGTCTTAGCGACTTTTTGGAGAAGTTGCATTTTTCCGATCCCATTCATCATGGTTTCAGGCAGAGTTTTGGTTGAGGGCCGCAAGATCCGTCTTGGCGCGCTCATGTTCATCGCCGATGACTCCGCTTGGTTGCAGGAAGCTCCGCTCAACGTTCACACACTCCCCGTCCGCGGGGCGACGCACTTTCGCGCGTGCGCCAGCGGCGTCCTCCTACGGCAGCCGTCGACCCAGTATCGGTCGGCCTTGTGTCATCCTCCCTCCTGGTCTCGCGCCGGCGCAAGCGCTCCGGTCGATCGAGGCTTCAACGCTGGGTGAGGCACGCGGTGGCCAGCCAGTCAGCCACTCCCCAAGTCGCGGCAATCGAGCCCGGCGAATCTCTCTACGACATGTTCGATCTGTCGACTGGCTCTGCAGAGACTGCATCCGAGTGCGACAGCAGCGATCCAGCGGCGGAGGTTCTGATGGTCGACGGACCATGCAGTCCTCCTGGTTTCCCCACGCACCGATGGAGGCGTTGGCGAAGGCGAGCGGCCGCAGGCTCACGAAGAGTACCAACCCGAGCCCCTCACTTTGCTGCAGAGGGAGGAGCTCCGCCGCCGGAATATGGATGCGCTTGACACTCCTATCGTTGGAGAAACCCCCGAGGCTCGTGCCTTAGAAGATGCGCGTTTGGCCAACTTGGCTGAGCGCACTCGACTGGAAAATCTCCAGCGAGTACTCGACGAACGAACACAACAACGGGTTCCGTTGTCCAGTCGACGTCAACTCTTTCCACAACCGACTCAGGTATACCAAACTCCCATTCAGAATCTAGCAGCTGCAGCCCGTATAGCAGTGTCCATTCAGCCTTCCCAGTCGGAGGCTGGCAGGGGCTTACTCCAGATCAAAGATTTGCTCCGGGCAGCAGGAGATCAAAATTCAGCTATATCGCAGTCGCGGAATAGGATTCACAGCAGATCTGTCGCTGCGAATATAGTCCAGTCGGCACATAGCCCAAGATCGCCCCCGAGGTGTGAGGGACATGGAGGCCGGTGTGATCAGTATGAGGACCGATTCGATTGTGATGATCGACGTCGAGTGCCCACTCCTCCCCCAAGGGGTGGGTCGTATGCGCCTCGGCAGCAAGATGACAGACGCCAGCACAATGTTGGGTGAAGGATTCCAGTCGACCCCAGGTAACCAGGCTTTGATGCAAGATCCGTCATCGTTCAAGGTCTGGTCGACAGGAACAGAGCTAACCGTGAAGGTCATGACAGAAATGCACCCATCAGCGCCAGAGTACACGTCTCGGGACCAGAGTGTTTTAGCAGAGCCATCAGAGCCGCGGTGATTCCACCCAACTTCAGGTTGGCGACTGGAGTCAGTAAGTTCACTGGTGAGTCCAAGCCGGATACCTGGCTTGAGGACTACCGAGTGGCTGTCCAGATTGGCGGCGACAACAATGAAGTGGCCATGAAACACCTGCCTCTTATGTTAGAGGGATCGGCCAGAGCATGGCTGAATCAGTTAGCACCGGTAGCATTTACACTTGGGAAGATCTTGCCCAGTGTTTGTCGACATTTGAAGGAACTTGCAAGCGACCAGCAGGGTTGATGAGTTGCGATCGTGTGCGTAAGTCGAATGAAACTCGAGGGATTACATCCAGAGATGGATCACTTTGTACCACACGATGAGAATGTATCTGATCATCAGGCAGTCTGTGCCTTCAAGGAAGGAGTTAAGAACAGAGAGTTGAGTCTGAAATTCGGTCGGATAGGAGACATGACCCTGCGTCGAATGATGGAGATTGCCACCAAGTACGCCAATGGTGAAGAAGAGGATCGGCTCCGGAGTGGCAAGTACAAGTCAACCGCTAATGAAGCCGGTGGAGGGAACTCCAGTCGGAAACAGAAGCGGAAAGCCGAGCCAGCTACTCCTGGAGAAGCCTTGGCCGTGACTCCATGAAAGTTCAAGGGGAAACCCATGAAAGAGAAAGACCAAGATGGAAATGATGTGTTGGACTTGCCATGTCACATTCACATGAAGAAAGATGAAGAGGGTAAACTCATTTACACGAAGCATACCACTCGACAGTGTCGGCTCTTGATTCAACAGTTCCAGGGGAAGCAACTCAAGGACAAGGAGAAGGAGTCGGACAAAGTTGAGGACAAGGAAGATAGTGACGGTGGATACCCCCAGGTCAATTCCACTCTGATGATTTTTGCTGACGTTGAAAGCAAAAGTCGATTGAAAGTTATCAACCGAGGAGTGAATATGGTCGCTCCGGCGACACCCAGTTACCTGAAATGGTCGCAGACCGCCATCACATTCAACCAGTCTGATCACCCAACACACATAACCACCCCTGGGAGGCAAGCGTTGGTGGTCGACCCAGTCGTCGAAGGCACTCGACTAACTAAGGTTTTGATGGATGGTGGCAGTGGCCTGAACATTTTTTATGCAGAGACGTTGAAAGGGATGGGCATTCCGATGTCCGGACTAAGCACCAGCAACATGAGCTTCCACGGTGTCATTCTTGGAAAGAAGGCTGAGTCACTCGGCCAAATTTCTCTCGATGTGGTTTTTGGTGACTACAAGAATTTTCGTAAGGAAAAGTTGACCTTTGAGGTCGTGGATTTCCAGAGCGCTTATCACGCTATCCTGGGGAGGCCGGCATATGCGCGTTTTATGGCTCAACCATGTTATGTGTACCTCAAAATGAAAATGCCAGGTCCCAAAGGTGTGATCACTGTCACTGGCAATCAGAAAAAAGCAGAAGAGTGTTTCCAGAAAGGCTCTAAGATCGCTGATGCTCAGATGGCAGTGGTTGAGATGCAAGAGTACTAGAAAACTGCAGACCCGAGTGATTTGTTGCGAGCCAAGAAGCCCGCCACGGAGTCGGCATTTCAGTCATCTGGGGAGACAAAACCGATTCATATTCATCCGACTGATCCCAATTCTGCTCCGACTCACATCTCAACAACACTCGACTCCAAATAGGAAGAAGCGCTCATCCAGTTCCTCCGTGAGAACTGGGACATCTTTGCATGGAAGCCTCACGACATGCCGGGTGTTCAGGGGATCTGGCTGAGCATCGTCTCATGAGTCGACTCAAAATTTAAACCTGTCAAAGAACATCTTCGACGGTCCGCCGTCCAGAAGAGAAAGACCATTGGCGAGGAGGTGGCTCGGCTCTTAGCAGCACAGTTTATCCGAGAGATTTACCACTCCGAGTGGCTCGCCAACATTGTCATGGTCCCTAAGAAGGAAAATTCACTGCGCATGTGCATCGACTTCAAACATATCAATCGGGCATGCCCGAAAGATCATTTTCCTCTTCCCCGCATAGACCAAATAGTCGATTCGACTGCGGGATGTGAGTAGTTGTCTTTCTTAGACGCATATTCCGGGTACCATCAGATCCGTCTGTATGGACCCGACAAGATCAAAACAGCTTTCATCAATCCATTCGGGTGCTTCTGTTATGTCACCATGCCATTCGGCCTCAAGAATGCCGGAGCCACGTTCATGAGGATGATTCAGAAGTGTTTACTCACTCAAATCAGTCGGAATGTGGAAGTATACATGGATGATATTGTGGTCAAGTCACGGAAAGGTTCCGACACATTGACCGACCTTGCTGAAACATTTGCCAATCTCGGGAGGTATGATATCAAGCTTAATCCATCAAAGTGCACATTCGGAGTTCTGGCGGAAAGTTACTCGGTTTTCTCGTTTACGAGCGAGGAATCGACGCTTCTGAAAAAGTTGGCACTATACTCCGAATGAAACGCATACGTGCGTGTGCATGATGTCCAAGCTTCTTGGATGCTTGGCCGCTTTAAGTCGATTCATCTCTCGCCTTGGTGAAAAGGCATTGCCTCTTTACCGACTGATGAAGAAGTCAGACAAGTTCGAGTGGACTCCTGAAGCTGACGCAGCGTTTGAAGAGCTCAAAGCTCTGCTCTTCACCCAGCCGGTGCTTGCTGCCCCAATCAGCAAGGAGCCGTTGCTGCTTTACATTGCAGCCACAGGACAAGTCGTCAGTACAGTACTACGGTCGAGCGGGAAGAGGAAGGAAAGGCCTTCAAAGTTCATCGCCCAGTATATTATCTTTCTGAAGTATTAACCCCATCAAAGCAAAGATACCCTCATTATCAGAAGCTTGTGTATGGGATTTATATGACCCTTGAAGAAGGTTGCTCACTACTTCTCGATCATTCCATTACGATTAAATCGGCGACACCCCATTATCAGAGATTTTGCACAATAGAGACGCAACTGGTCGGGTGGCGAAATGGGTGATTGAACTTCTTCCCCTGGATATCAAGTTTGAGGCAAAGAAAGCCATCAAGTCCCAAGCAATAGCAGATTTCATCGCCGAGTGGATTGAACAACAGTTACCGACTCAAGTTCACTCGAACCTTTGGACCATGTTCTTTGATGGTTCCAAGATGCTGAATGGTTCTGGTGCTGGGGTAGTATTGGTTTCCCCCCGAGGAGATAAGCTCAGATATGTGCTCCAGATTCACTTTGGTTCTTCCAACAATGAAGCAGAATACGAAGCACTGTTGTATGGGTTGCGTATGGCCATTTCACTCGGCGTCCGTCGCCTCATGGTTTATGGCGACTCAGATCTAGTGGTTAATCAGGTGATGAAGGAGTGGGACATCAGAAGTCCAGCCATGACTGGTTACTGTAATGCAGCCCGGAAGCTAGAGAAGAAGTTTGAGGGGTTAGAGCTTCATCATATACCCCGACTGAAAAATCAACATGCTGATGATTTGGCGAAAATAGGGTCCAAGGATCCTTTCACTGAAGAAGCTCCACAGCCAAAAAGTGCCACTGATCCGACTGAAGTTGAGGTCCCAGCAGTGGTCGACCTGATCATGGAAGTCGTGGTCATCACTCCCGATCGGATTACCATACATCGCGTATATCCTGAGGAAAGAGCTCCCGGAGAACAAAGAAGAGGCTCGACAGATCGTCCGCCGATCCAAGGCCTTTACTGTGATCAAGGGACAGTTATTCAGAGAAAGCGTGACTGGAGTCAGCCAGAAGTGCATAACGCCAGAAGAAGGTCAGATAATTCTTGATGATATCCATTCGGGGACCTGTGGTCACCATGCGTCCTCTCGGACCATCGTGGCTAAAGCATACCGAGTGGGATTTTACTGGCCAAAAGCAAATGAAATGGCAAAGGAAATAGTCGACAAGTGTGAAGGATGTCAGTTCTACTCCAATATGTCACAAAAACCCGCCTCATCATTGAAGACCATTCCACTCGTCTGGCCTTTTGCTGTTTGGGGGTTGGATATGATTGGACCACTGAGAACTGGCAGGAGCGGTTTCACTCATTTGCTTGTGGCAGTCGACAAGTTTACGAAGTGGATCAAAGCTAAACCTATCAAGAACCTTGATGCGTGCACTGCTATCAGTTTCATCAGAGAGTTGATATTCAGATATGGAGTTCCGCACAGCATCATCACTAATAATGGGTCAAACTTCGATTCCGACAAGTTCAAAGCCTTTTACGCCTCTCAGGGCACGCGAGTCGACTATGCTTCAGTTGCTCACCCCCAGTCGAATGGACAAGCAGAACAAGCAAATGGTCTAATTCTCAAAGGACCGAAACCTCAATTGATGCGTGATCTCAAGCATGCAGTAGGAGCGTGGGTCGACGAACTTCCATCGATTCTTTGGGTATTAAGGACCACTCCTAATCGGTCGATTGGAAGAACTCCATTCTTTATGGTCTATGGAGCTGAAGCAGTTCTGCTGAGTGACCTGCTTCACAATGCGCCCCGAGTCGAACTCTACTCTGAAGCTGAAGCGGAGCAAGCCCGGCAAGATGCAGTCGACCTCCTTGAAGAGGAGAGAGAGATGGCCCTGATCTGCTCGACCATCTATCAGCAGGACTTGCGTCGATTCCATGCTAGAAATGTGAAGAGCCGAGCCTTTCAAGAAGGGGACTTGGTCCTCCGAGTGGATCAACAGAAACCAAACAAGCTCGCTCCCACTTGGGAAGGTCCCTTCATCGTCACCAGAGTTCTCCACAATGGAGCTTACCATCTTTACAACGTCGAACGCCAGATCAATGAGCCTCGAGCCTGGAATGCGGAGCTGCTCCGCCCCTTTTACACTTAAGAACTCACTCGGGTGAGATGTAATAAAAGTACCTCTGTAGTTTGTTTATCAAAGACAAGAATGTTATAATTTTCCCAGTGATTGTTATTACTTTTCGTTTACATAAGAAATTTCCCCCAGTGGGTAGCTTAGCCGCGAACCTGTTTCGCCTAAGTTTGAAAAATCCTACCGAGTGGAGAGCAAAACCTCCCACTCGGGGGCTTAGCTGCAGTCCAGTACTCACCTAAGTTTGAAAAATCCTACCGAGTGGAGAGCAAACCTCCCATTCGGGGGTTTAGCTGCAGTCCAGTACTCGCCTAAGTTTGAAAAATCCTACCGAGTGGAGAGCAAAACCTCCCACTCGGAGGCTTAGCTGCAGTACAGTACTCGCCTAAGTTTGAAAAATCCTACCGAGTGGAGAGCAAACCTCCCACTCGGGGGCTTAGCTGCAATCCAGTACTCGCCTAAGTTTGAAAAATCCTACCGAGTGGAGAGCAAACCTCCCACTTGGGGGCTTAACTGCAGTCCAGTACTCGCCTAAGTTTAAAAAAAATCCTACCGAGTGGAGAGCAACCCTCCCACTCAAAGGCTTAGCTGCAGTCCAGTACTCGCCTAAGTACGAAATCCATTCCAATCCGCAAGGACGACGAGGTGCAGGTCGACTGTTACCTTCTCCTTCGGAGTTGCGCCACAAGTACAACGTGCACTCCATCCCGATCCGCAAGGACGACGAGGTGCAGGTCGACTACTGCCTTCTCCTTCGGAGCTGCGCCACAAGTACAACATGTGCTCCATCCCGATCCGCAAGGACGACGAGGTGCAGGTCGACTGTTACCTTCTCCTTCGGAGCTGCGCCACAAGTACAGGTCGACTGTTTCCTTCTCCTGCGCCTGCAAGAACAACGAAGTGTAGGTCAACTGGATCCACCTCAGAGCTGCATCTCAAGCATTGAAGCATAATCCGAGTGAAGAGCAAAGTTCACTCGAAGGCAAACAAAAGCATATTTCGACGATAAGTAAAGTTCGGAGAACATCCTAAGGATGTAGAAGTACCCAGGCCTCAAGCCTATTAAAGTTTTATCGATTACAGGATCACTCGGCATTCCGAGGGAAATTTAAGACGAATCATAGAAGTTTTTTACTCCTCGGGTGGAGGACTGGAAGGCGCGACAAACTGGTCCAGGTCAATCCCATCAGCGATTCGGGTGGCAGCACCAATGAAGGTCTCCATGAAAGATCGGAAGTCATACTTATTGGTATTGGCAACTTTGATGGGCGTAACCTTTCCTCTCGCGCCTCCTTGCAATGAACGCGGACCAGGGACAGAGCGACATCAGCACCACATCTGGCAGAAGACTTCTTCCATTCCTGCACTCGACTTGGAACATCATTCAGTCGAGTCATTAAAGACTCGAGGTCATTTTGAAGTGTTTCGCCTGGCCAGTGTTGAGTCGATCCGCGACACCGCAACCTTGATCGAGCGAGGTAGTCCACCACAAAGAAGCAACACGAGACTCCGGTCGAACACGTTCATGGCAGTTTCATCCTTCACGGGGGAGTTAATGGGGTCCAGACTTGTCTCCACTCGACTAGTCTCCTCCTCGAAGTTCTGACAGAATTCTGCAAACACGACTCGAGTTCAAGCTAATGGTTCTATGATGAGTCGATGATAACAAGTCAGTCGGATAAGAGGAATTACCTTCAAGCATGAGGAATAGCTTCTTGGCGAGCCCTCCGGATAAGCCTCTAGATCATTCCTCTTCCCCGCCAGTTCGCCAGCCTTGTCGCTCAGAGCTATCTTGTCGTTCTTCAATCAGCTAACCTCCTTGTTGGCCGCATCAAGAGCAGCTTTCAGACTGGTGTTCTCTTCTTCAAGTTTTCCGACTGAAGACAGCTTCTCTTCCGCGAGCTTGGTCTTGTTCAAAGCCGTTTGTTGCACCTCGGCAAGGTCATGATCCTTCTTCTTCAAAGCCTCCTCCATTTTGTCTGCAAAAAAATAGTGAGGTCAGAATTAGGAAGGGACAGAAAAACAAAAACAGTCGTCAAGATCTCACCAGCCATAGCTTTTGCTTCGTCTCTCGCCTTCTGCAAGTTCTCCCGTGCAAGCTTCAAGTCAAGGTTGAGCTGGATCTGTTTGTTCTCCAATTCAGTGTATCGAGCCACAAGCTCGCAAGACTTCTGCAAAGAATTAGTCGACAGACGTCACTGATGGGTTACTTCCGAGTGACCAAGAAAAATCATTGCGTTTCTAAGACTACAGCCGAATCAAAATATTCGACAGTATTCTCGGGGACTACACCCAGTGGGTGCACTTAGCGTGCCCCCACTGATCCTACCAACTCGGTTCGATCAGTCGACCGAAAAAGAAAAAAAGAAGAAGAGAAAGGAGTTCTTCAGACTACAGTCGACTGCCAACAGTCCACCATAGAGTCGGGGACTACACCCAGTGGGTGCACTCAGCGTGCCCCCACCGGTTTCAAGATTCCACTCGACATGGTCCGAGCAGACCGAGTGAAGAAGTTATCAAAGAGATACAAAGTATAAAGACTACGATCATTGCCCGGCGATCCACCATAGTCTCGGGGACTACACCCAGTGGGTGCACTCAGCGTGCCCCCACAAGTCCGATAATTTACTCGACACACCCAGTGGGTGTACAGATACGAAGATCTTCAGAAAGAAGAGTTTTTCAGGTAGCATATCCTAACATAACAAGTGGTGATCAACTAACCTGGACGTTGCTCTGAAGAGCTGAACTGGCATCATAGGCCGCTTGGCTGGCTTCCCGGACCACCTTCATCTGCTCCATCATGAGCTCCGCTTGGCGTATAGCCTCCTTAGCAGCACCCACTCGGTCCTCCGGGACGTGGTGCGTGGAAAAAAGGGAAGGCGGATCAGCAGTCGACGTTCAAGGCCGGATACTCGTCAGCGGCACAGCGAAAGACACAGAAGTCCGAGTGGTGTTGCCACCCTCATGAACCAGCGCCTCGAGCATCGATGCAACTCGAAAGCAGTCTTGCCGGCAGGTGCCTTATTAGTTCTCCTCCGCCTCAACGGTGCCTCATCATCATCATCAGGGAGATCAATGACATGAGGAGGGACTACAGGAAAAATTCAAAGTTAAAAACGGAACTCCAATCGACCAAAAGCAAAATTGCAGCGATCATACCAAGGTTAGAGGTAACAACATCTTCCATCTCCTGGTCTTCGTTCCTGACTGAGGTCTCGGAGGTGGCAGCGCTGCAGATTTCAGAAATCAGTTGATCAGTCAACAAGTCGACCAAAAGTATGTTCACGCTAAACAAGAAAGCTCAAGTTCTACTGTACTCGGAAATAGTGGGGATAGCCATCTTCATCTTGGGCAAAACCTTTGTCGGCTTCGACGGTGTCGCTCAGGGTTGCTTCGGCGCTTTTTCAGTCGGCGCCAGAGAGGTCATCCGAGGACGTTTTGTCGACTGCCCGACAGGCGCGATAGCCTTGCCGCGCTCGACCGCGGGGTCATGGGTGAGCCTGGACCGCCTTTCCATGCGAGGAGGGTCGACTTCTTCCTCCTCTTCCTCCTCCTCCTCTTCGTCGGAACTGTCGTCATCTTCGTCTCCCCCACCGTCAGACTGCCATTCCTCCTGGCTTTCACCTCCGCTCCCTTCCTCCTCCTCAACTCGTTCTTGCGCCCCGTTGGGCATTGAGTACATCTCAGTGGTGACCTGGAAGAAGACAAACAAGATGAAAGTCACTCGACCAATTTAAGTAAACAAGATGGAGTAAGCAGAGTCAGGGTCAAAGATACGGGATTGAACCTTGTCTGGCTCGTACGATTGGTCGAGTGGAGGGATCCTCCTGGCTCCTCAGGTGTTATCTTTTTTCCCAATGATGGCGGTCATCCATCTCTCCAGTGTGGCATCCTCGACTTCCTCCGGGTGGACCTGCGTGGTGTCATCAGTGCCAGAATATATGCACATCAGATGGTCCCGATACTGAAGTGGCTGGATGCGCCGTCGAAGAAAAACCTCTAGAAGATCCATACCAGTCACCCCGTCACGGATGAGCTGGACTACACGCTCGACCAAAACCTTGACCTAAGCCTTCTCCTCCAGGACCACCTTCAGAGAGGACGGCTTGCTCACTCGATCCATGGAGAAAGGAGGGAGTCCAGTCGACTGCCCTGGCGTCGGCTGGTCCTGGCAGTAGAACCAGGTCGACTGCCACCCTCGAACCGACTCAGGATGGATCATGGCTGGAAAAGAGCTCTTACCTCTCATTTGGACATCAAGACCCCCAGACATCTGAATCACTTGGGTTCTCTCGTCACTCGGATTGGCCTTTTTCACCGTTTGGGAGCGACATGTGAAAATGTGTTTGAAGAGACCCCAATGCGGCAGACAACCCAAAAAAATCTCACACAAAGACACGAAAGCGGCGAGATACACGATAGAGTTGGGTGTGAAGTGGTGGAGTTGTGCCCCAAAAAAGTTCAGAAAACCTCGAAAGAAAGGGTGGGGCGGCAAAGAAAACCCGCGGTCGACGTGAGTGGCTAAGAGGACGCACTCACCCTCCGAGGCTGCGGCTGCCACTCCATCCCGGAAGCTCGCTGATCCATGAGGGATCAGTCCCTCATTGGCCAGGTCGTCAAGATCTTTTCGGCGGATGGTCGAGCGAATCCAGTCGCCCTGGATCCAGCCCTGTGGCAAACCGGCCCGCGACGAGGATCCGCCCCGACTGGTCGTCCTCCCTTTCGCCTTCGCCGTCGCCTTCTTCGCTCGTTCCAAACCCGTCGTCTTTTCTTTCACCATTGTCGCCGGCAGAACGCGCGTGGAGCAGCGGTTCGGAGGTGGAGGCAGGCGCGGCGGATGAATCTGAGGAAGAAAGGAGGAAAGGGGAACACACTGTTCAAAAAACCCCAGTCCTAGGCCTTATATGTGATTGCTTCCGAAAGGTGATCGGTAGGCCCAGCGATCTGTCAAATCTCAAGAATAGCCGCCCCACGCGATACGTGGCGAAAAAAGGTGGCGCGGAGATCGAGGCATCCTTGCCTTATCCCGTCCGACATCGCGGCTCTCTCTCCGTCCCGCTCGTTTCCCGAAGATTCAAATCCCGCTAAATCCGCGCGCCGCAGAGCAAATTGTCAAACAAAAGATTTCCTCCGTCCTGTCATTCGGAAATCGCCAAGTACAGAAAACACACTTGACGGATACAAAGAATGGATCAAGGTGACTGAAAAAGAAGTTGATGTCGTCACTTAAGTCCATTTGATCCAAGACAAGACACTATTGCAGCACAAGAATGAGTCGGGAGTATGTTCAACTCCTTCCCCACTCAAACCTTGATCCATTCGGGGGCTAATGATGAAGTCATGTACCTAGGGTAGGGTCATGGACCTGTCTAAGACACCCTCCCCAAGGACATCTCTAGAAGAAACTACCTTTCAGTCGACCTGGAAGGGTTCCACTCGACCAACTGGAAGACACTCTACCATGAAGCCAACTAATCGACCGCCAGGAGATCTAAAGCCAGTCTGCACACGAACGGTCAATCATTAAGTAGCTTTTATGGTCATCATAGCACTTTATGTGGGTGCTACCTGTAAGCCCCTATCTTAATGTACCTTTAACCCTGCATAATCGAGGGCCGGAGGGTGCAGCGAACTCTATATAAGCCACCCCCTCCTCGGTGTAAAGGGTTCGCACCATCTGTAACTCATACGCACATAATACCCAGCCGCCTCCGGGCTCCGAGACGTAGGGCTGTTACTTCCTCCGAGAAGGGCCTGAACTCGTAAACATCTTGCATATACAACTACTCCATAGCTAGGATCTTGCCTCTCCATACCTACCCCCCATTCTACTGTTAGGCTTAGAACCACGACAGGTGCCTCCCGAGGTGATGGATCCCCCAACGCTTGATTGCTTGCCGGGGTCTCTGCGGGCTCGGGGGCGTCGTCCTGCTGAGCTTGATCCTCTGCTGTCGCTGCTGCGGTCCTTGCGGCGCCCTCCTAGTCTTGCGTCGTCTCTGCTGGGGGCATAGCTCGGCGTGATGCACCCTTGGCTTGGTGTTCTTCCCGAACCGCCACTAGAGCCGCGCTGGCGGAGTAGGGAGTGGCGGCAAGATAAAGCACTAGGGGCTCGAGAGGTCGTGGCGCCACCATCACTGGAGGGCTGGTCAGGTATCTCTTGAGGTCTTGAAATTCTCGGTCGGCCTCCGGGGTCCACTCAAATGGGCCCTTCTTCTTCATCAGCTTGAAGAAGGGTCTGGCACGCTGTCCCAGCTTGGAAATGAAGTGTCCCAACGCAGTAACCCGTCCAGCAAGCTTCTGCATTTCCTTGAGGGTTTGCGGTGGACTCATGTCTTCAATGGCCTTGACCTTCTCTGGGTTGGCCTCGATCCCCCTGTGGGACACAATAAAGCCCAGCAGCTTGCCGGAAGGGACGCCAAACACGCACTTCTCCGGGTTGAGTCATAAGTCCACCTGGGGGAGGCGTTGAAAGGTCTCCTCCAGGTCTTGGATCAAGGCCCTCGCCTCCCGAGACTTCACCATGATGTCATCGACGTAGGCTTCAGCGTTTCCCACGAGCTGCCGACCCAAGGCGATGTGCATGAGCCGCTGGAAGGTTGCGCCTGCGTTGCGCAGCCCGAAAGGCATGCAAGTGTAGCAGTACACCCCACACGGGGTCAGGAAGGCTATCTTCTCCACATCTTCTACCGCCATCTTGATCTGGTGATATCCTGAGAACGCATCCAGGAAGCATAGAAAGTCGCACTCGGCGGTGGAGTCGATGATCTGGTCGATGCGTGTAAGTGGGAACGGATCTTGGGGCAGGCCTTGTTGAGGTTGGTGAAGTCGACGCACATTCTCTCTTTCCCGCCTTTCTTGGGCACGACGACGGGGTTCGCCAGCCACTCGGGGTACCGAACCTCGTGAATGACACCCGCAGCCTCCAACTTGCGGGTTTCTTGGACAATGAAAGCTTGCTTCTCCGTAGACTGCCTCCTCGCCCTCTGCTTTACGGGGTGTACATTGGGGCACACCTTCAGGTGGTGCTCTATCACCCCTCTTGGGACCCCTACCAGCTGATCGGGCTCCCAAGCAAACACTCCCTTGTTTGCGCGCAAGAACTTCACCAGCGCCTCCTCCTGATCAGGCTCGAGGTTGGTGCCTATGGTAAATGTTGCCCTCGGGGACCCGTCCTCCTTGACTGGCACTTGCTTGGTTTCTGCCTTGTCTTGAGTGAACAACTGCTTCTGCTTGGTTGGTGCGGCTCCCTTGGCCTTGGAGGTGTCCACGTCGGCGAGCTACGCCGTCGCGGCGGTCTTGTGGGCAAGCTCGAGCATCATCAAGGCCTCCTTGGTGTCCCCAACTACTGTGAGGACACCCTTGCTCTAGGGCATCTTCATGAGGTTGTAGGCTGGATGGGTCGCTACCATGAACTGAGCCAGGGCCGAGTACCCGAGGATGGCGTTGTACAGGAGGGTGATGTGGGAGATGTCGAAGTCAACCAGCTTGGTGCGGTAGTTGTCGTGCATGCCGAAGGTTACGGGGAGGCGGATCCACCCCAGGGAGTGGGCGGAGCCTCCACCAACCCCTAAGAAAGGCTTGCTAGGGCGGAACCGCTCGAGCGGTACGTGAAGAAGGCTGAAGGCCTCGAATGAGAGCACGTTGAGGCCGGCGCCACCGTTGATGAGCGTCTTGGTGACGGACACGTTGCAGATGGTGGGTGTGCAAAGCATTGGGAGCACACCCGAGCCGACGGTAGAGACGGGATGATCCCCTGAGTCGAAGGTGAGGTCGGCCTCGGGCGGGGCCCTGCCCAGTGGAGCCCTTGAGCGCTTGGAAGCGGCGCCGATCTGGCGAAGGAATGGCTTGATATGACGATCCAAGGGCGGCGCTTGCGAGCCGCCGAGGAGGGCCGCGACCGCGTGGTGCGCCGGTGCCGCATAGCACGCAGCGAAGAGGCCTTGCAGCTCCTCCCAAGATGCCACCGTGGATCCTGGGAGGTTGAGCAGCCAAGCGCATGGTGCGCCGGTGAGGTCCATGGGAAGCTAGTTGGCCATGACCTTGTGGTCGCCCCCGGCGTTGAGGACGGCCTCCTCATATGCCAGCAGGAAAGCTGTTGGGTCCGTCGCGCCATCGTAGCGCGGCAGCATCTCCGGCTCGGAGCCCCCAGGCGTCACCGTGGGCACCCGTAGATCCAGCCGAAAGGGCAGCGCCAGCCATGAAGAATGGGCGTGAAGATGGTGGAGCGCGAATCGACGGAAGGAAAGCTACGGCGCACCCCTACCTAGCGCGCCAAATGTCGGATCTCGGGTTCTGGTAAAACCCTCAAGGTTCAAACACTGGGGTGCACACGAACATCTCCCCCTAATGAATCACGCCCTCAGCCTCGTCAGGATCTCTAAGCTTAGCCCGATGAACTCGCAACACAAGAGACACAAGATTTATACTGGTTCGGGCCACCGTTGTGGTGTAATTGTCGGATTTTGGGTTCCGGCAGACCCTTGAGGTTTGAACACTGGGGTGCAAGCGGAATCTTGCCCTCTACCTACCTGCACCCCGCCGCCTTGCTAGGATCTAAACTACGAAAGGAACAGCACAAGAGACACAGGGTTTATACTAGTTCGGGCCACCATTGTGGTGTAATACCATACTCTAGTTTGTGGTGTGGTGGATTGCCTCTTGGGCTGATGGTGATGAACAATACAAGGAAGAACAGCCTCGCGAGGGTCTGTTCTTGGCTGGTGCGATGAACTGCTAGGGGGAGTTCAGTCGCCCCTCTCTATCTCTCTCGTTTGTTCTCTTGCTATCTTCATGAATGCCCCTACCCTGTGGGTGGCTAGTCCTATTTATAGGCAGAGGCCCTGGGCCTCTTCCCAAATATTGAGCGGGAAGGGCGCCAACAATTGGCCATTTTGAAGGGGAACATATGGTACACTTATCCTGACTAAAGTTGGTCCTCGCCTGTCAAAGGCTCTGGTGGTGATGCCGGCTTGGGCTCCACAATGACTTCCTTCCTGCCATTGGACTGGTCTTGGTCTTGTTGCACCGAAATGGACGCCTTCGCTTGATGCCCTCGCCTGCGCTTGCTCCCTTTGCACCAAAGAGGAAAGGAGGACCTCGCGGGCTGGGCGCCCGCTGGTGCCCTAGGTCGTCATGGCTATGCGTCATGGGCACCTCGTGAGGTACCCTGCCTTGATCTCTCTTCCACCTGTGAGCCAGCTCGATGAGGTTGCTACCGAGGAAGCTCCCTGTCGTCCGCCCCACGAGGCTTGGCCCCTCGCGAGGGTCTTGAGCTCGTTTGATGAACATGGGCCGTGATGGGCCCCCCCTTTGAGCCATGCCGCAGGCCGCAGGTAGGCAAGTCTGGGGACCCCCGTTCCCAGAACGCCGACAGTAGCCCCCGGGCCCAAGGCGCACCCAGACTTGGCCGAGCAGAGACGCAAAGGGGCAAGTGCGAAGCGCCATGGGCCCTAACAGCCTGCGGCTTTGGGCGCCGCGTGGCGGTTGATTGGACGTGGGCGACACTGTTCCCCCATGCCTCCTTATTTTGTGCCGTGCTAGGCGGACTCGTAGCCGCACACAGCCGCTCCCCTTTTCGCTGCTCGACCGTCCCCCACTCTTCCTCCTCTCGAACTCCAGCTTCTGCTCCCAATCCAATCTCGAACCTCCCCCACCCCCTTTCCGTTGCCATGGCTCCGACGAAGAAAGGAAGAGGGAAGAAATCCATGCCTCCGCCTCGCTCGCTGTCGTCGGCGGCCCCTGTCGTCGATCGGTTGATTATACTCAATCGAGAGGGCCTGGGCAAGGTCAGCTCGGCCTTTGCCACCATCTTCAACGAATGCGGGCGGACGACGGCCTGGCCCGCATCCCACTTCGCCATTGACAGGATAATCACCGAGGTCCAATATTTTGCCGACGCCCTGTGGGCGGGGCTGGTTCCCCCTTTCTCCGATTTCTTCAATGCTGTACTCTCCCACTACCAGATCCATATGATGCACTTGGGTCCGGAATCCATCACTCTTCTTGCGGTCTTCGCCTTTGTTTGCGAGGCGATGATGGGCATCCTTCCCTCGGTTGCCTTGCTGCGCCACTTCTTCTCTCTGCGCCTTGTTGACCCCACCCAATGTTCGGGGTGCGTGAGCTTCATTGCTGCATCTGAAACAGCGGCTTCAGGGATTGACTTCACCCTTCCTCCGCCCGCGCCTGGGTTCCGCGAGCGGTGGCTGTACGTGGACGTGGGGGTGCCCAGCCCCCTGCTGTCGGAGCCAACATCACCCGCTGTCCCCAATTCAGGCTGGGGCCAGGAGACGCTCACGAGCCCCCGGCTCACCTTCGTCTGGCATCGCTTCGCGTTCCTGAGGGCGCTCGAGGTGACGGTGCCCAAGGTGGTGAAGGAGTTCCTATTGTGCCGCATTGCCCCTCTCCAGCGCCATTCCCGCCGGATGTGGGCCTTCAGTGGGCGTGAAGACCGCATGAGGCTCCAGGAGGAGGACTTGACGCCTGAAGCGCTGAGGAAGGTGCTCTTGGTCTTGACTGGGGATCCCAACCTTAGCAGCGTCCGGCAAGGGGGTGCTTTGCTATACTTTTGCTCAAGCAGGGGTGACTTTGTGAAGCAGATGCCCAGCTTCGACGAGTGGGGGCTGCGCCCCGCAGGCCTCATGGGGTCTCGCGAGAACCCGGTGGTGGTGACTGCCCTCCCAGTCAGCCGTGGTGGCTCTTCCTCGAGTGGCGGTGCAGGGACGCACGAGCCGCTGGAGGCCGAGGGGGCCTCCACAAGGGTGACGGTCCCAGGAGGCGCTCTTGAGGGAGCAGCTCCTGAGGCCCAGGCTGTCGCGGTTGGGGGAGGCGAGCAGCTGCCCGTGTTTCCTGCGGCCGAGGCCCCTGGGGCCCCAGCTACCCTCCTTGGTAAGGCGACTGGCGGCGAGCTCCAGGACGACGCCCCTGACGCCGGTCGTCTCGACGCGCCTTCCTCGTCGCAGGTTGACCCATGCGCTCAACTCTTGGGTCGATTCCCCGTGGATTTTGAGCCTCTTCGGAAGAGAAGGGAAGCCCTGGGCGACGATTACCCTTGTCGCCTGTTGAAGCGCAGGAAGTACTTTGCCACCGATGAGTAAGCTTTCCCCTTTTCTGGCTCCTGATTCTTCTGTTGTTTTTACTGATCCTTGCTCCGCAGGGCCCTTCCTGCCGAGCTCACGGAGAAGTCTGAGGAGCCATCTCCCTTGGCTCCGCCCTCTCCACCGTCTTTGAGCACTCCGAGCTGCAGGGCCCTGGTGGTGAGGTCGGCCGGAGAGACAAGCCATCCTGAGGCGCATCGCATCCCCGCGCGCCTCGCGACCCTCCTTCGCGAGCCCTCTCGAGGCATAGCTGGCCTGCCGTGGGCTTCTCGTCTGGTCTCGACTGTGATTGGCTGAGGCATTCCCTGCACTCTTCTTTGGGGGATGGGCTGGCTCCTGGCCGGGCTCCTGGCGAGGCATGCCCGGCCGTGGCGAGGGCGCCAGCCACCAGCCCCCTGCCCAGAGGGGGAGTGCTGATTCGTGGCCCTCGGCGTTTGCCCGGGGCGGATGATAATGTGGAAGACGTACTTGAGCACGCCCGGGAGCGTCGTGCTCTTCGCCAAGGGTTTCTTTGGAGGGCGGCTGATGCGGTGAGCCTGCTCGGTGAAGAGCTCACCAATGAAGACGCGCGCCTCGAGACCGAGGACCTGCGCCTGGCCGCGGAGAGGCACGAGCTGAAGGCGGCTGTCGCCCATGCGCGCCACCAGCGTGATCTTGACGATGAGGAGGCCAAGGCGTCGCTGGTGGCCTCTCGGGAGGTCCGTTCTCGGGCCGTTGAAGAGGCTCGGGAAGCTGACCGGCGGCGAGAGGCGGCGGAGGAGCGGGCGCGGGAACTCCTGGCCCGTTGCCGCTCACTGGAGGAGCAGGTGGAGCTGCGAGAGAGGGCCCTTGCGACCCAGCAGAGCTCCAGAAGCGGGAGGAGGCGCTGACGCTGGAAGCCGCCGAGCGTGCACGCGAGTACGAACGCCTAGAAACAAGGGAGCGCTTGGTGACGAGGGCGAAGGATGATGTCGCTGCGCGGGAGGCCCGCGTCCTGGAGGAGGTCGGGCGTCGGGTGGCGACGGCGCGCTTGAACCTCGAGCGCGAGTTCGAGGAAAGGCCGGGGTTGATCCGAGCTGAGGCCGAAGGTAGGACCGCTCCCTTGAGGGCCAAGCAGGAGGAAGCGACGAGGCGGGCTGATGCTTTTCGGGCCGCCCTTGAGGTGGCGCAGGAGGAGTTAACTACCTCCCATGCCGAGGTGCTTCTTCTTCGCCAGCGTGTGGATGAGGCTGAGGCTGTTGTGCGACAGAATGCGGACGAGATGCGCCAGTGGCGGGTCCTGGAGCATGAGCACGGCCCCATGCTCACCACACTCCGGGAGAGAGCCAACGCGGCCTTGGGTAACATCTGCGAGGCGGCTGTTGGCGAGCCGCACGCAATTAACTACGCCGGCAACCTTCAGTTCTTCACCGATGTGGTGACTCGTCTGGAGGAGCGGTCGGTCAGAGCCGACAGGTTGGTGGAGGAGAGAAGCTGCGCACTGCTCGGGCGCGCCTTTTCTCGTGTCTTCAGCGATCTCTGGAATATGGACCCTCACTTTGACTTCGACGCAGCCATCGCCCCGGTACCCCAGGCCGTCCGGGACGACCTGGCGCACTGGGTGGAGGACAACGTGGACGCCCTTGTCAGGGCCTTTGCTTCAGACAACGATGGCGTGATCGTGGCTGCTGACGAAGGCGGCGTGGTGGACGGCCCTGACGCCGCCAGCGACGATGCAGAGAGCGGCGGCGAGGCCAGCGAGGCCAGCTACAATTCAGGAGGTGCCCGTGAGGATGCATTGGGGGATTTATCCATCGATCACAAGATCGCCTCGCTTCCTGCATTTAATAGAACTCAGGTTTTGCCCTAACGGTCGTGAGAGCATTTTGGGAGGGGGAGCCCCTCATGTAAAACTTGTGTTCCGTGTATTAGTAGATGCTATACCACCCGTACGCCTATGCCTAGTGGCTGGCTAGTTTACCTTTGTCCCGCGCGGGCCCCGAGATAGCCAGCGGATGGCTGTGGCGTTCCGGGCGTCTCCCGATCGAACCCATAGGATCTGCAGTAAAAGCCTCCTGAGAGGATGCGGCGGCGGCAGTCTAGGCTGCACGTAAGCTAGGCCCAACCCGGCTCGCGAGGGGCTCACGAGGGGAGGCAGCTGAGGCAAAGCGGTAACTGGAACGCTAGAGATTGCTCGAACGAGACTAAACACCCCCTTCCCCAAACACACGCAAATCTCGAATTCGGATCCAACTTAAATCCAGCGGGGGAAAGTGACAACCAAAGGGAAAAGCAATGAAAGCAAACCAAAAAAGGTCGCGTCCGGCACCTAGTCTAGTCTTGGGCGTCTTCTCACCAGCGCAGAGCTAAGTGCTGCCACTGGGCTTGGGAGGGAGCCCCAGGGCCTGAGGCCGGCACCCCTGAGACTCCGGGGCGTGTACAGCCCCACTCATTATTACGTGAGAGTGTCACGGGGCGGCGAACTTCACAGGCACTGGGCCTTCTTCACAGGTATCGGCCTTGCTTCATATCGCCAGACGAGGGCCCCGCATTGCGCCGCACTCTAGTGCCATCAACGACGACCGGAAACCAGGACGCCCCGATGGGGTAGAGCGGTCGCCAGCGGTTCCCCCGACGACCACGGGTCCTCCGCCAGGGGCAGGCCCTGAGGCACCTCCCCAGCGGAGGGCCTACCTCCTGAGAACGCCTTGCTCCGAACGCCGCGGTGGTGATGCCGGATCTCGGCCCCTCTCCTGCAACCCCCGGCGCCCTCCTCCCGAGGGGTAGGAGAATGCGGGAGCGGGGCAGCCCCTTGTCGTGGCGACCTGCACCTCCTGCGATTCATGATTAACGTATGCCTGCTCCTGAGGAATTAGTGGTACCCGATAATCATCGCCTCCAGCGTGGCCGGTGGGGCCTTCACGGGGCTCTTGGAAGAGCTCTGCTTCTGTCGCCTCGTCCCTAGCAGCCTGGGCTGAGGAGCGAGCCTTGTTCTCCTTCGTGCTGGTGCCCTTGGTCCATCATGTGGGGCACGTATTATTCTGAGGCCGTCATCCTGAAGGCCGCGCCATAGTGATCCGCGTGCCATGCGGTTCTGCTTGGAGCGCCCACCTGGGGGTGGTAGCGCGGCGGCCCACTGGGGCCGTGGGTCGCGACGAGTCCTTCGCTGGTCGGGAGTGGAGGCAGCGCTGCCGCTGGCCCGGTGCTGATAGCTTCACTGGCGTTGGAGTAGCTTGGGGCCCGCGGCCGCATGTGGAGCCCCCGCGCGGGCCGCGCTGGACCTGAGGTGGGAGCTGGGTGCAGAAGGGATGAGCCCCCGAGGCGGCAAAGCCCAGGAGCTCTGCCACCCGCTCTAGCGATGCGTCGCGGCCGCCTTCCAAAGAGTAGCCTGTAGTAGCTCCCGGGCCACCATGAGCGCGGCCCTCGAGTTCGCCTGCTCCCGGCGGGTGTACGACATCGCGGCCGCGGCGTGGTTGGAGGCCCTCGCTGCCGACCGCGCCTGCCGCGGCGTGAGAGTCGTCGAAGCCTGTCCGCGTCGCCCGCGGCCCGCAGTGCCCTATGGACCACGACTGCCTAGGGCATGGGGAAGCCCGAGGCAAGCGGCTCTGCGTGGGTAGGCCAAGCCGCCCAGGGACCGGGGTTGCCCGCCTGGTCACCGGTCATGATGAGGACGATGCAACGGGACACGAAGTGGCAGGAGGTGGATCCCGGCAAACCCCTACCTGGCGCACCAAATGTCGGATTTCGGGTTCCGGCAGACCCTTGAGGTTCGACCACTGGGGTGCGCGCGGAATCTCGCCCTCTACGACCTGCACCCCGCCGCCTCGCTAGGATCTAAACTACGAAAGGAACAGCACAAGAGACACAGGGTTTATACTAGTTCGGGCCACCATTGTGGTGTAATACCCTACTCTAGTTTGTGGTGTGGTGGATTGCCTCTTGGGCTGATGGTGATGAACAATACAAGGAAGAACAGCCTCGCGAGGGGTCTGTTCTTGGCTGGTGCGATGAACTGCTAGGGGGAGTTCATTCGCCCCTCTCTATCTCTCTCGTTTGTTCTCTTGCTATCTTCCTGAATGCCCCTACCCTGTGGGTGGCTAGTCCTATTTATAGGCAGATGCGCTGGGCCTCTTCCCAAATATTGAGTGGGAAGGGCGCCAACAATTGGCCATTTTGAAGGGGAACATATGGTACACTTATCCTGACTAAAGTTGGTCCTCGCCTGTCAAAGGCTCTGGTGGTGACGCCGGCTTGGGCTCCACAATGACTTCCTTCCTGCCGTTGGACTGGTCTTGGTCTTGTTGCACTGAAATGGACGCCTTTGCTTGATGCCCTCGCCTGCGCTTGCTCCCTTTGCACCAAAGAGGAAAGGAGGACACTGCGTGGGTTGGCGCCCGCCTGGTGCCCTTGGTCGTCATGGCTTGCGTCATGGGCACCTCGTGAGGTACCCCGCCTTGATCTCACCACCACCTCGCGAGCCAGCCTGATGAGGCTGCTCGAGGAAGCTCCAGCCGTCCGCCTCATGAGGCTTGGCCTCGCGAGGGTCCTGAGCTCGTGTTGATGAAGATGGGCCGTGATGGGCCCCCCCTTTGAGCCACGCCGCAGGCCGCAGGTAGGCAAGTCTTGGGACCCCCGTTCCCAGAACGCCGACAGTAATACCCTACTCTAGTATGGTGTGGTGGATTGCCTCTTGGGCTGAGGATGAACAGTACAAGGGGAAGAACAACCTCCTGAGGTGAGGTGTTCTTGTGCCTAGTGGGTGTGAGGATGGATTGGATCTAGTCCAAGATGAGATGGCTGAGGCTCCGTTGAGATGAGTTGCCTACTACTGTGGTAGCTAATCCTATTCATAGAGGCCCTGGTCCTCTCCCTGAATATTGAGCGGGAAGGGATGCCACAACAACCAATTTGAAAGGGGATAGCTAGTACAAGCTATCCTGACTAAAGGTGGTCTTCGCCTGCAAAAAGGCTCTGGTGGTGACGCCGCCTTGGGCTCCATGGTGACCTCCGTCTTGCCGTCCTACTGGTCTTGGTCTTGTAGCATCGATATGGAAACCTTTGCTTGACGCCTCAGTACTCCTCGCATGCGCTTGCCTCCTTAGCATGAAAGAGGAAACAAGGACGCTGCGCATGCTGGCGCCCGCCTAGCGCCCGCCAGGTCTCGATCATCATGGCTCACGTCATGAGAACCTCGCGAGGTTTGTCTTGCCTTGATCTCTCCGCCCCTCGTGAGCCAGCCTGGTGAGGCCGCTCCCGAGGAGGTCTTGTGTCGTCCGCCTCGCGAGGCTTGGCCCCTCGCGTGGGTCCCGAATGCTTGTTGGTGAAGATGGGTCGTACAGGCCCGCTCGCAGAGCCACGCCGTGGGCTGCAGGCAGGCAAGTATGGGGACCCCCGTTCCCAGAACACCGACAGCCGTCGGCTACGACATCTAGGTCATCGAGAGCGATGGCCTGAGGCTGGCTGTGTCAGAGGTTAAGTGGCCCACCCCCAACCCCTCGGGTTCAACCACCATCAATCTTATCCATGGCCCCACCATTGATCTCCTCTGGCTCGCTGTCAACAGTTTGCCATTCTACATCGCCATCGAGCCCCTTTTGTCATTTCTGAAGGACATGTTCTGTGACGATGGCTTGGGATCCATAGCTTCCAAGTCAGACCTCATCGACGGCGACCACGAGGAGGGCACCCTCTCCGGCTCTTCGAAGGGGAAAGAGCCCATCTGCTCTTCCAAGCGGAAAGCGCCCGTCTGCGACATCAGGGAGGGCACCCTACAACCGTGCTCTTCCAAGGGGAGAAGGAGCCCATGTGCGACAACATGTAGCGCATCCAGGGTCCGTGCTGTTCCCACGGGAACGAGCCTATCTGTGACAAGTGAGGAAACCCATGATTTGTTTTGCCGTGCCTCTTCATAGGGGGAAACCCATGATTTGTTTTGTCGAGACCCTTTTGTAGTGTAGTGAGAATATGTTCAGTTTTAATTGCTAAATCTGGTTGTTTGCAATATGCCTTGTTTATTTCAGTTGTTCACAATGTGATGCTCTATATGTGCAATTATTTACTGTGCAGTACATTTCATCAATCCAGTTTTAAACATACCGATAGGAATGCATATATTGCTTGCTGTTAAGCCTGTTATAGCTAGCATATGCCTCTTTTAAAGTTTTTTGATTGTTCGGTTGTTTGTAGCATATCTCCAGTTTAAAATGTTATCTTTGGTTGTTCGTAGTATGCCTTGTTTATTCCAGTTATTCACAACGTGATGTTCTATATGTGCAAGAATGAACTGTGCAGTTCAATTTCTCCAATACTAGTTTCAACAACCGCTATGAATGACTACATTTGGTTGCTGCATCTTGTAGTTAACACGCCTTTCTTTTTTTATTTAACCATAACCAGTGTACTTAGACCGACACAATACCAGTTTGAATGACTATGTTTGCTTGTTAAATGTTAGGCCTGTTGCAGTTAGCACACCTTTCCACTTGTTTTTCTTTATTAGCATGCTTAAACCTCACACTTAAGCTATCATTTGGAGATTATTTTGTCTGCCACGTATAATTTTGGTTGATGTTTAGCCTATTGTGCTTAACATGCTTCTCGATGTACCTACACAGGACAATTTTGGGAACGACTGCTGTTTTCCATCGAGGTTAGTTTCATCCCATGGCTTATATCTTCTCACTGTTCAGGATGTCGGTAGCTGGTACCATATAGGCCAGCGGCTGATAAGGGACTAATCGGTGAATCAGACTTTTAACTGAATATATCTGCAACCCATTTTTCGTTAGGTTAACTAGGGCCATATGTAATATATCTGAGGCTACATAGCAACATGCACTGTACTTAATGTCTAAATATGCAATCCTAGGCTACATAGCAACAAGGAAGAGTGTTACATTAATGTTCTAATGATGTCTAGATATACGTAGAAGAGCAACAATAGCAACAACAACAACACATCCCTGTTTGGATACTCAACTTAGCTAGAGGTTAGAGTTAATTTCTAGCTCATTACTAACCCTGAACTAACTCCATCCAAAGAGTTGTTTGGATGGCAGGGTTAGATTGACAATAAATGCACTAGGAGAACTAGCTCCAATTAGCACCTCTTGGGTTGGATAGTTTTTTTGGGTGGGTTATAGATGCAACTAGCTCAAACTAGCCCTCATGTTTAGATATACTTTAGGGCTATTTGAGCCCGAACTAGCTCAAACTAACTATAACCCATGGATATAGCAGCAGTTAATCAACCCATAATTTGTAAGAATGCACTAAACTCCTTCCGGCCCATAATATAAGATGTCAATTCATCTAATATGTGAGTATATTGGATGTTATAAGATACGCCCTCCGTTCCTAAATATTTTTATTTTTAGAGATTTCAAATGGACTACCACATACGGATGTATATAGACATATTATAAAAGAGTGTTGTACTACATCATTGTGCTATTGCTGTTTAGCTTCTAATATTAACTTGGTGCTTTTAGGTACATATGTCATTGGTAAAGATCCGCATTTCGACCCTTTCTGCATATGGGGGCAATGAGATATCGATGAACCTGCATCAAGTGAGGAAGCTGATAAAGATTGTTAGTAAAATGGGTCCAAAGATGGCAATTAAACTATTTGTTTACACTTTATCCAAGACAACAGCAAACTGCAGGATGGTAAGTAAGAACTCTGCAGCCTTCTTTTTACTGCCCATAATGAGTTGTGTTAGATGACAATGTCTGAATGTTTTTCCTTTGCAGTGGTTGCCAAAGCAGTCTACTCAAGATTACCTCTCAAACTACATGATTGGTGGGCATGCAAAGGTTAAAGTATTTCTACCAGAACACGATGATTATCTAGATGTTTTCATGAAGACCATGAAGGATGGGCGGTCGACCATCATAAGGGGTTGGACTAGAGTCGTGCGTGCCTTCTGCATGAAGGAGGGCACAATATGGGCATTTCGCTTCACCTTGTTCAACAACCAGAATATATTTCGCCTCTTTCTTTACCGTCTTTAATAGTACAAGTATACAACTGAGGTTCATCATTCTTTATTTGGTTCTTATGTAATTCTTGAACATATGTACCTATGAACCGAATAATGCATTGGTTGTTTGAAACTGATGGATATGAATAAAGTTGTAGCGTACATTCAAATCCAAATCCAAATCCCGGTACAATTTGGAAAAGTAGCAATTAAATTACGGTGAAATTACGGTCTCCAGGTTGTTCGGCACACACGGTTGGTAAAACACAAACGTTTGCGATATGCACCATAATCTGAGACGGTTCACAAAGAGGAAATGTGTGCAAGCATGCGCACAGTTGCCATTTGCAAAGCGTGTGCGATGTCAGACAATATCACAAACGGTGCGGGCAAACTAAACGTTTGTGTTAGTTGCCTTATCGTATACGATTTGCAACCATGAACTATTTCTGATGAAGTATGCATCGTAAACGTTGCACCACAGAATAGCGTGTGTGATAGTTGTCGTGTACGACGATGTTACGACGGTCCGACGTTTTGTAATACTGTCGACACTTGTACGACGATTAGCTAATCTTCTTAACGGTGAACCGTTTGTGATGGGCCGTGCATCGTACACGTTCTATAATATTGAACTTTTTGTGATGGGCCACGCATCATAAACGTAGCACCACAGAATACCGACTACGATGGCAATGCGAGCAGAAACGAGTAGGAGTACTGTAGGGGCCGTATCCCCGACGGTTTCTGGGTCGTGTGGGAAGGACCCCCCTATCGCCCACACTCACTTGGCGACGGTTCCAAATGTCATCGCGGAAAGGGGTTAAAAACCGTCTATTTAGGACCAACACGTACCAGTGATCACGTGAGATGGGGTAGCCTTAAATGGTGAACATCTCTATGTTGATCATATCTACTATATGACGCACGTTTGACCTTTTGGTCTCTAGTGTTCCAATACCATGTCTATACGTGCTAGGCTCGTCAAGTTTAACCCAAGTATTCTGCATGTGCAAAACTGGCTTACACCCGTTGTATGTGAACGTAGAGTCTATCGCACTCGATCATCACAAGGTGCTCCAAAACAACAAACTTTAGCAATGGTGCATACTCCGGGAGAACACTTTTATCTTGAAATTAAGTGAAGGGCTCATTTTATAATGCTACAGTTGTTCTAAGAAAAATAAGATGCATAAAGGATAAACATCACATGTAATAAAAAATGTGACATGATATGGCCATCATCGTCTTGTGCTTTTGGTCTCCGTCTCCAAAGCAATGACATGATCTCCAGCGTCACCGGTGCGACACCTTGATTTCCATCTTGCATCAGGGTCGTCTAGCCAACTATTGCTTCTATGACTATTACTAATGCATAGCGATAAAGTAAAGTAACTACATGGTGCTAAGTGATTGACACATAGGTCATACAATAATTAAAGACAACCCTAAGGCTCCTGCCGGTTGTCGTACTCATCAACATGCAAGTCGCGAACTTATTACAAAACATGATCATCTCATACATCAACATACATTATATCACATCTTGACCATATCACATCACAACATGCCCTGCAAAAACAAGTTAGACATCCTCTACTTTTTTGTTGCAAATTTTACGTGGCTGCTACGGGCAACTAGCAAGAACCGTTCTTACCTATGAAAAACCACAATAGTGATTATCAAGTTGCTATTTAACCTTATGCAAGGACCGTCGTAGTCAAATTATATTCAACTAAAGTGGGAGAAACAGACACCCGCCAGCCACCTTTATGCAAAATAAGTTGCATGTCAGTCGGTGGAACCGTCTCATGTACGTGGACACGTAAATTTGGTCCGAGCCGCTTCATCCCACAATGCCGCCAAATCAAAATAAAACATTGGTGGGAAGCAATATGAACATCACTGCCCAGAACTCCTTTGTGCTCTACTCGTGCATATCATCTACACATAGACCTGGCTCATGATGCCACTGTTGGGGAATGTTGCATGGAAAACAAGAAAATCTATGCACACGCAAGATCTATCCATGGAGATGCATAGCTACGAGAGGGGGAGATCATCTACGTACCATTGTAAGTCGCTAAGCAGAAGCGTTTATCAATGCGGTTGATGTAGTCGTACAACTTCACGATCAGTACCGATCAAGCACCGAACGCACAACAGCTCCGCGTTCAGCACACGTTCAGCTCGATGATGTCCTTGCCTTCTCGACCCAGTAAGAGAGGCAAAGTAGTAGATGAGTTCCAACAGCATGGCGGTGTGGTGACGGTGGTGGTGAAAACTATTTCCGCAGGGCTTCGCCAACCACAACGATTTAGAGTGGAGGACGAACTAGAGGGAGAGGGGGCGCCGACACACGGCTTGGGGATTCGTGGTGTGTGGTGCCCCTCCCCTCCTCTCGTATATGTAGGTGGATGTGGAGGAGAGGTAGCCCTAGGCGCACCCCAAGGGGGCGGCGGCCGCCCTAGGGCGCCTACCCTAGGCGCTCCCCCCTTCCTTTCTTGGCGTGTGGGGAAAAGGTAGGAGGGGAGGCCTCCCTTTTTACTTTCTTAGCATGTGGAAGAGAAGGCAAGAGGGGGCCAACCCTCTTCCTTACTTCCCTAGGTCCAGCAACCATGAGGTGGGGCGCGCTAGCCCCTTTGTGGGCTGGTGTGCTCCCCTCGTTTGGCTGTTTGGCCCTGTTGACACCAGATTTTGGCACGGTCAATACCTTATTTAAGATGGCCTCAAATGGAGAAGTGATCTACATGAAAGAGTTTCTTATTGTCGATATGAACATCTTTGAAGTTTGGGTCATTGCCATCCAATCTCATCTCAAGGGCCGAAACTATGCTCAAAGTACTAAGATTTTGTGTTCATAGTATTGTTTGGCCAATTACGCTCCAAGGACGCCCTCAAATGAGAAAACTTTCTACAGGAATTGTCTTCGTCTCGTTGAATCAGTCAATTTTGATATAAAAATCGTCTCAATCCCAGATTGTATGTAAAAGTTAGAGCCACATGAATGCGGCGCCGCACGAGCCAAAAGTGGCGCGCCCCATCAGACATGATGTCATATCTGATGGGTAGCGCGAGTAATAGTCTGTCTTGCATGAGCAATTCGGCTCTGATGATGGCCTTGAGTTGGAAAATGTTCAACATTAAAGTTGTTTGTCTCGTCGAAACGGTTAAATCTGCTTCTGGGCGCATCTGCATCCGAGGTTGTTTGTGGCCTGTGAGAGTCAAAAACCGAACTGATGTCTCAGACTTGCTTAAATCCGAGTTCGGTTAATTTTGGAAATATTTGGACGGGATCTGGACATGATTTGGTCCATCCGCCTCTTATATTGACATGAGGTGATGGCCGATTGAACAACACACAATTGAACAATCCATCTACCACTTTTACCGTTACTTTTATCTCTCTCCCTTGTTCTTCTTCTTCCTCGTTCTTTGTTCGTTCTTCTTGTTGCAGGGAGGTGAACCTCGAGGCCCTAGGGACGATCAGGTCGACCTATGGCAGCCCATAGCCGCCGCGTGCCTTGACGGGGTCCCTCCCGGGCATGTGGGGTTTTGGGTCCTCAAAAGCGCCCGCCGGATTGTCTTGCATACCATGCTTCCGGCGGGTCTCCTTCGATATGAGCTGCAATGCATCACCCTGCCGTCGAGGGTACATGGTGATGTGTTCATGTGAGAACAGGCCTAATAACTCCCCGTGGCCTCCCGGAACCCCTTCCGGTCAGCCGATAATTATCCGGTGCATTCCGAAACTCTTCCGGGAGACCAAAAACTATCATCCCATATATCAATCTTTACCTCCAGACCATTCCGGAGCTCCTCGTCATGTCCGTGATCTTATCCGGGACTCCGAACAACATTCAGTCACCAACATACATAACTCATATAGTACTATATCGTCAACAAGCGTTAAGCGTGCGGACCTTACGGGTTCAAGAATGATGTAGACATGACCGAGACGCTTCTCCGGTCAGTAACCAATAGCAGGACCTGGATGTCCATATTAGTTCTTACATATTCTATGAAGATCTTTATCGGTCGAACCTTTATGACAACATATGTAGTTCCCTTTATCTGTCGGTATGTTACTTGCCTGAGATTCGGTCGTCGGTATCTCCATACCTAGTTTAATCTCGTTACCAGCAAGTCTCTTTACTCATTCCATAATACATCATCTTGTAACTAACTCCTTAGTCATCTTGTAACTAACTCTTTATTGTGATGTTGTATTACCGAGAGGGCCCAGAGATACCTCTCCATCATACGGAGTGACAAATCCCAATCTTGATTCACGCCAACTTAACAGACACCTTCGGAGATACCTGTAGGGCACCTTTATAATCACCCAGTTATGAAGTGACATTTGATAGCAGACAAAGTATTCCTACGGTATCCAAGAGTTGCATGATCTCATGGTCGATGGAATATGTATTTGAAATTAAGAAAGTAGTAGCAATAAACTGACTGGTTATATGCTAAGCTAACGCATGGGCCTTGTCCATCACATCATTCTCCTAATGATGTGATCCCGTTATCAAATGACAACTCATGTCTATGGTCAGGAAACCTTAACCATCTTTTAATCAACGAGCTAGTCTAGTAGAGGCTTACTAGGGACTTGGTATTTGCTTATGTATTCACACATGTATTTAAGTTTCCGAACCTATTACCATTGTTCTAGACCAACAGCTCAGGACCTCCTACCCAAGATCCATCGGTTTTAGCGCCAAAATTGGTGGCCCATATACAGGTCCTGCTATGTGGTAAGAAATGATTGATGGCTCGTCTTTAGATCAACTATGACATCGGCTGCGGCGACATCTTTGTCCCCGGCTAGCTCCTTGCGTTCGGCAGCATCGTTCTTCATGCTGATTTGATTGGATGCCTTGGTCGCATTGAAGGTTTCGCCCAGATCAAGTCATCAGATTTGGGAGCTTGGAGTACACCGCTAACTCCGGTGGTGATCCCGCCCTCTCTGTTTGGGCAATAGATCTACCGGAAAACTCTGTGGATATTGTGGCCTTAACCTCGGACCCAATCCCAAATCCTAACTTTGGACCGAGCCTCACCTCAGAACCAACCTCGAGTTTGGATCCGGACTCTCACGAATCGGACCAGGCCTTCATCATGGCTGGCCCGTGCTCTGAAGTTGTGCCACGTGCTTCGTCGAGCACACTGCAGATCAACCCCACCTACTGTCAAGAGATGGGACCAATAAACCTCTCGCTTTTGAACGATATGCTATACCGAATTTAGAGTCTGGTCATTTCGGACGTCAGACTTCGGTCTATGACCAGATCATATCTAAAGCCAATGATAGGGAAATTTACGTCCCACCCATCACCCACCTAGTCGCTACGGACGAGGATTTAACTGACATATTGAACTACGCCTCCAAGGAGGCAACCGACATGGATGAAGATATCGGTGATATGCTCGGCATCACGCCAACCAACACATGTAGCTGGACTGTTACCTCCACCTACGACATCTACATGGTGGACACACCCCAGGATGACGAGAAGAAGGAAGAGAAAAAGGATGTCCCTAGACGCCGACGAAAACGCGGTAAACACACCGATAGTGGGGACGCCGGCAACAATAACACTGGTAATGGCACTCCGGGTAACAACACCACCCCGCATGATGCCGAACACCAGGATACTTGCGATGGCGCCGAAGGCCAGGCCAATGGCAATGATGCCATACCTAATAAGATTGATAGCACTACAGAAGATCATGAGGATCTCAATGATAACAACTATATGCCGGAATCAGAGGAGGACATTAGCCTTGATCCAGACGAGTTTGTTGTCCCCGAGGATTTCCTCGCTTTGGAAATTTTCTACCGTCAGCTCATTGCCTCCGCCCGAAGCATTAAGAAGGGATGGGAGAATCTTAAAGCTAACAAAGATACACTCAATGAAAAATGGATAGAGGTCCTTGCAACTGAGCAAGATCTCGAGCAAAGATGTGTGGACCAAAACAAATCCTACCCACGACGTCGTCTACTTCAAGCATTCAATGAAGAAATGGACAATATATTGCTTTATCAGCATTATGACAGCAATAAACCGGGACCGCCCTCCTCGGGGGTGGGATAGACCAAGGGGCGACCTTTGAGACCGTCCTGAAATTCCTCGCCATGAGCACATAAATCTGATCCCATGTACCCCGCCATATGACTTGCACGGCAACTTGATCGCTCAGCCTGTTCCACCATGATCCATATACGGGCCGAGAGACCGCACGCCTATTGGACATGCCGAATATCAGGCATGGCTCAGCAAGCATGATAGGGCTCGGGAAGACATCTGCGCTCGGACAGCGGCAGATGTCCGACAAACTGTTGCTTGGGTCCGAGGAGCGGCACATATTATGTGTTTCACAGACAAGGTCATGCAACACCAATTCCCAGAAGGGTTTAAACCCATAAATATTGAACAATATGATGGAGCGACTGACCCGACTATGTGGATCGAAGACTTTCTTCTCCACATTCATTTGGCCCAAGGAGATGACCTCCACGCCATTAAGTATCTACCATTAAAGCTTAAAGGGCCAGCAGGGCATTGGCTCAATAGCTTGCTCGAGAACTCTACTGGGAGTTGGGAGGAGCTTGAAGATGCCTTCCGAGCTAACTTCCAGGGTTTATGTTCGGCCACCGAATGCTGATGACCTAAGTCACATCAAATAGCAACCTGGTGAGTCCCCCGGGAAATTTTGGAATCGGTTCGTGAAGAAAAAGAACCAAATCATTGACTGTCCTGATGCCGAAGCTATTGCCTCTTTCCGGCACAGTGTTCACAAAGAATGGATGGCGTGACAGCTCGGACAAGACAAACCGAAGACCATGGCGGCTCTCACCTGTCTAATGACCTGAATCTGCGCTGGAGAAGACAGCTGGCCGGCTCGCAGTAATCATAATAGAGACCCCAACACCTAAAAAGTCCGCGACGAGAACAAGAAGCCAAGAAGAAACAAGAGTAACAAGCGTTGAATAAAGGCAATAACAGTGACGCCGACGAGGAAACTATACACGCGGGATTCAGCAACCAACACAGTGGCCAGAAGAAGAAGCCCTTTAAAGGAAACAGGGATGGCCCATCTATGTTGGACAATATCCTCGACTAGCAAGAAGAATAAAAGCAGGAGGAAGAGGAGTTTATGAGAAGAGAACCCTCCAATATACAGGAACAAGAGTACAATGATAACTCTACTTTGAATGAAATTATATGCTAACAAACTTCCCATGCATAAATGGCACCCCCAAGTTGAGAATGATAACTATCCTGTTAACTCAAATGCAGAACTAGAGAAAGAATATACTGTTGATTTATCGATGCTAATGTCCAACTATGCTTCGTTGAATGATTTTCTTATGTAGGGGAAACCATTAAGGAGGGTTGAGTTAACCACTCCAAAGGAACAATTTTATGAAGTGTTCCCCTACAATGGTTGCCAAGGTGAATAATTGCCTATATCTGCGTTGGTAATTCCCCGAAGAGGAGAGGATGATGCAGCACATCAACGGTAAGTATTTCCTCAATTATGAAACCAAGGTCATCAATCCAGTAGCAAAACCAAGCAACACTATGTAAACAACACCTGCACACAAACCACAAAAACTTGCGACCCAACGCGTAAGAGGGGTACTGAGATAGATTAAATTGTATGAGATTGGATAAATAAATCTAGCAAAAACACAAACTAAAATAAATAAAGAAAAAGGGCAGCAAGGTATTTTTGGATTTTTGGAATAATAGATCTGAAAATAATATGATAGGAAATAGATCCGGGGGTCGTAGATTTCACTTAATGGCTTCATGTAGGAATAGACCCCAGCATGCATTGATACGTCTCCAACGTATCTATAATTTTTGATTGTTTCATGCTATTATATTATCTATTTTGGATGTTTTATATGCACTAATATGCTATTTTATATGATTTTTGGGACTAACCTATTAACCTAGAACCCAGTGCCAGTTCCTGTTTTTCCTTGTTTTAGAATTTCGCAGAAAAGAAATACCAAACGGAGTCCAAACGGAATGAAACTTACGCGATGACTTTTCTTGGACCAGATCACATCCAGAGGGCTTGGAGTGCACATCAGGGAAGCCACGAGGTGGCCACAAGGCTGGAGGGCGCACCCGGGAGGGGGGGGGGTAGGGCGCACCCCCACCCTTGGGGGCCCCTCGTGACTCCATCGACCTATTTCTTCCGCCTACATATTCTCATATATCCCAAAAACTTCTAGGGGAGCCACGAAACCACTTTTCCATCGCCGCAACCTTCTGTACCCGTGAGATCCAATCTAGGGGCCTTTCCCGGCTTCCTACCGGAGGGGGATTCGATCACGGATGGCTTCTACATCAACACCATTGCCTCTCCGATGAAGCGTGAGTATTTTACCACAGACCTACGGGTCCATAGCTAGTAGATATATGGCTTCCTCTCTCTCTTTTATTCTCAATACAAAGTTCTCCTCGATGTTCTTGGAGATCTATTCAATGTAATACTCTTTTGCGGTGTGTTTGCCGAGATCCGATGAATTGTTGATTTATGATCAGCTTATCTATGAATATTATTTGAATCTCCTATGAATTCTTATATGCATGATTTGATATCTTTGCAAGTCTCTTCTAACTATCGATTTGGTTTGGCCAACTAGATTGGTTTTTCTTGCAATGGGAGAAGTGTGTAGCTTTGGGTTCAATCTTGCGGTGCTCGATCCTAGTGACAGAAGGGGAACTGACACGTATTGTATTGTTGCCATTGAGGATAACAAGATGGGGTTTTCATCATATTGCTTGAGTTAATTCCTCTACATCATGGCATCTTGCTTAAAGCATTACTCTGTTCTTTATGAACTTAATATTCTAGATGCATGCTGGATAACGGTCGATGTGTGGAGTAATAGTAGTAGATGCAGGCAGGAGTCGATCTACTTGATACAGACGTGATGCCTATATTCATGATTATTGCCTTAGATATCGTCATAACTTTGCGCTTTTCTATCAATTGCTCGGCAGTAATTTGTTCACCCACCATAATAATTTCTATCTTGAGAGAAGCCTCTAGTGAAACCTATGGCCCCCGGGTCTACTTTCCATCATACAAGTTTCTGATCTACAATTTTAGTTTCCTGTTTACTTTCTTTGCAATCTTTTATTTTCCGTTCCATAAACCAATAACACCAAAAACATTACTTTACCGTTTATCCATCTCTATCAGATCTCACGTTGCAAATAACCGTGAAGTGATTGACAACCCCTTTATCGCGTTGGGTGCAAGTTGGTGTTTGTTTGTGCAACTATTCGGTGGCTTGTGCGTTGTCTCCTACTAGATTGATACCTTGGTTCTCAAAAGCTAAGGGAAATACTTACTCTACTTTGCTGCATCACCCTTTCCTCTTCAAGGGAGAAACCAACACAAGCTCAAGAGGTAGCAGGAAGAATTCCTTGTGCCGTTGGCGGGGAGATCTACGCCAAGCCAAGACATACCAAGTACCCATCATAAACTCTCATCCATCGCATTACATTATTTGCCATTCGCCTCTCGTTTTCCTCCCCCACTTCTAAAATTATTTTCAAAAAGTTTTGCCTTTTCTTCGCCCCTCTTCCGTTCGTCTTTTCATTTGCCTTGATGTCTTATTTGGCTCGTTTTCTTGTTTGGTTGGAATAATTGTGTATTTATTGCAAATTAGAGAACCTAAGATTTATGGAACGTCATCCGCTTGCTAATCTTTTTAAGAGATCCAATTATGATGCACCAATTGCTAGTGAGTTTTGTGCACTAGATTATCTTTATGAAGTTTTGCTTGAAATCCGTGAATCTGAAAATTGTGATGAAGTGCTTTATGAAGTGATTCAAGATAGATCTTTGAATAAAAAGCATGATTGCAATGATGTTATTATAAATTCTAATAATGTAAATTGTGATAATAATATGCAAAATCGTAAGCTTGGGGATGCTAGTTTTGCTATGTCCACTACTTGTTGCAATGATCATGATTGGGGTGATTCTTCTTATGATCTTGAAAATTTATTTAAGCCCCATGATGAATATGAGATTGATAGTAATGTTTGAAATAATATTGACAGTGTGTTTGGAAGAGTGTCAACTTTAGATACCACATATTTGTATAATGTTCAATCTTATGAAGTTTTTGAGAAAAGTGGATTCGGAGAGATCATGACTTTATTTTATGATAATCCCACTATTTTGGAAGAGTGTCAACTTTGCATGCATGTGGATCATGAAGAGAAAAAATTTATGTGATAGTTATATTGTTGAATTTTATTATGGTCCTACATGTAATTATTAAGAGAGAGGAAAATATGGTTGTCAAAATTTTCATGTTACAAAATTACCTATCGTTATGTTGAGATTGCTATTGTTTCTTTCTTCTTCCTTGCATATGGTGGTTTTTGCTTGTCTTGATAATTTGTTTGCTTATAAAACCCTATGCATAAGAAGCATGTTAGACTTAAAATTTTTTGTCACATTTTTTATGTTGCTCTCGTTGTGTTTCAATCGCTATCTTTCATGTGAGCATCATTAAAAATTACAATGCCTAGCTAAAAGGATTTAAAGAAAAGCGCTTGTTGGAAGACAACCCAATATATTTCCTTTCTGTTTTTGAATAGATATTTCATATAGCCTCTGGTTAGACATGGTTTTATGTTTTAATTAGTATTTGTGCCAAGTAAGACCTTTGGGATAGCTTACGGTAATAGTTGATTTGATCTTGCTGAAAAAACAGAAACTTGTGCGCTCAGTCCTAGAATTTTTGAAAATCACAGAAGCGTCGAAAAATTCTGAATTTTTTACAGTAGATTGACATAAAAATTTCTTAGGTCTTCCTAATTTTTTCAGGATTTTTGTAGTTACATAAGTATGCGAATTATTCAGATTACTACAGGCTGCTCTGTTTTTGACAGATTCTGTTTTTCACGCGTTGTTTTCTTATTTTGATGCATCTGTTGCTAGTATCGGGGGGGCGGGGGGTGTCGTGATTCTAAGTCTGACAGTAGAATGGGGGATAGGTGTGGAGAGGCAAGATCCTAGCTATGGAGTAGTTGTATACGTGAGGGATTTACGAGTTCAGGCCCTTCTCGGAGGAAGTAACAGCCCTACGTCTCGGAGCCCGGAGGCGGTCGACTGGATTATCTGTGTATGTGTTACAGGGGTGCGAACCCTTCTACTTGTGGAGGGGGGTGGCTTATATAGGGTGCGCCAGGACCCCAGCCAGCCCACGTAGTAGAGGGTTTAAGGTGCGTTAAAGCTAGGCGTTACTGGTAACGCCTTACATAAAGTGTCATTAAGGTCATAAAGACTATTTAACTACAGACCGTTTGGATACCGAGTGGCTCTTGGACTCCTGGTGGTCGAGTGGATCTTCGTAGTCGAGTGTCTTTGAATCTATCGAGTGGATACCTACACGGTCGACTGGAAGGTTGCTTCTCTTGCGAGTCTCCTTGTGGAGGGTACCTTTGGGCAGGTCTATGACCCTACCCTAGGTACATGACTTCATCATTAGCCCCCGAATGGATCGAGGTTTGAGTGAGGAAGGAGTTGATAATCTTTCCGACCTGTTCTTCGTGTTGTGAGTGCGTCTCACTATGGATCAACGACCTTTTAGTGATGGCATCAACTTCTCTTTCGATCGCTTTGATCCATTCTCCACGTTTGTCGAGTGAACTTTGTGAACACGAGGATTTCGGCTGACGGATTGGAGGAAATCTGTTGTCTGACGAGTTGTTCTGCGGTTAGCGGATTTCACGGGATCCGAATTTTGGGAAGCGCGCAAAGCGGAGAAAACCGCGGCACTCGGATGGGATAAGACGATGACGCCTCGATCTTCGCGCCACCTTTTTCGCCACGTATCGTGCGCGCGCCTGTTGCGGGATTGCGACGGGATTGCTTGGGCCTACCGGTCAGCCACTCGGAAGCGGCCCCATATAAAGCGCTGGTCAGGCTATTTTGAACAAAGGCGACCTCGGACTTCCTTCTCTCCGCTTCCAAACCTTCTCGCCGCGCTCTTCGTCATCCGGTAGCTGAAGCTCGGTACTTTTCTCGCGGCGACCATGGTGAAGGACAAGACTGCCGCCATACAGAACGGGTGAAGAAGGCGGCGAAGGCCAAGGGAGAGCGCCCGGTCGGGCGGTTCCTCTTCAGCGGTCCAAGCTGCCGCAGGCTGGGTCCAAGGAGGCTGGATCCGGTCGACCATCACCGAGAAAGATCTCACCGATCTGGCTAACGAAGCGACTGAACCCCCATGGGTCGGCGAGGCTTCCGGCACGGAGTGGCAACCGCAACTGAAGAGGGTGAGTGCGTCCTCCTGGCCACCCACGTAGATAGGGGGTTTTCTCTGCCGCCAAATCCCTTTTTTCGGGGGTTTCTGAACTTTTTTGGAGCGCAACTCCACCATTTCACTCCAAACTCCATTGTGTATCTTGCTGCTTTCGTTTTGCTCTGCGACAATTTCTTGGGTTGTCGACCGCATTGGGGTCTCTTCAAGCACATATTCACCTGTCGCTCTCAGACGGTGAAGAAAACGAGCCCGAATGACGAGAGTACCCAAGTAATCCAGATGTGTGGGGGACTCGGGGTCCAGATGAGGGGGAAGAGCGCCTTTCCAGCTATGACTCTTCCCTACTCGGTTAGAGGGTGGCAGTCGACCTGGTTTTACTGCCAAGACCAGCCCGGCCTTGAGGCGGTCATTGGGCTCCCTCCTTTCTCCATGAGTCGAGGAAACAAGCCATCTTCCCTGAAGGTGTTACGGAGGAGAAGGCCCAAGTAAAGCTGCTGATGGAGCGTGTAGTCCAGCTTATTCGCGATGGGGTGACCGGCATGGATCTCTGGAGGTTTTTCTCCGGCGTGTATTCAGACACTCCAATACCGAGGACATCCGATGTCGATGTACTGCAGTACGGATGATACCACTCGGGTCCATCCAGAGGAGGTCGATGGTGCCATTTGGAGAAGTGGATGACTGCTATCACAGGAAACAAGGACAATCCTCGCGGAGCTAGGAGGATTCCACCACTCGACCAGAGTTACCAACCAGACAAGGTATAGCCTCTTATCTCCGACTGTAATTCTGCTGCATTTATTCTGTTTTGATGCCAATTCGTCGATTGACTTTCAGCTTGTTTTGCTGTCTTCTAGGTCACCACTGAGATGTACTCGATTCCCAACGGGGCGCAGGAAACAGTCGAAGAAGAAGAAGGAAGTGGAGGTGAGAGTCCGGAGGAATGGGAGTCCAACGGCGAGGAGGATGAGGAGGATGATGGCTCAGAGGATGACGAGGAGGAGGTGGAAGAGGAGGAAGGCGTCGATCCTCCTCGCCGGAGGGAAGGTCCAAGTTGGCGCTTACGACCCCCGGCGGGCGTGGTAAAGCTGTTGTGCCCACCGGTCGGTCGATGAAGCGACCTATGACAACTTCTCCAGCGCCGACCGAGAAACCGCGAAGCAACCTCGGCGGCGTCGTCAAAGCCGTGAAGGCCCTGCCCAAGATGCGAATGGTCATCCCCACCATCTCCGTGTAACTAATGTAACCTTGTATTTCCTTATTCAACATGAGTGAACTTTTGGTCGACTTGATGGTGATCAGCCGATTCTTGAAATCTAGCCGCTACCTCCGAGACTTCACCAAGCGGGAAGATCAGGAAATGGAGGATGCGGTCACCTCCAACCTTGGTAAGATCTTTGAGGTTTCGCTTTTAGTAAATGCGGAGCTTTTAGTCGATTGGACTTCCATGTTTACTTACGAATCTTTCTTGTAGTTCCGCCTCATCATTGATCTCCCGATGATGACGAGGAAGCGCCATTAAGGAAGAGGAAGGACAAGAAAGCGCTTCTGGCAAGGCTGCTCAAGTCATGGCGATTCACGAGACGCTGATTTCGAGGAGGCAACCCCACTCGGACTTCGTGTCTTCATTGTACCGTGACAAGTGCTCAACCCACTTCGTCGACCGCTGATCCACCATCTCTCTTTGCTACCCACCACGTCCCGGAAGACCAAGTAAGTGCTGCTAAGGAGGCCATACGCCAGGCAGGGATCATGATGGAGCAGGTGAAAGCGGCACGAGAGGCTAGTCAGGCAGCCTATGATGCCAGTTCAGCTCTCCAGAGCAATATCCAAGTAAGTCAGTCGTCGCTTGCTTTGTTAGGATATACTATCTGAAACTGCTTTCTTCTGGAAATTTCCATACACCCACTGGGTGTGTGTGTCGTTTGAACTTTTGTGGGGGCACGCTGAGTGCACCCACTGGGTGTAGTCCCGGAGACTATGGTCGACTGCGTGCAGTCGGCTATAGTCTTTATGCTGTGATCTTCTTCACTGACCTGGACGGACCAAGTCGAATGGGCTGTAAAACCGGTGGGGCACGCTAAGTGCACCCACTGGTGTAGTCCTCGAGACTATGGTCGATTGCGTCTGATCGACTATAGTCTGAAGAACTGTTTTTTTTACTGCGGCTGACCGCTGACAATTAGCCATGTTTTTAGAATCATAGCCTTTTTGCCTCTTTTGGTCGACTGATCGAACCAAATTGGTAAACCAGTGGGGGCATGCTGAGTGCACCTGCTGGGTGTAGTCCCCGAGACTACTTTCGAATGTTTTTATTCGACTGTAGTCTTAGAAATGCTATTATTTTTCCTTAGTCACTCGGAAGTGATCTGTCTTTGATGTCTTTTGTTGGTTGAATCTTTGTAGAAATCTTGCGAGCTTGTGGCTCGCTATACTGAGTTAGAGAAAAAGCAGATTCAGCTCAACCTCGATTTGAAGCTTGCTCAGGAGAATTTGCAGAAGGCACAGGATGAAGCAAAAGGTATGGCTGGTGAGAATTTTTGACGATTGCCTCTGCTTTTCTGCTCATTCTCAACTCTGTTCTCATTGTTGCTTTGCAGATAAACTGGAAGAGACTTTGAAGAAGAAGGACCTTGACCTTGCAGAGGCATAGAAGGCGGCTTTGGAGAAAACAAAGCTCGCTGAAGAGAAGCTTGCCTCAGTCGACAAACTCGAAGATGAAAATGCCAAGCTGAAAGCCTCTCTTGACGCGGCTAACAAGGAAGTCAGTCGACTGAAAAACGGCAAGAATGTTACATCGACAAGGTTGGCCAACGGCGGGAAGCGAAATGACACGGAGATTTATCTTGGAGGATTCGCCAAGAAGGCATTTCTCATGCTTGAAGGTAATCTCTTTTATCCGATTGTCTTGCTCTCACCGACTCATCGCATGATCGTTATTTTGAGTCTGAGTTGTGTTTTCAGAATTCTGCCAAAACTTTGAAGAAGAAACCAGTCGAGTGGAAACCAGCTTGGACCCCATCAACTCTCCTGTGAAGGACGAAGCTGCTACGAATGTGCTCCGACTGGAGTCTCGTGTTGCTAGCGTGGTGGATTATCTTGCTCGACTGAAAGTTGAAGTGTCGCGGATCGACTCGACTCTCTGGCCAGAACAGACTCTCCAGAATGATCTTGAATCCCTCATGACTCGACTGAATGAGATTCCAAGTCGAGTACAAGAATGGAAAAAGTCATCTGCCGGGTGTGGTCTTGATGTTGCTCTATCTACGGTTCGTGTCCACTGCAAAGAAGCACAAGAGGACAAGCTGGTGTCTCTCAAGGTTTCCAATACCAGGAAGCACGAATAAAGATATTTCATGGAGACTTTCATCGCTGCTGCTACCCGTATTCTTGTGGAATCGACCTCGACCAGTTTGTTGCACCTTCAGGTCCTCCACCGGAGGAGTAAAAACTTCTAAGTCCCACTTTAAATTTGCCTCGGAATGCCGAGTGGTTTCAGAATCGATAAACTTTAACGGGCTTAACGCCTTTGGCGCCTTTGGATCCGTAGGACATTTATCCGAACTTGATTTTTCCTTTAACATGCTTTGCTTGCCTTGAGAGAACTTTATTCCTCATTCGGAAGATATTCCGTTGAAATTGAATCGACTTGTGCTTCATCTATCCTGCAGGTAGAGGTGGAACCTGACTGCGACTGACCTTGTCGTCCTTACGGATCGAGACGAAGCGCACGTTGTGCTTGTGGCGAAGCTCCGAAGGAGGAGGTTGCAGTCGACCTGCACCTCGTCGTCCTTGTGGATTGGGATGGACCGCACGTTGTACTTGTGGCGAAGCTCCGAAGGAGGAGGTAGCAGTCGACCTGCACCTCGTCGTCCTTGCGGATTGGGATGGACCGCATGTTGTACTTGTGGCGAAGCTCCGAAGGAGGAGGTAGTAGTCAACCTGCACCTCGTCGTCCTTGTAGATTGGGATGGACCGCACGTTGTACTTGTGGTGAAGCTCCGAAGGAGGAGGTAGCAGTCGACCTGCACCTCATCGTCCTTGCGGGTTGGGATGAATTCCTTACTTAGGCAAGCACTGGGCTGCAGCTAAGCCCCCGAGTGGGAGGTTTGCTCTCCACTCGGTAGGATTTTTATTACTTAGGCGAGCACTGTGCTGCAGCTAAGCCCCCGAGTGGGAGGTTTGCTCTCCACTCGGTAGGATTTGTATTACTTAGGCGAGGACTGGGCTGCAGCTAAGCCCCGAGTGGGAGGTTTGCTCTCCGCTCGGTAGGATTTTTATTACTTAGGCGAGCATGGGCTGCAGCTAAGCCCCAGTGGGAGGTTTGCTCTCCACTCGGTAGGATTTTTATCACTTAGGCGAGCACTGGGCTGCAGCTAAGCCTCCGAGTGGGAGGTTTGCTGTCCACTCGGTAGGATTTCTATCACTTAGGCGAGCACTGGGCTGCAGCTAAGCCCCCGAGTGGGAGGTTTGCTCTCCACTCGGTAGGATTTTTATCACTTTGGATGTTTTAAGGCGAATCCTTGGGCTGTTATAAGTCCCCGAGTGGGAGGCTGGCTCACCACTCGGTAGGATTTGAATACTTAGGCGAGTACTTCGACTGCAGCTAAGCCTCCGAGTGGGAGGCTGGCTCGCCACTCGGTAGGATTTTGTATACTTAGGCGAGTACTTGGACTGCAGCTAAGCCTCCGAGTGGGAGGCTGGCTCGCCACTCGATAGGATTTTGTATTCTTAGGCGAGTACTTGGACTGCAGCTAAGCCTCCGAGTGGGAGGCTGGTTCGCCACTCGGTAGGATTTTTGTATACTTAGGCGAGTACTTGGACTGCAGCTAAGCCTCCGAGTGGGAGGCTGGCTCGCCACTCGGTAGGATTTTGAATACTTAGGCGAAGCGGATTCGCAGCTAAGCCCCGAGTGAGAGACTAGCTCGCACTCGGAAAGGATTTTACAAGCTTACGCGAATCGGATTCGCGACTAAGCCACCCACTGGGGGAAATTTCAACAAAAAGCAATAACAATCACTGGGAAAATTATAACATTCTTGTCTTGGATAAACAAACTTCAAAAGCACTTTTATTACATCTCAATCGAGTGAGTTTTTAAGTGTAAAAGGGGCGGAGAAGCTCCGCGTTCCAAGCTCGAGGCTCGTCGATCTGGCGATCAATGTTGTAGAGATGATATGCTCCGTTGTGGAGGACTCTCGTGACGATAAAGGGACCTTCCCAAGTGGGAGCAAGCTTGTGTGGTTTCTGTTGATCCACTCGGAGGACCAAATCTCCCTCTTGGAAGGCTCGACTCTTCACATTTCGGCATGGAATCGACACAAGTCTTGGCGATAGATAGTCGAGCGGATCAAGGCCATCTCTCTCTCCTCTTCCAAGAGGTTGTTGCATCTTGCCGGGCTTGTTCCGCTTCTTCTTGAGTATAGCTCGACTCGAGGCGCATTGTGAAGCAGGTCACTTTCGGCAGAACTGCTTCAGCTCCATAGACCAGGAAGAATGGAGTTCTCCCGGTCGACCGATTAGGAGTGGTCCTCAATCCCGTGAGAACTGATGGAAGTTCGTCGACCCAAGCTCTGCTGCGTGTTTGAGATCACGCATTCAGCCGAGTTTTAGCCCTTTGAGAATGAGGCCGTTTGCACGTTCTGCTTGTCCATTCGGCGAGGATGAGCCTTTGAAGCATAGTCGACCGAGTGCCTTGAGAGGCGAGAAGGCTTTGAACTTGTCATTATCGAAGTTTGACCCATTGTCGGTGATGATGCTATCACGGAACTCCATATCTGAATATCAACTTTCCGATGAAAGCTGATAGCAGTGCATGCATCGAGGTTCTTGATGGGCTTGGCCGATCCACTTGGTGAACATGTCATTGCTACTAGCAAATGGGTGAAACCACTTCTGCGATTCTCAACGGTCCAATCATGTCCAATCCCCAAACAGCGAAGGGCCAAAGCAGGTGGAATGGTCTTCAAGGCTGAGGCTGGCTTGTGCGACATGTTGGAATAGAACTGACATCCTTCACACTTGTCGACTATTTCTTTTGCCATTTCATTTGCTTTCGGCCAGTAAAATCCTGCTCGGTATGCTTTAGCCACAATGGTCCGAGAGGACGCATGATGGCCACAGGTCCCCGAGTGGATATCCTCAAGAATTATCTGACCTTCTTCTGGCGTGATACACTTCTGGCCGACTCGAGTCGCGCTTTCTCTGTACAATTGTCCCTTGATCACTTGTAAAGGCCTTGGATCGATGGACGATCCGTCGAAACCTCTTCTTCATTCTCTGGGAGCTCTTTCCTTAGGATATATGCGATGTACGGCCTTTATCGATCGGGAGTGATGACCACAACTTCCATAATCAGGTCGACCATGGCTGGGACCTCAACTTCAGCGGATCATTGGCACTCTTTTGCTGCGGGGCTTCTTCTATGAAAGGATCCTCCTGCACTGATGGAACATGAATGTGTTCCAAAAATACATCACTGGGAATGGCTTCCCTCTTGGACCCTATCTTCGCCAAATCATCCGCAGCTTGATTTTTCAGTCGGGGTATATGATGAAGCTCTAACCCCTCGAATTTCTTCTCCTTATTTCTCACTGCATTACAATAACCTGTCATAGCTAGGCTTCTGACATCCCACTCCTTCATCACTTGATTAACAACCAGATCCGTCGCCATAGACCATAAGGCGACGGATGCCGAGTGAAATGGCCATGCGCAACCCATACAGGAGTGCTTCATATTCTGCTTCGTTGTTGGAAGAATCAAAGTGAATCTGGAGAACATACTTGAGCCTATCTCCTCGGGGGGAAACCAATACAACCCCTGCACCAGAACCGTTCAGCATCTTGGAACCATCGGAAAACATAGTCTAGTGTTTCGAGTGAACTTGGGTCGGAAGTTGCTGTTCAGTCCACTCGGCGAGGAAATCTGCTATTGCTTGGGACTTGATGGCTTTCTTTGCCTCGAATTTGATATCAAGGGGAAGGAGTTCAATCGCCCATTTTGCCACTCGACCCGATTGCATCTCTGTTATGAAGAATTTCCGACAAAGGCGTCATTGACGGCGTAATGGAATGATCGGAGAAATAATGAGCAACCTTCTTCATGGTCATATAGATCCCATAAACAAGCTTCGATAGTGAGGGTATCTTTGCTTTGATGGGGTCGATACTTGAAATATAATAAAGCTGGGCGTTGAACTTTGAAGGTTTTTCCTTCTTCTTCCCACTCGACCGTAAGTAAATGCAGTACGACTTGTCCAAAGGCTGCAATGTAAAGCGACAAAGGCTCCTTGCTGATTGGAGCAGCAAGCACCGGCTAGGTGGAGAGCGAGCTTTGAGCTACGCAAGCGCTGCATCAGCTTCTAGAGTCCACTCGAACTTGTGCGAATTCTTCATCGGTCGGTAAAGAGGCAATGCCTTTTCACCGAGGCGAGAGATGAATCGACTTAAAGCGGCCAAGCATCCGGTAAGTTTACGGACATCGTGCACATGCAGGCGCTTCATTCGAGTATGGTGCCAACCTTTTACAGGTTAGCATCGATTCCTCGCTCGTAAACGAGAAAACCGAGTAACTTTCCACGGGAACTCCAAATGTACACTTTGATGGATTAAGCTTGATATCATACCTCCACGAGATTGGGAAATGTTTCAGCAAGGTCGATCAACAGTCGGAACCCTTCGTGACTTGACCACTATATCATCCATGTATGCTTCCACATTCCGACTGATTTGAGTGAGCAAACACTTCTGAATCATCCTCATGAATGTGGCTCCGGCATTCTTGAGACCGAATGGCATGGTGACATAACAGAAGCACCCGAATGGAGTGATGAATGCTGTTTTAATCTCATCGGGTCCATACAGACAGATCTGACGGTACCCAGAATAGGCATCCAAAAAGAGAACCTCTCGCATCCCGCAGTCGAGTCGACTATTTGGTCGATGCGAGGAAGAGGGAAATGATCTTTCGGGCAGGCCCGATTGATATGCTTGAAATCGATGCACATGCGCAATGACTTGTCCTTCTTCGGGACCATGACAACATTGGCGAGCCACTCGGAGTGGTAGATCTCTCGGATGAACTCTGCTGCTAAGAGCCGAGCCACCTCCTCGCCAATGGCCTTTCTCTTACGGACGGCGGACCGCCAAGATACTCTTTAACTGGTTTGAATTTTGGGTCGACTCATAGGCGATGCTCAGCCAGCCCACAGGAACACTGGCATGTCAGCAGGCTTCCATGCAAAGATGTCCCAGTTCTCACGAAGGAACTGGATGAGCGCTTCTTCCTATTTTGAGTCGAGTGTTGTTGAGATGTTGGTCGGAGCAGCATCGGGATCAGTCGGGTGAATGTGAACCTGTTTCGTCTCGCCGGTCATTTGGAATCTTGACTCCATAGCGGGCTTCTTAGCTCGCAACAAATCACTCGGATCTGCAGTTTTACGATACTCTTGTAGCTCTACCATCGCTAACTGAGCATCGGCGATCTTAGAGCCTTTCTGGAAGCACTCTTCTGCCTTCTTCCGATGGCCCGTGACAGTGATCACGCCCTTGGGACCAGGCATCTTGAGTTTAAGATACACGTAACATGGTCGGGCCATGAAACGTGCATAAGCTGGTCTCCCCAGAATAGCGTGATAAGCGCTCTGGAAATCCACGACCTCAAAGGTCAACTTTTCTTTCCGGAAATGCTTTGAATCACCAAAAACTACATCGAGAGCAATTTGGCCGAGTGACTCAGCCTTCTTTCGGGGAATGACTCGGTGGAAGCTCATGTTCTTTGATGCGAGTCTGGACATCGGAATGCCCATCCCTTTCAACGTCTCCGCGTATAATATGTTCAAACCACTACCACCATCCATCAGGACTTTGGTCAGCCGAGTGCCTTCGACAACTGGGTCGACCACCAATGCTTGCCTGCCAGGGGTGGCAATGTGCGTCGGGTGATCGGGGTCGAATGTGATGGCGATGCAGGACCATTTCAGATATTTGGGAGTCGCCGAGCAACCAAGTTTACTTCCGATTGATAACCTTCAATCGACTTTTGCTTTCGACGTCGGCAAAAATCATCAGGGTGGAATTGACACGGGATATCCACCATCCTTGTCATCTCATCCTCAACTTTGTCTGCCTCCTTATCCTTATCCTTGGGTTGTTTCCTTGGGCTGCTGAATCAAGAGCCGACAACTTTGTCGAGTGGTATGTTTCGGGTAAATGAGTTTACCCTCTTCATCTTTCTTTGTATGAATATGACATGGTAAATCCAACACGTTGTTCCCATCCTGGTCTTTCACCTTCTTAGGGTTCCAAGGACCCTTAGGTTTCCCCTTGAACTTTCCTGGGGTCACTGCCAAGGCATCTCCGGGAGCCGTTGGCTCGGCTTTGCGCTTATGCTTCCGACTGGAATTTCCTCCGCCGGTCTCATTGGCGGCCGATTTATATTTACCACTCCAGAGCCGATCCTTTTCTTCACCATTTGCATATTTGGTGGCAATCTCTATCATCCGACTCAGGGTCATATCTCCGGTTCGACCAAATTTCAAATTCAATTATCTATTCTTGACACCTTCCTTGAAGGCCTGCATCGCCTGGTGATCGGATACATTCTCATTGTGTGGTGCAAAGTGATCCACCTCTGGATATAATCTCTCAAAGTTTCACTCGACTTTTGCACGCATCGCATCGCAACTCTGTCAAACCTGCTGGTCATTTGCAAGTTCCTTCAAATGTCACGACAAACACTTCGGCAAGATCTTCCCAAGTGTAAATATTCTTTGGGTGCTAATTGATTCAACCACGCCTACGGCTGAACCCTCCAATATAAGAGGTAAATGCTTCATGGCTACCTCATCGTTGCCACCGCCGATCTGAACCGCCACTCGGTAATCTTCAAGCCAAGTGTCGGGCTTGGATTCTCCGATGAACTTCTTGACTCCGATGCCAACCGGAAGTTGGGAGGAATCAACTGCGACCTTGATGGCTCTCTTTGAAACACTCTGGTCCCGAGACATGAACTCTACTACTGGAAGGAACATCTCTATCATGGCCGTCTCGGTGAGCTCTGTTCCTGTCGACCAAACCTTGAACGATAATAGATCTTGCATCAAAGCCTGGTTCCCTGGGGTCGACTGGAACTCTTCGCCCAACACTGTGCTGGCGTCTGTCGTCCTGCTGCCGAGGAGCGTATGATCCACCCCTTGGGGGAGGAGTGGGCACTCGACGTCGATCGTTGCGATCGAATCGGTGCTCATACCGCTTTCATGACCCTTGTATTGATCATCACGCCGGCCCCCACGTTCCTCACGCCTCGGGGGCGATCTTGGACTATGGGCCTACTGGAATGAATTCGCAGGGACGGATCGGTTGTGAACCCTGTTCCACGACTGGGATACAACTGAGTTTTGATCTCCTGCCGCCCGGAGCAAATCCTGATTTGCTGCAAACCTCTCCCTGCCTCCGACTGGGAAGGCTGAATTGACTCTGCTATACGGGCGGCAGCTGCTAAATTCTGAATTGGAGTTCGATATACCTAGGTTGGCGGTTGAAAGAGCTGGCGTCGACTGGATTCTGGAACCCTCGGTCGCGTACGCTCATCGAGTACTCGCAGAAGATTCTCCAGTCGAGTCCGCTCAGCCAGGTTGGCCAAGCGCGCATCCTCCAAGGCGCGAGCCTCGGAGGTTTCTTCAACGATAGGAGTGTGAAGTGCATCCATGTTCCGACGACGAAGCTCCTCCCTCTGGAGCGAAGTGAGGGGCTCGGGCAAGTACTCTTCGTGGGCTTGCACCGGATCGCCTCCACCGCCACCTTCGTTGGTGCGGGTGAATCTAGGGGACCGCGTGGTCCATCGACCATCGTAACCTCTGCCGGGTCATCGCTATCGCATTGACCTTGATCTCTCTGAGCCAGTCAACAGGTCGAGCAGTAGTAGAGATTCGTCGGGCTCGATCGCCGCAACTTGGGGGATGTCCGACTGGCGGGCCACCGCATGCCTCACCCACCGCTGAAGCCTCGACCGACCAGAACGCTTGCGCCGGTGGGAGACTGGTGGTGAAGACAGCGCAGGAGCCGACCCATACTGGGTCGACGGTTGCCGCAGGAGGATGCCGCAAACACACGCGCGAAAGTGCGTCGCCCCGCGGATGGGGAGCGCGTCCACATCGAGTGGAGCCTCCTGAAGCCAAGCGGAGTCGTCGGCGATGAACGTGAGCGCACCGAGACGGATCTCGTGGCCGTCGACCAGAACTCCACCTGAAACCATGATGCCGGAGATCGAAAGAATCCCAACTTCTCCAACAATTCGCTAGAACACCTGCCCCAAGGTGGGCGCCAACTGTCGTGGTTCTAAGTCAGACAGTAGAATGGGGGGTTGGTGTGGAGAGGCAAGATCCTAGCTATGGAGTAGTTGTATACGCGAGGGATTTACGAAGTTCAGGCCCTTCTCGGAGGAAGTAACAGCCCTACGTCTCGGAGCCCGGAGGCGGTCGACTGGATTATCTGCGTATGTGTTACAGGGGTGCGAACCCTTCTACCTGTGGAGGGGTGGCTTATATAGAGTGCGCCAGGACCCAGCCAGCCCACGTAGTAGAGGGTTTAAGGTGCGTTAAAGCTAGGCGTTACTGGTAACGCCTTACATAAAGTGTCATTAAGGTCATAAAGACTATTTAACTATAGACCGTTTGGATACCGAGTGGCTCTTGGACTCCTGGTGGTCGAGTGGATCTTCGTAGTCGAGTTTCTTTGAATCTGTCGAGTGGATACCTACACGGTCGACTGGAAGGTTGCTTCTCTTGTGAGTCTCCTTGTGGAGGGTACTTTTGGGCAGGTCGATGACCCTACCCGAGGTACATGACTTCATCAAGGGGGGGGGGTATGAACCATGGAAAAGTTGGAATACAGTAGATATTACACCAATATAAATAAAGAATTAGTTCACAACAATACCAAAAGTGGTGATTTATTTTCTTATACTAACGGAGCTTTACGGGATTTTCTGTTGAGTTTTGTGTTGTGAAGTTTTCATGTTTTTGATAAGGATTTGATGGACTATGGAATAAGAAGTGGCAAGAGCCTAAGCTTGGGGATGCCCAAGGCACCCCAAGGTAATATTCAAGGACATCCAAGAGCCTAAGGTACCCCAAGGTTATATCTTTTGTCTTCGTCTATCGGTAACTTAACTTGAGGCTATATTTTTATTCACCATATGATATGTGTTTTGCTTGGAACGTCTTGTATGATTTGATTCTTTGCTTTCTAGTTTGCCACAATCATCCTCGCTGTACACACCTTTTGAGAGAGACACGCATGAATCGTGATTTATTAGAATGCTCTATGTGCTTCACTTATATCTTTTGAGCTAAGCAAATTTGCTCTAGTGCTTCACTTATATCTTTTTAGAGCATGGCGGTAGTTTATTTTATAGAAATTGATGAACTCTCTCACTTCACTTATATTATTTTGAGAGTCTTTAAACCAGCATGGTAATTTTCTTTAGTTATAAAATTAGCCCTAATATGATAGGCATCCAAGAGGGGTATAATAAAAACTTTCATATAAAGTGCATTGAATACTAAGAGAAGTTTGATTCCTTATGATTGTTTTGAGATATGAAGATGGTGATATTAGAGGCATACTAGTAAGTAGTTGTGAATTTGAGAAATACTTGTGTTAAGGTTTGTGAGTCCCGTAGCATGCACGTATGGTGAACCGTTATGTAACGAAGTTGGAGCATGAGATATTTTTTTATTGTCTTCCTTATGAGTGGCGGTCGGGGACGAGCGATGGTCTTTTCCTACCAATCTATCCCCCTAGGAGCATGCGCGTAGTACCTTGTTTCAATGACTAATAGATTTTTGCAATAAGTATGTGAGTTCTTTATGACTAATGTTGAGTCCATGGATTATACGCACTCTCACCTTTCCGCCATTGCTAGCCTCTCTCGTAGCATGCAACTTTTGCCGGTACCATACACCCACCTTATACCTTCCTCAAAATAGCCACCATACCTCGTATTATGGCATTTCCATAGCCATTCCGAGATATATTGCCATGCAACTTTTCACCGTTCCATTTATTATGACATGTGATAACCCACAAGTATAGGGGATCGCAACGGTTTTCGAGGGTAGAGTATTTAACCCAAATTTATAGATTCGACAGAAGAGAAGCCAGAGAATATTTGAAGGTATTAGCAGCTAGTTGTCAATTCAACCACACCTGGAGATTAATTATCTGCAGCAACGTGATCAGTAGGAAAGTAATATGACAGTTTTGGTGATAGTAGCAGCAGTAATGCTAACGGTAATAGTGATAGCAGTAATTTTGTAGCAAGTGTAACAATAACGATAGCAGTAGTAACTTAGCAAGAACAATATAGGATAAATTCGTAGGCATTGGATCGATGACTTATTGGATGATATTCATCATGAGACAATTATAACCTAGGGCGATACAACACTAGCTCCAGTTCGTCAATATAATGTAGGCATGTATTCCGTAAATAGTCATACGCGCTTATGGAAAAAACTTGCATGACATCTTTTGTCCTACCCTCCCGTGGCAGCGGGGTCCATATTGGAAACTAAGGGATATTAAGGCCTCCTTGAAATAGAGAACCGGAACAAAGCATTAACACATAGTGAATACATGAACTCCTCAAACTACAGTCATCACCGGGAGAAGTCCTGGTTTCTGTCACTCCGGGGTTGCCGGATCATAACACGTAGTAGGTGACTATAACTTGCAAGATCGGATCTAGAACATGGATATAATGGTGATAACATAAACGGTTTAGATCTGAAATCATGGAACCCGGGCCCAAAGTGACAAGCATTAAGCATGACAAAGTCATAGCAACATCAATCTTAGAACATAGTGGATACTAGGGATCAAGTCCTAACAAAACTAACTCGATTACATGATTAATCTCATCCAACTCCTCACCGACTGGCGAGCCTATGAAGGAATTACTCACTCCCGGTGGGGAGCATCATGGAATTAGCGATGGAGAAGGGTTGTTGATGACGAAGAACGAAGATCCCCATCTCCAGAGCCCCAAACGGACTCCAGATCTGGCCTCCCGATGAAGATTGGAGGTGACGGTGGCTCCGTCTCGTGGATCGCAATAATTCTTTCTCCTTTATTTTTTCTAGAAAAATAGGATTTTATAGCCTTGGTTTCAGGTCTGCGGGGCCACCAGGTGGGGACAACCCACCTGGGCGCGCTAGGAGAGGGGGGCGCGCCGTGGTGGGTTGTGCCCACCCAGGTGGCCCTCTCCGGTAGGACTTGGCTCCAGAAATTCTTATTTATTATATAAAATTTCTCGCAAAGTTTCGTTCCATTCCGAGAACTTTTATTTCTGCACAAAAACAACATCATGGTAGTTCTGCTGAAAATAGCTTCAGTCTGCGGTTAGTTTTATTCAAATCATGCAAATTAGAGTCCAAAACAAGAGGAAAAGCATTAGGAAAAGTAGATACGTTGGAGACGTATCAACTCCCCAAGCTTAAACCTTTGCTTGTCCTCAAGCAATTCAGTTGATAAATTGAAAGTGAAAAAGAAAAACTTTTACAAACTCTTTTGCTCTTGTTTGCAGAAATAAGCTTAAACATCACCCAGGTTTTCAGCCAACATTATAACTAACCATGTCGACAATAACTCTTAAAGATTACAAAACTCATATCAATGACATAATCCGCTAGCAAGCAATAATAAGGTATCTCAAACGGCAACACGTTTTCAAAACAACGATGATATAATATGACAATAGTGGTATCTCGCTAGCCATTTCTGAGACCGCAAAACATAAATGCCGAGCACCTCCAAAGTTCAAGCAACGACTAAACATTGTAATTCATGGTAGAAAAGATCCAGTCATGATGCACCCAACATTAGCTACACACAATGCATAAGTCATGATAGCTGTGCTCTCAGGTTCTAGTGCTTGTTTTAGAAGGTGATGACACAACATAAAAGTAAACTGATAGTCCCTTCGCAGAGGGAAGCAGTGATTTGCAGAGGTGCCAGAGCTCAAGTTTTTAAAACAGAGGTAAATGATATTTTGAGACATGCACCCTTCTCACTTACTTCATGATCGTCAGTTATCAATATCTTCCATGCTAAGCATGCTAGTGGCGGTTCCCAAGCGATAAAAGTAAAGGTTCACTCCCCCTTCCAACCAACAATCACATTCCACGGCTTGTCTGAAACAACGGGTGTCGTCCAAACCAACAACAGTCCCGGGGGATTTTTGTTTAATTATTTGCATTTTTTAGTTCGGGACTGGGAATCCCTATTACCGCCCTTTTCTCGTGCGATGGCGAGTGAATAAACACTCGACCTGAGAATAACCTGCTTAGCATGGAAGATACCGACCACCTCCTGTCATTCCATGAACGATCCAGGCACACAAAAAGGATATTCATTTGAAGTTTTTTAGAGGTGGCACATGAAAATTTACTTAGGATGGCAGGGTAATACCGCATATAGGTAGGTATTGTGGACTCATCTGGAATAACTTTGGGTTCAAGGTTTTTGATGTACAAGCAGAATTCCCACTTAGTACAGGTGAAGACTAGCAATTAGATTGAGAAGCGACCAGCTAGAGAGTAACACCGGTCATAAACATGCATTATGCATAAGTAACATTGGATACTAGCATGAGTAGGATATGAACACCATGAACATAAATATCATAGAGGCTATGTTGGTTTTGATTCAACTACATGCATGAACATGTGCCAAGTCAAGCCACTCAAACATTCAGACGAGAATACCATATTATCATACTACATCACAATCATTTTAAGGCAATGTTGATATCCAAGATAAATTATTATCCACTCCCATCTACTTATGCATGGCATGAGAAACTATAATCTCTAATTGTCATTGCAAACATGTTTGATCATAATGAGCTGAACCATGGATACTAGGTTAAACATATTTACACAAACAGAACTAGTCGAGTTCATACCGGTTTCTCTGTGCCACGACCAGTTCATCGAATGTCGTCATTATTGCCTTTCACTTGCATGACCGATGTCGGTGTACTAGAGTAGGGGTACCCTAGTATCCCGAACTTGTGCACGGGCAGTTGCAGCCCTCCGCGGCAAGGCTTACCGGGTGACCGCCAAGGTCCTCCGTGGTTCCTTTGGAGCCATTCAAGAACAAAGTATTCAAGCCAAGGAGACAAGGCCCCGGCAAGAGGAGCTTGCTGGGAAGGCCACCCAAGGCACCTAGGAGACAAGGCCCCGGCAAGAGGAGCTTGCCGGGAAGGCCCGGTGAGCGACAAGCTTCCGGACGCGACAAGACAACAACATGACAAAGGCGCTTGCCGCGGCAGACCACTCTGTACCTGCGCTCCAGCACATCCACTAACGTGTCGCCACAGGACCTTTCCGGTCTTGGCGTGGCAAGAGGCCGTCTTGACCAGCGGAGCTGTGATGTGGCAAGCTGACAAGATTGCCATCGTGGCAAGTAGTGGCGCCCGACGGTCCCTTTCTGCCTTTGTTAGGGCGGCGTGAAGCGGGCATTTAATGCCTTTGTCCCCTGCCGTCGAGGTTAGGTATGATACACTGTACAAGTAGCTGTACCAACCACTCCTTTTCCATTTTTACCCTTGTCTACGTTGCCACCTGTCGGAGACCCCTTTAGCATATAAAAGGAGGCCCATGCGCAACGTAGGGGGGAGGTTGGAAAGGGGTCGAAAGGTACGAAGCCAGAGAACACTCACGCTCGGTCTCGTTAGCAACTTGTGTGTACTGTAGCACTCAGCGCTCCTGAGCAAGAACTCAATACACTCAGACATGCAGCAATAGGAGTGTTATCTCTCCGGAGAGCTCCGAAGCTGGGTAAGCGCTCGTGCTTCCGCCTCGATCTGCTCTTCATGCGACCTCCGCCCCCCGCCGAACCGAAAGGGGCTCGGTCCGCCGGTTCCATAGGTGTTCGTGGGCCAGATCAGCTTCCCCGACAACCGAACAATATGAAAATAATAATAGTGCAAGAGTGTCATGGACTAAGCTGGAATCTGCTAACATTTTATTCAACAGGAGAAGACAACATAAATGTTCTCTTTATTAGATCAACAGTTATTCATATGAGAGCCACTCAACATTTTCATCGTGGTCTTCTCTTTGTTACAACTCGAATAAAAAGAAAAGAAATTCAGAGAAACACACTAAAATATTTTTGGAGTTTTTGGCTTTCTTGAACAAGCAAATAAAAGGGAAAAGCAAAAACAGGAAAAACTATTTACACAGGAAAGCTCCCAACAAGCAAAAGAAGAACAAGGAAATCTTTTTGGGTTTTCTTTTTAATATTACTACTAAGCATGCATAGAAAGTAAACTAGCTACAACTAATTTTTTTGGTTTTTCTAAAGTTTTTCAAACATATAAGAAGAAAGCAAGAAAAATAAACCTAAGCATGGAAGATACAATGAAAAAGTGTGAACACCGAGAAATGAAATAAGTAAACATGAATGTAAAGTCGGTGGAAACACGTACTCCCCCAAGCTTAGGCTTTTGGCCTAACTTGTAGTTGGCGTGGTACCTCACGGAGGCTCTCGGTGCGGATGCCTCGTCCTGTCGTGCTGCTTCCACTGCTGTGTTGTGAGCTCGGGCCTCGCTTTCAAGTAAAAAAAATCTTCCTTTGCTGTGATAGTCAAAAAGAGCAGGCGCAGGCAAATATGTGTGCAGAACAAATTTTTGGTTAAACAATAGATTATAAGTGAAGTAATCAATTTTTCCTTTAAGGATCTTATGATCTTTTAAGGTGTCAAAATCTAAATACTGCGTGGGTAGGATAGGATCAAAGGGCAAAGGTGAAACATCCAGCCCTCGTGCTAAACGCGTGGCATACATTCCACCATAGAAATAGTCGTTGTTAGCGTTGTCTTTGAAGTCTGCGTGCAACAATTGATCCAAGGTTATAATTCCTTTCACTTTGGTGAGAGCGGGTGAATGAGGCTCAAGTCTGTAGAACAGAGTGTACTACAGTCATGCTTGCCTACTATACATTTCCCATTAAATAATGCAAAGTATTGAATTGTGGGAAAATGAATGCTCTTTATTCTACCTTGTGTCACTCCCCTCATCTCACCGCAGCAAAGACTAGTTAAGAATGTTTGATACTCAACCCTTGGCGGTTCGTAAAGCGAACCCCTGAACAGGAGTTTGCAATGGTAAGCAAAATTCTCTAGTGATATGGTAAATGGATTATCATAAAGCGTAAACGACACCCTAGACTCACGGGGAAGGAGTTTACATCCTTTGACAAATGATTCAGTGAGAAGGTGCCGTTGTTTGCACTTACCTGAAAGGTAGGGACCGTGACCGGCATTGTGAACATATTGCTCAAATTCCTCTTTAATACCCACACACATCATATACTCATCGCAAGGCCATAAGCATGTTTTGGTGGCGGCATCTCGAGTAGAACTTTCACTTGGTTCAACATATGACCGACGAGTGGAGCTGTCACTAGAAGATGCCCCCGAGGATCGCCTCCTCGAAGAACTCCTTCCAAAAAGGTTCATCATGTTCGCATACAATTTCTGAAAAATTTTGGGTGACAAAAATTTGTCAACGGAACTTTACTAAATGGATAACAACTACTCATAGGGATACATAGAGGCCATATCAAGCATTCAAACTACTTAGAACCCTAAGGATTCAACATGCAAGCTCATCTACAACAGCACCAAGAGTAGCTAATTATTCAAAATATAAACCACTAAAACAAAAACTAATTGGACAAACGGTGGAGTCACATACCAAGCAACAATCCCCTGAAACAGTTTCGGAAATGGAGCTTCGAGCAGAGAGATCGAAATCCGCTGGTTTGGGAGCAAGAACACGGGAGAGAGAGCAATGGAGATTTTCTTTCTGGAGGTAAGTGATGATGTGGTGTGAAGAGATAAGTGAGGGGGCCCACATGGGGACCATAACCTACCAGGGCATGCCTGGGGGTCCTGGCGCGCCCAGGTGGGTTGTGCCCACCTGGTGCACCTCCCTCTGATATTATTTGCACCAGAAATTCAGAAATATTCAGAAAAAAAATCATATTAAATTTTTAGGGCATTCTAAGAACTTTTATTTTTGGGTCATTTTTTGTATTGCACGGAAAATTCAGAAAACAGACAAAACATGGCATTTTATTTTATTTAACTAATAAAAACAAAAAATAAAAAGTAAGGACATAAGGTAGTGCTTACTAAATTCATCAACTTCATACTGTTCAAAAATGATCCATTAATAAGCTTGATCAAGTCTTATATATAAAGAGAAAGGCATAATTAACACTAACACCAGCTCCTAAATGGGGATATGAATGTCCCCAACAATATGCATTTCATATTTCTTTTTGACAGTAGGTAGAGGTATTTGAAAACTTCCAATAGTGATTGTCGGAGATTTTTCAATAACATTAATACCATTCACTTGGAATTGTTTCCTTGGAAAGTGCACCGTATGCTCATTACCATTGATATGAAAAGTGACCTTGCTTTTATTGCAATCAATAACAGCCCCTCGAGTATTCAACAAGGGTCTACCAAGGATAATCGACATGTTGTCATCCTTGGGCATCTCAAGTATGACAAAGTCAGTCAAAATAGTAACATTAGCAACAACAACGGGCACATCCTCACAGATACCGATAGGTATGGCAGTTGATTTATCTGCCATTTGCAAAGATATTTTAGTATGTGTGAGTTTATTCAAATCATGTCTTTTATATAAAGAGAAAGGCATAACACTAACACCAGCTCCTAAATCACACAAAGCAGTTTTCACATAATTCTTTTTGATGGAGCAAGGTATAGTTGGTATTCCCGGATGTCCAAGATTTTTAGGTACTCCATCCTTAAAAGTATAATTAGCAAGCACAGTGGAGATTTCAATTTCCGGTATCTTTCTCTTATTAGTGATGATGTCTTTCATATACTTTGCATAAGGAGGTATTTTCAAGATATTAGTCGTTTAGCACGCAAAAAGATCGGCTCGAGCATTTCAAAGAAAGCTGCTCAATTCTTCATCATCTTTCTTTTTAGTTGACTTGGGTGGAAAAGGCATAGGTTTTTGAACCCATGGTTCTCTTTCTTTACCGTGTTTTCTAGCAATGAAGTCTCTTTTGTCATATATTTTGTTCTTAGGTTGTGGGTTATCAAGATCAACAGGTGGTTCTATCTCAACATGATTATCTGGTTCTTTTTCATTGTTCAGTTGAGAATCTTCATAAACCTCATCATTATGTTTTTCATTATCACTAGGTGAGTGTTCATTACCAGACTGAGTTTCAGCACCAGAGATAGAAGTTTCATTATCATTATCAGGTGGTTTTTCTATTTCAGGTTCACTAGAAGTATGCAAAGTCCTATCATTTTTCTTCTTCTTTTTCTTTCTAGAAGGACTAGGTGCATCAGTGTTAACTCTTTGTGAATCTTGCTCAATTCTTGTAGGGTGTCCCTTAGGATAAAGTGGTTCCTGAGTCATTTTACCTCCTCTAGTTGCAACTCTAACAGCAAAGTCATGTATATTATTATTCATTTCATCAATCAATTCTCTTTGTGATTTAGCAACTTGTTCTAATTGATTTTGAAACATAGAGGCATGCTTTCCAACACCTCTAACATCATTTGATATTCTAAATAACAAGTCACTCAAGCGAGCAATCATATCAGAATTGTATTTCAATTGTTTCATAACATTTGCATTGAAGTGATCTTGCTTTCTAATATAGTTTTCAAACTCATAAAGGAATTGGCTAGGGTGCATATTGTGAGGATTTTCATTATCATTGAACTTCATTAGAGAATTTACCTCTACCACCTTAGGTAGTGGTGGTGTATTAAGCCCATGTATTCCTTCAATAGGAGGTAAATTTTTAACATCCTCAGCTTTAATACCTTTTTCCTTCATAGATTTCTTTGCCTCTTGCATATCTTCAGGACTGAGATATAATATACCCCCTCTTCTTCGGAGTGGGATTAGCCAATGGTTCAGGAAGAGTCCAATCATCATAATTTTTCATTATATTATTCAATAATTCTTCAGCTTGTCCAATAGTTCATTCCCTGAAAACACAACCAGCACAACTATATAGGAAGTCCCTACAAGCATCGTTTAGTCTATTATAGAAGATATCAAGTATTTCGTTTTTCTTAAGAGGATGATCAGGCAAAGCATTAAGTAATTGGCAAAGCCTCCCCCAAGCTTGTGAGAGACTCTCTTCTTTAATTTGAACAAAGTTAAATATTTCCTGTAAAGCAGCTTGTTTCTTATGAGCAGGGAAATATTTTTCAGAGAAGTAATAAATCATATCCTGGGGACTACGCACACAACCAGGAGCAAGGGTATTGTACCAAGCTTTAGCATCACCCTTTAATGTGAACGGGAATAATTTGAGAATAAAGTAATAGGGAGTTTTCTCATCATGAGTAAAAAGGGTGGCTATATCATTCAACTTAGTAAGATGTGCCACAGCAGTTTCAGTGTCACAACCATGGAAAGGATCAGATTCAACCAAAGTAATTAACTCTGGGTCGACAGAGAATTCATAATCCTTATCATCAATAAAGATAGGTGAAGTAGCAAACTTAGGATCATATTTCATTCTAGCATTCAGCGATTTCTCTTTATACTTGCATAATAATTTCTCTAGATCATCTCTATCTCTGCAAGCAAGAATATCTCTAGTTGTCTCCTCACTCATAACATAACCTTCCGGTACCTTAGGCAATTCATATCTAGGAGGGCTAGTTCTAGCAGGTGTTTCAGGAGATTCAGTTTCAAGTTCATCATTAGATTCAACAACATCATGTTGTATTACTCTAGCAATTTGTTCATCAAGAAATTCACCAAGTGGCACGTCATCATTATCAAGCAAGGTACTAGCATCATCATAAGCATCATTCATAGTAGAAGTAGCATCATCAATAACTTGCGACATACTAGAATTGATAGCATGTGGTGGTGTTCACGTTTACTTATAACAGAAGGTGAATCTAAAGCAGAACTGGATGGCAGTTCCTTACCTCTCCTCGTCTTTGAGGGAAAAATCTTAGTCTTAGCATCCTTTAGGATTCTTCATAGTGATAATATGATAATAATCCCAAGTGACTCAACAAATATAGCTATGCTCCCCGGCAACAACGCCAGAAAAAGGACTTGATAACCCACAAGTATAGGGGATCGCAATAGTTTTCGAGGGTAGACTATTCAACCCAAATTTATAGATTCGACACAAGGGGAGCCAAATAATATTTGAAGGTATTAGCAGCTGAGCTGTCAATTCAACCACACCTGGAGATTTATTATCCGCAGCAACGTGATCAGTAGAAAAGTAATATGATAGTTTTGGTGATAGTAGCAGCAGTAATGGTAACGGAAACAGTGATAGCACTAATTTTGTAGCAAGTGTAACAGTAACAACAGAAGTAATAACTTAGCAAGAACAATATAGGATAAATTCATAGACATTGGATCGGTGACTTGTTGGATGATATTCATCATGAGACAGTTATAACCTAGGGCGATACGGCACTAGCTTTAGTTCGTCAATATAATGTAGGCATGTATTCCATAAATAGTCATACATGCTTATGGAATGAACTTGCATGACATCTTTTGTCCTACCCTCCCGTGGCAGCGGGGTCCATATTGGAAACTAAGGGATATTAAGGCCTCCTTTTAATAGAGAACTGGAACAAAGCATTAACACATAGTGAATACATGAACTCCTCAAACTACGGTCGTCACCGGGAGAAGTCCCGGTTTCTATCACTCCGGGGTTGCCAGATCATAACACGTAGTAGGTGACTATAACTTGCAAGATCGGATCTTGAAGATGGATATAATGGTGATAACATAAACGGTTCAGATCTGAAATCATGGCACCCGGGCCCAAAGTGACAAGCATTAAGCATGGCAAAGTCATAGCAACATCAATCTTAGAACATAGTGGATACTAGGGATCAAGCCCTAACAAAACTAACTCGATTACATGATGAATCCATCCAACTCTGCACCGACCAGTGAGCCTACGAAGGAATTACTCACTCCCGGTGGGGAGCATCATGGAATTGGCGATGGAGAAGGGTTGGTGATGACAAAGAACAAATATCCCCCTCTCTGGAGCCCCAAACGGACTCCAGATCTGGCCTCCCATTGAAGAACAGGAGTTGACGGCGGCTCCGTCTCGTGGATCGGGATAATTCTTTCTCCTTGATTTTTTTCTGGCAAAATAGGATTTTATAGCGTTGGTTTCAAGGTCTACGGGGCCACCAGGTGGGGACAACCCATCTGGGCACGCCAGGAGAGGGGGGCACGCCCTGGTGGGTTGTGCCCACCCAGGTGCGCATCTTCGATAGGTCTTGGTTCCAGAAATTCTTATTTATTATATAAAAATTTCTCGCAAAGTTTCATTCCATTCCGAGAACTTTTATTTCTGCACAAAAACAACACCATGGTAGTTCTACTGAAAACAGCGTCAGTCCAGGGTTAGTTTCATTCAAATCATGCAAATTAGATTCCAAAACAAGAGGAAAAGCATTAGGTAAATTAGATACTTTGGAGACATATATATCAACATGCATCATCATTGTCATATTGCTTTGCATGATCATGTAGTTGACATCGTATTTGTGGCAATGCCACCATTCATTATTTTTTATACATGTCGCTCTTGATTCATCGCACGTCCCGGTACATCGCTGGAGGCATTCACATAGAGTCATATTTTGTTCTAGTATCGAGTTGTAATTTTTGAGTTGTACGTAAATAAAAGTGTGATGATTTTCATTATTAGAGCATTGTCCCATGTGAGGAAATAAAAAAGAGAAGGCCAAAAAATACAAAAAAAGAGAGAAACAGAGAGAAGGGACAATGTTATTATCCTTTTTGCCACACTTGTGCTTCAAAGTAGCACCATGATCTTCATGATAGAGTCTCCTATATTGTCACTTTCATATACAAGTGGGAATTTTCGTTATAGAACTTGGCTTGTATATTCCAACGATGGGCTTCCTCAAAATGCCCTAGGTCTTCATGAGCAAGCAAGTTGGATGCACACCCACTTAGTTTTCTCTTTTGAGCTTTCATAAACTTATAGCTCTAGTGCATCCATTGCATGGCAATACCTACTCACTCACATTGATATCTATTAATGGGCATATCCATAGCCCGTTGATAAGCCTAGTTGATGTGAGGCTATCTCCTTCTTTTTGTCTTCTCCACAACCACCTTCTACTCTACCTATAGTGTTATGTCCATGGCTCATGTTCATGTATTGCATGCAAGTTGAAAAGGTTTGAGAACATTAAAAGTATGAAACAATTGCTTGGCTTGTCATCGGGGTTGTGCATGATTTGAATATTTTATGTGATGAAGATGGAGCATAGCCAGACTATATGATTTTGTAGGGATAAGCTTTCTTTGGCCATGTTATTTTGAGAAGACATAATTATTTTTTAGTATGCTTGAAGTATTATTGTTTTTATGTCAATATTAAACTTTTGTTTTGAATCATACGGATCTGAACATTCATGCCACAATAAAGAGAAATACATGGATAAATATGTTAGGTAGCATTGCACATCAAAAATTCTCTTTTTATCATTTACCTACTCGATGACGAGCAGAAATTAAGCTTGGGGATGCTTGATACGTCTCCAACGTATCTATATTTTTTATTGTTCCATGCTATTATATTATCTGTTTTGCATGTTTTATATGCATTAATATGCTATTTTATATGATTTTTGGGACTAACCTATAAACCTAGAGCCCAGAGCCAGTTCCTGTTTTTCCTTCTTTTAGAGTTTCGCAGAAAAGGAATACCAAACGGAGTCCAAACAGAATGAAACTTTCGCGATAATTTTTCTTGGACCAGAAGACATCCAGAGGGCTTGGAGTGCACGTCAGGGAAGCCACGAGGTGGCCACAAGGTCGGAGGGCGCACCCAGGGGGTAGGGCGCGCCCCCACCCTTGCGGGCCCCTCATGACTCCACCGACCTATTTCTTCCGCCTATATATTCTCAAATATTCCAAAAACATCCAGGGAAGCCACGAAACGACTTTTCCACCGCCGCAAACTTTTGTACCTGTGAGATCCCATCTAGGGGCCTTTTCCGGCGTCCTGTCGGAGGGGGATTCGATCACAGAGGGCTTCTACATCAACACTATTGCCTCTCCAATGAAGCGTGAGTAGTTTACCACAGACCTACGGGTCCATAGCTAGTAGCTAGATGGCTGCCTCTCTCTCTCTTTGATTCTCAATACAAAGTTCTCCTCGGTGTTCTTGGAGATCTATTCGATGTAATACTCTTTTGCTGTGTGTTTGCCGAGATCCGATGAATTGTGGATTGATGATCAGCTTATCTATGAATATTATTTTAATCTCCTCTGAATTCTTATATGCATTATTTGATATATTTGCAAGTCTCTTCAAACTATCGATTTGGTTTGGCCAACTAGATTGGTTTTTCTTGCAATGGAAGAAGTGTTTAGCGTTGGGTTCAATCTTGCGATGCTCGATCCTAGTGACAGAAGGGGAACCAACATGTATTGTATTGTTGCCATCGAGGATAACAAGATGGGGTTTTCATCATATTGCTTGATTTAATTCCTCTACATCATGTCATCTTGCTTAAAGCATTACTCTGTTCTTTATGAACTTAGTACTCTAGATGCATGCTGGATAGCGGTCGATGTGTGGAGTAATAGTAGTAGATGCAGGTGTGAGTCGATCTACTTGATAATGCACGTGATGCCTATATTCATGATCATTGCCTTAGATATCGTCATAACTTTGCACTTTTCTATCAATTGCTCGGCAGTAATTTGTTCACCCACCGTAATAATTTCTATCTTGAGAGAAACCTCTAGTGAAACCTATGGCCCTTGGGTCTACTTTCCATCATACAAGTTTCCGATCTACAACTTTAGTTTCCTATTTACTTTCTTTGCAATCTTTTACTCCATAAACCAAAATACCAAAAATATTACTTTACCGTTTATCCATCTCTATCAGATCTCACGTTGCAAATAACCGTGAAGGGATTGACAACCCCTTTATCACGTTGGGTGCAAGTTGGTGTTTGTTTGTGCAGGTATTCAGTGGCTTGCGCGTTGTCTCCTGCTGGATTGATACCTTGGTTCCCAAAAGCTGAGGGAAATACTTACTCTAATTTGCTGCATCATCCTTTCCTCTCCGTGGGAAAAACCAACGCAAGCTCAAGAGGTAGCATGCATCTAGTGTATTAAGTTACTGGAATTGTGTTTCGTAGTCTCCCTAGGTGTTTTGGGATATTAGAGTATTTATAATGGTGGAGGTTGGTGGAGAAGCTTCCCGTGGGCTCCACTACCCACCAGGGCATGGCTGGGCTCCTTGGCGCGCCCTAGTGCCTAGTGGGCCCCATAGGCCTCCTCCCGTGTGCTCCTTTAGCTCCCAGGGTGTCTTCTGTCCAGAAAAAAAATCTCCAAAAGTTGCTAGTAACTGGCACTGGGCACCATGTCAATAGGTTTGTCCCAAAAAATGATATAAAGTTTGCTAGTAAATGAATATAAAATATCCAAGAATGATACTTTAATAGCATAGAACATTAAAAAATTATAGATATGTTGGAGACGTATCAGTGACATATTTAAATTTACTCATAAGTCTCTAATCCTTGCATTACGGAAATACATGGAGACATGTCTTCCTACTCCGGTGCATCAGTTCTCACTTGAGAGCAAGGGCCTTGTCGGTGTACTAGAGTAGGGGTACCCTAGTATCACGTACTCGTGCAGACGATTCTGAGCACCGCTGCAAGGTTTGCCTCGTCACCGCCAATATCCTCCGTGGCTCCTTTGGAGCCATTCAAGAACAAAGTATTTGATTGAGAAGACAAGGCCCCGACAAGATGAGCTTGTCGGGAAGGCCACCTGTGCACGCAGAAGACAAGGCCCCGGCAAGAGGAGCTTGCCGGGAAGGCTCGGAGCGCGACAAGTCTCCGGGCGCGACATGGATTCGGCCGCGGCAAGGCGCTTGCCGCGGCATGCAACTTCTTTCCGTCTCCGCTCCAGCTCACCCAGCGACGTGTCGCCATGGGACCGTTCCACGGGCGCGTGTCGAGAGGCTGTGCAGCCAGCGGAGAGCAGCGATAAGCGGCGCTGACGGCCTCTGTTACACTGTTTGGGCGACAACGACGGGCATATATTGCTTTTGTCCCTTGCCGTCAGAGTTAGGTATTTGGCACTGTACACTGTTCAAGTAGGTGTACCAACTCCTGTTTTTACATTTGTACCCCCGCCTATGTTGCCACTTGTCGGAGACCCCTTGAGCATATAAAAGGAGGCCCGAGTGCAACGTAGAAAGGGTTCGCCAGGTTCGCAAGGTTCGGCTCGTTCGGTTCATTCGATCCACTCGAGACCAGAGACACTCACGCTAGGTTTTGTAGCCTGCATTGCTCCCTAGCAAGAACACAATAGATCAAACAAGCAGCAGTAGGAGTTTTATCTCTCCGGAGAGCTCCGAAGCTGGGTAAACTGCTCGTGTGCCTCGCCTCGATCCGCTCTTCGTGCGATCTCCGCCCCCCTCCGAACCACAAGGGGCCTGGTCCGCCGGCCCCATAGGTGTCCATGGGTACGATCAGCCTCCTCGACATCTTTGGCGCGCCAGGTAGGGGGCGTCGAGGCTGTGTGAACCCGATCCGGCGTCCACACGAGCAGCGTCATCAACATCTTCCTCAACATGCCACCAAAGAAGAAGGCTTCGGCGGCAGCAGAACCGTCCGCGTCGTACCCACCCTCACCGCAGCAAACGGGTGGTGGATGCAGCAGCCGCGACAGATTGCCCAACACTTGCCGCTGAAGCTCCCGGGGGGAAGAAGACCAAGTCCAAGTCCGGCAAGGCTCTGATGCTCACTCCGGCAAGCGCACCTCTTCGGAGTGCTGCGCCACTCACGAGGACGCACCATCGAGCTCCACCGGCAAGTGCAAGAAGATGGTGGCTCCGCCAAGACCAAGAAGGTGCCCGAAGGAGGACGGCACCGGTGGTACCTTCACCATCGGTGCCTCTCTCGACCCTAAATAGGAAGGCGCTCGTTGCTTTCCTCATGGGCGAATGTCGGCGTGTTTGCATGGCAACCGTCTGACATCCCGTGTTCCTGTGAAAGTGATTGAGCACCGCTTTGGCCGTTTGTCCTAATGCGCGCCCGTCAAGCAAAAAGTCGAAGCAAGCGGTGGAGCGCCAAGAATTCATAGCCGAAGAGATCAAGAAACCGGAAGCAGCAGGCCTTGTCGAGGAGTGCTCCATCCTACGTGGTTGGCCAATCTCGTAGTCGCATAAAGCAAATGGGAAATGGAGACTTTGTATTGACTTCACGGATGTTAATAAAGCTTGTCCCAAAGATCCATTTCCTTGCCGCGCATTGACCAGATTGTTGACTCCACGGATGTGATTTGCTTTCGTTTCTTGATTCATACTCAGGATACCATCAGATCTTCATGGCTGAAGAATATGAAGAGAAGACCGCATTCATTACACCATGTGGCACATTCTGTTTCATACGGATGCCTTTCGGTTTGAAGAATGCTGGTTCAACATTTGCAAGGGTAGTCCATGACGCTTTTGAGCCGCAAATGCACAGAAATGTAGAAGCCTACATGGATGACATAGTGGTCAAAAGCAAGGACAAAGCAACTCTGGTTCCAGATTTGGACGAGACCTTTGCAAATCTGCGCAAGATCAACCTCAAGCTCAACCCCGAGAAGTGCGTGTTTGGAGTCCCTTCCGGCAAGCTTCTCGGGTTCTTCGTGTCTCAGCGAGGGATCGAAGCTAATCCCGACAAGATCAAGGCCATCGAGCAGATTAAAGCACCAAGGCGCGTCAAGGATGTACGAAGACTTCCTGGTTGCGTGGCTGCTCTCAGCAGGTTTATTTCTAGGTCTGCTGAGCGCGCCCTGCCGTTTTTCAAGATTTTGAAAAAGGCAGGTCCAAAGAAATGGACTCCGGCGGAGGCTGCGCTGCAGGACTTGAAGAGATACATGTCCTCCACTCCAACACTTGTCGCACCTAAGCCACAAGAGAAATTGCTGCTATATATAGCGGCAACCAATCAAGTGGTTAGTGCTGCGTTAGGAGCGGAGAGGGAGGCGGATGACGGGCCAGCAACCACGGCAAGCACATCCAGCGACAAGCAGGGGGCTTCGCCGACCAGCTCTCGTCCCGACAAGGAAGAATCCGCAGACACATGAACAGACATGAAAAGGATTGTGCAGCGCCTATCTACTTTGTCGGTTCCCTTCTGCAGGGGCTAGGTCAAGGTACTCTGGTGTGCAAAATTGCTTTTCGCCTCCTCATGGCCTCGAGAAAGCTGCGCCATTACTTCCAAGCACATGAGATCACAGTTGTCACCGCTTCCCGGCTGAAGAGGATACTGCAGAATCCAGAAGCGACAGGCAGGATTGTCGAGTGGGCACTGGAGTTGTCAAGCTTTGGTCTTAAGTTTGAAAGCACATCAACTATCCAAAGCAGAGCGTTGGCAGAATTCATAGCGCAATGGACGCCAACACGGATGAAGAGATTCGTGGAGACGAGCATTCCCGTCAAAGAAGCAAGCAAAGAGTGGCTGATGTACTTTGATGGTGCCTTCGCTGCAAGGCGCCGGTGCCGGGCGTCGCTTATCGCACCCACCAGAGAGCACCTCAAGCACGTCGTCCCGGATGCACTTTCCCAAGGAGCAAGCGACAAACAATACTGCAGAGTATGAAGGTTTGCTTGCCGGTCTCGTGGATCGCCGTGGACCTTGGGATCAAGAAGCTTATTGTCGTGGGTGACTCGCAACTCGTCAGTCCGCCAAGTCAACAAAGATTACCAGAGTCCGTTGATGGAAGCCTACGTGGATGAAGTGAGGAAGTTGGAAGAGCACTTTGACGGCCTGCAAATGGAACATGTTCCAAGAGCTCGTAATGATATTGCGTGACTGTCAAAGTGCGCTGCGCTTAAGTTACCTGTGGAACCAGGGATTTTCGTGCTCAAGCTGACTCAGCCTACCGTAACACCATCAACTGGACAGAGCAAGAAGAGGAAGTTGGCCTCTGGTGACTACTTTCCGACAGAGCTTCCCGAAGCCGTCGTTGCAAAGGTCCCCAAGATCAACACCAACAGTGCTGAGGAGCAGTCTGCTCCGACAGACCCCAGGGTTTGTTTCGTTGAAGCAGACGCTCTCGACAAGTCTTGCTCCGGCAAGCTTGTCAGGGAGCATCAAGCTCCGGCAGGGCCGCAGGTCCTCGCCGTGGAAGCTGATGTTCCTTGCAGGCAGATATGCCTTTAGTCCTTGTTGTCGAGCCACAAGCTCCAAAAGCATGGGCGCAGCAGATTGTCCATTTCCTTCGGACAGAGAACTTCCCAAGAGCAAGAAGAAGCGGAAAGAGTAGCCCGGCAGTCAAGTATGTACAAGTTTGTCGACAAAGATACTGCATGTAAGAAGACTCAACGGTGTGAAATTGAAGTGTATTCCTGTGGAAGATGGATGAAGCTGCTAAGGTGAGATACATGAAGGCATATGTGTTCACCACATTGGCGCAAGAGCACTTGCCCGCAAAGCTTTCCGGCAAGGTTTCTTCTTGCCGACAGCCCTCCAGGATGCAACTGCACAAGTAACCAAGTGTGACGCGTGCCAGTTCCATTCCAAACAGATACACCAGCCAGCTCAAGCTCTCCAGACGATCCCTTTATCCTGGCCATTTTCGGTCTGGGGGCTCGACATCCTCGGCCCCTTTCCCGAAGTTGTCGGGGCTTTGAGTACTTGTACGCCGCCATCGACAAGTTCACAAAGTGGCTGGAAGTGGAAGCGGTGAGGAAGGTGACAAGACAGTCGTGATCAAGTTCTTCAGGTCGATTGTTTGCCGTTTCGGAATCCCTAACAGGATCATCACCGACAACGGCACACAATTTACGAGTCGCACTTTTGTGCAGTACGTCCAAGACCTTGGCGCCAAGGTCTGCTTTGCTTCTGTTGCTCACCCGAGAAGCAACGGTCAAGCAGAGAGGGCAAATGCTGAAGTGCTGCGTGGGCTCAAGACCAGAACTTTCGACAGGCTGCACAAGTGCGGAAGAAATTGGATCGAGGAGCTGCCGGTGGTTCTTTGGTCGATCAGACGACGCCAAATCGAGCCACCGCCGCACCCTTTTCTCTAGTCTATGGAGCAGAGGCAGTTCTCCCCACGGAACTCGTATACGGATCGCCTCGAGTGCTCGCTTATGATGATCTTGAGCAAGAGCAGCTGCGACAAGATGACGCGCTGCTCCTTGAGGAGGATCGTCTTCAGTCATTGCGGCGAGCCGCCGCTATCGACAAGCTTTGCGTCGCTACCATAGCCGCAAGGTTAGTGCCGTAAGTCTCGAGGAAGGCGACCTTGTTCTTGGCGCTGCTCCCGCCAAGAATTCAAACAAGTTGGCGCCAAGTGGGAAGGCCCTTATCGGGTGAAACGAGTCACTAGGCTGGCGCTGTCCGCTTTGAGACCGAAGATGGCATTCCGTGAGCAACTCCTGGAACATTGAGCATCTTCGTAAGTTTTACCCATAGGGCGCGGTTGTCGGGACCTGCTCCGCAACCACCTTTTGTACAAGTCTTGCCGCTGTTGCATGTAATCCTTTGTACAAAGCCGCGCAGACCCCGTGCATCAGTAAAGCTCATGTGTTGCGCACAGCTTGTCAAGTTCATGCTTTCATCAATTTATTGCATGCTTTGGCTAACACTTTGTGCAGCAACCACACCCGGTAAGCAGAATCGAGCCGCTAGGCTCCATAACGTTATTTCCTCTTCTTTTTCTTTTCTCAAAGAAAAGGAGGATCCCTCGCGCACAAGTTAACCAGGGGGGGAAGGAGGAGATAATACTATGGACTGTGCACCGCCGAGGAAGTTTCACCTCATCGGGAAGCAAGAGACAGAAAAGCTAAGTTGCCAAAGTTTGAGCAATCAATTTTAAATTTTTAAGTTATCTTCCTCGAACGATAGTACTTTGTATGGAGAACACAGCGCAGAGGAACCAACTCGCCGGCTGATCGCGCCCTTACTTTGTTTCGAGTCCGCTCAACAACTTAAGTGAGCTGCGGCTAGTCGCGACAAGGTTGCTTTGTCGGAGGCGGCACTGCCAAGAGGTTGCCGACGTTCGCACTCGGCTTCATGCGGCAAAGTGCCCGCACCGACAAGTCCCCTAAATGCGTAAGGCAGAAACGTACAAAGGAAGGAATCAAGTAGAGGAAATAACATTGCATTGATCGATTCACCTAAGATAGAGTATATTATAGAATAACTTGTCGCTGATCTAACAAAGTGTTCTAAAAACCTTTTCAGCAGCGACAAGGGAGAGATAAAGTGGGCGGCCTAGTCTACGCGGTCGCCCTAGATCCTCTTGATCTTGTTCACCTTGTCCACAATGGGTGCGACAAGGGCTTTGAGCTCCTCCACGTTGGCGTCGGACGGCAAGTATCTGAGGACGCCGTTAAGGTTGAGGCCCAGGTTGCGGAAGGCCACCTTCATCAACACCTTCTCGAGGGCACCTGCACAAACCTGGCGTGATTCCTCGGCAAGCTGCTTCGGGACCTCCTCCCGGAGTCGCCGGAGGCCCGTCGCCACGCCTTTGAAGAACAAGATGAGCTTGGCGCTGGGTTGGAGATGCTCGTCGGAGGAGTACGCAAGGTCCGCCATCCCCAGCTCCATCAGCTCGTTGTGGATGTCGGCGGCGGTGTCCACAAGACCTTCGGTCCAAAGGCTCCAAACTCTCCCTCAAAGTGTTCAGGCGGAGGCAACATTCGCCACAGCTCCTCCTTGGCCTTGATCGCCTCCAACAAGCCCACCTCCCGCTCTCCGGCGCCATCCAACGTCTGCGTCCAGATTGGTGATTCAGCTCCAGATCCGCCTTTGGAATCCTTGGCGGCGCCGAGCTCCTTGGCCTGTCGGCGAGACGGCTCTGCAGCTTCGCCAAGGGTGTAGGCGTCCTTCTCGCGCCCACGCTTGAGCACGGCAAGCTCTTCGCCGCTCTTCTTGAGGGTGGCCTCCAGCTGTGCCACCTTCGCCTTCAGCTCTTCCTTGGCGGCCTCGGCGGCCGCGGCAGCGTCCTTCGCTTCCTGAAGCGCCCCGCCAAGCGACTCCTCGCGCGCGGCAAGGTCTTCTTCGTGGCTGTCCAGGTTGACCTTCCGCTGCCAAGGCTCGCTTCTGCGCGGCGAAGCTTCTCGGCAGCCGCTGCTCCTCGATCACCGCGGCCTTCTCAAGGATGAAGGCCGTGCGCTCTTCATGAAGCTGCCCCAGCGCTTCCGCCCACGTCGCGGAGGGCTTCTTTGTTGGCGCCCGAGCTCCTCGGCGCTTCTCCATATCCGCTCCCGCCTCGCGACAAGGGCTTCCCGGGTCTCCAACTTGGCTGCCGGGCGCGGTAGAGAGACAAGAGCCTCTTTAGCAGCTGCTCCTCCTCGAACTTCGCTTCTTGCTGCATGGCCCAGCGTCCACCCAGCTGGAGGCGAGTAGCTCGCCGTCGAAGGTCTCGCCGACCGCGCCTCGAGCTCGGTTCCCATGGGAGCTTGATGAAGACGCCGCGGCCTTCGTGTAGGCACCAGTGGGGCTCCTCGAGCTGGTGCTGGCAGCAGCAGGGAGTCGGCTGCGGTGTAAGCGCTTGTCGCCTCCCGCGGCCTCAGGCTGCCAAGACGATCGGCCGACCCCTCGCCGGCCTCTACGTCGGCAGCCTCGGTGGCCTCCTCGCCAACAGGCTCGTTGGTGACGGCCTCTTCCTCCACGACGACGACATCTTCTTCTTCGACGGCGGCCTCGTCGGTGTTGCAGCGCGTTTCCTCCTTGCCGGCGGCCTCGACCTCCATCGGGTCTGCGTCAGACGAAGAAAGAGCGATCCAAGCAGATATTCAAAAAAGAGAAACGAAGAAAGCAAGCCCAAGGGAAAATTTCGTGTAAGGGAGTTACCTGCAACGGATCCGCAGCTATGACCTCGATCACCGGAGGGTCACCGGCGCCGCCCCTTGCCGGGTGGCCTCCCTTGCCGGGAGTGGCCTCCCTTGCCGGGTGGCCTCCCTTGTCGAAGGGAGCTCCCTTGCCGGGAGTTCTCCCTTGGCGGCGTAGTGGCAGCGGGCAGGATCTCGGAGGCGGCTTCCGAGCCCTCCTGATGAGGCTGCTCTGCTCCTACACAAGCACACAGTCAGATATCAACAAAGAAGGAGCACCCCTGCACACCTAATAGTAAGAAGAAAAATGCACACTTACTCTGGGGGCTGTGCTGGGGCTGCTCTGAGGAAGGAATTGCGGAGTCCGGCAAAGGCCCGGTCTTGGACGTCCCCGTTGCCACAGGAGAATCGTCCTCCTCAACGGCGTCTGGATCTTGGCCCTCTTCGCCGCGCTCTCTAGGCCAGCGTCCTGAAAAGGAAAGAGTCCGTAATCTAAGCAAATCAGATTCAAGATGAAGCAATAAAAATTGAAGAAATACAAGCACAATCCCGAGAAGCTTACTCTTCGCCTTCCTCCTCGGAGCTGAGCGCTGAGAAGTCAAACTCCGCCCGCCTCCGGTGCGATGAGGCGGGGGAGTGGGCTCTCTTGGCCGGGTGGCGGAGGCGTCGGCGGGGGCCTGAGAAGAGTCCGCCCCGGTTGTCGCTGCAGTGTGCGGGGCTCCCGCGGCAACCTCGCTTGCCGCGGTGGAGCGCGTCGGCGCCGCTGCTTGTGGGCGGTCTGTCGCCCCGGCTCGTCTCCAACTCTGCGGAGACGCCTCCTCGGCGGAGCCGGGGGCTCTGCTCGCGGCAAGTCGCTTGGCGGTGGGGAAGAAGCGCCCTCGGCGGGTCCACTCGACCTGGCCTCGGGCTCGACAAGCTCGTCCTCCTCGCCGGCGACCTCCCCTCGCTCCGCAGAGCTTGCCGCCTTCGCTGCGTCCGCCTCCTCTATGGTGAACCCGAAGGCTCCAGCGGCAGCGGCTGCTGCCGCCTCCTCCACCCTGGTGGCTTTCCTCGCCATCTCCTGGTCGGTGGTGTCGCGGGTGAGCCTCTTCAAATCGTCGGCGCGGATCGGCACTTCTTGCAAATCATCGAAGAATTGCTGCACGATCTCGTCGGGGGGCTCCTGCCATGTTGGCACGATTCCGTGGGAGTCGCACAGTGGCATCATGGCGCGGATGCGGTCGAGCGCCGGGTTGTTGCACAATGGGACGACCCCGCGCAACCTGAACCACTCTGGATGTTCGGGGTCGTTCTTGAACAGCTCGAGCAGCACTGAGTCTAGCTCCATGACAGTGAAGTTCCAATTCAGGCCCAGGCGCAGCCTCATGATGTCCGCCGCATTCTGGAACTCCCAAGGAGGCCTCCTCCTTTCCTGCAAGGGAGCGATGCGGCGGCGAATGAAGTCTGCGCCAACCGCTTCCCATCATTAACCCGCAAGCCCGAGGCGCAGAATTGGTCACAGCTATCTTCAGCTTCGCATCCTCCGGCGCCAAGTTACTCCAATCCGCCACAAGACTATTGGGGTTTGGCGACGGCGGTGAAAGGTTGTGGATTCTCCTCACGACCCAGCACCAGTTGGCTCTCCACCTCCCACTTGTTCCGGAACTCCCCTCTAGGTAGGCCTCTTTCTTGCCGATCCTAGAGACCTGTGCTATCCCTCCGGCAAGTGGCTCTCCTCTCTCGACGCGGGGAACAAAGAAATGGCGGAAGAGTGCCACGTCCGGGTGGACTCCGACAAAGTTTTCGCACAAATGTGCGAAAATCGCCATGGTCAAGACGACGTTGGGGGTGAAATCAAGGAGGCGGAGGCTAAAAGTGTTCATTATGTCGCAAAAGAACTCGGAAAACGGCGGGCAAAGACCGCAATAGAAGAAAAGGGCGAAGAAAGGGTACCCAGTTGGGGCCAAATCGGAGGCGGAGGTGGGGAGCACCCTCGTGCGCGGATGCGCACGAGTCTTCGTCGACCAGAAAAGATAGTAGACGTCCCGCAGCTCCCGTGCGCCGAGCTGCGGGGGGACGATGGCTCGCTCCTTGCGCGGCGGCCATGAGCTGCGCCTCGGCCGACTAGCGCCCTCCTCCTTATCGGCTTTCGGAGCCATAGTGAGGCGGAGGAGGTCGACGGCGGTGAGTGTGCTTGCGGCGAAAGGGGGGCGAGGCGCTGCTCTTCAAGACCGGAGAAGAAGAGGGGAGCGGCGGTGGTTTCTTGACAAGACAGCAATGGCAGGGGTGGTCGGCCTGCCTCTGTTTCCTCCGCTTATAAAGGGGAGGAGGGGGCGGACGTTCCGCTTATATCAATAAAGAACCCACCACGACTGCGCCCACGATCTCTCGCACGACGCCATGTCCGGTGCGTGCCGTTAGTGGGGATCGTGGTGGGTCCGGGGTGAGTTGCGACGTGGTCGAGGCCGCGTGTCCGTGCACGATTACGGGCCTGGCCCGACAAGCGCTCGGCACCGTGTACGGCCCAGGCCCCGGGGCTCCTGTCGGTGTACTAGAGTAGGGGTACCCTAGTATCCCGTACTCGTGCATGGACAGTTGCAGCACCCCGCGGCAAGGTTTGCCTCGTCACCGCCAATATCCTCCGTGGCTCCTTTGGAGCCATTCAAGAACAAAGTATTTGATTGAGAAGACAAGGCCCCGACAAGATGAGCTTGTCGGGAAGGCCACTCCAGGCACGCAGAAGACAAGGCCCCGGCAAGAGGAGCTTGCCGGGAAGGCTCGGAGCGCGACAAGTCTTCGGGCGCGACAAGGATTCGGCCGCGGCAAGGCGCTTGTCATGCATGCAACTTCTCTCCGTCTCCGCTCCAGCTCACCCAGCGACGTGTCGCCATGGTACCGCTCCATGGGCGCGTGTCGAGAGGCTGTGCAGCCAGCGGAGAGCAGCGATAAGCGGTGACCGACAAGCTCGCCATCGTGGCGAAGCGGAGGCGCACTGACGGCCTCTGTTATAATCGTTTGGGCGACAATGACGGGCATTTATTGCTTTTGTCCCTTGCCGTCGAAAGTTAGGTATTTGGCATTGTACACAGTTCAAGTAGGTTTACCAACTCCTGTTATTACAATTCTACCCCGCCTATGTTGCCACCTGTCGGAGACCCTTGAGCATATAAAAGGAGGCCCGAGTGCAACGAGAAAGGGTTCGCCAGTTCATGAGGTTCGCCTGCTCGGTTCATTCGATCCACTCGAGACCAGAGACACTCACGCTAGGTTTTGTAGCCTGCATTGTTCCCTAGCAAGAACACAATGGATCAAACAAGCAGCAGTAGGAGTTTTATCTCTCCGGAGAGCTCCGAAGCTGGGTAAATTGCTCGTGTGCCTCGCCTCGATCCGCTCTTCGTGCGATCTCCGCCCCCCTCCGAACCACAAGGGGCCTGGTCCGCCGGCCCCATAGGTGTCCGTGGGTACGATCAGCCTCCCCGACAGGCCTCTTCACATACATGATGTCGATGCACTGCAGGGGGCAATGACTCCGACCAAACTTTGCTATGAGATGCTCCAAACAGTGGTCGGAGGCAAGTCCAACTACATACCAGGTCGATATCCCTTGGAATCCGGGTGGATTTATGGAGCATTGGTACGTCTCCATTGTATCTACTTTTCCAAACTCTTTTACCCTTGTTTTGCACTCTAATTTCCATGATTTTAATGGAACTAACTCGGATTGACGCTGTTTTGAGCAGAATTGCCATGGTGTTATTTTTGTACAGAAATAAAAGTTCTCGGATTGACCTGAAAATTTATGGAGAATATTTCTGGAATATTTAAAAAATTCTGGCGGAAAAATATACCAGAGGGGGACCACCCATGGGCCACAAGCCCAGGGGGCGCGCCTAACCCTCCCCTAGGGCGCGCCCCCCAGGCTTGTGGGGCCCCTGGAGCTCCGGCAACCCTAATGCCATCTCCATATATACCTATTCACGGAGAGAAAAATAAGAGAGAAGGATTCATTGCGTTTCATGATACGGAGCCGCCGCCACCTCCTGTTCTTCATCGGGAGGGCTGATCTGGAGTCCGTTCAAGTCTCCGAAGGGTGGAATTCGTCGCCATCATCATCATCAACCTTCCTCCACCACCAATTTCATGATGCTCATCGTCGGGAGTGAGTTATTCCTTCATAGTCTTGCTGGACGGTGATGGATTGGATGAGATTTATCATGTAATCGAGTTAGTTTTGTTAGGGTTTGATATCTAGTATCCACTATGTTCTGAGATTGATGTTGCTATGACTTTGCTATGCTTAATGCTTGTCACTAGGGCCCGAGTGCCATGATTTCAGATTTGAACCTATTATGTTTTCATGAATGTATGTGTGTTCTTGATCCTATCTCGCAAGTGTTAGACACCTATTACGGGTTATGTTCCGCATACCCCAAAGTGATAATAATTGGGATTCTTTCCGGTGATTACCGTAGTTTGAGGAATTCATGTATTCACTAAGTGCTAATGTTTTGTTTCCGTTGTCTATTAAAAGGAGGCCTTAATATCCCTTAGTTTCCTTATGGACCACGCTCCCATGGGAGGGTAGGACAAGAGATGTCATGCAAGTTCTTTTCCATAAGCACGTATGACTACATACGGAATATATGCCTACATTATATTGATGAATTGGAGCTAGTTCCGTGTCAACCTAGGTTATGACTGCTACATGATGAATATTATCCAACACAATTATCCATCGCTGATCAGATGCCTGTGAGCTTTTCACGTATTGATCTTGCTAAGCTACTTTTCATGTTGCTACTGTTACAATCACTACAAAATTGCTACTGCTACTATTGTCACTGTTACCGTTACTTACATACTATTTTGCTACTAAATCCTTTGCTGCAGATGTTAAGTCTTTCAGGTGTGGTTGAATTGACAACTCAACTGCTAATACTCGTGAATATTCTTTGGCTCCCCTTGTGTCAACCAATAAATTTGGGTTGAATACTCTACCCTCGAAAACTGTTGCGATCCCCTATACTTGTGGGTTATCAAGACCTTTTTCTGGCGCTGTTGCCAGGGAGGATAGCTCTCTTTGCCGAGTCACTTGGGATTTATATCTGTTGATCAGTATGAGGAATTTGAAGGATACCAGAACCAAGATTTTCCCTCTACGACGAGGGGAGGTATGGAACTGCCATCTAGCTCTGCACTTGATTCACCTTCTAATTTAAGTTAGCTTGCGACACCACCAGCTGCTATTAGTTCTGATATGTAGCAACCAATTGATGATTCTACGTATGCTATCAATAATTCTTATGATGATGCTAGTACTTCGTTTGATAAGACTATGCCACTGGGTGAATTTCTTGATGAACAACTTGCTAGAGCTAAAGATATTGAGAATGTTGAAACTGATGATATTTCTGAAACTGATGAAATTATTGAAACTGGACACTTTGGAACACCTATTAGACATATCTTTCCTAGATATGAATTGCCTAATATACCTAAGGGTTATGTTATGGATGGAGAGGTAGCTTGGGACTTTCTTGCTTGTAAGGATAGAGAGGATCTTAAGAAACTACTAGTCAAGTTGAAAGAAAAATTTGTGGCACATCTTACTAAACTAAATGATATAGCCACCCTATTTTCTCACGAGGAAAAAAATCACTACTACTATATTCTTAAGTTTTTTTCCTTTCTCATTAAAGGGTGATTCTAAGACATGGTTTAATTCTCTTCCTCCTGGTTGTGTGCGTAGTCCCTGTGGATATGATATATTACTTCTTTGAAAAATATTTTCCTGCTCATAAGAAACAAGCCGCTTTACAGGAAATATTTAACTTTGTGCAAATTGAAGAAGAGAGTCTCCCACAAGCTTGGGGGAGGCTTCTCAAATTAGTTAATGCTTTGCGTGATCATCCTCTCAAGAAAAATGAAATACTTGATATCTTCTATAATGGACTAACCGATGCTTGTAGGGACCACCTAGATAGTTGTGTTGGTTGTGTTTTCAGGGAACAAACTATTGAACAAGCTGAAGAACTATTGAATAATATATTGAGTAATGATAATGATTGGACTCTTCCTGAACCACCTCCTTAGACAACTCCGAAGAAGAGAGGTATTCTATTTCTCAGTCCTGAAGATATGCAAGAGGCAAAGAAGTCTATGAAAGAAAAAGGTATTAAAGCTAAAAATGTTAAGAATTTATCACCTATTGAAGAAATACACGGTCTTAATATCATGACACTGGTAGTAGAGGTAAATTCTCTCTATAGATTTGATGAAGGTGATATTCCCTATAATAAATATACTAGTCAATGCTTGGATGAATTTGATAACTTTATTGTTAAACAAGAAAACTTCAATGCATATGTTAGTAGACAACTGAAACAAAATTCTTATATGATTTAACGCTTGAGTGACTATATGTTTAGAACTGTTAATGATATCAAGGTTGTTAGTAAACATGCTTCCATGGTAAAAACTCAAGTAGAACAAGTTCTCAAAGCACACAATGATTTGCTTAATGAGATGAACAATAAGATGAATGATCATGCCGTTAGAGTTATGACTAGAGGTGGTAAAATGACTCAGGAACCTTTGTATCTTGAGGGCCATCCTAAAAGAATTGAGCAAGACTCTCAAAGAATTAACGTTGATGTACCTAGTCCTTCTAGTAATAAGAAGAAAAGGAAAGATGACAGGACTTTGCATGCTTCTAGTGAAACTACTATAGATACACCTGAGAATCCAAATGATATTTATATTTCTAATGCTGAAACACAATATGGTGATGAACATGAACCTAGTAATAATGATGACAATGATGTTCATGTTGATGCTCAACCTAGTAATGATAATGATGTGGAGATAGAACCTGCTGTTGATCTTGATAACCCACAACCTAAGAATAAAAGATATGATAAGAGAGACTTTATTGCTATAAAACATGGTAAAGAAAGAGAACCATGGGTTCAGAAGCCTGTGCCTTTTCCTCCTAAAGCTTCAAATAATAAGGATTATGAAGAATTTGAGCGCTTTGTTGAAATGCTTAGACCTGTCTTTTTGCGCTTGCGTTTGACTGATATTCTGAAAATGTCTCCTTATGCTAAGTATATGAAAGATATTGTTACAAATGAAAGAAAGATACCGGAAGCTAAAATTTCCACCATGCTTGCTAATTAGACATTTAAAGGTGGAATACCAATAGAAAGTAGGAGATCCAGGAATATCAACTATACCATGCTCCATTAAAAGAAACTATGTTAAAACTACTTTATGTGATCTAGGAGCCGGTGTTAGTGTTATGCCTTTCTCTTTATATTGAAAACTTGATTTGAATAAGTTGACACCAACTGAAATCTCTTTGCAAATGGTTGATAAATCAACTGTTATACCCATCGGTATTTGTGATGATGTGCCTGTTGTAGTCGCAAATGTCACTATCTTAACAAACTTTTTTATTCTTGATATACCCGTGGACGACAGTATGTCGACCATCCTTGGTAGACCTTTTTTGAATACTATAGGGTCTATTATTGACTGCAATAAAGGTAATGTCACTTTTCATGTTAATGGTAATGAGCATACGGTATACTTTCCGAAGAAACAACCTCAAGTGAATAACATCAACTATTGGAAAAATTTCAACAATTGCTAGTGGAGGTTTTGAATTCCCCATTCCTACAGTCAAAAAGAAACATGATATTCCTATTGTTGGGGATATGCATATCCCTGTTGAGGTAACCTAGTGCTATATGAAGATTCTCCGGTTTCATGTCATTCGAAAGAAGTTTGTTAATAAGACTAGATCAACCTTATTAATGGATTCCTTTTGACACGCATGTGATGGATGAATCCAGTAAACACAACTTTCTATACCACTTTTTACTTTCTGTTATTTAGAATTAATAAAGTAGAAATACAATTATTTTACTGTTTTCTGAAGTATCCATGCAATAAAAAATGACTAGAAAATAGAAGTTCTCCAAATACCCTAAAAATTTAGTATGATTTTTTATGCAATATTTGAAAAAAAATGGCACTGAACACACCCCAGGGTAGTGCACCTGTGAGTAAGCCCGAGCATATAAACTAAAGACCGAAAACCAAACACGGAAAGACCAAGACCGAAACCGAAATGACCAAACCGTAAAAGACCGAATTAAAATTGGTCGGTAAAATCGAAAGACCGAACTAAAATCGGTCATGTTCTCCCGCTGACCGAACAGACCGTATAGACCGAAAGAACAGGCTTTCATGCACGTTCCAGGCCCAACTAAGCTTAGGCCCAGTCCGTCCTGTGTGGCTACTTCCCTACGTCAACCCCCCCCCCCCCAAAAAACTTGGACCCCTTTCGTTCGTTACTCAGTCCTCTCACTTTCTCTCACAACTCCCAAACCCCAGCCCTAGCTGCCTTCCGCTACTATTGCCAATCTTCGCGCGCCGTCCACCTCCTGACCTCCACGACTGGTCGTTGTTCACTGCTTCACGCCCTACATTGTACAGTGCTCCGCCTGCCGTCGTCGTCCTAGAAAATCTTGTGGTCCATGCCTCCACCAGTCCTCCATGGCTGGTCGCCGCTGATACGTCTCCAACGTATCTATAATTTATGAAATATTCATGCTATTATACTGTCCATCTTGGATGTTTAATGGGCTTTACTCTGCACTTTTATATTATTTTTGGGACTAACCTATTAACCCAGAGCCCAGTGCCAGTTTCTGTATTTTCCCTTGTTTCAGTGTTTCGTAGAAAAGGAATATCAAACGGAGTCCAAACGGAATGAAACCTTCGGGAGAGTCATTTTTGGAACGGAGGCAATCCAGAAGACTTGGAGTGTACATAAGGGAGGCAACGAGGAAGGCACGAGGCAGGGGGCGCGCCCACCCCCCTAGGCGCGCCCTCCACCCTCGTGGGCCCCTCGTGGCTCCCCTGACCGACTTCTTTCACCTATATATATATATATCCATATACCCTAAAACCATAGGGGAACATAGTAGATCGGGAGTTCCACCGCCGCAAGCCTCTGTAGCCACCAAAAACCAATCGGGACCTCGCTCAAGCACCGCCGGGAGGGGGGATCCCTCACCGGTGGCCATCTTCATCATCCCGGCGCTCTCCATGACGAGGAGGGAGTAGTTCACCCTCGGGGCTGAGGGTATGTACCAGTAGCTATGTGTTTGATCTCTCTCTCTTGTGTTCTTGAGGTGATACGGTCTTGATGTATCGTGATCTTTGCTACTATTGTTGGATCTTATGATGTTTCTCCCCCTCTACTCTCTTGTAATGGATTGAGTGTTCCCTTTGAAGTTATCTTATCGGATTGAGTCTTTATGGATTTGAGAACACTTGATGTATGTCTTTCCGTGCTTATCTGTGGTGACAATGGGATATCACGTGACTCACTTGATGTATGTTTTGGTGATCAACTTGCCGGTTCTGCCCATGAGCCTATGCATAGGGGTTGGCACACGTTTTCGTCTTGACTCTCCGGTAGAAACTTTGGGGCACTCTTTGAAGTACTTTGTGTTGGTTTGAATAGATGAATCTGAGATTGTGTGATGCATATCGTATAGTCATACCCACGGATACTTGAGGTGACATTGGAGTATCTATGTGACATCAGGGTTTTGGTTGATATGTGTCTTAAGGTGTTATTCTAGTACGAACTCTTGAATAGATCGATCAGAAAGGATAACTTTGAGGTGGTTTCGTACCCTACAATAATCTCTTCATTTGTTTCCCACTATTAGTGTCTTTGGAGTGACTCTTTGTTGCATGTTGAGGGATAGTTATATGATTCAATTATGTTATTATTGTTGGGAGAACTTGCACTACTGAAAGTATGAACCCTAGGCCTTGTTTCCTAGCATTGCAATACCGCCACGCTCACTTTTATTACTTGTTACCTTGCTGTTTTTATATTTTCAGATTACAAAAACCTATATCTACCCTCCATATTGCACTTGTATCACCATCTCTTCGCCGAACTAGTGCACCTATACAATTTACCATTGTATTGGGTGTGTTGGGGACACAAGAGACTCTTTGTTATTTGGTTGCAGGGTTGTTTGAGAGAGACCATCTTCAACCTACGCCTCCCACGGATTGATAAACCTTAGGTCATCCACTAGAGGGAAATTTTCTACTGTCCTACAAACCTCTGCACTTGGAGGCCCAACAACGTCTACAAGAAGAAGGCTGCATAGTAGACATCAGCCGCCTACCGTCCAACCTGTCTACATCTGAGCCGCTCGATACGAGCCTTTAGTTGAATCAGTGTGCATGTTCATCGAGCCAACTTCCTACAGGGGCAGTTACATGGACAAGACACCGATTCCTAATCCATCCAGTGCGAGTTAGCTTTGTTGTACTAGTACGGGTGCATGTGCATCTTGTGTTCAGACTTGTTAGCTTTGTGTAGTATAGTATATCTGTACATGTTTTTTATATTAGTATATATGTACATGTTAATTTTATGCAGTACATTGATTCTACAACCTATAGGTTCGTCCAAGAAGATCGGTCTATTTGGTCGGTACTGAATACTGGCCTGTATAGACTGAAGATCGAACAGTGGAAAACCAAAAAGACTGAAATAAATTCGGTCCTCATTTATGAAAGACCGAATTATCAAAAGACTGAAAAGACCAGCCGAACAAACCGAAAAGACCGAACGCCCAGGCTGACCTGTGAGCCACAAATGCACAGGGCGCGCCCACCCCCTGGGCGCTCCTACAAGGCTTGTGGGGCCCATGGAGGCTCCCTCACTTATTCCAGCCACCCATCCACTTCCTCTTCCTCCAGAAAAAATCATACCATTGCTCAAACCCATGTTCTTGCTTATCTTGCTGCCATTTTTTATCTCCTTGCTTAGAGCTCCATTTCCAAAACTGTTTTGGGGGATTGTTCATCGGTATGTGACTCCTCCAATGGTCCAATTAGTTTTTATTCTAGTGCTTTATATATTGCAAATTTTACTGCTGCGGTGACCATGTTATTTAGTTTGCATGTCAAATTTATATGGTTCAAAATAGTTTTGTTGCATGATATAGGCTCTAGGCACTTGTGGGAGTAGTTGCTATCAATCTTGTTGAGTTTTGTTCACTTTTATTTGAGTCACTAAAAATTTCAGAAATTTTCAGAGAAAAGAAAAACCATGAGGAGGTGGTTAAGGGGCTCATCAAGCCGTAATTCAGAGGACACTTCAGTGGAGAAGCCCAAGTACAACCTTCAGCGTGAGGAAGAGGTTCGGCCGTGCGAATGGCCAAGTGATACATTCTTGAAGGAGGCGGGAATTTATGATGATTTCTTTTATTTGGTGGACAATGTAGGCATCATACTCTTCCTCCAAGATAAGTGCGACCAATACCGCGCTACCTCAACGCCGTCGAACGGAGAAATGGTGCACATCCCCCCTTTCCGCCGGTGGATGGGATGTGGCCGGATTAGTGACCAACGGTGAGAGAAAGAGGCCACCGCCGCCTTGTGTGAGATGGTGTGACGAGAGACAAACGCCGGCAGGCAGGCTCCATTGTATATAGTGGAACGGATTTTTCTTTTTTCCTGACGACAATCGTTTTATATTCTGTACGTGCCATTGAGGAATACAACTTTATTTAATACTAACACATCAAGTCAAACTTTGTTCCATCTACGCGTGGTACACGGCCTTCCTTCGAGTAAACAACCGCTACACGCGTCAAATTATCACGAGGGTTGCCTTTTCGTACAGAAATGAACTCCACCGTGTACCCGCGCTGGTGTGGCCGGGAACGAGACGTGAGTACGCGCGTCGTGCGTGCACCTCTTCTTTAGGTGCAGGTACGTACGTGGGTGGGTGTGAGAGAGGTGGTTTGTGCGAAACAGAGGCAATGTGTTGGTGATATCTCAAACAAAAAAAGTAACATATGCATTGTGTGTGAAATAGAGTCATGGATATATCATATATAGAGGGAGCGGTCCACGAGAAGAGAGTGGAGGGATCATCGGCGTGAGATACAGATAGAATAAAAAACAGGGATGAAGTGTGTGGGTGCGCGATCGATAAAGAGTGCCATCGAATTTGTGTTCGCCCACGTCAAAGATACGGGGGGGCTGGCCTACTTGAATTTGAGATGGCAGAGGTGCAGTTTTTCTCTGTGGCATGGATACCTACCTACAACGTTCGACTATCGGTGTGGGTGTTGGGGGGGGGGGGGGGGGCAGAGACCTAACTATAGAGAGGTAGATCGACTAGTATATGTGTGGAGAAGGAGAGAGACCTAGCTATGTATTGAGGGAGATCGATTGGCATCCATGCAAATGTGTAGCAGAGGAATAAGGTTGGGAGAAATACAAAGGTAGAGTGTTGGAGGGTTGGTGGTGGAGTTGCTTCTCACAAATGGTGGGAGAGGCCTGCTAGACAAACGGAGGGTACGAGTGCAATATCAATAAGAGAGGGCCTATGATGCCCTCGATTCAATCATACACTAATCATACACGCAAATGTGTACGATCAAGATCAAGGACTCACGGGAAGATATCACAACACAACTCTAGACACAAATTAAAATAATACAAGCTTTATATTACAAGCCAGGGGCCTCGATGGCTCGAATACATAAGCTCGAGTACACAAGAGTCAGCGGAAGCAACAATATCTGAGTACAGACATAGGTTAGACAAGTTTGCCTTAAGAAGGCTAGCACAAAAGCAACATGAATCGAAAAGGAAAGGCCTCCTGCCTGGGAGCCTCCTAACTACTCCTGGTCGTCGGTGGTCTCCACATAGTAGTAGGCATCGGCGGTGGCATATGGCTCCTGGGCTCCCACATCTGGTTGCATCAACCGGAAAGAAGAAGAAAGGGGGAAAAGGGGGAGCAAAGCAACCGTGAGTACTCATCCAAAGTACTCGCAAGCAAGGATCTACACTACATATGCATCGGCATCAATGAAAAGGGTTGTATCTATGACTAGATTGCCGAATGCCAGAAGAGAAGGGGAAAGCCTAGCCTATCGAAGACTAGCACCTTCTGGAAACCACCATCTTGCAGCAACAGGAGGGAGTAGAGTAGCATAAAGTAAAGCAGTAGAAGTGTTATCAACCTCGGCCAGAGATCCTTTCTCGACTCCCCGCGAGAAAGCAATCCCAGAGCAATACTATCCATTTCTCATATCCATGTCTCATCTCAAGTATCCAATTCTAGTTGTATCGATCGGGATACAACTCCAAGTGTCCGTTACCGTAGGGCAGGTTATCTATAGATGTTTTCTTCCCTGCAGGGGTGCACCAACTTACCCACCACGCTCGATTAACTTCGGCCGGACACACTTTCCTGGGTCATGCCCGGCCTCGGCCAAACAATACGCCTCAACCCGACCTAGGATTAATAGAGGAGTCAGCATGCCGGACTAAACCTATGCCCCCAGGGGTCATGGGCCATCGCCCCGGGAACTCCTGCACGTTGCGAACGCGGCCGGTGAGCAGACCTAGCTACCTCCTTCAAAAAGGAACGTGCTTACCAGTCCAACCCGGCGCACGCCGCTCAGTCGCTGACGTCTATTAATTTTTGGGTGATGCATACGACGCAGTACTATCAGGTCAGAGGCCCCTTGGATCAAATATCCAAATCGTAATGGATTAGGAACGAGCGGTAACAAGCAGAGACTCACGAAAGATGTGACCCCATTGCCCCGTCTCGAGGACCTGCGAAAGGGCTAGGAATGCCTTCCCACGCCTCGTAATTATCTCGCGGGCACCCTCCAGGTCAACCCGTCTCCACATCACTCGCGGGTACCCCTCAGGGTCGACCCGCCTTTCCAAGTAACAGTTGTAAAGTCCAAGTATCCGTGTGTCCAAACATCAAGGGGAAAACCCGAGGAATCACCCCCGGTAAATTCCACTCGATGTAATCATCAAGGTGAACGTAAGAGGATCCACCCTCGAGGTTCACACTTGAGGGGTTGCACGACAGAGCCGTATCGGAAGTGGTTAAGGAGGAAATCACCCTCGATAACCACAACCGGATAGCTACACTACAGGATTAACATCAGAAGTGCTGATGAGGTCTCACCCTCGGCACTTGATAGTAACCCAATAGTGTCGAGCAACTAAGGGGAAAGTGATGTGCGGTGCCAGGGCCTGGTCTTCGATCCTGTTGATCGGGTCTTCGATGATGAAGCAGGGGCAACAAGGGCAAGGTGGGGGTCACTGATGGATCACTAACCAACCTATACTAAGCAGTTTAGGATAAGCAGGTTACCAAAAGCAGGCTATGCATCAAAATAGGAGCAAACAATAATAGTAGCAAAATCTAATGCAAGCATGAGAGAATGGAATGGGCGATACCGGGATGACCAAGGGGGGGCTTGCCTGGAAGCTCCGCTGAAAGAGAAGAAGGGTCATCATCGACGTAGTCGATCATAGGGGCAGCATCAGTCTCGGGGTCTACCGGAGAGAAGAGGGGGAAGAAACAATAAATACAGAGCAAACAAGATACATGAAAAGCAATAAACAACACTAGGGGTGTTCTAACGCAGTACTACGCGATATTGGCGAAGAGGGAAAACATCCGAGAAGGCTTTCCCGAAGTTAGGTATTTTCGGACAGATGAAACAGAGGGGGGAAAGTTGCATGTTCGCTATGCTAGGGATGTGTGGCGGACGAACGGACCGCATATTCCAATTCGTCTCGTCGTTCTGAGAAACTTTCATGTACAAAGTTTTTCCACCCGAGTTAAGGATTATTTTATATTAATTTTTAAAGTTTTAAATCATTTTCTAAATTTATTATTATTTCAAAATAATTAGTTAAATTGCTAAGTGCACCCAGCATGTGTACACAACAGAGTGTATTAGGAAATTTGAGAGGTGGGGACAGTTGACCTGGTCAACTGTGATCAATGATCAACCGTGACTGTTGACCGGTCCACTGACAAGTGGGGCCAACCTGTCATAGACAGAAACTTTAACTAAAACTAACTAATATTGTTTTAAGTTTACATATTAGTCAGCGGGTCCCACTTGTCATTTGTTGTAGTATTAAACAGAGTTTTAATTTAGCAAGGTCTAATTAGCGCGCTGGGGTTCGATTACAGTGGGAGTTAGTGGCTGGATTAGTGCAGTTAATGACCCGGGCGCACGCGTCATAAGTCACTGACCGGGTTCTAAAGCGTACGCGTGCTGGTGCACGCCGGCGACCAACAGAAGCAACGGCGGCCCACCGGAGACGCACTCCGGCGAAAGAACGGGCGGTGGCCGCCACCTACATGAGGTGCACGACGCGCCACACCCACTAGTGCGAGCGGTTGGAGCCGGCGGTGGTCGGAACAACGCCATCCGCGAGTGGAGGTGGTGGCAGTGGTGAGAACCGGCCTAGGTGGCGGGTGCACAGGGGCGAGGTACGCGCGGGCGAGCGGGAGCCGCGACGAGGTGCGGCCATGCAGAGGCGGGCGCGGTGACGGGATAGCATGGGGCGTAGCATTCGGAGGGGGGAGACGGATGGGAGCCGACAGGGAGCTCACCCCATTGACGAGAAGAGGGAGGCGAGGCGTGAGGAGGACTAGTGAAGGAGAGGCGGGGATGGGACAGTCCGGCGCGGCGGGGGCGAGGACGATGCAGTTCGGCGGGGAGGCGGTGTTGACGAGGTGGCGAGCGACCCAGCGAATGGCAGCGAGGGCGATCCAGTGGCGGCGGTGCACCGGCGTGAGGCGAGGAGGTCCGACGATGGTGTTGGGGCGAGCGGCGTGCGCCCTCGATCCAGATCGAGGGAGAGGGGAACCGATCGAGAGAGAGAGGGGACTGAGAGAAGTGGGGGCGATGGGGGTTAGGGCTCCTCGGGTGGGGGGTTATGGGGAGGAGTGGGGCGAATGGGCGATTGGCCGGGTTTGGGCTGGTTGGCCCAGTTAGCCGGGGGTCTTTCTCTCACTCTCACCTCTTCTTTTTCTATTAGTTTTTCTTTCGAAAACTTTTCTGTTTTCATTTAACAATAGCCTCTTACATTTTCTTCTGCAATAATTACCTTTTGCAAAAATGTGCCACTGGTGAAAACAAATACTAGGGGAAGTGGTGCACTGCCACCATAAGCTTGGGATTTATTTGAATCCATTTGGAATTTTCCTAATTGGAAAGGCATTTTAAAATGCTGATTTGCACTGTAATAGTTGCTTCTGTCCACCTTAGCATTGTGGTGAAGTTGTTTTCCCGTAACAATAAATTGTTTTGAAATATTTACTAAATGATGAACATTTTTCCAGCAACTTTGTGCAACTTGAAAATTTCACTTTGAATTTGAATTGGATTGAGAGAAGGAATTTGAAATGAGAGATTAATCCAATATGATTAAGCTTTGTAAATCAAGATGACTTGGCATTGATCATAAGGGATTACTGTAGTTTTATGCTGAGGATGTTACAAATCTCCTCCACTACAAGATATCTCGTCCTGAGATTTTAGTGGTGGAGTAAGGGGTAACTTCGGGAGAATGGACCTTTATAGGGTTACTTATCTAGTGAACATTTCAGGAAATGTGGTAGAAGTATCTCTCGAATTGAACTTAAGGTAAGCATCAAGAGCAGAAATTAGAAGTCACAATAAGAAGTTTTCAAGCAAATGAACGAACGTTCGATACCTGAACAACGTGTGGGAAGGGGGTTCAGAGTATCGGGTATATATCATCTCTCGGAGGGTGGCTCGTGAATTACATACTAAGCCAAGTGCCAAGAATATTTTGGAATCAAGGTTGTACAGGAGAGTCAGGTTTCGATCCTGTCGAACTATGGGTTATGGGCCCACCATGTGCTTCAAAAGTAGGAAGGATGCTGACATATTGCACGGTCATAGTAGCAAGGCATGTCAGAGGATAGTCTGTTAGTTATGTTGGCAACAACGTTGTTACCAAGGGCGAGTGACGAAGAGAACCATTTTCCTGCTCGCAAGGCGAGGCGGACCAATAGGCAAAGTTCTCGTCCATCGGTGGTTACCGGAATGTCATCAACAATAGTAACAGGGTCTTACTGACAAAGTTGTACACCGAGTGTTTACATAAGTAGGGAATTATTACTGCTTATTCATACAGATCACAAGAAGGGTTAAACAAACCAATGAAAAGGAAAAGTAATTATCAAATTTATACAGAAAAATGGAAAGGAAAGGGTGTATACACGAGTATTAGGTGTGGCTCCTTCCCAGGAGCAAGCAGAGCGGGATAATCATGACAGGACTACAAGTAGTTAACCAACTAGGGAAAAGGGGGGAAACTCATGATGTTACCCATAAAATGGTGTTTGGATAGTTGATAAGGAAACATTTAGCATTAAGCTTCCAATGTTCTTGTTGATGAACGAAGTACCACAGTCATGCTTCGGGATAGCACTGACATGGTCACCAGGTAAAGGTCAGACTTTGGATACACAAATGATCCATCGGAAACAACTTATAAAGTAAGTCATACAATTTCAGCAAGGAAAAGATGAGGATGTGGCCGATGGGTTCAGCAGCAACCCACCGATATGTCAAAAAGGATGTATTTCCAAAATTTATATGAACAAGTTTGTGTCAAGGGGGGGGGGATACAAGAATGTTGTCGATGATAACACAAATCACCGAGGGGAAAGGATGGTATTTCTCATCATGAATTGGATTGATAACCTGGAAGAGCTCATAATGTTGATGATGATCACGACATATTTGTCGAGAGGTTTCATGAAGATGTAATCAATTGGCGATGACATCAAGTCAAAGGAATGATGAAGCGAAAGGTTATTGGAACCATGGGTACAACACAAACTCGAAATCAAGCTTGTTGTTCAAGGCAAAATGATATGACGAGGAAGATCGACGTAAGCTTAACTCATCATCGAAAATTGTGCTCCAGGAAGGACAGGGTAACACAGTTAAAATTTAGCATGATAATGATATAGCCGATCAGGCTAGGGATTACTTGAAGGATTATTAAACTCGTAAGCAACGAAAATTACTTAGAGTTATTGAATCAGAGTGTGGAATCGATTCACTTATCGGTGTTCTCAGTTGACAAACAACCCATAACCCTTGAAGTGACAAAGACAGGGTAAGGTAGTACTCCATCAAAAGTTCATAAGATGTAGTGCAATGGCATGATATCCTTGAGATACCAGGGGTAATACTTGAAGGTAGATCATAATAGAGGTTGGGCAGGCGTATTGACCTGCAGAAGACAAGTGATTTAACTTGTCCAAGAAATGGGACCGAAGAAGAACAATCATCGTTGGAACCACAATTGCAAAGGCCAAAATCACAGGTACATGATCAAATTATACCAAGGGAATAATTATTGTTATGAGAAGCTTCCATGATAAGATCTACATCATTTCCATGGGCATGAACACAAAGTTCAAGGTCGATTCCCACTTCTTCAATGCATATCATTTCATTTACTTCTCGCATTCGATGAAGTTGTAGTGTTGAAATATTATCTGGCTAAACACCAGAAGAGTAAGACTCGTTAAAACTCTCGGGTTCAAACGGATTATGGGAGGCATAGGTTCAACCCAAAGGGGCATTTTTACGAATCTATACAACCACCAACCAAGCAAAAGATACGAGTTCGAAAGCAGAGTATCGAAGTCAAAGCAGATGATACAATTTACCGAAGGTATTATGTATTTGGATGTGAAGGACACTGTAGGATAACAACCCAGCAATGGATCTGGCGATTCACGACAGAGTTGATGTGATTATCGGTAATCAATCAAATGAAGAAGGGGATGCAAAGGCATCGGCTTATAGAAACGTCTGAATGATTCGATGCTTGGGTACAAAGGAATTATGGTTTCAAGACGAAGGATCAGAAGCAGAGGCTCTGATCAAAAGATGAATAAGTTGAATAGACTTAGAGGTGCACCCGATCAAATCTGGATTGGGCAAGAACCAGCTCAAATCTGGAAGGATGTCTGAGCCGGAAATAAAATTTCCAAGGATTAATTGATGATTGCGAGTATTCACACACACGCTTAATCCATAGGAACAGAATGACAATCACAAAGAATCTTAAAGAATATTGCTAGACATATGGAATTAATCTTAATGCAAGCAGGCAAGGAGAATCAAGAGAAATAGGCTGTAGAGGATTTTGAAAGATCAGATAGCATTTTCAGGTATTTTGGAAAGCATATCAACAACTTGGGATGAACGAACCCCTGTTAAGTGAATTATCCGCAATGCAAAAAGAAGCTGCAAAGCAGAAGGCACAAAGGATTCTCGAAATAACGGAGAGTACTAGGGGCATCTTGTAATAACATGAACAACTGGGAAAGAATGTACAAGCAGCAAGGACGTTATTCGCGGGGATTATCGGTGGTCAGGAACTGCAAAGAATTGGTCATAGGGTCTCGGGAAGCATCGAGGAGTATTTGCAGAATCTTCTGGCGAAACAAGCGATCATATGTAGTGAAGGGGCTCTCCGGGAGGAAGTGGTTACGAGATCCTAGAGTCAGAGTTAGTAAAATCTTTAACCCGAATAGACGAGAGATCAGAGTCCCAGAGTATAGGCGGGGAATAAAAAGATCCTAATACCACCCAATGGCGACGTGGGCCCGTAAGACACACATCCATGTTAGTAAAAGTTTTTTGTAGTGACTAGACTCAACTTTGGCAAAGAAGTTGGAAAGGGGGCTACCTACACGCAGTCGGCTCTGATACCAACTTGTGACGCCCTTGATTCAATCGTACACTAATCATACACGCAAATGTGTACGATCAAGATTAGGGACTCACGAGAAGATATCACAACACAACTCTAGACACAAATTAAAATAATACAAGCTTTATATTACAAGCCAGGGGCCTCGAGGGCTCGAATACACAAGAGTTAGCGGAAGCAACAATATCTGAGTACAGACATAGGTTAGACAAGTTTGCCTTAAGAAGTCTAGCAAAAAAGCAACATCAATCGAAAAGGAAAGGCCTCCTGCCTGGGAGCCTCCTAACTACTCCTGGTCGTCGGCGGTCTCCACGTAGTAGTAGGCATCAGTGGTGGCATTTGGCCCCTGGGCTCCAACATCTGGTTGCATCAACCGGAAAGAAGAAGAAAGTGGGAAAAGGGGGAGCAAAGCAACCGTGAGTACTCATACAAAGTACTCGCAAGCAAGGATCTACACTACATATGCATCGATATCAATGAAAAAGGGTTGTATCTATGGACTGGACTGTAGGATGCCAGAAGAGAAGGGGAAAGCCTAGCCTATCAAAGGCTAGCATCTTCTGGAAACCACCATCTTGCAGCAACAGGAGGGAGTAGAGTAGCATAAAGTAAAGTAGTAGAATTCTTATCAACCTCGGGCAGAGATCCTTTCTCGACTCCATGCGAGAAAGCAATCCCAGAGCCATACTATCCATTTCTCATATCCATGTCTCATCTCAAGTATCCAGTTCTAGTAGTATCGATCGGGATACAACTCCAAGTGTCTGTTACCGTAGGACAGGCTATCGATAGATGTTTTCTTCCCTGCAGGGGTGCGCCAACTTACCCACCATGCTCGATTAACTCCGGCCGAACACACTTTCCTGGGTCATGCCCGGCCTCGGCAAAACAATACGCTGCAACCCGACCTAGGCTTAATAGAGAGGTTAGCACGCTGGACTATACCTATGCCCCCAGGGGTCATCGGTCATCACCCGGGGAACTCCTGCACGTTGCGAACGCGGCCGGTGAGCAGACCTTGCTACCTCCTTCAAAAAGGCAGGTGCTTACCAGTCCAACCCGGCGCGCGCCGCTCAGTCGCTGACGTCTATTAAGCTTCGGCTGATGCATACGACGCAGAACGCCCATACTATGCCCACGTGATGGTTAGTGCTATCAGGCCAGAGGCCCCTTGGATGAAATATCCAAAGCATAGTGGATTAGGAATGCGCGGTAACAAGCAGAGACTCATGAAATATGTGACCCCGTTGCCCCGTCTCGAGGACTTGCGGTAAGGGCTAGGAATGCCCGGCCACGCCTCGTAATTATCTCGCGGGCATCCTCCAGGTCAACCCGTCTCCACATCACTCGCGGGTACTCCTCAGGGTCGACCCACCTTTCCAAGTAACAGTTGTAAAGTCCAAGTATCCGTGTGTCCAAACATCAAGGGGAAAACCTGAGGAATCACCCCCGGTGAATTCCACTCGATGTAATCATCAAGGTGAACGTAAGGGGATCCACCCTCGAGGTTCACACTTGAGGGGTTGCACGACAGAGCCGTATCGGAAGTGGTTAAGGAGGAAATCACCCTCGATGACCACGACTGGATAGCTACACTAGAGGGTTAACATCAGAAGTGCTGATGAGGTCTCACCCTCGGCACTCGATAGTAACCAAGTAGTGTCGAGCAACTAAGGGGAAAGTGATGTGCGGTGCTGGGGCCTGGTCTTCGATCCCGTTGACCGGGTCTTCGACGATGAAGCAGGGGCAACAAGGACAAGGTGGGGGTCACTTATGGATCACTAACCAACCTATACTAAGCAGTTTAGGATAAGCAGGTAGGTAACAATAAGCAGGTAGGTAACAAAAATCAGGCTATGCATCATAGTAGGAGCAAACAATAACAGTAGCAAAATCTAATGCAAGCATGAGAGAATGGAATGGGCGATATCGGGATGATCAAAGGGGGGCTTGCCTGGAAGCTCCGCTGAAAGAGAAGAAGGGTCATCATCAATGTAGTCGATCACAGGGGCAGCATCAGTCTGAGGGTCTACCGGAGAGAAGAGGGGTAAGAAACAATAAATACAAAGCAAACAAGATACATGAAAAGCAATAAGCAACGCTAGGGGTGTTCTAATGCAGTACTATGCAATACCGCGAAGGGAGAAAACATCCGAGAAGGCTTTCCCGAAGTTAGGTATTTCCGGACAGATGAAACAGAGGGGGAAAGTTGCATGTTCGCTATGCTAGAGATGTGTGGCGGACGAATGGACCGCGTAATCCAATTCGCCTTATCGTTCTGAGCAACTTTCATGTACAAAGTTTTTCCATCCGAGTTACGGATTATTTTATATTAATTTTTAAAGTTTTAAATCATTTTCTAAATTTATTATTAGTTCAAAATAAATAGTCAAATTGCTAAGTGCACCCAGAATGTGTACACAACAGGGTGTATTAGGGGCTGAGAGGTGGGGACACTTGACTGTCAATCAGCAATCGTGATCAATCGTGACTGTTGACTGGTCCACTGACAAGTGGGGCCAACCTGTCATAGACAGTAACTTTAACTGAAACTAACTAATATTGTTTTAAGTTTACTCATTAGTCAGCGGGTCCCATAGGTCATTTGTTGTAGCATTAAACAGAGTTTTAATTTTGCAAGGTCTAATTAGCGCGGTGGGGTTCGATTACAGTGGGAGTTAGTGGCTGGATTAGTGCAGTTAATGACCCGGGCCCACGCGTCATAAGACACTGGCCGAGTTCTAACGTACGCGTGCTGGTGCACGCTGGTGACCAATAGAGGCAAAGGCGGCCCACCGGAGACACACTTCGGCGACCGAACGGGCGGTGGCCGCTACCTACATGAGGTGCACGACGCGCCGCCCCCCACTAGTGCGAGCGGTTGGAGCCGGCGTTGGTCAGAACAGCGCCATCCGCGAGTGGAGGCGGTGGCAGTGGTGAGAACCAGCCCAGGCGGCGGGCGCACACGGGAAAGGTACGCTGGGCGCAAGGGAGCCACGACGAGGCGCGGCCACGCAGAGGCGGGCGCGGTGAAGGGATAGCGTGGGGTGCAGCGTTCGGAGGGGGGAGACGGACAGGGGCTGACGGGGAGCTCACCCCCATTGACGAGAAGAGGGCGGCCAATCACGGGACCGGCGAAGGAGAGGCGGGTATGGGGCAGTCCGGCGCGGCGGGAGCGAGGACGATGCAGTTCGGCGGGGAGGCGACGCCGACGAGGTGGCGGGCGACCCGGCGAATGGCAGTGAGGGCGATCCAGTGGTGGTGGGCGCCGTGAGGCGGGAGGTCCTGGATGGTGCCGGGGTGAGCGTGCGCCCTCGATCCAGATCGAGGGAGAGGGGAACCGATCGAGAGAGAGAGGGGACTGAGAGAAGTGGGGGCGATGGGGGGTTAGGGCTCCCTGTCGGTGGGGGTTATGGGGAGGGAGTGGGGCCGAATGGGCCAGTGGGCTGGCCGGCTGGGCTGGTTGTTCCAGTTAGCCGGGGGTCTTTCTCTCACTCTCACCTCTTCTTTTTCTTTTATTTTTTCTTTTGAAAACTTTTTTGTTTTCATTTAAATATAGCCTTTTACATTTTCTTCTGCAATAATTACCTTTTGCAAAAATGTGCCACCGGTGAAAACAAATACTAGGGGAAGTGGTGCACTGCCACCATAAGCTTGGGATTTATTTGAATCCATTTGGAATTTTCCTAATTGGAAAGGCATTTTAAAATGCTAATTTGCACTGTAATAGTTGCTTATGTCCACCTTAGCTTTGTAGTAAAGTTGTTTCCCCTTAACAATAAATTGTTTTGAAATATTTTCTAAATGATGAACATTTTTCCAGCAACTTTGTGCAACTTGAAAATTTCACTTTGAATTTGAATTGGATTCAGAGAAGGAATTTGAAATGAGATATTAATCCAATACGATTAAGCTTTGTAAATCAAGATGACTTGGCATTGATCATAAGGGATTACTGTAGTGTGATGCTGGGGACGTTACAGGGTCGGGGATGCCTGCATGTCTATGCACGTGCGTGTGAGAGATGGGTCGGGAGGTATGCAAGGATGATGAGGGGGGGGGCGATATGGTTCTGGTAAGCAGACGTAACTACATAGGAAGATCAACCGTCGTGTGTCCGAGAAAGGGAGAGACATAACTAGTGAGGTAAGTCTATCGGTGCATGGGGAAAAAGAATTATAGTCGACCTAGATATATGTAGGGAGATCGGTACGTATACATGCATGCATGTGTTAGAAGCAAATAAGGTCCGGAGAGACGGACATGGGGAGAGGGGTGCGGCTAGGAGGTGGTGCGAGAGGCCTACTATGTCAAGGCGGGAGGAGTGTGCGAGTATGAGATCTATGAAAAGAGGGGCGGGAGTGTGCACTTGCGTGGAACCGTATTGGACATAAGGGAGCATCAACGGTGAGAAGAGAATAGGGGAAGTGTGTGTTTGTGGTAGGCACACTTGGCTAGAGAGGTATATCAACCGGTGTGTGCCAGAAAGAAGGAGCTGGGGGGCCTACACACACCTTGGGTGAACGACCAAAAGAGAAATAACGAATGTGCGTGATGGAGGGGACGCCGAGGGAGGGTGAGAGGAGGGCGGGCGTGTGCATGCACGATAGAAAGTTATCGGTAGCTAACTACAAAGATAAGAGGACCGTGAAGGTGTAAAAGACAAACAGAGATCATAATTCATTATAAAAAAGTGTATTCGGATATTTGAAGAAGATATCATAATGTATAACATTGATTATAATTTGGGATAATGTGTGGCTTTTGCAGCTCAGGGCTAAATACTTGTCATAATGTAGGGGGCGTGGCACTCTACTTTGTATGATAGACACGGTCTACATATTGAACATGGTTTAGATTATGAATATCTAGTTAGTACATCAAATGTTCTATTATTTGGAATCAACATCAAGTGTATTCAAAAAATTGAATTTGAGTTCATATAGTACACATAGTTCATATCTATCTCTATAGTAATCATGTGGTGTGTTGTTAAGGTAATACATGAACTGTGGTTGAAGTTGGCAACAATCATGATTGTAGATTCTTATTAAATAGAGAAACGAATTCAAATTTAGTTCGACTTGCAGCGGTAGTATAGACATTTGGAATGCATTAAAATGTTGGTATGAGTAGGTTAAATGCATTATACAGCCAACGATTTTTTTTAATTGGACATGACATGGATTCATAGATTTGAATAGCATTTGTATTATAAAACGGGACAAGACTCTCTCTTTGTATGGTGTGAATAGTTTTATTTTTCTTGTTTTTTTCGTTGAGGGAAGTGCGAATTGATTTGGTACGTACAATATTATACATTAGGCTTGTCTCTAAAATTCAACCCGTGCCTTGTTATATCCCGAAAATTCAGATATTGTGCTCCCAAAACTCGCGCCTTGCTATCCCGAAATTACAACGCACATGAAAAGTCCCTCCAGCTGCCAAATCCCAACACGCGAAATCCCCCTTCTAACCCTGAGCCCAAAGAGCCACTAGTTCAAATCGGTGGCGGTAGTTTTGTAACAAACCCTACATTTTGGACAAGCGCGTCCCTAAGTCATGGTTTCCCCCTCTGTCGGTTCAATATCCGGCGTATTTCATAGTAGGGGTCCTAAGCTAGGCCTCTTGGAGCGATGGTAACATGGACACATGGTTTTTACCCAGCTTCGGGCTCTCTTGATGAGATAATACCCTACATGCTGCTTTTGATTGTTTTCATATGGGTGTAGTACAGAGTACATGTATCTACCACGAGATCGTAGTAATGAATGAGATCGTCTATTGAGTAGTCTGGCCTCGGTTTATATAAGACGCCGGAGGCCTAGGGTTTAGGAGAGTCCTTGTCTTGGGCGACATGTCTTGTGGAGTCTTCTTTGTATGCGGCAGGGGTTGTCCGAACTGGCCCACGAATATCTGGCCATGGGGTCCTGAGCACAATCTAACTAATCGGGAGACGACGTGGTGAGTACCCCTAGTCCAGGACACCGTCAGTAGCCCCCTCAACCGGTCTTCAAGTTGGGGACGCTCCTCGATTCTTTCGAACTTTTCTTCATCTTCGGTCAACGGTCTTGAAAACTGGTTCAACAAAACTTCCCATCTTCGATCTTGAGGATCGCCAAAGTGCATCCGAAGAGTTTACACATCGGGTATCCGAGGAGACCCTCTAAGTTTCCGGCCTTTATCAATGCCTTTTTATTTTCACGCTCACCTCGGGTTTGAAGTTGTCCCCGTGCGGCGGTGTCCTCTTGCATCCGAGCTGCGACGCCGGATTGCATTTAAGGTATCTTGTGCAGCCGAGCACCAACACCGGACTGTATCCGAGCTCCAATGCCGGACTAAATCCAAACTCCAACGCCGGAGAGTATCCGAGCTCCAACGCCAGACTATATCCGAGGTGTCATAAATCACCTTGGCTCAAAAAAGTCGAAGGAGTTTAGCCGAGCTTAATGCCAGAAATGCCCTCTACAGAGCCAACCACTGGCGTCCGAGCTTTATGGAAGACTTCTTCCGGGGTGTCTATTGTAGTCGAGCACCAACGTCGGACTGTATCCGAGGTAGTACACCACCTCGTCCATGGGCCGATTTTTATGAATTTAATCTCAAAATGTGCAATGTAATCTCTGCTGAGATGTATAGCCAGTAGCCCTCAAGGTGCGTGTTGGCCTAATATCCGGGATGCACTTGAAGGAAAAAATGAAACCACTGACCCTAGTAGCCCCTCATACTCAGGTCGATTCATAAAATCAGCCTAAGGATCAATTCCCAGCTCGGGAGCATATTTAGGAATAGAAACGCGGCATGCAAAGTCCTCGAGACTCAGGTTGGGTGTGGCCGACCAACCTGAGGATAATAATCTCCTCGAAAACTATATTGCACTTTAAATTTTCTGCATTGGATTGTCAATGCAGTAGCCCCCTAGACACTGGTTGGGTGGCAACACCAGATCACGAGATCGATGTACCCCTTTAATATTTGTAAATAATAAGCATGAAGCCCGGTAGCCCCCGAGCCTTAATGTGGGCACGGGTGGACGAATTAAGGATCGATATCCAAAGTAAAATCACAAATTATGTGTAATGATTCTCTGTATCCTACTTTTCATCATCAATGCTCGGATCCACATTGTACAAAACTTTGTTGACCGACCATCGACTTCCACCTCCTTGGCCAGTAGCCGAGGAGTGTTTGTCCTACTTTATTATGCTTTTACAAGGGCAAAGATTTACAACAAACAAGGCAATCCGGCCATACGGTTTTATAAACAAAGGTACGCAGAGAGATATGTTGTATTACTGTTTAATGTAAGAAACATCTTCCAAAGAAAATAGTCCCGCTATCGGTTCCTTCCTTTGGGTTGTCATGCCAACCATGATCATGAAACCTCACCTCCGATCAATGCAAGAGAAAAATATTGAGGATTTAGTTCGGGGAAAGTTCCCGAATTCTATGGTATTAATGAACCAAAAAATTTCACTTCCGTAGTTGCCGACCAATGTGATACTTTAAGATTGCTAGCTTTCGGATTCACCCAATCTGAGGTACTAACTCGGATGACCCGACAGTAACGATCATAGAGGTGCTCCCTTTACTGCCTAGCTGAACAATCGGGAACGTAGGGGTAAGCACAGGAGCCAGGCAACCCAGCTTGGCCAAAATCTTAAGTCAAAGTGATGGCTTTATAATGACGATTGCAGAAGGCAGCTCTCGTATATTAAATACAAACGCTGATGATATGTTTATTTTGACTCCGTTGCGACCGTTTATCAGTTGAAAGTGGCCCATCGTCGGCTTCTACCCCTTTGTAGATACTACACAGGGTGTTGCCGCAATAACAAGACAACCCTTAGCCGACGTCTCGGTGCCCGAAGGCGGTTGTGTTAGCAGAAATGAGGGAATCAGATATGCGGGCTTTATAACTTTCACTTAGTCATAGGAGCTTAAAGTTAGGAGGCCAATTACTAGCCCCCGGTTAGTGTTCGGCAACAGCCTAGGTCAAGCCATAAACACTTCGGCCAATGTTATGAACGGCCCGTAATTTAACACAGTCATCGGATCGCTGACCAGTTTACGCTCATTGTGACAGTCAGTTTTTGGCTTTCTCCATTGAGGTGCTTAACAGTGCGAGCTGGAAGCACAATTGCACTGGTTCTCCTTTTGCACACCTAGCCGAACAAAGCGGAACGTAGGCGGCAAGCACAGGAGCCGGGCAACCCAACTATTGACCGAAGACACAATTCGAAACCAATGCATATATAGCAATATCCAAGAATGTTTTTGTCGAATCTCTAAAGGTTTCCGGCGTTGCACTGCGAGACTTATGCTGGAAACGCACAAATTGTTTGAAAGTGCCATAGGCTTGGAAAACCAAAAAACCTCAGGAAAAACTTGACGTCCGAACTAGATCAAGTGTTCGGTGCCAATCCAAAAAATTGGTCTTAGAGAAAAAAAGTGCTTCTGTCATGCTTTAACATGACGCGTCCTATCTCAAGACGTCAAGCGGGTCAGCCTTCGGCTTCAACCTCCCTATCCCGAAGGCGGGGTGTTTCTCGTTAGGCCAGTTCAGCGAACTAAAACTCGAGCGGTCTGAGAGAAAAAAAATCAGGCTACCCGGGTATTGACCACACACTCGCGTCGAAAAAGGAGTGATAGAAAAAGACTTTGCAGCGACTGAGAAGAAAACTTTATTGTAAAATGGCTCATGCAAATTTAAGAGGCCCCAAGTGACTTGGGTAAATGAATTTTATGTATAATGATTGTATGTACCAAAGTACTTATATCATATCTCTGTTCACCCGAACTTTATACGCGTCTTAACCAACCGTCGGCTTCTCCCTCTTCGGTCAAGGGCCGAAAAGTGTTATGTACTCCACCTGTCGAGATTATCGACGGTGTTTCCGATAACCAGGCAATCAGGCCATATGGCTGTAACAGACAAAGCGCTCAGGGAACTTATGCTATATTACTGACGAAGTGTAAGAAGCATCTTCGAAGAAAATAGTACCCCCACTGATACCTTTCTTCGGTGCTCATTGTTACTATGAGACTTGTGCAATATATTTTTTGTACTCATGAGTTCTGTTGTGTGTCGACCATAATTGAAAACAATAAGAGCGCTAGCTTTCGGCTTCACCCAGTCTAAGTTCCGGCTCGGATGACCCGATCGTGACGAGCGCAGAGGTGCTCCCTTTACTCCCTAATCGAACAATCGGGAACGTAGGGGTAAACACAGGAGCAAGGCAACCCAGCTTGCGGAACACTTAAGCCAACATGGTGCATATTTTGGCGTAATACACGAACAAGGAATGAAGCCAAACAAGTATAATCATATGCAAGAGGAAAAGCTTCATAAAGGAAGCCCCCAAGTAAACGGGGTATTCGAATTTGTGTGTCACAAACAAAGTTTCGACATGGAAGTTTTTCACAAGCCACTTTCTACCAAAAAGGTATAATGCTTGGTCGAATCGAACAAAATATAAAACTGGGAGTTTTTTAGATTCAAAGCAAATTAGCTGGTTAATGTGTTCGGCATTGATGACGCAGTCCGAGCTTGGTGCAGGACAAGGTTTCAGCCCCCAAGCCCGATGTTGCCGAGCAAAGAACTCGGCACTCCGAAGGGGTGAAGCCCTCAGTCTAGCTGAGGTGATGGAGCGACGATGGGGTGTTGCCAACACAGGGTAGCACTCCCAGGCGACGACACAATTCAGTTGATGGTGGTGGGCGACGAGGACACCACGCCGAGGGGATAGTGCGGCCCATCTAAGTCAATTTCATGCACAAGTAAAATAGTGCAAACCAAATAATACTAATGAAAAAAAGACACATAATTTATTTATGCGAAAAAAGTTTGGTAAATATGGCCTGAGCGCTGAGGCTAGCTCGATGGCGCATTGGCGTCGTGGCACGGCGATGTCGGCAAAGGTCGGCCTGCCCAGGTGAAAGGGAGAGGCTGGCCGGACTGATGCCCGGTACAAGCGATAGTAGAATTCCTCTGGCAAAATGATGCAGTACAGGACAACAAAAAATATTCTATGTATAATAATGCTAAACGAATAATTTGGAAAAATACGACCTGAACGCCAGCAGCAACGAGTGTAGCAGACCGAATCAAACGGATGAACTGATCCATGTCGAACATGCTGCAAAGCCAATCCTCGATATGCGTAGTAGCACTTTTATTCTACGTATTTGTCAGAAAAAGTAGAAGACCAGCGGTCGACTACATAAGTATTGAATTAAAAAGGAAAAGAAATAAATCTCCATGTGGGTTGCCGCATAGCTGAATTTATGCTTAGCTACGGGCGCTGCTTCTCGCGGACTGTACGCAGACGTGTTCGTCCTCCTCGGCTGTGCAAAGCAAATAACACTGGCCCAAGCAATAATTTGCTCCTCGAGGAAAAATATTATACATTGAACCTAGCACTCGTACGAGGAAGCCGACCGCTAATAGTAACGGGGATGTAGCCATTAGTCATCACATTAAATCAATATGGACCAGGAGATCTAACATCTCACGTGAGGGCTAGCAAGTAGTTGTAGTAGTAGTATAGTACTACTCCTCACGCTAGGGTCCAGTCAATCCAGTACGTCAATACGCATGGGACAAAACACTAGCTAAAGGATTGTTATTAAACAATAAGTATAAAAAGGAAGGATGGAACCTCCCTCTTATTGTTGCCGATCTTCCTGTCAGCCAGTCCATCTGTATTACTCCGCGTGGGCAGGTCCTCAATCGCCACAAATCTTACAACCATTTGCTGCCGTTTTCGTATAGGTTGCACCACCATCGCTGCCCAGAATTTCTTATTCTCGATCTGGCTGCAGACAAAAATTACACAGACGTGATAGCAACAATTTTGCAAAGGAGATAAGTTGTACAGTACAAATATAACTGAAAAAATATCACCTGATCATCCATCGATCCGCGACGATCACCCAGCAGGCTCTCAATGAAAGCACCAATGTCGGTTCAATATCCGGCGTATCTCGTAGTAGGGGTCCTAAGCTAGGCGTCTTGGAGCGATGGTAACCTAGACACAGGGTTTTTACCCAGCTTCGGGCTCTCTTGATGAGATAATACCCTACATGCTGCTTTTGATTGTTTTCATATGGGTGTAGTACAGACTACATGTATCTACCACGAGATCGTAGTAATGAATGAGATCTCCTATTGACTAGCCTGGCCTCGGTTTATATAAGACACCGGAGGCCTAGGGTTTAGGAGAGTCCTTGTCTTGGTCGCCATGTCTTGTGGAGTCTTCCTTGGCGCGGTGGGTTGTCCGAACTGGCCCACGAGTATGCGGCCATGGGGTCCTCGGCCCAATCTAACTGATCGGGAGATGACGTGGTGAGTACCCCCTAGTCCAGGACACCGTCACCCTCCCATCACCTACTTTTCACCATTCAAAATCCTAGGCCTCCATAACATCTCTGCTCCAGCCGCGAAACCCCACCCTCCTTCGTCCGCCACCTCACCGCTGCCCAGCCGGAGCCTCTTCCCCGATGACGTTGTCCACCGCAATAGCTCGACGTCCCTCATCCACCTCCTTGGATGAGGATCCGTCGTCCAGCTTGTCGTCTCACTGGTTCAGCCACCCCGTCCTCCACCTCCAAGGAGCTGCTCCAATGATCGCCTTGTCTATCGCGGCTGCCCCATCCCCACAGCACCGCCTTAACTTGCTCCACCGGCACCGCAACATCCTCACCGACTCCTCGGACGAAGCCGAGGCATACTCAGCGCCTCCAAAGAGTTTGTACACTCATTGAATCGCACCTTCTCCATAACTCGACCTCCCGGCACCGATGGTGCTTCATCCCGCACACCATGGCGCGGCTACCTCAAAGTCGGCGCCACGGGCGACATCTCCATGGTGGCTCTCCCCCTGTGCGAGGCCCCTTCGGCGGGAGCGGCCATACCATCCGGATGTGCTGCTGCTCTGGCTCTCACTCGCTTGCGTTGCTGCTGCTCCGGCTCTCGCTTGCTCGCTCGCGCTGCTGCAGCTGTTCCGGCTCTCGCTCGCTCGCGCTGCTACTCTACTCAGATTTAGCTACACTTCAGTTGACTGAATTGACTGGGTCAGTCGATTTTTATGGGGTGGGGGAGCTCGCCGGAGTTAAGGAAGAACCAGCCGTAGCGGGGAGGGGGGCTCGCCGGAGAGGTACCCCACTATCTATCTTAGGGTTCAGGGTCGGGCGGTGGGGGGCACAGTGCTGGGGTGGTGGCGTGGGGATTGTCGGAGAAAAAGCTCGGCTCGGGGCGGGGGGGGGGGGGCTAGAGGGCTGGCCGGGGCGGCGGGGGCTGACGTTTCAGCCGGTGGTGGCTGGCGGCTCAGGGGGTGGAGGTTGAAGATTAATTGCATGCCCTCCCTAAACTACATGTGAAGTGCCTCTCTGCTACCAGTGCGTTCAGTTTCGACAGTAACATTCAGATTCCATAGTAAATTTCAGTTTTGATAGTTAGGTGAGAGTCAACAGTTTTTACCTCATTTGTTTTAGTGAGGTGTTTTTTGGTGATGTAAATTTTACATCTATCACTTTTTGGGATTCTATTTTACATCATCTATTGTAGATGCTAGTAGAATCCCACTTGAGATTAATGATGTCTGTCTTGTACTGCTTCAGCCTCGACGTCTTACGGCTCGCCAGAGCTGCTCCAACGACGGAACCATCCATCACAATAGAGCAGTGCCCCGGATGCCGTCTACATATTCCTCAGATCTTCGTCCACACCTCAGACAACCACCTCTGCCTCAACTTCTTCAGTGACCAACCCAATGATGCTGAGGTCAACACGGCGACGGCAAAGAGGTTGTACACTTGTCGCATACTTATTACTCTATATTCATGCCGATCCATTAGGGCTCTTTTGGTTCAAAGGAAAAACATAGCAATAGGAAATTTTCCTATGGCACTCTACTATTCAATTATTCATGCATTTTGTTGAAAGGAATGGAGCAAAACATCCACCTGGACCTACTTTTCAAAATCCTGTGCATGAAAACAAGACCAAGTGCATTAGTGGCAGAATAACATTCTAACTGTACACACTTTCATATGGTTTCACTTTAATTTGCCATGTTTCTTTCCATTCCTCTCCTCTTCCAATTTCTATGAACTAAACACCCAAGTTGACAGAAATCATGTGTTTACAAATGCTTTGTTTCCCACATGCATTCCTATCCTATTTCGTTGTTTTTCCTATCCATGCGTTTTTAGAATCCTGCAAGCCAAAGGAGCCCTTACATAATTACTTTAGTTACAAGTAGGTGTCTAAGAAAACTTTGTGTGGTTTGTCCTGCTCCTGCCGCGACGTCGTCCACCTCACTTGAGCCGCTCCATCGACAGAAGCATCCACCAAACCAGACATCACGACTCCTCACCATCTTTTGCCGCCTCAGATCTCCTTCCCTGCCGCCGGCACCCACCGCAACTGCATCATCATCATCGACTCATCAGATGAACCTGAGGAGTACATGGGTCCACAAGAGAGGTCGCATTCTTTTGTTTTCTGCTTATGTTATGCATTGCTTAATATTACCTGCTACTTTATCGTCCTCCTCACCTCTTAGACTCCAAGTCAGGTCCAAATTAATGTTCAAACCTAAGTTTTAAAATTACTTGTGAGGCACATATCGAGGCAACTATGAATAGTATTTGTGTCTATTATCTGGTTCACCTATGTATGCCTATGTTGTTCATCTTGGGTGGGAAACAAATAGTAAAGCAGCAATCATCTATCTTTTTTTAAATTAAATCTATCATCATCCTACTATCATTATTTTTGGATCCGTCCACTGGTTGTTACCATCACTCTAGATTTCTGCATGCTCTCCTTACATAATCTTGCTATATTTTTTCATATGCATGTCAGATATTGTACACAATGATGTTGAACATGTAGAGAAAAAGAGAAGAGTTTTGCGCGGCAATACAATGTCATGTAGACATCTCTCCATGGTGGGTTCAATGGCAAACCCTCCCCCCTCTACAGATTGTAATCCAGAGGAAAATATCTGTTCTGAGGCGTATTCGTACGCAGCTGACCACTCCTATTTACCCCCAAGGTGTTTGCTCTAACTTGGCATGATGGTGTTCGTCATATCATGGATATGTTGCCTTGCAGTGCCTACTTTCAACATCATATATGTCATCTGCTTAGTTTAGACATGTTCTGTAATGCCACCTGTTTAGTTTCTATATCATATATGGGAATTATGCAGTCTCATCTCTTTTAGCCAGCCATAATATATGTAAAATATGCAATCCTATCCTGTTTAACCAGGCATCATATATTTGAATGATATCTTGCCCATCCTTTTCTTCATTACATTTCCATTTGTCAACAATGTTTGTACATTAAACTACTCTTCCCGTGAATCAGCCATTTGAGCGGGTAATGGAAAATTTTGGAGTGAAAAAAAGGGCTTCACAGCAAACAGTTCTACTTGTCAAAGCAGATCTCTTGCTGGGTCCCGATAGCTCCTCAGAGATGGATTCAGGGACAGATGACCAGTCCTATTCGCCCACCGAGGTATATGCTCTAACTTGGCACGGTTATACTTCTCATATCATGCATATGGTGTCTTGCATTGCATAGTTTAGACATCCTATACACAATATTCAACACCATGTTCTTAGTCCAGACATCATATATGTGAATGCCCTTTGCTTAGAATATAAATCACATATGTGAATTAAATCATGCGATCCTGATTACATAGATAACATGTATGTGAATTATGCCATGCAAACCTGTTTACTAAAGACATCATATAATTATCCCATGCCATCCTGTTTAGTTAGTCATCATATCTTTGAATTATGTCATGCTATGCTATCCAGTTTAGATAGACATCATATATGTGAAATTATGTCATGCTATCCTTTTTAGTTAAACAATATACATGTCAACTATTTCATGTCCTCTTTTTCCACACTATGTATTGCATCTGTCTCTCATACAATGTGTGTACATTCAACTATGTTTCCTGTTTATCAGCCATTTGAATTGGAGCGGGTGACAGCAGTTTCTAGCGGAGTAAAAACACGGTCTTCAAATAAAATAGTGCCACCTCTTGGTGGAGATAGCACCCCGGTTGTACATGCACGGGAACCAGCCCTACCACACATACCCCAGACTCTTGCAGATTGTACCCCTGTTGCGATGGACAGAGAACTAGCTTCACCCAATCTAACCCAAACCCCAGCAGATAGTAACCCAATTCCTATTGACACAACATCATCTTCACCACAGAGCTCCCAACAAGAGCACTTAGTAAGGCAGCTCCAGTGCCCAAATCACCAGTACTACCATGGCGAACCCCAAATCCACCAGTTAGTACACCTATTCCTGTGGAGGAGGCACAACCAGCAGTTGTAGTTTAGCATCTATTGCATTTGATGTTGTTAAATCCTATGTGCGTATCTTCCCATCATGGAAATATTATACTGAAGATGAACGAAAATGCCAGTTGCAGGTGTTTGTCCAGGAGTTATGTGTAAGTAATGTTATTCATGGCAATTACTTTGCTTTGTCCCATACATTCTACCTCCATGATGGTTATAATACAACAAATTTGTCGGATTATGGGTTTCGGCAAAACCCTTGAGGTTCGAACTCTGGGGTGCGCACGAAGATCTTTCTCCCCCTAGCTCACGCACTCACCATGATCTCAAAGCCTAGCTCGCCAAACCCGAGGAACAAGGGACACAAGAGTTTATACTGGTTCGGGCCACCGATGTGGTGTAATACCCTACTCCAGTGTGGTGTGGTGGATTGCCTTGCAGGCTAGGATGAACAAGTACAAGGGAAGAACTACCTCATGAGGAGGGGAGTTCTTGAGCTCACTGAGCTTGTGCGTGTGTGGATGGAATGGATCTGATCCAAGATGAGTTACCTTCTACGGTGGTGGCTAGTCCTATTTATAAAGGCCCAGGTCCTCTTCCCAAATATTAGGCGGGAAGGGATCCCACAACGACCAATTTGAAGGGGGACAGCTAGTACAAGCTATCCTGACAAAAGGTGGTCTTCACCTGCCAAAGGCTCTGGTAGTGACGCTGTCGTGGGCTCCGTGATGACCTCCATCCTGCCGTCCTGCTGGTCTTGGTCTCGTTGCACCGATATGGAAACCTTTGCCTGATGCCGTGGGACTCCTCGCCTGCGCCTGCTCCTTTAGCACCAAATAGAGAACCAGTACTCTACGCCCGCTGGCGCCCGCCTGGCCTTGGTCGTCATGGCTCACGTCACGGGAACCTCACGAGGTGCCCCTCGCCTTGATCTCTCTGCTCCTCGTGAGCCAGCCTAGTGAGGCTGCCCCTGAGGAGGTCTTGTGTCGCCCGCCTCACGAGGCTTGTCCCCTTGCGAGGGTCTTGAGTGTTTGCTGGTGAAGATGGGCAGTACCAGGCCGTTAGTGTAGCCACGCCGTGGGCCGCAGGCAGGCAAGTCTGGGGACCCCCATTCCCAGAACGCCGACAGTAGCCCCCGGCCCCAAGGTACGCTCGAACATGGCTTCGAGGCGAAGCCAAGGTGTAAGTGAGGAGTGCCGCGGACCCCAACCGCCTGCGCCCTTGATAGACGCATGGTGATTGACGGGACATGGGCGTCTCCGCTTCCCCACGTAGCCTTGATATCCGCCTGGCTAGGCGGCCACCGCGACCTACGCGGTTACTCCTTCGTTGCTGGCGACACTCTCCCAACTCTTCCACCTTCCTGAAACAATGCCATCCCCCTCTAATCTGACCTAGGCTCTATCCCCTCCACCGCCATGGTGCCAAGTCGGACGAAGAAAGGGAAGAAGAAGTCCCAATCCTTAGCCGAACCACCTCCGGCCTTTGAGCCAACCGTTGAGCGGTTGGTGGTGCTCAACCAGGAAGCCATGGACTAGGTCCACCCAGCGCTCGCCGCCGATTTCAACGAGTGGGGGAAGACGGTGGCCTGGCCCACATCCCGCGCCTCTATTGACAGGGCAAGCACCGAGGTCCAGATCCACCTTGACGCCTTATGGGCCGGCCTGATTCCTCCTTTCTCCACCTACTTCAACATCGTGCCTTCCCATTAGCAGATCCATATGATGTACCTAGATCCCCAATCCATCGTCCTTCTTGCTGTCTTCGCCTTTGTCTGCGAGGCCATGGTGGGCATTGCTCCTTTTGTGGCCCTACTTTGCCATTTCTTCTCGCTTCACCTGGCCGACCCTCGACAGTGCTCGGGATGCTTGAGCTTCTAGGCCTTGGTTGTGACGGCCGGCTCAGGGATTGCCTTCGAGCTCCCGCCATCTGCGAGCGGGTTCCGGAAGCGGTGGGTGTTCGTGGACATCGGCGTGCTCAGCCCTTGCTCTCGCTTTCGTCGGCGCCCATCGTTCCCAGCTCCGGCTGGGGCCACGAGAGGCTCGCTGATCCGTGTCGTGCCCATGTCTGGCGCTGGTTGAAGAGGCTGAAGGATCTTGGTGTGACTGCGCCCATGCTGGTAACGGAGTTCGTCCGGCGCCGGGTTGCACCGCTCTAGCGCCATTCTCGACCAATGTGGACCTTGTCCGGCAGCAAGGACCGCACGAGGCTTCACGAGTCTGGGCTTCCTCTTGAGGCGCAACAAGCTGTGCTCGAGATCATGAAGAGCAACCCGTCGCCAGCCAACATGCCGGAGCAGGGTTGTCTCTTGTACTGCTGCTCGAACAAGGTGGAGTTCGCGAAGCAGATGCCCCCTTTCGATGAGTGGGGACTACGTCCGGCTGGTCTTGAAGGCCCTCGCAAGAGCCATGTCTTCGTGGTTCCCTTGCTTGCCGCCAGCGCAGAGCTCACCCTAGAAGTGGGCGCCCGGTGGCGAGCACGAGTGCCGGAGACACGGCTGTTGCAGGGTCAGCGTCGCTCGAGGCTCCCGAGGCGCCATCTCCTGGGGCTCGAGATCACCATCCCGGGGGAAACGGTTGGGGGTGACGGTGTCCTGGACTAGGGGGTACTCACTACGTCGTCTCCTGATTAGTTGGATTGTGCCGAGGACCCCAAGGCCGAATACTTATGTGCCAGTTCGGACAACGGATGACATATGCAAGGAAGATTCCACAAGACTTGGTGATCAAGACAAGGACTCCTCCCCACCGGCGTATTCGACTAGGACTCTTATAATCCTTGGCCTCTGGTACATTATATAAGCCGAGGCCAGGCTAGTCGATAGATATAGGATATATTCTAAATCATTATGATATACACATTACCATAGTCATACAGGCTAGACTTCTAGGGTTTAGCCATCACGATCTCGTGGTAGATCAACTCTTGTAATACTCATATTCATCAAGATCAATCAAGCAGTAAGTAGGGTATTACCTCCATAGAGAGAGCCCGAACCTGGGTAAACATTGTGTCCCCCGTCTCCTGTTACCATCGATCCTAGACGCACAGCTCGGGACTCCCTACCCGAGATCCGACGGTTTTGACACCGACATTGGTGCTTTCATTGAGAGTTTCATTGTGTGTTCGGCAAAAGATCAACGGCTCGCCTGCAGATCAACTGCGACTTCGGCATCTTCGTCACCAGCTCGACTGGTCACCTTGGTTCGACCAAGAACTGTACCCTGTGTTTGGATCACCATGTTCGGACGAGGGCCTTCATCAAACATCAACTCCGATCTCTATCAAGATCATGGAGGAATCATCCATGGAGCTCGGGGGCTCAATGTCAACGTTGCCCTCGAGCGACCGTGCTGTTTTTTTGGACAGAGAACTCGTATCTGCTGCCACCGCCTCCTCGAGTATCGCTTTGATGATTGCTTCGGTGGGATTGTGCGGAATTGAGTCTAAAACAACCGTGCAAAATTTCATCGAGTTCCGATGGAGGAATCTCTGGCAATCTATGATATACCGGAGCCGTTTCAAATCTGGACGAGAATCTGGACGAGTTTGGAGCGTGGCGTCCAGCATCTAGCTCGGATGTCCTTTGGAAGATCCAACAATTGATCGGATGCGGAATTCCTATATCTACCACCCCTCAAAATTTGAGCTCGATCCGACCGTTCAAACTACGGGAAAACCTCCGATGAGCGCAACAATTTTCGGATCCATTTTCTGCGAATCCGGCCCGAGTTCATGTTTCTTCATGAATGGGATATCGGACACCCCTTTTGAAGGTATTTTTTTTAGGGTATTGCGCGTTGTTTTTAAACACGTACCCATAAAATTTTAAGCCTCCTCCGAGGCAATCTTCACCATCACGCTGGTGTCAAACCAGTCCGGCAGTATTGCTACACAGCTGCCGACCTGCACTAGACACGTCGCCACTTTATTGAGTCGAGCTCAACTCCTTCGATCATCAACTCGGCAAGTCGAACAAGAGTTCGGCATCGCGAAGGATAGATCATCATCAACATCGCTGCCCCACAGATTACACGGAGCGGGCACACCGGCATCGCCACGTGGTAGCTTCATCAAGCTAGTGTCGATCGCCTCACAAATCTTGACCCGCGTCGGCATCACCATGCTGCCTCTTCTTCAAATCATCGTCAAACACGCCTACCTGTTTCGAAACATTGGCTGACATGTAGACTCCGACATCTCTTCGCCTAGCTGCTCCAACACCTCGGCTACACCGGGGGCTTCATCATCTCTTCATCAACCTACTCTAGTGACTTTGGCGTCACCAGCCGACCAGCTTCGTCACGATTAGCTGGACCGAGGGCTTTGTCTCGGCAAGCCAACCTTTGCCAGCATCGCCATGCCGGCGCTTTATCACCCATCAGGCAATGGGTGTGCGGATCAAGTCCCAATTTTGGGAGTCACCTTTCTTCGGATTGCTACAACAAATAAACCAGGTGCTATTTATCCCAGTAATTTTTGCTTTTTTGGGTCTATTCTCCCCAAAGAATTATTACTCTGGTTGGTTCCATCATCTCTATGCAGGCCTGTCAAATGGCGGCCGCATTATCGACGGTCACGCGGTGGTACGGTCAGTTTCCGTATATAGTCCGGCAAACACCGAATCCGGAGCTCGGACCGGCATGTGAATTCGGGCTTTTGCCACGCCTTCATCGCGTCATGCCGACACTCTGCATCAACATTGACTTCGGCACCAGGCCACATCTCTTTAAATAAATTATTTTTGCAAAAAGCAATTATACAAGGATTATATATATATTTATATTATTCTTTTTGTACCGCACTATTTATGCGTGTAGGTGGTCGATTTCGACTGCGTTACGCGGTTGCTTCGGCAAGCCAACGTCGCTGTCTCAAATTGGCATAAATCGGCTTGCGTGATCACCTTGTTTGTCGTGTTGCCATACCGATGTGTTCGGTTGCCTCGGGGACTTCGGCATCGCCGAGAGAGCTCTACCTCACCGAGTGTTCGGCGCACAGGCCATACTTCTTTTATTACTGACTTTGCATAAATTATTTATTATGCAACAATTTTATTCATCATTATTACCATTATCTCCGGTTTGCACTATTTTTTGTGCACAGGTAAATGAATCGAGTTGCGCAGTGCTGTCTCCTCAATTTGGACGGGAGGCTTCGTCAAAACTTCATTAACCCGCACCAGGGGCTTCGGCGTCACTCTGCCGGCTATGCCACCACTTCGGAGTGCCGAGCTCTTCGCTCCGCCACCTTGGGACCGGCTTGGGGGATGGAACCTTGTCCTGTATCAAGCTTGGACCGCGTCATCAATGCCGAACACATTAACAAGCTAAGTCGCTTTCATGCTAAAAAACTTTCGGTTTTAATTTTTTTTCGGTTCGACCAAGCGTCATACTTCCTTGTCAAACTTTGTTTGTGACGCACAAATTCAAATACCCTGTTTACTTGGGGGCTTCCTTCATGAAGCTTTTCCTATTGCGTATGATTATACTTGTTCGGCTTTGTTCCTTGTTCATGTATTATACCACAATATGCACCATATTGACTTAATTGTTCCGCAAGCTATGTTTCCTGGCTCCTCTGCTTACCCCTACGTTCCCGATTGTTCGGCTAGGGAGTAAAGGGAGCACCTCTGCGATTGTCACGACCCGGTCATCCGAGCTCTGACCTCAGACTGGGTGAAGCCGAAAGCTAGCGCTCTTATTGTTTTCAATCATGGTCGTTACACAACGGAACTCATGAGTTCAAAAAATCTATTGCACAAGTCTCATAGTAATAATGAGCACCGAAGAAAGGTATCGGTGGGGGTACTATTTTCTTTGAAGATGCTTCTTACACTTCGTCTGTAATATAACATAAGTTCCCTTAGCGGCGCTTTATGCATTTACAGCCTTATGGCCTGATTGTATAGTTATCGAAACACCGTCGATATTCTCGGCGGTGGAGTACATAACACTCTTCGCCCTTGACCAAAGAGGGAGAAGCCGACGTCGGTTAAGACGCGTTTAAAGTTCGGGTGAACACAGATATGATATAAGTACTTCGGTACATACAATCATTATACATAAAATAAACATATATCATCAGTATTTGTATTCAGTATACAAGCGCTGCCTTATGTAATTATCGTTATAAAGCCTTAAATATGCATAAATTTGACTTAAGATTTTGGCCAAGATGGGTTGCCTGGCTCCTATGCTTACCCCTACGTTCCCGATTGTTCGGCTAGGTGGTAAAGGGAGCACCTCTGTGATTGTTACTATCGGGTCATCCTAGTAAGTACCTCAGACTGGGTGAAGCCGAAAGCTATCAATCTTAAAGGATCACATTGGTCGGCAACGATGGAAGTGAAAATTTTGGTTTATTAATACCATAGAGTTCGGGAACTTTCCCCGAACTAAATCCTCAATATTTTCCTCCCGCATTGATCGGAGGTGAGGTTTCATGATCATGGTCGGCATGACAACCCAAAGAAAGGAACCGATAGCGGGACTATTTTCTTTGGAAGATGTTTCTTACGTTAAAAAGTAATATAACATATCTACGTTGTACCTTTGTTTATAAAACCGTATGGCCGGATTGCCTTGCTTTCCATAAATCTTCGCCCTTATCACGACTATATAAAGTAGGAAAACACTCCTCGGCTACTCGCCGAAGAGGTTGAAGCCGATGGTCGGTCAACAAAGTTTTGTACAATGCGGATCCGCGCATTAATGATGTAAAGTACTTGGGTACATAGAATGATTACACATAAATTGTGAGCAAAAATCAATTTTTTTTCTCAGCCAATCTTTTAAAGAGTCAATGGCACAGTCTCTTTGAGACGCCCAAGCAGCTGACATAACGCTCGCATAGTTCCTTATAGGCATTAATTTCCTTTCTTTTGCGCCCCTTGAGGCCTACCTTGGCGAGCTCAGCTTTCGTTAGCTCTAACTCCTTTATGAGATCTTTATTCTCTTTCCGAGAAGTTTTTTGTTACACACAAGCAATTTTTTTTTCAAATGGATATCGATCCTTAATTCGGCCACCCATGCCCACATTAAGGCTTGGGGGTTGCTGGGCTTCGTGCTCATTATTTATAAATATTAAAAGGGGCACATCGATCCTCGATGCGGTGTTGCCACCCGACCAGTGTCTCGGGGGCTACTGCATTGCCTATTTCAATGCAGAAAATTCCAACTGCCAAGTGTTCGGTTTGACCAAACTATGGGCAAACGTGTCTTCGGATAACAATAGGTACCATTTGGACCTATCCGGCGTCAAGCTAAATATATTACGGCAACATTTCAAGACCCTCTCTCTAGGGCCCATTCGCCGATCGCTATTATCTCTAATATATCACACTGCGTTTCTATTCCTACGTGTGCTACCGAGCTAGGAGTTGATCCTCAGGCTGATTTCGCGCATCAACCTAAGTGTCAGGGGCTAGTAGGATCAGCAGTTTCATGTTTTCCTTCAGGTGCATGTCGGGTTTAAGACAGACACGCACCTTGAGGGCTACTAGTTATACATGTTGACAGCGAATAAATTTACACGCGTCGGAAATAAAATCCATAAACAATCAGCCCAAGCCCGAGGTGGTGCACCACCTTGGAGGTAGTCCGGCATAAAGCTCGAATTTGAATGGCTGGCTCCATAGAGGGCATTTCCGGCATTAAGCTCGGCTAAACTCCTTCAACTTTTTTGAACCTGGGTGTTCTATGACACCTCGGATATAGTCCGGCGTTGGAGCTCAGATATGGTCCAGCGGTGGAGCTCGAATGTGAGAAGACACCGCCGCATGGGAAACACTTCAAACCCAAGGTGTGGCGTAAAACAAAACAAGGCATTGATAAAGGCTGAGAACTTAAAAGGACTCCTCGGGTACCCGACGTGTAAACTTTTCGGATTCACTTCGGCGATCCTCAAGATCGAAGATGAGAAGATTTGTTGAACCAGTTTTCAAGACCGATGACAAAAGATGAAGAACAGTTCGGACGAATAGAGGAGCGTCCCCAACTTGAAGACCGGTTCAGGGGGCTACTGACAGTGTCCTGGACTAGTGGGTACTCACTACGCCGTCTCCCAATCAGTTGGATTAGGCCGAGGACCCCAGGGCCGAATACTTATGGGCCAGTTCGGACAACCGATGACATATGCAAGGAAGATTCCATAAGACTTGGTGATCAAGACAAGGACTCCTCCCCACTGGCGTATTCGACTAGGACTCTTGTAATCCTAGGCCTCTGGTACATTATATAAGCCGAGGCCAGGCTAGTCGATTGATATAGGATATATGCTAGATCATTATGATATACACATTACCATAGTCATACAGGCTAGACTTCTAGGGTTTAGCCATCACGATCTCGTGGTAGATCAACTCTTGTAATACTCATATTCATCAAGATCAATCAAGCAGGAAGTAGGGTATTACCTCCATAGAGAGAGCCCGAACCTGGGTAAACATCGTGTCCCCTGTCTCCTGTTACCATCGATCCTAGACGCACAGCTCGGGACCCCCTACCCGAGATCCGCCGGTTTTGACACCAACAAGGGGGACGATGCAATCTGCCGCTCCTGAGGCCGAAGCCCGTGAGGCCCCGGCGGGCCACCGCGAAGCGGAACCCGAGAGCTTACCTCAGCCTAGCATTCCCGAGGTCGCCTCCTCAGGTGCCTCACCAGCTATGCCCAGTGCTGGTGACCGCGTCCAAGGATTCGGCCGGCTCCGACCGAACTTCAATGCGCTCCACAAGAGGAAGGGGTCTCCAAGCTGCAGCGGTGGTACCTTCCGGCCATTGAAATAGAGGAAGTCCATTGCCATAGACGAGTGAGTACCTTATCTTCGTAATTTCTTGAGTGTCGTTTTCCCTCCTGACCATGGTTTCGCAGGGCTCCTTCTGCCAAGGTGACTCTGAGCGCCTCACTCCAGCCCGCCGTGCTCGATGTGAGGTCGGCGGGAGAGATGGGCGTGCTGGCCCGGCGTCTTGATCCTGCGTTCTGGCTGCTCTTCCTTCGCGGTCCGTCCTGGGGCGCGGAAGGTGTGCCAAGGGCTCCTCCCCTCGTTACTAACGGTGGCTGGATAACCTCGGTCCTGGCCTCCTCTTCGAGCAACGATCCTCCGCCCTCCGGGCCTCTACCGACGCCCAAAGGGCAACTGGGATGGCGCCGGCCTCCAGCCCTCTGTCGGGTGGCAGCGAGCCACTTCGGACTCCTTCGACAACATCTAGTGTGTGGAGGACGGACCCGGTCGCGCGCTCGAGCTTGCGCGCAAGCGGGGTTCCATCCGCCACGAGCTCTTCCGGGAGGCGATGGGTGCGCTCAGCCGGCTTGGGGAAGAACTCGTGGATGTTGACTGTCGGTGTCAAAACCGGCGGATCTCGGGTAGGGGCTCCCGAACTGTGCGTCTAGGCGGATGGTAACAGGAGACAAGGGACACGATGTTTTTACCCAGGTTCGGGCCCTCTCGATGGAGGTAAAACCCTACTCCTGCTTGATTAATATTGATGATATGGGTAGTACAAGAGTAGATCTACCACGAGATCAGAGAGGCTAAACCATGGAAGCTAGCCTATGGTATGATTGTTGTCCGTCCTACAGACTAAAACCCTCCGGTTTATATAGGCACTGAATAGGGTTAGGGTTACACAGAGTCGGTTACAATGGTAGGAGATCTACATATCCGTGTCGCCAAGCTTGCCTTCCACGCCAAGGAAAGTCCCATCCGGACACAAGACGAAGTCTTCAATCTTGTATCTTCAAAGTCCAGGAGTCCGGCCAAAGGCTATAGTCCGGCTATCCGGACACCCCCTAATCCAGGACTCCCTCAGTAGCCCCTGAACCAGGCTTCAATGACGACGAGTCCGGCGCGCATATTTTCTTCGGCATTGCAAGGCGGGTTCCTCCTCTGAATACTTCATAGAAGATTTTGAACACAAGGATTGTGTCCGGCTCTGCAAAATAAGTTCCACATACCACCGTAGAGAGAATGATATTTACACAAGTTCAATCTGCTGATGTACTCCGCAGCGTGACATCACACCACAGCCAAGCCTTTATTCGAATCGTTTACACTGTCCCACCTCAGCGCGTTTAGCGAGGCGGTTTCCTTGGCACGTCTTGTCAAAGCAGAGATCGTGTCCCCTTATTCCGGTATTCTCATCAATACGGGCGTAACCTAATCGCGTTCGCTGGCACGCCTCCTCTATCGGCGGCGAGTCCCGAACGGTCACGGGAGGGCTCTCGGTATTCAACCTCTTTATAAAGAGACCAAGGCCCCGTTCCTTTTATCAATCTCCATCGAATCCGCCTCGCTTCGAGTTCCAACACCCAAAGCTCCAGATTCAGCGCCGGACCTTCGATGATGTCCGCTCCGACCTCCAAGGTCGGTGGATGCCTTCCTCCGTCACGGAAGAAGACGCCCTAAAGCTAAGAGATGCCAGATATCTAACCGGGCGAAATCTCGTGATAGGCTGCCTGCTCAAGGGCAGGTTATTCCCACTCCCAAGCCCGGTGAAAGCGTGGTGTTCACGTCTCACTTCCTTCGGGGACTAAGTTTCCCGATGGATCCCTTCGTGAGGGGGCTCATGTTTTATTACGGCCTGGAATTTCACGACTTGGATCCGGAGTCCATCCTCCACATCTCGTCGTTCATCATCGTATGTGAAGCCTTCCTCCGCATTACCCCACACTTCGGATTGTGGCTCAAAACCTTCAAGGTGGAGCCAAAAGATGATCAAGGGGCAACAGCAGAAAAGCGGAGGGGCTGTTATAAGTAAGAACGCCGACGCTCCATGGCCCGAGGGCTCTTTTCAAAAGGAGCTCGGTCTATGGCAACAAGAGTGGTTTTATATCACAGCTCCTGTGGGCACCAAATGGGTGGCGCCACCTGCCTTTCGCTCAGGTCCTCCACCGCGGCTGGCGTCATGGGTCAATAAAGGGCTTGACTGGGGGCTGTCCAAGGACGTGCCCTTGTTGCAGGGCCGTATTCGAGACCTCCTAGAGAGAGAGAGATTAATCTGGTCGTAGTAACGCAGGTCATGCTGATTCATCGCATCCTGCCCTGCAAACGTTGCCCCATCCGCCTGTGGGAATTCAATCTGGAGGGACCACGAGCTCTTCAACACTTCATGGGAGTAACGCCCGTGGAGATGTACAAACTGTTCTTCGGATCACAAGCAATGTGTCCGGACTTGACCGAGGACGCAGGTCTGAGCTGCAATCGCCCGGATGCTCAAGTAAGTAGTCCCATACCCGGACACGCTATCCGTATATTTACAATAAACCTGCCCTTAAAAGAGTTGTCCCTTACACATGAGTGGATAGCAAAAGCAAAACTGATCAGGTGTCCGGCCCCCCTCCCTGAGACCACGCCGGATCCCGTGTTAACCAAGATGCTGGTGGCCGTGCCTTTAGAAGAAGGCGAAGGGGGGAATAAGGAAGCTACTGTCTCCGCGAAGGAGGTTATCAAGCAAGGAGGGATCGAGAATCCCTCCATCCTAGGGGAGAAGAGGAGCGCCTCTAAAGATCCCGAGACCAAGGCCTCAAAGCGCGGGAAGAAATCCTCGCCGGAGGGTCCTGCGCCGGAAGATACTCCGGCCGCATTATTTCCCCAAGGAGATCAGCCCTCCAGCGAGTCGTAAGTAGAGAGGGGAGTTTTTCCTAAAATAAGAGACATCCCTGTTTTATCTCTGAAGATGACTGAAATTTTACCTTGTAGTTCGGATCTCAGCCCTTCTCAGCAGAGCTCGTCTTCGGGGGATCTTCGTCCAGAGATGATGGAGAGGGGAACGCCTCCCCCTGCCGTGCATCAAGATAGCGAGGCAGACGATCCTGAGGTGTCGTCGCGGAGGGTTTCCCGAATCCGGCAGGGGTGTAGGGCGGTCGAGGACCCCCAGAGCCCTCCGTGTTCCGGCTTTGAAAAAGGCCATCGACGAGTCCGGCACCTCCTGGTGCACGGTCGGAGGAGTTGAAGGGTCTGCTCGGGCGAGTGTCTATGTTAGAGGATCACCGTGCATTGATGGGTACGGTGATTGAAAAGATTTCGTCCGCGGAAAGCGGGTTGTACGAGGCCTCCAGGAGTTTACTGACGGGTTTTGAGTACGTGCAATGATGTACCTTTTGACGGTTCCGCATATATAAGATGCGCCCCGTGTAGATAGTAGCCCCTGAGACTCGGTGCATTGTAAAAAATGACAACGTGCCGAGGATCATAATCCCAGATATAATATGTCGCTCTTCCTATGTAGGTGGCGGGGCGTCCGGTGGCTAGCCGGACTGATGAATTTGCCGAACTAAAGCGGCAACTTGACGTGGCGGATGCCGACATCGTGCTTGTCAACAAGCAGCTGGACGAGTCACAAGGTATGCAGTTTCTCCGCGGACACCTAGTAAGGGAGCTCGATGCCCGTGCCTTACGACATGTATGCTTGATGCAGATGGTGCCGCTGCCATGGAGAATCTTCGGGCGGAGCTTGCCCGAGCCAAGTGATGCGGCTGCCTTAAAGGAGGCCGAAGAGCTAAAAGCCGAACAGGCTGCTCACTGCCGAAGCAAGAAGGAAATGGCCGAAATGGCCGTGAAGTTGAAGAATGCTACCGACCGCTGCGAGCTTCTTGAAAAAGAAGGTCGAGCGGAGCAAGAGGACCTGAAGAAGGCCACCACCGAGGCCAAGGATGCTCGCTCTGCGATGAGAGCTATGAAGGAGGAGCTACGTCAGGCCGGAGATATCGCGGCTGGAAAGCCCTTTCTGCTGCGTAGGAAGTTCACGGATCCTAAATATGCTCGGTTGGTGCGTGGATTAGTGCGGATGCTTATCTCGGACTTGGCGGCGAGTGCCGCGGACGCGGCCGAACACTTCGGAGATCAAAAGGATCATGAGATGGAAGAGCTTTTTTGGTCGCAGTTCCGTAGTCCAGAGCGTCCACTTCCATTAACCGATCGTTTGGCCGAATGGGCGGAGCTGAATAGGTTGTCCGGACTTGCCATGAAGAATGTCATGACTCATTTGTGTCCGAAAAGGCCCGAGCCGAAGAGTTATTTTGGCTTGGTGCAGCAGTTCCTTGGTGCGGTGCCGCATATCAAAGCAATGGGGCGGTCAGCATGCATAGAGGGTGCGCGGATGGCTCTTGCCCGTGTCAAGACATCTGGGCGGAGATGAAGGCCACCGATGTTGCATCCCAAGATTCGGACGGAAGCCGAGTACTGCCGAGCACTATTTTCGTAAAGTTCTTCGTATGCTCGTTTAATAGAGACGCAGTGCTCGAAGGATATTATGTTCGAATAACATGTATTATTGTGAAACAATGTTTCGATGGAATACAAAAGCTTTTTATACTTGTGCTTTCAAGAATTAAAAATACCTCCTGTTATGTCGTTAATGTATATGTGTATATAACCTGAAAGATGGCAGTCTTTGGCTTCAGCCCCCACGCATATAATGCGGGGGTGTTTGCAGAAAACGCATTTTCACACTTGATCCAACGTCTTGGTCCTACAAAGGAGGTGATAGCGCAGCAAACTAGGCAACCGGACTATAATGCTTTATCACTTTCACTTAGCCATAGGAGTTCGACAGTGGGGCTACTATATAGCCCCTAGGGGCACCGCGCTCACCCGAATTCAGGGCGCGTATGTGCATGGCCGGGAAATGACCCTTCGTCAATGCGGAGGAATTCTAAAGATTCCAGCGGGTCATCGAGTGGTTGACCAGTCTCACGCTATATCATGAGAGTCAGTTTTCGGCTTTCTCTACTGAGGTGCTCCCCTGGCCGAACCGGGGGCACAATCGCAGTAGTTCTCCTGGTACCGCATTAGCCGATAGAGCAGAACGTAAGGCAGCAAAACACAGGAGCCGGGCAAACCCAACATTTGACCAAAGACATGATTCGGAGCTGATGCATATAAGGCCTAACTCGAGACGCCGAACACTCCCTGAGGTATTCGGTCTTTATGAAAAACGGGTCGAACAATCTCCCTTGGTAAAAATCCCCTAGTGTCCAGGTACGCGCGAAATTCTGACGTGGCCTATGCCAAAACGCCAGCCTCCTCCTTGGTTATAGCAAGAAACCGGGGGATGTGTATCAACAAGAGACAATAAAATAGGTTTACGCAGGGTCTTAATCTGAAAAGAATCCTTGCAACGGGTCCCTACTGCACGCCATACTGTGTCTCCGTTGCAGCCGTATCCTCGGACGGGTGTAGCACGGTGTTCATCTGTAAAAGAGAGGAACTTAGTTGAAAAAGATCATGCGAAAATGTACATTATATTATATAAACAAAGTATAATTCAAAGAATGAACAAAATTGAGCTTTATTGTCTCTTGTTGTGGATGCACGGAGCCCCTTGTATGTTTACGCCGGACTCGTCCAGCCGTGTCCGGGGTCTGGACGACCTGTCTAAGTGCTTGTATTGTTGAAGCTGGTTTATTGTGGGGCTGTCAAGGCATCCGCACAATTTTCCGGACTCGAGGGACCCTTGATGTTTCCTTTTAATGAGATGATGCCGCGTGGACCGGGCATTTTAAGTGTAAGAGATGCATAATGCGGTATTGCGTTAAAGCGGGCGAAATCTTCGCGTCCCAATAGTGATTGATAGCTACTTGTAAATGGGGCGAGGTGGAAGGTTAACTTTTCACGGCGGAAGTTGTCGGGTGAGCCGAAGACAACTTCTAGCAGTAGAGAGCCCGTACAGTGGGCATATGGGCCTGGCAGTACCCCTTGAAAGGAACTATTGATATGGCGAAATTTGGTTGGGTCTATCCCCATTTTGCGGATTGTGTCCTGGTATAGCAGGTTTAGATCACTGCCGCCGTCCATTAAGACTTGTGAAAATCGGAGTCCGCCAATTATCGGATCTAATATCAAGGCAGTCCATCCTGCGTTCCGTATACTTCTAGAGTAATCCCGATGGTCGAAGGTGATTGGTTTTGACAACCAGTGGTGGGACTCTTCCGTGATAGGCCACATGGCGCGTACCTATATGGGCGCTGCTCTATTTTTCCCTTTTGTCACGTGAAGTGAGTTCACTGTTTTGATTTCTTGTGGGAAATTCTTTTGTTTTCTGGTGCTCTGCTTTTGGGGTTCGTCATCATCCTCGCTTGGTGTGTCGAGCCCCTTGTGTTCGGCGTTGAGTTTGCCGGACTGCTTGAAGACCCAACAATCTCCGTGGGTGTGGTTTGCAGGCTTCCCGGGAGTACTGTGGATTTGGCATATCTTGTCCAAGATTTTGTTTAAGTTAGATAGCTCGTCCTTGTTATCCTTAAGGGGCAGCTTTTTATGGTTCTGCCGAGAGCTTTTGAATCCGGCGTTGACTGCCGTGTTCTTCAGGCTGTTTCCCTTGGTCCGACGCTGGTCCTTGCTGCGTCGTGGTTTCTCGTTTCCATCCCTGACTTCGGATGTACTTGGGTCGCTGGTGCTACATCTTGCTAGCCAGCTATCCTCTCCCGCACAAAAGCGGGTCATGAGGCTTGTTAATGCGGCCATTGTTCTTGGCTTTTCTTGGCCGAGGTGTCTGGCGAGCCATTCGTCTCGGACGTTGTGTTTGAAAGCTGCTAAGGCTTCGGCGCCTTGACAGTCGACTATTTGGTTCTTTTTAGTAAGGAATCTGTTCTAAAATTTCCGGGCTGACTCTCCGGGTTGTTGAGCTATGTGACTTAAATCGTCGGCATCCGGAGGTCGGACATAGGTCCCTTGAAAATTTGCCCGAAAGGCATCCTCGAGCTCTTCCCAACATCCAATGGTGTTATCGAGAAGGCTTTTAAGCCAATGCCGGGCTGGCCCTTTGAGCTTGAGGGGTAAGTATTTTATGGCGTGGAGATCATCTCCTCTAGCCATGTGTATATGGAGGATGTAATCCTCAATCCATACTCCAGGGTCTGTTGTTCCGTCGTATGCCTCTATGTTTACAGGCTTGAATCCCGCTGGAAATTCATGATCCAGCACCTCATTGGTGAAACATAGGGGGTGTGCGGCACCCCTATATTTAGGTGTACCATGATGTTCGGATACTTGATGTGTTTCCTTGCTTACTAGAGCTTGCTTTCTTGGCCCGTAGATACATCTAACTGGGCCATCTTTTTGATGTGAATCCTTGTGCGGATTGCGTGTTGGCTTGTGTGCGGCGCCGTTTGCCGCTCTCTGTTTGCCATGGGGTCGTCCATCCGACCGGGTGGCCTCCTTGTTTTTTGATTGTGGCGGCTCTACGGCCTCCTCATCAAATTCGGGCAGTAGTTTTCGCTTTGGGTAGCTCTTTGTTCGGCGATCGTCGCCAGATTTGTCTCATGATGTTGAGTACTTTGCTCCATCTGATTCTGAGTGCATCTTCCGCAGTTTTGAGCTTCCGCTTCGCTTTTCAGGCTACGCGGCCGTGGCGACGAGCCTTTTGTGGAGGTTCTTCGCTCCAAAGCAACTTGTCCGGCGTGAGATCGTCCGGATTGTTATCTTCGCCGGGACGGGTTGTTTATCCAGATTGTCCTGTTTCGACCGCTGTTTCGATAGCATGTTCGGGCGTCCATCGGTTCACCCTGCTCTATAGCTGGGTCTGTGGTGGCTGTTGTCTTTGTCGAGGTGGGACTTTTGAGCGGCGCTTACGCCGCCGCTTTTGACTGCCGAGGGAGCGATCCTTCGTAGCGTCCCGTTGTTCCTCGTCATCGCTTCCTTTAGGTGTGTCCACCATGTATACATCATGAGATGAGGTGGTTCTCCAGTGCCCTATAGGCGCTGGTTCATGCTCCTCTTCTACATCGTCGTCCATACCGTCGATGTCTTCGGAGTCGAAGTCGAGCATGTCGGTTAAATCATCGGCGATTAGCTCTGAAGTGGGTGGTGGGTGGTCTTTGAATTTCTTCATCGTCCGTATCCCAACTTTCATGACCATAATCCGGCCAGGGCTCTCCTGATAAAGAGAGAGACTTTATTGAATTCAGGATGTCGCCAAAGGGCGAGTGCTGAAAGATGTCCGCGGCAGTGAATTCCATGATCGGCGCCCAATCGGATTCGATTAGCGGGGGCGCGGAAGGCTCGGAGTCCGGAGAGGAGTCTGGCACCTTGGAGTCACGAGCTTCGCAAAGGACGGGGTAGGTGTACGGCTCAATCACCGTAGAGATCGCAGCCCCCGAGGCGGCGTCCAGCCACCCATCCTCGCTCGGCACGGTCGGCTCCGAGCTAAAGGTTGGAGAGGACTCTGGTGCGGCCTCCAGGACTCTGTCCGGCGGCAGAGATAGATCATGCCCCTCGTGACAGTGCGACGCGCTTGGCTCTAGCTCGAACCCGTCGAAGATCAAGTCTCCGCGGATGTCAGCCGTGTAGTTCAAACTTCCAAATCTGACCTGATGGCCAGGGGCGTAGCTTTCAATCTGCTCCAAATGGCCAAGCGAATTGGCCCGCAGTGCAAAGCCGCCGAATACGAAGATCTATCCGGGGAGAATGGTCTCACCCTGGAGCGCATCATTGTTGATGATCGGAGGAGCCATCGGGCCTAAATATGACAACACAGAGGAACTCTCAATGAAAGCACCAATGTCGGTGTCAAAACCGGCGGATCTCGGGTAGGGGGTCCCGAACTGTGCATCTAGGCGGATGGTAACAGGAGACAAGGGACACGATGTTTTTACCCAGGTTCGGGCCCTCTCGATGGAGGTAAAACCCTACACCTGCTTGATTAATATTGATGATATGGGTAGTACAAGAGTAGATCTACCACGAGATCAGAGAGGCTAAACCCTAGAAGCTAGCCTATGGTATGATTGTTGTTCGTCCTATGGACTAAAACCCTCCGGTTTATATAGGCACTGAATAGGGTTAGGGTTACATGTAGTCGGTTACAATGGTAGGAGATCTACATATCCGTATCGCCAAGCTTGCCTTCCACGCCAAGGAAAGTCCCATCCGGACACGGGACGAAGTCTTCAATCTTGTATCTTCAAAGTACAGGAGTCCGGACAAAGGCTATAGTCCGGCTATACAGACACCCCCTAATCCAGGACTCCCTCATTGACGCTCATCTTGAAACCGAGGGCCTCCGGCTGGTGGACGAACGGCACCAACTGAAGGTGGCCATCAACCTCGGGCACCTCCAGCGTGAGCAAACCAACACTAAGGCCGAGGCATCCCTGGCAACCTCGCTCGAGGCTAGCGCCCGAGCCTTGGAGGAGGCCAGGGAGGTAGACCGCCACGGCGAGGTCTCCGAGAAGCGCATGCAGGAGCTTCAGGTCCTGAATGCCTCCCTGGAGCAGCAAGTGGAGGCGCGCAGAGCTGCCTTGGCATCGATGAAGGGGGCGCCATCCGACGAGGAAGAGATCTTGAGGCGCGAGGAATCGTCCTAGCGTCCTATGCTTCCTCCTCCTCCTCCTCGGCCGTAGCCCGGTCGTTGCGCTCGGGGCGTCGACCGAGGCATCCATCTCGAATGGCCCTGAGCTCTTGACAGTCGTTGGTGTTGTGGCTGTGTACATTGTGGAAGGCGCAGAACGGTCGGCTACTCTTTAACGACTCAGGGTGGTCCTGGTCGCGCTTCGTATCTGGCTCCGTCACGAGCACAGCTACTCCCTTGCGCTTCACGTCCTTGGCCTTGGCTTTCTTCTCCTCCAAGTCGTTAGCCGGGAGCTCGAGGAGGGAAAGGCGCCCCTCCTCAGCTCTTGCGCACTTGGTTGCCAGGTTGAACAGCTCCAAAGCCGTGCATAGCTCCTCATGAATGGCGAGCTCCTCCTTCATCTTGACTTCGCGGACGCCATCGGAAAACGCTGAAATGATGGCCTCGTCCGTCACCTTGGGGATCTTGAGGCGAATGTTGTTGAAGCGCTGGATGTACTTCTGCAGGGTCTCTCCTGGCTACTGCTTGATGCGGCGCGGGTCACCCGTGGCCGGAGGGTGGTCACAAGTGCCCTAGAAGTTGGCGACGAAGCGGTCGTGCATCTCGTCACAGGAGGAGACCGAGCCCGGGGGCAGGTTCTGGAGCCATGAGCGAGCGCCATCTTTGAGAGCCATGGGGAACCAGTTCGCCATGACTTTTTCGTCGCCATTGGCCGCCTTGATGCTCAGCTCGTAGAGCTGCAAGAAGTCCGTGGGGTCGGGGTGCCGTCGTAGTGAGGAGGCAGGTCTGGCTTGAACTTGCCCGGCCAGGCGACGCTACGCAGCTCAGAAGTGAAGGCTCGGCAGCCTGCGGTGGCCATCGTGGCCCTTTGCTGATGCGGAGCCTGCCCTTGATGCCCACGCACCGCCGCCGCAGGCGGCACGCGGTCTTGTCGCGGTGGCGCTAGGAGCGCAGGCGCATTCTCTTGCGGCTGGGGAACTTCTTGGAAGCTTACTTCTTCTCGCGCAGGCGCCCGACGCGGTGGGTCACGCCAGGGGGCCGCGCGCCTTGGCGGTAGAGCGTCGTCTTGGTGCAGAGGTGGTGGAGGCGCTCCGTGAGCCACGTCGCCCGCAGCTGGCAGAGGGTGAGGCAGTGAGAGGGATGGCGCGGGGGAGCCCCCTGCAGCGCTGACAATCTCAGCGATATGGTCCAGCCAGTCCTCGTAGAGGTTGTCGACTGGGCGGTAGCGCAGGAGCTCGCGTGCCATGAGCAGCGCGGCCTACACGTCCGTGGGAGCGCGACGAGCGTGAGACGATGAGCCGGTCGGAGTTAGCGACGGAGTGGCGGTGCGGTCGTCCCTCCGCACCGAGGGGTGCAGTGAGGACACTTGCTGCTAGTTTCTCGCCGGGCCGGTGGCGGCGTTGGCGGCGGGCGACGGGGAATGATGGGGAGGCCCGCCGACAGGAGCGGTCTGAGCGACGCGGGCGGCGAGGGCAGCCCGACACTCAGCGCGGGCTCGACGAGCGTCTGCCATGGATGCGACGAAGCGACGGGATGGGGATCGGACGAAGGAAAGCTTCGGCGCACCCCTACCTCGCGCGCGAAATGCCGGATTTCGGGTTCCGGCAAAACCCTTGAGGTTCGAACACTGGGGTGCGCACAAAGATCTCTCTGTTTCCCTAGATCGCTCTCGCAACAATCACAAGGCCTAGCACGACGAACCCAAAGAACGATAGACACAAGAGTTTATACTGGTTCGGGCCACCGATGTGGTGTAATACCCTACTCTAGTGTGGTGTGGTGGATTGCCTCTTGTCCTAAGGATGAACAGTTACAGGGGAAGAACAACCTCCTCAGGAGAGGTGTTCTTGTGCTTTGTGAACTTGTGTGGTTGAGGATGATCTGAATGATCCGTTACCAGATGAGATCCGCCCCCTCCTATGGTGGTGGCTAGCCCTATTTATGGAGGCCCCGGTCCTTTCCCCAAATATTGAGCGGAAGGGGTCCAACAACGGCCAAATTCGAAGGGAGACAACTAGTACAAGTTATCCTGACTAAAGGTGGTCTTCGCCTACCAAAGGCTCTGGTGGTGACGCCGTCTTGGGCTCCACGGTGACCTCCGTCCTCTTGTCCTGCTGCTCTTGGTGTCGTTGCACCATATGGAAACCTTTGCCTGATACCTCGGGACTCCTCGCCTGCGCTTGCCTCTTTAGCACCAAAGAGGAAACAAGGACACTGTGCGCGCTGGCGCCCGCCTGGCTCCAGTGGTCATGGCTTGCATCACATGAACCTCGCGAGGTGTACCTTGCCTTGATCTCTCCGCCCCTCGCGAGCCAGCCTGTTGAGGCCATCCCCAAGGAGGTCTTGTGTCATCCGCCTCGCGAGGCTTGGCCCCTCGCGAGGGTCTTGAGTGTCTGCTGGTGAAGATGGGCCGTACAGGTCAAGCAGGAGCCACGCCAGGTCAGAGGCGTGCAAGTCTGGGGACACCCGTTCCCAGGACGCCGACAACTACTCACTTGATCTTCACTTATATGTTTTTAGAGTTGTTTGTCATTTACTCTTGTGCTTTACTTATATCCTATGAATAAACTGTTTAACGAATTGAATATCATGAAGTTGAAAGTATATGTTCATATCATGCCTAGTAGTAGCTTCACATTGGGTTTAGAAAATGAAATCTTTTGAAGCTTGACAATCACAATATTGGTCATACAAGCAATTCATGAATTATTAGTATAAGGAAGTGAAATTTCACATACAAATATATTATCCTGGACATCTTCTATGATTGTGAATACCCATTAATTATTTTCGAACTTGAGCAAATTAGTTGAAGTTGGACAAGGAAGACAACATAATAAGTTATGGTTGTGTATATTTGCATAGAAGTTATATTATCATGGATCCTCCAACATGTGGTGTTTTTCTAGGATCTTTTGCTAGCCAAAAATTTGTACAAAGTAAAGATACCACTTGTGCATCCAAAAACCCTTAAACCCTGTTTCTTGCCATGAGTGTCCACCATACCTACCTATGGATTGAATAAGATGCTTCAAGTAAGTTTTCATCGGTGCATAAAGCAATAAAAATTACTCCTAAATATGTTTGATCTTTTATTTTAAGGGAAAATTGAGCGTTGTACGAACTTGCGATGGCAAAGTAATAAAAGCGGAAGACTGTATAATAAAAGTTGATACCATAAGGGGCAGTATAATGTGACGTTCCTTTGCATTAAGAGCTTGGGCATCCAAATAAAATGCGTATGACAACCTCTGCTTCCCTCTGTGAAGGGCCTATCTTTCACTTTTTAGTATTTACTTTTATGCAAAGAGTCAATAGTATGCATTCTCATTTCAACCTCAATAATTCTCTAGTTGGCAAGCATCATGTGGTGGGGAAAGATCTAGGCACATATCACCAGTCAAATATATTTGATAATGATTTATTATTGTTGACAATTATCTCTATGATAAATGAGTTGGGAGGCAAAATATTAAGCCCCTATCTTTGTCTGTGTTCGATGGATGCCATTTGTTCTAAGAATATGCTTTGAGTACTAGCAATCATGGAAGACTATATGATGATTGAGTATGTGGAGATCTTACTTAGACTCTATTGAATATAGGTTGTTTGGTGACTAAGAATATAGGTTGTTAAGTTTCAACAAAATTCATTGTTTCAACCTTAACATGTGAATTGATTGCTACTTTATCATGATGAGTTTTGTGAGAAAGAGTTGCTGTTATGATGCTAGGAAAAGTGAAGGATATTATCATGGACCAAACTTATGGACTATGCTAGCACTCACAATTCATAAATTATTTCTTTTATCATTTACTTACTCAAGGATGAGTAGGAATTAAGCTTGGGGATTCTGATACGTCTCCAACATATCTATAATTTATGAAGTATTCATGAAATGTTTAGAACAATTTTATATGATTTTGGTATGATTTGCATGGAACTAACCCGGACTGACGCTGTTTTCAGCAGAACTACCGTGGTGTTGTTTTTTTGTGCAGAAATGAAAGTTCTCCAAATGAGCTGAAACTTTTTGACGATTTTTTGGAACAAAAGAGACCCCCCCTGAAGCTTCATGGAAGGGCCAAAAGAGCCACGAGGAGGGCACAATCCACCAGGGCGCACCTGAGGGGCCTGGTTTGCCCCGGTGGGTCGTGCTCACCTCGAGGCACATCTTCGTGTGAAACCAACGGCAAAAAATCCTATAAATAGACAAATCATCAGAAATAACCCTAGATCAGAAGTTCCATCGTCGCAAGCCTCTGTAGCCACGAAAAACCAATCTAGACCCCGTTCTGGCACCTTGCCGGAGGGGGAAATCATCACCGGTTGCCATCTTCATTATCCCGGCGGCCACCATGATGATGAGGGAGTAGTCCACCCTCGGGGCTGAGGGTTTGTACCTGTAGCTATGTGTTTAATCTCTCTATCTCTCTCTCTCCCTCGTGTTCTTGAGATGTCACTAACTTGATGTGTCGCGGGCTTTGTTAATATAGTTGGATCATATGGTGTTTTCCCTCTCTATCTTGTTGTGATTTGAGTTTTCCCTTTGAGATTTCGTTCTTATCGATTGAATACTTTTATGGATTTGAGAACACTTTATGTATGTCTTGCTATGGATACCCGTGGTGAAAATGGGGTATCATATTGATTCACTTGATATATGTTTTGGCACTCAACTCGCGGATTCCCGTGGTGACATTGGGGTAATCTATGCATAGGGTTTGATGCATGTTCTTGTCTTTGTTTCTCCGGTAGAAATTGCTACTTCTTGAGCTTGCGTTGGTTTTTCCATTGAAGAGGAAAGGGTGATGTAGCAAAGTAGAGATAAGTGTTTCCCTCAGTTAGAGAACCAAGGTATCAATCCAGTAGGAGACAACGCACAAATCACCAATACTTGCACAAACAATCAAACACTTGCACCCAACGTGATGAAGGGGTTGTCAATCCCTTCATGGTCACTTGCAGAAGTGAAATCTTATAGAGATAGATAAAACCATTGTTGAGGAAATCGTTAACTAGTAGCGAGTAGGAGATTAATAGGCTAATCAGCAAGTTAATCGGCCCTTTAATCAATTAATCAGACGATTTATCGGTTTATCGACTACTCGATGACCCTAGGAGTAGGGATTAATCGGCAAGTTAACTGGTTAATCGGACGAATTCTTGAACAGGGGATAAAACTAAAGAAAAGGTAAAGTAAATATTTTTGGGGTTTTTGGTTTATAGATCGGAAAGTAAAAGATTGCAAAACAGTAGATCAGAAACTTATATGATGGAAAATAGACCCGGGGCTATAGTTTTCACTAGAGGCTTCTCTCAAGATAGCAAATAATACGATGGGTGAACAGATTATTGTCGAGCAATTGATAGAAAAGAGCAAAGTTATGATGATATCTAAGGCAATGATTATGTAATATAGGCATCACATCCGTGTCAAGTAGACCGACTCCTGCCTGCATCTACTACAATTATTCCACACATCGACCGACTCCTGTCTACATCTAGAGTATTAAGTTCATGAAGAACAGAGTAACGCTTTAAGTAAGATGACATTATGTAGAGGAATAAACACAAGCAATATGATATAAACCTCATCTTTTATCCTCGATGGCAACTATACAATACGTGCCTCACTACCCCTACTGTCACTGGGTGAGGACATGCTACCTCTTGAGCACTGTGTTGGTTTTCCCTTGAAGAGGAAAGGGTGATGTAGTAAAGCAGCGTAAGTATTTCCCTCAGTTTTTGAGAACCAAGGTATCAATCCAGTAGGAGGCCACGCACGAGTTCCTCGCACCTACACAAATGTGACACCCCAAAAATTTAACCATGTTTTGTTTATTAAAATTTTGCCAGGAAACTTAAACTTTTAGTTTCTGGATTTCCTTTCGATTTCAGAACCATTCTTTTCTTTATTATTATGGAGTTTTTACCCCAAGTGAAAACTTTCCAATAATTATTGGACTCATTTACCCTCTCAAATAAAACAATTGTTTTATCAGTAGGATTATTTATATAATTATCTTTTCCTGAGCCGTATTTCTCCAAAAGGGTTTTTCATAAGTTTGGGGTCCCATTTGCACTGCAACCCTTTTATAAAGTCATTCAAAAATTCCACCAAAATTTGGGGATGTCATGTGATGTTTTTAAATCACTTTTGTGCAAAAATATATTTCATTCATTGAATATTTTGAGTTCTACACCAAGTTTTCAAATCTGGTCCAAAGGCAATTGTGCACTACAACCTAATTAAATATTTCTTTAAAACTCCCACCAAAACTAGGGGATGTCAGTAGGAGTATATTATTCATCTTTATGCAAAAACCCATTGGTGCTCTTTGAAACATTTGAGTGAATCATCCTCATTTTCATTCTGGTCCAACTTGATGATTTGTACTGCAACCATATTCTAACTTGCTCATTTACCCATGATTGTTTCTCCTGCTTATAGACCACCCTGCCAAACCCTTAAGTCCAGGAGAGTGGACCCATTGGAGGATTTTAAGTGCATGCAATCATGCCTTTTTCTTTCTGTCTAAAACTGAAGATTTGCAAAACTTTCATTAGCAAGTTTATGGTTTTGCCCAAATGATCTTGCCACCCCCACCTCTATCTAAAGAGACACCAGCCTGGAGAGTTTGGCCACCCCAAGAAATGCCTAGGTGCATGTGGCATTCTGTCAAGCACCTTGTGTGCATGGTCAGATTTGGCATAAGTTTTAGTTTACACTATGAGCTTGATCCACTGACCCAGAAACCTTGTCCACTAAGTCCTAGGTGCTTATGACCTAGCCCTGCTAACTGCCAGCCTCACCCACGCTCTCTAACCCACACTGGCATTTCACCGAACGCCTGGCGTGCATGCTCGGGCGGGCCAGCGCGTTCTGCGATGCATGCGCCTGCAGTCGGCGATCCACTACCGCTCCCCCACGCCCGTTCTGGCCTCTCTCCTCTCCCAGTCGACGCCCCTGACTCCCGCCTCGCCGCAGGGCCGCCTGGCCCCCCCTCCGGGCGCCCTATAGCACCGCCTCCGCAAGCCGCCACCGCCGCCCGACAGCCTACGCCACAGTCGGCGCCGCCCGGCTCCGCCAGCGCGCCATTTCGCTCGTGGAACAGCCCGAGCTCATCCACTAGCTTGTCCGCAAGCGCGCGTCGCCGCCACGATGCCCTGCAAGCTACAGCGAGGCGGTTCGCCGAGCTTATCTCCGGCCGCCACGGGACCGACCTTGATGAGCTATAAAAGGAGACCCCGGACTCGTCCAGCCACTCAGGCGACCTCAGGCCACCCCATAGCACCCCCACAGCCAGCAATCGTCGGGGGGAAGCCGTCTTCCCCTACTCCGGCTGATTCGGCCGCCGCCACGTCCCAGCCCCGTTCATAGCAACCAGGGCCCCCCCTGCCCGTCCGACGCCACCGCCCGACTCCCCATGATCCTACAGAGCCGCCCAACACCTCCGACCCACTCGGGAACCACCGCAGCCCAGGACCCTAAACTCACCGGAAGCTGCCAGCCGCCGCGAAGCTCGCCGCCGGTGACTTCCTTCACCCCCGCCGACCCAACAACCACCGGGAGAACTGCCCCGGCCTGGCGGATCCATCCCTACCCTTGGATCCCCGTGGGGAGCCGCCGTTCATCAGCGGCGATCGCCGGAACCCCGCCCCGCTCGTGCAGAGGAGGGAGAAGACGCGGGCGACTGGTCAAACCTGACCAGTGGGCCCAGGGGACCCACTGTCAGTGACCAGCCCCGCCGCCACGTGTTTTAAGTGGTAGCGTAAACACAGAGTACGCCTTCGACGTGTTCAGTTTTCGAAACGTTTTTCTTTTTTCTGCTTTATTTTAAAAACAGAATTTGACCAAAACTTTGACTAGCTCTAACTTTTTAAATATAACTCCAAATGAGTTGATTCTTTTTCCCACCTCTCTTAAATATTGTCTAGTTTATTTTAAGATTTATTTGAAAAAATTTCAGACAACTTTTTGTACTGTTTAAAAGCTATGTGTTAATTTGAATAATTTCAAAAATAGGATTTCTGGAGGAGAAGAAAACTTTCAAAAGTTTTGGAGAGCACCTCACCTCTCCACACCTTGAAGGCAAGCATTCTGAACCCTGGCATAATATTTTTAATGCATTGGTTGACACGATTATAACACCACCTCAATACGTAGAACTCGTTATTTTATGTGGTGATATGATCATTTGCATGAATGCATATTGGAGATCTCCTTGCTGTTGGAAATGGTCAAGCTTGTGACAGTAATCATCCTCGTATGCTGTTCGTGCCTGCCGGAAGGAAGCGGGGAAAGTCTTTGTCTTGGGTAGACCTGAGCTTGCCCCTAGTTCCTCGTCGAGATGAGTGTGTCCGGTATGGCATGAGGGGGTATGATGAGTTGTGATTACATACATTGGATGAAATATATTCGTTATGCTAATCATGCAGGAATACTTAAACCTCTGAGTCGACCATAGATTGAGTCTTGTTCCAAGAATCCCCATACTTGTTTCAGATTACCACGTGTCCCTACAACAAGTAGGGTGCAGTTCGATAAGTCGTCAACCCCTTTCTAGCACACACACCGCATGGAGAGGCCATGGTGGAAGATACCGGTTGTAGCCGTAGGCGTGCCACCTGGTCCGGGGGCTTGTGTGTTTCCGGTTGGGACCGAGAGGGGAGGCCACCCCTTAGAGCGCGCGATATAAGTTTGATCCCATGCTACGCGAGGTTGTAGCCTCCCCACTTAGAGTTTTGCTTGACAGGTGTCGTGGGTGATTCCAGACACCGGTAAGTTAAGCTGGTGTGTGCAGGTCAGGTGTGTTTTCAATTGAAAGACCGTAGACGGAATTAGTCCTGATGGACTAAAGGAATCAGTTACTCGTGGGTAAAGGGTACACCCTCTGCAGAGATTAAACATCTATTCGAATAGCCGTGTCCATGGTTAAGGACTACAGTCTGGGTTGGGTCAAGTGTCGGTCTTAGTGTCGGTCTTCGGAGGAAAAACTACTATGTCAGAATGTTGACTATGACCAGTGACATATGATGATTATGATTATTATTGTTGTGAACTAACTATGTTCATTGTTTGATTCATTGAGTATCCCTGGGACGGTTCTACCTCCTGGATATTCACTGTGATTATTCTATTACAAGCCATTTATGTGGTGTCGCACGTACGCCTCGATCGCGTAGCATGTTTATTATTTATTTACCATATAAGCCCTTTATGTGGTGTCGCTGCGACACCCGACTGTGGCATGCTTGTTATTTATTTACTTTATAAGCCCTTTATGTGGTGTCGCTCAGACGCCCGACTGTGGCATGCTTGTTATATATTTACTTTATAAGCCCTTTATGTGGTGTCGCTCAGACGCCCGACTGTGGATGATTGTTATATATTTACCTTATAAGCCCTTTATGTGGTGCCGCTCAGACGCCCGACTGAGGCATGCTCGTTATTTGCTAACCTTTCGAGGCGTCACTTCAGACACCCAATCGGTGCATTTTATTACTACTCTGTTATTGCATATTCATGTATATAAATAACCTGCTTGCATGCATCAGAGATTTTATTCGATGACTAACGTTGTGATCATAGAATGTTTCAGAGCATATTTGTCATTTGTTATATTATACCCGTGTTCATAATGTTTGCGAGTACATTCAAAGTACTCACTGGCTTGTCCCTGGCTATTGTCTTGGCCAGATCCCTTGCATGGAGAGGAGCGTTGCGAAGACAGCCCCGGAACCTAAGCCATGGTGATAGCAGCCTCGCGAATATAGAAGTTAACCTGGTCAGCTGTTCCTGTGGGAAATGGAGTCCCATAGACGCCGACGATCCACAAACCGCTTCCGCCTTCAACCACTAGAAACCATTTGTTGTACTCACAGGCGTAATGGTCTTGTACTACATATTTTGTATTTTGCTTGGAATTTCTGTATCAAGTTGGTGCCTCATCAGCTAACAGTAATCCTGGGGCTGGTGAGCACAAGGGCCATTTTCTGGAAATTAATATCCCGAAAATCCGGTCCTGACAACAAACAAATAAAAACCTCGTAACTAAAGCAATAAAGGGGTTGTCAATCCCTTCACGGTCACTTACGAAAGTGAGATATGATAGATATGATAAGATAATATTTTTGGTATTTTTATAATAAAGATGCAAAGTAAAATAAAAGGCAATAAAAATAGCAAAGTGTTGGAAGATTAATATGATGGAAAATAGACCCGGGGGCCATAGGTTTCACTAGTGGCTTCTCTCGAGAGCATAAGTATTATGGTGGGTGAACAAATTACTGTTGAGCAATTGATAGAATTGAGCATAGTTATGAGAATACCTAGGTATGATCATGTATATGGGCATCACGTCCGCGACAAGTAGACCGACTCCTGCCTGCATCTACTACTATTACTCCACACATCGACCGCTATCCAGCATGCATCTAGAGTATTAAGTTCATAAGAACAGAGTAACGCTTTAAGCAAGATGACATGATGTAGAGGGATAAACTCATGCAATATGAAATAAACCCCATCTTGTTATCCTTGATGGCAACAATGCAATACGTGCCTTGCTGCCCCTCATCACTGGGAAAGGACACCGCAAGATTGAACCCAAAGCTAAGCACTTCTCCCATTGCAAGAAAGATCAATCAAGTAGGCCAAACCAAACTGATAATTCGAAGAGACTTGCAAAGATAACCAATCATACATAAAAAATTCAGAGAAGATTCAAATACTGTTCATAGATAAACTTGATCATAAACCCACAATTCATCGGTCTCAACAAACACACCGCAAAAGAAGATTACATCAAATAGATCTCCACGAGAATCGTGGAGAACTTCGTATTGAGATCCAAAGAGAGAGAAGAAGCCATCTAGCTAATAACTATGGACCCGAAGGTCTGAGGTAAACTACACACACATCATCAGAGAGGCTATGGTGTTGATGTAGAAGCCCTCCGTGATTAATGCCCCCTCCGGCAGGATGCCGGAAAAGGCCCCAAGATGGGATCTCATGGGTACAGAAGGTTGCAGGGGTGGAATTAGGTTTTCGTGGATGCTTATGTTGGTTTGGGGGTACGTAGGTATATATAGGAGGAAGAAATACGTCGGTGGAGCAACATGGGCCCCACGAGGGTGGAGGGCACGCCCAGGGGGGTAGGCGCACCCCCTACCTCGTGCCCTCCTGGTTGCTTTCTTGACGTAGGGTCCATGTCCTTTGGATCACGTTTGTTCCAAAAATCAGGTTCCCGAAGGTTTCATTCTGTTTGGACTCTGTTTGATATTCTTTTTCTGCGAAACACTGAAATGGAAAAAAAATAGCAATTTGGGCTGGGCCTCCGGTTAATAGGTTAGTCCCAAAAATAATATAAAAGTGTATAACAAAGCCCGTTAATCATCCAAAACATAATATAATATAGCATGAAGTAATCAAAAATTATAGATACGTTGGAGACGTATCAAGCATCCCCAAGCTTAATTCCTGCTCGTCCTCGAGTAGGTAAATGATAAAAACAGAATTTTTAATGCGGAATGCTACTTGGCATAATTTTTAATGTAAAACTCTTAATTGTGGTATGAATATTTAGATCCGAAAGATTCAAGATAAAAGTTTAATATTGACATAAAAGTAATAATACTTCAAGCATACTAACTAAGCAATTATGTCTTCTCAAATTAACATGGCCAAAGAAAGTTCATCCCTAAAAATCATATAGTTTAGTCATGCTCCATTTTCGTCACACAAGAATGCTCTCATCATGCACAACCCGATGACAAGCCAAGCAATTGTTTCATACTTTAGTAATCTCAAACTTTTTCAACCTTCACGCAATACATGAGCGTGAGCCATGGATATAGCACTATGGGTGGAATAGAATATAATGATGGGGGTTATGTGGAGAAGACAAACAAGGAGAAAGTCTCACATCAACGCGGCTAGATAATGCGAGGAGCAGGGATTGCCATGCAACGGATGCACTAGAGCTATAAATGCATGAAAGCTCAACAAAAGAAACTAAGTGGGTGTGCATCCAACTTGCTTGCTCATGAAGACCTAGGGCATTTGAGGAAGCCCATTGTTGGAATATACAAGCCAAGCTCTATAATGAAAAATTCCCACTAGTATATGAAAGTGACAAAACAAGAGACTCTCTATCATGAAGATCATGGTGCTACTTTGAAGCACAAGTGTGGAAAAAGGATAGTAGCATTGTCCCTTTTATTAAATTTTATTTTTTTTATTTTTTGGGCCTTCCTTTTTTATGGCCTTTATCTTTTTTTATTGGGAAAATGCTCTATGAATGACGATCATCACACTTCTATTTATTTACAACTCAATGATTACAACTTGATACTAGAACAAAGTATGACTCTATATGAATGCCTCCGGCGGTATACCGGGATAGGCAATGAACCAAGAGTGACATCTATGAAAAATTATGAATGGTGGCTTTGCCACAAATACGATGTCAACTACATGATCACGCAAAGCATTATGACAATGATGAACGTGTCATGATGAATGGAACGGTGGAAAGTTGCATGGCAATATATCTTGGAATGGCTATTGAAATGCCATAATAGGTATGTATGGTGGCTGTTTTGAGGAAGATATAAGGAAGTTTATGTGTGAAAGAGCGTATCATATCACGGGGTTCGGATGCACCGGTGAAGTTTGCACCCACTCTCAATGTGAGAAAGGGCAATGCACGGTACCGAAGAGGCTAGCAATGATGGAAGGGTAAGAGTGTGTATAATCCATGGACTCAACATTAGTCATATAAAGAACTCACATACTTATTGCAAAAATCTATAAGACATCAATAACCAAGCACTACGCGCATGCTCCTAGGGGGATAGATTGGTAGGAAAAGACCATCGCTCGTCCCCGACCGCCACTCATAAGGAAGACAATCAAAGAACACCTCATGTTTCAAATTTGTCACATAACGTTTACCATACGTGCATGCTACGGGACTTGCAAACTTCAACACAAGTATTTCTCAATTCCACAACTACTCAACTAGCATAACTTTGATATCACTACCTCCATATCTCAAAACAATCATCAAGTATCAAACTTCTCTTAGTATTCAACACACTCATAAGAAAGTTTTTTACTAGTTTTGCATACCTAACATATTAGGATTAATTTCCCAATTTAAGAAAATTACCATGCTGTTTAAGACTCTCAAAATAATATAAGTGAAGCATGAGAGAATAGTAGTTTCTATAAAAAAAACCCACCGTGCGTTTCTAAAAGATATAAGTGAAGCACTAGAGCAAAAACTATATAGCTCAAAAGATATAAGCGAAGCGCATAGAGTATTCTAATAAACTCCGAATCATGTGTGCCTCTCTCAAAAGGTGTGTACAGAAAAGATGATTGTGGCAAACTAAAAAGAAAAGACTCAAATCATACAAGACATTCCAAGCAAAACACATATGATGTGGTGAATAAAAATATAGCTCCAAGTAAAGTTACCGATGGAAGTAGACGAAAGAGGGGATGCCTTACGGGGCATCCCCAAGATTTGGCTTTTTGGTGTCCTTAGATTATCTTGGGGTGCCATGGGAATCGCCAAGCTTAGGCTCTTACCACTCCTTGTTCCATAATCCATCAAATCTTTTACCCAAAACTTGAAAACTTCACAACACAAAACTTAACAGAAAATCTCGTGAGCTCCGTTAGCGAAAGAAAACAAAACACCAATTCACAGTACTGCAATGAACTCATTATTTATTTATATGGGTGTTAAACCTACTGTATTACAACTTCTTTATGGTTTATAAACTATTTTACTAGCCATATATTCATCAAAATAAGCAAACAACACACGAAAAACAGAATCTGTCAAAAACAGAACAGTCTGTAGTAATCTGTAACTAACGCAAACTTCTGGAACTCCAAAGATTCAGCCAAAATAGGAAAACCTAGAAATTTTTTTTATTGATCAGAATTATTTTGGTGAACAGAAAGTTTCTGGAATTTTCAACAAGATCGAATAACTATCATCCAAGAAGATCCTATAGGTTTAACTTGGCACAAAAACTAATAAAAACATAAAAACTAATCTAACCAGAGGCTAGATAAAATATTTATTCCTAAACATAAGCAAAAAGCAAAAAACAAAAAATAAAATTGGGTTGCCTCCCAACAAGCACTATCGTTTAACGCCCCTAGCTAGGCATTGATATTTTGATGATGCTCACATAAAAGATAGTAACTGAAACACAAAGAGAGCATCATAAAACATGTGAAGATCGCATCTAAGTCTAACATATTTCCTATGCATAGGCATCTTATAGGCAAACAAATTATCAAGGCAAGCAAAAACTAGCATATGCAAGGAAGCGGAAAGAAACAATAGCAATCTCAACATAACGAGAGGTAATTTAGTAACAAGAAAATTTCTACAACCATATTTTCCTCTCTCATAATAATTACATGTATGATCATAAGAAAATTCAACAATATAGATATCACAAAAATATGCTTAACACGGTCCACATGTATGCAAAGTTGACACTCTTCCAAAATAGTGGGATTAACATTAGCTAAAGTCATGACCTCTCCAAACCCACTTTTATCAAAAATTTCATAAAGATTGAACATTCTCCAAATATGTGGGATCTAAAGTTGGCACTCTTCCAAACCCACTTTCAATATTATTGCAAACACTATTATCAATCTCATATTCATCATGGGGCTTAAATAAATTTTCAAGATCATAAAAAGAATCACCCCAATCATGATCATTGCAACAAGTAGTAGACATAGCAAAACTAGCATCTCCAAGCTTAGGGTTTTGCATATTATTGACATCAAGAGAATTTATAGTAAAATCATTGCAATCATGCTTTTCATCGAAGGAACTAACAAGTATGGGTGCAATAGCAACGATCTCATGTTTAACATAGGGAACTATAGCAGATTTATCTTCATAAATATTGGCATCATGGCCACAAGAATAGCAAGCATCATGTTCATCAAGGGATATTTCAATCAAATCACCGGAATCATAATTATCTATAGATTCATGCATATCATTATTTTCTTCCTCCATGGACTACTGCGAAATATTAGCCTCTTCTTGGACAGCGGAGGAGTCCTCAATATATGGTTTAACATAGGCATTGGAAGCATAATTATCATAACAATATTTAAGTATGGCAAAATTTTCAGATTTGTAAAGAGTAGCATCATACGTTTGAATCAAAGAAGCAATTTCATAAGCACCCTTAAAAGCAAAAAAATTCTTCAATTTGTTGAACATCATAGTAATTATAAACACCCTTCGCATATGAAGATACAATTCCATTATCACTAAACTCACATTGGTAGGGAAGGTGTTTCTTAATGTTTTCAGAGCAACAAGTAAAATCATAAATTTCACAAAGATTCCAAGCATAACACATCAAACTATTTATATGATACCGTAAGATCTTCCCCTTTTCAGACAAACGATGATGCATAAAATGAGCATGCTCATCTAAGGATTTCCCATCAACTAGGCTAGTTGGGGTTTCAGCACGAGCGCAGAAGGATCGAAGATGATCCAAGTAGAACACTTTAAGTGGATCCATATTAATAGATTTTTAGCAAGCAAATATGCAAGCAAATAGAAGGCACAAGGAAACACAAACAAAGATACATACAGGAAGAGGGCGAACGAAAAGGGCGAATAAAACGGCAAGGGTGAAGTGGGGGAATGGAAAACGAGAGGCAAATGTCAAATAATGTAATGCGATGGATAAGGGTTTGTGATGGGTACTTGGTATGTCTTGACTTGACTTGGCGCGAATCTCCTCGGCAATGGCGCCAGAAATCCTTCTTGCTACCTCTTGAGCACTGCGTTGGTTTTCCCTTGAAGAGGAAAGGGTGATGCAGTAAAGCAGCGTAAGTATTTCCCTCAGTTTTTGAGAACCAAGGTATCAATCCAGTAGGAGGCCACACATGAGTCCCTCGCACCTACACAAACAAATAAAAACCTCGCAACCAACGCAATAAACGGGTTGTCAATCCCTTCACGGTCACTTTTGAAAGTGAAATCTGATAGATATGATAAGATAATATTTTTGGTATTTTTATAATAAAGATGCAAATTAAAATAAAAGGCAATAAAAATAGCAAAGTGTTGGAAGATTAATATGATGGAAAATAGACCCAGGGGCCATAGGTTTCACTAGTGGATTCTCTAGAGAGCATAAGTATTATGGTGGGTGAACAAATTACTGTTGAGCAATTGATAGAATTGAGCATAGTTATGAGAATATCTAGGTATGCTCATGTATATAGGCATCACGTCCGCGACAAGTAGACCGACTCCTGCCAGCATCTACTACTATTACTCCACACATCGACCGCTGTCGGTGTTCTGGGAACGGGGGTCCCCAGACTTGCCTGCCTGCGGCCCACAGCATGGCCAAGCCAGCAGGCCGTACGGCCCATCTTCATCAACAAGGCATCCAAGACACTTGCGAGGGTCCAAGCCTCACGAGGCGGACGACGCGAGACCTCCTCTGGAGTAGCCTTGCCAGGCAGGCTCACGAGGAGCAGAGATATCAAGGCAGGGCAAACCTCACGAGGCCCTCATGACGTGAGCCATGACGCACGACACCAGGCGGGCGCCAACGCGCACAGCGTCCTTATTTCCTCTTTGGTGCTAAGAAGGCCAGCGCAGGCGAAGAGTACCGAGGCATCAGGCAAAGGTTGCTATATTGGTGCAACAAGATCAAGACCAGGAGGACGGCAAGACGGAGGTCATCGTGGAGCCCAAGACGGCGTCACCACCAGATCTTTTCGCAGGCGAAGACCGCTTTTGTCAGGATAGCTTGTACTAGCTGTCCCCCTTCAAATTTGCCCGCCGTTGTTGGCTCCCTTCCCGCTCAACATTTGGGAAGAGGACCAGGGCCTATATAAGTAGAGCTAACCACCATAGTAGAGGCATCTCATCTTAGCTTGATCCTACCCGATCGAGAGCCTAGCCATAAGAACACCTCAACCTCAGGAGGCTGTTCCTTCCTTGTACTGTTCATCATCAGCCCTAGAGGCAATCCACCACGACCACACTGGAGTAGGGTATTACACCACAATGGTGGCCCGAACCAGTATAAATCTCGTGTCTTTCTGTGTTGCGAGTTCGTCGAGTTCATCCGCGAGATCTTAGCGAGCTAGGGCGTAGATCGGTAGGAGGGAAAGACTTCGTGCGCACCCCAGTGTTCGAACCTTAAGGGTTTGCCGGAACCCCACATCCGACAACCGCTATCCAGCATGCATCTAGAGTATTAAGTTCATAAGAACAGAGTAACGCTTTAAGCAAGATGACATGATGTAGAGGGATAAACTCATGCAATATGAAATAAACCCCATCTTGTTATCCTTGATGGCAATAATACAATACGTGCCTTGCTGCCCCTACTATCACTGGGAAAGGACACCGCAAGATTGAACCCAAAGCTAAGCATGGGCCCCATGAGGGTGGAGGGTGCGCCCAGGGGGGTAGGCGCACCCCCCTACCTCGTGCCCTCCTGGTTGCTTTCTTGTCATAGGGTCCAAGTCGCCTGGATCACGTTTGTTCCGAAAATCACGTTCCCGAAGGTTTCATTCCGTTTGGACTCCGTTTGATATTCTTTTTCTGCGAAACACTGAAATAGGCAAAAAAAACAGCAATTTGGGCTGGGCCTCCGGTTAATAGGTTAGTCCCAAAAATAATATAAAAGTGTATAACAAAGCCCATTAATCATCCAAAACAGAATATAATATAGAATGAAGCAATAAAAAATTATAGATACGTTGGAGACGTATTAGGACACCGCAAGATTGAACCCAAAGCTAAGAAGTTCTCCCATTGCAAGAAAAACCAATCTAGTTGGCCAAACTAAATCGACATTTCGAAGAGAATTACAAAGATATCTGTCGGTGCAACAAACCTTGGGTCTGTTGCCCAACTGTGCACAGGCACAAGATCAAGGTTGAAGCACCAACTTGAGTTAGAGATTGAAGAACCAAGATATCTGAAGAACCAACATCCAGCTCAGAGGGACCAAGATCAAACCAGAGGAGCAAGATAGCGACAAAAGAAGGGCCTACCTTCCCGGGCAGGTGAGCCCGGCAAGGGTCGAGGCCACCACTAGAAGCAAGCAACCAAGACTCCCCGGCAGAGCCTGCCGAGGCTCACGGGGGTTGAACCACCCCGTCAACCACTCAAACACGACTCACGTCGTCCATCAGTGCGTTATCAAGCCGCAAGGTGATTAAGTGGCAGCCATCCGCCACATGGCATCCATTTCCTACAGAAGAAACCCACATATGACACCCCTCCTGCGACGTGTCAAGGGAACAGGCCTGGAGCTGGCAAGATATCCCGGCAGGCCTTGCCCTGTCAGCCTGCAGAGTTAGGTATGATAGCACTGTTTGCTATCATATCATTGGATAATGACCACTTTGCCACTGTGGTGACCCCTTAATCTATAAAAGGAGTCCCATGGCACACGTAGGAGGGGTTGGAAAGTTGATGAACCCAAGCCACCATAAGCGCGTAGTCGCTGCGGCCCGTAGGCAAACCCTGTCGGGCAAGCGTACTACGTGTCTCCACACTCATTCCACCATCAATCCACCAAAGCAGGAGTAGGGTCTTACACCTAGCGGCGGCCCAAACCTGGGTAAATTGCTTGTGTGCTCTCTGCCATGCTGCCGTGTGCTGATCTGCTCTTTGTGCAATGCGACGTCCCCCCGCCGAACTGTCAGGACACCGATTCTAAGTCACACCGATCTAGCCTGTAACACCTCATATCAGTTTGCGGCCTCACACACGGTATTCCAACGGGTGTCACCTTACCATGGCCCGGGACCATTTGCGCCTTTTGGCTCATGTATATGATAGTGTCGCTAGCATCCATATGATAGAGAACCCGGGACGACATGACTAGTCGTGAACCCAAAGTGGCACTAACTTACGGGGACAGGCATACATGAATCAACATCAAGCATGTCGGCCCGTGACATGCGAATTGAGGCGATAGCACTAGTCCGACAGACTCAGGGAACCTGTGCTATAGCAGGCTAGGCAGGACTCGGATGTCACCGCATGACATTTCCCGAAGAACAGAACCACGAGGCGAAGTGAATCACATGCCGCCAATCAAGTGTTAGGAGCGGTAGTGCTGGGCTAGCAGGACTCCGGTGAACCGGGCTGTAGCGGACTATTATGGATCATGGAAGCACAAGACTACATTTCCCCGTAAGAGAGGCTACCAAGGATAAACAACTAGGTTGTCGGATCCCACACATACCAAACATTTCAATCATACACACAATATGCTCGATATGTGTAAATACAACATGGCATCACAACATAACTCTACGACTCAAGTATTTATTCATTAGGCTTCGAGGAGCCAAGTATTACAAACATGGGTCTCATGACCCCAACATACAGAGCATACAAACAACAAGCACATGCGGAAGCTTAACTTGTCTGAGTACAGACAACTACAAATGAAGAAGGCTGAGAAGCCTGACTATCTACAAGACCCTCCCAAGGGTACAAGATCGTAGCTGAGGTAACAAGCTAAACGTCGAAGTCCACGCGGAACTACTAGCGAGACTGACATCTCTCTGCAAAACATAAAATAGGTAAACGTGAGTACAAATGTACCCAGCTTTGACTCAGAACTAGCTACATATGCATCAGTATCAACAAGGGGGTGGTGGAGTTTGACTGCAGCAAGCCAACTTTGACTCGGTGGCTATCCTAACCTACGACTGCAAGTAAATCTTTTGAGGTAGCGCACACGAGTCCACATATTCACCATATCAATACACCACTATGGATCCACTCACGTCTCCCTACGAGAACGCCATCCATAGCACTCACGCTTATCTTGCGCATTTTAGAGTATCCACTTTCAAGTTATCTATGAACTCTTATAGGCAACCCAGAAGTCCATTACCGCGGACACGGCTATTCGAATAGATGATGTTAACCCTGCAGGGGTGTACTTCTTCACACACGCTCTCACCACTTATCGCTATTTACACGACATGTACTCGAAAACCTTCAAGCGGAAGCCCATCGAGGGTGTCGGCCACGGCCTACCTAAACACTCAAGTCTCTAGTCCAGGTTTATTGCCTATTCAGGTTCCATCCGCAGGGAGTCCGGCCGAGGTTTCCACATACAGCCCCGAATGATGTGTACAGGGTTCCGAGACACCAAACGGGCGCCCAACATGCCCGGCCACATGCCTACCGCATCACAGCCCACCCCTCAGGTCAGTGCTGCGCACGGCCTCTAGCATACTACAAACACCAGAAACTACTTGCAACTCCTGGACAGAGGACAAGGGTGGTTAAGAAGCGGAGAGAGTCAATTAAGGATCCCAATGTGTGGTAGTAGCTGTTCATGGATCACAAGCAGAGAACTTCAGTTCTCGAGGGGCGGTTTCAATGAGACAACCCACCATGTACTCCTACATGGCCTCTCACCGCTTCCTTTACCAAATCTTGTTCACACACTTAGCTCTCAACAGTAAGACATGTTCACACACCTCCGATTCATCCCCGATGAATCAGACCTGACACAACTCTGAGCAATAGCAGACACGACAAACAAGCATGAATGAGTAGGCACATCAGGGCTCAAACAACTCATACTCATGCTAGTGGGTTTCATCTATTTACTGTAGCAATGACAGGTCATGCAGAGGATAAGGGGTTCAACTACCGCAGCAAGTAATAGATGAACCGTTGTTGTCCTAATGTAGTAAAAGAGAGCAGGAGCGAGAGAGTGGGATTGTATCAGAATGAACAAGGGGGTTTTGCTTGCCTGGCACTTCTAAAGATAGTATAGCTCTTCATCGGTGTCATTGAACTCATTGCCGGATCAACGTCTACTGAGGGGGAACAAATACCAGCAACAGAGAGGAAACACAATCGATATGTTGTTGATTGAGCTAATGCAACTAGCAACAAGTTAAATGAAGTTGGTTTGAACCCAAGATTCAAATTCAAACTCCATATGTGGATATTCAAATGCCAGACATATAATTTGCCATAATCAGCAACTATAAGTTTTTCTAACATGCATGAAAATGATACAGATTGATAGATTGGATTTTTCTGATCATTTTCATATATAAATCTTTTCATTTGGAGTTACGGTTGAATTTCTATGAATTTTTTATGTTTTAAACATTTTCTGGAATTTCCAGGATTATTTTTAATCCAAAAATTATTAATCATACAAGATTGCATCATTGTGACGACAAAGAAGTCAACTGCGTCTGACCAGTCAAACGACCGATGGTGTCCATCGGTCACCACACAAAGGTCGCTTTGGGTCACCGACAGGTGGGGTCAGGTCAACAGCCACGTCAGGAAGTCAACGCTGACGTGTGGAGTCGGTCAACAGGTGATGTGGCCAGGTCAAACTGACCAGTGGGCCCTGTGGGGTTAGTTTAGTCTAAACAAAGCTAAGCTGTGGTTAATTAGGAAGTGGGGCCCGTCTGTAAGTGGCTCTAGGGTTAATTAGCGATGTCATTAGCTGCTAATGATGGGACCACGTCGACCTTGCCGGAGTTCAGCCGGCAGCGACCACAGAACACGGCGGGGCGCGCCGGATTTGCGCTAGAGGCATCGGGTTAGCGCGCTGAGGGCACCAGGGCATAGCCCTTGCTCGGGCCCATCAAGAGGAGGCGGAGTTGGGCGCGGGGATCGCCGGAGTCAACGCCGGCGACGAGGTTTGCGGTGGCCGTGGTTCGGTCAAGCTCGGAATCGGCGTTGTGGTGCACGGGGGGCCAAGCGGTGGGGTGCTTAGTGGTCCTGCAGACCTGCTGAGCACGGTGACGCGCTTAGGCTCGAGTCATAGTGGCTGCAACGACGACGACGACATGGCCAGCGGCAGGGGAAGCTCGGCCACGGCGGTTACGGATGCTGGAGGTCGAAAACGACGAAGATAACAAGGGGGAAAAGACGGAGAGCTCACAGCGGTCACGTAGACAAGCCCAGCGGGCTCGGGGACATCTTGCATGCGGCGAATCGACAACGGCGATCACCGGACATGGACGAGGAAGATGGCGATGATGGCGGCTCCACAAGGCCTCCGCGTTAGCTTTCTTCGATGGAGAGGCGTGGAGCGAGCTGGCAGAGGTGCTGGACTGAATGGGGAGGCAAGGCATCAGCGGTGGGGCGGCAGCAACGAGCGGCGGCAACGGTGGCGCTCAGGTTCGGGCGAGAGAGAGGGAGCAGAGGGGAGGAGGGCCTTGGGGAAGAGTGAGATAGGTCGGGGGTGCGTGTCGACGTCCAGGGCGTCCAAAGCGACGTCGGGGAGGCGGCGGGAAGCAGGAGGTGGCCGAGGCACGTGGCCGCGCGCAAGGGCACACGCCCGTCGTCCTTCTATCCCAAGGAAGGGGACGACTGGCACGGCCAGATGGACTGGGCCGTGCTGGGCCGGACCAGTGGGCGCCAGGTCAATTCTCACTCTCTCTCTATTAATAATTTGTTTTGCTTTTCTATTTTTGTTATTCTGTTTTGATTTAGTTTATAGCCCAAATCATTTTAATAAATCCTTAAAATAATTGTGGGCATTAAATGAATTATTACAGAGGCCCTTAACTATTTTCAGAATTTTTTGAGCATTTAAAAATATTAATAGTATTTAAATGCCCCAATTCAAATACAATATGTATTATTCAAAAATCCAGAATGGCCTAAAAATATTGGTATCATTTTTGGTAGAGGTTTTCACCTTTATAAAAAATCATGAACATTTTCAAAGGGCATTTTGGGTTCATTGAAAATATTGTTTATTTGAACCTAGTTGAATTCATTTAGTGCTAGGGTTTCAACAATCCCCATTTCAAGTTTCTTTTGGAAATAAACATGATGACATGATGAGCAAGCAAAATCAAACAAGAGCTGATCTCAGTCTGTGACAGCTCACTCCCACTAAACAAGAATCTCGTCCTGAGATTCAAGACGTCAGGTAAGAAGACAGAGGGGACACAGAACTGACACACTCTTCACGATCCATTGCATTTCTGAAGATGTTGATTCGTTGCATCATATTGATCTTGATGTCTTTGCTTTCGAGATCTTCATCCAACACGATGACGACAGAAAGAAAAACTCTATAGGAAACGATCTCCTCGAAGGTTGAGCACTCAAGATCAACTCATGGAATGAGATGTGGAAACATCTCTTGAGATGAGAGGCAAAACATGCATTAGGAGGGACGGAAGAAACAATTTGACGAGGGTTTCAAAGTAGCGGGGAAGCAATTACCATGATCCCATAACGGCTCATAGAATTATTCCCTTAAATGGCAGAAAGAATTACTTTTGACATAGAGATCATTGAGACTCTTTATACCAGCCTAAGGCAATCACAATCGATCATTTGAAGGAGTTCAAAAGAATGACATACTTGGACTAAAATGGCTGATGTGAACTACCTTGTTGAAGACAACGCAATGGATGATTTTGCTTATCATCCAAAATGGATGGGATCCATGGTAGGTCCACTTTGGAAGATGATCTTGGGCAGCAACCTCTGAGAAAGGCAGCCCATGGGGAGCTGGCACAATGGCGGTGCAAGCTGGGAACAAAATGCAAATGCTCGGAATGTTCCAACAATCATGTCTGCCGGAGATTCAAATCCGGTTGGTAATGGAATATTTCAGACAACATGTCTGAAAAAGGAAAGGTTGCAACACAAATCAACGAGATGATGTTGCGAGATTCTCGGGGAATGAACTACGATAGCAAGCCCCAAAAAACGAGCAGGTTTTGCTACACACCTGTGAACACACTGTCCTAGACAAGCATGACCACGTGGCAGTCTTATAATAAAACACTATCCAGTTCAGGTTAGGATCCATCATCAAGGATTTCGAAGTCTTTACGCGTGCTAGACTTCTTTTCCTTGAACAAGTCAATCAGTGGCTTGGGGTGCTAGGGAACATATGGAATGAAGGTTGCAAGTCTCCAAACCACAGGATACTTCGCACATATGCATGAATGACTCGGGATGATTCCAGGGGAAGAAAAAACAAGCTTTCTCGAATTCATGGTGGCAACTTGCATCGATTGCACGTGAACTTAGAGGAAGTCGCTACTTTCATCCAAACATATGCTTCATGAACGGAACATGAAGGCATTGTTTACAAAGTTTCCAACACTAGCTTAATATTTAACACGAATCATGGGGGAGACAAGATGCTGCTGATGGGCTCAACAACAACTCATCGGAATTTCCATATCACTGGACTTCCACCATCGTGTGAACACGGTGATAGCATTGGTCAGACCAAAAGATGTAATGGTGTATGCTCGAGGGATCAACCACGAGTTAGACAACATTACAAACATCGTTGGTTCTGATTTCACTTGACGATAGCCCATACTCAAGTCAAAGTTTTGACAAGGCAATAGATCCAACAACTGATCACGAGGACCAATCGATGGAGATATCATCTTGCTTCAACACACACACACACAAAAAAAGATATCCCTTAACATGAACTAGTCAGACAAGCTTTTATCTTCCAACTCTCCAAGTTGTTTGGCTTAACCAACTATCTCAGGGGTATCCAACACAGATTCTTGGAGAGTGGGTGGTTTGGAGGAAAACCAACATGATCACAAACTCAACATAGCGGTCAGGTGACCACCTGGTAATACTTCCCACAGGATATTCGGAACATCACGAACCACCGATACATTACTAAGCTCGAGAACAATCTTGCTTTTCAGAGCAAGACGATATGATCAAATAAGCAAGGGATTGAATAATCCTAACTCATTGATCGAAGAGTGCACCGGAAATAGGTACTAGGTAGCACAATCTATCTTAGAATGATGATTCAATAACTAACACGCTAAGAATGAGAATATTGTCCATTTACTACCAAGCAACTAGTTGCTAGGAGTATTGATTTCACACATTACGGTTCACTTGTCGGTATTCCGGTTGCAACAACACGGAACCGAGGAGCGAATGATGATGGCGAGAAGTATCACCGTGTCAAGAATTCATAAGAGGTGGTGCAATTCTCATGACAATCTTGACATAAGGAGGCAACACTCCAAGGCAGAACAGAACAAAAGCTGGATTGGCATTTTGATCTGCGGAATACAACTGCTTTGACCCATTCCTAGATATGGATGAGGTACTGGAGTTTGTTTCTCCTAGTCATTCCGGAATAGAATGGCTTGACAGACCACAAGAATAATAGGCATCGATAGCGAATGCACGCATACTCTTGATTATCAAATGATAGACGGGGGTCATACTGCAACTAAAGAGAACAACTCAAGGAACATATAACTTTCTGAGTTGTGGATTCATGGGTTAGTATGTCAAATGAGTTCAACATATTTCTTCCTGATAACCCATGCAGAATGATAGAACTGGCAGAGTCACAATATGAATGGAGTACTCCTCAAGAGCACCCTGGTTGTGATCTTTTGGTTCAAAAGAACTTCTGCCATGATGGTTCATGGTATTGGGAGAATGAGATACCATGGACCTCGAGGTCTATCGCAAAGGTTACTAATATCTTAAGGGTCCTAGCAAATACTAACAACATGAAGTAGGGTGAATCTCGGGTCCAAAAACCCAGGAGTAGAATACCTATTACTAAGTGGCATCACGGGATGCTTTCAAGAATGATGGCCAGAATCATCACACTGAGACACAAAACATGGCTAGGTTACTAGATGATCCCCTAAGACACCTAGGGTCATAATAATAACTCCAACATATATGTTGAGGCAATAGAGTACCTCAACTCAACAATTAGTGTGATTAACCTGGCCTAAAGGAACATCAAAACCAGAGGGAAAGGATTTTGCAAATGCATCAGATTGTTTAGAAACCTGGGATGACTCGGATAACATAACGACTGTAAATGCTCAAAACGATTTGAGATATCTGTGGGGACCCCGACTCATAAGTCGAGATCACCGAATGCACGTGTACAGTGATCCCAGAGATCAATGCTCACTGAACACACAGAAGCTGAATAACAAGAAGCTTACATCCATACATACCATATTACACAAGTAGGACCATTATGGTCAAGTCTTGAGTATAACATTGCAGCGGAAATCTTCGTCGATAACTTGGACCCATGCCATCTGCCTTAACCCTACAGGCATTCTGACTGGGAAAGCGTCCTAGCTCGCATGTTCGTCATCAGCGTGTCCTTCATCATATCCTGTTCTTTCATGCCTGGCCAATAAAATAACCAGTGGCAATCCAATGAGTACTTTGAATGTACTCGCAAGCAACCCATGTTTTGGTTCAAGATTCAACAATGCATGATATAGGTAAATTTTTGCAGAAAGCTAGTTTTGACTGCAATGACATGTTCAACAACTTGCATAGCATTCATCAAGAGGATTCATGTAATCCCAGAGGACAAGTTATAGATATCAACATAAATGGAGTGGGCACCAACCCAACTCAATCATGTCAAGTCCTTGGACTTGACCCATGTATTTCTCTCCACTCATCCATACATGCTCACCAGGTTTCGTAAACATATGGACGTAGCCCAAGAGCGGTTACCCAACTGTCCTTGACCGTGGACACGGCTATTCGAATAGTTTTACACTCTGCAGAGGTTGCACACTTTACCCACAAGATCCGGGGAACTTCCGTGTCATCCACGACCCGTGATACCTGAAGTACCCGGGTAAGCACCCGATCACTATCTTTCCCTAGACGACACTAACATGGAGTCCACTCGATTGGTAGTAACCCCCGTGCCCAACATTTCACAACTTAAAATTGTGGAGCCTCGCTCCCATATTCATCACATACCACTGGCACGGGGTACCAACAGTGTGTCTGGTGCCCCATAAAAATGTTCTTGGTCGCCTTACCTGGCACGACCCCGTCCCGAGAGAGAGCACCAACTCTCCCCCGTCACTAGTAATGTGGGCTCCAAGCTAGTATAGGCCTAGGTAATCAATAATGCCCTTTCCCATACAAGGGTAGAGTGGTTGCGCATGTAAGGTTGGAATAACGGTCGCAACTTAAACCAATCCTTTTTTGAAACCACACTCACATATCCTTCTCCGGTACACCACTTCTTTTTCAAGTGGTTACCTAGCTCAACATCTCCCTCGGGCATTAGTGGCACCCTGACGGGTTTTCAAAAGTCTTTGTGAACATACTTGCCTCCATCACCATGCATATTCCGTCCCTTTTGCGTAGCAACTACTTTAGCATCCTATCTACTCCCACCGGCATATCCCTCATAAGGAGGTAGGGTCATGCTCAATGCAAGTATCAATGAGGAAGTAACAGAGGCAACCAACCAACATGGTTTACCATCTCATCATGATTCCGATGCAACAATAATAAGTGATATATGACATGCATAAAAAGGGTTTCATGGACATGGTCAAAGGGTTGCTTGCCTGGTTCATCTGAGTCTTGAAATCTTCTGGTCCTTCTCCATGTACTTCGTCTACTTCGTCAACTAACGTCGGAAACAATCACAATAAGCAACACAACAAGGCAGGAAATATAAGTGCTCCAAAAATATTAATTTGACTTTTCTAGGACATCTCGGTTATATGAAAAATAACCAGTGGTTTCATTGGAATTGGATCGGTGGATATCTACGAACATTTCAATATGATGGAATCAAGGGGTTTATGAATTTGCAAGAAGTGTACAGAAACATGTTTTTGAAAAATGCATAAAGGTACCCATTTAACCAACCATTATTGTAGAAGCATCTAGGAGTTGGTTTCACTGGATTTGGAGTTCAAATGAATATTCTATGGATTTGCAAAGTTGACAAATATGAAGAAATGGCTCATTGTTTTATGTGGTACAGAAAGTATTAACAAAAATGTTCATAAACTAAGTTATGAACTTAGAAGCATCTAGGAATTTGAATCATGGCATTTGGATCAATTTTGAGCTCCTGTGATTTTCTAAAGTTCATCATGTAAATAGGAAAAATAGGATTTGATAAATATTTGTGAAGAAAAGGTCGCCGGAAAAATGTGCATGTTGCACTAACAGGTAGATCATGATTTATAGAGTCACCAGAAATTTGAATCATCAAATTTGGAGTCCATTTGAATTGTTTATGGATTTTAGAAATTTACGTAAAAAGAAAAGGAAAGGGAAAGGGTTTTACCCTTATCCAGCGCACTGGGGGCAGTTTAGCAGTGGGCCGGCCCAGTGGCTCGGCTGGACGGGCAGAGGAGGCAACGTCCGAGGCGGGTTCGCGGAGTACGCCAACGCGCGAGGAAAAAGGATTTGGCCGAAGCCGTCTCCACTTAAACGGGCGGGCCCGGCCATTGGTCGCTGATCTGGCGGGCCCAGGCCTTTCGAGCCGTCGTCTTCAACCTCCCCCGCGGCCTGACGGGAGACAGAGGAGGCGAGGCCGAGCGGTGTCGGCGCTCTCCCTGGCAGCACCGACCACCACCGTGGGCGCCCGGCACACCGGCGTCCTCGGGGGAGTGTGACGCATCCTCCGAGGTACTCCACGGGCGCGGGGGCGGTCTGAGGTGAGCGCCCCATCGTCCATGGCGAAGGAGGCCGACGACAAGATTCAGCACGGCGAGGCAGACGCGGGGAGGAGGAACTGGAGCTTGGGGTGAGTCAGTGGTGGTGATGATAGGGCACTGGAGTGGCCCGGATTTTGGCGGAGGTCGACGGCTTGGCTCCGGCCTCGGAGAAGGACGGAGGGCACGGGAGGAAGGATGGGTTGGCCTGGGTGGTATTCGGGAGAGAGGGAGAGTAAATGGAGCAGAGAGGAGGGCCTGGGACGGCCTTGAGTAGCCGGCCCATGGCTCACCATGGACGTCGCGCACGGGTGGCCGCGGCAATGGCTCGGGAGACCAGGAGAGAGGGGGAGGGGCTGTCTACAGCGTCCGTGGGAGTTGAGTGGGGCGCCAGGAAGAGAGAGGAGGAGCGGGGCGAGGTCCTGGTGCTCGCGCGTGCGAGGCCAGGCATTGGCCGAGTCGGGCGGCTCTGGGCACGCGCCGCAGGAGGTGAGAGAGAGGGAGAGATGAGGGGGCCTGCACGGTGGAATACGTCGAGGCACCTCGACTGGCGCGAGGGGGAGGCTCGAGGTGGTCGGGGGACGCGGCGTCAACGGTCGGGAGCACGCTGACGTGCTCCAGAGCGCGCAAATGGCCAGCACCCGCGGCTTTTCCTCGCGTCCTCACGCGCCCACTTGTGTCTGGAAGCTGCAGGGGGGAGTAAACTATGTGAAAATGGCATTGGATGCCCTGGGGATCCACTATAGTGAGGAGGGAGGTTGAGAGAGAGAGAGAAATGGTGCTGTCCAGAGAGGGAAAAAGAGCTTTTCACCCCCATCATCATGGATCCTCGGGCAGGGAAAGATGCAGGGGTTAGAGGAAGACCAGGATGATGTGGGAGAAAGCTTAGCTCATGGAGATTAGTGGAAATGGCCAAAACATGCATTTTAAATTTCTGCGGAAGGTGTGTGATGGTGGTTTGGGAAAGAAGATGAACTCCTCTGGTCATGAGGCTTGACAGGTCAAATGGTATGATAAAATAATAGGTTCCACCAATATTGAGTCCATTTGGGCAAAGTTGCCAATGCAACTTTTGTAAACCCTAGAAATCAACAGAAATGGACTTCCCAAGCTTTAGTCATGCAAACCTATTCTCCTTGATGCACCACTTGGTGTATTGTCATCGTTTGAGGTTCTGAACATGACCACAAAAGTTGAGATCAAAAGGAGAAAGTTGCCAATGCAAAGTTGTTCAAATCTGGTTCTGGACAGGAAGGGTTTTGGGGATCTTTGATCAAGTTAACTTGTTCTCCAACTTGTGCCATTTGGTCTAGATGAATGATTAGACCAGTTGAGAATGTTCACAAGGTTTGAGAACATTTGGACATGTTTGACAGTGCAAAGTTGTTCAAACTTGAAAGAGGACATAAGTGGTTTTGAGAGGGTTTCATGGGGTTATACTATTCTCCATGACATGATACTTGTCCAGATCACCAAACATGTCGTATGTGACATGCTAGAATTTTCTTGGAATTTTTGGAGAATATTTCCTTTCTAAATATTTCAAAAGCTTGAAATATCCAGAAAGGGTATTTGAGGGATTTGACCAATATTTTGAACATTACCATGTGTTGAAACTCATATATATGGACAATATATGTCCACTGAGTTTCCCTAAATTTTGACAAATATTTTTAAAGCATAAAAATAATTTTAACCTATTAAAGACCATTTCTGGCCTTAAGAAAAGCTTTTAAATAAAATAGTAAAATAACTTTTAAAATTATATTTTGTGGTTTAAGGGATTCCTTTATCTAATAGGTCTCAAATATACTCTTTGAAATATTTTTCATACCCCAAATCAAGTACTTGCAAAGGCAAACCTCAATTCAGGGGTTTTTGGAAAACTAAATTTAGAAAATACCTTTTGGCCAAAAAAAATTTACAAGAAATTATTTTTATGTCCTACACACATGGCATGATCATTGGGCTGAAGTTTTGGATCAAGCAGAAGGAGTATAAGAGTTGGAGGATTTATTTTATTTTTGGAGCACTTGCCAACATCAGACAAAAATCAAATCAAGCAAGACCAAAACACACAAAAGTTTATGTCAAACCACATTTTAGCATGATTTATTGACATAAGTGTTGTGGCATGAAAATCAGGGTGTGACAGACCTACCCCCCTTACAAGAATCTCGTCCCCGAGATTCCCAAACTAGGCACGGAAAGGAGTATGGAAACTTGGATCTGGGGTAGTCTTCACGTCCTCATACAGCTTCTTCTTCCGTGTGGTGCTCCATTGAACCTTGAAGTACTTGAGGATGTGGCTTCGTGTGACGCTCGCTGATCCAGGTTGCTAATGGTCTCTCAGATAGGTCTTATTGGACTGGAGGTCGACGGCTCGGTGATCGATGTCCTTGTAGAGACCAGGCTAGTTAGGAAGTTGGAAATGTTCGGTGCCTTTGAGAGGAGTGGCTTGCAGATATGCACGGTCTTCAACGCGGAGGTTCACTTCTCGACGATGGTGGTTGGTATAGTTCTTCCTCCTAGACATGACGATCTTCAGATGTTCCTTGACCAGCTCAACGATTCTTCTTCCGTCTTCGGGTAGACAAGTATGTCATCAAAGAAAGATGACAACTAACTTGTCCAAGCACTCCATGAAGTCTATGGGGGTACGCAAAGTGGGCTGAGGCATTAGTGATGGTCACGGTTGAGTATTGGCCGAGGTCTTATCGATCTAGATCCAAAGCCCAAGGTCAGGGTCCGACCATGTTGTCGCTTGGTAGGGCATAAGGGTTTCAAGGATTCTAGTGTGCGAGTGAATGTTCATCATCCCATCCTTGAGCACAGTTCCTGAGATGCCAATTGTTCTATCTAGTCCTCCAAACAGATCACCTTATACCTCCGAATGTATCATTCCGCATAGGTCAACTCCAAAATCCCATTAGCTACATAATTCATTAATCCTACAAATCCAATGTCTATGGTGTCCCACATGATCTTCTAATCTACTATAATCACCAAATACTTGAAAGGGCTACCTTGCTATAGTCAGTCCACCAATTTCCATTATCGTGGTCATGTAAACTCCAAGGTCAAGCATATATAGATCCCTAAATCAACCCCGACAATTAATCCAATCTCTTAGTTTATTGTCCACCGAGAAACATGGTATCATGATCAAGATCATCAGTCAAAATCCAATTTACTCCGAACCATGTAAAATTACTCTCCATCCATACTCCACTAGGGTAACCTATTTAATCCAAATCTCATGTCCAACGAGGAATTCCTACATGTCTCCCTCAAGTTATTTACGTAATATCAACTATCTCCTATCAATATCATCTGATCAAGTCAAATCCTTGCACTTCCAGGAGTTTCAATTTGCGATCATAATTATCCTATAAATCCAATTTACTCAGGGATAATGGAAGCTATGCTAATCTATAATCATGATCCCACCAAGTTCATCTACCAACATGAAAGCCTTATAATCCTCCGAAGAGTCTCAAATAATTCCTCAAGGTCACTGATATAAACTCATCAAGTCATTTGTCCTCTGTTCCTATACCCTCAAATTGGTCTTCCCTATGGCATCATCGGTTCTGGTGCTATATTAGGATGATAAGGTGCTCATTCCCTACGTCCACTAGTTCCATAGTGAATCCAATGTTGAGCGAGGTTCTGAGAGGCTTAACCGGTTCTCTTTGCAAGTCTGTGGGTTAAGCACATGGTTAAGGACTGGGGTATCTCATGAAGTCTTGAAGGGTCTAGGAATGGGTTTCTAGTCTGGAGGGTTAAACATAACTCTATGGGGTTTCACTTGGTCGAGGAGGCTGCAAGAAAAAGTCTTCAGTGCTAGTTGGTCGCCAAGCGAGACTCCTTGGTGCATCTTGTCTTCTGGTCTTGATTGTGAGAGAGATGAGAGGGGAAAGTAGCATAAAAAGGGGAATGCCTAAAGGGGGTTCTATAGTGCAGGTGCAAACAAACAAGTGCCAAAAAGGCCAAACACAAACAACAAAATAAGGCAGGTGATATAGTTGCGTACTTGTTGCCTAGGGCAAAAAGGGCCCGATATCAAAACACAAACAAATAAAACAAGCAACACACAATCATGGTTCTATTCGAACCATCATACTGATTCATCGGCGTAGGGGTACACGACTCATCCTACCCTAGGGGTTCTTGGACTCAGTAGTCGTGCCTTGTGCCTCATGCAGTCTTCTGAGTTTTCCTCAGGTGTCGCTACATCTCTTGTAGTTGTTTGATGAAACAATCTGGGTTGAGCGTGAAGACTCCTCAACAACTTCTCGCCTTTTGAAGTGATGGGGTGAAGGTGGCTCCTCGTAACTAGCATTGACTTGGTCTTCTATTGTCTTCTTAATCACATAGATCCCTTTTTGTCTTCTAAGCCCTCGATGGTACCAGGTAAGCAATCCTTTATGCAATGACATCATCAAGGCATAATAGAGGTCCATCATGTCAGTTACGTTGATGATAACATCGACACCAAGAGCGGGGGATGAGGAGAACCGTTTTCCTGCTCACTATAGTGAGGCGGACCAAATGGCTAGGTTCTCATCCACCAGTGGTTGCCGATACAACAACGGTAGTGACAGGGTTACCCTATTAGCGATGTATATCATGATCTTGCATATCCTATGCCCTGATCGTCATAGGCTAAGGTTGCACCATCTTGGGGCAGTGTCATGGGTGTCACCATCTCCTGGGTCTTCATGTCCTCATTCCTCGAGGATGTATCTTCTGTTGGTGTCGTCTTGTTGTGGTGTCGCCAATCTTGTGTTTAGGAGATGTGGGTGAATGTCTGGCAAGGCATCTTCCTTCTAGATTATCCACGAGGATTACAAAGAATCCAATGGTCAGGGGCATAAGGGTTCTAGCGACCAAAGGTTTTGAAGGGGAAGAGATCAATAAGGAAAGTATACCTTAGTTTTCGGAAATCTGAGAAGGGAAGAGGAGTATAGATAGTATTGAAAACTAGTAGTAGTTTTGGAAATAGTTTTACCCTAACTAGCGACCATGAAAACTAAGGCTTCCTACAGCCAGGATGGCTCTGATACCAGCTCTGTGGGGACCCCGACTCATAAGTCGAGATCACCGAGTGCACGTGTACAGTGATCCCAGAGATCAGTGCTCATTGAACACACAGAAGCTGAATAACAAGAGGCTTACATCCATACATACCGTATTAGACAAGTAGGACCATTATGGTCAAGTCTTGAGTATAACATTGCAGCGGAAATCTTTGTCGATAACTTGGACCCATGCCATCTGCCTTAACCCTGCTGTGCATTACGACCGGGAAAGCGCCCTAGCTCGCATGTTCGTCATCAGCGTGTCCTTCATCATATCCTGTTCTTTCATGCCTGGCCAATAAAATAACCAGTGGCAATCCAATGAGTACTTTGAATGTACTACTTAAGCAACCCATGTTTTGGTTCAAGATTCAACAATGCATGATATAGGTAAATTTTTGCAGAAAGCTAGTTTTGACTGCAATGACATGTTCAACAACTTGCATAGCATGCATCAAGAGGATTCATGTAATCCTAGAGGACAAGTTATAGATATCAGCATAAATGGAGTGGGAACCAACCCAACTCAATCATGTCAAGTCCTTGGACTTGACCCATGTAGTTCTCTCCACTCATCCATACATGCTCACCAGGTTTCGTAAACATATGGACGTAGCCCAAGAGCGGTTACCCAACTGTCCTTGACCGTGGAAACGGCTATTCGAATAGTTTTACACTCTGCAGAGGTTGCACACTTTACCCACAAGATCCGGGGAACTTCCGTGTCATCCACGAATTCGCAATACCTCAAGTACCCGGGGTAAGCACCCGATCACTATCTTTCCCTAGACGACACTAACATGGAGTCCACTCGATTGGTAGTAACTCCTGTGCCCAACATTTCACAACTTAAAATTGTGGGGCATCGCTCCCATATTCCTCACATACCACTGGCACGGGGTACCAACGGTGTGTCCGGTGCCCCATAAAAATGTTCTTGGTCGCCCTACCTGGCACGACCCCGTCCCGAGAGAGAGAGCACCAACTCTCTCCCGTCACTAGTAATGCGGGCTCCAAGCTAGTATCGACCTAGGTAATCAATAATGCCCTTTCCCATACAAGGGTAGAGTGGTTGCGCATGTAAGGTTGGAATAACGGTGTAACTTAAACCAATACGCTTTTGAAACCACACTCACATATCCTTCTCCGGTACACCACTTCTTTGTCAAGTGGTTACCTAGCTCAACATCTCCCTCGGGCATTAGTGGCACCCGACGGGGGTTTCAGAAAGTCTTTGGGAACATACTTGCCTCCATCACCATGCATATTCCCGTCCCTTTTTGCGTAGCAACTACTTTAGCATCCTATCTACTCCCACCGTCATAACCCTCATAAGGAGGTAGGGTCAGGCTCAATGCAAGTATCAATGAAGAAGTAACAGAGGCAACCAACCAATGTGGTTTACCATCTCATCATGATTCCGATGCAACAATAATAAGCGATATATGACATGCATAAAAAGGGTTTCATGGACATGGTCAAAGGGCTGCTTGCCTGGTTCATCTGAGTCTTGAAATCTTCTGGTACTTCTCCATGTACTCCGTCTACTTAAATCAACTAACGTCGGAAACAATCACAATAAGCAACACAACAAGGCAGGAAATATAAGTGCTCCAAAAATATTAATTTGACTTTTCTAGGACATCTCCGGTTATATGAAATATAATGAGTGGTTTCATTGGAATTGGATCGGTGGATATCTACGAACATTTCAATATGATGGAATCAAGGGGTTTATGGATTTGCAGGAAGTGTATGTAAACATGTTTTTGAAAAATGAGAAAAGGTACCCATTTAACAAACCATTATTTTAGAAGCATCTAGGAGTTGGTTTCCTTTGGATTTGGAGTTCAAATGAATATTCTATGGATTTGCAAAGTTGACAAATATGAAGAAATGGCTCATTGTTTTATGTGGTACAGAAAGTATTAACAAAAATGTTCATAAACTAAGTTATGAACTTAGAAGCATATAGGAATTTGAATCATGGCATTTGGATCAATTTTGAGCTCCATGTGATTTTCTAAAGTTCATCACAGAAATAGGAAAAATAGGATTTGATAAATATTTGTGAAGAAAAGGTCTCTGGAAAAATGTGCATGTTGCACTAACAGGTAGATCATGATTTATAGAGTCACTAGAAATTTGAATCATCAAATTTGGAGTCCATTTGAATTGTTTATGGATTTTAGAAATTGTGTAAAAAGAAAAAGGAAAGGAAAGGGTTTTACCCTTATCCAGCAGACCGGGCGCTTGATTTAACGATGGCCGCCCGATGGCTCGGCTGGACGGGCAGAGGAGGCGACGTCGGAGGCGGGTTCGCGGAGTACGCCAACGCGCGAGGAAAACGGATCTGGCCGAAGCCGTCTCCACTTAAACGGGCGGGGCCCAGCCGCTGGGTCGCTGACGCGCGGGCCCCAGCGCTCAGGCCGTCGCCTTCAACCTCCCGCGCGGCCTGACGGGAGACAGAGGAGGCGAGGCCGAGCGGTGCCGGCGCTCTCCCTGGCGGCACCGACCACCACCGTGGGCGCCCGGCACACCGGCGTGCTTGGGGGAGTGTGACGCATCCTCCGAGGTACTCCACGGGCGTGGGGGCGGTTTGAGGTGAGCGCCCCGTCGTCCATGGCAGAGGAGGCCGACGGCGAGATTCAGCACGGCGAGGCAGACGCGGGGAGGAGGAACCGGAGCTTGGGGTGAGTCAGTGGTGGTGATGATAGGGCGCTGGAGTGGCTAGGTGGGAGAGAGAGTGGCTGAGGCGCCCGGATTTTGGCGGAGGCCCACGGCTTGGCTCCGGCCTCGGAGAAGGACGGAGGCACGGAGGAAGGATGGGTTGGCCTGGGTGGTATTCGGGAGAGAGGGAGAATAAATGGAGCAGAGAGGAGGGCCTGGGACGGCCTTGAGTAGCCGGCCCATGGCTCACCGTGGACGTGGCGCACGGGTGGCCGCGGCAATGGCTCGGGAGACCAGGAGAGAGGGCGAGGGGTTGTCTACGGCGTCCGTGGGAGTTGAGTGGGGCGCCAGGAAGAGAGAGGAGGAGCGGGCGAGGTCACAGTGCTAGCGTCAAGGCGAGGCCAGGCATTGGCCGAGCCGGGCGGCTCTGGGCACGCGCCGCAGGAGGTGAGAGAGAGGGAGAGATGAGGGGGCCTGCACGGTGGCATGTTGCGGACGTCGAGGCACCTCGACTGGCGCGAGGGGGAGGCTCGAGGTGGTCGGGGGACGCGGCGTCAACGGTCGGGAGCACGCTGACGTGCTCTACAGCGCGCAAATGGCCGGCACCCGCGGCTTTTCCTCGCGTCCTCACGCGCCCACTTGTGTCTGGAAGCTGCAGGGGGGAGTAAACTATGTGAAAATGGCATTGGATGCCCTGGGGATCCAGTAGAGTGAGGAGGGAGGTTGAGAGAGAGAGAGAGAAATGGTGATGTCCAGAGAGGGAAAAAGAGCTTTTCACCCCCATCATCATGGATCCTCGGGCAAGGAAAGATGCAGGGTTTAGAGGAAGACCAGATGATGCTGTGGGAGAAAGCTTAGCTCATGGAGATTAGTGGAAATGGCCAAAACATGCATTTTAAATTTCTGCCAGAAGGTGTTTGATGGTGGTTTGGGCAAGAAGATGAACTCCTCTGGTCATGAGGCTTGACAGGGTCAAATGGTATGATAAAATAATAGGTTCCACCAATATTGAGTCCATTTGGGCAAAGTTGCCAATGCAACTTTTGTAAACCCTAGAAATCAACAGAAATGGACTTCCCAAGATTTAGTCATGCAAAACTATTCTCCTTGATGCACCACTTGGTGTAGTGTCATCATTTGAGGTTCTGAACATGACCACAAAAGTTGAGATCAAAAGGAGAAAGTTGCCAATGCAAAGTTGTTCAAATCTGGTTCCGGACAGGAAGGGTTTTGGGGCTCTTTGATCAAGTTAACTTGTTCTCCAACTTGTGCCATTTGGTCTAGATGAATGATTAGACCAGTTGAGCATGTTCACAAGGTTTGAGAACATTTGGACATGTTTGACAGTGCAAAGTTGTTCATACTTGAAAGAGGACAGAAGTGGTTTTGAGAGGGTTTCATGGGGTTATACTATTCTCCATGACATGATACTTGTCCAGATCACCAAACATGTCATATGTGACATGCTAGAACTTTCTTGGAATTTTTGGAGAATATTTCCTTTGTAAATATTTCAAAAGCTTGAAATATCCAGAAAGGGTATTTGAGGGATTTGACCAATATTTTGAACATTACCATGTGTTGAAACTCATATATATGGACAATATATGTCCACTGAGTTTCCTAAATTTTGACAAATATTTTTAAAGCATAAAAATAATTTTAACCTATTAAAGACCATTTCTGGCCTTAAGAAAAAGCTTTTAAATAAAATAGTAAAATAACTTTTAAAATTATATTTTTGTGGTTTAAGGGATTCTTTTATCTAATAGGTCTCAAATATACTCTTTGAAATATTTTTCATACCCCAAATCAAGTACTTGCAGTGCAAACCTCAATTCAGGGGTTTTTGGAAAACTAAATTTAGAAAATACCTTTTGGCCAAAATATTTTTACAAGAAATTATTTTTATGTCCTACACACATGGCATGATCATTGGGCCGAAGTTTTGGATCAAGGAGAAGGAGTATAAGAGTTTGAGGATTTATTTTATTTTTAGAGCACTTGCCAACATCAGACAAAAATCAAATCAAGCAAGACCAAAACACACAAAAGGTTTTGTCAAACCACATTTTAGCATGATTTATTGACTTAAGTGTTGTGGCATGAAAATCAGGTTGTGACAATATCATGCAAAATGGTGGCATAACCACTCAACAACATCATATCAAGGTTCCAAGTCCAACTAACAACACACTTGAGTAGTAGAAACTGAACTGGGACTTGAGACCAACAATCCTAAGGGTCTACGGATTAGTAACATGTGCTCCTAATATAAAGATGAGGAAGCCTAGTTTCTTAACCCCGTAGAAGAGAAGAGGATGACTCAGATCAGAAGGGCATAAGGTAAAGGAGTAAAAAGAGCCTTACGTTCCCTTCCACAATCAATTCCCTTATATAACTAAAGCATTTCTAGACACGACTTCGACCAGTTTGGCTTGTTAATCGTACAGGCATTCAGGCTCTGATACCAACACTGTCAGGACCCCGATTCTAAGTCACATCGATCTAGCCTGTAACACCTCATATCACTTTGCGGCCTCACGCACGATATTCCCACGGGTGTCGCCTTACCATGGCCCGGGACCGTTTGTGCCTTTTGGCTCACGTATATGATAGTGTCGCCACATCCATATGATGAGAACCCGGTCCGACATGACTAGTCGTGAACCCAAAGTGGCACTAACTTACGGGACAGGCATACATGAATCAACATCGAGCATGTCGGTCAGCTGCGTGCGAATCCGGCAAGAGCACTAGGCTAACAGGACTCCGGGAACCCGGTAGAAAGCTATGCGTGTGTCGCTACGGCAATGGGGAATACCCACCGGTATTGCCCTCCCATCCGATGCCTGTGAGACAATCTCAGCCCCATCCCCATCCCCATCCTCGTCCACGGGAAAGAAAATTCCATCCTCGCGCTCCATCGGGCATATCATCCCCATGGGCATATCATCCCCATCCCCTTCCCCACTCACACCCACAATCTGAACATAAAAACAGGAGTATTTCATCATGAAAATAACAAGATTCCAGCCCAAAAAATAGTAACATTTGAACCAAAAACATCATCATTTCAATCAAAAAACTGCAGCATTTCATTGCAATAAATAGCAGCACTTACAGTAAAAAAACAGTAGCATTTCAGCTCAATAAACAACAGCATTTGAACATAAAAGCAACAACATTTCATTGCAATAATCAGTAGTACTTTAGCATAATATATAACTAGGTTCCATAGTAAATAGCAGCAATTTAGCACATAATAGGTATCCAAATCTCAGTTTTCACACACCAACACATAGTAGTTCACAATCTTACAATAAGGGCATTACAATTAATAGGTTCACACACAAATTTAAGCAAATAAGTCTTTGGGACCAAAAGAACAGCAGAAAGTCATCAATGGTTCAACATGGCAACCTCCAAATCTCCATTCTTCATGAAGCATCAAGCGCAGCTTTCTAGATCAGGTGGGGGCAGAACCTACACAAGAACATGCAATGAGATCACACATGTGATTTAAAACTTGGAAATTATGAACACTAGTTAGTAACAATGAGGAAGTGCTTCACCTCTTGATTGTCTTGGAGACAAGTCCAGAAACTTGGCGAGTTTGCATTGTTGCCATCTATGAGAAAACAAGTTAGTACATATGAACATGTAAGGAAACATGGCAGCAAGATCAACATGAATATAAACAGCAGCACACACACCTTTATATTTGTTCCGTATCCAATCTTGTGAGCACATTAGAGTCTCTAACATATCTGGAGTAAGACTACAACGATGGTCACAAAGAACTCTACCGCTTGTACTGAATGCAGATTCTGAAGCAACGGTCTTGTTGGAATAGCAAAGATGTCACGGGCTAGCATCCATAAAGTAGGATAGCGTGTTCCAGCCACTTTCCACCAATCTAACACATTAAATTTGTCTTGGGAAACTGGAACTAGCTCATCTTCTAAGTAGCGGTCTAGCTCAGATTTCATTCTAGAAGTTGTTGGCCTTTTCTGAGCAACACGCTCATTGAAGAGTGACATAAGAGCTGGGGCTTGCATAGAAGAACAAGAGGAAGAAGGGGCTGCTTCATCATCATCCTTCTCAAGACTGTATTCCTCTAACAATTTACATAACTTGGCAACTAATTCCGCCACATACCCCTCACATTCTGCAGAAGAAATGTTGACACCATGTAACATTGCAAAGCAAACAAGCAACATCTCATTTTTGTAACGAGGATCAAGAACTGTAGCCATGCCCATTAGACTTTGAATATCACCAATATTTATTGAACTTCCTTGTCATCTTTGGCAGACATGGCTTCTATCACAGCATTGCCACATGTTGACCATTGTCTCATGTTCATTTTGATCTCACAAATCTTGGGGAAATATATGTTGGCTGTTACATAATCAGTTCCAGAAAATAGTGCGGTGATGTCAAAGAACAACCGCAACCTCTCAACAACATGAGTGGCGAAATCCCACTCTTCCTCACTAGGGAGACTCTCATATTGTTTGTCAACCTTCTTTAATCTCGCAAAAACAGATCTATATGGCAGAGCCACACTAAGCATTGTGAAAGTTGAATTCCACCTAGTTTTGCAATCAAGTGTTAATCTTCTTGTAATTTTGACCTTTTGATATTTTGCAATTTCCTCAAACTTCTCTACTCTTTTTGGTGTAGCAGTCCAAAAGGCCACACTATCTCTAACCTTTTCTATGGCTGGTTTCATAGCATCTAAGCCATCTTTGACAATCAGATTCAAAATATGTGCACAACAACGCATGTGAAGCAAAGTACCTTTCAGCATGAGCTTGGTTTTTCCTATCTTGGTCACCAACAACTCAACCGTCTTGTCATTGGTGGTGCAATTGTCAACCGTCACAGCTGATAGCTTCTCATCCAGATTCCAGGATATCAAAGTTTCATGAAGTTCTTCAGCTATAACTTCTCCGGTGTGAGGAGCTGGAACATAAATAAACCTACATATATTGACAAGAATCATATGAACATGTAAAGAAACATGGCAGCAAGATCAACATGAATATAAAAAACAGCACATACCTCATGATAACACTCCTAAGCTTCCAAGAATCATCAATGAAATGGCCTGTGATTGCCATGTAACCTTTCTTTTGGTTGTCGGCCGTCCACATATCAGTAGTAATAGCCACTCTTGATTTATTTCCAGCCATATACTCAATAGCCTTCTTCCTTTCAGCTTTGTATGCATTCACAATATCCTTTCTATGAATGAATTACAGACTAGTCATATATTGAAGGTTGACAATATGGAAATGCATATGAAACAAGATAAGAGCACTAACATAAATATACCTAATAGTGTTTCTTGTGACCATTTCAAATAAGGGTTGAAGGGCACTAACAAATCTTCGAAAACCTGCATGATCGACTATAGATAAGGGATACTCATGCACAACAATCATGGATGCTAGCTCCTTTCTAGCAAGATCTTGATCAAATGTGTAATTCTCCACATTTACTTTTCCTTGGCTTGCGTAACCAAACCTCAAAGAAGATTGACTAAGGGTTTTACCCTGGTCTTGATCTTTTGAACACAAATACCTAAGTGGTAATGAAGATGTTTGGTCCCATTCTTTGGTTCTCCTCCAAGCTCCTTATTGCAATAAACACACTTTGCCTTCCATTTTCCAAAGAACCTTCACTCTCTTGAACTCAGCCCACACAGTTGAGGTAAGTTTTCTTTTGGAAGCAACTTGTATGTTCTCCTCCTCCTCTTCAGCCCCATCTTCTTCGTTCTCATGCTCATCCCTCCACCCCCATCTTCCTCTTCATCGTAAAACAAAAATAGGATCTGCAAACTCATGATAATGAACGGACTCGTCGAAGTCATCCTCTTCCTCTTCCATGTGGTCAATTTGAGGTACACTTCCTGTCCCAGAATATGCAACTACAGCTTGGTCACCACTTTCTGTTGGTGGTGTCGGCATGCTGCCACTAGACATGCTGCAATTGCCATGATCATGCATTAGGAAACAAACAATATATACTAGACAGCAATATATACTAACAAAAAAGTGATGAAATAATAACAATATATACTAGACAGCAATATATACTAACAAAAAAGTGATGGAATAACAACTATATATACTAGACAGCAATATATACTAACAAAAAATGATGAACTAGACACTACATCTGCATATATTACAAAACCCTAGGTGATGAACTAGTGCAAGTGATTCTCACCCAATCTTCGTGCTCCTGTCGGTGATGGACGAGATTGGACTCGGCGGAGACTTGCCGGTGATGAATGAGGATGGACTTGGTGGAGTCTTGCCGCTGCCGATGACGGAAGGGAACGGGATAGTGCTCGATGGAGGCTTCGGTTTGGGGGGGCGTCCTCCTCCTCTCCCACTCCCACGACCAGCTCGTCCGCCACCCCGCACTGCTCCGGCCGTGGGAGGAGACGGACAGACAGAAGCTCGTGTGGGCGCCGTCTTGCGCCACTGGGGGTGGAACGGGGAGAAGATGGAGGGGCCGCCGGTCGCAGAGGCGATGCAGGTCACTGGATGGAGGCTGAGGCGGCGCAGGGCAGCGAGCCGGCGGTGGAGCTTGCAGCGAGCAGGGCGGCGATGGGCTGGATCTGGATCGGGCGTGGGTGAGGGAAGGGGAACAGGGGGTGGCCGGGTGGGGGTGGCCGGTGGCGGCTAGGTTAGCGTGGGTGTGTTCGTGTGTGTGGAGAGGCCGAGAGGCGCTGAGAGAAGGTGTGGGGTGCGGTTAGGTTAGGAATTGGTGGGCTTTTTGGCCCATATTCAGGCACTTGGGCGGGAGGGCGAAGTTTCGGGGTATTAGTGGCGGGAATATTACGGATGGCGGGTATCGGGTATGGGTAATGCCATGCCGTCCCCATCCCCGTTTACCCATTGGGTAAGGTAGTTCACCCAATAGCTTCCCCATGGATATCACAATTGGCATATACCCATGCCCTAATAGATTAATTGCCCGTGGGGACACGGGTAACGGTTAACCACTGCCGGCGCGATATGCAGGACTCCGGATGTCACCGCGTGACATTTCCCGAAGACGGAACCACGAGAACGAAGTGAATCACATGCCCGGCCCGATCAAGTGTTCCGGACCAATAGTGCTGGGCTAGCAGGACTCCGGTGAACCGGGCTGTAGCGGACTACTATGGCTCATGGAAGCACAATACTACATTTCCCCATAAGAGAGGCTACCAAGGATAAACAACTAGGTTGTCGGATACCACACATACCAAGCATTTCAATCATACACACAATATGCTCGATATGTGTAAATACAACGTGTCATCACAACATAACTCTATGACTCAAGTATTTATTCATTAGGCTCCGAGGAGCCAAGTATTACAAGCATGGGTCTCATGACCCCAACATATAGAGCATACAAACAACAAGCACATGCGGAAGCTTAACTTGTCTGAGTACACACAACTACAAATGAAGAAGGCTGAGAAGCCTGACTATCTACAAGACCCTCCCAAGGGTACAAGATCATAGCTGAGGTAACAAGCTAAACATCGAAGTCCACGCGGGACTACTAGCGAGACTGACGTCTGTCTACAAACATAAAATAGGCAAATGTGAGTACAAATGTACCCAGCAAGACTTACATCAGAACTAGCTACATATGCATCAGTATCAACAAAGGGGGTGGTGGAGTTTGACTGCAACAAGCCAGCTTTGACTCGGTGGCTATCCTAACCTATGACTGCATGTAAATCTTTTGAGGTAGCGCATACGAGTCCACATATTCACCATATCAATACACCACTATGGATCCACTCTCGTCTCCCTATGAGAATGCCATCCATAGCACTCACGCTTATCTTGCGCATTTTAGAGTATCCACTTTCAAGTTATCTATGAACTGTTATAGGCAACCCAGAAGTCCATTACCGCGGACACAGCTATTCGAATAGATGATGTTAACCCTGCAGGGGTGTACTTCTTCACACACGCTCTCACCACTTATCGCCGTTTACACGACATGTACTCGGTAACCTTCAAGCGGAAGCCCAGCGAGGGTGTCGGCCACGGCCTACCTAAACACTCAAGTCTCTAGTCCAGGTTTATTGCCTATTCAGGTTCCATCCATAGGGAGTCCGGCCGAGGTTTCCACATACGGCCCCGAATGATGTGTACAGGGTTCCGAGACGCCAAACGGGCGCCCAGCATGCCCGGCCACGTGCCTACCGCATCATAGCCCACCCCTCGGGTCAGTGCTGCACACGGCCTATAGCATACTACAAACACCAGAAACTACTTGCAATTCCTGGACAGAGGACAAGGGTGGTTAAGAAGCCGAGAGAGTCAATTATGGATCCCAATGTGTGGTAGTAGCTGTTCATGGATCACAAACACAGAACTCAGTTCCTGAGGACGCTTTCAATGAGACAACCCACCATGTACTCCTACATGGCCTCTCACTGCTTCCTTTACCAAATCGTGTTCACACACTTAGCTCTCAACAGTAAGACATGTTCACACACCTCCGATTCATCCCCGATGAATCAGACCTGACACAACTCTAAGCAATAGCAGGCACGACAAACAAGCATGAATGAGTAGGCACATCAGGGCTCAAACAACTCCTACTCATGCTAGTAGGTTTCATCTATTTACTGTGGCAATGACAGGTCATACAGAGGATAAGGGGTTCAACTACCGCAGCAAGTAATAGATGAACCGTTGTTGTCCTAATGCAGTAAAAGAGAGCAGGAGCGAGAGAGTGGGATTGTGTCGGATCACGGGTTCCGGCAGACCCTTAAGGTTCGAACTCTGGGGTGCGCACGGAGATCCAACCCTCCACCGTCTCGTACCTCGCCGAACCGCAGGGACCTAAACTACTAACAAGAACAACACAAGAGGCATAAGATTTATACTAGTTCGGGCCACCGTTGTGGTGTAATACCCTCATGTAGTTTGTGGTGTGTGGATTGCCTCTGGGGCCGACGAAGAACAGTACAGGGAAGAACAGCCTCGCGAGGGTCTGTTCTTGGTGGGTGTGATGAACTGCTAAGTGGTGCCCCGTCGCTCTAGCTTGAGGAACGGGTTTCTCTCTCTCTCTGGATTCCGAATGCTCGATCCGATCGTCCCCCGTCCTCTCTATCTGAGTGTGGCTACCCCTATTTATAGGCGAAGGCCCTGGGCCTCTTCCCAAATCTTGAGCGGGAAGGGCGCCAACAATTGGCCATTTTGAAGGGGAACAGCGGGTAGACTTATCCTGACTAAAGTTGGTCCTCGCCTGCCAAAGGCTCTGGTGATGACGCCTTTGCTGGGCTCCACGATGATCGCATTCCAGCCGTTGGGGCTGGTCTTGGTCTTGTTGCACCGAAATGGATGCCTTTGCTTGATGCCCTTACTGCGCTTGCCCCTTTGCACCAAAGAGGAAAGGAGGACGCTGCTGGCCGGCACCGGCTGGCGCCCTCGGTCATCATGGCTTGCGTCACGGGCACCTCGCGAGGTACCCCGCCTTGAACTCTCCGCCTCCTCGTGAGCCAGCCTGACAAGACCGTGCCTGAGGAAGCTCTTGGTCGTCCGCCCCGCGAGGCTTGGCCCCTCGCGAGGGTCTTGAGCTTGTGTTGATGAAGATGGGCCATCCTGGGCCTCCTTTGAGCCACGCCGCAGGCTGCAGGCAGGCAAGTCTGGGGACCCCCGTTCCCAGAACACCGACAGTAGCCCCCGGGGCCACGACACGCCCGGACTTGGCCGTGCAGAGAGGCGAAAGGGCAAGTGCGAAGCGTCGTAGGCCCTAACAGCCTGCGGCCTTGGGCACCGCGTGGCGGTTGTTTGGACGTGGGTGCACTGCATCCCCCACGATGCCTTGGTAACCACCCGGATACGACAGGTCCTTGCATGCAGAGTTGGGCATGATGACTGGTGATGGTGGAGGCCGACGGTTGGCCTCCGCCGGCTATAAAACTGGAACGGCGGCGCTCTTCCGGACTATCATACGCTTCTCTTCTTCCTCGTCTTGTCTGGTTGCCATGGCTCGATCCGCGGTTCTCCAGGGAAGAAAAGGAAAGGCTCCTCAAGAGGATCTGACCCACTCCCCCAAAGAAGCGGCTTGCTCTCGTGTCTGAGCGGGAGGCCCAGCGAGGCGCCCGTGCCCTAGTGCGTGCAACCGCCACCAGGGTTTCCTCTTCCCTTATGCAGCGCAGATTGGTGGCCTGAAGGAGGTGACGCTGGGCGCCACGAGGCGGCGCCGTCGGCCGGCCTTGGCCCGGGCCACGAAGGTGTGTCTTCCCCCCGGAGTCCACGCGAGGGCTCCTGCCGGGAATTCGTGCTCCGCGTCGCCGCGCCTCCTAAGTCTTGGATCCGCCTTCCTTCTTTCTTCGCCTCCGTCGTCCGGCAGGGGTAGCCCCTGGGACTCTGGCTGCAAAGACGCCGGCTGCGGCACCCTCGCATGACAGGGCAGAGGTCGCAATAGTTGCCCCGGGCGAGGTCTTCATGAGTCGAGGCTGGGACGAGGTCGCCCGGGTCTGCAGGACGAGGGGCGCCCTCACGATCCACTTGGAGAACGACGGTGCTTCAGTGATGTCCTTCAAGCTCTTTGATGCGGAGGGTCGCCGGCTGGAGTGCTGCCCCGGGAGAGGTGGTCGGGGTTCTACTGTGGTGAGACAGAGGCCAACCGCCCGCTCCCTTGGCAGCTTCCCAGGCGACGAAGGCGCCGGGGGATCCAGCGACTCCGCCGAGCTCTTCGCGACGCCAGAGACGAGCTACGACAGCTACGAGCCCCCGACCCTGCGCCACTCCCGGGCGAGGCGAAGCTCGTCAGTCGTCGCCGCCCTGACCTGGATGGGGTCGGCTCCGGATCGGGTGGCCCACTTGTTGATGATGGCGTCTGCCGTGGTGGTCCCAGAGATAGGACTCCTTAGGATTCGCGTCTTTTGTTCTGCGAAGAGCCAAGTATGTACCCAAGGGGCTTGTAAGATATTTGTAGCCGTTTATCAATATGATCCTTGTTATGAGGCAATGCGGGATCCTCATTCCGTTCTAGCTCAGTTCCTTCCTTTCGAGACCTCGTGAGGGCTTGGTGCTCTGTCTTGACAAGTCCCGATCCCCAAGGCGGCTTCACCTGTCCGCTGGTATGCTGTGTCGCGATGCAAAGATGGTCAAGGCCAGGAGGTGAGCGGCCCGAGGTCCGGTAAGAGCCTCTGAGTCATGATGCTCAGGGGGTCCCCCTTGGCGCTCAAGCAGCCATCATTCGGTGAGAAAGGGGAGCGAAGTTGCTAACACGGAGTTGCATTGAGTGTGGGGATGGTGTTACGATGACTAGTGTGTCCTGAGGGCGACTTATCTCGAGGGTTAGGGCGATGCTTCCTGGCACGGCGCTAGGTCTGTGCCCTGGCTGGCGAGAGATTGCGTGGCGAGGTCGTTCCGTGCTCCTCGGAGGGGCCCTGCAAGGTTACCACAAAGGGAAAAAGAGCCCTCCGGGGCGATCGTTAGTCCTGCCGTCAGTTGCTTTGGAGCGGCGCGAGAGGCCTCGCGAGGTGTGCCGGGGCACTCGTGAGCCAGCACGGGACTCACGAGGCCCTACCTCAAGGCGGGTTGCGCCTGGCTCTGGGCCTTATCTTCGAGGGTGTTCCTGCAAAAATGGCTAGATGCCGGTGCTCTACGTCTTCGGGTCCCGGCTCTCGGGCTGGTCTCTACCGTCGCTGGCAAGCCAGGTAGCGATGCCATGGACAAGACCAGAGGGTGAGGGCCGGAGAGCCGGTAGGAGCCCTGAGTCGCGATGCTCAGGCACCCCCCCTTTAACCCGCAAGCTGGATTAGATGACACAACTCTACGTCCTCGGGTCCCGGCTCTCGGGCTGGTCTCTACCATCGCTGGCAAGCCAGGTCGGGATGCCATGGACAAGGCCAGAGGGTGAGGGCCGGAGAGCCGGTAGGAGCCCTGAGTCGCGATGCTCAGGCACCCCCTTTAACGCTGCATAAGTCGGATTGGATGACCCAACTCTACGTCCTCGGGTCCCGGCTCTCGGGCTGGTCTCTACCGTCGCTGGCAAGCCAGGTCGCGATGCCATGGACAAGACCAGAGGGTGAGGGCCGGAGAGATGGTAGGAGCCCTGAGTCGCGATGCATAGGCACCCCCCTTTAACGCGCAAGCTGGATTGGATGACGAAACTCTATGTCCTCGGGTCCCGGCTCTCGGGCTGGTCTCTACCATCGCTGGCAAGCCAGGTCGCGATGCCATGGACAAGACCAGAGGGTGAGGGTCGGAGGGCCGGTAGGAGCCCTGAGTCACGATGCTCAGGCACCCCCCCTTTAACGTGCAAGATTTCGCCACCCAGGAGAAGGCACCAAATAACAAGCATGGTGGAGCATAATCCTAAGGAAAACGCATGAAAGATACATGCCGCTGGGACTGGCCCGAGCGGCTTGGGGATGATGTAGCCCGAGGGGCGCCCCCAACAGGGTAAGTTAAGGACATGAAATAAAAGGGATACATGCCGCAGGGGCGGACCCACGCGGCCTGGGAATAATGCGGCCCTGAAGGCGCTCCTAGCCGGAAATAAAACTTGAAGATGTCACCTGGTGATGTTGGGTTTGAAGGGCTGTTGATGTAGCAGACTCAGTGGGCTGCGGGAGCCGATCCTCACGAGCCCCCAGGCTCAGGGGTCTCCGGAGGCTCCGGAGGCGCTGGCGGCCCCTCACGGGCAATCTCCATCTCTGCCCGGGGCTGTGGCGTGCACGACCTCTTGAGCCTCGGGATGGTCCTCATGACACGCTGGTGTGCACCGGCGCGTTCTGAGCCATAAGGCATGCGTCACGTGGCTTTAGGCGGGCCCTCGCAGCGTCCCACTCGCGAGGGCAGAGGTGCTCTTGAGATGCGGCTCGGTTGAGCCACAGTGCGTCGTCTGCAGACGCAGCCCACCATCCTCGCTGGATGGGGGCCACAGTGGTTGGCGGCGGCTGCCCCTCATGACCCTTGACTCTGTAACACACAGATGGCCTTCTTGATGAACTCTCGGGGGTTCTGTCCTCCTGGTCTTCCTCACACTGCGGAAACGTGCTTCGAAACACGCCTCCACGTGGTGCCCAAGCGCCTCCCTCGAGACCTTGGCGAGGTCGGTGGCCCTCCAGGAGAGAGCCCCCGAGCCCTGCCTGAGGAGGGCGCCGGGCATGCTTTCCGATGCGATGAAAGCAGGCTCCCCCTGGCCCGGCGCGGGCCCTGAGGGGCCTGTCTCTTGATGAGCCGGGCCGGTCGATGTCTTCTTCTTCTTGGGTGCTGCCTCGGGAGGCGCCCCGCCGTGGTCTGCAGGTCTTCGGTGATGCGGCCTGAAAAGCTCGCTCCAAGGAGCACACTGCATCTCTCTCTTCATAGGGCATCGTGATGACCCTGCCGCTTCCTGGCATCTTGGGGATGTTGTAGCCATGGTGGGTCGCGGACATGAACTTGGCCAACGCTGGGTACCCGAGGATGGCGTTGTACGGCAGGCGAATGTGGGCGACGTCGAAGTCAATGAGCTCGGTGTGGTAGTTGTCGCGGGCCCCGAAGGTGACAGGAAGGCGGACCTGCCCGATCGGGACCGTGGAGCCGTCGGTGACTCCGGAGAAGGGCTTGGTCGGCTGAAGCTGGCTATAGGGCACTTGAAGATTGTTGAAGGTCTCCACGGACAGGACGTTGAGCCCTGCTCCGCCGTCGATGAGGGTCTTGGTGACCAAAGACGTTCTTGATGATTGGGGAGCAAAGCATTGGGAGAACTCGGTGTGGCTGCACACTTGAGCTGATCCGCCGAGCTGGCGTGATGGCGCACGCCGACCACCGAGAGGGCGTGGACTCGAGCTTAGGGAGGACTGCATTCACTTCACGGTGAACTGCTTGAAGATGCGGTGGGAGGCTGGGGCTTGGGCTCCGCCCAGATGCAAAGCGATCTCGCTGGCGCTTCTGAAGCCCGGCCCCCTCGTCTGATGACGGTCTTTGATTCTCCTTGGTGGCGGCGGCGAAGGGAGCCTATGTTCCCTTGCGGACGATCCCGACGAGGCTGATCCCTCAACCCCCTCACGAGGTGGGTCTTGCAGCCGGTCCTCGCGAGGTTGGTCGCGCCACCCTTGGCGCGGGCCGCGGTCTTCCCAGCGTCCTGGATTTCTTCCTCCTCCTCGGCCGTAGCCCCGGTCGCTGCGCTCAGGGCGTCTGCCGACCCTTCCTTCGCGCACGGCCCGGAGCTCTTGACATTCATTGGTGTTGTGGGTGTGGAGGTCGTAGTACACGCAGTACCGGCTGCCCTTGGAAGACTCGGGCTGATCTCTGCTCCGCTTTGTGTCCGGTTCGTCAGTACGGCAGCCCCTTGCGCTTTACATCCTTGGCCTTGGACTTCTTCTCTTGGGATCCGCGGGCAGCTCGAGGAGGGAGAGGCGCCCTCCTCAGCCCCGGGCGCACTTGGTCGCCAAGTTGAACAGCTCGTGGAGGTGCACAGATCTTCATGCATCGCTAGCTCCTCCTTCATCTTGACGTCGCTGACACGCCGTCCGAGAAGGCAGAGATGATGGCCTCCTCTGTCACCACAGGGATCTTGAGGCGTAGCGTTGTTGAAGCGCTGGATGTACTTTGCGGGGTTTCCTGGCTGCCGCTTGATTCGGCGCATGTCGCTCACGGCGGGTGGCCGGTCGCGAGTACCTTGGAAGTTGGCGATGAAGCGGGTGCGCATCTCGGCCCAGGAAGAGATCGTGCTTGGGGCCAGATTCAGGAGCCAGGTGCGGGCTCCGTCCTTGAGCGCAATGGGAAACCAGTTCGCCATAACCTTTTCATCTCCGTTGGCAGCCTCGATGCCCAGCTCGTAGAGCTGGAGGAACTCCGTAGGGTCTGCCGTGCCGTCGTAGCGTGGGGGCAGGTCTGGCTTGAACTTGGCGGGCCAAGCGACGCCGCGCAGCTCTGTGGTGAAGGCGCGGCAGCCTGCCGTGGCCACGGGGGGCCTCGGACGGCAGAGAGCTTGGTCTTTCAGGCCTCCCTGCACCGTGGATGGGGGCAGCGCAGGGTCTTGACGTGCTGGAGCGGGGAGCGCTCGGGCAGCTTCTTGTGGGCGAGGAACTTCTTGGCAGCTCTGCTCTTGCCGCGCCGGCGCCTGGCGGCGCGGGTTCCGCCGAGGGCAGCGCCTTAGGGGCCAGGCGCCCGTCTTGAGGAGGAGGCGGCCGAGGTGCCCGGGAGCTTCATCGCCAGCGGGCGGGTGCAGTGTAAAGCAGACGGCGCGGTCGCCTCCAGCAGCGGACGAGCTTCGACGCGGTCGAGCCATTCTTCGTAGACGTCGTCGACGGGGCGGTAGCGCAGGAGTTTGTTGGCCGCGATGAGCGCAGCTCGGGCCTCCATGGCCGCGCGGGGCGCGCGCGACGAAGAACCAGCGGGGGTGAGCGAAGGCGTGGTGGTGCGGCCGTCCCGCCTCATGGAAGGGTGCTGGGATGATGCTTGTTGCTCGTTCCCCGCCGGGCCGGTGGCGGCATTGACAGCCGGTGACGGGGAACGACGAGGACGTCCGCCGACGGGAGCCGTCTGCGCGACGTGGGAAGCGAGGGCGTCTCGGCGCTCGGCGCAAGCCCGACGAGCGTCAGACATGGTGGCGATGGTCGGGGACGAACAAGGCGACGAAAGGCAGATTCCGGTGCACCCCTACCTGGCGCGCCAAATGTCGGATCACGGGTTCCGGCAGACCCTTAAGGTTCGAACTGCAGGGTGCGACGGAGATCCAACCCTCCACCGTCTCGTACCTCGCCCGAACCGCGAGGGACCTAAACTACTAACAAGAACAACACAAGAGACGCGAAGATTTATACTAGTTCGGGCCACCGTTGTGGTGTAATACCCTACTCTAGTTTGTGGTGTGTGGATTGCCTGCAGGGCTGATGAAGAATAAGATAGGGAAGAACAGCCTCGCGAGGGTACATTCTTGCTGGGTGTGATGAACTGCTAAGTGGTGCCCCGTCGCTCTAGCTTGAGGAACGGGTTTATCTCTCTCTGGATTCCGAATGCCCGATCCGATCGTCCCCCGTCCTCTGAGTGTGGCTACCCCTATTTATAGGCGACGGCCCTGGGCCTCTTCCCAAATATTGAGCGGGAAGGGCACCAACAATTGGCCATTTTGAAGGGGAACAGTGGGTACACTTATCCCGACTAAAGGTGGTCCTCACCGCCAAAGGCTCTGGTGATGACGCCTTTGCCTGGGCTCCACGATGACTGCATTCCAGCCGTTGGGGCTGGTCTTGGTCTTGTTGCACCGAAACGGATGCCTTTGCTTGATGCCCTTGCCTGCGCTTGCCCCCTTTGCACCAAAGAGGAAAGGAGGACGCTGCGTGGGCTGACACCCGACTGGTGCCCTCGGTCGTCATGGCTTGCGTCACGGGCACCTCGCGAGGTACCCTGCCTTGAACTCTCCGCCTCCTCGTGAGCCAGCCTGACGAGGCCGTGCCTGAGGAAGCTCTTGGTCGTCCACCCCGTGAGGCTTGGCCCCTCGCGAGGGTCTTCAGCTTGTGTTGATGAAGATGGGCCGTCCTGGGCCTCCTTTGAGCCACGCCGCAGGCCGCAGGCAGGCAAGTCTGGGGACCCCCGTTCCCAGAACAGCAAAAGTTTGTATCGGAATGAACAAGGGGGTTTTGCTTACCTGGCACTGCTGAAGATAGTATAGCTCTTCATCGGTGTCATCGAACTCATCGCCGGATCAACGTCTACTGAGGGGGAACAAATACCGGCAACAGAGAGGAAACACAATCAATGCAATGCACAATATGATGCATGATCATGACATGGCAATATGCTGTTGATTGAGCTAGTGCAACTAGCAACAAGTTAAATGAAGTTGGTTTGAACCCAAGATTCAAATTCAAACTCCATATGTGGATATTCAAATGCCAGACATATGATTTGCCCTAATCAGCGACTATAAGTTGTTCTAACATGCATAATAATGATATAGATGGAGAGATTGGATTTTTCTGATCATTTTTCATATATAAATCTTTTCATTTGGAGTTACGGTTGAATTTCTATGAATTTTTTGAAGTTTTAAACATTTTCTGGAATTTCCTGGATTATTTTTAATCCCGAAAATTATTAACTGCATCAGGATTGCGTCACTATGACGTCAGCAAGTCAACTGCGACTGACTAGGTCAAACCTGACGATGGGGTCCATCGATCCTGCAATCTTTGTTTGGGTCACCGACAGGTGGGGTCAGGTCAACAGCCACGTCAGCAAGTCAACGCTGACGTGTGGGGTCGGTCAACAGGTGACGTGGCCAGGTCAAACTGACCAGTGGGCCTTGCGGGGTTATTTTAGTCTAAACAAAACTGAGCAGTGGTTAATTAGGAAGCGGGGCCCGTCTGTAAGTGGCTCTAGGGTTAATTAGCGATGTCATTAGGTGCTGATGATGGGACCACGTCGACCTCGTCGGAGTTCAGCCGACGGCGACCACCAGAACATTTGGGCGCTACCGGATTTGCGCTAGAGGCATCGGGTTAGCGCGCTTAGGGCACCAGGGCATAGCCCTTGCTCGCCCGCATCAAGAGGAGGTGGAGTTGGGCGCGGGGGTCGCCGGAATCAACGCCGGCGACGAGGTTTGCGGCGGCCGTGGTTCGGTCAAGCTCGGAATCGGCGTTGTGGTGCACAGTGGGTCGAGCGGTGGGGTGCTTCATGCTCCTGCAGACCTGCTGAGCACGGTGATGCGCTCAGGCTCGAGCTGCAGTGGTTGCAACAACGACGGCGACATGGACGGCGGTAGGGGAAGCTCGGCCACGGCGGTTATGGATGCTGGAGGTCGCAAACGACGAAGATAACGAGGGGGAAAAGACGGAGAGCTCACAGCGGTCATGTAGACAAGCTCAGCGGGCTCGGGGACGTCCTGCGTGTGGCAAATCGACGACGGCGATCACCGGACAGGGACGAGGAAGATGGCGACGATGGCGGCTCCATAGGGCCTCCGCGTTAGCTTTCTTCAATGGAGAGGCGTGGTGCGAGGTGGCGGAGGTGCTGGACTGAACGGGGAGACAAGGCATCGGCGGTGGGCGCGGCAGCAACGAGCGGCAGCGATGGTGGCGCTCGGGTTCGGGCGAGAGAGAGAGAGCAGAGGGGAGGAGGGCCTCGGGGAAGAGTGAGAGGGATCGGAGGGTGCGTGTCGACGTCCAGGGCGTCTAGAGCGACGTCAGGGAGGCGGCGGGAAGCAGGAGGTGGCCGAGGCGTGTGGCCGTGCGCAAGGGGCACAGGCCCGGCGTCCTTATGTCCCAAGGAAGGGGACGACTGGCACGGCCAGATGGACTGGGCCGTGCTGGGCCGGACCAGTGGGCGCCAGGTCAGTTCTCTCTCGCTCTCTATTAATAATTTGTTCTGCTTTTCTAGTTTTGTTATTTTGTTTTGATTTAGTTTATAGCTCAAATCATTTTAATAAATCCTAAAAATAATTGTGGGCATTAAATGAATTATTACAGAGGCCTTTAACTATTTTCAGAATTGTTGGAGCATTTAAAAATATTAATAGTATTTAAGTGCCCCAATTCAAATACAATATGTATTATTCAAAAATCCAGAATGGCCTAAAAATATTGGTATCATTTTTGATAGAGGTTTTCACCTTTATCAAAAATCATGAACATTTTCAAAGGGCATTTTGGGTTCATTGAAAATATTGTTTATTTGAATCTAGTTGAATTCATTTAGTGCTAGGGTTTCAACAATCCCCATTTCAAGTTTCTTTTGGAGATAAACATGATGACATGATGAGCAAGCGAAATCAAACAAGAGCTGACCTGAGGCTGTGAAATGAACCAGCAAGGGGCCACCCGGTCCCATAGGTGGCCGCGGATATCCCGCGTCATCTTTGGCATGCCAGGTAGGGGGATCGCTTGCGTGAACCTGAAAGCGTGTGCAGCGCGTCATATTCATCACCATCTTCATCTTCGACGACACCATCGACCATTGCACCTAAGAAGAAGAAGTCCGGCCCTCCGGCCCATCCATCCACCTCGAAGGCTCCGCCACCCGCGGCTCTAATGCCTCAAAGTGTGCGGAGGTGAGAGGGGACGCAAACACTGCTGGGGGCGTGACTGGAGCAGGTGGCGCCATCACCACTCCCCCTGTGGCCGACACAGGGGCTGGAGATGTCGGAAGAGAACAACATCAGCAACGCCTTGGTGGTCACGCTCCACAAGGTGCGGGTGAGGGGGTAACTCCATCTGCACCCTCTCCTTCCACGGACGGGCATAGCCGCAGCAACGGTGCTCGGTCCGGGGTGAACCATCGCCCTCCGGCCGCCCCCACCATGGGAGCGACCGCGGCTCGTGTGTCTCCTCCCGGACGAGTAGACCAGACTGCTGCGCTTGATGTAGCCACTGACCCTCGAACACCATCGCCAAACGACCCCGCCGCCCAAGTGGTCGTCCCACAGCTGCGTGGATGTGGCACTAACACCGTCACTGCCACTGGCACCATCAGGAGCCACTACAAAAAAGACACATCCGTGATATTTTGGGCCGAACGAATTTTTTTCTTTCATACTTATGACACTTCTATGACGATAATTGTGACAAAACTCGGTATCATCATAGATGTGGTGGGTGTCGGTGTCAAAACCTGCAGATCTCGGGTAGGGGTCCCGAACTGTGCATCTAGGATCGATGGTAACAGGAGATGGGGACACGATGTTTATCCAGGTTCGGGCCCTCTCTATGGAGGTAATACCCTACTTCGTGCTTGATTGATCTTGATGAATATGAGTATTAAAAGAGTTGATCTACCACGAGATCGTAATGGCTAAACCCTAGAAGTCTAGCCTATGACTATGGTAATGAGTATCTGCCTTCCGGACTAACCCCTCCGATTTATATAAACACCTGGGGGATCTAGGGTTTACATGGAGTCGGTTACATAAGAAGGAATCTTCATAGTCGGTCGCCAAGCCTGCCCTCCACGCCAAGTAGAGTCCAATCCGGACACGGTGCAGTCTTCGGCCTTCATGTCTTCACAACCCATCAGTCCGGCCCACGAATAACAGGCCAGACGCCCGAGGACCCCTCAGCCCACGACTCCCTCAGTAGTCCCCAAACCAGTCTTCAATCGCGAGGTGTGCGGCACACATATTGTCTTCGGCATTGCAAGGCGGGTTCCTCCTCCGATGATCTCCAAGTAATGTATCCGGCCATTGATCCAATGTCGCCTCCTTGGCTTCTGCATGTTAAATAATCTTCGCCCTCCACGTTGTCGAGCGAATGTGGAAAGTCAGGGTATTCTTGCGAATAACACCCCATCTTCGCGAGGAAGGGCGCCTATTTAAAGAGATTGGATCTCAGATCCATTCAGCGCCACACAGAAAAATCCCCAGAGACTGCCTAGGAGAAACCATTTCAACATGGCTAGTGTTCCCAGCTCCTCCGCTCGTCCCGGCCCAGAGAAAGGCGAGTGGGAGAGATGTTCCGTGTCTCATAGCCAATTGGCGAAGTTGCAGATGCAAGGATTTCTTCCCCCTGCGGATCTAGTCCCTGTTCGAGCGGGGCTAGCTTCCTTCAATGGTGGGACTCAGGCAGAGGACTTCCCCAATCCGTCCGGGGAGATCGAGTGTGTTTTGTCCCCTATCTGCTCAGAGGCGTTGGATTTCCGATCCATCCGTTCCTCCGAGGGCTTCTGGAGTACTACGGCCTCCAGCTGCACAACTTCACTCCGGCCTCCATCCTGCACATTGCGGGTTACATCACTTTATGCGAACTGTTCCTGGGCGTCAAGGCTCATTTTGAGTTGTGGAGGAAGTTGTTCTGTCTCGTTCCGCGCAATCACGAAGGGTCAATATTTGAAGTGGGCAGGGCCGAAGTATGGCGCATCGCTAATACCGGATATCCATCCAGCGCACCAAGGAAGGCACCTGATGGATGGCCCTCCGAATGGTTCTATATTGAGGACGTCGCGCTTCCCGGCCCGGTTCGAAAGGGTGTCCCTGAATTTGCGAGCGTCCCTCTGAAGAAACGCCCCAGTTGGCGCCCCCAGAGCCTTGAAGAGGAAGATAATGCGGAGGTTCGTTAGCTAATGAGGAAGATAAAAAAGCTCACTCAATCCGGACTCACAGTAATCGAGGTCATGGCGATCTCCATAGCGTGAGGGGTTCAGCCCTCCAGTACAGAGGGCTTCCAATGTGGCACTATAACAGGGAGGATGACGCCTCTCGCTGCGGCCGGAAAGGTCTGGATACCCCTGCCTCTTTGGCTAAGATGTTAGCCGAACTGTTCAAAGGGGAGGAGAAGTAATTTCTTCGCCTCAAATTCAGAGACGGGTACTCTATGTATAACCCTACCAGTTGGGTAAGGCCCGACCCCTCTGTTTTTACTCCTTCCAACTCTGAATTACCTTTGATAAATTTCTAATTTGTTTGCTTGTGAAAGCACTGGCGATAGGTCACCGAGAGATTTTATAGCCCTGCCCCACAGCCGGAGGACCACAACCGGGAGCTTGATCCCAGGTTTGAAGAGGATCCGGATATATTTGTGGTGCTCGCGGAGGGGGTGGTTTACCAGACGAGCTATGATGGCACAGAGGTGGCCATCATTGCCGACTACCCTGGTCTTCTTCCTGCTTCACAGGTATGTAATCAAGAAACACCTTCTCTGAAAGGGTGCTCTCACTCTGCCTCACCCACCGCATTGTCACGCGTTCTACAGGGGATGCGTTTGACGATACCGAGGAAATCGGTTCCTGTGCCGGGCAGGCCTTCGAAGAGGAGGGCCGGTGAAGGCACCACCGGGCCTTCTTCGAGGAGGTACGGGTATATACATTTTTCAGTGGTCGTGTCCAACTGTGACCTATGCGCCTGTTTGATTACAGGAAAAAGGTTCGTCGGACTGTATCCGGGGGTCCGGCCGGCCGTGCTCCCAATGACCAATATGTAGACCCAGTAGGGGAGATGGGGACCGATGTAGGAACAAAGCCGGACAACCTCTCGGCCGAGGGTTCAGACAATATGTCTGTTACAAACTCGGAAGTGGAGAGCGCAATGAATCATCGGTGCTGCAGGGCTATTTTACGAGACCCGAAGTTCTTGGACGAGGCTTTTAATGCCTTTAGCTCGGGCGATGCATACATCCGAGCTGCTCGAGACGGGCTTAGAAAAGCCATGAGGCAATATCTGACAGATGTGCAGGTAAGTTTTCTTTGTCAAAAAAGGATAGCCATATACCCGTAGCCCCCAAGACTGAAAGCAGTTGGCATGACTGATTTAAGGATTGCTGAACAACCAGGTCCTCGCAGAGAATAATGGTCTGCTAGCCCAAGAGCTGGAAGCGATGTCGGGCCTTGATTGAGAGCTGTTATCACGAACTGGGAGACTTGAAGAAGTCGTCCGCTGGTATTGTTCCCTCCTACCAAGGAAGGATAATCGTGAACTCACCGCGCTAATGCAACTAGTAATTTCGCATAACAGGGTCGCCTGATCAACTTGCAAAGGAGCTGAAGGCTGCCCAAGAGGGAGAAAAAGAGGCGAAAAGGCAACACGCCATAGGCGAGCGTGTGCTGACCCATGTCTGAGGCGAGAAAAACAAGCTGCAGGATTCCAACACTGCATTGGGTGAAGAGCTGAAAGATGTTCGAGCCCAGCTAGCCGCTTCCGTGAAGGAGAACAAGGAACTGCGGGGTGGTATCTTCAGTATGTGTCCGAACTTATGTGTGGATTAACTCGGAGATAAATGGGACTGATATAGTCATGTTTGGAGGTGTACTAACAGGCCGTCCTGAAGAGGAGGTGTCCGGATCATCGAGTGATCTACTGCAGAGGCTGTCACAGGTGCACGAGCATGCATGACCAGCCATGCGGAGCGTGGCTAAGGCCTTATGGCCGTCCGACTCCCCTCCAGGAATTATGGAGGAGCCTGTAGAGCTGTTCAAGGGAGCTCGACAGCGCATCCGGCTATGGAAGATATCAACCTGCCGAGAGGGTGCACGGGAAGCCTGGGCCATGGTGAAAACGCGGTATACCAAGATGGACCCGAATCAAATGGCCAGGGTAGGACCACTAGGGCCCAACGGGGAAGAAATTCCCGTTAGTTTAGTATATGACCAAGTAGAGGTGGCCGCCAAATATTCCCAACAGGATTGTAAGTTAGACCGCCTGTTGGATGGTATAGAGAAGGAAGTGTTTGAGTCCCAATGACTATGTACTTTCCTTACCCTATGTAATTCTAGCTGAATTGTATAGCATTTGTCATGGCAGACCTTTTCGCTTCAACCTCCAGTTTGATGGTGCGAAGTGTTTCCGAATACCCTCGCGGCTGAATAGACCGGGGTATGCTTGGAAAACTAGGCGTAGGGGTCATAGTTTCTTGAACAGACAAGTTGTATCCAGCTAGTTATGTTATATTACATTGAGATTGTAAGAAACATCTTCCAGGGAGAATAGTTCCGTTAAGGGTTCCTTTCCCGGGGTGTGCATGCATTAGTAGACATGTCCGAATTGCGATGTAAAAATCACAGTGTGTATAGCTTCTGGGGGTTCACAATAGAGTGAGTGCAAAGAGTATTTTTCATCCAACCAACCGAATATTCCCTTAAGTACGCTAGCTTTCGGCTTCACCCAATCTGAGGTACACATCCGGATAACTCGGCAGTAGCAATCGGAGGTGCTCCCTTTACCAGCTAGCCGAACAATCGGGACCGTAGGGGTAAGCACAGGAGCCAGGCAACCCAGCTTGGCAAAAACTTAAGTCATATCGATGCATATAATGGTGAAGGAAAGACATACGGGAATAACGCATATGTATGATGAGCTTGATTCTCAGAAAAATAGTATTGACAAGCTTCTGTTAAAGAAGCCCCCAGGTATGATGGGTGTACATATGTAAGAATGTGTACGTCAGCAGTGTTCGGTCGAGCTGAACGAGAGCTTTAAGGCGAAAAGAAGAATTGTGTAAAATGGAGAAAAGGGAATGGAGGCTATAGGGGGGAAGGAGACTAACAAAGAGTTCGGCGCTAGGCATAGAACCTTCGGAGTCTAGCCGGCTTCCAGGGGTTGGCTCTAGGCGATTGTCTGATGCGTCACGAAGACGGTACGCTCCTCCGGTAAGAACTTCGTCAATTATGAAGGGACCCTCCCATTTGGGCTTGAGTTTGTCCATTTTCTTCTCCGGCAAGCATAGAACGAGTTCGCCAACATTGTAAGTATTGGCCCGTACTTCTCTGCTTTGATATCTTCGAGCCTGCTGCAAATAAAATGCTGAACGGGCTTTGGCGACGTCGCGCGCCTCCTCCAGGGCGTCTAGGCTGTCCTGCCGATCCAACTCGGCATCTTTCTCTTCGTACATACGCACTCGAGGTGAGTCATGTATAATATCGCAGGGCAATACAGCCTCTGCGCCGTACACCATGAAGAAAGGTGTGTATCCAGTAGTACGGTTGGGCGTGGTCCGCAGTCCCCAGAGTACGGAGTCAAGCTCCTCGACCCAGTGCTTGTCTGATTCTTTCAAAGACCGCACTAGCCTGGGTTTGATGCCGCTCATAATAAGACCGTTAGCTCGCTCGACTTGACCGTTTGTTTGCGGGTGGTAGATAGAGGTGTAATCAAGCTTAATTCCCAGATTAGCACACCAGGTTTTTACCTCATCAGCTGTGAAATTGGAACTGTTATCAGTGATGATGCTATGCGGTACACCATAACGGTGCACCACATCGAATATAAATGCGATCACTGGTCCGGACTCCGCTGTTTTGCCTGGTCTAGCCTCTATCCACTTGTTGAATTTGTCCACCATGACCAGCATATATTTTTTTCTTGTGGCTTCCCCCTTTAAGGGGTCCAACCATGTCCAAGCCCCAGACCGCAAAGGGCCATGTAATGGGGATTGTTTGTAGGGCAGTTGGGGGCATATGGCTTTGGTTGGCGAAGAGTTGGCATCCAACGCAGCGCTGGACGAGGTCCTGTGCGTCTGCCCGGGCCGTAGGCCAATAAAACCCTATCCGAAAGGCCTTGCTGACAAGTGCCCGGGCTGCAGCGTGGTGCCCACCGAGACCGGCGTGAATTTCTGCCAAGAGTTGCCGCCCCTCCTCCTCAGAGATACAACTTTGAAGGACTCCGGTGGTGCTTTTCTTGTAGAGCTCTCCCTCGTGAACTTTATAGGCCTTCGAACGCCGGACGATGTGGCGAGCCTCGTTCTGATCTTCTGGGAGCTCCTTCCTATTAAGGTAGGCTAAGAATGGTTCGGTCCATGGGGAGATTACTGCCATGATGATGTGGGTCGATGGTGTTATTTCGGTGGCTGAGCCCCCGACGGTATCGGCTTGTTTGCTATCTGTGTTTGTGTTCGGAACGGGACTGTCATTGATGTCTCCCCCTTGCCACACCACGGATGGCTTAAAGAGCCTTTCGAGGAAGATGTTAGGTGAGACGGGTCGGCGCTTAAGCGCCGAGTAGCAAGGACGTCTGCCGCCTGATTACTTTCGCGGGCGACGTGATGAAATTCGAGTCCCTCGAATCGAGCCGACATCTTTAAGACGGCGTTGCGATAAGCTGTCATATTTGGATTTTGGCATCAAAGTCTCCATTAATTTGGGATATTGCAAGGTTTGAGTCATCGCGCACCTCCAGGCGTTGTATGCCCATTGATACGGCCATCCGAAGGCCATGTAGCAGGGCCTCGTATTCGGCTGTGTTGTTGGAGTCTGTGTATAATATTTGGAATACGTGTTGGACGATATATCCTGTGGGGGATGTTAATACGACGCCCTCCCCGAGCCCTGCCAACATTTTGGAGCCGTCAAAATGCATCACCCAGTTGGAATATGCGCCGTATTCTTTAGGGAGTTCGGCCTCTGTCCATTCGGCGACGAAGTCAGCCAGTACCTGGGATTTGATGGCTCGACGTGGTTTGTACGTGATGTCGAATGGCAGGAGCTCAATGGCCCATTTGGCAATCTGGCCCATTGCATCCCGGTTGTTGATTATATCATTGAGGGGCACTTCGGAAGCGACCGTGATCGAGCACTCCTGAATGTAGTGTCACAATTTTCGAGATGCCATGAAGACTGCATATGCTATCTTTTGATAGTGAGGGTAACAGGATTTGCATGGTGTGAGGACGGTGCATACGTAGTATACCGACTTTTGGAGCGGAAATTTATGTCCGTCCTGTTCTCGTTCGACGAGCACGGCACTCACCACTTGATGTGTTGCCGATATGTATAGCAACATGGGTTCGCCTGCGTTTGGTGCAGCCAGGATTGGACTGCTTGCTACGAGGGTCTTTATTTCCTCCAGTTCGGTAGTCGCCACATCTGTCCATTCGTAATTATCCGTGCGCCGCAAGAGGCGATAGAGCGGGAGTACCTTTTCTCCTAGTCTGGAGATAAAGCGGCTTAGTGCTGCCATGCATCCTGCCAGTTTTTGGACCTGTTTGAGATCTGTTGGTGTAGCTAACTGTGACAGAGATCGGATTTTAGCCGGACTTGCTTCGATTCCTCTATTGGAAACTATGAAGCCCAGCAGTTTACCAGCGGGGACGCCGAAGACGCACTTCTCCGGGTTGAGCTTAATGTCATATGCTCGGAGATTGTCAAACGTGAGGCGTAAGTCGTCTATTAGTGTTTCGACGTGCCTGTTCTTAATGACGACGTCGTCAACGTAAGCTTCTACCGTCTTGCCGATCTGTTTCTCAAGGCACGTTTGGATCATGCACTGGTAGGTGGCGCCAGCGTTCTAGAGCCCAAAGGGCATGGTGTTGAAGCAGAATGGCCCGTATGGGGTAATAAATGCTGTTGCAGCTTGATCGGATTCCTTCATTTTGATTTGATGGTATCCGGAATATGCATCGAGGAAGCAGAGCGAGTCAGGTCCTGCAGTGGCGTCAATGATTTGATCAATGCAGGGAAGGGGAAAAGGATCCTTAGGGCAAGCTTTGTTAAGATCCTTGAAATTGACACACACGCGCGAGGATTTATCTTTATTTGGTACCATCACCAGGTTTGCCAGCCAGTCCGGATGCTTGATTTCTCTAATGAATCCGGCCTCGAGAGCCTGGCCAGCTCCTCCCCCATGGCTTGTCGCTTGGGTTTGGAAAAGCGCCGTAGTGTTTGCTTGATTGGTTTAAATCCTTTTAATATGTTTGGGCTATGTTCGGCCAACTTGCGTGGGATCCCTGACATATCTGAAGGGTGCTAGGCAAATATGTCCCAGTTCTCGCGCAGGAACTCTCGTAGTGCGGCGTCAACTGTTGGTGTCAGTTGAGCTCCGATAGAAGCTGTCTTCTTGGGGTCCATTGGGTGGACCTGGAATTTGACTATTTCTTCTGCTGGTTTGGATGAAGTGCATTTGGGGCATTTGTCGAGGATCACATCGTCCCTGTTCACTTTGGAGCGTAGTGCAGTTAATTCTTCGGCCGCGAGGGCTTCGGATAGTGCTTCTAGGGCCAGGGATGCGGTTTTGTTTTCAGCGCGCAGTGCTATGTCCGGATCACTGGCGAGAGTGATTATACCGTTTGGTCCGGGCATTTTGAGCTTCATATATCCGTAGTGAGGTATAGCTTGGAAGCGTGTGAAAGCATGCATCCCGCCCCAATAAGGCGTGATATCCGCTGCTGAAAGGGGCCACTTGGAAGGTTATTTCTTCGGACCGATAATTCTCCGGCGTGCCAAATACCACGTCCACTGTGATTTTGCCCGCGCACCGCACCTCCCGACTAGGAATAATTCCCCGGAAGGTTGAGTTGCTTTGTTTTATGCGGCTCCTATCTATTTCCATTTTATGGAGTGTGTCCTCATAAATGAGATTCAGTCCGCTTCCGCCGTCCATAAGGACCTTGGTGAATCGGAACCCATCCACGATGGGGCTGAAGACTAACATGGCTGGTGCTTGTACTATTCTGTACTTTGGTTTGTCACCGGCGTTGACTGTTATAGCCGTGTCGTTCCATGGGTTTATTACAGCAATTTCACAAACTTCGTTCAGCTCGCAAGTGACCTTTTGTGCTTGTTATTTGAAGCGAATGTCTCAAAGACTGTCAGTACTCTTGGGTCGTCATCTTCTGGGGGGTATTGTTCCGGGGCGTCCTTTATAAGGATGTCCTCGCCGCTCTTGGCTACCTGTCGTAGTATCCAACATGCACTAAGGCTATGGGTTGCCACAGTATCTATTGTTGCATGTATTTTGCATGGGCCATCGAGCCACCCTTCTAGAACGGTGCCGTGCTGTATGGCGGCTTTGTGTTTTTTGACTGCGGTACTGGGCGTGCCACGAGGGTACGCCCTTTTCTCCTGTAGGGGGAGCTGGGTTGGGGCTGGTGGTTCCCAGCGAGTTGCCCGAGTTTCCCAGGCGCTTTCCATCGTGCAATATTTTTGTATGATGATTGCTAAGTCGGTAAATTTCAGTATGCGGCGGCGATTGATGGCGTTGAGGATTCCTTCTTCCGCGCAATTTTTGTAGAACGCCGATATTGCATCCTCGTCACGGCAATCTTTTACCTTGTCCTTGACAAGGAGGAATCTGGCCAAGAAGTGGTGGACCTTTTCCTGAGACTGCTGTTTTATGATCATTTGAGCCTCTGTGTCCGGGTGGGTGGGTGGAACGAAATCCGAAGCCCGGCCCGATTTTGAATCCGGAGTTTGAAGATCTACCGACCCCGACAGTTCGAGTTCCGGGATATCGACTGATTTTTAGGCTCATCGTCCAACTCCATGTTCGGGGGAGGGGGCATGCCTTTTGGCCGGAGGATGTCCGGCCCTTCAATGTCGGAGATCCGGACATAGTTCGTCTTCAATATAGTATAAGAGCTGCTCCGCTCCTCGACCACCGCTATCTGGTGGGTGATCGCCGAAGTTTTAATTTCTCTCTGGTCAGGTTTAAGCCCGACCCGATCGTAGTCTGTAGCGACCCCCAAGGAGGCCATACGATCCAAGAGTTCGTTCAACGATGATAACTCCGTTGGATCCATCCGGGCGGAGTATTCGGGATCAACATGCAGGCAATTTTTGATGACTTGAGAGGCCATTGTCGGCTTAAGTGCCGATCCAGCGGTCATGATGAAGCCGCCCAGCCGGAGGTTTTGGCCTGGGGCCAGGATTCCTCCGGAGATGAAATTATCCTTGAGAACAAGGCGAGCCATCAAATCTCTTGGCGACGACATAGTGGAACTCTCAATGAAAGCACCAATGTCGGTGTCAAAACCGGCGGATCTCGGGTAGGGGGTCCCGAACTGTGCGTCTAGGATCGATGGTAACAGGAGATGGGGGACACGATGTTTACCTGTGTTCGGGCCCTCTCTATGGAGGTAATACCCTACTTCCTGCTTGATTGATCTTGATGAATATGAGTATTACAAGAGTTGATATACCACGAGATCGTAATGGCTAAACCCTAGAAGTCTAGCCTATGACTATGGTAATGAGTATCTGCCTTCCGGACTAACCCCTCCGGTTTATATAAACACCGGGGGGATCTAGGGTTTACATGGAGTCGGTTACATAAGAAGGAATCTTCATACTCGGTCGTCAAGCCTGCCCTCCACGCCAAGTAGAGTCCAATCCGTACACGGTGCAGTCTTCGGCCTTCATGTCTTCGCAGCCCATCAGTCCGGCCCACGGATAACAGGCCAGACACCCGAGGACCCCTCAGTCCAGGACTCCCTCAGTGGGGTCCTACTTCTATGGCAAAAAATCATGATAGAAAATGGGCTTTTCATCCTGGGCGGGCCGGAGACGCAGCTGCATGTCATTCTTTGGGCCGTCCATGACGGAAAATATCGGGGAGTTCCCGGTAAGGTGGGTGGTCGGGGGCCGAGCGATGCACATTTCTCTCGTACATGTACGCGCGTGGGTGCGAGGCGTTGGGATCTAACTGAACCCGAGCGAGGCATTCGCCTACTGAACCCGAGCGATTACACTGCAGGCTACGCATTACTAAACCTGAGTGATCGATCAATGGTTGTTAACTGAACTCGATCGAGCGATTCCTTCGTTCGCTACTACTTCTAACTGAAGCCGATCAAACACTGCTGCCTCCTTCCCTTGATGAACAGTGAGCGTTGTTGGGCGGTTTGGATGAACAGTTCCCCGTGGGGGTTGGATGAACAGGAACCCATGGTAGTAGAGGCCATTGCCGTTGGGTGAACAGTACCCCGATCGATCGAGCTGGTGGATGAACAGGACCTCGTGGAGGGCTGGATGAACAGGACCCCGTGGAGGGCTGGTTGAACAGTAGCCGGTGGAGGGCTGGTTGAACATGACCCCATGGAGAGGGCTGGTTGAACAGTAGCCGATGGGGGCTGGATGAACAGGAGCCCGTGGATGAACAGCCGCATGTGGAGGCTGGAGGAGGTCGACGGTGGATGAACAGTAGCCCGTGGAGGCTGGAGGAGGTCAACGGTGGAGATGAATAGTATCCCATGTAGTCCCGTTTTGCGGTACACCACACCCCTCCCGATGAACAGGACCCATGTTTCGACCGTAGCACTCCAACACAAGTCTGTTTTCTCCGTTTTGCGATACGCACACCCCTCCCGATCAACAGGACCCTGTTTCGACCGTAGGAGGTCCATTTCCTCCGTTTTGCGATATGCCAAACCCCTCCCGATGAACATGATCCCATTTCGACCGTGGCCAGTCGAATACAAGGCCGTTTCCTCCATTCTGCAGTACACCAGGCCTCGTTTCCATCGCCTATTCCTTCCAAGCCGGTTGGCTCCTGATGAACACGACGACGCATTCCGTTCCGACCCAAGTGGTTGGCTCCCCAAGAACACGACGACGACGCAGTTTCTCCGTTCCGACCCAGCCATGTACACGAGCCCTGGCCGTACGTATGCGCGAGTAGGCATTCAAGACCCCGCCCGTATGTACGTACGTGGCCGTATTTACTTTCTTGCAACCTGGCCGCTGAACGTACGTGTACATGCTACGTGCGCGCCTCTACTACACTACTAGGAAAACGCTTATACACAGTAGCATAGTAGTAGTGCTGGAAAGAAGTAAACGCTGCTGCTATTTAGCAGTAGCGCTTTTCCCGGAAAGCGCTACTAGTAACTCCATAGTAGTAGCGCTATGAAGCAGAAACGCGCTACTACTATGTGGGACCAGACGAGGCCACCGACTGTTTTCGTAGTTGTAGCAGTGTACAGAAAAAAGCGCTAGTACTACCAGTTTAGTAGCAGCGCTCTGTTTTTATGCGCCGCTACTGCTAGTGGGCCCCACTTAGTAGCAGCGCTTTTCCTGGAAAGCGCTACTACTAAGTCCAATAGCAGCAGCACTTTTTGCAAAGTGGCGCTACTGCTAGTTGCGGCTGGTGCCACCTTTTCCACCCCCTTCCCCTCCTCTCCCCCACTTTTCCCTCTCTCCCCTCTCCACTCTAGCTCCACCATTGTTTCTCTTCTTATCTCTTCTTCCTATCTCTCTTCTCTCATCATTAATGGCACCCTCCTCCATAAATGGCCTCTCTCTTTCTCCTACACCTCTCTTCTCTCCCCCATTAATGCCCCTATCCACCATAACCCCTCTCCATTAGTTAGCTAGCTAGCTTCACCTCTCCTCCCCAACAACTAGATCTAGCTAGCTATTTAGCCAACCACACGTGCTCTGTCAATCGTTCTCTCTCATCATCTAATTAACCGCGTGCTCTCGGTCTCTCTCGGGAGATATATATAGGTGAGTAAAAAGTTGTTCATTTCAAGAATGGGAATATGTGTGTGAATGAGAATATGTGTTTGGGATATATAATATATGGAGAGATTTGTGCTAGTGACATGCCCTCGAGTTGCTTATGTTTTGCCGAAATGTCGATTTATTTCTGTTTCAGTGAATTTCGAGCAAACTCATATGTCCTATTTTTAGGCAAGGTCATGCCAAAATTTTATATATATGACTTTGAAGCATGCATTATTTATTTCATAACCCTTTTGCATGTTATACCGTGCAGTCGGTCATGAAGGTGAGTGGATGGAAGGTGGAGCGGTACATGCAATCTGCGGTGATGGACATGTATGCAAATAATCGGACTAGGATTAGATGTCCGTGTGCAAGATCCAAGGAAGGAGTCCTTTTGGACCCTTTTGATCGTGGCACTTTGAAGGCGCACCTACTGATGAATGGTTTCATGGATGGCTATACTCAGTGGATAAGTGAAGAAGAAGATGATGATGAGGACGTCCACATGGAAGGGAATAACGACATGGGGCTAGATGAAGAGATGACCGATCGACAAGAAGACGATGGCACCAGACATGTCGGCGGGGAAGAGTCCGGAAATGACGACGACAGTGGAAAATATTCTGGACACGGCGAAGAAGAGTCCGGACATGGCGGTGAAGAGGCGGCAATCACGCTGCAGTCTTCGACGCTACTAAGTGCAATCGTGCAGGACCCTCATGTTTGAGACGTCCTTCGCAAGAGTACGACTAGCGAGAGAGCTGCTTCTAGAGAGGAGGCCAAGCTGGCGCAACTTGAAGTAGACTTGAGGACTCCATTGTATGACGGTTGCGATCCCGAGGTGACCCGCTTGAGTTTTACGCTCGAACTTCTAAAGACGAAGGCCAAAAACAAATGGACAGGCAAAAGCCTCGATGAGCATTTGAAGTTTCTAAATAATAAAGTTCTTCCCGCGGGGAACCTATGTCCTACTAGTGTCGAGGAGGCCAAGAAAATCGTTTTCCCTTTTGATTTGCCGCACATTATGTACCACGCATGCATCGACGATTGCATCATTTATTGGGGGGAGCACGCGGGAAAACCCAGCTGTCCAGTTTGCAATGCTTCTCAATACAAGAAGGCAGGAAAGAAAGCTCCTCAGAAAGTGTTATGGTACTTTTCGATCACTCCCAACCTGTGGCGGTATTTCATAGATCCTAAGAAAGCAAAGCTCATGCGCTGGCATGCGGAGAGGAAGAAGCCTGACGATGGAGTTGATCTGAGGCTGGGACACCTCGTAGATGGTTGCCAGTGGAGAGCATTCAACACCGTATATGGATTTGCTGCAGAAGATCCAAGGAACATCGTGCTTGGTGCGAGTACTGATGGCATGAATCCGTTTGGAAACCAGAACACCAACCACAACACATGGCCCGTGTTTGTATGGATCTACAACCTCCCCCCATGGAAGTGCATGAAGACAAAGTACATACACATGAGCATGCTGATTCAAGGGCCAAAACAACCGGGAAATAGTATTAACCTGTATATGGGGCTTCTGCAAGAGGAGCTAGACATGTTATGGAAAACACCGGCATGGACATGGGACGCCAGCAAAGGAGAATATTTCCATATGAGAGCTGCGCTGATGACGACGGTGCACGACCATCTCGGTTATGGGTACACCTCAGGCCAGGTGTGCCACGGATACTGTGGATGCACGAGGTGCATGGATGATACAATGTCTCAGCAGCTTACGTCAATGAAAGATGGCGGGTCCGGGAAAATCGTGTACATGGGGCATCGTAGATGGCTCGAGAACGATGACCCGTGGAGAAAGCGTGGAGATCTATTCAATGGGTTGGCCGAGCTTCGAGGATCTCCACGTAAGAGGAGCAGCACCGAAATCGACGAGTTGTTGAGAAACTAGGAACAATTCCCCGCGTCGGGAAAGATCAAAAAGGCGCTGGAGCCGCTGCAGAAGGTATGGAAAACAAGGTCTGTTTTCTGGGACTTGCAGTACTGGCCCAATCATGACACACCTCATTGCCTTGATCCAATGCATATCACGAAGAATGTCCTCGAGAGCTTGCTTGGCACATTGATGAACACGCTGGAGAAGACCAAGGATGGGCCGAAGGCAAGGAAAGACTTGAAAGATTTGAAGATCAGGAAAGATCTCCACCGTAAAAAGTTGATGGAGGAGACGGAGACGGAGATGGAGGAGGGGGAAAGGGGCAGAAAAGTCAATAAGAAGGAGGAGAATTATTGCCCCCTTCTTGCTTCACCTTAAGTGCGAAGGAGATCGATCAATTGATCAAGTGCCTTATGGGAATCAAAGTTAGTTCCGGTTACTGTGGGAAGATAAGCAGATTTGTAGACCCCAAGAAGAAAAGGTTCAGTGAGATGAAGTCTCATGCCTGTCACATGATGATGATGCGGATACTCCCGGTTGCCAATAGAGGGATAATGGAGAAGCACGTCCATGACACGCTTACTGGTCTCTGCAACTTCTTTGATGTTATATCTCGAAAGTCCATAAGTGTGAAGCAGCTCCGAAGGCTATAGGAAGAGATCGTAGTTATACTATGTGAGCTTGAGATGTACTTCTCGCCCACGTTCTTTGACGTCGTGGTGCATCTGTGTGTCCACATCATGGACGACATCATCGACCTCGGACCGACATTCCTTCACAACATGATGCCGTTTGAGAGGATGAATGGGGTCATCAAAGGATTCGTTCGTAACATGTCCCGTCCGTCTACTTTTGCGAGAATTTTATAAGCTTCGGAGACCCTGTTGTTGGTATGCCCGTCCAGAAGCACGATTGGAAGCTCGAAGGAGATGGTCACAACAACAGCCGGAGGGAATTGCACGTGGACTACTCAGATAGACGGAACGACTTTGACAGGGCTAACTTAGTAGTGCTACAACACCTAGATTTGGTAGATGATTATGTGGCACAGCACAAAGAAACAATCACAAAGAAGTACCGTGATAAGGGGATGCTCAAGACGGACGGCGAAGTTACTGTAGAGCACGTAGCCACTTTCTTGCGCTGGTTAAAACAACAAGTTCTTGAAAATCCCACGGAAGAGGGCAGTTCGGAGGGATTGCTTGTACACGCCTTAGCACATGGCCCCGCACCCAAGCTCGCAACCTATCAGTCCTACGATATCAATGGGTACACGTTCTACACGGAGGCCAAAGACATGGACAGTGATTACAAGAACTCTATGGGTGACAATTCAATGCGTGACTGACGCCAACGGCACAACTGAGAGATTCTACGGAAGGGTCTAAGAGATCTGTGAGCTTGACTATGCTGGAATGCACGATGCGACGATGTTCCGTGTCAGATAGGCCAAGGACGTCGTAAGAGAAAACAAGTATTTCACCACCATGTCTATACCCGACGCGAAGAGCACTCCCGTGAACGTTAATGTCATCGCCAAAAATGAGCCATGGGTACACGCTAAGTACGTGACACAATGCTTCTTCATAACCGGCCCGGCCAATCCCAGCCGTGTTGTCGTGAGGAGATCCAAAAGGAGCATCATCGGAATGGATGGATTAGCCAACGAGGAAGACTACGACCAATACGGCAATCCGATGAGGGAAGATGATGATGCCGATGAAGCATACGTGAAAAGAAGAATTAATACTGCATTACCTAAGAAAGATGGTAATCCATGGCTCCGGAAAAGTCACAAGGAGGGGCTCAATTACTCGCAACGAACAAGAAAGGGAAGAAGCCAACGTGAAACGTCGTTGACGCAACTGATCAGAAACCTACATTTATATATATGTATCTATTTTGTGTACGCACTTAAGTAATCGTTATTGGTTAACTGATATGTTACCACCACATGCATGGTTCCGGTGATATTCGCGCAGTGGGGGAGAGGGAGACGCCGTCATCGGGAGAAAAACAAAAAAACAAAAACAAAAGGGAGAAAGCAGTACAAAAGAAAAAGAAAAGTAAACAAAAAAGAAAAGGAAAATAATAAATAAAAACAAAAGGAAAATAATAAAAGAAAATAAAACTAAAAACTAGAATAGGAAAATATCAGTAGCGCTTGTGTGTGGACTTGCGCTATAGCTAAATATTTTAGAATTTAAAAAATAAAAATTGAAAGATAGCGGTAGCGCTGGCTATAGCGCTTGTTTACAAACCAACACTACAGCTATAGCTAAGTTAACCCCCGCGCCACGCGGGCTCAAAATTTCACCAAGTCCTATTTCCCCTCCATCTCCACCTAGCCCCTGTGCCCGCCATCGACGCCCTCGCGACCTCACCGCCGCCGGCCGTCGCCCTGCGCCCTCCCTCGACCTCGCCGGGCCGCGCCCCTGCGCCTGCCCTCGACTTCACCGGCCTGCGCCCGCCCTTGACCTTGCCGGCCCGCGCCCCTGTGCCCGCCCTTGACCTAGCCGCTGCCGCCCTCGCGCCGCCGCCCTCTCCACTGCACCGTAAGCCTCTGCCACTCCTCTCCCCTGCCCTCCTCTCTCTCTCTCTGCTCTCTGCTCTCTCTCTCTCTCCCTCTCTAAGTGTTGGATGTATGAACCCTAGCTAGGACATGTAGCAGAGAGAGAGAGAGCAATTTAGTTTAGGGAAATTTAGCAAATTTTGTTTAGTGCAATTTAGTTTAGGGCAAATTTAGTTTAGTGCAATTTAGTTTAGTGCAATTTAGTTTAGGGCAAATAAAAAACAGTAGCAAATTGGTTTTTGTAGGTATAAAAAACAGTAGCTAAAATTTATAAAAAAACAACAGCTAATTAGTTTTTGTAGGTATATAAATTAGCTATAGAAACAGTAGCAAAAATTTATAAAAAACTGTAGCTAATTAGGGCAGTAGCAAATATAGCTAGGGACAATTTTTTAACAAATGAGCAAATTTAGCTAGGGAAAATTTGTTTAGGGCGGTAGCTAATGCAATAGCTAATTAGTTAGGGTCAGTAGCAGAGAGAGAGAGAGAGAGAGAGAGAGAGAGAGAGAGAGAGAGAGAGAGAGAGAAAGAGAGAGATCATAAAAACAGTAGCAAATAAAAACTAATGCAATAGCCTATACAATGTTGCTGTTTTTAACACTTGGTTAATTTGCTAAGTCTTGGAAATCTTTCATATAATGTTGCCATGTTCTCTTGAGATAGCATCAAATCTGTTATATGAACTTGTGCCAATTTTCGAAGAATATCCGAGTGGCCTACATTTTACCGGAATGTTGATAAATTTCCGTTCCGGCAAATTTCAGGCGCTCCATATGTCCACTTTTTAGCAAAGGTCATGCCAAAAATTTCCGTGGTTTTCTGCATGACTTGTGCTAGAAACTAGGACATATGGAGTACCCAGAATTAGCCGGAAGGGGAATGAATCAACATTCCGACCAAATATAGGCCCCCTTTTTTCTTTTCATTATATCTTTTATTTACAATTGTTGAATAGGTAACATGTCTACCAACGCCGAAGTCGCGGGTGGTTCTGCTCGCCGCGAAGACCCCATCGAGGCAGCAAACCACTATTTCGATTACCTGGACGAACACCAGATGGGGTTGCATGGTGGCGGCAATGGCACCAACCCCGACATCGACACCACCCCCGAGACCGGCAATGATGCTATCGTAGTCGGTAAAGCACCAAAGAAGAAGAGGGCACGAAGACGAAACGAGCTTGGCATTGGACAAATTGTGGTCACGGAGATGCACCCCAAGAAGTTAGAGCCAACGGTGCTGGAGGAAGCGTGCAAGTGCTGGGGCAATCAACTTGGATGCATCCTTAGGGAAACCGCCAACATCAACGACGAGAGGTTGAGGCTCAAACCACATATGGAGAACATGCTCCTAAAGAAGTTGCACAATAGGTTCTTGTTCCCCGGCCGCAAAGAAAAAGCATATGAAGATCCATGGAAAGACATCGCCATGGCAAAGATAAAAGAACAAGGCGATGGTGACATTCACCAACGACTCGTCCACCTGGAAAGTTCGGGTGCAAAACGCGATTGCGAAGAAATGAACCGTGGTCCAAGATTCATGCTGACAATCCTTCAATAACGGAAGAGGACTTTGCAAAATTCAAGGAGAATTGCGCTAAAGAAAGTGTCAAGGCAAAGTCGAAGAAAATGAAGGCGCTCCAGGCCAGGAACACACCTCCCCACCGCCTCGAAAGTCGTGGTTACAAGGAAAAGAGTGTCGTATGGGCCAAGGAGGACGCCGAACGTGAAAGTCACAGAATCCCAAACCCCTTGGCGGAGTTCACCGACCCGCTGGAGCATGACTAGATCAGGGCCCAGTGCAAGTGGGACAAAGAAAAAAGCTCTTTTACACGGACCCGAACACGAGGGAGTTCACGAGACTTCTGTTAATTATTATATTACCACATTATCATATTATAGCTTCCAATCAATTCGACTGCAAGTTTTGTCACATTAGTAAACCATCCACATTCCTTTTGCAGAAAGAGCAGCACCAAAAGGTAACCGAAAGCAACGAGTCATTATAGTCATCGACGAGGCCCAAGTGGGACACCCCATTCAACCGGGACCTAAACATACTGAAGAAGGTCCCAGTGGACAAGCCGTCGTCCTATGGACGTGTGCATGGCATCGGAGATGGCGCCTCGTGGAAGACGTGCTACCCCGAGGAGCTAGAGGAAATAAGGAAGAGACGTTCGGTCGTCACTCAGCAGAGCATCGACGAGAAGGTCAACATTGCAGTTGATAAGACCAAAGCTGAGACCAAAGAAGAGTTGCTCGGGGCCATCTCTGCAGCGGTCACTGACGTGGTGGTCAGCTTACTTCCGGCACTATGGGATTTCATGAAGAACAATCCAAATGTACATTCGGAAGACTTTCCCCTTCCCAGCTTTGTCGGGAGCAATTCGGTGAACACCAGAGCACCAGCACCTTCTCAAGCAACCGCAAACGGTCCCACTCCTGTTCATAGCAGCCCGACATCTGTCTCTTGCATGGTCGGTGGGCCTTCATCGCTGGCTGAGCTTGACGCCCTCATGGTAATTACACGTCATACCCTTTTCACCAGCATGTCTGTAGTCTTCCATTTCAGTTGCCTTTCGGATGTTTGACGTCGCAGACATGTCTCCTTCGTAGGCCGACGACACCCCGTGCACCCTACTCTACGACGTCAAGGGCCAGACGGTGGTCGTGGGAAAGGCAACGATCGTGAAGCTAAAGGACTGCATGTTCCACAACCAAGAGATGACCGATGGTGTATTCAAGGTTAACGTGGCCAGTGTCTTAGCGGGCTTCGAGGATTTGCCTCCTCCGGTACCAGTCGATGACGACGAGATCCCTAAGATGATTGGCGCATGCAAGAGCTGGTTCTTGCCTTGGCCCAAGTCTCTTCTTCGTCTCTTGGCTCCCGGTATCATGCCAACGCCACCTTCTCAAGAAGGTATGAACACCACCCCACCAACCACATTACCTGCACCTGTCGTGGCGAGTGATAGCGGATGACGCGAGGGAGAGCCTCCATTAGTGCCATATGATGTATCCCCCGTTGTTAAAGAAGCAAATGTTGATGATGACATGGAGGATGATGATGATGACCCAGACAAGTATTTCAATACCGCCTATGATGATGGAGGATTGATGGCTCAGGACGGCGAAGACTCGGGCTATGAGCGTGGATATGATGACTTGATGCTGCCTGATTTGCCGGAGCCGGAACGTCCTAAGGCGGAATGCAAAAAGTCTCTTTTCAAGCGATCCTCACAGGAGACGCCTCCAGATGCCGCCTGTACCCAGCAACCCCGCGAGGCCCATCCACTGATTAGCCTATGACACTAGGGGTGGTGGTTAGGGAAGGTATGGTGGGCTCACTACCGCCACCCACCAAGAAGCAAAGGAGGAGAACGGACAAGAAAGGCCCTAAAGGAGCCAGAGCTGCTTCAAGCAACCCGGCCGCCTCTGGAGCCCTGGGTGGTAGACAGAATACCTGTCGAAGGTGCGCAGCGCTTCCATGTCGCCGGCCAGCCGATCCTACCTGCGAAAGCGCTAGAGCACATACTGAACAATGATCTAAGGAGACTCCATGAAGATGTGCTGGCCAGAGAGAAAAGCCTTTTGGTCACGGAAAAACCAGGATACCCGCTTTACGCGGCTCAGGTGCCGGGTGGGAGGTTGTACTTCGAGAGATGGCCCGCGAATAAGTTCATCCTGTGATTTGCCTACATCTACGACATGTTCCACATGACCAAGCTAGATTTCCAGTTCATCCGCATGTATGCACTATATCTGAACTATTTCATCAAGGTCGAGAACATCAAATATATCTGCATCCCGGACCCGTTCTATATGCACGAGAGCTTCTTGGCAGTTTACAAAGAGCACCGTGACTATGCGAGCAAGTACCTCGGTGAATTCATGATCGCTAATAAGGACAAGGAAGTGATTCTCTTGCCTTATCATCCCGCGTAAGTCATCTGCACATATCGTTTCGTAAGTGTTAATCATTCCTTTGCAATCATGGAGGCTAATTTGAGGTGTACTTAATTTGAACAGCGGGGGGGGGGGGGTGGGCATCCTCATCGTTCTATCCCCGAAATACTCCCATGTGATGTACTTGGACTCATCGAAGAACCTCAGGAAAAAGGATTAAAAGAACATAAAGAGTGTTCTCGATAGTGCCTTGTTAACCTTCAGCCTGTCTGGTGGATATATCAAGGTGAAAAAGTACAGGAATCGTGGGCTGGCTTTTAGTCGTAAGACCGACTTCTGCTGCATCCAACAACCGCACGCCAGTATGGCTGATGGATTCTACCTTATGCATCACCTGCTCTAGTACAGAAGGGATAATCAACGCCTTCGCATGTGTCAGTGGAAATGACACCTATGGGGTCACTGGGATCCCCTCTATGGTTGGCGGGCGCGAGGTTGTGCAAAGAGCAGGTCTGACAGGAAGCACACGGATCGTTTACCCAGGTTCGGGATGCTAAGATGCATAATACCCTAGTCCTGCTTTGGTGGATGTATTAGAGTGTTCTTGTGTTCTTGAGCTAGCTACGGGGTGTAACTTGCCCAAAAGATCCGAATCCCCCTCCTGGTCGCCTCAGGCCTCCTTTTATAGGCAAAAAGGGGCTGCCACAGTGGCACACAGGAGGTGGAAAGGTGTACAGTGGATGAGTCTATCCTCTGGCACCGTCGGACAAACGCATTTAATGTGCTGCCGACGTGCCCCCCTTGCTTTGTCGGGGACGGCAAGGAAGCACGTCCCAGCTGTCGCCACCTCGCCTGGCTTTGACACGCGCCCGAGCTGACGAGGCCTTGCGGCGCCACGTTGGCTGGCTCTCGGGCCGGGCGCGGTGGTGGAGCCTTCACAAAGGGTCGCATGCCACCACACGTGTGCTTGCCGAGTCGGTGTAGAGGCCGCCGTCGCCACGCAGGTGCTCGCCTGCCCAACCGGGTTGAGCTAGCTTGCTTGGGGACGGCGGTGGAGTTCTTTGGCAGCGCTGGACTGTGGCCTCACGATGCCCTTGGCAAGGGTCTTGTGGATTTCCTCGGCTAGGATCCCGCCGAGGGTCGCCGTCTTCTGGTCCTCATTTGATCTCACATGTTTATGATCTTGACGAAGATCTGCATGCCACCACAGATGCACCTCCTGAGCCCTGGTCCTAACGTGGAAAGTTGGTGGTGTTGGAAACCGTGGGCTCAAGGGTGGCTTGCTCTGCTGGCGTCGGGCAAGTTACCTGGCAAGGCTCTTGCCGGGGCTGCGGAGGCTGCCTCAGCAAGGATCTTACCGAGGGAGTCCACCTCGCTGTCGGGGGTTGGGTGCGACATATGCCAAAGGATGGCTTATCATGGTGGGAGCGAGTAGAACGTCGCCGGTGCCCGAAAGCGGGATGAGGCGTAGACATGAACGCCGGCGTACTTTACCCAGGTTCGTGGCTCTCCTAGGAGATAACACCCCTAGTCCTGCTCTGCAGGGTCTCCGCATGATCACTAAGGCGCAAGTGAATACACAGGTGCTCCTTGAGCTGTATGCTAGAGGTAGGAGAAGGCAAGGCTAGCTCTCTCCTTCCTCTATGATCTGGTCTAGTTCTAACAGGTTCGGAACCCTTTGCATGGGTGCCCTGGGGGGTTTATATAGGCCTACCCCCCATGGGTACATTGTTAATCCGGCCGGGTGTAGGGCCCGCCCGTCAGCCTCTTCGGCCGCCGGCTTCTCTGCTGACTGCTGGGGCCCGCCGCCTAGTGGGCCCCGCCGACTGGTTGGGTATGGGGCCGACAGGCCGTACACGCTGCTCCTGGGTCTTGTCGGCAGCTGATCACTGTTGCCGTGTCTCTAATGACGCAGGCTTGGTCACGCGGTCATGGCTACAGCTCCGCTACCGGGCGGCGACATCGTAGCCACTCCCTGTCTCGTCTGGTAAATGGCGCGTGGGTCCCGAGGAAGGGGCGGGCCGACTCCTAGGGGCCGACCTCCCTTGGGTCCGACTGGTAGGGCTCTCGTCGTCTTCTGGACTCTCGCTAACTGGTGGGGCCCATTGTCCTTGGGCCGTCGTGGGAGCAGGACTCCGCTGCCAGGATGATGATGTCAGATGGCATGGCAGTGCGTTGCCCGGCGCGGAGATCTCCACCGGTATAGCGCACTGTGGCCACGCCAGCCCCTGGAAAGGGGAGGGGATGGGCTACACTGTAGCCATTCCATGTCCCGTCCCCCTTGATGAGGGCACGGGCTTCGCTGGTGCCGCGAGCCGATTCCTCGGGGCCGGCTTCTCTAGAAGCCGCCCGATAGGAGTCGGCTTGACTTGGCCTTGCCTCCAGGACTCGGCCGTTTATGGGCAGCCGGCTATTCCTCCAGCCGTCCTCTAGGAGGTGGCTCTTCATCTTGTCGTCTTGAGGGGCGCAGTCAGCCCCGATGTCTTGAAAGGTCCTGGGCTTCGTGTTAGCCTACCCGTGGCCCATTACTCCGACAGTAGTCCTCGAAGCTGGTGAGGCTCCACAGGCGATTGGTCGAGGAGCCTCAGCAGTTTCCTTTTCCCAGCGTTTGAGGTAGAGCCTCTTCCGTCTTCTGCCAGGCCGACTGGTAGGAGTCGGACTCGCCCAATCTGACTTGTCCAAAATTTTCGAACGCCTCGGCGGGATCCAAGTGGCATGCTAGCTAAGCTTCCAGGCCACCGTCCGTTTCGGGCCTGTCACGTGGCGACGAGCGGCCGGGCCAGTCAGCCAACACATGCGCGCGACGGGACACGCCTGCCGGTGGGGCCCACCACTACCATGCCTCGGCACGCGAGCGGATCCGCTGCAGTTGAGGTGGGCGGTTGAGGTTCTCGTGGAGTTACTGCACGCAGTAATTTTGAGTGAAAAACGTGGGGGCGTGGGGTAGTGGGCGCAGTAAATCCCAGGTTCGCCCCCTCGGCTTCGCAGCCCATAGGCCTATAAGTAGGCGGAGGAGGGCGAGCGGCAGAGCACGCGCGCCCCTCCTCCTCACTGCCTCCTCCTCTTCCTCTCGCCGCTGCGCCCCAAGCTACACTGAGCGTCGCGGTGATTCGTATCCGATGAGCTCTTCTTCCACCGTCACGCCCACCGCGGTGCGCTCCGGAGCGTGGGACGGCTCCGAAGTTCACGACGACCACGTCGATTTCCTCCGCAAGAGGCGGCGGCTGCCCGGCAAGGATTTCGTGAGGGTCCGCCTCACGCCGAAGAGAGAAATCTCACCGACGCGGGAGGAGGGCGAGCGGGTCGTCTTCCGCTCGCACTGCCTGTTGGGTCTTGGCTTGCTGGTGAGCAACTTCTTCCGATCCTTCCTCGAATACTACAGTTTCCAGCCGCACCACCTCACCCCGAACACGGTGGTGCTGCTGTCCGGCTTCGTCACCCTGTGCGAAGGCTTGCTCGGCGTCCTCCGCACTATCGAGCTCTGGGGGGAGTTCTTCTACACCAAGCTCGGCACCCATCGCCGCAGCGCAAGCCGCCCAAAGGCGGCGCGTTCATCGCGGTGCGGAGGTCGGGGGGTGACAATCCGTTTCCCCCATCATGCTGATAAAGTCAGTGAAGATGTGGCAGCGGTCGTATTTCTACATGAAGAGCGTCTTCGTGGATGGCGACTGGGTCAACTTGCCGGCCTATGCTGCCGGCCTGCCAGCTGGAAGGCATCCCAACTGGTCGTATCGGGCCAGGATGCTGACGCCTGCTGGAGCCGCCGCCATCGCGCGACTCCAAGTGCTGACACAGTCGGAGGGCCTGACCGGGCCTGATTTGTTGGCTGCCTTCATGGCGTGCCGAGTGCTCCCGCTCCAGGGCCGCCCTCACATGATCTGCCAGATGAGCGGACATCGGGACCCGAGTCGGTTGTGCACCAAGGAGATGCCTCACGTAGAGGTGGCCTACATGGTGAACTATCTTGCGATCTGCGAGCTCACGGAAGAGTGGCGGTTTGGCAAGGAGCCGTATTCACGCGCTAACCCTCCGCCCATGGTGAGTTGTATCTTTTTCTTTTTTTCTCTTACTCTTTGTCGCCGAGTCCGTCTTGTCCAGTGTGACAGATCAGCCTTTGAACAGAGCCCCCTCCTCCAGCCAGCAGCCGGCACCGCGGGGCCGGACCGCGAATTCCTCCCCGACCGGGCGGAGAGCAACGTCGGCGACCTCAACTTGGGGGCGGCGGCCTTGGAGGACGATGCCGAGGGGGGAGGCGGCGAAGCAGGTGGCTCGTGGCTCGGAGCCAGCCTCGAGGACTGGCCTGATGACGATGCGGGGGAAGTCGCCCCGCGCCACCAGCCGGGAGCCGGGCAACCGGGTGTGAGCTCTTCTGCCGCGTCGGACGCCCAAGGCGGCGCGAAGAAGCGCAGGGCCACGCCGAGCTTATTCGGCAGTCGGCCAAGAAGCCCAAGGGCTCGGCCGCGGCGACCAAGCGGGACGAAGCGGCCGCAAAGGCCAACCGCTTCCGCAGGGAGGTGAAGACGCTGCAGCTGGTTTCTGCATAAGTGCTACCTTCCCTTACACCTTCATCTTTTCTTCATTGATTTTGGTCTGAGTTTCTTTGTTTGTTTCCCTTGGTCAGGGCTCCCCTCTCTCTTGAGAAGGTGGCTGCCGCCTCAATCATGGGGTCGGCAGAGACTTCCGCCACCACTCGGCGGATCGACCCCGCCGCCGACCTCCGGGAGGCGAGGGAGCGGAACGCACGAGAAGTGTGCAAAGAACAGGAAGCCGCCCTCCTGGAGAAGGCGGCGGCTAAGAAGGCGGAGGCTGCCGCCCTGAAGAAGCTGGCGGAGGCCGACGCCGCCGACGCGGCGAAGAAGAAGGCTGAAGAAGCCGCACACCGTCAGTCGGCAGTTTTTGTCATTCCTCTGAACTCCGCGCCGCCACCTACGGAGTTCACGGCGTAGACTGGGGAAGCCGGCGGCGAGAACCCGATCATGGAGAGGGACGGCGGTGACACCGCCATGCCGGACGTGATCATGCCGCCACCGCCGCCGTCCGGGAATGCGCAAGGCGGGCAGCCGGCGGACCCGCCGGTGCAGCCAACTGAAGACGAGGTGGTGGCGGGCCTGGTTCTCGAGGTTGGCACACCGACGCATCGCCGCCTTGCAAAGGCGGCTTCGGCGCTGCGCCCTCTGGAGACTAGCGCCGCGAGCTCCTCGATCCCGGACACCGAGGCGACGAGCGCCGCGCCCACTGGGTGGGTGCGAGGAGGCGGGACGGGCCCGTTGAATCGGGCGCTTTTGGATGTCCAAGCCAAGATCCGAGCCGAGGGCGAGGCCATCAGGCACTGCAACAAGGCACATCTGGCATCGCGAGAGGCCGTTCGGGTGCATTTCCTTCTTCTTTGCTTCTGTTTTTTGTGCTTCTCGGTGAGGGCGCGCCAGCGCACCCACTGCGTGTTGTCCCCGAGTTTCGGGCCGGCTGTTGAGCAAGCGGCTCGGAACTCTAATCGGCGAGTTCCAAGCACTAACACTTGTCTGAAATTTGTTTCACAGGATTACCACAATCCTGTGTGACCGCCTTCAACTCCAACGTCCAGGAGCTGGCTCAGCGGACCGCCGACTTGTCGGAAACCGGAGTAAGTCCTCTTCTTTTTCTCAAGGGGCGCACGGGCGCACTGCAGTTGTAGTCCCGAGATTCGGGCCGATCAAGCATACCGGGCCAGATCTCCCCGCCACTATTCTTCTTTACATTGATGACTCCTTTTTCGCTGGGCGGCTGGCGCAGCCGCTGGCTGTAGTCCCTCGAGATTCGGGCCGATCACGAAAGGGCCGGGCCGGATCTCCCGGTGACTGTTCTTCGTGTTGGCGACTAACACCTTGTTTTCTTATTTCTTCCACAGAGGCTAACGCCACCTTGCGGCAAAGCAGCTGGTAAAGCGGTTAACACCCGCCACGCGCCAAGGAGGAGGAGTGCAGCAAGTTGGAGTCAAGAGCGCGACCGATCGGTCACGCGAATCGGCGTAAACGAAGGAGCTTCTCAAGAAGGCCCAGAAGGAGGCGGAGGACAAGGAGACCGGCCTCCTTGCTGAGTTCACGAGCGAACGCTCCTCCTGGACTGACAAGGAGGCGAAGCTGACTTCCGTCTTCCACGAGATCGAGGATATAGTCGATGGTGAGCCTCCCTCATTTTTCTTCTTCGCGCTGCCGGCTGTTGGTCAAGCCGGCTTCTGGTCTTTAATTTTGTTCTTTGCTTCTATCTTGGCAGACTTCTTCCCTGGCCACTCAGATGCCGCCAACCAGGCCACCGAAGCTGATCGCGAAGGGCGGAGGGTGGAAGGCGCGAAGATCACCGCCGACGCCCCCCGAACCCTAAGCGAGCAGATCCTAAGCATCGAGGCCCGTCTTTGGCCGGCTCACCGGATGCTGCGCCGGCCAGCCAGATCGGGCGCTTAGGCTTATCGCTACTGCGTGGCCGGACATGCCGCATCACTGCACTTTCAGCCGGATCGCCGATCGGGCCGGAGGTAGCGGTCGGCCGCCTTGAGGCCTGGAAGGGCTCTTTGGCCCGGCTGGAGTGCGCCAGCCTTGGAGTTCGTCAAGGCGTGGTACCTCGTGGCCGAGTCCGCCCATTGGCCACATTCCGGCTGGAGGCTCAGGAGGAGTTGGTGGTCGTGGAAGACGATCTCGTCAAGCGCGTGGCGTCAATCGCCGAGTACACCGACACCAGCATCTTCGTCCGGGAGCAGGTTGAAAACGGCGACGAGGCGCCGCCGGAATGGTTCGGGCTAAACCCGAACAACGGCGAGGACTCGATGGAGGTGATCGACTCCAGCGGCGAGGAAGAAGGCGAGGCAGAGGAGGGAGGCGAAGAGGAGGCGCCAGAGGTCGGAGCGGACGGCCAACCTCAGCTCGATCAAGGCCCAAAGAACGAAAGCCGCGCTTAATCGAAAGCTACCCGCCGGAGGCGACCAAGCAGAGACCGACCAGCCGGCCGCTCCGGCAACTGGCACCGCCGACTCCTCCAATCATCCGAACCCTTCTACCGCTTCCTTGGCCACCATTTTATCTTTTACTTCACCAGTCTATTAGTCTCGATGAACTTGTTAATTTTGCACAATTCCACCCGCGGGGTGTATCTTGAACTTCTGTTGAAGATCGGCCAAGGGCCTTTGCTATGTAAATATTTTTCCGAGTTCTATCTTTTTCTTGCTTATCGCTTTTGGCTTTTTCCTTTGCCGCCTTCCCTTGATTGCCGTCTTGCTAGCCAAACAGCCGCTCTGCGGACTGATGCTGGGTCAAGTACTTAGCTACTTTGGGAAGGCAAGTACTTAGCCGTTTAGAGTTCTTTAGCAAGTTAAGTAGAAAACGACGGACCGGCTGCTCAACAGTCTGTCGAAAGAGGCGGCAAGCCGGTTTAAACTATGCACATGCTTTGTGTCCTTAGCCATTTTTCATGTGGGCACCCTTTCTACCTTACTCTTTACAAGACTGACATCGCTCTACGAGTCTGACCTTCGGCAGGAGACAGCTTAAGTGCCACACATTACTTGTCCGGCTGCAGGAAGAATTTCATAGTACAAGACGGCTAGTCCTCGGGCCGACTAGTCGGACCCGGTACCAAGCGGCAAAAAAATGATATACTCATAGGCATAATTCTTATCATATAGATAAAAGAGGGCAGTCCCCGAGCTCTTCTCGGGGGACCCGGAGTCTTCGTACTTTAATACAAAAGGTAGCATGGTACATTCCGTCTCCTTGCCAGAGTCGTCTCTCTTGCGCGCCCGAGACTTCTGAGCATCGATCAGGTAGTAGGAGTCGTTGCCCAACACTTCGCTGATGATGAAGGGGCCTAACCAAGGCGCTGAGAGCTTGTGCTGGCAGGCTGTTCGCTGGATCAACCGGAGCACAAGGTCTCCTTCTTGGAAAGATCTTTGCTTGACCTTCCGATTGTAGTATCGGCGCAGGCTCTCTTTGGTAGATGCCGGACCGGCCGAGTGCCAACAGCCGCCCTCTTCCAGCAGATCGACGCCGTCTTGTCGTGCTTCTTCCGCCTCCTCTTCGGTGTACATGGTGACTCAAGGGGAGTCGAATTCTATGTCCGTTGGGCTGACGGCTTCGGCATCGTAGACAAGGAAGAAAGGCGTGAAGCCGGTTGACTTGTTTGGAGTTGTGCGCAGGCTCTAGAGGACGGTTGGTAGCTCGTCGAGCCAGCAGCTGACCGAACGCTCCAAAGGCTCGACCAGTCGGGGCTTGATGCCAGACAAGATGAGGTTGTTTGCTCGCTCCACCTGGCCGTTTGACTGCGGATGGGCAACGGACGCTAAGTCGGGCCGGTGCCTCAGCGTCGCAAGCAAAAAACAGGCCAAGGTGCCTTTGGCAAAGTGTGTGCCATTGTTGGTGATGATGCTGTGCGGTATGCCATACCGGATGGTGATGTCGGAGACGAACGTCACAGCAGTCGGACCGTTCAACTTCTTGATTGGTTTGGCTTCTATCCATTTGGTGAACTTGTCCACCACGACAAGCAGATGAGTCATGCCACCTCGCGCTGTTTTGAATGGCCCCACCATGTCCAGGCCCCAGACGGCAAAGGGCCAGGCAATGGGAGTAGTCTTGAGTGCAGAAGCCGGCTGATGTGGCTTGGAACGGAACTTCTGGCACCCTTTGCATTTTTGGACCAAGTCCTTGGCGTCTTCTAGAGCGATCGGCCAGAAAAAACCATGGCGGAAGGCTTTGGCGACAAGTGCCCTTGAAGCCGCGTGGTGGCCACACTTGCCTTGATGGATATCTTTGAGAATCGCTTGGCCTTGCTCCGGCTCCACGCAGCGCTGGTAGACACCAGTGACACTGCGCCTCACAAGCTCTCTATTGACTATGGTGTAGGCTGCTGCCCGGTGTTGCACTTGCCGGGCCGAGATCTCATCAGTCGGCAGCTCTTTGTTCAGCAGGAAATTGAGGATGGGTTGGGCCCACGAAGGTGCTGCGATTTCATCGACTGTCAGGACTGCAACTCGGACAAGGGCGGTTGGGCCGGGAGGCGGCGGGTTGGTGTCGGCAGGCGCTGGCTGGGTCGATGAAGTCCCTGTGTCAATTGGTGCGATCCCCGGCCGAGCTCACGAAGTCCCTGGGCTGGCCGATCTGATCCCTCGGCCGGGTTCTCAAGTCCCCGGACCGGTGCGATCGCCGCGACCCGGCCGCTGCGAATTCCCGTGCCGCTGGAGCTCTCAAGTCGGATCCGATCGCCGGTGAGGAGCCAGCACGAAGATAGAATCGACTCTGGCGATGGCTTGACAGACGGCTTGAGGAGGCGTTGAAGGCGGCGCTGGTCGGTAATGCTTCGACGGGTGGAGCCGATTCGTGCTGTGGCATCTGCTTGCTCGTTGTCGCTTTCTGGCACATGGAGAAACTTCGCACCCTTCAAAATATCCACCGAGTTGTTGTCACGAGGATGCGGTAGCTCGCCATGTTTGCATCTTTGGCGCCCGATGCCGCTTTGGGACGACCGTTGGACCACCAAGTCGAGTCACCATAGCACAGGATCCAGCGAATGCCGAGCTCTTTGGCAAGCCGTAGCCCGTGAATGAGTGCCTCGTATTCAGCGACGTTGTTGGAGGCGGCAAAATGGATTTGCAGCACATATTTGAGCTTGTGGCCTTTGGGAGAGGTGAGGACGATGCCGGCTCTCAAACCGGTGCGCATCTTGGAACCATCAAAATGCATCCGCCAATGGGTGGAGTCGGGCACTGGCGGCAGGTACTGGGTCTCGGCCTAGTCGACGAGGAAGTCGGACAGTGCTTGTGACTTTATGGCGGTGCGAGGCTGGTAGTAGATGGTGTAGGGGGCCAAATCTATGGCCCATTTGGCCACTCGACCAGAAGCATATCGGATTCCAATGATCTCGGCTTGTGGAGCTGTGCAGACCATGGTGATTGGGTGCTCTTGAAAATACGGCTTCAATTTCTTGACGGCAAAGTGCACGCCGTAGCACATCTTCTGGTAGTGGGGGTTGTTTTGCTTGGAGGTCAACAGTACTTCACTCAAATAATATACCGGTCTCTGGACTGGTCGTGCCTTGTCTTCCTCCTTGCGTTCTACCACGATGACTGTGCTGACCACTCGGCTGGTGGCGGCGATGTAGAGGAGCATGGGCTCCTTAGCAGTCGGAGCCTCCAGGACAGGTGGAGTAGTCAACATCTTCTTGAGCTGGAGAAAAGTCCATTCGCCTTTGTCGCTCCACTCGAAAAAGTGGTTTTCTTCATGAGCTGGTACAAGGAAAGAGCCTTCTCACCCAACCGACTGATGAATCGGCTGATGGATGCCAAGCAGCCAGTGAACTTCTGCACATCCAGCAGTCGGTGGGTATTTCCATCCTCTCAATGTCCTTGATCTTCACAGGGTTGCACTCTATGCCGTGATTCCGAGACCAGAATCCAAGAAGCTGGCCGGCCGGGTACTCAAGACGCACTTCTCGGGTTGCTTGATTTGAAACCGCGAGGGTTCTCAAAGTTCTCCTTGAGGTCTTCTAGCAGCGTTCCACGCTTCTCCGTCTTCACCACCACATCGTCCACATATACGTGGGCGTTTCTTCCGAGTTGCTTGAGGAGGCACTTCTGCATGCAACGCTGAAACGTGGCACCAGCATTCCTCAAGCCGAACGTCATGGCCTAGTAGCAGAAGGCTCCAAATGGCGTAATGAAGGCGGTCTTCAATCTGTTGGCCTGGTTCAGCTTGATCTAGTGGTATCCTGAATATGCATCCAAAAAACTCAACAGCTCGCATCCGGCTGTGGAGTCTATCACTTGGTCGATCCTCGGCAAAGCAAACGGGTCCTTGGGGCATGATTTGTTGAGGCTGGTGTAATCAATACACATAGGCCACTGCTTGTTTTTCTTCAGCACAAGGACCGGGTTGGCCAGCCACTCTGAAAAGAACAGCTCCATGATGAAGCCGGCTGCCAGCAGCCGGGCTATCTCTTCTCCAATGACTCTTCTCTTCTCTTCTGACAGGCGGCGCAAGGGCTGCCTGACTGGTTTGGCGTCATGCTGGACATGTAACTTGTGCTCGGCGAAATCCGTAAGAACCCGGCATGTCTTTGGGGGACCATGCAAAGATGTCCCGATTCTCACGGAGGAAATCGACGAGCTCGCCTTCCTATTTGCTGTCGAGGTTTGTACCTACGATAGCGTACCTCTCCAGGTGCTCCGGATCCAAGGGTATCTTCTTTGTCTCTTTGGCCGGCTTGAACGAGCCCTCAGCTTTCGACTCCTTGGGATCGGGCGACATCTCCGGCTGCTTGCCTGCCATTTCCATGACCCGGTCAAGGAGCCGCTTCTCAGCTGTGATCACGAGGGACTCGGTCAAACGATTGCTCTCAGCTGTGCAGGCGGTCGACTTCTTATAGTCACCGGCTATGGTCAGAATCCCCTTGGAACTCGGCATCTTCATTTTGAGGTAGGCATAGTGGGGGACCGCCATGAACTTGGCCAGAGCAGGCCGGCCAAGTAGTGCATGGTATGGGCTCTCAAGGTCCACCACTTCAAACTAGGCGGCTCTCGGCGGAAGTGATCTTTGTCCCCAAAGAGGACGTCTATCTGGATCTTGCCGATTGGTGAGCAGGAAAGGCCAGGAACTATGCCATGGAAAACAGTCCGGCTGGACTGAAGCTTCTTTTGTTTGATTCCTAACTTTTCCATGGTGTCTTTGTACAGGATGTTGATGCTGCTGCCTCCATCTATCAAAACTCGGGAGAAACGAGCGGCTCGCCTATCTGTGGCAAAGGTGGCATCCAAAACCATTGCGTAGGAGCCGGGATTGGGCATCACTTCTGGGTGGTCGGCTCTGCTCCAGCTGATGGGCTTCTCGGACCAATGCATGAACTCTGGGGTCTCTGATGCTACCGCATTCACTTCTTGCTGCTGCAGCCGCCTGCTGCGTCGATCATCGGCCACGCTGGTGAACACGACATAGGCTCCATGCTCTTCTGGATACTCATCTTGTATGGCTCCGACTGGTCTGACAGCCGGCTGCTGGGGTGGAGGAGGAGACGGCTGCCCAGCAGGTGGGGGAGGCAAGAGGCCGTCTCCCTTGGTGATCCTGGTGAGCCAATGGCACTTCCGAGTGGTGTGGTTGGGCAACCGCACCACTATGGAATTTGTAGGGTGCATCCAGAGTTCGCTCATATGAGAAAGCCGCAGCCAATTGGGCTTGCCGCCTTCCGGGCGTTTAGCGGAGGCTGCCCTTTCCGGGCAGCTGGTCTTCGAATTGTCGCCACCGCACGGCTGGTGGAAGCCGGCTGCGTATCTTTGCGCTTGTGGTCGTTCTGCTGTTGACGCCGACTGGTGTCACCAGCCGGGGTTCGAGGAGCCTGAGGGGCACTTTGCCGGATGCATCGACTTGGATCTCTACCTTCATGGAGGAGTCGGCCGTGGCGTATTTCTCTGCTATGATCAGCAGCTCATCGAGGGTCGCCGGCTCGTCGTAGAGGAGTCGGTGCTTGAGGAGGGTGCCTTCTCTGCACCCGGCGGTGAAGTACTCAATGGCCTGCACCTCGTGCACGCCTTTGCAAGAGTTGCGGAGCTCGGCCTAGCGCGTGAGGTAGTCACGAGTCAACTCGTTGGGGCCTTGCACGCACAAGGAGAGCTGGCGGGGCTTGGGCGGCCGCTTGTACGTGCTGGTGAAGTTGTGGACGAAGGCGTCGGTGAAGTCGACCCAGCTGTTGATGCCGCGGGGCTTCAGACTATTCAGCCATGTCCGGGCTGTGCCTTGGAGCATGAGTGGAACGTATTTCACAGCAACGCGCTTGTTGCCGCTATCTTTGCCGACGGTCAGGAGTAGTCGACCAGCCAGTCCTCCGGCTTCACGAAGACGGTGTATTTGGGCGTGTCTCTTGGCAGCATGAACCCGTTGGGGAAGGGCTCGTCTCGAATGCGGGGGCCAAAACACGGCGGACCCAACTCATCTTCTTCTTCTAGCGCCAGGGACCGATGGAGACGGTCGATCCGGTGGCGGGCATCGTTTTCTCCGACTCCTCTCGGCCAAGGCGGCCGCCGAAAGTGTCGGTGATCAAAAGGCGGCGGGAGACGCGCTTTTCCCTGCGAGGGGAGGAGGCGGACAGTCATCCCGCTGCTCCATCGCTCTTGGGCGGCCGTCTTGGTCGCGCTCTATGGTGACACGAAGTCCGATTGCGCTGGTAGCCGCTCCTTGTCTTTCTTCCGCGGACGCCACTACCGGCGGCCCGAGAGGTCACGCCTTGATCTCGGCGGGGAGGCAGATCATCGTTTTGCCGGTGTGGCGCCTCGGTGTGGCAGCCGTCCTCGTGCTGCTCGGCAGCCGCGTCGAGGAGCCGCTAGACGCGCTCCGCCATCTGGCGACGTTCCTCGCCCTCCAATTTGTCCAGCTGTCGGGGGTTGGGTGCGACATATGCCAAAGGATGGCTTATCATGGTGGGGGCGAGTAGAACGTCGCCGGTGCCTGGAAACAGGATGAGGCGAAGGCATGCACGCCGGCGGATCTTACCCAGCTTCAGGGCTCTCCGTGGAGATAATACCCCTACTGCTGCTCTGTGGGGTCTCCGCATAATCACTATGGCAAAGTGGGTACAAGGTTCCTCCTTGAGCTGTTCTGGGTGAGGAAGGAGAAGGGCACGGCTAGCTCTTCTCTTCCCTCTATGTGTATCGAAAGCTATTAGGGTCCAACCTCTTGCATGGGTGCCCCGGGGGGTTTATATAGGCCTACCCCCCGGGGGTACAACGGTAATCCGGCTGGGCGCGGGTCCCAGTCGTCTGTCTCTCAGGTCGCCGTCTTCTCCGCCTACCGCTGGGGCCCGCCGACTAGTGCGCCCCGCCGACGGGCCCGACATGGGGCCGACATGCCTTGTCCACCGAGGGCGGGTCTTGCCGGCAGCGGATTACTGTAGCCGCGCCTCTAATGACGCTGGCTTGGTCATGGGGTCATGGCAACAGTGCCGCCGCCCGACGGGTGATAACTGTTGCCATTCCTCGCCTTTGTTCGACACGGCGTCAAGGGCCCGTGGGAGGGGCCGGCCGACTCCTGGGGGCCGACTCCCAACGGGTCCAGCTTGTGGCACTCTTGCCGTCTTCTGCACCCCCGCTGACAGGCGGGTCCCGCCGTCTCTGGGTCGCATGCAGCCGTCAGGCTCGTGGCGCCACCTACGGGTTGATGTCGGGGCCGCATGGAAACAAAGGCCGCCGGATGGAGATCTCCGTCGGTACGGCACACTATGCCCATGCCTGCCCTTCGTGAACGGGGCACGGATGGGTCGCGCGGTGGCCGCACCCCATCCCGTCCGTAGTTGCGTAGGCAGGAGGTGGTTGGAGTCGCGGGCCAACTCCCCATAGCCGGCCCCTCTGGAAGCTGCCAGTTGGGAGTCGGCTTATCTCGAAGCCGTCTCTGGGTCTCAGCCGTGAGGGGCAGTCGGTGGCTCTGCCGCCGACTATCAGAAAGCGGCTCTTCGTCTTGGGGTCTTGAGGGGCGCAGCCTGCCCCGATGTCTTGAAAGGTCCGGGGCTCGGGTTTGCCTACCTGCGGCCCATTACTCGACGATGAGTCCCCTGTCGGTGAGGCATCGAGGGTGACAGGTCGAGGAGCCTCAACAGTTTCATCCTTCTGGTGGTGGAATCTGGGCCTTGATCGTCGTCTTCCTCGAGGCCGACTAGCTCGAGCCGGACTCGCAGAAGGCCATCTTGCCCCTTAGAGAGTTTGAAAGTCGTAGCGGGAACCAGGCAGCGTGCCTGATAAGCTTCCTGGCGGCGGACCATTGCAGGCCCGTCGCGTGACGCCACGCGGCAGGGTCAGCCTGCCCACCCACGCTGCTGCGGACGAGACAGGCCGTCGCGGGATTCCCGCCACTACCGCGCTTTGAACACGAACGGATCCGCTATGGCCGTGGCGGGCGGTTAGGGTTCCTATGTCGAATCGCGCAGATAACCGTGGGTGGCGTGGGGTCTTGGGCGAAGCGGTTAATCCCATCGCCCGCCCCATCGGCTTTCAGCCTATGAGCCTATAAGTAGGCGGGAGGAGGGCGGCGGTAAGCACGCGCTACCATCTCCTCGCTTCGCTTCCTCTTGCTTCTTCTTCCTTCTTGCCGCCGGGCCAATAACCACGCCACACCGCGGCGATGAGCTCTTCCTCCGCCGTTGCACCTCCTGCCGCACGCTCCGACGTGTGGGACGGCTCCGAGGTGGACGACGACCACATCGAATTCCTCCGCTAGATGCGCCGCCTCCCCGGCAAGAGCCTAGTGCGGACCCGCGCCGCGCCGGGGGGTGAAATATCGCCGGCGCCAGAGGAGGGCGAGTGGGTCGTATTCCTCTCGCACCTCATGCACGACCTAGGGCTGCAGGCGAGCGGCTTCTTCCGCGCCTTCTTGGATTTCCACGGGCTCCAGCCACACCACCTTACTCCGAACACGGTGGTGCTGCTGGCTGCCTTCGCCACCTTGTGCGAAGGCTTCCTCGGCGTTCTCCCCACCATCGAGCTATGGGGGAGTTCTTCCTGTCCAAGCTCGGCACGCTTGCCGCCGGGCGCAGCCGGCTCAGGCGGCACCTTCATCGCGATGCGGAGATCGGTGGCGACAACCCGGTCCCCACCATTCCGCTGATCAAGTCGATGAAGATGTGGCAGCGATCCTATTTCTATGTGAAGAACGCCGCCCAAGGCGATATGCATCGGGTCAATCGTCTGCCTTATTTAAGCCGGGCGATCGGGCGAGGAGGCTCCCCAAAGAGGTCCCACCGGCCAGATCACACGCCTAAGATGCGACCCTATCCTAAGGGAACTCAAGGTCCCACCAAGGATAGAAGCGCATCTTGAAGACGCTTTTGCAAGGTGGATATCATTACATCAACATTACATAATAGTGGGGATACATCCAATACATACAATGTCACATGAATACAACAATACAACATACAAGATCAACATCCGACTACGGATGAATCATAAATGTAAACTCAAACAATATCCACCACCGCTAGCCCAGGCTGCCGACCGGAACCTATCCCCGATCGACGCATTTAAGAAGAAGAACTCTAACACAAGCAAACATCGCTCTCGCGCCATGATCATCGCCATAAAACCTGTACCGCAACTGGTGTTGTAGTAATCTGTGAGCCACGAGGACTCAAAGCAATCCCATTACCATGGGTATCAAGACTAGCAAAGCTTAATGGGAAAGGAAGGGGTAAAGTGGTGAGGTTGCAGCAGCGACTAAGCATATATGGTGGCTAACCTACGCAAATTAGAGCGATAAGAGAGCAAGCGGAACGGTCGTGAAGCTAGCAATGATCAAGAAGTGATCCTGAAATCCTACTTACGTCAAACATAACCCAGAAACCGTGTTCTCCTCTCGATTAACCCCGAAAAGAGACACTCACGGTTACGCACACGGTTGGTGTATTTTAGAAGAGTTTGCTTCAAGTTTACTACAACCGGATATTAACAAATTCCCATCTGCCACATAACCGTGGGCACGGCTCTCGAAAGTTTCTGCCCTGCAGGGGTTTCGCATGATAAGCTCTCGCGATCAACGAAGGATATTCCTTCTTACCGGGAAGATCCGATCAGTCTCGGAATCCCGGCTACAAGACATTTCGACAGCCATAAAACAAGACCAGCAAGACCACCCAATGCGCCGACAATCCCGATAGGAGCTGCACATATCTCGTTCTCAGGGCAACACTGGATGAGACTAGCTACGAGTAAAACCAACCCTCAGGTTGCCTCAAGGTGGCCTCACAGTAAAGCTGTTCAGTTAGGACCAGCACTTAGAGAAGCACCGGCCGGGGGCTAAATAAAGATGACCTCGAGAGAGCGACTCCCAAGGGAAAAGTAGGTGGTGGTGAGGCAAATGGTAAAACCAAGGTTGGGCCTTCTTTGGAGGAGTCTTATTCAAAGCGAACTGTCAAGGGGGTCCCATAAATCACCCAACCGTTAGGGACACAAAATCCGGGAACATAATACCGATATGACGGAAACTAGGGCAGCAAGAGTGGAACAAAACACCAGGCATAAGGCCGAGCCTTCCACCCTTTACCAAGTATATAGATGCATTAATAATATTAGAGATATTGTGATATCCCAACATAAACATAATCCAACATGGAGCAATCTTCATCTTCACCTGCAACTAGCAACGCTATAAGAGGGGCTGAGCAAAAGCAGTAACATAGCCACACAACGGTTTGCTAGGAAGGGTGACAAAGGTTAGATGTTCATGGCAATTTGGGAGGCTTGATAAGCAAGTGATAGGTAACGCAACATAGCGATAGAACGAAGCAACTAGCATAGCAATGATAGTAATGAGATCCAAGGTGACGGTCATCTTGCCTGAAATCCCGCAAGGAAGAAGGACGAGTCCAAGAAGAAGATGAAGCCACGAAGACGTAGACCAAGCGTGAGACGAACGAATCCTCACGATCATAGCAGAAAGCAGGGAACTATCGAGAAAAGCACACAACATGGTAAACACACCACACATGAACAAGGCATGATGCATAACAAGTATGATGCATGACAAAGCTACATGAAGCTACTCATGGCAAGAGATGATGCATACAAGAGCAACACATCAAAGCAAGTTTAAACGAGGCCGGGAACAACATAGAGCAATACCGGTAAGTCCTCATATGCAAATATCAAAATTGGTCCAGATCTGAATAAACCATATGTTCAAGTTGTTAAACAGCAAGTTAAGATGCACCAAGATGATCTACACAAAATTCTAGTCAAGTTACATATAAAGTTCATTTGATTCGGAGCTACGGCCTAGAAGATATGAGTAAAGCAAGTTAAACATGGCATTGATGCAAAATGCATACAAACATCAAGCAAACACCACAAAACAAGGATGCAACATGATAATATGAAGCACCATGCAATTCTAAGCAAGTTTCATATGGAGCACACTCAAAACGAAGCAACGGTTCAACACACACGTGAAACAAGTTTAAAGGACAAGCTGTCCAAAACAGCAACTAGGCATATGCAAGCACCGAAACAACAAGCTACAGCACCTCAACATAATAATAAAAGGCATGGGCGTGATTTACAGGTAGAGCACAACAAAACATGAACAGTGAGCTATCTCCAGAAATCACTAGAACATACTCAAACACACATGGCAAGATTGCAAATAATAACAGTTTCAGACTTTAGCAGAAATAACATCAGGTTGCTATGTTTACAGCTATCAAACGACATGCTACAGGACCTTATCAATGCAAACAAAGGCATGGAATTAATCTACTAAATGCATAGAACAAAAGTCCTTTATTGAACATGAGCCAAAAAGGACCAGAAGATATTATGGCACCCATGTAAACATGGCAAGTTATAATACAGATTCATACATGGCAGGAACAACAATAAGTAGCCATGTAGATGAGCTTGAACCACTCACCACAGAGCAATACATGGCATTGCAAGGCAACCCACGGTACGAAGACATGTTTATGAAGCTAAGCATTGCAAGATCAAGTTCATATGGTGCATGGATCACTAGCAAAACACATGGCAAAACTGAACTAAATGTTAACAGACTGACAGCAACATTATTTTGCATGTTTGGAGCAATATAACAACATGTTAAAGCAGGCTATAAATGCAACCAGGGGCATGAATGGATAGAACAAGACGTGTATAACAAAACATCCTTAGTGAACATCTCCAGATTATTCATAGAATGACTTGTAGAAGCAGGTTAACATAGCATCATGATATAGCAGATTCAGACATGCAAAACAACAACAACAAGTACCCTACTTAACAAGCTCGATGCACTCACTACAAGACCCACAAAAATACATGGATGGCACCACTGTGAAGATGGCATGATGTAGCACAAAACACATGTAGAGCTCATGCTCATAGGATGCACACATCAATCATGACAAAAATGACAAATGAGCAAGTTATAACAGTTTCAGCAGATTAACATCACATAGCACTCTTGCAACGATTTGACATGATGACCTCAAATGAATATGATGCAATGGAATGAAATGATGTACTCGTTGAGGCGAACAATTTGACATATTACACGGACGAAACGGAGCAGTATGCAGCAAGTTATGATGCGTTGAACATGGCATGATTATGCAAAATATTACGGGGACTTGGAGAAATTTCAGGGGGTCAACCTTATCTCCCAGATCCAGATCGGGGCGCGGAGCTCGAGGCTCGCCGGAGAACTCGCCGGAGTCGGGGAGGAGATGGCCGGAGATGCTCGGGGTGGAGCGGAGGAGGCCGGGGGCGGCGGCGGGAGTCGCCGGCGAGGCGAGGGGCGGTTGCCGGGCGCCAAGGACGGCGAGGCTGGGGCCCCGGCGAGGCGGCAGACGGGCGAGGCGGCCACGACGGGAGGCGATAGCGCGGCGCGGCGGATGCGTAGGCGGCGGCGTGGACGCTGACTCGGCGGGCGGCCGGAGGGGCACCGGGCGGCGGGCGGAGCACGGGCGCGGGCGGGCGTTTCGCTGCACCGGAGGCAAGGCGCGGCGGGCTGGGACGCGAGGAAGCGGGCGCGGCGCGATCCGTGGCGGCGGGCGCATCCGGGCCTGTGGCTGCCTCGGCTGGCTGGCGCGTGGGACGGACGGGCGATGAGGTGGCGGCGGCTGGTTGTCTGAGGCGCGGGAAGGCGACGTGGCAGCACGGATAGGGCGGAGCGAGGTGGCAGCGGACATGTCCAGCTTCGGGCGGACATATGTCGGCTCGGCGGACGTGTCCGGTGGCGCGAGGATGAAAAATGGCTAGGGTTGCACCGCGAATTTCGGAGGGGGAGGTGTTTATATAGGTAGAGGGAGCTAGGAGACTCCAAATGAGGAGCGGTTTTCGCCCACACGATCGTGATCCAACGACCGAGAGCATGGAGAAGAGTTTTCTGGGTTTTGGGCCACTGTGGAAGGGGTGTTGGGCTGGACAAAAGAGACTTTTAGGGTTACCCGGTTAACCGTTGGAGTATCAAACGACCTCCAAATGGCACGAAACTTGACAGGCGGTCTACCGGTGGTATACCAAGGCCGCTTGACAAACCTCGGTCCATTCCTAGAACGTTTAATACCCGCACAAAAGGAGAGGCAAAAAGGGGAACGCCGGGGAACATAGGACCGCCGGATTGCAAAACGGACAACGGGGAAAAGGCTCGGATGCATGAGGCGAACACGTATGCAATGCAATGCACATGATGACATGATAAAATGCAACACGCAAGCAAATGCCATGGCAATAATGACGAATAACTGGCAGACACCTGGCGCATCGAATTCGGGGCGTTACAAGGACACTGACTCCCACTGGTGCCGCCGCCGTCGCGCGACTCCGAGTGCTGACGCAGTCGGAGGGCTTGACCGGGCCGACCTGCTGGCCGCCTTCGTGGCGCGCCGAGTCCTTCCGCTCCAAGGCCGACCTCATATGATCTGTCAGATTAGCGGCCACCGGGACCCGATCGGCTGTGCTCCAGGACATGCCCCACGCGAGGTGGCGGACACGGTGAACTACATTGCGAACTGCAATCTCACGGGCGGATTGGCAGTTGACGGGAGCCGTACTTTCATGCGCCAACCCCCCGCCTATGGTAAGTCGTCTCTCTTCCTCTTCTGTTTTCTATTTCAGCCGAATCCAACCTCTGATCTTTTTTGGTTTTTTCGAGTTAGAACCCCCTCATGCAGCCTTACCGTGAGTTCGTCCCCGACCGGGCGGAGAGCGACGTCGACGACCCTGACTTGGGGGCGGCGGCGATGGAGGCCGACGCCGAAGGAGGAGGAGGAGGAGCTGACGACTTCAGGCCCTCGGCTACCTTTGCCGACTGGCCCAAAGATGACGGCGAGGGGGACGTCGCCCCGCGCCGCCAACCGATGGTCGGCCAGCCGAACACGAGTTCCTCCGCCGGCTTGGGTGGTCGAGGCAGCGCGAAGAAGTGCCGGGCCGGGCCGAGCTTGCTTGGCGGACGGTTGAAGAAGTTCAAGGGGACGGCCGCCACGAATTGCGGAAGAGGCGGTCGAAGGCCAACCCGCTTAGCAAGGAAGTGAAAAAGCCGCCACCGGTCTCGGCGTAAGTGCTTCCGCTTTTGTCTTGTTTTCTTCCGGTCAATCTTGTCCAAATCTTTTACACGTCTTCCTCGCATCAGGGCTCCCCTTACTTTAGAGAGGGTCGCCGCCGCCTCCGTCATGGGGTCGGCAGAGACGTCCGCCACTACTCGGCGGATTGACCCCGCTGCCGACCTCTGGGAGGCGACGGAGCAGAACACGCAGGAGAAGCGCGACGAGGAGGAGGCCGCCCGTCTGGAGAAGGCGAAGGCCTCTACCCAGCGGAAGCTGGATGAGGCCGAAGCCGCCGTCGCGGTGAAGCGGCGAGCCGAGGAGGCCGCGTGCCTCCAATTGGCGTTGCCCGTCACCCTGCTGAGCTCCGCGCCGCCGCCCCCGGAGTTCACGGGGCAGACTGAGGGAGCCGGCGACGAGCACCCCATCATGGAGAAGGAAGGCAGCGAGGCCTCCATATGAACGCGGCACGTGCTGCCACCGCCGCCTCGCCGCCGCCGTCGGGAGCGCTGGAGGTAAACAGCGATCGAACCCGCCGGTGCGCCCGTGATCAAGACGAGGCCGTGTTGAAGCTGCTCCTTCAGTCGCCGCCATTGCGTGCGCCGGTCTTTAAGCGACTTCGCACCACGCCTTAGAGACCGGCGCCGCCAGCTTTCAGCCATCCTGACGCCGAGGTGACAAGCGCCGCGCCCGTTGGGTGGGTGCGAGGAGGCGGCACAGGCCCGCTGAATCAGGGCTTCTGGACCTTCAGGCGAAGCTGCGAGCCGAGGGCGACGCCATCCAGAACTGCACCAAGGCGCATTTGCAGTCGCGAGCCGCCGTTCGGGTATGTTTTCTTCTTTGAGTTTTTTCTTGTTCTTCTCTGTGGGGGCGCGCCAGTGCACCCACTGGGTGTAGTCCCCGAGTTTCGGGTCGGCTGCTGAGCAGGTGACTCGAACTCCATCTCGGTGAATTCCAAAATTTACCTTTATGCAAATGCTTATCAGGAGTATCACAACCTCCGCGTCAACGCCTTCAACCGCAATGTTGAGGAGCTGGGCAAGCGGATCACCGACTTGTCGAGGAGCCGGGTGAGTCTTCTTTCTTCTTCGCAAGGCGCTACTGGCGCACTGCTGGCTGTAATCCCCGAGATTCGTGTCGACTGGCACGAGCAGTCGGATCTTCCCAGCGACCTTCTTAGTTGACGACTTTAATGATCTTTTCTTTTTATTCTTCAGAGGCCAACACCACTCTCCGATGGCAGCTGGGCGAAGCCAACACTGCCTTGCGTGCCAAGGGGGAGGAGTGCAACAAGCTCGCCGCAGAGCGCGACCTGTTAGCTACGCAGCTGGCGGAGCAAAGGGAGCTGCTTAAGATGGCGCAGGACGAGGCGGAGAAGAAAGAGGCTGCTCTCCTGGCAGAGTTCGAAAGCGAGCGCTCCTCCTGGACTGACAAGGAGGCACAGCTGACCTCCGGCTTCCATGAAATCGAGGACATCGTCGACGGTGAGTTTCTTTACTTTCTTTCTTTGAGCCGCTGACTATAGGTCGGGCTGGCTCCTGATTTTTTTACTTGCTTCTTTTTTGTCTTGGCAGACTTCTTCCCCGGCCATACGCAGGCGGCCAATCAAGCCATCGAGGCTGATCGCGAGGCGCGGAGGGTAAATGGTGCGGAGATTGCTGCCAACGCCCCCCGGACCCTTGACGAGCAGGTTCTGAGCATCGAGGCTCGTCTGCGACCGGCCCATCGGATGATGCGCCGACTTCAACGTGTCGGCGCCCAGGCGGTCGCTGCCCTATGGCAGGACATGCCGGTTCTGTGCACTCCCAGTCGGACTGCCGACTGGCTGGAGGTCGCGACTGGCCGTCTTGAGGCCTGGAAGGGTTCCGCGGCCCAGGATGGAGCGCGCCGGGCCTTGGAATTCGTCAAGGCGTGGTATCCGGGCTAGATCTGGACCGCTGGCCGTTGCGTTCGGCCAGAGGCCCAGCGGAGCGTTGGCTGCGGAAGACGCCCTCATTGAGCGTGCGGTGGCGATCGCCGACTACACGGACACCAGCATCTTCGTCCCTGAGCAGGCTGAGGATGGCGGGGAAGCGCCGCCGGAGTGGTTCCGGATGAACCCGGATTATGACGAGGACTTGGCGGAGGTGATCGGCTCCAGCGCCGAGGAGGAAGGCGAGGCAGAGGACGGAGGTGAAACGGAGACGCCAGAAGACGGAGCGGGCGACCAGCCTCAGCTCGACCGCGCCTCCAGCAACGAGCCGCGCCCGTCTGGGCCGGCTGCCGCCGGAGATGATCAAGCCGAGACTGCCCAGCCGGCCGCCCCGGCGCCTGACACCGCCGTCTCCTCCGGCCCTCCAAACCCATCTGCCGCTTCCTAGGCTGTCGTCCTGCCTTTATTTTATCTGCTTTAATAGTCTTTCAAAAACTTGTTAATTCGCACAATTCCACCCGCGAGATGTATTTTGAGCTTCTGCTTGAAGATTCGGCCAAGGGCCTATGCTGTGTAACTATTTATCCTAATTCTATCTTTCCTTGCTCATTGCTCCTATGGCTTTTTCCTTTGCCGCCTTCCCTTAGTCGCCGCCTTTCCAGTCGGACAACCGCTCTGCGGACTGCCGTTTGGACCAAGTGCTTGGCTACTCTTGGGAAGGCAAGTACTTGGCCCTTTTTTAGAGTCTTTTTAACAAGTTGGATAGAAAGCGGCAAGCCGACTACTCAAGAGTCGGCTTTGCGAAGAGAGGCTGGAAGCCGTCTTAAGCTATGTTTATGCTTTGGGTCCTTAGCCATTTTTCATGTGGCGCCCATTTTTCCTTATACCTGCCCACCAAACAGTCGCTCATGAAGCTGCGGCTTCTAACAGAGAGACGGCTTAGGCACCACACACTACTTGTCCGATTGCAGGAAGCATTCCATAGCTGAGGCGGCGAGTCCCAGGTCGACTAGTCGAAACCGGTGCCAAGCAACATAACAAAGAGTAACATACTCGAAGGCATAATTCTTATCATACAGATAACAATAAAGGGCAGTCCCCGAGCTCATCTCGGGGGGCCCGAAGTCTTGGTACTTTAACACAAAAGGTAGCGTGGTACATACTGCATCAACTGTAAAATCTTCAGAGAAGATTTGCATTCCATGGCCGTTCCGTCTCTTTGCCGGAGTCGTCCCTCTTGCGTGCTCGGGGCTTCTGAGCGTCGATCGGGTAGTAGGAGTCGTTGCCCAACACTTTAATGATAATGAAGGGGCCTTCCCAAGGCGCCGAGAGCTTGTGCTGGCCGGCTGTTCGCTGGATCAGTCGGAGCACAAGGTCGCCCTCTTGGAAAGATCTCGGCCTGACCTTCCTGTTGTAGTAGCGGCGCAGGCTCTGCTAGTACATGCTGGACCAGCTGAGTGCCAACAGCCGACCCTCTTCCAGCAGATCGACGCCGTCTTGATGTGCTTCTTCTGCTTCCTCCTCGGTGTACATGGTGACTCGCGGGGAGTCGAACTCTATGTCTGTTGGGATGACGGCTTCAGCACCATAGACGAGGAAGAAGGGTGTGAAGCCGGTTGACTTGTTTGGAGTCGTGCACAAACTCCAGAGGACGGCTGGCAACTCATCAAGCCAACAACCGGCCAAACACTCCAGTGGTTCGACCAGTCGAGGCTTGATGCCGCGAGTGATGATGCCGCTTGCTCGCTTCCACACGGCCGCTTGATCGCAGATGGGCAACGGACGCTAAGTCCAAATCGGATGCCTTGTGTCGGCGCAGAACGGGCCAGGGCGCCTTTGGCAAAATTTGTGCCATTGTCGGTGATGATGCTTTCTGTGGTACGTCGTACCGAGTCGTGATGTCGGCGATGAAAGTCACTGCAGTTGGACCATTCAACTTCTTGATGGGCTTTACTTCTATCCACTTGGTGGACTTGTCCACCGCGACAAGTAAATGAGTTAGGCCACCTCGTGCTGCTTTGAATGGTCCTACCATGTCCAGGCCCCAAACAACAAAGGGCCAGGCGATGGGGATAGTCTTGAAGTGCACGGAAGCTTGGGCTGATACGGCTTGGAGCGGAACATCTGGCACCCCTTGCATTTTTGCACTAATTACTTGTCCTCTTATAGGGCAGTTGGCCAGAAGAAACCATGTCGGAAGGCTTTGGCGACGAGTTCTCTTGAGGTCGCATGGTGGCCGCACTCGCCTTGATGAATGTCTTCGATAATCGCTTGGCCTTGCTCTGGCTCGACAAGAACGCTGGTAGACACCAAGAACGCCGCTACCGACCAGCTCTCTGTTGACTATGGTGTAGGCTGCCGCTCGGCGTTGTACTCGCCGAGCCAAGATTTCGTCGGTTGGTAGCTCTCTGCTCACTAGGAACTTCAAGATGGGCTGGGCCCATGAGGGTGCTGCTATTTCTTCAATGCCAGTACTTCTACTTGGAAGAGGGCGGCTGGGCTGGGAGGCGGCGGGCCGGAGTCCGCGGCCGCTTGCTGGATTGATGAAGTCCCCGGGCCGACTGGTGCAGACCCCGGGCCGAGCTCTGGAGTCTTCGCAATGGTCGCCGCAGTCCCCGGGCCGGGTTCTGAAGTCCCCGGGCCGGCTTCGACTGCGGCATTCTTGGGGCCATCTGTAAGAATTCTCGTGCCGTCTGCTGAGGCTCTTGAGTCGGATCCGACTTCTTCAGGGGGAGCCGGCACAAAAATGGAGTCTGATTCTGGTGAAGGCTTGACAGATGGCTTGAGGAGGCGCTGAAGGGCGACGGCTAATGGTATTTCCTGGCGGGTGGAGCCGATTCGTGCCAGGGTGTCTGCTTGGTCGTTGTCATTTCTTGGCACGTGAAGGAACTCACCCCTCAAAATACCCACTGAGTTGCTGTACAAGGAAACGGTAGCTCGCCCTGTTTGCATCTTTGGCGTCCCAATCGCCAAATGATTGTTGGACCACCAAGTCGGAGTCGCCATAACACAGGATCCGGCGAATTCCTAGTTCTTTGGCAAGCCGGAGCCCGTGAATGAGTGCCTCGTATTCGGCGACGTTGTTGGAAGCGGCGAAATGGATCTGCAGCGCATACTTGAGCTTGTCGCCTTTGGGGGAAGTGAGGACAACGCCGGCTCCCAAGCCGGCGCGCATCTTGGAGCCATCAAATGCATCCGCCAATGGGTGGAGTCTTGGCGGCGGCAGTACTGCAGGTCTCGCCCGGTCGATGAGGAAGTCGGCCAAAGGTTGCTTGCGATTTGATGGCGGTCAAAGGGCTGGTAATAGATGGTGTAGGGGCCAGCTCTATGGCCCATTTGGCTACTCGGCGAAGCATCTCGGCTTCCGATGATCTCGGCTAGTGGGGTTGTGCAAACCACAGTGATTGGATGCTCTTGAAAGTAAGGCTTCAACTTCTTGGCGGCAAAGTGCACGCCGTAGCACATCTTCTAGTAGTGGGGGTAGTTCTGCTTGGAGGTCGACAGTACTTCGCTCAGGTGATATACTAGTCTCTGGACAGGTAGCGCTTTGCCTTCCTCCTTGCGCTCAACTACAATGACTGTGCTGACTACCCGGCTGGTGGCGGAAATGTACAAGAGCATGGGCTCTTTAGGAGTCGGGGCCGCCATCACAGGGGGAGTAGTCAGCATTTTCTTCAACTGGAGAAAAGCTTTGTCCGCCTTGTCGTTCCATTCGAAGAAGGTGGTCTTCTTCATGAGCTGGTATAAAGGGAGAGCTTTCTCGCCTAGCCGACTGATGAATCGGCTGATGGACGCCAAGCAGCCGATGAACTTTTGCACATCTAGCAGTAGGCGGGGTACTTCCATCCTCTCGATGGCCTTGATCTTCACAGGGTTGCACTCTATGCCGCGTTCAGAGACCAGGAAACCAAGGAGTTGGCCGGCTGGTAGTCCGAAGACGCACTTCTTAGGGTTGAGCTTGATCTGGAATCGACGCAGGTTCTCAAAGGTTTCCTTAAGGTCTTCCAGCAGTGTCCCTCATTTTTCTGTCTTCACCACCACATCGTCCACGTAGACGTGGGTGTTTCTGCCGAGTTGCTTGAGGAGGCACTTCTGCATGCAATGCTGAAAGGTGGCGCCGGCATTCCTTAAGCCGAACGTCATGGTCGCAGCGTAGAAGGCTCCAAACGGCATGATGAAGGCGGTCTTGATCTGTCGGCCGGGTTCAGCTTGATCCGTGATATCCTGAATATGCATCTAAGAAGCTCAACAGCTCGCATCCGGCTATGCAGTCTATCACCTGATCAATTCTCGACAGAGCGAACGGGTCCTTGGGGCAAGCTTTGTTGAGGCTTGTGTAGTCAATACACATCTGCTAACGCTTCTTCTTCTTCAAGATTGTGACTGGTTTGCTAACCATTCTGGAAAGAACACTTCCATAATGAAAACGGCTGCTAGGAGCCGGGCTATCTCTTCTCCAACAACTCTTCTCTTCTCTTCTGACAGGCGGTGCAAGGGCTGCCTGACGGGCTTCACATCAGATCAAACATGTAACTTGTGCTCGGCGAATCTGGCCGGGTACACAGCATGTCTTTAGGGGACCATGCGAAAATGTCCCGATTCTCACGGAGGAAATCGACGAGCTCGCCTTTCCTATTTGATGTCAAGGTTTGAACCTATGACAGCGCACCTCTCCGGTGCTCCGGGTCCAAGGGTATCTTCTTTGTTTCTTTGGCCGGCTTGAACAAGCCCTCGCCTTCGACTCCTTGGGGTTGGGCGATATTTCGGCTGCTTGCCGCCATCGCCACAACCCGATCAAGAAGCCGCTTCTCACCTGCGATCACTGTGGACTCGGCTAGCCGATCGCTTTCAGGCTGCATAAGCGGAGCGACTTCTGTAGTCATGGCTCTGGTCGAGAATCCTTGGAACTCGACATCTTCATCTTGAGGTAGGCGTAGTGGGGGACCGCCATGAACTTGGCGAAAGCAGGTCGGCCAAGCAGAGTGTGGTACGGACTTTCGAGGTCCACCACTTCGAACCAAACTGGCTCTCGGCGGAAATGATGTTTGTCCTCAAAGAGGACATCTATCAGGATCTTGCCGATCGGTGAGCAGGAAAGGCTGGTACAATGCCGTGGAACACACGATCAGGCACTCTGAAGCTGTCTTTCCTTGATTCCTAACTTCTCCATCGTGTCCTTGTACAGGATGTCGATGCTACTGCCTCCGTCTATCAGCACTCGCGAGAAGCGAGCGGCCCGCCTATCTGCGGCAAGGGTGGCTCCCAAGACCAGGGCGTAGGAGCCCGGACTCGGCATCACCTCTGGGTGATCAGCTCTACTCCAACTTATAGGCCTCTCGGACTAGTGCATGAACTCTGGAGTATCTGATGCTACTCATTCACCTCTTGCTGCTGCAACCGCCTGCTGCGTCGATCGTCGGGCACACTGGTGAACAGCACATAGGCTCCGTGCTCTTCTGGGTACTCGTCTTGCCTTCTTGCCGGCCGATCGGGCTTGACAGCTCTGGGCGTGACCCAGTGGAGGAGGCGGCCCAAAGAAAGCGGGGGAGGTAGGAGGCCGCCTCCTTGGCGATCTTGGTGAGCCAAAGGAACTTCCTGGGTGGTGTGGTTTGACGGCCCGCCGCTTATGGAACTTCAGGGACCATCTAGAGTCTGCCTTTCAGAAGAGAAGGCCCGGCAACCAGTTGGACTTGCCGCCTTTACATCGCTTGGCGGAGGCTACCCCTCAGCTGCTGGTCTCGATCGCCGCAATACCGGCTCTTTGGAAGCCAGCTGTGGGGCCTTGTGCTTGTGATCATTCTGTTGTTGTCGCCGACTGGTGTCTCCAGCCAGAGTTCTGGGAGCCTGAGGAGCCACTTTGCCGGTCGCACTAACTTCAGTCTCCGCCTTCATGGAGGAGTCGGCTGCAGCGTACTTGTCTGCTATGATCAGCAACTCGTCGAGGGTCTCCGGCTCGTCGCAAAGGAGCTTGTGCTTGAGGAGGGTGCCTTCTCTGCACCCGGCGGTGAAGTACTCGATAGCTTGCACCTCGTGCACGCCCTCGCAAGAGTTCCGAAGCTCAGCCCAGCGCGTGAGGTAGTCGCGAGTCGACTCGTTGGGGACTTGCACGCACAAGGAAAGCTGGCGAGGCTTGGGAGGTTGCTTGTACGTTCTTGTGAAGTTGCGGACGAAGGCTTCGGTGAAGTCGGCCCAGCTGTTGATGCTGCGGGGCTTCAGGCTGTTCAACCATGTCCGGGCCGTGCCACAGCTCATGAGCGAACAGACTTTACGGCATCTCGGTTGTTGCCGTTGGCTATGTTGACGGCCGTGGAGTTGTCGACCTGCCAGTCGTCCGGCTTTTCGGTGCCGGTGTTGTTGGGTGTATCTCGGGGGTGCGTGAACCCTCTGGGAAAGGGCTCGTCCTCGGATGCGAGGTCCAAAACAGGGCGGACCTAACTCGTCCCTCTTCTTCAGCCGCCAGGATCGGTGGAGTCGGTCGATCCGGTGGCGGGCGTCGTTTTCACCGACTCCCTCTCGGCAGCCAAGGCGGTCGCCGAGAGTCGTATGCTCGACGGGTGGCGGGGAGACTCGCCTTTCTTTGCGAGGAGGAGGAGGCAGATAGTCGTCCCGCCGTTCCATTGCTCTTGGGCGGCCCGTCTTGGTCGCGCCGATGGAGATGCGAGTCCGACCGTGGCTGACAGCCGAATCTTTGTTTTTCTTCCGCGGACACCGCCGATCCGGTGTCCGAGACGCCGCGCTTTGATCTCGGGCGGGAGGCAGGTCGTCGTTTTGTCGCTATGCGGCGCCTACGTGCGGCAGCCGGCCTCGTTCTGCACGGCAGCCGCGTCAAGGAGCTGCTGGACTCGCTCCATCATCAGGCGGCGCACCTCACCCTCGAAGTTGTCCAGCTCGTCCGCTGCCGCCTGGGCGGCGCGGATGTTCTCCGCAGGCGTATGCATACAGGGCGATTGGCCCCGAACAGGTTGGCGATAGCTACGCATGTTGTTGGACCACGCCTAGGCGGCTATGCCCAGTCGGGGCCGGCAAGCCGCCCACAGCGCGATCCATCTCACGCTGGTAGGCTTCTGACAAGCGTCTCATGCTTGCCAGCTTCTTCGCGCCTTCGATGAGCTGAAGGCGGCGTGCCTCCAGCATCTCGGCGTCGGCGTCTTCCGGAATAGGCGCTGGTCAGGTCTTGCGAGCCGCGTCGAGAGGGTCATGAGCTCCTTCGCCGGAATGCTCGCCATGACCGATGACGAGCACTTCTGTGACGGTGCTTCCGCCGCTCTCCGCGCGAGGGAGCGGCTCATCGTAGACCACCACGTTGGAGGGGAACACGTTGAGCGACGCTGTGTCGGAGTCGACCAACATCGGGTCGGTGGAGCCTATGGACTCCAAGTCCGTGGCAGGCTCGCCGGCGACGTGGAGTTGTTCCAGGAGGCCCGCGAGGAGGCTCTCGGGGCCGCCCGTGCCTGCGTGGGATGCAGGCTCGTCGGAGAGGCGAACCTCGCTGACAAGTTCGGTGAGTCAGCTGGCCACGCAGGCGATCTCAGCTCCGTGCAGCGCGTCAGCGCAGACTCCGTCTGGCGTGCCGGGCTGGCTGCGCTCGCCAGGGAGGAAAATAGTTCCCGTCCAGAGCAGGTCTCCGGACGACGGTGCACATAGCCCCACGGTGGGTGCCAAATGTCGGGGGTTAGGTGCGACATATGCCAAAGGATGGCTTATCATGGTGGGGGTGAGTAGAACGTCGTCGGTGCATGGAAACGGGATGAGGAGAAGGCATGCACGCCGGCGGATCTTACCCAGCTTCAGGGCTCTCCGTGGAGATAATACCCCTACTGCTGCTCTGTGGGGTCTCCGCATGATCACTATGGCAAAGTGGGTACAAGGTTGCTCCTTGAGCTGTTCGGGGTGAGGAAGGAGAAGGGCACGGCTAGCTCTTCTCTTCCCTCTATGTGTATCTAAAGCTATTAGGGTCCAACCTCTTGCATGGGTGCCCCGGGGGGTTTATAGGCCTACCCCGTGGGTACAACGGTAATCCGCTGGCATGGTCCCAGCCGTCTGTCTCTTAGGTCGCCGTCTTCTCCGCCGACTGCTGGGGCCCGCCGACTAGTGGGCCCCGCCGACGGGCCCAGCATGGGGCCGACAGGCCTTGTCCGCCGCGGGCGGGTCTTGCCGGCAGCGGATTACTGTAGCCGCGCTTCTGATGACGCTGGCTTGGTCGTGGGGTCATGGCAACAGTGCCGCCGCCTGACGGGCGATCACTGTTGCCATTCCCTGTCTTGTCTGGTTAATGGCGTGCGGGGCCCGTGGGAGGGGCCGGCCGACTCCTGGGGGCCGACTCCCAACGGGTCTAGCTTGTGGCGCTCTTGCCGTCTTTTGCACCCCCGCCGATAGGCAGGTCCCGCCGTCTCTGGGTCGTACAAACAGGCCGTCGTGGGCTCAGGGCGCCGCCTACGGGGCTGATGTCAGGGCCGGCATTGCAACAGTGCCGCGCAGATGGAGATCTCCGTTGGTACGGCGCACTGTGGCCATGCCTGCCCTTCGTGAACGGGGCAGGGATGGGCCGCGCGGCGCCGCACCCCATCCTGTCCGTACTTGTGTAGGCTGGAGGTGGTTGGAGTCGCGGGCCGACTCCCCGTAGCCGCCCCTCCGGAAGCCGCCAGTTGGGAGTCGGCTTATCTCGCCCGTCTCACGGGTCTCGGCCGTGAGGCGATCGGCGGCTCTGCCGCCGACTCTCAGAAAGCGGCTCTTCGTCTTGGGGTCTTGAGGGGCGCAGCCTGCCCCGATGTCTTGAAAGGTCCGGGGGCTCGGGTTTGCCTACCCGTGGCCCATTACTCCGACACCAGCTCTTCTGCCACCGCCTGGGCAGCCCGGATGTTTTCTGCTAGCATGGCGTAGAGGGGCGATCTGCCCTGAACAGGTTGGTGATGGCCACGCCGCGCTGCTGGACCGTGCCAAGGCGGCTGGGCCCATCTGGTGCCGGCGTACCACCCACAGAGCGGTCCATCTCGCGCTGATAGGCTTCCGACAGGCGTCTCATGCTAGCAAGCCTCTTGGTGCCCTCGACGAGCTGGATGCGGCGTGCTTCCAGCATCTCGGCGCCGACGTCTTCTGGGATGGGCGCCGTCAGGTCTTGCAGTGCCGCGTCGAGCGGGTCGCGAGTACCTCCGCCGGAGTGCTCGCCGTGACCGATGACAAGCACCTCCGTGACGGTGGTGCTTCCGCCGCTCTCCGCTCGAGGGAGCGGCTCGTCGTAGACCACCACATTGGTGGGGAACACGTCAAGCGACGCAATGTCGGAGTCGACCAGTATCGGGTCGGTGGATCCTTCAGACTCCCGGTCCACAGCTGGCTCGTTGGTGATGTGAAGTTGATCCAGGACGCCAATGAGGCGGCTCTCGGGGGCCCTCTGTGCCCGCGTCGGACGCGGGCTCACTGGAGAGGTGGACCTCGCCAATGAGATCAGCGAGGCAACTTGCCGCGCAGGCAACTTCCGCGCCATGCAGCGCGTCGGTGCAAACTCCGTCTGGCATGTCGGGCTGGCTGTGCTCGCCAGGGAGGAAAAGGGTTCCCGTCCAGAACAGGTCTCTGGACGACGGTGCACCTCGCCCCATGGTGGGCGCCAAATGTCGGGGGTTGGGTGCGACATATGCCAAAGGATGGCTTATCATGGTGGGAGCGAGTAGAACGTCGCCGGTGCCCGGAAGCGGGATGAGGCGTAGACACGAACGCCGACGTACTTTACCCAGGTTCAGGGCTCTCCTAGGAGATAACACCCCTAGTCCTGCTCTGCGGGGTCTCCGCATGATCACTAAGGCGCAAGTGAATACACAGGTGCTCCTTGAGCTGTATGCTAGAGGTAGGAGAAGGCAAGGCTAGCTCTCTCCTTCCTCTATGATCTGGTCTAGTTCTAACAGGTTCGGAACCCTTTGCATGGGTGCCCTGGGGGGTTTATATAGGCCTACCCCCCAAGGGTACATTGGTAATCCGGCCGGGTGTAGGGCCTGGCCGTAAGCCTCTTCGGCCGCCGGCTTCTCCGCCGACTGCTAGGGCCCGCCGCCTGGTGGGCCCCGCCGACTGGTTGGGTACGGCGCCGACAGGCCGTACCCGCCGCTCCCGGGTCTTGTCGGCAGCTGATCACTGTTGCCGTGTCTCTAATGACGCAGGCTTGGTCAGGGGGTCATGGCTACATCTCTCGCCACTGGCGGCGACATCGTAGCCACTCCTCGCCTCTGCCCGGGTTAATGGCGTGGGTCCCGATGAAGGGGCGGGTCAATCCTAGGGGCCGACCTCCTCGGGTCCGGTAGTGGTAGCGCTCGCTGTCTTGGACTCGCTAACTGGTGGGGCCCATCGTCCTTGGGCCGTACATGACAGTTATCGTGGGAGCAGGACTCCGCCTGCTGGTGGTGATGTCAGGGATGGCATGGCAACAGTGCCGCGCCGGGCGGAGATGTCTGCCGGTACAGCGCCACTGTGGCGATGCCAGCCCCTGGAAAGGGGAGGGGATGGGCGACGCTGTAGCCATTCCGTGTCCCATCCCCCTTGATGAGGGCATAGGCTTCGCAGGTGCCGCGGGGCCTGCTTCTCTTGAAGCCGCCCGATAGGAGTCGGCTTGACTTGGCCCTGCCTCCAGGACTCGGCCGTTTATGGGCAGCCGGCTATTCCTCCAGCCGGCCTCCAGGAGGCGGCTCTTCATCTTGTCGTCTTGAGGGGCCTAGTCAGCCCCGATGTCTTGAAAGGTTCTGGCCTTCGGGTTAGCCTACCCGTGGCCCATTACTCCGACACTCTCCCTCTTGCTCCCCTGCGTTTCTGGTTTTGGCGGTGCCTTGGTTGTCTTGTTCTTCGGCCTCTCTCCGGCTTCCCTCCTCTGCCTTGGTAAGTGTTGTCGCGGCGCATGGCTCTGATTGCCCGTGCAGAAGTAAAGGGGTCAAAAGGAGAGCCCCTATTTTTGTACACCGTCAGGAGCCCCCGGGGTCAGGGCCACACATAAGCGCAACGCGTTGTTGGGCCAGGCCCAGAACGGTGCACGTGCAGGACTATTTTGTCCGCTGCTGTTCCTCACGATCCGCGTTGAACGCGCGACGTGGAGGATCGTGCGTGACGTGGGGTTCATGCGTGGGGCGGTTCCCGCACGCATGCGTCACATCACAGTAAATGGGAAAAGAGGTGGCCCGTGCCTTCCCTGTAAAAAGGAATAACCGCAGGCGCGCTACTGATTTACCCGCCGTGCTTTCCCCAATCTCGGAACCGCCGTCCCCTTCTTCCTCACTTTCAAGCTCTTGCCTTCGCTCGCCGCCGCCCTACCTTCGCCAACCTTCATTCCTCGCCTCCTGCAGCCACCATGGCACCCAAAACCAGCAGATGCAAGGGAGTGGCCAAGGATGCCGGAACGAGCGAGCCGCCGGAGAGCGAGTTGGCTGTGCGGCGGACGCAATCCGCCTACTTCCCCGCGGCGGTCAACGCAGTCCACCTTCAGGACAACCTTAAGCATTTGTTGGGGTGCAGGACAGGGGGAGACGATGGGGCACCCGGCCACGCGCGTCATCCCTGCTGCCTTCGCCGAGGCCGGCCCGAATCGGTACCCATTCTTTGTCGACTACTTCTCCTGCTGCCTCTGCCCCCCTTCTCTGATTTCTTCAATGATATCATGCACACCTACGGCTTTCATCTTCTGGATTTTACCCCAAATGTCGTGGCATGCATGGCTCTTTTTGTGCATCTCTGCGAGGGCTTCGTCCGGATGCATCCCAACACGGCGCTCTTCCACCACTACTTCTTCCCTCGGATCCAGAAGGGGGCGCCATTTCTGCTTGCGTCGCTTGGATTCCAAGGTCCAAGGGGACATACCCAAAGGGTGCCCAGAAGGAGAGGTGGAAACAATGGCGGGGCCGATGGTGCTGGATCGAGGAGGAGGATCCACAGGAATTCTGCCGGGTTCGCCAGGCGCCGCCGGTTCGCAGAAGCGACTGGAGCAATTTCGACACTGACGATGCTAAGCTCACGGTCACCACCACTAGGATTCTTCGCCTCACCGAGGCCGGGCTCACCCTTGAGATGATCGGGGCGGATTTCATTCGTCGCCGAATTGCTCCGCTGCATAACAAGGGGAGGCCGGCCTAGCTCTTTACGAACGCGAGCGACATCATGAGGCTTCGCCCCAGTTTGGACCACAACCTCACGGTGATGGGACACGCCCATTTCTTCCAGCGGCTCTTCCAGCTCGACGTGAACCGCGACGGCAAGGTCGAGCGGTCCGGCAAGGCTGCCAAAACCGGCAAGGTCGCCAAGGGGCCCTTGTTTCGGTTGCCGGCAAGGGTGGTCCCGCTAAGCAATAACTCGCGCCGAAACGACATCATCGCCATGATGCCAGAGTTCAACGCGCACGGCCTCGTCCCAACTTCGGCCGAGCCGCCGGAGGACGAAGTGCGGGAATTCTTCGACACCTTGGAGGAGAAGTACGTCCGCGACGAGCCGCGGATCGTCCAGGACACCACCTAGGCGGAGCTGGACTGCATTGCTGCCCGGGCGGCAGAGGCGGAGCTCGCCAAGGAGTCCGGCAGCGCAGGCGGCATGGAGGACAAAGCCGCGGCGGCCGAGGAGGAGAGGGAGCTCGCCCTGTGGGCGGAGTCCGCTGGGGAAGCCAGCAGCGCCAGCACCGGGGCCCCTCTCATTGGAGGAGGAGGTCGAGGCTGTCGACCCTCCAGCCACGGGGAGAGGGTGAGTCCTGCGGCGGGCCAGCTCCGGCGAGCAGGTTCGGCCTGGCAGTGCCGTGCAACCACGGCAAGCCCAGGAGGCATCCGTGCGCCAAACGAGGGCCGCGGCAGCGAAGAAATTGGTGAAGGCCGCAGTGGCGAAGAAGAAAGCATCTGCCTCTTCTTCGTCTAAGCGCGCTCAGACTCCACCTTCTCCCACTCCTTCGGATGACATAGACGCGGAGGTCGTCTTTGACTTCGGGTCCCTCATCCCAAGGAGGAAGAGGAAGGCAGCAGAGGAGGAGGTGGAGGAGGAGTAATCTTCTTGTCCCCCCCTTTGTCATCTCCGTCTCCTCAAACTGTGCCGCTTATCTTGGAGTTTTTTTCATTTTTGCAGGGATGTGGAAACGATGGCCCAGAGGGTGAAGAGGGCCAGGTCTTCGGCGGGCGGCCAACCCCCGGCGGGCACCTCGAGGGCGCCACTTGTGGTGGTTGATACATCTCCAACGTATCTATAATTTTTGATTGCTCCATGTCGGATTTCGGGTTCCGGCAGACCCTTGAGGTTCGAACACTGGGGTGTGCACGGAGATCCGAACCTCCACCATCTCGTACCTCGCCGAATCGCTGGGACCTAAACTACTAAACGGAACAGCACAAGAGACACGAGATTCATACTAGTTCGGGCCACCGTTGTGGTGTAATACCCTACTCTAGTTTGTGGTGTGGTGGATTGCCTCTTGGGCTGTTGAGGAACAATACAGGGAAGAACAACCTCGTGAGGGTTTGTTCTTGGTGGGTGTGATGAACTGCTAGGTGGTGTTCCGTCGCTCTAGCTTGAGGATCGAGTCTCTGTCTTTCTCTGGATTCCAGATCTAGATGCCGATCATTTCGATGCCCTTGCCCTGAGTGTGGCTACTCCTATTTATAGGCGAAGGCCCTGGGCCTCTTCCCAAATATTGAGCGGGAAGGGCGCCAACAATTGGCCATTTTGAAGGGGAACAGCGGGTACACTTATCCTGACTAAAGTTGGTCCTCACCTGCCAAAGGCTCTGGTGATGACGCTGCTTGGGCTCCACGATGACTCCCTTCCAGCCGTTGGGGCTGGTCTTGGTCTTGTTGCACCGAAATGCACGCCATTGCTTGATGCTCTCGCCTGCGCTTGCTCCCTTTGCACCAAAGAGGAAAGGAGGACGCCATGGCTGGTTGGCGCTCGATGGCGCCCTTGGTAAATCATGGCTTGCGTCATGGGCACCTCGTGAGGTACCCTGCCTTGAACTCTCCGCCTCCTCTTGAGCCAGCCTGATGAAGCCGTGCCTGAGGAAGCTCCTCGTCGTCCGCCCCGCGAGGCTTGGCCCCTCGCGAGGGTCTTGAGCTTGTGTTGATGAAGACGGGTCCTGCTGGGCCTCCTTTGAGCCACGCCGCAGGCCGTAGGCGGGCAAGTCTGGGACCCCTGCTCCTGCACGCCGACAGAGCCCCGGCCCACGGCGCGCCCGAACTTGGCCGAGCAGAGAGGAGAAAGGGAAAGTGCGAAGCTTCGTGGGCCCTAACAGCCTGCGGCCTTGGGCGCCGCATGGCGGTTGATTGGACGCGTGCGCACTTCTTCCCCATGATGCCTCGGTAACCACCCGGATTCGACAAGTCCCTGCATGCAGAGTTGGGCATGATGACTGGTGATCATGGAGGCCGATGGTTGGCCTTCACCGGCTATAAGTACGGAATGGCGTGCGCCCTTCCAGTCTATCCTTCTGCTTCTCCTCCTCCTTGTTTCGTCTGGTTGCCATGGCTCCGCTCCGCCGGTTCTCCAAGGAAGACAAGGGAAAGGCTCCTCAAGAGGATCCTGACCTGCTCCCCCCAAAGAAGCGGCTTGCTCTCTCGGGTGTCGAGGCGGAGGCGCCGCCAGAGGCGCCCATGCCACAGTGCGTGCGGCGGCCACCACTAGGGTTTCCTCTTCCCTTGTACGCGCAAATTGGTGGCCCTGAAGGAGGCGACGCCGGGCGCCATGAGCGGCGCCGCCGACGACGCCGGCGGCTCACGAAGGTGTGCGTCTTCCCTCCTGGAGTCCACGCCGAGGGCTCCTGCCGGGAGTTCGTGCTTCGTGTCACCGCGCCTCCTAAGTCTTGGATTCGTCTTCCTTCTTTCTTCGCCTCCATCGTCCGGCAGGGGGAACCCCTGGGACTCTGGCTGCAGCACGCCGGCTGCGGCACCCTCGCGACCGGGGCAGAGGTCGCAGTAGTTGCCCCGGGCGAGGTCTTCATGACTCGAGGCTGGGACGAGGTCGCCCGGGTCTGCAGGACGAGGGGCGCCCTCACGATCCACCTGGAGTACGATGGTGCTTCGGTGGTGTCCTTCAAGGTCTTCGACGCGGAGGGTCGTCGGCTGGAGTGCTCCCCCGGGAGAGGTGGTCGAGCTCCTGCTGTGGTGAGACTGAGGCCGACCGCCCACTCCCTCGACAGCTCCTCAGGCAACGAAGGCGCCCGGGGATCCAGCAACTCCGCCGAGCTCTTCGCGATGCCGGAGACGAGCGACGACAGCTACGAGCCCCCGAGCATGTGCCGCTCCCGGAGTAGGGCGGGCTCGTCAGGCCGCCGCCGCCCCTGATATGGATGGGGTTGGCGCCGGACCGGGTGGCCCACTGTTGATGATGGCGTCTGCCGTGGTGGTCCCTGTAGATAGGACTCCTTAGGATTCGCGTCTTTTGTTCCTGCGAGGAGCCAAGAATGTACCCAAGGGGCTTGTAAGGTGCTTGTAGCTTAGTTTGTCAATATGATCCTTATTGTGAAGCAGCGAGATGCTTATTCCGTCTTAGCTTAGTTTCTTCCTTTCGGACCTCGTGAGGGCTTGGTGCTCATACGACAGGTCCCAGCCCAAGGCGGCTTCACCGCCAGCTGGTATGCTGGTCGCGATGCCGTGGTTCAGGCCAGGAGGTGAGCGGCCCGAGGTCCGTAAGAGCCTGAAGTCGTGATGCTCGGGGGTCCCCTTGGCGCCAAGCAGCCATCATTCGTGAGAAAGGAGAGCGACGTTGCTAACACGGGGTTGCATTGAGTGTGGGGAGGGCGTTGCGATAACTAGTGTGTCCGGAGGGTGACTTATCTTCGAGGGTCAGGACAATGCTTCCTGGTGCGGTGCTAGGTCCGTGCCTTGGCCGGCGAGAGATTGCATGGCGAGGTCGTTCCGTGCTCTTTGGAGGGACCCTGCAGGTTCATCACAAAAGGAACAAGAGCTCGCCGTGGTGACCGTTAGTCCTGCCATTAGTTGCTTGGGAGAGGCGCGAGAGGCCTCGCGAGGTGTGCTGGGGCACCCGTGAGCCGATCTAAGGGACTCACGGGCCCCTACCTCAAGGCGGGCTGCGCTGGCTCCTGGCCTTATCTTTGAGTGTGTTCACGCAAATTTGGCGGATGCCGGTGCTCTACGTCTTCGGTCCCGGGTCTCGTGCTGGTCTCACCGTCGTGCAAGCCAGTGTCAGCGATGCCATGGACAAGACCAGAGGGTAAGGGCCGAGAGCCGGTAGGAGCCCCGAGTCGCGATGCTCGGGCACCCCCCTTTAACGCTGCAAGCTGGGTTAGATGACGCAACTCTACATCCTCGGTCCGGCTCTCGGGCTGGTCTCAGCCGTCATTGGCAAGCCAGTCGCGATGCCATGGACAAGACCAGAGGGTGAGGGTCGGAGAGCCAAGAGGAGCCCTGAGTCGCGATGCTCGTGCACCCCTTTAACGCGCAAGCTGGGTTAGATGATCGAAACTCTACGCCCTTGGGTCCCGGCTCGGGCTGGTCTCAAATTTGTCGTCACCGGCAAGCCAGGTCGCGATGCCATGGACAAGACTAGAGGGTGAGGGCCGGAGAGCCGGTAGGAGCCCTGAGTCGTGATGCTCAGGCACCCCCCCTTTAACGTGCAACATTCCGCCACCGAGAAAAAGGTAGCAAATAACAAGCATGGCTGGAACGAGAGCATAATCCTAAGGAAAACGCAAGAAGGATACATGCCGCTGGGACAGGCCCAAGCGGCTTGGGGATGATGCAGCCCGAGGGGCGCCCCCAACAGGATAAGCTAATGACATGAAATAAAAGGGATACATGCCGCAGGGACGGACCCACGCGGCCTGGGAATAATGCAGCCCTGAAGGCGCTCCCAGCCGGAAATAAAACTTAAAGATGTCACCTGGTGATGTTGGGGATGAGGGGGTGTTGGTGTAGCAGACTCGGCGGGCTGCGGGAGCCGATCCTCACGAGCCCCCAGGCCCAGGGGCCTCGGGAGGCTCCGGAGGCGCCGGTGGCTCCTCATAGACCATCTCCATCTCCGCCAAGGCTGCGGAACGCCTGGCCTCTTGAGCCTCCAGGATGTCCCTCATGAGATGCTGGTGCACAGCTGCCGCGTTTGGCAGGCCATAAGGCATGCACACGTAGCTGTGGGGCGGACCCTCGCAACGTCCCACTCGCGAGGGCCAGAAGCGCTCTTGAGACACGGCTCGGTCGAGCCCTGGTATGTCGATGCAGACGCGCAGCCCACCATCCTCGCCTGGATGGGGGCCACTGGTAGGCGGCGGCTGCCCTCATGACCCTTGACTGTCAGTAGCTCTGAATGGCCTTGGCCGACGAACTCCCGAGGGTTCCGCCCTCCTTGCCTTGCTCCTGCTATGCGGAAGCGTGCTCAAGCACGCCTCCACATGGTGCCCAAACGCCTCCCTCGTGACCCTGGCGAGGTCGGCGGCCCTCCAGGGGAGAGCCCTCGAGCCCTGCCTGAGGAGGGCGCCAGGCGCGCTTCCCTATGCAATGGAAAGAGGCTCCCCCTGGCCCGGTGCGGGCCCCGAGGGTCCTGTCTCTTGAGGAGTCGGGCCGGTCGATGTCTTCTTCTTCTTGGGTGTGGCCTCGGGAGGCCGTCTGCTGCTGAGGCCTGGGTCTTCTAGCGACGCGGCCTGAAAGGCTCGCTCCGGGGAGCACACTGCGTCTCTCTCTTCACAGGGCACCGTGATGACCCCGCCGCTTCCTGGCATCTTGAGGACGTTGTAGCCATGGTGGGTTATGGCCATGAATTTGGCCAACGCTGGGTACCCGAGGATGGCGTTGTACGGCAGGCGAATGTGGGCGACGTCGAAGTCGATGAGCTCGGTGTGGTAGTTGTCGCGAGCCCCGAAGGTGACTCCGGAGAAAGGCTTGGTTGGCTGAAGCTGACTGTAAGGCACTTGAAGATTGTTGAATGTCTCCACGGACAGGATGTTGAGCCCTGCTCCGCCGTCGATGAGAGTCTTGGTGACCAGCACATTGCTGACGATTGGGGAACAAAGCATCGGGAGAACTCCGGTTGTGGCTGCGCACTTGAGTTGGTCCGCTGAGCTGAACGTGATGGCGCACGCCGACCACCTGAGAGGGCGCGTGGCCTCGAGCTTGGGGAGGACTGCATTCACTTCGTGGGCGAACTGCTTGAAGATGCGCTGAGAGGCTGGGGCTTGAGCTCCGCCCAGGATGCAGGTGATCGCACACGCTTCCTGGAAGCCCCCAGCCCCCTCGTCCTGATGACGGTCTTCAATTCTCCTTGGCGGCGGCGGCAGCGGAGGGAGGCCTGCGTTCCCCTTCAGGCGATCCTCGCGAGGCTGATCCCTCCAGCCTCCCTTGCAAGATGGGTCTTGCCAGCGGTCCTCACGAGGTTGGTCGCGCCACCCTTGGCGCGGGCCGCGGTCTTCCCAGCGTCCTGCATTCCTTCCTCCTCCTCGGCCATAGCCCCGTCCGGCTGCGCCGGGCGTCTGCCGACTCCCCCTTCAGCGCCTGACGGCCGGAGCTCTTGGCATTCATTAGCGTTGTGGGTGTGGAGGTCGTGGTACACGCATGATGCAGCTGCCCTTGGAGGGTTCAGGCTGATCTCTACCTCGCTTGGTGTGCGGTTCGGCCATGAGTACGGCAGAGCCCCTTTGCGCTTCACGCCCTTGGCCTTGGACTTCTTTCCTCGGGATCCGGCGGGCAGCTTGAGGAGGGAGAGGCGCCTCCTCAGCCCTGGCGCACTTGGTCGCCAAGTTGAACAGCTCCAAGGAGGTGCACAGATCCTCATGCATCGCCAGCTCCTCCTTCATCTTGACGTCACGCACGCCGTCGGAGAAGGTAGAGATGATGGCCTCCTCAGTTACCCTGGGGATCTTGAGGCATGCGTTGTTGAAGCGCTGGATGTACTTTTTGCGTGGTTTCCTGGCTGCCGCTTGATTCGGTAGCATGTCACTTACGGCGGGTGGCCGGTCGCGAAGTACCCCGGAAGTTGGCGATGAAGCGGTACGCATCTCGCCAGGAAGAGATCGTGGCTCGGGCCAGATTCAGGAGCAGTGCGGCTCCGCCCTTGAGCGCCATGGGAAACCAATTCGCCATGACCTTTTCATCCCCTTGGCAGCCTCGATGCCCAGCTCAGAGCTGGAGGAACTCCGTGAGGGTCGTGTCTTGAGTCATAGCGAGGAGGCAGGTCTGGCTTGAACTTGGCGGGCTACGCTGACAGCAAGCTCGGAGGTGAAGGCGCGGCAGCCCACCGTGGCCGCGGGGGGCCTCGGATGACAGAGAGCTTGGTCTTGCGGGCCTCCCTGTGCTGCGGTTGGGGGCAGCAAAGGGTCTTGACGTGTCGGAGCGGGGAGCGCTCGGGCAGCTTCTTGTGGGCGAGGAACTTCTTGACAGCTCTGCTCTTGCCGCGCGGCGCTGGGCGGAACGGGTTCCGCCAGTGGACCGCGCCTTTGGGGCCAGGGCGCCTTCTTGAGGAGGAGGTGGTGAGGTGCCGGAGCTTCATCGCCAGGCTGGGCGGTGCGCTGCAGACGGACGGCGCGGGGGCGCCTCCTGCAGCGCGGACGAGCTCGGCGACTCGGTCGAGCCATTCTTCATAGACGTCGTCGACGGGCGGTAGCGCAGGAGCTCGTTTGCCGTGATGAGTGCAGCTCGGGCCTCCATGGCCGCGCGGGGTGCGCGTGACGAAGAACCAGCGGGGGTGAGCGAAGGCTTGGCGGTGCGTCCGTCCCACCTCATGGACGGGTGCTGGGACGATGCTTGCTGCTCGTTCCGCGCCGGGCCGGTGGCAGCGTTGACGGAAGGTGACGGGGAACGACGAGGGCACCCGCCGAAGGGAGCTGTCTGGACGACATGGGAGGCGAGGGCGGCTCGGCGCGGGCTCGACGGGCGTCAGACATGGTTGCGGTGGTCGGGGAAGAACAAGGCGACGAAAGGCAGATTCCGGCACACCCCTACCTGGCGTGCCAAATGTCGGATTTCGGGTTCGGGCAGACCCTTGAGGTTCGAACACTGGGGTGCACGCGGAGATCCGACCCTCCACCGTCTTGTACCTCGCCGAATCGCTGGGGCCTAAACTACTAAACGGAACAGCAAAAGAGACACGGGATTTATACTAGTTCGGGCCACCGTTGTGGTGTAATACCCTACTCTAGTTTGTGGTGTGGTGGATTGCCTCTTGGGCTGGTGAGGAACAATACAGGGAAGAACAACCTCGTGAGGGTTTGTTCTTTGTGGGTGTGATGAACTGCTAGGTGGTGTTCCGTCGCTCTAGCTTGAGGATCGGGTCTCTGTCTTTCTCTGGATTCCAGATCTAGATGCCGATCGTTTCGATCCCCTTGCCCTGAGTGTGGCTACTCCTATTTATAGGCGAAGGCCCTGGGCCTCTTCCCAAATATTGAGCGGGAAGGGCGCCAACAATTGGCCATTTTGAAGGGGAACAACGGGTACACTTATCCTGACTAAAGTTGGTCCTCGCTTTGCCAAAGGCTCGTGATGACGCCTGCTTGGGCTCCACGATGACTCCTTCCAGCCGTTGGGGCTGGTCTTGGTCTTGTTGCACCGAAATGGACGCCTTGCTTGATGCTCTCGCCCGCGCTTGCTCCCTTTGCACCAAAGAGGAAAGGAGGACGCTACTGCTGGCTGGCGCCTCGATCGGGCGCCCGACCGCACCCTTGGTCGTCATGGCTTATGCGTCATGGGCACCTCGCGAGGTACCACGCCTTGAACTCTCCGCCTCCTCATGAGCCAGCCCGACGAGGCCGTGCTCGAGGAAGCCTCGTCGTCCGCCTCATGAGGCTTGGCCCCTCGCGAGGGTCTTGAGCTTGTGTTGATGAAGACGGGCCCTGCTGGGCCTCCTTTGAGCCACGCCGCAGGCCGCAGGCAGGCAAGTCTGGGGACCCTCGTTCCCAGAACGCCGACACTCCATGCTATATTATCTACTGTTTTGGACAATATTGGGATTTATTATCCACTTCTATATTATTTTTGGGACTAATGTATTAACCGGAGGCCCAGCCCAGAATTGTTGTTTTTTGCCTATTTCAGTGTTTCGAAGAAAAGGAATATCAAACGGAGTCCAATTGACCTGAAACTCCATGGAACTTATTTTTGGACCAGAACAAGCCCACGGAGTACCGGAAGCTCACCAGGAGTCGGGCTGCCCACGAGGTGGGGGCGCGCCCACCCCTAGGGCGCGCCCCCTGCCTCATGGACAGCCCGGAGCTCCACCGACGTACTTCTTTCACCCATATATACCCACATACCCTAAAACTTTCAAAGACGAGAATAGATCTGGAGTGCCGCCGCCGCAAGCCTCTGTAGCCACCAAAAACCTCTCGGGACCCTGTTTCGGCACCCTGCCGGAGGGGGGAACCCTCACCGGTGGCCATCTTCATCCTCCCGGAGCTCCCCGTGACGAGGAGGGAGTAGTTCACCCTCGGGGCTGAGGGTATGTACCAGTAGCTATGTGTTTGATCTCTCTCTCTCTCGTGTTCTTGATTTGGCAGGATCTTGATGTATCGCGAGCTTGGCTATTATAGTTGGATCCTATGTTTCTTCTCCCCCTCTACTCTCTTGTAATGGATTGAGTTTTCCCTTTGAAGTTATCTTATCGGATTGAGTCTCTAAAGATTTGAGAACACTTGATGTATGTCTTGTCGTGCATATCTGTGGTGACAATGGGATATCACGTGACTCACTTGATGTATGTTTTGGTGATCAACTTGTGGGTTCCGCCTATGAACCTATGCATAGGGGTTGGCACACGTTTTCGTCGTGATTCTCCGGTAGAAACTTTGGGGCACTCTTTGAGGTTCTATGTGTTGGTTGAATAGATGAATCTGAGATTGTGTGGTGCATATCGTATAATCATACCCACAGATACTTGAGGTGACATTGGAGTATCTAGGTGACATTAGGGTTTTGGTTTATTTGTGTCTTAAGGTGTTATTCTAGTACGAACTCTAGGGCTGTTCATGACACTTATAGGAATAGCGCAACGGATTGATTGGAAAGAATAACTTTGAGGTGGTTTCGTACCCTACCATAAAATCTTCGTTTGTTCTCCACCATTAGTGACTTTGGAGTGACTCTTTGTTGCATGTTGAGGGATAGTTATATGATCCAATTATGTTATTACTGTGGAGAGAACTTGCACTAGTGAAAGTATGAACCCTAGGCCTTGTTTCCTAGCATTGCAATATTGTTTACGTTCACTTTTACCACTTGTTACCTTGCTGTTTTTATATTTTCAGATTACAAAAACCTATATCTACCATCCATATTGCACTTGTATCACCATCTCTTCGCCAAACTAGTACACCTATACAATTTACCATTGTATTGGGTGTGTTGGGGACACAAGAGACTCTTTGTTATTTGGTTGCAGGGTAGTTTGAGAGAGACCATCTTCATCCTACGCCTCCCACGGATTGATAAACCTTAGGTCATCCACTTGAGGGAAATTTGCTACTGTCCTACAAATCTCTGCACTTGGAGGCCCAACAACATCTACAAGAAGAAGGTTGTGTAGTAGACATCAGTGGTGAGCAGCCCGGACAGTAGCCCCCGGAGCAGCCCCCAGCATAGGTTCACCACTCGCCCCTCGTCGACGTGTGTGTTGGGGGTATGAGTCACTAGCACTGACCTTGCCGAGATCGCAGGAGGAGGACGGCAGCAGGAGGAGCCACTGAGGGCCACCCGCGATGCACCGCCCCCATCGACCACGCCGCCCCGAGGGGTGTCTGCGACAAGGGCGTCAAGCACCGAGCCCATGCACACGGAGGAGGAGGAGGCAAACTTGGGCGCTGGCGGCTCCACCTCGGCGTTAGATGTTGGCGAGCAAGGGGCTACTTCTTCCCAGCCCGGCACGGGTACATCATTCGCCTCCCATCCCTGCCCTTTCTTCTTCTTTTTGAATCTTGGTCTTGGCATCGCCTCATCCCCTTCTCGACCAGATCCTCCCTCGGCGGGCCAGGAGGACATAGACACCGTCATCGAGGATGTCGCCAAGGCCGCAGAGGCAGAGGCCGAGAAGATCACCACCGAGGAGGCCGCCAAGGGCGCTGCTGAGGACGCTGCCAAGGGGTCTGCCGGGGAGCCCGACAGGGCTGCTGCCGAGGAGGCCGGCAAGGGGTCCGCCGGGGAGGCCGACAAGGCCGCTCCCGAGGAGGAAGTGGTTGACGACCGACCTTCCTTCTCCTCCGCATCTGGCTCGGACACGTACCTGAGGGTGAGCGATGACTTGTTCGTCCAACTCCCAGGGACGGCGAGCACCGGGGCGCCTGCCGAGGGGGAGGTGTTTGACAACGAGGTGCTCGCCGCCGCTGGGCTTGAGGTTGTTGACGAGACGAGCACCGGTGGTGGCGGCTCCCAGGAAGAGCGGCTCCTCCAAGCCATGAGCGCCAACTCCCAAAAGCTCCAGGCGCTTCACCACACCCGCCTGGACAAAGCCAAGTCCAGGATGGCGGTGGTGAACAAGGCGGAGGCGGACCTCGAGGAGCGCGTCGCCGAGGTGCAGGCTTGGTTCCGCCAGGCCCACAAGGACTTGAAGGCCGCCCAGGACGCGCTGGCTGAGCGCAACCTGGCGCTCATCATGAACGAGGCTGACATCGAGAAGGCCCAGGAACTGGCGAAGCAGGAGGCTGCCCAGGCCGAGGCTGCTCGGCACCAGCAGCAGGCCACGCTAAACTCCCAGGAGGAGGACCTTGTCGCGCGTGAGGAGAAGCTTGCTGCAAAGCTCCGTGGCAAGGATGAGGAGGTGGAGAAGCTCGTCGTGCAGCAGACCCAGGAGCTGGAGCAGAGGCACTGGGAGGCACTCAATGCCCAGGCTCTAGTTCACGCCGACAAGGTGAAGGAGCTGGAGGTGGAGCGGGACGGGCTGAAAGACCAGGTACTGAAGCTGTCCAAGGAGAAGGACACGCTCAATAGCGCTCTGGTTGAGGCGCAGGGCGCGGCCCTCAGCAGGGCTGGGCAGCTCTCCGAGGCCAACAACTCCATCAAAGACCTCAAGCTGAAGCTGGAGGGTCTCGAGGGGATGCTTTCGGAGGGCAAGGCCCGGGAGGAGACCTGGGCCAAGGACCTAGAGACCGAGAAGCAGCTACGGAAGAACGAGACCGCCAACCACAAAGACTTTGTGGAGGGTGAGAATCGCTGGATCGGGCGCCTCGAAGGCGTCGCCAGCAGGATCACCATGCAGTTGGCTACCATGGGGATGCCAAATGTGAGGTATACCCCGGAGCGCAACGTGAGACCCAACGCCAAGCTGACCATCTTCTTCGAGGGCGTCCTCGGGGCCTTGGAGCATCTCCACTCCAATTGGGCGGCCTCCCTGGCCGATGAGGCCTGGAGGCTTTGCCAGGGTGCCATGACCAAGGTCCTCACCAAGGTGGCTCACTGGAATCCTGACCTCGATTTCGACGCCGTGCTGGAGAGCCTGCCAGAGGATGCGGACATCGCAGCACTCAAGGAGCGTATCAAGCCCATTATCAGCCGCATCAATGGAATCCAGAGGGTGGAGGGCCAGTGCCGGGATTAGGCACCCCATTTCTCATTGCTGCTGCAGGTTCATAACCAAGACAATTTCTATCTTTAGTTAGAACCGTGGCAACAACTGATGTAATATAACTCTGCAGTACTTTTGATATGATGCATGTTATCCTCATGTTCGATCTTCCTTTGTATGTTCACCCTACATTAACCGGGTAGGCTTACCAGCGTGTAAACCCAGGGCGGCACCTTGAGGACGGATCCCCAATGGCCTGCCGGATGTGCTTGCTGCCAGGCGAACCACCTTACCGCTCTCAACGCGGCTGCTCGAACTGTCGAGCTGGACTCGAGTCAGAGTCGAGAGAGTTGCCAATTGCAGAAGGCCACCCTGCCGCTCTCGACACGGACGCTTGAGCTGTTGAGCGGACTCGAAACAGAACAAGGGCGTTGCCAATTGGGGAAGGGCCCCTTTGCGTGCAGGTTTTCCATACATAGGGCAGGACCTTCGAGGACAATAAATATATATATATAAAGAAATGGCTCAAAGTTTCACATGACTTAGCTTTTCTATTGTTGCAAGGGCGCCCACCGCATCTGCAGATGGTGCCGTCAGGCTTGGTCGTCTTCTTCCTTGGAACGACGGCCATGATGAAGCCGCTGCTTCAATCAGACCAGATTTTCACAAGTGCGCCCCTACCTGGCGCATCCAAGATTTCAGTGGAAACGACACCTCTGGGGTCACTAGGATCCCTTCTACGGTTGGCGGGCGCGAGATTGTGCAAAGAGCGGGTCTTACAGGAAGCGCACATATCGTTTACCCAGGTTCGGGCCGCGAAGATGCGTAATACCCTAGTCCTGCTTTGGTGGATTTATTAGAGTGTTCTTGTGTTCTTGAGCTAGCTACGGGGTGTAACTTGCCCAAAAGATCCGAATCCCCCTCCTGGTCGCCTCGGGCCTCCTTTTTATAGGAAAAAAGGGGCTGCCACAGTGGCACATAGGAGGTGGAACGGTGTACAGTGGATGAGTCTATCCTCTGGCACCGTCGGACAAACGCATTTAATGTGCTACCGATGTGCCCCCCTTGCTTTATCGGGGACGGCAAGGAAGCACGTCCCAGCTGTCGCCGCCTCGCCTGGCTTTGACACGCGCCCGAGCTGACGAGGCCTTGCGGCGCCACGTTGGCTGGCTGCTGGGCTGGCGCGGTGGTGGAGCCTTCACGAAGGGTCGCATGCCACCACGCAGGTGCTTGCTGAGTCGGTGTAGAGGCCACCCGTCGCCACGCAGGTGCCTGCCCAGCTGGTTGAGCTAGCAGCTGCTTGGGGACGGCGGTGGAGTCTTGGCAGGCGTGGGCTTGGCTGTGGCCCCGCTGATGCCGTCGGCAAGGGTCTTGTCGGGGTCCGACAAGGGTCTTGCCGTGGCATTGCAATCGTCTCCGGCAAGGCACTTGCCGGGGGTCTTGTGGATTTCCTCGGCTAGGAGCCCGCCGAGGGTCAGCGTCTTCTGGTCCTCATCTGATCTCACATGTTTATGATCCTGACGAAGATCTGCATGCCACCACAGAGGAGCCTCCCGAGCCCTGGTCCTAACGTGGATAGTTGGTGGTGTTGGAACCCGTGGGCTCAAGGGTGGCTTGCTCTGCTGGCGTCGGGCAAGTTGCCCCGGCAAGGCTCTTGCAGGGGCTGTGGAGGCTGCCTCGGCAAGGATCTAGCCGAGGGAGTCCACCTCGCCCTCTTGCTCTCTTGCGTTTTTGGTCTTGGCATTGCCTTGATTGTCTTGTGCGTCGGCTTCTCTCTGGCTTCCCTCCTCTGCCCTGCTAAGTGTGGTCGCGACGCATGGCTCTGACTGCCCGTGCACAAGTAAAGGGGTCAAAAGGAGAACCCCTACTTTTGTACACCAACAACATGTCACCTACTACCAATGATGCCGAGATTGTTAGCTGGGCCACAAGAATAGGAAGGACACCGGATCATCGAATCAGAGCTGAGTTTTATCATGTAGAGTGTGAACTTGCCCATGTGATCATGAAGCAGGTCCTTGAACTACCATGGGTCAATCACGCGGGAAGATGTCCGAGCACTGCTACTCGCTCAGTGTCTGGACTTGAAGCCTTTCAAGAAGCTCGGGTGCTTCCTCCCTGACTATGAAGATTGGACCGCTGACATGGAGGACAGATTGTTGATGACAATGTGTCACTACTATCTTTCTATGGCAAAACTTTGAATTTATGCACGGCGAAACCATGTGATGTAACTAAACCGTGGTCCTGAACTAGCGTAGATCGCTCTAGTTAATTAGTTTGGGTATGAGGAACTTCATCATTTATGTTTACTATTGGTTGCTTGTATTTTGCTAATTATGCCTCCTTATTTTCTTAAGTACATTATGTTGCATATTATCGTTCAATTCATCAACTCACGATGCAGGTACATAGATCAGAGATGGCGAAGGGGTACTATGTCGTGTACGTTAGGAGGGTTCCAGGAGTCTAGGACCACTGGCCAGCCGTTCAGGCTCAGGTGCCCAGGTACCCGGTGCTAGCCATAGAGGGTTCGACAACAGAGCCGAAGCGGAAAGTAGTTACTTGAGGTGGACACTCCAGCATGAGCAGGGGCGGGACCACCGGTACTACATAGTCGCGCTCTTGCTCATGCTGACCGCTCTTCTCTTCTAAATCATGGTTTAGATACAGATGATGAAACTTGTGTGTGTGCCATGACCATGCAGTTGCACTTATTCGAGACATGACATGATCACACTTGTGTATCTCTATTTTCGAGATTTGATGATATTTGTGTTGAATGATGATGATGGTATGATGAGGCTACTGTATGTCTATGATATGATGTGAATAGTGTATGTTTAGTATGATGTGATGAAACTATTGTATAGAGCCTGTATAAATACAATACGTAAAGGGGTGTGAATTGGTGAAAGCAGGAACATTAGCAGTAGCGCTATAAAGCACCTAGCAGTAGCGCCGGATTAGTAACAGCGCTTCCTATGAAAAAGCACTATAGATAGGTATCAGTAGCGCTGGTCCAAGAAGCTCTACTGCTAAGAATACTTACCGGTAGCGCTGCCCATACCAGCGCTACTGCTACAACTTAGCTGTAGCGCACTACCAGTAGTGCTGGACCCAGCGCTATTGCTATGCATATTTCAAGCGCTGCTACTAGGGTTTCCCTAGTAGTGCTACCACACGTGTGCGCCTCTACTACCACACGTGCGCGCCTCTACATTGGCCGGTATGTACGTACACGTTCGCGACCAGAATGACAACGCTACGTGCGCTTCGACCGGGTGGGTCCCGACTGTCAGGCACTTCCTTGCGTGCGAAGATGTAGCTAGTGGGTCCCAGCAGTCAGGGGGGCGAATCATTTTTTTGCCCGTAATATGAACACACTTCCTTGCGTGCGAAGATGTAGCTGGTGGGTCTCAGCAGCCAAGGGGAGAAAACATTATTTTTCATGAAATACGGTGTCCCATCCGATGGGTCCCTGCTGTCAGGTGGAGGAATCATTATTTTCCGTGAAATAAGGAGGCACTTCCTTGCTGCAGCCATGGACCCAGCTGTCAGCCTCTCCACGTACAGTACTCTTCCGATGGAAGTCGTTCCTTGACCATGTTGACCACGCCGCGGCGAGAGCACCAGGGCGGTGGACGACAGCGAGGCCTAGGAAGGGGAGGACACGGAGCCGGGGAAGACGCGGCAGTGGATGCCCACGGGGAGAGGAGTACGAGGGTTCACTGGTTGGCTCATGTGTGAGGCTGTCATTGCCGCAGGGGCCTGGCCAGCGGTGGGAGTTGTAGGGGGCGGTGAGGCCTCCGCGGCATCACAGCCGGCCACGGGAAGCATGAGCACACGGCATGACCGGCGCTGGTTTGGGCGGCTGGAGCAACATGACCATAGGTTGAAGAAGCACTACCACCGTTGGATGGACATCGTATGATCACTAGAGCTAGAATTGTTCATATTGACTAAGCTGACAAAGCCCTCCGTCCCCGTCAACTTATTAGGCCCACAAGTTAGCGTCCCACTATGGTGGGTCCCAGATAGCAGGGGGTATTCATTTTTTGTGCATAATAAGGAGGCACTTCCTTGCGTGCAAAGATATAGCTGGTGGGTCTGACCTGTCAGTGGGGGGAACATTTTTTTTGCGAAATACAGATGCCCTTCCGGTGGGTCCCAGCTATCAGGTGGAGGAATCATTATTCTGCGCGTAATAAGGAGGCATTTCCTTGCGTGCGGCCGTGGACCCAGCTATCAGCCTCTCCATGCACAGTATACTTCCGATGGATGTTGTTCTTTGACCACATTGACTACTCCGCGCCGAGCGCATCCAAGGTGGTGGACGACGGCGAGGCCCCGGACAGCAACGAGCCGGAGATGGGAAGACGTGGGAGTAGAGTCGCAGACAGAGAGGTGTATGAGGGTTAACTGGTTTTGGTGCGGTGTGGTTCGGCAGTCGGTGGAGAAGAACAAGAGGTGTGGAGGGGTGGAGGGATGGCCTGGCCAACGGTGGGGTAGCGCTTCACAACGAAGTGTGCTAAGCAGAGCTGCTAGCAGCAAGAGGCGCGAGCAGGTAGTCCCAGCGGGGCTGGAGGAAGAAGACAAGTGAAAGGATCGAGAAGAGGTGTCTAGAGGGGGGTTAATAGACTCTTAACAAGAAAAAGTTGCAGTATTTATTTTCTTCAAGTTAAGGTAGAGTTTTAGCACAAGTATAAACATTCACAATACATAACAAGCAAGCATGACAAGAGTATATGAGCATCAGAAAGTAAAGCATGCAATTTGCAAGAATGTAAAGGGATGGGATTGGAGTGTGCAAACGCAATTGGAGACACAAAGATTTTTTGCGTGGTTCCGATAGGTGGTGCTATCGTACATCCATGTTGATGGAGACTTCAACCCACGAAGGGTAACGGTTGCGCGAGTCCATGGAGGGCTCCACCCACAAAGGGTCCACGAAGAAGCAACCTTGTCTATCCCACCGTGCCCATCGCCCACGAAGGACTTGCCTCACTAGGGTAGATCTTCACGAAGTAGGCGATCTCCTTGCCCGTACAAACTCCTTGGTTCAACTCCACAATTTTGACGGAGGCTCCCAAGTGACACCTAACCAATCTAGGAGACACCACTCTCCAAAAGGTAACAGATGGTGTGTTGATGATGAACTCCTTTCTCTTGTGCTTGAAATGATAGTCTCCCCAACACTCAACTCTCTCTCACAGAGTTGGATTTGGTGGAAAGATGATTTGAGTGGAAAGCAAGTTGGAGAAGGCTAGGAATCAAGATTCATATGGTTGGAATGGAATATCTTGACCTCAACACATGAGTAGGTGATTCTCTCTCAGAAAAAGTATGCTGGAAGTGTAGGCATGTTATGATGGCTCTCCTCACGAATGAAGAGTGAGTGGAGGGGTATATATAGCCTCCACACAAAATCTAACCGTTACACACAAATCACCAATCTCGATGGGACCGAATAATGAAACTCGATCAGACCGATTTAGTTCAAAATGTGAACGTTAGGATTTTCGGTGGGACCGATATGTCAACTCGGTGGGACTGATTCCATTAGGATTAGGGCATAACTAATCTCGGTGAGACCGATTACACAAACTCGGTGGGACCGATTTTGGTAATAAGCTAACCAGAGAGTTGGTCAGGCAAACTTGCTGGGACCGACTCGCTCATCTCGGTGCGACTGAAACTTTACGAAAGGGAAACAGAGAGTTTGCATTGCGAACACGGTGGGACAGATCGCTCATCTCGGTTGGAGCAAAACATTACGAAGGGAAATAGAGAGTTTGCAATCCCATCTCTGTTAGACCGAGATCCCTATCGGTAAGAGCGAAGTGACTAGGGTTTTGTGGCAGTGGCTATGTCAGATGAACTCGGTGACGCCTGATGGAAAGTTTCGGTGGGGCCGAGTTTGACTTTTGGTTTGGGACATATGTGGATATGAGAAAGTGGTTGAGGGTTTTGGAGCATATCACTAAGCACTTTGAGCAAGCAAGCCATTAAGCAACACCTCATCCCCTTTTATTGGCTTTCCTATGGACTCAATGTGATCTTGGATCACTAAAAGTAAAATGTAGAGTCTTGAGCTTTTGAGCTTGAGCCAATCCTTTATCCTTAGCAACTTGAAGGGGTTCCATATCCTCTTTTCCATGCCACTCCATCTGTTGAACTTTTGAAATATACTAGATGAAAACATAAGTCCAACAAGAGATATGTTGACATTAATTACCAAAACCACTGAGGGAGCACTTGTGCTTTCAATGAGAGATTGAAGATGGATGCCGGTCGTTGGATGTAAATCCAATGGCTAATGATGTCAAAATCATTTGTTGACTAAGTTGACAACGACTTGCATTGGCTTCGACCTATTGGCCCACATTTCAGCCTCCAAAAATGTGGCACGTATTCAACCCATTTTTCAGAATTTACAGTCAATTTGATCTCTTTTTTTGAATTACAGTCCATTTGCTGGGTTGGGTGAACAAATAATGTAGCGTCCATGCGGCCCATTTATTTTTCTCCTAAAAAATTACAGGTCATTTGCACTTTCTCGAAATACACGATTTTGCTGGGCTGATTCTAGTTATAATGTTGGGTTGGGCGCAGCAATGTTATCAAAAAATAAACAGGGGTGAGCATTTTGTTATAAATATATTTAAATAATAAGTGATTTGTTATTACATTGGTCCTTAAATCTTACCAAGCTTTTGTACACAATCACCAGGATTTTCGTTGCCAACAAAATCTAGTATTTTATTGTTAAGAAATTACTTTTATAAGTTAATAAGATGTGGGATATTGTTTTCTTACATATGTAAGTATCTGTTAAATATATGATGACAATAACAATAATATATAATAACATATAAAATAATTTAAATATATATAATATATTTAGAATGGAAAAAAAAGTTGGACCAGTCGTTCCTATTCGTTCCTATTCTTATATAGAAAAATAGAACAGACCTCTGCGTTTTCTTCAAAAAAATACATAAATTGGGTTGCCGATGTTTCAGGAAAAATAAAACCTTGGATGGGAGGTCCATAGGCCGGTCGATACATGACGGCCCTTAAAAATTACAAACCAGCATGTCATGGGCTGCGCATGTTAAAAAAGAAAGCCTAGAGGGGCAGCCCAAAACCCAGCGGATACTTGCTACCCCAGTGATGATAATAAATGATACTACCCGCCAGGTCCACAGCTTCATTGTGAATTTATCTCATACGTTGAAGCACCTAAAAATGTAACTATGTTGACAAACCCGTGGGACCCAACGTCAGTATAGCATTCGGAGGAAGTTTTTTTCAATGAGGCACTTTCTTGCGTACGGCCATAGACCTGGTGGGTCCCGACTGTCCACCTCTCCACGTACAGTCCTCTTCATATTCCTCTCGTTTTTTCAGCATGTTCACAACGGCATACAACGGTGCCACGGCAAGCGCACAAAGGCGCAGGAGGTGATCGTACCACCCAAGGCAGTGCCTTATTTGTAACGAAAGTACAAAACTAGCCCAGTGGCCAAGTGACACTACCCGACAGCTGCTCTGCCCCGGGTTCGATTCCACCTAATGCAGGGAAAATATCTCCATTTTTTTGCCTCTGCCATTATTGACATGTGGGTCCCTGTTGTCATCTATGCACACCACGTCCAACACTTGCCAAAACTTCGTCCCTCATTTTCTCTGTTTTTCGCACAATCGACATTGTGTGGGTATTTTGAAAATAGCATATCTTTTTGACCGTGCATCATATGAAGATGTGCTATGCATGAATGTTGATCAGCATGATGTTAACTGGCTGGTAGTTCCATTTTCGACCATGAATAAAACTTCCAACATGATGTTAACCCTGTTTGAAAAGGCCGTGTTAATATAAATGCTCTGCCTCTAAAAGTTGCAGTTTCTTATCTGAAACTGAACTTGCAGTTTCTTATCTGAAACTGAAACTTGCAGTTTCTTCTCTGAGAATCACATTGTCTGCACTTTTATACTGCTACGAAACTACATTTTTTTAAGTTCTAAAAATAGATCTCTAGAATTCATAAAATACTTCATATGCTCAATACTGCAAATCTAAAATTCAAAAGACATTCATATCTGAATGTACTCTCAAAATACACAACACAAAACACAATTCACAACCTGCAAATACTGACAACTCTAAGCTCCTCCTGACAATTCACAACCTGCCCGACTATTGGGTTGGGGGGGCAGTCCCCTCCTATTCCTTGGGGGCAGACAGCCGCCCCGTGAGACGATGTGAACGCCGAGGGAGAGGATGGCGGGGAAGCGTCATCGGGCCAACTGCTTTTCTCCTCTTGTAGCTGGGTTCGGTCGACGAAGACTCCACCGGCTCGCTCTGGCACGACACCCTCACTAACGGCACCCTGTAGATGCTCGATCCTTCAATCTCTGGTGGATGCTCCATCTGGGATCGATAGTCCCACCACCGCTAACTCACGATCGGATTCGGTGAATCTATTTACTGCATGGCCCAGAGGAGCAGCTCTATGCTCTGATGTCTACTACACAACCTTCTTCTTGTAGACGTTGTTGGGCCTCCAAGTGCAGAGGTTTGTAGGACAGTAGCAAATTTCCCTCAAGTGGATGACCTAAGGTTTATCAATCCGTGGGAGGCGTAGGTTGAAGATGGTCTCTCTCAAGCAACCCTGCAACCAAATAACAAAGAGTCTCTTGTGTCCCCAACAAACCCAATACAATAGTAGATTGTATAGGTGCACTAGTTCGGCGAAGAGATGGTGATACAAGTGCAATATGGATGGCAGATATAGGTTTTTGTAATCTGAAAATATAAAAACAGCAAGGTAACTAATGATAAAAGTGAGCACAAACGGTATTGCAATGCTAGGAAACAAGGCCTAGGGTTCATACTTTCACTAGTGCAAGTTCTCTCAACAATAATAACATAATTGGATCATACAACTATCCCTCAAAATGCAACGAAGAGTCACTCCAAAGTCACTAGTAGCGGAGAACAAACGAAGAGATTATTGTGGGGTACGAAACCACCTCAATGTTATTCTTTCCAATCAATCCGTTGAGCTATTCCTATAAGTGTCACAAACAGCCCTAGAGTTCGTACTAGAATAACATCTTAAGACACAAATCAACCAAAACCCTAATGTCACCTAGATACTCCAATGTCACCTCAAGTATCCGTGGATATGATTATACGATATGCATCACACAATCTCAAATTCATCTATTCAACCAACACATAGGACCTCGAAGAGTGCCCCAAAGTTTATACCGGAGAGTTAAGACGAAAACGTGTGCCAACCCCTATGCATAGGTTCATGCGCGGAACCCGCAAGTTGATCACCAAAACATACATCAAGTGGATCATGTGATATCCCATTGTCACCACAGATAAGCACGGCAAGACATACATCAAGTGTTCTCAAATCCTTAAAGACTCAATCCGATAAGATAACTTCAAAGGGAAAACTCAATCCATTACAAGAGAGTAGAGGGGGAGAAGCAACATAAGATCCAACTATAATAACAAAGCTCGCGATACATCAAGATCGTGCCAAATCAAGAACACGAGAGAGAGAGAGAGATCAAACACATAGCTACTGGTACTTACCCTCAGCCCCGAGGGTGAACTACTCCCTCATCGTCATGCTGATCACCGGGATGATGAAGATGGCCACCTGTGAGGGATCCCCCCTCCGGCAGGGTGCCGGAACAGGGTCCCGATTGGTTTTTGGTGGCTACAAAGGCTTGCGGCGGCGGAACTCCCGATCTATTCTTGTATTCGATTTTTTTAGGGTATATGGGAATATATAGGCGGAAGAAGTACGTCAGGGGAGCCACGAGGGGCCCACGAGGGTGGAGGGCGCGCCTGGGGGGGAGGGCGCGCCCCTGCCTCGTGGCTCCCTCGTTTCTTTCCTGACGTGCACTCCAAGTTTATCCAATAGCTTTCCTTCCAAAAATAACTTCTCCAGTTGGTTTCAAGTCCGTTTCGACTCCGTTTGATATTCCTTTTCTTTGAAACACTGAAACAAGGGAAAAAACAGGAACTGGCACTCGGCTCTGGGTCAATAGGTTAGTCCCAAAAATAATATAAAAGTGTTTAATAAAGCCCATAAACATCCAAAATATATAATATAATAGCATGGAAGAATCAAAGATTATAGATACGTTGGAGACGTATCAGCATCCCCAAGCTTAATTCCTGCTCGTCCTCGAGTAGGTAAATGACGAAAAGACAATTTTTTATGTGGAGTCCTACTTAGCATACTTTCAATGTAATTCTTCTTACTTGTGGTATGAATATTCATATCCGAAAGATTCAAGATAAAAGTTCATATTGACATAAAAATAATAATACTTCAAGCATACTAACTAAGCAATTATGTCCTCTCAAAATAACATGGCCAAAGAAAGTTGTCCCTACAAAATCATATAGTCTGGCTATGCTCTATCTTCATCACACAAAATATTTAAATCATGCACAACCCTGATGACAAGCCAAGCAATTGTTTCATACTTTTGATGTTCTCAAACTTTTTCAATCTTCACGCAATACATGAGCGTGAGCCATGGACAAAGTACTATAGGTGGAATAGAATGGTGGTTGTGGAGAAGACAAAAAGGAGAAGATAGTCTCACATCAACTAGGCGTATCAACGGGCTATGGAGATGCCCATCAATAGATATCAATGTGAGTGAGTAGGGATTGCCATGCAACGGATGCACTAGAGCTATAAGTATATGAAAGCTCAACAAAAGAAACTAAGTGGGTGTGCATCCAACTCGCTTGCTCCACGAAGACTTAGGGCATTTTGAGGAAGCCCATCATTGGAATATACAAGCCAAGTTCTATAATGAAAGATTCCCACTAGTATATGAAAGTGACAACATAGGAGACTCTCTATCATGAAGATCATGGTGCTACTTTGAAGCACAAGTGTGGTAAAAGGATAGTAACATTGTTCCTTCTCTCTTTTTCTCTCATCTTTTTTTTTGTTTGGGCCTTTTCTATTTTTTTATGGCCTCTTTTTTTTCGTCCGTAGTCTCATCCCGACTTATGGGGGAATCATAGTCTCCATCATCCTTTCCTCACTTGGGACAATGCTCTAAAAATGATGATCATCACACTTTTATTTTTCTTACAACTCAGCAATTACAACACGATACTTAGAACAAAATATGACTCTATATGAATGCCTCCGGCGGTGTACCGGGATATGCAATGAATCAAGAGTGACATGTATGAAAGAATTATGAATGGTGGCTTTGCCACAAATACTATGTCAACTACATGATCATGCTAGCAATATGACAATGATGGAGCGTGTCATAATAAACGGAACGGCGGAAAGTTGGATGGCAATATATCTCGGAATGGCTATGGAAATGCCATGATAGGTAGGTATGGTGGCTGTTTTGAGGAAGGTATATGGTGGGTGTATGATACCGGCGAAAAGTGCATGGTATTAGAGAGGCTAGCAATGGTGGAAGGATGAGAAAAGTGTGTATAATCCATGGACTCAACATTATTCATGAAGAACTCATATACTTATTGCAAAAATCTACAAGTTATCAAAGCAAAGTGTTACGCGCATGCTCCTAGGGGGATAGATTGGTAGGAAAAGACCATCGCCGTCCCCGACCGCCATGATCATAAGGAAGACAATCAATAAATAAATTATGCTCCGACTTCATCACATAACGGTTCACCATACGTGCATGCTACGGGAATCACAAACTTTAACACAAGTATCTCTCAAATTCACAACTACTCAACTAGCATGACTCTAATATGACCATCTTTATATCTCAAAACAATTATCAAGCATCAAACTTTTCTCAGTATTCAACACACTCATAAGAATTTTTACAAATCATTTATGCTTAGTATATTAGGATTATTCAATTACCATGCTATTTAAGACTCCCAAAATAATCTAAGTGAAGCATGAGAGATCAATAGTTTCTATAAAACAAATCCACCACCGTGCTCTAAAAGATATAGGTGAAGCACTAGAGAAAAAACAATATAGCTCAAAAGATATAAGTGAAGATCAATGAGTAGTCGGATAATTATGCAACTATGTGAAGACTCTCCCATTTAATAATTTCAGATCTTGGTATTTTATTCAAACATCAAGAAAAACAAAATAAAATGACATTTCAAGGATAGCACACATCATGTGAAGAAGCAAAAACTTAGGTTCAACCGATACTAACCGATATTTGTTGAAGAAGAAAGGTGGGATGCCTACCGGGGCATCCCCAAGGTTAGATGCTTGAGACTTCTTGAAATATTATCTTGGGGTGCCTTGGGCATCCCCAAGCTTGAGCTTTTGTGTCCCCTTAATTCCTCTCATATCACGGTTTTCTAAATCTCAAAAGCTTCATCCACACAAAACTCAACAAGAACTCATGAGATAAGTTAGTATAAACCAATGCAAAAAACTTATCATACTATACTGTAGCAAATCACTAAAATTATTATTCAACATTGCGTACTAAATGACTCTGCATATTTAATACTCCTATCCTCATATAGTATCATTAAACAAGCAAACATATGCAAACAATGCAAATATAACTGCAATCTGCCAAAACAGGACAGTCTGTAAAGAATGCAAGATTCATCATACTTCCCTAACTCCAAAAATTATGAAAGAAAATTCCAACTGTAGTAAATTTATCAGAGCTTAATAAACATTTTATCACATTCTGACTTTTCTAGGGAATTTTTGCAACAGCGGTAAACTTTCTGTTTTGAGACAGCAACATGTATACTTGCAAAATAAGCATGGTAGGGGCTATCCATGGCATTTTTATTGAAAATAGAGATGAAAAACATTATTATAAGTAACAGAAAGCAAATACTAACAAAATAAAATGACGCTCCAAGCAAAACACATATCATGTGGTGAATAAAAATATAGCTCCAAGTAAAGTTACCGATGAACGAAGATTTAAAAAGGATGCCTTTCCGGCATCCCCAAGCTTAGACGCTTGGTTATCCTTGAATACTACCTTGGGTGCCTTGGGCATACCCAAGCTTAGGCTCTTGCCACTCCTTATTCCATAGTCCATGGAATCTTTACCTAAAACTTGAAAACTTCACAACACAAAACTTAACAGAAAATCTCGTGAGCTCCATTAGTGAAATAAAAAAAACACCACTTCAAGGTACTGTAATGAACTCATTATTTATTTATATTGGTGTTAAACCTACTGTATTCAAACTTCTCTATGGTTTATAAACTATTTTACTAGCCATAGATTCATCAAAATTAGCAAGCAACACAATGAAAACAGAATTTGTCAAAAACAGAACAGTCTGTAGTAATCTGTAACTAACGCAAACTTATGGAACTCCAAAAATTCTAAAATAAATTGTTGGACCTGAGGAATTCTGTTTTTTTACAGCATGATCATAAAGACTTCACCCAAGTCTTCCCAAAGTTTCCACTTGGCACAAACACTAAATTAAAACATAAAACCACATCTAAACAGAAGCTAGATGTATTATTTATTCCTAAATAGAACCAAAAAGCAAGAAACTAAAATAAATTTGGGTTGCCTCCCAACAAGCGTTATTGTTTAATGCCCCTAGCTAGGCATGATGATTTCAATGATGCTCGCAAAAAAGATAAGAATTGAAACATAAAGAGAGCATCATGAAGAATATGACTAGCACATTTAAGTATAACCCACTTCCTATGCATAGGGATTTTGTGAGCAAACAACTTATGGGAACAATAATCAACTAGCATAGGAAGGCCAAACAAGCATAACTTCAAAACTTTAAGCACATAGAGAGGAAACTTGATATTATTGCAATTCCTACAAGCATATATTCCTCCCTCATAATAATTTTCAGTAGCATCATGAATGAATTCAACAATATAACCAGCACCTAAAGCATTTTTTCATGATCTACTTGCATAGAAATTTTGCTACTCTCCACATAAGCAAAATTCTTCTCATGAATAATAGTGGGAGCAAACTCAACAAAATAACTATCATGTGATTGAAAATTAAGATCAAGATGACAATTTTCATGGTTATCATTATTCTTTAAAGCATACGTGTCATCACAATAATCATCATAGATAGGAGGCATGCTTTCATCATAGTAAATTTGCTCATCAAAGCTTGGGGGACAAAAAATATCATCTTCATCAATCATAGCTTCCCCAAGCTTGTGGCTTTGCATATCATTAGCATCATGGATATTCAAGGGATTCATACTAACAACATTGAAATCATGCTCATCATTGAATTACAGCCTACCCTGATAGAGAAGGTTAAAGAGGCTCAACGTGGACACCCCAACATTGAAGGCATAAAACGGAAGATGAAGTTGGGCAAGGCCTCAGAATTCGTTATTGATGAGCAAGGAATATTGTGGTACGGAATAGGCTTTATGCATCAAATATCCATGACCTTAAACAGCAAATCCTGGCTGAAGACCACACCGCTCCATATTCAATCCATCCTGGAGGAACAAAAATATACAAAGATCTTCAGAAAACATTTTGGTGGCATGGTATAAAAAGAGACATAACCACGTTTATTGCATGTTGTGACTCTTGTCAACGCATCAAGGCCGAGCACCAGAAACCGGCCGGGCTATTGCAACCAAATAAGATACCCGAGTGGAAATGGGACGAGATTGGAATGGATTTTATTGTTGGACTACCTCGGTCACGACACGGACATGATGCCATATGGGTCATCACTGATAGACTGACTAAAGTAGCACACTTCATCCCCGTGAAGACAACACACACCACTCAGAAGCTTGCTAGGCTCTACCTTTCCCGTATCGTTTGTTTACATGGAATCCCAAAGAAATTAATCTCGGACAGAGGCACTCAATTCGTTCCCGATCTTGGGATCACCTACAATAAGCTCTGGGAACTCAACTGGCATTCAGTAACGCATACCATCCCCACACAGATGGGCAGACTGAGCGAGTAAAATAGATTCTGGAAGATATGCTGAGAGCATGTGTTCTCACCTATGGGACCAGTTGGGAAGAGAGCTTACCATACGCCGAATTCGCATATAACAACAGTTATCAGTCCAGCCTGCAAATGGCACCATTTGAAGCTCTGTACGGACGAAGATGTCGTACCCCGCTAAATTGATCGTAAACCGGAGACAGTCATATCTTCGGCCCAGACCTGCTCAAATAGGATGAAGATAAAGTCAAGGTAATTAAGGACCGACTCAAGACAGCCCAAAGTCGACAAAAGAGTTATTACGATCAGAAGCATCGTGGAGTCCATTTTGAACCCGGTGAATTTGTGTACCTACGAGTATCTCCCATGAGGGGCCTGCATCGATTCAAGATTAAAGGGAAGCTAGCACCAAGATTCATCGGACCTTTACGCATCGCAAGACGAAGAGGCACGGTGGCCTACCAGCTAGACTTACCCAAGAATTATCCGACATCCATGACGTATTCCACGTCTCCCAATTGAGGAAGTGCGTAAGCAACCCAGAGAAACAAGTACCCCATAAAAACATTGACGTGCAGCCAGACCTTACATATCGGGAGCATCCAATAAAAATCTTGGAGGAGTCCGAAAGGAGGACCCGACAGAAAACCATCAAGTTCTTCAAAGTTCAGTGGAGCAACCACACCGAGAGTGAAGCCACTTGGGAAAGAGAGGATTTCCTTCGGACAGAGCACCCACAATTATTTGAGGATCAACTGGAATCTCGGGGACGAGATTTTTCCTAAGGGGGTAGGTGTTGTTACACTCCAAAATTATTCTTTTGGTTTTATTCAAAATTTTGTTGGATTTGAAGAAGGTCTTCTAAACCCTTCCAAAAATCTCTCTCAAAAGCTTTTTCCCTTTAGCAAATATTTTATTTTTGCATCTCCTTCAACTCTGGTGTTTGGTTGTTTAAAAATTTTCTTCTGATTGCCCTCTTCTCAAAATTTCAAGAAAAATCTTTGGAGTTTATTTTCTTTCAAAAAGAAACTCTAGGAGTTTTCATCCTCTCCCATATTTGAAACCATTCATGATTTGGCCATGCACCACATGGTAAAATCTTCCCAAAAATATCTCCTTCCACTTTGGGCAATCCAAACATTCTGTCTCAACAAGTTCAACCCTCTTCTGAATTTTTATTTCATTTAATTCTCTCCCAAATCTTTTCTGTCTATTATTTTGAGCCTAGGTAATTTGCAAAGCAAGTACCTAAATGCATTTGAGTTTTGACCTCAAACCAACTCCCCTGGATGGTCCTTGGTACCCACAACCTAGATCAATCAAGATCGACTCCACTTCTGTTCAAAAATTTCAAATTATAGTCTCTGCAAGTTTGGACCAGATTTGCCAAATTTGGTGAAATTCATATCTACACTTCTCCAAAAATTCCACAAAAATTCAGGAAGCCTCTAGATGAAATGAGAGGCCCCTCCACCAAAAACCAGCTCAAGGAAAAATTCAGAATTCAGTGTCGATCTCCGTCAGAGTTTCAGTCACATGCCCACAGTGCACTCGGCACGTTGCTCGCAGCCTAGCCTGCTTGTCCGGAGCCTCACACGCGTGCTTGGCACGTTCCTGGCGTCGGTGGCACCCTGTCATCAAGGCCGGCGTGTCTTCTTGCGGCGCAGTAACCACCGTGAGCGGCCGACAGGGAGCGTAAGCGGCGGCATAACGCCGCTCGGGCGCCGCCTAAACCTCCTGGTAGCCCTGCGTGGCCATTTCTCGCCAACAAGACGCATGCAGCACCGTCGCTGTGGCACGGCAAGCACAGAGCGTGCTCCCTGCCACCGACGGGCCCGCGCCGCCCCGTTCCGTCGAGCTCGCCCTAAGCAACCAAACCCCGACACGTTTAGCACCTAAACGTAACCAGGGAGACCCCACGACGACGCTCAACCTCTGAACCTCTCCGATCAACACCCTACGCCGCCGTAAACTTCGCCGAAGAACCCCGTTCTCGGCAACCGCCTCGGGCCGGCTATATATAGCAACCCCAAGCGCGCTCTCGCCCCCGCACACCTCCACCACCTCACTAATCCACGCCAAGCCCCTGGATGGGCCTCGAGGAACTCTTCTTCCTCGACTCCGGCCGCTTCGTTCCGCCTCGGCCTCCACCGTGATTCACTCCGGTGAGGTCGTCTCCGGCGCCCTAACCTCGTCAGCGACCCTCTCATGCTACTAAGAGTCTAACCCCACTCGATTTCATCTTCACGGCTCTCTCGACGAGGTCCACGACCACCCGAATCGCCGTCCACGGAGCAAGCGTCGCCGTCGACGTGGTACTCGCCGGCGACCACCACCACCACCACCCACAGACGCGGGATGGCGCCCTGAACACGGAGGTACCCTCCGATCTCCTTGCCTCGCCGTGGATCGCCGCCGGCGACCACCGCGGCTCTCGGGCGCCGACGAGCCCCGTCGCTCTCATTTTAAATTTCAAACCTGACGGGTGGGACCCGCCCGTCAGCCTCTCCTCTGTTTTTTTTCGAATCGTTTTCTGAAAGCGTACTTTGGCAAATACGCTTCCACTCTGAACCGTTTTTCTGGACTTTTCTGTAAAGCCCCCTGGAAGTTTTTTGTTTAATTACAAATGGGTCCTTGGACTAAAACCCTTATAACTTTTTAATAGAAAGGAATTTTTGAGTGATTCTTTTTCTGTCCTCTTCAAATTTCTGTCTAGTTTTTAATCATATTTATTTGAAAAATATTTCGATCAACTTTCGGTACCCCACGGTATTTAGCTTACGCATGTATTTTGTGTACCGTAGATACCGAAGGAGGTGACGGAACCGCAAACTTCGCCGTGCTAGACCCCGACTACTCCGAACCAGGCAAGCAAAGTTTGAAATTTTGATATGATGAGTGTCTGGGCATGTTTGCATTATTTTGTATCATGGCACGTTCATGAGCATTCCGATGATAGTTTATCTCATTAGAGTTGAGGCTAATGAGCTCGGTAAATTCCATGAGTTGTTGGAAAGTTGTTGCATGGCCATGAGTTGGCATGAGTATGGGTAAGATGGCAGTGTGTAGCTTGCCAGGCTTATGCCATATCATTAACCCTGTGTCAACATAAATCAGTCAGATTCCCGTCCGTCTTCCCTTTCGTACTACCACATGTTTCCCGCAAGGGATACGGCTTAGTAAGTTGCAAACCACTTCCTGGTACACACCAAATCGAGAGGCCGGGATGAAGGTTCCATGGCCCTGGATTAAAGCCTTTCATCCGGTTAGGGGGCATGGGTGTTTCTGGTTGGGACCAAAAGGGGGGCACCCCTTAGAGCGCCAGAAATAAATTTGATCCCATGCTATTCGAGATTGTGATCTCCCCGTCTCAAAGTTTTTCTTAAACGCTGTCTAGGGTGATTCCTGGCAACGTGCGGTATGATGGGTGTGTACTAGCTAGTTGTTTTTCTTCCGAAATACCGTAAACGGAACTAGTCCTTCGTGACTACGGAAATTCGTTGGCTGTGGACAATTTTGGTACAAACTCTACAGAGTCAAAATTCTTGAATTCATCTTATTCATATCCAAGTACCGTGTTCATCTCATCTTGTCAAGTGTCAGTCTCGGTGACAGAAACTCCTGAGAACCATTTGAGGATTTAATGTTTATTTTCCTGTGAATGGAGTAACCCGCTTATTGTCTTGTGATGAATATTTTCCGTGAGCACTACACCTTGTCAGTTATGAATAATGAATTATAAGCCCTTTCTGCGATGTCGCTCGAGACATCCGATCATGACATTGTTATTATTTATTTTCATTATAAGCCCTTTCTGCGATGTCGCTCAGACGTCCGACTGCGGCATTGTTATCATTTATTTTTATTATAAGCCCTTTCTGCGATGTCGCTCAGACGTCCGACTGCGGCATTGTTATCATTTATTTTTATTATAAGCCCTTTCTGCGATGTCGCTCAGCCGTCCGACTGTGGCATTGTTGTTATTTAAATTCATTATAAGCCCTTTCTGCGATGTCGCTCAGACGTCCGACTGCGGTGTTGTTATTATTTACTTTTACTATAAGCCCTTTTTGTGATGTCGCTCCGACGTCCGACTACGGCACGCATGTATTTTTCCTTTAATATAAGCCCGTTATGAGGTGTCGCTTAGACGCCCGACTGTGGCATGTTTTACTTATTTGTTCACCCTTCGAGGCGTCGCTTCAGACACCCGATCGGTTTTGAGTTTATCTTCTTTGGGTTTTCGAGCGGACTACCGCCGATTCCCTTTCTTATTTACCTTGCTATACTGATTAAATTAAGCATTGTTAAAATTAATCATGACTCATTCATGCATTCATTTGTTATATCTTTTGTCCGAACTGTCTTGCGAGTACTTTCATAGTACTCACCTGGCTTGTTGATTTGGCGGATGTCGACGAAGGCGATCTCATGGATGAAGAGTTCGATAGCGAGTCCGACGCCTAGAGGAATCCCAGTCAGTCTCGTGCGACCTCTGGATTAGTCATTGTGATATATCCGCTTCGGCCACCCTAATAAATTCATCGAGCCTCACCTCGACGCTCGATGAGCCGCCAAAGTCTGATGAGACTTATTAACCACCCCGTTGTGTTATTCCACCAACCACTCATATCTCGAGTCAGTAGTATTTCTACCCCACACCTTTGTGTCATACCCGCCATCATGTATAATTATCGGCGTGTTTGTAATAATTGGTTGGGCATCCTTAGTCCGACCCTGTATTATTGTAATGCTACTGGCTCCTTGTATCAAAGTTTTGTCTACCGATATGGAGGATTTTCCTCATATTGGATTTCATAGGTCGGTTGTTCAATAAATATTTTTATTGAAAAAACGGTCGTGACAAGCTTGGTATCAGAGCCAGGATGACTGTAGGAAGCCACTAGGTGCGATCGCTAATCGGTTATTAGCAGTTTTGAGCTATTTACTTATTTTCACAAATGTAGTCAATTTCTGACAGTCAGCATAAATTTATGATTTGACTACTCAGGATTTTTGCCTACTTTTGTAGATGGCTGGAAACGACTGTGAGTCGCATATGTTCGCCAACATGCCCGATGGGTTCGTCAAGCTTCTCTCCTTCATCGTCCAAGTCGCGATGGGGCCAGATGTGCGCCCAGTCTTCTCTCTCTCTCAGCACAAGGTCAATGACCGTCTAACCATGCACCAAGCCGTGGTGGAATTCAAGAGAGGACGAGTTGAGCGTTACCGGTTCGTGGGGAGAGCCATGCCCACAGAGAAGCATGCACTGCAGATGGCAGCCCGTGAGGCGATAGCTCGTCTCGTGGATATCCTTCCTTCGATGAAGACTTCGTCGCTACCGCTACCTGCCATGTCACGTGCCATACACCTGCCACTACGCGTTCTCTTGCCCCAGAGGAGAACGGGATGAAGCTTTGAGATGCTCATCGAGTATCTCCGGGCTTTGAGGCAGCCTTCAAAAACCTGGTGGGCGACTTTGTAGCTGCCCGCATGGACTCAGTCCATGGCTATGCCACCAACAGGAGGGAGCTCCTGCGCACCGCACCGCCACTGACTTTCGTCTCGTCATCAGCATCGTTTGCTCCTACTGCTCGCACCGCTACTCATCGCCTGCCTACGACGGAGGAGTTCAACCATGTCAATGCACCTACTCCGGTTCGTTCTGCACCACCCCTTGTGCCCGCTCAGGTTCGAGTTGTCCCACACAGGGCACCTGCTCCACCAACTCCGTGCAGAACCTCACGTCTGGAGCCTATCTCCGAAGAGGAGGTTGAGTCCCCAGCCTCTCTACGCCTCACCCTTGGCAGGCCAAGGGAAATCCTTACCATCTCCAACTAAGTACGCTTAGCCGCCATGTGATGTACCGACTTGTGCGATCTGTTTATATGTAAATAGGCTGTGAGAAGTAGCTTGTTTGAGCATCATGTAGTATCTGGAGGAGTGCAATAGACTAAATAACATGTCAGGAATTATGTACGCATATCCTGAGTGATGTATTGTATAATTACTGCTTGCGTGTAAGATATGTAATGAACGGTCCTTCTCCGTGCGCAAACGTATTTTTTCTCTTGAAAAATCTTGGAGCATTTGCAATTTTTGCATCTTCTTGAATTTATTGATTTTTGCGGATCAATTTATTTTCTTATGAGTGTTTCAAAATATATCCCCAGAGTGAACTATGTCTCGTCCTTGGACGCGCTCCATGCCAACTCCGACAGAGAAAAATTATGGCACACCCCAGCAACAATTTCACACGAGGCAGACAAGTCAACAGATGTTGAAACGACACTTTCCCAAATGTGCCGTCTTTATGAACAAAGTCAGCAGCAACATCAGGAAATACTGAACCGAGTCATCAATATGGGAAATCACCGTGGACAGTATCAGCAGCAATCAAAATTATCTGAGCTATAGAAGACACGTCCCCAAACATTTTCTCACACTGACAAACCTCTTGAAGCCGAGGACTGGCTTCGAGACATGGAGAGAAAGTTAATTATTGCCCAGTGTTCAGATCTTGAGAAAATGCTTTATGCTCCGCACTATCTCACTGGAGCAGCCACATCGTGGTGGGAAAATTTCCTACACATGCACCCCAACGAAAATAATATAACATGGGAGGAATTTAAAGAAGGTTTTCGTGGGGCACATATTCCTAAGAGTCTTATGAAGATCAAAAGAGAGAATTTGATGACCTCAAGCAAAGAACAATGACAAAGGTCGTAATACAACAATCAGTTTACCCTCCCGTCTCGCTTCACGCCAACGAGGAACGTATGTCAAAAACAAAAAGATGGAGAAATTCTAGACGATTACGACACCCGTGCTTAAATGCCAATTGGTCGCATACACACCTTTCCAGATTTTAAGACGCTGGTGGATAAGGCCATTACCTTGGAAAATGAGAGACGCAGCTTAGAAGATTTCCATAGCGGAAGAGGGACCAGACTAAAACACCCGCAACCACCACAAAGAAGACAGATGTTCAGAAAACTGGACACCCAAACCCACGACAAGCGTCTCACGCCCAATCAAGAATTTCCACGCAAGGGACAAGGAGTTCACATACCGCCCAGGCGTTACCTGTTACGCTTGTGGAGAAGAAGGGCACTATGCCAAGCAGTGCCCCAAGCCAAGGAACTCGACCCTAAAGCCGAACAACGGAGGCAATAATTCGGCGCCAAAGCGCAACAATTTCAACCCAAATAACAACCACAAGAAGGGTCACCTGAACCATGTGACCAAAGAGGAAGCACAAAATGCCCCAGATATCGTACTCGGTACATTTCCTGTCAACACAATACCTGCCATGGTTTTGTTTGATTCTGGAGCTTCTCACTCATTCGTTTCGAAAAGTTTCGCTTTGCAAAATAATTTTTCGATGCTTCCCTTGGAAAAATCTATGATCGTCAAGTCCTCGAATTAAGCAAGTTACCCGAAATTATTGCCAGGGTGTGGTTATCGAGTTTGAAGGGTTGAAGTTTCATGCAAATCTTATCGTGTTGGAAAATAAAGGACTGGATGTCATCTTAGGGATGGCTTGGTTAACCACCAACAAAGGTTTTATTGACTGCTTCAACAGGACCGTAATTCTCACCCATCACCACGGGAAGACCATAAAAGTTTCAGCCAAGGAAAGAAAAATATCCCAAGAACCGAGATTGAACAAGGTGGATATTTCTGAATTGAGCAAGGTTCGAGGTGTGTGAATTTCCAGATGTATTCCCCGAAGAACTACCAGGCATGCCACCAGATCGATAGATAGAATTCAGCATTGAGCTAGCACCCGGAACCGCTCCCACATACAAGAAACCATACAGAATGGCACCATCCGAGTTGGTAGAACTGAAGAAGCAAATAAAGGAATTATTGGAAAAAAGGGTACATACGAGCCAGTTCCTCTCCCCGGGGTTCACCAATTTTGTTTGCCAAAAAGAAGGATGGAACACTGAGATTGTGCATAGACTATCGAGCGCTAAACATGGTCACAATCAAGAACAAATATCCGATGCCACGAATAAATGATTTATTCGATCAACTCGCTAAGGCCAAGGTGTTCTCAAAGATTGACTTGAGATCGGGATACCATCAACTGAAGGTGCGAACCGAAGATATTCCCAAGACAGCTTTCACCTCCAGATACGGATTGTATGAGTTCACCGTAATGCCATTCGGACTAACAAACGCCTCAAGATATTTTGTTCACCTCATGAACAAAGTATTCATGAAGTTTATGGATAAGTTTGTTGTGGAATTTATCGATGATATTACTGGTATACTCCAAAACACCGGAAGAGCACGCTGAACATCTCCGGATTGTACTAGGAGGACTCAGAAACATCGGTTATGCGCTAAATTCACCAAGTGTGAATTTTGGCTAAAGCAAGTAGGTTTTACGGGCCACGCATTGACCAAGAAGGTATCGCCAGACCCGGAAAAAGTCAAGGCCGTGCCAGCTGGAAGCCGCCAGCCAGCGTGACGGATGTACGAAGTTTCTTGGGTATGGCAGGATACTATCGGAGATTTATTGGAGGATTCTCCACCATAGCAAAGCCAATGACGCAACTACTCAAGAAAGACAGGAAGTTTGAATGGACGGAAGCTTGTGAGAAAAGTTTCCAAGAACTGAAGAGGAAACTGACGACAGCACCAGTACTAATTGTGCCAGATATACACAAAATTTTTGAGGTATTTTGTGACGCATCTCGAAAGGGCCTCGGGTGCGTATTGATGCAAGAAGGAAAGGATGTCGCATATGTTTCCAGACAACTTCGCAAACATGAGGAAAATTATCCTACACATGACCTAGAATTAGCAGCAGTTATTCATGCACTCAAGGAATGGAGACACTTTTTACTTGGTAATCATTGTGAAATATACATGGACCACAAAAGCCTCAAGTATATTTTCACACAACCAGAACTGAATTTACGGCAGCGACGCTGGTTGGAATTAGTAAAGGATTATGATGTTGGGATCCACTACCACCCAGGCAAAGCAAATGTTGTAGCAGATGCTCTGAGTCGGAACCCCAGCCCGGACAACGACAGCATGCCAAACTTAAGACCTGAATTCCAGTAGGAATTCGCAAAGCTCAATCTGATGGTGGTCACCGAAGGCAGTGTGTCGAACTATGAATTACAGCCTACCCTGATAGAGAAGGTTAAAGAGGCTCAACGTGGACACCCCAACATTGAAGGCATAAAACGGAAGATGAAGTTGGGAAAGGCCTCAGAATTCGTTATTAATGAGAAAGGAATATTATGGTACGGGAATAGGCTTTGCGTACCAAATATCCATGACCTTAAACAGCAAATCCTGGCTGAAGGCCACACCGCTCCATATTCAATCCATCCTGGAGGAACAAAAATGTACAAAGATCTTCAGGAAACATTTTGGTGGCATGGTATAAAAGAGACATAGCCACGTTTATTGCATGTTGTGACTCTTGTCAACGCATCAAGGCCGTAAAGCACGAGAAACCGGCCGGCTATTGCAACCAAATAAGATACCCGAGTGGAAATGGGATGAGATTGGAATGGATTTTATTGTTGGACTACCTCGGTCACGACACGGACATGATGCCATATGGGTCATCACTGATAGACTGACTAAAGTAGCAAACTTCAACCCCGTGAAGACAACACGCACCACTCAGAAGCTTGCTAGGCTCTACCTTTCCCGTATCGTTTGTTTACATGGAATCCCAAAGAAATTAATCTCGGACAGAGGCACTCAATTCGTCTCCCGATTTTGGGATCACTTACAATAAGCTCTGGGAACTCAGCTGGCATTCAGTACCGCATACCATCCCAGTACGGATGGGCGGTGAAGCGAGTAAACCAGATTTTGGAAGATATCTTTGAGAGCATGTGTTCTCACCTATGGGACCAGTTGGGAAGAGAGCTTACCATACGCGAATTCGCATATAACAACAGTTATCAGTCCAGCCTGCAAATGGCACCATTTGAAGCTCAGACAGACGAAGATGTCGTACCCGCTAAATTGGGCGGAAACGAGAGGCAGTCATATCTTCGCCTAGATCTGCTCAAAGAGGCTGAAGATAAACTCAAGGTAATTAAGGACCGACTCAAGACAGCCCAAAGTCGACAAAAAGAGTTATTACGATCGAAGCATCGTGGAGTCCATTTTGAACCGGTGAATTTGTGTACCTACGAGTATCTCCCATGAGGGCCTGCATTGATTCAAGATTAAAGGGAAGCTAGCACCAAGATTCATCGGACCTTTACGCCCGTATGCGAAGAGGCACGGTGGCCTACCAGCTAGACTTACCTGAAGAATTATCCGACATCCACGACGTATTCCACGTCTCCCAATTGAGGAAGTGCGTAAGCAACCTAGAGAAACAAGTACCCCATAAAAACATTGACTTGCAGCCAGATCTTACATATCGGGAGCATCCAATAAAAATCTTGGAAGGGTCTGAAAGGAGGACCCGACAGAAAACCATCAAGTTCTTCAAAGTTCAGTGGAGCAACCACACCGAGAGTGAAGCCACTTGGGAAAGAGAGGATTTCCTTCAGACAGAGCACCCACAATTATTTGAGGATCAACTGGAATCTCGGGGATGAGATTTTTCCTAAGGGGGTAGGTGTTGTGACACTCCAAAATTATTCTTTTGGTTTTATTCAAAATTTTGTTGGATTTGAAGAAGGTCTTCTAAACCCTTCCAAAAATCTCTCTCAAAAGCTTTTTCCCTTTAGCAAATATTTTATTTTTGCATCTCCTTCAACTCTGGTGTTTGGTTGTTTAAAAATTTTCTTCTGATTGCCCTCTTCTCAAAATTTCAAGAAAAATCTTTGGAGTTTATTTTCTTTCAAAAAGAAACTCTAGGAGTTTTTCATCCTCTCCCATATTTGAAACCATTCATGATTTGGCCATGCACCACATGGTAAAATCTTCCCAAAAATATCTCCTTCCACTTTGGGCAATCCAAACATTCTGTCTCAACAAGTTCAACCCTCTTCTGAATTTTTATTTCATTTAATTCTCTCCCAAATCTTTTCTGTCTATTATTTTGAGCCTAGGTAATTTGCAAAGCAAGTACCTAAATGCATTTGAGTTTTGACCTCAAACCAACTCCCTGGATGGTCCTTGGTACCCACAACCTAGATCAATCAAGATCCACTCCTCTTCTGTTCAAAAATTTCAAATTATAGTCTCTGCAAGTTTGGACCAGATTTGCCAAATTTGGTGAAATTCATATCTACACTTCTCCAAAAATTCCACAAAAATTCAGGCAGCCTCTAGATGAAATGAGAGGCCCTGCACCAAAAACCAGCTCAAGGAAAAATCCCTACATGCCCAAATCATTCTGTCGAACACCTTGCATGTACTATTTCTGTTCATATTCAGTTAAATTCAGAATTCAGTGTCGATCTCCGTCAGAGTTTCAGTCACATGCCCACAGTGCACTTGGCACGTTGCTCGCAGCCTAGCCAGCTTGTCCGGAGCCTCACACGCGTGCTTGGCGCATTCCTGGCGTCGGTGGCACCCTGGCCGCCTGCGCCGGCGTGTCTTGCGGCGACAGAACCACCGTAGCGGCCGACAGGGAGCAGAACGGCGGCATAACGCTGTTCGGCACCGCCCAAACCTCCTAGTAGCCCCGCGTGGCCATTTCCTCGCCAGCGCACACATCCAGCACCGTTGTCGTGGCACGGCAAGCACAGAGCATGCTCCTTGCCACCGACGGGCCCGCGCCGCCCCGTTCCGTCGAGCTCGCCCTAAGCAACCAAACCCCGACGCGTTTAGCACCTAAACGTAACCAGGGAGACCCCACGACGACGCTCAACCTCTGAACCTCTCCGATCAACACCCTACGCCGCCGTAAACTTCGCCGGAGAACCCCGTTCTCGGCAACCACTTCGGGCCGGCTATATATAGCAACCCCGAGCGCGCTCTCGGCCCCGCACACCTCCACCACCTCACTAATCCACGCCAAGCCCCTGGAAGGGCCTCGAGGAGCTCTTCTTCCTCGACTCCGGCCGCTCCGATCCGCCTCGGCCTCCACCGTGATTCACTCCGGTGAGGTCGTCTCCGGCGCCCTAATCTCGTCAGCGACCCTCTCATGCTACTAAGAGTCTAACCCCCACTACGATTTGATCTTCACAGCTCTCTCCGACGAGGACCACGACCACCAGAATCACCGTCCGCCGGAGCAAGCGTCGCCTTCGACGTGGTAATCGCCGGCGACCACCACCACCACCCACAGACGCGGTATGGCGCCCTGAACACGGAGGTACCCTCCGATCTCCTTGCCTCGCCGTGGATCGCCGCCGGCGACCACTGCGGCTCTCGGGCGCCGATGTGCCCCGTCGCTCTCGTTTGAAATTTCAAACCTGACGGGTGGGACCCGCCCGTCAGCCTCTCCTCTGTTTTTTTCGAATCGTTTTCTGAAAGCGTACTTTGGCAAATACGCTTCCACTCTGAACCGTTTTTCTGGACTTTTCTGCAAAGCCCCCTGGAAGTTTTCTGTTTCATTACAGATGGGTCCTTGGACTAAAACCCTTATAACTTTTTAACAGAAAGGAATTTTTGAGTGATTCTTTCTCTGTCCTCTTCAATTTTTTTTCTAGTTTGTTATCATATTTATTTGAAAAATATTTGGATCAACTTTCTTTACCCCACGGTATTTACGTTAGCGCGTGTATTTTGTGTACCGTAGATACCGAAGGAGGTAACGGAACCGCAAACTTCGCCGAGCTAGACCCCGACTACTCCGAACCAGGCAAGCAAAGTTTGAAATTTTGATATGATGAGTGTCTGGGCATGTTTGCATTATTTTGTATCATGGCATGTTCATGAGCATTTCGATGTTAGTTTATCTCATTAGAGTTGAGGCTAATGAGCTCGGTAAATTCCATGAGTTGTTGGAAAGTTGTTGCATGGCCATGAGTTGGCATGAGTATGGGTAAGATGGCAGTGTATAGCTTGCCAGGCTTATGCCATATCGTTAACCCGGTGTCAACATAAATCGATTGATTCCGTCGTCTTCCCTTTTCGTACTACCACTGCTTCCCGCAAGGGATACGGCTTAGTAAGTTGCAAACCACTTCTGGTACACACCAAATCGAGAGGCGGGATGAAGGTTCCATGGCCCTGGATTAAAGCCTTTCATCCGGTTAGGGGCATGGGTGTTTCGGTTTGGACCGAGAGGGGGCACCCTTAGAGCGTGCCAGAATAAATTTGATCCCATGCTATTCGAGATTGTGATCTCCCCGTCTCAAAGTTTTTCTTAAACGCTGTCTAGGGTGATTCCTGCCAACGTGAGGTATGATGGGTCTGTACTAGCTAGTTGTGTTTCTTCCGAAATACCGTAAACAGAACTAGTCCTTCATGACTACGGAAATCCGTTGGCTTTGGACAATTTTGGTATAAACTCTGCAGAGTCAAAATTCTTGAATTCATCTTATTCATATCCAAGTACCGTGTTCATCTCATCTTGTCAAGTGTCAGTCTCGGTGACAGAAACTCATGAGAACCATTTGAGGATTTAATGTTTATTTTCCTGTGAATGGACTAACCCGCTTATTGTCTTTCGATGAATATTTTCCATGAGCACTACACCTTGTTAGTTATGAATAATGAATTATAAGCCCTTTCTGCAATGTCGCTCAGACATCCGACTGCGGCATTGTTATTATTTATTTTCATTATAAGCCCTTTCTGCGATGTCGCTTAGACGTCCGACTGCGGCATTGTTATCATTTATTTTTATTATAAGCCCTTTTTGCGATGTCGCTCAGATGTCCCGACTGCGGCATTGTTATCATTTATTTTTATTATAAGCCCTTTCTGCGATGTCGCTCAGACGTCCGACTGCGGCATTGTTGTTATTTAAATTCATTATAAGCCCTTTCTGCGATGTCGCTCAGACGTCCGACTGCGGCATTGTTATTATTTACTTTTACTATAAGCCCTTTATGTGATGTCGCTCCGACATCCGACTGCGGCACGCATGTATTTTTCCTTTAATATAAGCCCTTTATGACGTGTCGCTTAGACGCCCGATTATGGCATGTTTTACTTATTTGTTCACCCTTCGAGGCGTCGCTTCAGACACCCGATCGGTTTTGAGTTTATCTTCTTTGAGTTTTTGAGAAGACTACCGCCAATTCCCTTTCTTATTTACCTTTCTATACTGATTAAATTAAGCATTGTTAAAATTAATCATGACTCATTCATGCATTCATTTGTTATATCTTTTGTCCGAACTGTCTTGCGAGTACTTTCATACTACTCACCTGGCTTGTTGATTTGGCCAGATGCTGACAAAGGCGATCTCATGGATGAAGAGTTCGATAGCGAGTCCGACGCCTAGAGGAATCGAGTCGGTCTCGTCGACCCTGGATTAGTCATTGTGATATATCCGCTTACGCCACCCTAATAAATTCATCGAGCCTCACCTCGACGCCGATGAGCCGCCCGATCTGATGAGACTTATTAACCACCCCGGTGTGTTATTCCACCAACCACTCATATCTCGAGTCAGTAGTATTTCTACCCCACACCTTTGTGTCATACCCGCCATCATGTATAATTATCGGCGTGTTTGTAATAATTGGTTGGGCATCCTCAGTCCGACCCTGTATTATTGTAATGCTACTGGCTCCTTTTATCAAAGTTTTGTCTACCGATATGGAGGATTTTCCTCATATTGGATTTCATAGGTCGGTTTTTCAATAAATATTTTTATTGAAAAACCGTTCGTGACACCTAGGGTTCATACTTTCACTAGTGCAAGTTCTCTCAACAATAATAACATAATTAGATCATACAACTATCCCTCAAAATGCAACAAAGATTCACTCCAAAGTCACTAATAGCGGAGAACAAACGAAGAGATTATTGTAGGGTACGAAACCACCTCAAAGTTATTCTTTCCAATCAATCTGTTGAGCTATTCCTATAAGTGTCACAAACAGCCCTAGAGTTCATACTAGAATAACACCTTAAGACACAAATCAACCAAAACCCTAATGTCACCTAGATACTCCAATGTCACCTTAAGTATCCGTGGGTATGATAATACGACATGCATCACACAATCTCAAATTCATCTATTCAACCAACACATAGAACCTCAAAGAGTGCCCCAAAGTTTATACCAGAGAGTCAAGACGAAAACGTGTGCCAACCCCTATGCATAGGTTCATGGGCGGAACCCGCAAGTTGATCACCAAAACATACATCAAGTGGATCACGTGATATCCCATTGTCACCACAGATAAGCACGACAAGACATACATCAAGTGTTCTAAATCCTTAAAGACTCAATCCGATAAGATAACTTCAAAGGGAAAAATCAATCCATTACAAGAGAGTAGAGGGGGAGAAGCAACATAAGATCCAACTATAATAACAAAGCTCGCGATACATCAAGATCGTGCCAAATCAAGAACACGAGAGAAAGAGAGATCAAACACATAGCTACTGGTACATACCCTCAGCCCCGAGGGTGAACTACTCCCTCATCGTCATGGAGATCGCCGGGATGATGAAGATGGCCACCGGTGAGGATCCCCCTCCGGCAGGTGCGAGCAGGGTCCCGATTGGTTTTTGTGGCTCTGAGAGGCTTGCGTGGCGGAACTCCCGATCTATTCTTGTATTCGATGTTTTTAGGGTATATGGGAATATATAGGCGGAAGAAATGCGTCGGGAGCCACGAGGGGCCTCACGAGGGTGGGCGTGCACAGGGGGAGGCGCCCCCCGCCTCGTGGCTCCCTCGTTTCTTTCCTGACATGCGCTCCAAGTTTATCCGGTAGCTTTCCTTCCAAAAATAACTTCTCCAGTTGGTTTCATTCCTTTTCGACTCCGTTTGATATTCCTTTTCTTCGAAACACTGAAACAAGGGAAAAAACAAGAACTGGCACTAGGCTCTGAGTCAATAGCTTAGTCCCAAAAATAATATAAGTGTTTAATAAAGCCCATAAACATCCAAAACAGATAATATAATAGCATGGAACAATCAAAAATTATAGATACGTTGGAGACGTATCATACTCCCGCGCGACTCCCTTCGGGAGTATCGCCGCCTTTTCGCTCTGTTGCAGATATTTGGCCATGGATGTCGCCATTGCCGCTAGTTGGTCCTTGTTGTCAAACCAAGATTGTATCTCCAACATCCTAGCTAGCTTCATAGGGTCGCCGTCTGTGATCCTCACGTATCGGTTGTACTCCTCCATCGATCTACTTCTCCACATCACCTTCACTCGCCGGTGGTGGTTTTTGAATGGAAGAGGAGAGGAGCAGCCACTACAAAAAAAATACACTTCCGTGATGATACGTGTTTGTCACAGTAGGTCGCGTTTTTTGTCATGCATGTACATCCATGACAAATTTATGACAGAATCAAGATAGTCATACATGTGCTGTCATAGAAGTGTTCCATGACATTACCGAACTTATCATCACGGAAGTGTCCACTTCCATGACGATAAATCGTCTTGACGCAAGTGCTTTTCGTCAAGGGTGACCGACACGTGGCATCCACCATAATGGAACACCGTTAAGCTATTGGGTCGGATTTTGGATCCGATAACCCGTTAACAGCCACGACCAATACCAATTTTCCATGTGTAAAATTCTCATTGGCCTTTAGCTGGGCCGGCCCATTATGGTCTGCAGAATCTTGTGGGCCTTTAATTTGGACCGCCCAAAAGTGGCCCACAAAGTTTAAATGGGCCGGCCCAACTAAAGGCCCATAAGATTTAGCGGACCATAATGGGCCGGCCCAGCTAAAGGCCCACAAAATTTAGCGGACCATAATGGGCCGGCCCAGCTAAAGGCCCACAAGATTTTGAGGACCACAATGGGCCGGCCCAGCTAAAGGCCCACAAGATTCTGCAGACCATAATGGGCCGGCCCAGCTAAAGGCCCAACATTCTCTGTCAAATCGGCCCGTCAACGGCCTGGTCTAAACTTGTCATCAATGCGGCCCATGGTCACTTCTGGCCCGTTAACAGTCCGCTTAGTAATTGGGCCGAATAACGGCCCGGTGTATTTCTGGCGTGTTAAAGGTCCGGCTTCATTTGGGCCCATTTACAGGCCATCAAAACTTTCGGCCCATAAACGACCGTGAAGGATTTGGGCCATATTCGGCCATGTCTGCCATTCGCCTGTTAGAGGCCCACTAAAGATTTGGGCCACTCTCGGCCTGTTGTCATTTTCGGCCTGTTAACGCCGGACGTAAACCATGGGCCATATGTGGCCCAACATCATATCGGGCCCATTAACAGCCCATATAAAAATGATGATATACTAGCCCGACTGAAGTTCCGGCCTGTTAAAGGCCCGTGTATTAGGTCGGCGCATTCTGACCGTCCAATTTCGGCCTGTCAAATATCCGCATCGTAAATGGGCCACCATTTCGGCCTGCTAAGTCCAGTGGGTTATTTGGCACAACCAGGGCCCAATCTCACTTTCGGTCTATTAAAGGCCCATGTTTTTTATGGGCTCGAGCTATTTACACCTGTAAACACTGAGGGCCCAAATTATGTTTAGGCCTGTTAAAGGCCCACTATGGGCACAGGCCTACCAGAAAAATTTGAAAGCTTGTGCTAATTTAAGCCCAGATATTTTTAGTGGCCTACATGCCAATTTCGGCCCGTAATCGTTTTTAGCCCAATTGGAATGGGCCCGACGATTGTTGGCATGTTGGGCTCCTATGAAGCTTTCAGCCGAATACATTACTAAGATAAACCTACACTATACAAAAATAGGATCGTAATTACTGCAGCCTATGGCAGCATCATAAATCTTGTGTCACAACAAATAAATTCCAATCATACAACAAAAGGCCTGTTGGCATAAATTTTATAGTCCTTCCAGATAAAAGCACCATCAGATGTATAGAAGCACAGATCATTTGACCTGAGTGCTAATGTTTCAGGCTGTAGAATCTGATGGAGCAGCACTATCTCCACCTTTTTCCGCCATTGCTCTTCAACAACGAAGCGAATTTCTGATAGTCTGGTTTCAAAACCATTCATATATTGACGACATTTCTCAACCACTATTCTTGTTTCCGAAACAACATCCATTATGGATTGGACTTGTGTCTGGAGCACCGATATATCACTCTGTCTAGCAAGAAGATTTTGTTCAGTAGGCGATTTGGATGAGGTTACCTTGACAACCAACCCAGAATTACGCAGGAAGGTGCTTTTTGCACTGTTAGTGGAGAGATCTTGACGACTGCATGACAAGAGGTGACATTGTGCCCGTAGTAGCCTCGTCACCTTCAGGTGGTTGTGGCTGTTCAATCATTTGTTCCATAGCTTCACGAAAGTTTGAACTTGTAGATTAGTGTACCGGATAAGTTACTAATGAGACAAAAACAAACAAAGTAGGTTAAACGCTTATACATAACTTATTTTGGTGAACTCTTGTAATACATTAGCATGTATTGTAGTGCCAACTACATAATAAAATCACTTTCGAACATATGTCCATGTAGCATGCCTACTATATTGTCTATTTCCTCACATTCGTTGACATCTAAGGATAAAGAGACATGGTTTAAAGTAGGATGAACATAGTATGACATCATTCATATCATGGGCAAACAGATATAAAACAAACAGGCTATTTTATCATTGTGTGCGCACGTGAACATAACAACTAGATTACAAATCAAGACCAAAATAATATCCTTCATATCTTTTAAACCATGTAAGGTGAAATGATACGTTAAGACAATTGTGTATAAAAGAGAACAGAGTAACTGACATTGGCTACAAACCAAGTAGTTAAATGAACACATCACAGTACCAATCAGTTCAAGGCAGGAGGAGTAAGGACTTACAACAGGGGCTTGAACTGGTGTGCTCATGCCCTTCATCTTGCTGGTGTGGCAATCCTTGAAGATTTGCACTACATTCGGTTCAGATTCTTCTTGGTCCGCACGGGCTTTCCTCTGTATTTGGAACAAGTCAATATAGATACAATAATATGGCACAAAAAAAGAAGGAAGTAGCAGCTATTTACATAAGCCTCGCAGTGTGCAATATAGCTACGAGATCCTGTTGTCTGTTGGAATTTCACTTTAGAACGGTTGGTTTTGTTCTTCAAACAGTTAGCCTAGAAGAAGATACACTTGTAAGGCACATACATAAATACAAGTTCAATATGTGGTCTGATCAAATACATATAGCCTACCTGATACTTTGTATCAGACCAGTGTTTAACGAGGGCTGTCCAGTCTTCATTTGTAATATATTCCACTCGAGATGTTTGGGCGATTTGTTTGTTAGCCTCGCCTTCAAAGTGAGATTTTCTAAGGTGGTACCGATACTGTCACAGAGCAGACTGAAAAACATGAGTGCATGCTTGTTTAGTTGCATCATCTTTCGGGTCCAACTTGAACCTCATCTATTGAAAAAAGTATGTGAGTCTTATTAGGAGGAAGCTAGAAAGTATGGGAAAGAGCAAGACAATATTACTAATTGTGATGAATAACATTACTTAAGGATAAATGGTCAAGGAAGGTGTTAAACTGGGTATTGTCTTTCTCATTCCTGTATTGGATCCACGTTGGAGGATACGCGCATGACACCTAACGGCAACGGCTGCCTCTGATACTAATTTGGCTGACTCTGTAGCATCGCGTGGCCTTTTTAAACCTGCCTCAAAATGGATCTCCATTCTTCCTCCTTTAGATTTTGTTAATCTGTCAAGCATTATCCCTGATGTCTGTCTCCGCTTGCGCCGTGGTGCTAGTTCAACAAAGAATATGGAAAGTGTTAGTGTACATCAAACTGTGAGAGTACATATAAAGGAGCATGCAACTGCAACTTGACTCGATCAGGTACCGTCTTGGTGTTGATGCTCATGAGGTTCATCTGATCTTGCCGAGTCTTGTTGTGTCAGCAGTGCTTCGGAAGTAGTGTCAGGTGTGAAGGCATCTTGGGAACTGGCCAGTTCCGGAGCAAACGAACGAGTAACTGGTTGAGATGCTGGTACAGTTGAAGCGGATGCTACAGCTGGTGGAGCAGGTGATACTGTGTTTGTAGATTTAGCCGGTGGACTTGGACCTTCTACTGCACTATAAGTACCAGCAGAATCTCGACGGCAGAACCTTTTCCATTTCACCCGACGAGTAACAACACTCCCTACTATATTATTTTCTTTGCTCTTTTTGACTTTGCCATGTCAAGCTGTACCCACAACACAAAAGAATAAAATCACTCTTCAGAACTCATTGATGCATGATACAGACAAGCAATACTTTGATGTAAGACAACCATATGAGGACGGAATATGTAAGAAAAATAGGACGACATGACATATTCACATCTACGATGTGCAAACTACGCAGAAGGATTTTCAAGAAAATAGAAGTAATGCAAGCTAGACACCATATGAAAGATGCAACCAATATTACTCTGCCAAGTTAAAAGTGTCTTGTCATAAGTGGCAATTCGAAAAATTAGAAGCAAGACAACGAGAAATCAATGCAAGATGCAACCACTATCAAACTGCCATGTTAAAAGCGTCCAATCATGAGTTCTTGATGTGGGATACACAATAGCAGTACTTTGATGTAAGAACATGGTATGATAGATAGACGCAGTGTATTCTAGACACAGAAAGCCATGTCATATGCACATGTATAATGTATAAACTCAGCAGGTGCAATTTAATCAGAATAGAAGAAATACAGGCTAGACAACATATGCAACATGAAACCAATTATCACACTGTCAACTTAGGGCAAGCACCTGCTATGGTGGAGTGCGGGAGATGAACTCATCATGTAGACTTGGGACTTCAACATCATTAGCAGTAGCAGTGGCAATTCTAGAGAGTTTACATTCGGCGTGAAGGAGGACCACCAACATCCCCTAACTTACTATTTTCCTTCCTATTTCCTATATTGCCTTATGAAGTCAAAACCACAAGAAGATGAATAAAATTAGCTCTGCATAACTGGTTGATGCATGATACAGACGAACACTACTTTGATGTAAGGCAAGCGCAGGATAGGAGGATGGAATATATACAAAAAAGACAGCGTTTCATATTCACACGTACGATAGGAGGATGGAATATGTATGAAAAAATAGTAAGCGGAAGGCATTTCAACAAAACTAGAAGAAATGAAAGCTAGGCACCATATGAACATGCAACCAATATCACTCTATCAGGTAAAAAGTGTCTCGTTGTAAGTGCCATTTCAAGAAATTAGAAGCAGTACAAGCTTGAAGAAAATGCAAGATGCAACCTACATCATAGTCCCAAGTTAAATGTGTCCTATGGGTAAGTGATCGTTGCAGTTATAAGTTGTAAGCTACGCAGATGCAATTCTACATAATCTGTTGGGGACACAACTATTGAGTGTGAACCGCCCTCAAGGGGCCGGTTTACCCTCGTCCATGATTCAGGCCCACGGAGGAGGCCTGGAGCCCAGAGGCGAATTAAGGTCCATCTATGTAAACCGCCTTAGTATTGTAACTTGTGTTGTAAGTTAAGAAAGGTGAGACCGAGCCGGACGCTTGTATGAGCCGGATCGGGACTCTGTAGACCGGCCGGGCGTCAACCCGCGTATATAAGGGGACAACCCGGTGGCGGATTAGAGAGAGAGAGGATTCGAGGCTAAGGCAAAGCTATTGCTCCTAATCGCCGAAATCATATCAATCACATCACAACTGGACGTAGGCTTTTACCTTCATCGAAGGGGCCGAACCAGTATAATTCCCGTGTCTTGTGTCCGCTTTAACCCCTCTAGGTTAGCCCGTACGATGGCCCTACGACTAAGTCCTTTCATGAGGACATCTGCCGTGACAATTCCACGACAGTTGGCGCCCACCGTGGGGCTATCGCACGATGGTTTGATGATCTTAGAGGGCAAGTTCGAAGGACTCGAAGGTTATGATGGGCGGATGACTAAGAGTCGTCGCGGCAAGCTCTACATCGACGATGCGGACTGGGGCCTCGAGGCCGGCTCAGTTGAGTACGGGTACCGGGTCCCCTTCGGCGGCATACACGTGTTCATCGGCAAGATCGGCGAGCCAGGGCCTGGGCCGGACGTCTGCACTGACCTCGTCGAGACGGCCCAGCGGGCAAAGAAGAGTCCTGCCCGGGCTAAACCGGCGGTCAGGCATGTTTTCGTGGGAGTAGTCCATGGAGGCGGCGAGGACGGATCCGCATCTGGTGACGAAACTGTTGTTTACTCTGGTGACGAATCGTCAGCCGGAGAAACCGAGTCCCTATACCAGCTGCAAGATGGCCAGATCGGGGGCTGTTCCGACGGTGAGAGTATTCCGGACCCCTGCGATCTACCCAGCCGGGTTGGGATCTTCATGACCGGTACGCAGGCGGCGCTTCACTCTTCGACCGCGGCGCCCCCGGTCGCCGGTTCAACAGCGGTGATGGCAGCCGAGGAAGGAGGCCCTGCGCGCCCGCCGGCTCAAGTTTTGTCAGAGCTTTTCGACGCTTGGTTGTGCTCATGGCAGAGGCTAATCCGCTGGATCCGGACCTGCACAATGCGGAGATTGCAAAGGTGAGAGAACAGATCACTAAAGCTAAAGCGGACCTGGCAGCCGCGGACGTGAGGATGGCAGCGGAGCGGGCCGCTTTGGATGCGCAGGCTTATAGGCTCATGCTGGATCAGAGCGCATCGCATGAAGTCATGAAAAGGAAGTACAGGTCCCGTTTACCTTCGGTTTTCGAGGGAAGAGAGCTTTTCAACACCCCAGGGGCGGGGACCAGTAATCCGCCACCGGCGGTAAACCGGCCGGAAGCACCTGGGACGGCCGCGCCGGTTCAACCCCGTGTGATAGATCTACCTCATCATCACACCGGCGCACCCCAGGCTGTGCAGACACCTCCGGGTCATTACTCCAACCCGATGGATAACCTTGTCGCGGCTGCGGCACGGTTGGAGGCGATTCCGATCGAGGGCAATTCACCACAGGCGGTCGAAACCCGCCGGGTCAAGGAGCTCCTCAGGACGGCCCTGGCTCAGCACGAAGCGATTCGCGGTCGGGATCGGATCCACTCCACCCCGCCCAAGCCGGAGCTATAGCCGACGCTGGCCGATTTAACCAGCCGTGTCAAGCAATGCGCAACGTGGTCCGCCTCGGCAACAATCCGACGGGCGGCTTTGAGGATGCCCAAGTGGTAGTGGACCGCGCCAGGCACGTGGGGAGGCCGAGCTAGCAGCACAAGCAGAGGATCATCCGCTCGCGCCGGTTCGTCCGACCGTCTTCGAGCCAGGGGTCACGTCTGGTTCTTTGGGGGTGCCTTGCCTCGTCCCCGCGTTACGTAATGTGCGCTTGCCCAAGGATTTCAAGGGGCCGCGCAAGGTGCCCAATTATACTGCCGATTTGGCTCCGGAAGCATGGATAGAAAGCTATGAGATGGCCATGGAGATGCTAGATGTGGATGAAGCCGCATGTGCGAAATACTTCACAATGATGTTGGAAGGAATGGCCCGGACTTGGTTGAAAAATTTGCCTCCCAACTCTATCAGTTCATGGACCCAGTTGCGAGCCCGATTCATTCAAAATTTCAAAGATACCTGTAAACAGCCCATGTCTGTGGTGGATTTAGCGGCTTGTGTCCAGACAGAGGGAGAATCCACAACCCATTGGGTACGCCGCGTTTCGGAAGTTTTACATTCTTCAGACCGGACCAACCCTGATTCCGCGATCTTAACCTTGGAAGCCAATTGCAGGTTCGAGCCATTGAAGTTGAAGCTGGGCCGCATGAAGCGTTTTTGCCATGACATGGGCACTCTAATGGGTGTTTTGGTAAAGCACGTTGATTACGATAGTACCAAGGACCCCGAATCTGAGAATGATGAAGTGGGGAAGGGAAAACAGAGCGGCAACCCGGGGCCAGAAAGATCATACGACAGTGCAACGGAGGGAACAAGCGTAGTTTAACGGCAAGCATGGGCTTTGTGGCCAACACCAACGCCAGGACAAGGGTCAACGGCGCAGGGGTAGACAATCAAACCGAGGCGGTCACAATCCGGATCGTTTGCATTTCATATTGAATCAACCTTGTCCGAAGCATGGGACGAAGGAGGCACCGGCGAACCACCTTTGGAAGGATTGTTACATTATGCAGGAGTTCAAAAACTCCGACTCTTTCCGGTATGATCAAGGGCCCGACGGCAGTTCAGGGTCCGCCCGGTTATCTTGTGGAGGAAATTCCGGCCCAGGATTCGGTGGTAATCCGGCGGGCAAGGCAATCAGAATCATCAAAGTAATCGTAACAGTCGAACAATCAGAACCAAGGGGGCTACAATCAACAACAGCAGCAGTCGGGTTATCAAAGTAACCCAAGGCAGTTGAACGGGGGAAAGTACCACGTCTTTACCACCAGCTTGGACAGACGAGACCGAAAACTTCAGAAGCGGGCGGTCAGTGTTGTTGAACCGGCTGCGCCGCATTACCTACGCTGGTCCGAGCAACCGATCACGTGGAGCAGAGAGGACCATCCTCCCGGGTTTACAATCCTGGTCAGCTAGCCCTCGTGGTGGCACCCGGTAGGAGGGTACAAGTTTACCAAGGTTCTTATGGATGGAGGAAGCAGCATCAACATCACGTACTACGAGACCTTCCGACGTATGGGGTTGACGGATAGGCATCTTAGGCCATCCAAACACGGTGTTTCACGGAGTAGTGCACGGCAAGTCGGCGCACCCGGTCGGTAAGATAGCTCTGGAGGTGACCTTTGGGGACGAACATGACTCGGATCGTAAACATTGACATTTGAGGTGGTGAAAATTCAAAGCCCTTACCACGCCCTCTTTGGGCGGCCGGCTTATGCTAAATTTATGGCACGGCCCTGCTATGTTTACTTACAGCTGAAAATGCCGGGTCACAAAGGAACGATAACGGTTCATGGGAGTCACCGGATCGCTTTGGAGTGCGAGGAAGGTGATGCGGCTTACGCAGAGTCGGTTTGTGCCACTGAGGAGCTAAAATATTATAAAGACAATGTTGATCCGGCGGATATGACCCCTTTGAAGAAGCCAACTACGGAGCATGATCCGGACTTGAAGTTCAAATCGGCGGCTGAGACGAAGCTTGTTGATTTTGTGCCCGGCGATCCGTCCAAGCAGTTCACCATCAGTGCCAACTTGGATCCTAAATAGGAAGGCGCGCTCATCGAGTTCATCCGTGAGAATCGGGACATCTTTGCATGGAAACCTTCTGACATGCCAGGTGTACCGAGGGAACTCGCTGAGCACACTCTTAATATTGACCCAAAATACAAACCGGTCAAACAGTTTCTTCGCCGGTTTAATGAGGAAAGGCGCAAGGCCATCAGAGAAGAAGTTGCTAGGCTCTTGGCAGCAGGGTTTATCGTTGAAGTCTTTCATCCAGAGTGGCTTGCCAATCCGGTGTTGGTTCTTAAGAAGAATGGCACTTGGCGTATGTGTGTGGATTACAGATCTCAACAAGGCACATCCGGCGAGATCCTTTCGCCCTCCCCGCATTGACCAGATTATTGATGCTACGGCGGGTTGTGAGCGTTTGAGCTTTTTGGATGCGTACTCCGGTTATCATCAGATTAAGATGGCAGTTAAAGACCAGGAGAAGACGGCGTTTATCACCCCCTTTGGAGCCTTCTGTTATGTATCTATGCCTTTTGGACTCAAAAGCGCCCAAGCGACTTATCAGCGTTGCGTTCAGAATTGCTTGCACAAACAGATCGGCCGTAACGTACATGCTTATGTGGATGATATTGTGGTCAAGTCAAGGAAGAAGGAAACCTTGATTGAGGATCTAAAGGAAACCTTTGACAACTTGCGGGTGTACAAGATGATGCTCAACCCGGCCAAGTGTGTCTTTGGTGTTCCGGCAGGTAAGTTATTGGGTTTTCTCGTGTCCAACAGGGGGATCGAAGCTAATCCGGAAAAAATTACGGCTATCACCTCCTTGGCTAAGCCGAAGTGCATCAATGACGTCCAGCGTCTAGCAGGCCGGATTGCTGCGCTAAGTCGGTTTATCAGCCGTCTAGGCGAGAAAGCCATTCCTTTGTACCAGATGTTGAAGAAAACGGATCAGTTTGTCCGAGTTCACCACCGATGAAGCATTGGAGGACTTGAAGCGGCGGTTGGCCAACACGCCCGGTTCTAGGCGCCCATTGACAAAGAGCCGCTGTTGTTATATGTTGTCGCTAATGCCAGGCGATTAAGCGTGGCCATCGTGGTGGAGCGGAAGGAGGCGGGGAAGGAGTATCCGGTTCAACGGCGGTGTACTACATCAGCGAGGTCCTCATTGAGTCTAAGCAGAGATATCCGCATTGGCGTAAGCTGGTATACGGGGTTTTTATGGCAAGCCGGAAGCTAAACAGATTTCAAGGGCACCCCATCACAGTGGTCAGTTCTGCTCCCTTGGGCGATATCATACAGAACCGGGAGGCGACGGGTCGGATTGCTAAGTGGGCTATAGAACTTGGGCCGCACGGTTTAAAGTATGTGCCTCGGACGGCCGTAAAATCTCAGGCACTTGTGGATTTCATTAATGATTGGACGGAGTTGCAAGCGCCTGAAGAAAAGCCGGATCATACCCTCTTGGACCATCCACTTTGATGGGTCCAGCAGTTGGAGGCTCGGGCTGGAGTCTTTTTAACTTCCCCGCGAGGTGACAAGTTCTGTTACGTTCTCCGCCTAATGTTCCCCTGTACTAACAATGCAGCTGAGTATGAAGCTTTGCTCCATGGTCTCCGGATGGCTAAAGAAATGAATCTCAGCCGGGTTAAATGTTTTGGTGACTCGGACTTGGTGGCTCAGCAAGTATCAGGTACTTGGGATTCCAAAGATCCACTCATGGCTGCATATCGTCGGGAGGTGGATGTTGTTGCAGGACATTTTAAAGGATATCAGGTGGACCATGTGGATCGTCGGAAGAATGAAGCGGCTGATGCTTTAAGCCGGCTGGGCTCTCAACGTAAACCGGTCCCACCCAACGTTTTCCTTCATATACTGCACAATTCGTCAGTTAAGCTTCCTGATGAAATTGGTTTGGCTATCCCTGATCCGGAGGCTCAATTGGTGGCGGCCCTGCATGTCATTCCGGATTGGACGCTCCCTTATTTGGCATACATGAACCGGGGCGAGTTACCAGAAGATGAGACGTTGGCCCGGCAGATAGTTCGGCGGTCTAAGTCTATGACCATTGTTAATGGCGAGTTGCACCATTGTAGTGTGTCAGGGGCGTTTCAGCGTTGTGTGTCCCCTGAAGAGGGCTGTGAGATATTGCGAGATCCATGAAGGGGATTGTGGTCACCACGCCGGTTCAAAGTCCTTGGTGGCCAAAGGCGTTCGCCATGGTTTCTATTGGTTGTTGCCCATCTTGATCACGGAGGATCCGGTCGACGATGTGATGGTTGCCAAAAGTTCTCTAGGCGTGCTCATGTGCCAGCCCAAGAATTGAGGATGATTCCAATTACTTGGCCGTTTGCGACTTGGGGCTGGATATGGTTGGACCTTTCAAGAGGTCCAAGGACAAAAAGACCCACTGTTGGTGGCGGTTGATAAATTTACCAAGTGGGTTGAGGCGAGCACATTGTTAGCAAGTGTGATGCGGCCACGGCGGTTCAGTTCATCAAAAGGTGATTTTCGGTTTGGGTTTCCACACGGTATCATCACGGACAATGGCACCAATTTGTCCAAAGGAGCTATGAAGGAATTTTGTGAGCGAGAGCACGTCCGCTTGATGTTTCTTCCGTAGCCCACCCGCGATCCAAAGGGTCAAGCGAACGAGAGCTAATCAGGAGATCTTGAAAGGTATCAAACCCCGACTTATAGTCCCTTTAGAAAGGACGCCGGGCTGTTGGGTGGAAGAGCTTCCATCGGTGATATGGAGTATAAATACTACCCCCAACCGATCCACTGGATACACGCCGTTCTTTATGGTCTATGGAGCGGAGGCGGTCCTTCCCAGCGATATCCGTCACGACTCGCCTCGAGTGGCAGCTTATGTTGAGGCAGATAGCGAGGCGGCACGGCAAGACGATTTGGATCGACTGGATGAAGAGCGCGACATGGCAGCTGCTCGTTCGGCGGTTTACCAGCAGGATCTTCGTCGGTATCACGCCGGCTGGTTAAAACCAGAACCTTTCAGAAGGAGACTTAGTGCTGCGGCTCATTCAAGACCGTAAAGATATGCACAAGCTATCCCCACCTTGGGAGGGGCCTTTTGTGGTCAGCAAGAATCTATACAACGGGTCCTACTATCGATTGATGTTCGAGAGCGAAAGGATTCACGCACGCCGAGGAGAGGAGACCAACAGGCCGTGGAACATAGCTCATCTTCGGCCTTATTATACCTGAGCCATTGGCTCCACTTATGTACATATTAAGACAATGTGTATATTATGAATAAAAGCAATAAACCGGATCCTCGCCTAAAGCGGGGTATCTGTTCTGTATCACAGTCCGGTTGGGTACATGGAGATGCTGTCGTGAAGCGGCCTCCGGTTTAACCCTTACCTTTGTGCAATTTTTGTCACTTGGGGGCTTGGTCGTGTCCGAACCAATGCAACACCTCCTGGCAAAGTAAAGCCATCGAGATCATTTGGGGGCTTGGTGGTCCGAACCAATGCAACACCTCTTGACCGGCGAAAGCCACCAGATCACTTGGGGACATGGTCACGTCTGAACCAGTCACGCCTCTTGGTCGGCCTAAGGCCATAGAATCACTTGGGGGCTTGGTCGAACCCGAACCAATGCAATACCACTTGATCGGCGAAATGCCACGAGGTCGATTGGGGACTGGCTGACTTGAACCATCGCTACACCTTATAGGGAGCTTGGTCTGTCGACCATGGTAACGCTATCATCGATCGTGCTCAATAAAGCCTCTGCTTGCAAACAGTCTTTATTGTTGTTTTTGTTTCCATGTGTTTTTTATACATATAATTTGGCTTTTTTCTTAAACCGACAAACCTTCTTTCAACCGGATTCAAGTTTTCAGAATTTGGTCCATTTTTAATCCGGCGATTGATTGTTCCGGATTGATTTTTCTGTTAACATCCCATTATGGAGTAACAGGGGGCTTATCATGTTCGACCACGATTTACACAAAGAATCGGCATTATACACATAGGTATTGTTTTTCCTTTGACGGTGATGGTTTATAAAGCCTCCGCTTCAGGATTGGCTAAAGCCACCTGTGTGCCCGACACTGGCAGGTATGTTTGTATCACAAATTTTTCTTATCTAAATATATTGGCATCACAATCCAGTTGGAGGCGCAAGCCGCCGTGGCGGGTTAAGAGTTGGTGATTGCAGGCAAAATATATTGAAGGGTTCACTATTTCAAAACATAAGCATCCGGCATCGCCATGCAAAAGTTTACAGACTGAGGTTGTAACGACATTGTTCCAAACAAAGTACTGGCTATCCTATTACAAAACCTTTTGAGGCCCGGCGTTTCATGTAGGGTTATGCCTTGAAGCTTCGGAGGCGTCACCCGCTTGATTTAATTACGCTGCTTCGCCGGGTTGACGTGAGGTAGAGGGCGCTGACGCCGGTTCAACTTCTTCTTCTTCCTCACCCAAAGCCCGGAAGTCATTGGTGGACCACCAATCCGGGTTAAGGCACGAAAGATAGCTTCTTCACTTATCAGCTCACCGGATCAACGTCGGGCGTAAGTGTGCTTACGGATTGGGGAACAAGGCTCGCACTTCAGGGATGACAAAATCCACCCGCTTGTTGTTGGCGTCATAAAAGAGCGGTGAACCGTCGGGTTGGCTGCCCGGTTATTTCGCCCGGTGACGCATTTCCTTTGTGATCCGTTTCAGCGTCGTTATCAAAGGCTTCACCATTCTCTTGAGCACTGGGGAAGCCTTTGGCTATGTCCGCCGGATCAAGATCTGCTATCCACGCCTTGGCGCGCGTCAGAGCCAGTAATGTGCCAGCCCGAGCCGCGGATCGCTTCAACTCTTCAAGCTGCCCCGGAACCATGGACAACCGGTCCAGGGTTTCTCTGATCAGGGACGGCGCCGTTTTGTCGTATGATGCGGCACAGATGACTCGCTGGGCGCTGGTATACAGCTGCTCAATCAGCGTATAAGCGACCTTCAGTTTCCTCCGCACATCAGAGCCCATATGTGCAATACGTTTGCCTGCACCGGTTTAAGACAACTCAGGATAAACCGGCTGAAATATCAACATTAAGATAGCCAGTGCAGAGTTTCTTACCAAAGACGGCAGAGGTCATGGCATGCACTTGGCGCTTGAGTCCAGCAAGCTCTTCGGTCACCGGTTTAAGGGCTGCTTCGGCTTCTTCCGCCCGTTTTTTCAAACCGGCCTTCTCTGTGTCCCAGTTAGCTTGTTCGGATTTATGCCACTCCTTCAGCTGTTCCATAGTGGTCAAGGCCGTCCTCAATTCGTCCTTGGCCTTAGTGGTTTCTGCTTGCTGAGTCTCCAGATTGGCTCGCAGGTCTTTGAGTTGCACGCCTTGCTGCTCTATTTCATTATGGTAACAAAGGAAGCATGTTAGGTGTCTCATTATCAAGTCCCAAGCTCAATATACATATTCACCTTGACACTTGGGGGCTAATGGCTAATTGATCTCAGTTTGATATTTGGGAACAGAAATCAAGTCCCGGTTTAACTATGCTAAGTTGAACCGACCCTTGGGGGCTACTATACAGCTAAAGTATAGGAAAGACATAATTCATTACCTCATAGCGGTCCTTCATCCAGTTTACCAGACCAGCTTCAAGTCACGGCTGGTGTAGAGCCGGTTCAGAAAGCCGGAATGAAGTTCTTGGGCAGAGAAATCGTCGTAAGCCGACAGATCAGTCTTCCCCTTGTCCTTGCTCATAGTAGTGGAACCTTCCTTGATCTTGTGCTTTGCTAAAGCGACCGGTCGGCTAGGAGCAGTGGAGCCAGTACCGGTCACAATAACATCGTCATTTCCAGCGGTCTTCTTTGGGCTTGATGTCATTTTGCTCTGGCTCGGCGGTTCAACAATCACGACCTGCTCTGTGGACGGGTTTGATGGAGCAGGCTGCGAAGTTTCCACTTGGACCTCCGGTTCAACTTCTGGTGGGTCAGCAGTATCATCTTTGTACAACTCGCCAGAACTATCTTTGGCGGCTTCAGGATTGTCGTGTGTTTGTTCTGGGGTCTTTTCCGGATCAGCATCCGCAGTAGGGTCAAGGATTTTTGCTTTCTTGCTCAAGCGAGCCTTGGTGCTGCAATATTCGGAATGGAATAAAGAAAAATTGGACAAAACAATTGTAAACCGAACAAACGGGACAGCGGTTGCATACCCTGCAGCAACTTTAAGTGGAGGTAGTTGCGTGGTTGATGAACCGCCGGACGAACCAGAAGAGGCCTGATAATTTGGGTCAGATGGATTCAGAGGACATCGGAAGAAACCCTTTAAGGGATAACGCTTTTCAGGGGAGCAAGTCACCTCTGGACGACGCTTCCGGGTTGGTGTGTCTGGTAAACCGGATGAGGTAATACGTTGGCCACTCTGCCGGGTCGTGCGGCGCTCTTTAGCTTGCTGTGTCTTCAAAGAAAGGTTTGGATTTAAGTAAGCACGTGAATGATATCTTTTCACTTTCCGGACGGTGCGCCGAATTCTTTTAACCGGCACAAGGTCGGATTCGGAAGAAAGAAAGATTACCTCAATGGGGTCGGCATGGCTGGCTTCAGCATCATCCTGGGGAGCAAGGTTGTCAGTAAAAGGAGTACAAGGGAACAAATCATAAGCAAGAATGAGCACAAAGCGGGAAGCCGGTTTACGGCGGCTCCCTCGTAAGAACGTCAAGTGTTACCTCAGCTCCTTCTGATTCTGCGTCCTCTGGCGGATCAGAGGACTCGGCGGTTTTCTTCTTGCCTGCCTTCTTGGTGGCTGTGGCCTTTACACGCATCGCCCGAACCGGTTTAGTACGTTTCCAGAAGGAGCTGTCAGCCTGAGAAATAACAAGGATTAATACATATCAACAAGGTTTTAAACATCCAAGAACGGTGAATAGAGCTTTACCGCCGGCGGTTTGTTGACAACACAGAATCGAGCCAGCCCGGTTAGGCTGCAAACGGAGATTGGTTCATCAAGCATCTTCTTTACAATCTCCGTAACTTCAAGTTCAGTTATGGGCAGCTCGTGACGTCTTTGAGGGTCTTTGAGGCTGCCGGTGTACTCATGCATCAATCCGGGCCGGTGGCTTAGCGGCAAGACGCCCCAAGAAACCCAACACCGCACAAGGTCCACGCCGGTTAAGCCATTGGCCATTAGAGCCTGGAGCTTGATTATTTGAGGCGCGAAGTTCTTCCGTTCCGCGGCGGTTAAGCGTGCAGGTAGCGGATGCTAGTTGCTGAGCCGGTGAGGACGATAACCCGACAAGGGATTCTCGTTGGCAGGAGCGGTGTTCCGGAAGTAGAACCAGGTTTGGTTCCAATCCTTTGGATGACTGTGGTGTTTGGCGTGAGGAAAATCCACCTCCTTCCTTTTTTGAATTGAAACGCCGCCCAGCTCTGTGTTCGGGCCATCAGAAAATTCGGTACGGCGGTTCAAGTGGAAAAAATCCCGGAATAACTCCACAGATGGTTCTTCCTGAAGGTAGACTTCACAGAAGACTTGGAAGTTGCATATGTTTGACACAGAATTCGGGCCGATATCCTGCGGATGGAGTTTCAAACTTGCGAGGACGTCCCGGAAAATTTTTGAACCGGGCAGGCAGAATCCCCGGTCTAAGTGCTGCATAAAAACAATTGCTTCACCCTCTTGTGGCTCGGGAGGAAGTTCACCATCTGGAACACGCCAGTGGAGGACATTTTTTGGTGCTAAACCGCCAGTGGTGACATAGCCGTTCAGTTGTGTTTCGGTGATCTTGGACCGGACCCAATTGCAGGCTGCGAATTGAGGGGCCATTCCGGAAGTCTAAGCTGCGAAAGAAAGGAAGAGACGGTTTACCATTAAATGGTTCAGGTATATTATACATTGTTAAACCGGTGATTCAGCATCCGGCTTCCCGGTCCGGTTTAACTGAGGACTAATGGAGGGACGGATTAGCTGTCGAAAGTTAAACCGCCGAAAATGACAGAGTTGAAAAAATCTACTAAGTATGGACAGAAATAGTTTTCACATACGAATGGAGGTAATCGAGATCTACCGAAGCCCTAGTAAGAAAAACTTTACGACCTATGCAAACCTTCATAACGAGCAGGAGGGTTCAGATATTCTAAACTCGAGGATCTGAACAAAAGGAAGGGTGCGTAAAGAGTTCAATGGACGATCACTTATACAAGGTGCATGGTATGGCTGAGGCGTACGGCCATGGCGGAGCAAATGAGGAGAAACTGATATGAACTGCGTGACGAACAGGATCTACAGATGGGATCTAGGGCTTGAGAGGAACCTTACTCGACGGCGGAAACCGCGGAGGAGCACCAAAACTCTGATGCGGTCAGGTTGATGCAGCGGCCCGGCGATGAAGCGCCGTTCGAAAGTCGGGCGCGACGGCGGAGCTTCAGGGCTGGAGCGTCGCGAGGAAGGAGAAGAGCGGAAGAAGAAGAAGAAGAGAAAGGGGCGACCGGTCTATTTATAAGGGACCGGAGCAATCAACGGGCGCGAGAATCGAGGAGTCAAGAGCGGCAGACGGCGCAGCGGCCGCCTCGATTTCCGGGATAGCATTAAATGAAGGGAATCTTACTGTTTGGATTTCTTTATTAAAGAGGACGTCAAGGTGCCCTGACATGGAAATCGGAGGATGACATCACGACGGTTCAAGCGGATGGCGGTTTACAAAATATGAAAGGAGACAGAAGAGTTTCCTGAAGGAGTTGAAAATTGACTTGAACCGGTTCGGGTCAATCTGGGGCCTAATGTTGGGGACACAACTATTGAGTGTGAACCGCCCTCAAGGGGCCGGTTTACCCTCGTCCATGATTCAGGCCCACGGAGGAGGCCTGGAGCCCAGAGGCGAATTAAGGTCCATCTATGTAAACCGCCTTAGTATTGTAACTTGTGTTGTAAGTTAAGAAAGGTGAGACCGAGCCGGACGCTTGTATGAGCCGGATCGGGACTCTGTAGACCGGCCGGGCGTCAACCCGCGTATATAAGGGGACAACCCGGCGGCGGATTAGAGAGAGAGAGGATTCGAGGCTAAGGCAAAGCTATTGCTCCCTAGTCGCCGAAATCATATCAATCACATCACAACTGGACGTAGGCTTTTACCTTCATCGAAGGGGCGAACCAAAGATAATTCCCGTGTCTTGTGTCCGCTTTAACCCCTCTAGGTTAACCCGTACGATGGCCCTACGACTAAGTCCTTTCATGAGGACATCTGCCGTGACAATTCCACGACATAATCAGAAGCAATAGAAACTAGACATCATACGGAAAATGCAACCACGTATAACAGTTCCAAGTAAGAGCAAGCACCTGTGATGGTGGAGTAGGGGAGATGTGCTCATCATGTACACATATGTTCTAGAAACAGGAACACGTGTCATATTCACAGGGCATTATGTGTAAAGTAAGCAGATGCAATTGAAGTTAGAAGCAATCCAAGCTAGACATCATACGCAACATGCAACCACATATAATAGTGTCAAGTTAGAGCAAGCACCTGTGATGGTGGAGTAGGGGAGATGTGCTCATCATCTACACAACTACATTGACTGTCCAGCCTTGTGTTGTCTTGCGAATCTTGTTGGGAGGATGGAAGAGTAGAATTTGTAGAGACCCCCTGTTTGAGTTGCTCAAGGACCACCATCATCCTTTGCCAGACTAATTTCCTTCAGCTGTAATGATTTTGCATTGTGAAGTCAAACCGATAAGAAAAAGGAATAAAATTCGCTCTTCAGAACTCATTCATGCATGATACTGACGAACACTACTCGGATGAAAGGCAAACAAATGATGCAAGGATGGAATATGTATGAAAAACAGGATGCTGTGACATATTCACACCTATGATGTGGTAACTAAGCAGAAGGCATTTCAACAAATTAGAAGCACTTCAAGCTAGACACCATATGAAAGATGCAACCAATATCACTCTGCCAAGTTCAAACTGTATGGCGTTTCAACAAATTAGAAGCAGCATATGCTTGAAATCATATGCAAGACACAACCAATATCACAGTGGCGACTTAAAGGTGCCTTATCATAAGTGACTGATGCGGGATATGCAAGAATAGTAGTCTGATGTAGAAACAGGAACACATGTCATATTCATAGGCATTATGTGTAAAGTAAGTGATGCAATTCAACAAAGTTAGAAGCAATACAAGCTAGACATCATACGCAACATGCAACCACATATAATAGTGCCAAGTTAGAGCAAGCACTGTGATGGTGGAGTAGGGATATGTGCTCATCATCTACACAACTACGTTGACTGTCTAGCCTTGCGTTGTCTTGCGAATCTTGTTGGGAGGATGGCGGAGTAGAATCTGAGAGAACCTCCATTTCAGGTTGCTCGGAAGGACCACCATCATCCAATGCCTTGCCAATTTCCTTGACTTTATTGATTTTGCATTGTGAGGTCATACCGACAAGAAAAAGGAATATCATTCTCTCTCCAGAACTCATTCACGCATGATACTGACGAACACTACTCTGATGAAAGGCAAAGTCATGATACAAGGATGGAATATCTACGAAAAAAATTGACGGCTTAACATATTCACACCTTTGATGTGGTAAATAAGCAGAAGGCACATCAACAAATTAGAAACACTGCAAGACACCATATGGAAGGTGCAATCAATATCACTCTGCCAAGTTAAAACTGTCTCGTCATAGGTGGCGTTCATCAAACTAGAAGCAATACATGCTAGGAATCATATTCAAGACGCAAACCAATATCACACAGCCTACTTAAAGGTGTCCAATCATAAGTGACTGATGTAGGATACACAATAAGAGTAGTTTCATGTTAGAACATGGTGCGATAGTCAGATATAGTATGTACCTAAAACATGAAAGCGTGTCATATTCACATGTATCATGTGTAAGCTAAGCCGAGGCAGATTACACTAATTAGGCGCAATCCGAGCTAGACACCATATGCAACATGCAACCAGATATCACACTGCCAAGTTAGAGCAAGCACCTTGGATGGTGGAGTAGGGGAGCAGAGACTTGGACCATGTAATGCACTATCAGTACAAGGAGAATCGGTACAGATGCTCCGTTTACGTTGCTGCAGAGGACCACCATCATCGCCTTCCTTACTCTTTTCCTTCCTCTTTCTTGATTTTGCCTTGTCAAGTCAAACCCACAAGAAAAAGGAATAAAATTTGCTCTTCAGAACTTATTGATGCATGATACTGACGAACACTACTTTCATGTAAGGCAGCCGCATGATAGGAGGATGGAATATGTATGAAAAACAGGACAGCGTGACATATTGACATGTATGATGTATAAAGTGTAAACTAAGCACAAGGTGCTTGAACTTGTTAGAACCGTTGCAAGCTAGAAACCATATGAAAGATGAAACCAATATCACTCGCCAAATTAAAAGGGTGCCCTAACAAATGTATTTGACCAAATTAGAAGCAATACATGGCAACATGCTAGAAATAATATGTAATATGCAACGAATAAAGGTGACTCATCGTAAGTGATTGATGCAGGATACAGAAGAGAGGTAGTTTCATGTAAGAACAAGGTTAACACATAGATGTAGTGTGTACCAAAAATAGGAAGGCATGTCATATTCACAGGTATAGTGTGTAAACTAAGCAGATGCAATTTATCCGAATTAGAAACATTACAAGCTAGACACCGTATGCAACATGCAACCACATATCACACTGCGAAGTTGGAGCAAGCACCTGTGATGGTGGTGTAGGGAAATGCTTGTCTTGGTGCAGAGCAACGTTCAATATCTTCATTTAGGCTTGCTTTGTTGCTTGAGAATCATGTGGAGAGGATGAAATTGCATTCTTTATAAGAGTATTGCGTCTCATATTAACCCACAGCGTATTTGTCTCATCATAAGCGATAGACGCAGGTTACACAAGAACAGTAGTTTGATGTAAGAACATGGTGTGATAGGCAGATGTAGTATGTACCAAAAACATGAAGGCGTGTCATATTCACATGTATAATGTGTAAGCTAAGGAGATGCAATTTAACAAATTAGGAGCATTGATGAGGGATACACAAGAAAAGTAGTTTGATGTAAGAACATGGTTAATAGAAAGGCGTAGTATGTACCAAAAACAGGAAGGCATGTCATATTCACAGGTATAATGTGTTAACTAAGCAGATGCAATTTACCCTAATTAGAAGCATTACAAGGTAGACACCATATGCAACATGCAACCACATATCACACTGCCAAGTAAGAGCAACCACCTGCAATGGTGGTGTGGGGGAATTGCGGTGATCAACTAGAGAGCTACGTTGACTATCTTCATTTAGCCTTCTGTTTCTTGAGAATCATGTGGGGAGGATGACCTGCACTCTTTAAACGAGTAGGGCGACTCACAAGAACCCACAGGTGACTTTGTCTCATCATAAGTGATTGACGAGGGATACAAAAGAGCATTAGTTTGATGTACGAACATGGTTAATAGACATATGTAGCATGTATCAAAAACAGGAAGGCATGTCATTATCAAAGGTATAATGTGTAAAGTAAGCAGATGCAATTTAACCAAATTGGAAGCAATACAAGCTAGACACCATATGCAACATGCAACCACATTTGACAGCGTGAAGTTAAAGCAAGCACCTGGGATGGTTGTGTGTGGCAATTGAGATCATCAACTTCAGAGCTACGTTTACTGTCTCCAACTGCTGACACTTCACCCTTTAGAGCGCTGAAACGCTTAGTGCTTATCTTCGAATTACACTGGAGCGACTTCTGTCTTTCCTTTTGTGCATTCATCAACACTGCGTCAGAATCTCAAATACCCATGCATAAAAAAACAATAGTGTGAGTATGGGTGAAGTGTGTGCAAAATTAGTACAGTGTAAAGGTAGCAGATAGCAGGTCGGTGAGAAATAAATGACGGGAGACATATGATAGCTCTACAACATGCATGGCACACTCAATTACTACAGGATTCTATGAAAATAACAGTCGACTGAAAGCAAATAGTTCTGTCCATTTTTTCTGCACAGTCCGATGTACAAAGAACGGGCAGATCGCCTTCATCTACCTCCAGCCAGTCAGTGTTGACGATCTTCCTCGAAACGCCAGTGACCACCGGCCCAGTATTCATCCCCTGCCGACGCCCTCCCTCGACCTCATCGCGGCCGTGCTTGGCACCGCCGGCCATCCATTCAAGCCCCGCCGACCTCCAGATCGGGCGCAAGCAGCTCCATCGCCCCACACCCCTATGATAGACACCGATGCGCCGCTTCCCCGGGGAACAGGCGGACTAGGTTCTCCGCGCGCCTAAGCGGGTGCTGCTTCTTTTAATTGCGGTTCGACTGACCCTGAATTGAAATCCAGGCGGGCTACTGACCTCTAGCAAAGGTGAAATAGTAGAAGGGAGGAAACCTTGTGCATTTAGTATCACGAAGAAGATGCAGTAAGAAGCGCTCAACTAGTTTCTTTCGTGGGATGAATACGGTGTGAGTGAAAACGTAAGATTTGCACGAATAAGGGAAGAGGAGTACCTCTTTCTGCTGGCAGTGTTGTGTCCTCCTTCTGTTTTTCCGATGATCTTGTTCTTCGCCAGAAACGAGAAGTTGTGGAGGACGGTGCAGCCTTGGACGAACCCATGGTCAAGTTGTTGAGTGTGGTGCGGTGGCTGTCTGTCGGCGGCGGGGAAGCAGATCCGAGGAGGCGAACGACGGCATAGCGGGAACAGCTCCGGTGCGGTGGACGGTTGCGACAGTGGAGCCACAGCAGTGAGGCGCAGGACGGCGTGGTCGGAGTGGTTCTGGTACGGCGCACGTCGGCGTCGGCGTCGTGGAGGCAGCTCTGCCTCGGCTTCAGCTGCTAAGTCCTTGAGGGCGTTGCGGTTGCGGTTGCGTTGGACGGCGACGTCGAGGGTACCGGCTCCGGGTCATGGAGGAGGGCGGCGGTGGATTGGCCGCTATGGGGTGGAGGACGGAGGAGGCTGGGGTTTCGCGGCTGGTGGAGAGGGTGTTTTCGCGCCCACGGAGTATGAATGGGGAAATGGAGGGAGGCGGGGAACTAAGGGGGAACAATGTTTTGGTTTGAGACGCGCTTGTTTGAAATTTGGGGAAAGTTACAAACTTTGCCCCCATCTAAAATTTCGGACATATTGCGGGTTGGGGGCAGGACAGTCATGTCAGGTGTCCCAAATGTGGGCGGGATAGATTTCGGCCGAGCGCATGGGTGTTTAGGCGCCCACGGCTGTGAATGCTTCTCGGAGGCGGTTGAGACTGGCGTCTTGGTGAAGTTACAAACCTACCCCGGTTTAGACCTTTGGACATCGGGCCGATAGGCTACACGGGCCAGAGTCAGACAGTAATTTCCTACCATCAAAACATTAGTCTCAGCGGTTTCGGGTGACCAGAGGCCTATTTGGCGCCGTTCAATATTTGGGAGCAGAAGCATTAACGTTTTCGGTTCTCTTGAATTGAACTTTCAAGATTTGTCAAACTTCACAAATCTTTACTCTTGAAAATCCTAAAGCTACGATTATTTTGGAATGGAGGGGGTAAATTTTAATATACATTGTACACGAGTATATATTAAAAAATATGCAACTTACCTCAGTTCATGCATGGTTCGGTATAATCTCCTTGGTTGCAAAAAAGTTTGATATGCGTATGAATATATATAGCATGTTCAAACTCACAACAAAGATTGATGCCCCTTTACATCTGATTTACAAATGCCATTATCTCGGGTTCAAATAGATGAATGCACTTCCTATGAATTGAATCTTGAAACCCCTTTATGTTGAATTCGACATGTATTTTATTTCATAGCTAGCAATTTGGAATGTATCCATGCAAGTGACAAATGTATAAAGTGCTTCACACTAACAACATGGAGTGCACTAATTAATGTTTATATATGAATTGCAAAAGCATCCATTGCCTGTATTTCAAACCGCTCTCACTCTATGGATCGATAATATGAAATAAAACCATGCACATGCTAGAATTCAATAGAGTATGGGTGTCTGATAGACCGATTTTCGTCCATATGCAATTTTGCAAAATTCATGATCTCATCCAAAAATAATAATGCCATTTATATTTTAATTTAATGCGTAGAACCGCCTTTTACACGTAGATGCACTATGCCTCGCCTGCTCACAAACGCGTTATATATCTCTCTATCTAACGCATAAGTGCACACAGTTTATATGCATCGGCATTTCTCTTTCACACATGCTCACAATCTCTCTCAGGGTGTCGGGGTGTCTCACGCACATGCTCTCTTTGTTTCTCTCTCTCTCTTTCTGACTACTATGTACCACTCTTTTCACTAATCTCAGTTGGAAAACACTATTTCTCTCACATGCATATATACACATGCACGGTCTCTACTAGCCCTCTATATGCACATATATGTGCCTACGTGTCTCCTGCATGCACATTATCTTTAGGCCTCTCTCGCACACATTGCCCCCCCCCCCCGACACACCTCTCTAATAGTAGTTGGCAGATATGATTTCATCATATCATTCAGTAGGATATCCCTAGGTGTTAGGCTGGATGGTAATACGAGGCAAAGTTTTACCCTAGTACGGATCAGACCCTTGCAGTTGAAGAAAGAGCCTACTCCTGGTACTGTATATTAGTGATAGGGGTGTGTACAAAGTACACGAGAATACCAAGCAGTGAGCGTGTGTGTATACTATCGATTTAACTAGCCCCCAAGCTTGTATAACATACTAAGGGCCTAGGGTTACAAATCATATATAGTCGGCTTATCACGGTGGGAATAGAGTCCTCTGCGACTCTGGTAGCTTCGTGTTGTACGCCGAGTCCTCCACATGGGTCTCCGTATAACACGTCTCGGTCCAACCTATATGTGGCGCAGGATGGAACCGACCCATGAGTCTTCATGTTGACCCACCACAACTAGAAATGGTGTGCCCACCACACTACACACGCAATCGGCCACTAAGAAAATAAGCATATACAATAGTACAACGGTATCTAGCTCACGATACGTCTCCATATTTTGTTGATGACACTGACGGACTTTGCATTTGATGCATGCTCTGTATTTTGTTGACGACACTTATGGTCATTGTATTTGAAGCGAAAGTACGATATGGTCACTGGACTTCAGAATAAGCTCATCACGGTCACCACATACATTTTGTCGTGCTAACCAACATGTGGTTGGATGGTTAGAGGACAGTGGTTTCTCGAGCCCAACAAGGTTAAAGTCCCGGTGCTCGCATTTATCTTGTGTTAATTTCAGTATTTTCCAGCGATGTACGTTCAGTGGGAGGAGACGTTCCACTCGACTACGAGGCACCTATGGTGACTTCGTAAAATCTCAAGATCATGTATATGAAAAAGTCAGTCGACTGACGTGTAGCGTCACCCCGCACGCATATACATATGCACGCGAAGACACGCATACGCATGTAGGCGTGCAACATCGGCTACACATATACATAGCATACACGCACGCATCTTTGGCGTGCAACAACGACACGCATACACATGCACTCACGAACACACGCGACGTACGCACCCATGCATGCAACACTGAAACACACCCTTGCACGCACGCAACACTCGCGACGCCTGCATGCACACATCACACGCACGCAAGACACACGCTCAACCTATACGTGCATCGCGCCTTTGTTAAGGACATGGATTGTTACGGGTATTAATCAATCTTATCTGTGATAAGCAGAACATTGATGTTTGCATCGGTCTTTATGAATCACAACGTATCGAACGGGCTATCAACATAGTAGGCTTAACGACATGAAAAAGATGATGTCACACTCAATGAACAATCATCGGTTTATGAAATGCCCGCTTCTGACCGCCCTGGCCCACCAAAGGTTCCTCTGCTGTGCGCTGCCTGTGTTGGGTCACTGACATGCAGGCCATGCACCCAAAGAGCCCACACGTCAGTGGATGATCGGCGCGGTGTCCTAGGTCAGAGCCGAGGGCGCCACTCGCTGCACGCCCGGCCGAACACACCTCTGTGCCGCATTCAAACGCCTCCATGAAACCCACCCGTGTGGAAGCCGAGAAACCCACTCTGGACACACGTCCGTTCATGACCGGACCGGCGTTAGGCTAGCCATAGTGGGGGTGGCATAACCGGTATCATGCACTTGGGACTAGCAAACATGCTTATGTGGCACACAATTAAATAAGAGAGAGAGGGTTATAGTAACATAGATAGATACCGTATCATGTTAAATGCTATACTACTTTGTGTCATGCATGGCAATAAATATGGTAATCTATGATACTATGCACTAAGGTAGTATCATATACTAGTATCATATGCATGATACTAGTATATGTTACTCCCCACTATGAGTAGCCTTAAACGCAACGCCGGCCGAGCTCCTCCCGTCTGCCGTCTATTTAATCTCCTATTTAAACGAGGCCAAACGGCGGCCAAGAATCGCACACCTCCGCCGCTCCCCTATCTCCTCCACCATTTTGTCCACTCTTACAATGGCTTACAAAGAGTAGTTATTCCGCATCCAAGCCGGCTGGGTAGCCCACCGGATACGAGCTATGCAGCTCGCTGATCCACCTCCCTCCCCTCGCCCGACGGAGCCAGTTGCCGCCCCAAGCTGGCGCGGTTCAGCAACTCGCCGCTCCAGGCCAGCTCGACGAGGAGCGGCGCACGGGCGTCGTTGCTGCCGTCCACTCCGCCGCCTCGTACCGCGTCTCCCGTTTCTATGGCCGAGACTCCCATGCCGGCGGCCGCGCCATGCAAGTAGAGACAGAAGCCGGGTGCACCGAGAGCGACGAGTCGGTGGCCAGCGCCTCCGCGTCCGCCGCCATCATCGAGGAGAAGTAGAACACGGGAGGCCGCCGCCGCTTGGGTCCCATGAAGGCCACCGCGGAGGCGACGCCGGCGTACACAGCAGGTGTCTTGCCGGATCCTTTTGTTGCGAGGACCTTCGTCGACCCTGCATGGGCTCCATGGAAGAGGTCAATGTTAGGATGAACTTGAGCCAATGCCGGCCATGGCAAAGTAGTGGCCGGTGATGAACTCGAACCTGTGCTGGCCACCATCATCTTCGGCACCAGCCAATGATATCAGTTGGGCAGTGGGGAAGCGAGCCATCCTTTGCGCTGAAGCATATACCTCTGGGGCTCCCGGCAGTCCGGTGATCGTGCTGCTGGACATGAGGACCACAAATCGATCGGCGGGCGACCATTTAGGCCAGGTACTTGTAAGTGCATCTAGTGCCACCCCTAGTTGGTTTTTGAGTATTGACGACAAATTTGGTTGAGGGACTAATGTGTTTGTGAGAATTGCAGGATAACACAGGTAGTGTCCCTCATTGATTCGGTTTACCTACCGGAGATGACCCCTAAAATGTATGAAGACATTGACGACAATGGTGGTATGTGAAGATATTCATATTGAAGACTATGACATGAGAAGACATTGAGTGAAGACTATGGAGCCTTGAAGACTATGTTGTTTCGTTGTTTCCTTTTCGTCTTTGTTGAGTCATGGGAACCACCGTCGGTTAAGTGGGGTCCAAGTGAACAAAGTCGAATGGTGAAGTGATGCTCAACCCAAATCCTATGTCTTTGAGCGAAGACAATGAGAGCAAATCTTATCCAGAGCTGGATGAGTCAGCTTTGCTTGTAGCCCAAGTAAAGTTGTCGTGTGTGTTTGAAATCTGACCGTTGGAACACGTGTCAGTTCCTTAGTGACCCAGGGTCATTTCGGACATATCAGGTCGGGTTGCCTAGTGGCTGTAAATAGCCCACCCCCTACACCATAAAGTGGTGGCTGCTCAGAGTTAGTGCACGACTTTTGTCGTTTGAGAGCAACCCACCTCGAAGCCTTTGAGAGAGAGAAATCCTTGCGAGGACAAAGCCCAAACACCTAGAGCCAAAGAGTGTTAGGCACCACTGAAGTCTTTCTGTCTGCGTGACCCGAAGACTTATTAGACTTGAGGACTGTGAATCCTCCAGCCGGTTAGGCATCGCGTTCTAAGCATCCAAGAGTCATTGTGGATCACCGGTGAACGAAGTCTGTGAAGGTTCGGAAGTCTACCTTGAAGACTTACCAGAGTGATTGGGCGAGGACTGTGTGTCCTAAGCTCAAGGGGAATAAGGTGAAGGCGCTGTCTTCTGAGTTGAATCTCAGCCTCCCTAACCAGACGTACAGTTGTCACAGCAACTGGAACTGGTCCAACAAATCCTACGTCTTCAACAAGTGACCGGTTCTATCCTCTCCCTCACTTTACTTAGAGTTTGTCTTCGTGAAGTCATTACCTATTTGTCGTACCTGTTTGACTTCATTGCTTGACTACTATCGTTGGTTGGCATCATACTATCTTCCATCCTGATCGTCACTACTAAGCTGCTATTAGTCTTTGTACTTTAACATTATTGCATACTTGACTATGGTTCACTTGTTGTAGTTTATCTTCCGCTGCATATCAATTATGTCATTTCTATTGTTTGTCTTCAAAACTTCCACGTTTTGAAGACTTTCATAAAAATCGCCTATGCAACCCCCCCCCCCGAGTCGATAACTGGCACTTTCAATTGGTATCAGAGCAAGGTACTCCCTTGTTACGTGTGATTGATTTAACCACCGGAGTTTTAGCTATGTCATTGCAGGGATAATCAAAGTCTCCGCTGCTTGCCCGTGTTGGATGGAACTGAATATCCCTATCGGAAGAATAAGATGCGCATGCATCTTGAAGCCATTGATGTCGACCTACGGTATGTCATCAAGAACGGCGTTCCCAAAACTGGTGAAGGTGTCACCCCTGCTGATGTCAAGAAGTTCATTCAACTGGACTCTACTGCAAAGAACATCATCTGTGGTCATCTGACCAAAGGACTGTATGGCCGTGTGAGTGCTCTGGAAATGTTGAAGCTAGTCTGGGACTGGCTATCCAAGGTCAACGAAGGCGTCTCAACCCAGAGAGATCAAAGGATCAGTGTTCTTCTCAACCTCTTCAACCGCTTCAGGAGAAACGACAATGAAAATGTCCAGCTCACGTTTGATCGCCTCACCGACATCACAAATGAGCTTTGTGCTCTCGGCGCCACTGAGACTACCAAGCATGAAATCGTCAAGACACTCCTGAGATCACTTGACAGCTCCTTTGACACCCTTGCCCTCATGATACAAGAACACCCTGACTTCAAGACACTCGATCCGTCTGATATACTTGAGAGGCTTAACACACATGAGTTCCAGCTTTCTGAGAAAAGAGATATCTATGGTCCATCTATGGATGAACTCGTGCTTTGAAGGCAAAAGTTGTTTCCTCATCTGAAGAAGAATCTGACTGCAGTTCTGATGATCCTGAAGACATTGGAAAGGAACTTGCTTTGCTTGTGAAGAAGTTCCAGAAGTTCACTAAGAAGAAGGGCTTCAGAAAGTCTTCACGATCTAGCTCAAGAAATGATGAAGCTTCCACTCATGACTACAAGAAGAGAACATGTCACAAGTGCAAGAAAACTGGACACTATATCTCTGAGTGTCCATAGTGGGACAATGAGAAGAAGAAGAAGAAGAAGAGCAAGGAATATGATTCTGATGACAAGAAGAAGAAGAAATCTTCAAAGTCTTCTTCCAAGTCCTCATCAAAGTCTTCATCTCACAAGAAGAGCTCATCTGGCAAGGCTCGTGCTTTTGTTGGCAAGGAAATGGATTCAGAGGAGGAGTCTGCTTCTGAGGAGGCGGAGGTGGAGTCTGAAGAGGAGTCCGACCCTGGCGTTGCAAGTCTGGCTCTAGCCACAGCCTATGTTGCCAAGTCCATCTTCAACACTGAAGACAATGACTTTCACACCAATGTTGATGCTGATGACAAGGACGACCCTGCTCCCACCTACTGCTTCATGGCACGTGGTGCCAAGGTAAAATCAGGTGATGCTTACTTTCAAACATCAAGTGAAGATGACTCTGATTGTGAATCCAAGCCCAGTTACAAAACACTTGCTAAAATTGCAACTGAACAACAAAAAGCTATGGAACATACTAAAAAACTGTTAGACAAAAGTGATGACATGTTGGATGCGGAAATGACACGTTCACAGTCCTTAGTTGAAGACATAAAAAATCTTCATGCTAAGTATCAAGAACTTGAAAGTCATCATGAAACGCTCTCAACCACTCATGAAAAGCTCTCCTATGATTATCTTCAAAGGAAGCAAGAGCTTGAGAAATTGAGAGCGGCTCATGAAGATCTTCAAAAAGAGAATGAGTCACTTCGCGCTCAACAGATCAGTTCCGCTCACGATGGATTTGAACCACCATGTCTAAAATGCCTTGAGCGTGATATCGCTACCTCTGTTGCTGAATGTTCCACTGCTTTTGTTGCATTGTCTTCAACTACTAATGTGGTAACTAACCCCTCTGCGGAGGATACCACTACTATTGCTGATGAAAATGCTAGGTTGAAGACATTGCTTGAAACAGGGATGTATAAAAGTCTGAAAGGACATCAGACACTCTATGATGTCCTCAAAAGCAGATTACGAACCGAAACCCTAGGAAAGAGGGTGTTGGGTTCGAGAGGAGAATGAATGTTGATGGTTCCCTCTTGGAAGCTTTGAAAGCGGTATCCCAAAACCACATGGGTTCGCAAAGGGACCTTCATGGATCCATCCACCTTATCCGCTTTACCTGTGCTAATCCCATTATCATTAATGAATCCCTTGATGCAAACTATAAGCTGTTCAAGAATCAGAATGGTGAAGTGTTTGCCAGGTATATTGGTACTAACTGCAGGAATGGACCACCTATGAAGAAGATCTGGGTTCCCAAAAGTTGTCTTGAGAATCTTCCAGTGAATGTGATCATGACACCACCTGGGAAGAAGACAAACCCCAGACCTAAGGCGTCATATGGTCCAAAAGCTTCATACAGACAGAGGACTCACCTGAGTCACCCTAACGCCAATGTTTTGCAGGGAAACCGTACTCAAACTTATGAATATGAGCGTGTGTCTTAAAAGCGCTATGTTCATAGAACAAAGAACTTTTCTGCTTATTCATATGAGTATCATTCATCTCCTGCAAGGCTATTTGCTAGGGCTCCAAAGCCGAAGTTCTCAGATGCTGCACTTAGACTCATTGCTTCTAATCCACCCCTGAAGATGTGGTTGGTTAAGAAGAATTAACCTTCTTTTGCAGGGAAGGGTCTCCAGCCGAAATTCAAAGGCGTCTGATGCTATTGCTGAGGACCTAAAACACCTTGTAGGGCGCAAGATCAAATGCCCAAATGGTCTCACTATGTATTTTGTTCCTGAATTATTTGCCATTCATCCTATCAGTCCTAATCTTGATTTGAGTTTCAATAATCCACTTGCCCATCAAATGTTTATGCTTCACAATGCTCTTGGTGAAGCCTATCCCCCTAACTGTACTGTAGGGTATGACACCTCACGCTTCAGAATGGATTATGGATAGCGGATGCACTAATCATATGACTGGTGATCGAAGTCTTCTCATGGACTCAACCTTACGTCCATCAGACAAGAGTCACATCACATTTCTTGACACCGGGTAAAAGCAAGGTATTGGGTCTAGGTAGAGTTGCAATCTCAAAGGATCAACACATGGATAAAGTGATGCTTGTTGAATCCCTTGGTTTCAAGTTAATGTCTGTCTCGATGCTTTGTGATTTGAACATGATTGTGCCATTTAGAAAATATCGTTGCCTTGTACTAATGGAAACTGACAAGTCTCTAGTCTTTGAAGGGTATCGGAAAGATGATCTATACATGGTAGATTTCTCAGCAGGTCCACAGCTTGCCGTATGTCTTCTTGCAAAAGCTTCAGAATGCTGGCTCGGGCATCGGAGGATGGGGCATGCTGGCATGAGGAACTTACACACACTCTCCAAGAAGAAGCATGTCATAGGCATCGAGGGTGTCAAGTTCAAGAAGGATCATTTGTGTGGTGCCTGCGAAGCTGGAAAGATGACTAGGGCAAAGCACCCCTCGAAGACAATCATGACGACATCTCAACCCTTCGACCTATTACACATGGACTTATTTGGCCCTACTCACTACTCTACCCTCACAACAACTGCTTGTCTCTATGGCTTCGTCATTGTTGATGACTACTCAAGATATACATGGGTGCACATAATTCTCTACAAGACTGAAGTGCAAGATGTCTTCAGATGCTTCGCCAATCGAGCCATGAACAATTATGGCGTCAAGATCAAGCATATCAGAAGTGACAACGGCACTGAGTTCAAGAACACCGGACTTGATCTTTATCTGGATACAATGGGAATCACTCATGAGTTCTCTGCTCCATACACACCTCAGCAAAATGGCATCGTAGAGCGCAAGAACAGAACCCTCATTGAGATGGCTCGAACAATGCTCGACGAGTACAAGACACCAAGAAAGTTACGGCTCAAGCTATTGATACAGCATGTCACTTCATCAACCGTGTTTACATCCATAAGCTTCTGAACAAAACATCCTATGAGCTCCTTACTGGCAAGAAGCCAAATGTCAGCTACTTCAGAGTATTTGGAGCCAGGTGCTGGATCAAGGATCCCCATCACAAGTCAAAATTTGCACCTAAAGCTCACGAAGGCTTCATGCTCGGTTACGGAAAGGACTCACACTCTTACAGAGTCTTCAACCCCTATCTCTATTAATCTTCGAAACTGTGGACGTGCGATTTGATGAAACCAATGGTTCACAAAGAGAGCTCCTGCCAAGTACACTAGACGAAGCTCCACCCAGCGAATCTATCAAGCTGATGGGAACTGGTGAAATCATGCCTTCTGAAGCACAGCCTGAAGAGGAACTTATCATTTCTGCACCTAACCAACCTGAAGACAATGCTCAGACTGAGGACAATCCTCCCAATGATGACAATGATCAGCATGAGCAAAGTCTTCGTCCAGTTCATCCTCGAGTCGCAAATGAAGTACAAATTGAGAAGATAATTGATAGCATCAATGCACCTGGTCCACTTACTCGCTCAAGAGCAACACAATTAGCAAATTTTTGTGGACACTTTTCTTTTGTGTCAATATCAGAACCCAAGAAAGTAGCTGAAGCCTTTATGGAACCTGAATGGATACAAGCTATGCAAGAAGAACTTCAACAGTTCAAGCTGAACAATGTTTGGGAACTTGTCAAGCATCCTGACCCTCGCAAGCACAACATTATTGGCACAAAATGGATATATAGAAACAAGCAAGATGAGCATGGTCAAGTCGTCAAAAACAAAGTGCGTCTTGTAGCTCAAGGATATACTCAAGTTGAAGGAATTGACTTCGACGAAACATTTTCTCCTGTGGCTAGGCTTGAAGCTATCCGCATACTGCTAGCCTATGCTAACCACCACAACATCTTGCTATATCAAATGGATGTGAAGAGTGCATTTCTCAACGGCAAGATTGAAGAAGAAGTATATGTCGCTCAACCACCTGGCTTTGAAGATCCAAAACATCCAGATATGGTGTACAAGCTAAACAAAGCACTGTATGGCCTCAAACAAGCTCCTCACGCTTGGTATGATACGATCAAAGATTTCCTGAAGAGCAAAGGCTTCAAACCTGGATCCCTCGATCCCACACTCTTCACGAAGACATATGATGGTGAACTGTTTGTGTGCCAAATATATGTGGATGACATTATCTTCTACCGCACCAACCGTAAGTATAGTGATGAGTTTGGATACATTATGCAAGAGCAATATCAGATGTCCATGATGGGTGAGCTGAAGTTCTTCCTTGGTCTTCAAATTCGTCAGCAAAGGAATGGCATCTTCATATCTCAAGAAAAATACCTCAAAGATTGTCTGAAGAAGTTTGGAATGCAAGATTGCCAAGGTTACACGACGCTAATGCCAGCCAAACACCAACTGGGTCCCGACGACAATGGTAAAGAATTTGATCAAAAGGTATACCGCTCCATGATTGGTTCCTTACTTTACCTATGTGCATCTAGGCCAGATATTATGCTTAGTGTTTGCATGTGTGCTCGATTCCAAGCGGCATCAAAGGAAATGCATCACTTAGCTGTGAAGTTTAATTCTTTGATATTTGGCTCACACCCCAACACTCGGATTATGGTATCCAAAGGGCTCGAGAAATTGATCTGGTTGGATTCTCGGATGCTGATTATGCTTGGTGACAAGGTGGATCGCAAGTCTACATCGTGCGAGATGTCACTTTCTCGCACGATCACTTGTCTGTTGGTCTTCAAAGAAGCGTAGAGCGTATCACTCTCAACCTGCTGAATCTGAATACATTCTGCTTTGGATCTTCTTTGCGCTCGGCTTCTATGGATGAAGCAAACTCTCAAGGACTATGGCATCAATCAAAAACAAGTACCTCTCTTCTACGACAACGAAAGCGCCATCAAGATTGCCAACAATCCAGTCAGCACTTTCGAAGACAAAGCACATTGAAATTCGTCATCACTTTCTCGAGAGATCATGTCATGAAGAAAGATATTGACATCATTCACGCCAACGAAGAGCAATCGCGGATATCTTCACAAAGCCCTTGGATGAGAAAAGGTTTTGCAAGCTAAGGTGTGAGCTAAATATCTTGGAATCCTCAAATGTCCTGTGATCAGGCACACATCCTAACACTTATGCATGTTGACGACTTAGATGTGCAACACACGAAGTAAAGTATATCTTCAATCCATGAAGACTTACATTCTGAGTGTGAATACATTAACATGGAATTTGACTTCGGAGCGCCACGATAATTGTGCGCCGTGTCTAGGTCTAATACTTCCTATACGGTGGGTAACACCACCACCAAATTTCTCTGTTTGAAGTCTTTCACTCATGGCGTTATTTTTGCTATGTCTTCACATTTGGTTTGTCTTCAAATTTCAACTTATCTTCATGATTATCTTCACTATGTTGATTTGATTGCTTTCTGATATATATACTAGTGTTCTGTCCTCTACAGCATTCACTTATAGCTATGTCTTCCTAGTTGAATCTTTTGAACTAGGTGAATGTGATTGGACCCTAATCTCTCTATGCTTTCTATCTCAAACTCTATCTGTCGAAATCATATGCATTCTATTGAAACTGTCGAATGTCTTCTCTGCGTCCGTGTCAGCAGAAGACACAGAGAAAAACATTAAGTCTGTTTTAAATGATTCATCCTTATTGTTTGAAATCCGGAGAAGCCGGAACGACCATCCGACAAACCTGGAGGGCGTGGGAACGTGGGACAACTCTGAGTATGTTGCATGCTTGCCACATGCCTCTCAGATGTGAACAGCCAGGGGCACCTGAGTAATTGCGCTATGCCGCATACTTCATTATAAATACATGTCCCCTGCGGTAAAGAAAACCTTCTTCCACCTCTCCACCTCATCAAAACCCTAGCGCCACTGCTAGCTCTCGATGATGCCGGCGACGAAGCGCTTAGCTGTCGCGACTTCTCCGATGCCGTCCTCACGCCGGCCGCGAACATCGTCCTCTCCGCCGCCGCCGTAGGTGTCCTCCGTCGCCAAGTTAGGGCACGGTGGATTGAACTGCTCGGTCTCCTACTCATCCCATCTAGCAGTTCTTCGTGTGGTAAATATAACTCTATTTTTACCATCTTTTGATCCTCAAAGATTCATCCTGTTTACCAAAAATGGTTTACGCCTATACAATGTTAGATCGATTACATGCGCATCTAATACTGCCTAGTATATTCACATAAGCTTCATAACTAGTTGATTCCTCACTTGTACTTATTCACGGATTCGTACAAATCTGGAACCAATTCTCAACATATAAGTGAATGTCTTCGCATCATGAGGTCAATGTCTTCACACTGATTTATCTTCAAAATCATCTGAGAATGCATATGACCTCTTCCCCTTCCCTTGCATCTCTAATGCTGTCACATGTACATGTCCGTGGGATAATCCCTTGGTTCTCATAGTCTGCATTCGTTTGCAGAATTCTTACAGCATCACATTAACTCTCCCGAAGCCAGTTCCTGTTTGTCCAGCAAGCGAAAGCCTTTGAAGCCTTTGAACGTGTTGAAGCCATTCAGTTTGAAGTTCATGGCTGCAGAGAAATCAGTAAGGAAGGGTGGCAGACAGCGTCGTGGGGGAACATCAAAAGATTTGCCTGATGACCTCGCAGAGCTTTACAAGACAGATCCTAAAAAGAATTATAATCAGCGCAAGACACGAATACAATGGATTCGACGATATTGGGCTGAACAATGGTTCAAATACAAGTTCGTGACCCAGGAATACGCTGAGAAGAATGCTATCAAAAGTCCTTGGGGTGATATTCTCTTTCGAGGCCTTCCACCCAAGAACATAGCTGAAGCTATTGCACAGGGTTTCTATCCTTGTATGGTCCGTGGACCTCAGCCTGAAAATGCCGATCCATCGTCATTGCTCTGGTGTCGTGATGATAATCTCTTCAAGCGAAATTTCCAGCACGCAAAGGCATTGGCCAAGGAAAACAAGAATTCATTGGGATTAGACTTCAACCCTGGTCCCTCTGCTCCCCGTGCTGACGGCTCACGTGATGCAGAACCCAATGTCATCGGTCCCTTCTACAACCTTGATGGCCTCATCACTCACATCTCGGTCCAAGGTGCCAAAGTGGATCATTCTGATGATGATACTGACACTGATGAGGCCCCTGCTCCTACTCCAAAGCCGCAGAAGCCAAAGAAGGCTAAGGCTTCAAGATCAGCTGCTCCTCCAAAAGCTTCACGTGCGAAGCAACTGGCCACTGCACCTCCTGAAGACAGTGTGCAGTCTGAAGATCAATCACACATCTCCAAGAAGACGGAGAAGAAAAAGAAAATCGTCCAATATACTGATCAGACATTGACTCCTGCTGCTATTCTGCGTGAAGAGCAAATTGATCTATCCAGCGATGACGATCTTGCAGATGATGCTCTTGAGCAACTGATCAAGAGCAAGGAAGAAGCAGAGATCTTCAATGATTTGCCTCTCTTTGATGTGGCAATCATCCATAACTTCATCTGAACACCAAGAACGACGGATCTGCAACTTCCCATTGGCCTCAGCGTCTCCTTCAATGGCGCTATTGCTTCTGAGCTAGCTCTTGCTCAGCGCATCGTTGAACTGAAGCACAAGATCGACTATGAGAAAGCTCAGTTCAAGAAGCATGTGGCAAAGCTCAGCGTGCAAGATGTCAAAAACTTCAAGAACATGCTGCACGAGCTCAAAGAAGCCTTTCTCAAGAAGCGCGAAGAAGCTAAAGGCTCTCGTGAGCGCATGAAGAGTATGGCTGACAAGTGTGTGCTAGCCTACAATGAGGCTGAGAAGCGCAAGGCTCTTGGTCGTCCTGGCATTGACCCCAGAATGGCTGCAAAGACGAAGAAGCAATCAACTGACCAATCTGCACCTTCAAGGCAGGAAGAACCTCGCATAGTCTTCCCATGCAGCATGACTGGCTTGAAGCCAAAGGTCAGGTCAACTGCATCAGACCTGAAGAAGACGAGGACTGCCGAGGCTGAAGCCAGAAAAAGGAAAAATCCTGAAGCCTCTGATGCTGCTCCCTCCAAGAAGAAGCGCAAAACCAAGAGGAATCGGGCTGCTTCCACAGAGCCCTTAGTTGTTGAACCTATCTCAATGGTTCGCCACGCATCTGAACACCAAGAACGACGGATGATAGTTCATGAGCACGCTTCCACGAGAGGCTCATGAAGCTGAAGACATTCCAGCAGTTGATCCCATCACTGCTGAAGACATTGGTCACAATGACAATGTTGAAGATGATGAAGTTCTTCCTCAGATCGAACACAACTTGGTATCATCGCCTGTTCTCACGAACAACGAACACATCAGCATTGGTCGTCCTCTGACGCCAATTTCTCAGGATGCATCATGGGCTGATCACCCACAACAACAAGACTCCCCGAGTACTCCCCAACAACAACAAGTCACACCACCTGTGGAAGAAGAAGAGGATGACCTTGAGGCCCAGCCAACTCCATCTCCAAAGGCGTCGCCTTGACATTCCATGAGCTTCGCAAAGGACCAAGGCCTCACGTCCCTCTTTCGGCGTTCGAAGGAGAAGTGCACCACCAATCTGTTGCACGTCAAGTGTTTCGAAGCCACTCCGACCGTGAATGTCTCCGTGTGCAAAGCCAAAGTCTTTGAAGACAATCCGCCGCATCACCGATGACAACCCAGTAGAAGAACGTGTCCCTACTCCCCCCATTACTGAAGAAGCTGTTCCTGAAGTGAACGTGACAGTGCCCGACCCTCCAACTCATCAAGAGGAGGTTGAAAATCTTGAGGCTGCCACCATCAACACAAATGAAGCCAATGACGAAGTCATGGCTGAAGCAAATGTGGAGCCTGCACCAACCAATGTGCCAGAAGCCAATGATGTAACTGCTCCTGAAGCACCTGTTGTGCAACCTGACGCCTCTGTTGTTGTCACTGCTCCTGTTCCGCCACCAAGGCCCTATACAATTGAGCAAGCTTACAACTATGGTCAGCTGATCACTGTCAGATGGCCCGTTCTGGTCCCTCCGCCTAATGCCTCTGGTTCTCAGTTTGACTATCATGTTGAGCATAGGCCTTTGATCTAGAAACCAAAGCCAAGACTGCCAAGGTTCCTAGGTACTGCCACCTCTACAGGGTCCTTCAATGCAAATGGCTTCAAAGCCCACAACACCTTCTTTGACAGAGCAAAGAACCCCTACTCAAGGCCAAGAATATCATCAGATCGTTTCTGGAGCTTTCAACAACGAAGCTATTACTCCTGCGTTCTGTATGATCAAGGGCGCATTTTCCCTCATATGCGCCTCGACACTGAAGCCATTGCAGGATTGCCATGCTTGGAAGAAGCACTTGACTGCTTTCGTGATGCAGGTCTGCTCAGCTTTGTGACAGACAAAGAACACTGGAATGAGGAACTTTTGCTTCAATTCTATGCTACCCTCCACATTCGCGGCTACTACAGGGATACAAAGACATGGGTTCTCGAGTGGATGACAGGAAATGTTCATCATGAAGCCAAAGCTCTTGACGTCATTGAGCTTACTGGCCTACCCACTCCCAGAGAGTTGTTCGAACCTGATTGTCAACTCCACCGCAATGCACTGCAGAGCATCTTCCACAAGCCAGAGCCCAACATGAGCCAGATGTTGAGCATGATGCAGCCTTTGCCAGCTGACGCTGAATACCCAAAGGATTTCTCGGTTGATGACCTTGAGTATCTGCCTCGAACAATATATCACATCATGAGGTGAACTCTATGGCCTATCAAAGGGCATTCATCATCTGCAAAACTTGAAGGAGCCATGAAGACATTGGTCTTTTACATCCTCAATGGCATCAGCTTCAATACACAAGAATTCTTCATCCCGCAACTGGCTGCGTGCAGTTACGAACTTTTGGCCTGAAATTCTATGCTCCATGGGTCATGCGCCTCATCAAGCTACACTCTGCTATCAACTATCAGCCCTCTGCTTGTAATCATCTGATCTTTCTACCAGAGGTTGATATGTCAGTTGAAGCCATATAACCTGAGCCTGCCAAGCCGCCTCTTTGTCTTCAAAATGCTGATCACCAAAGCTTCACTCAACCCATGGAAGGAGTCCAAGCAGTAACTCGTGTCTATCCAATGGCTAGGAACACTAAATGCGCCTCACCGTCGCAAAACTAAAGCTACTGAGAGCACAATTGCCCAAAGGCCTAAGAAGCGCTCTCGCATCCTAAATGACTGAGAACTTCTTGTGGCACTGCATCAGAAACAAGACTAGCATCACTTTTGGCTCAAGCGACAGATGCAAAGCCTCTTGGTGGACATCAATCGCATTCGAAATCTTGCCACCAAGAATGCTTTTGTCACTCACGAGACCTGTCGGCGATCATGGAAGAGTTTGACGCGATCTTCAAGACGATGGCTTCACTGAAAGATTCAAGTTTGACTCCACTCCTCCATGGAATGCGGTCCTACGTCGAACTCCATCCCTTGAAGACTCTGACTATTCTTCCTCCGCGGCAACTGTGAATGCCAGAGTGATCGATGATGAAGACGATGCTACTTCACCGCCCCTACTTCTGCATGCATCGACGCTGCACCAAGTTCGTCTGCGCCGCCAAACAGCAACGACAACCCTGCTGCTTCACCTACTCCTCATGAGGACGAGTAGATGCTCTATGTCTTCAAACCTTTTTGGTCCTTACTGACAAAAGGGGGAGAAGCATATGAGTTTGATAGTCTTCAAGCGGGTTCATATGGGCGGTTGCGTTATATTTTGCCTAGTGTTTACAACTCTCGCTTTTGATACATTTGGTTCTTTGAGTTGTAACACTTAAACTCGACGGTCGTCTGCTACTTACTTGCTTTTCTGTGATGCAATGATAAATTCCGCACGTGAGATGATAACTTCCGCACTTAGATCATTCTGCAGACGTCCATTTTTCATTATGCATGTCATTCTCTTAGTTATATCATTTCATGCATGATGAGTTATCTTCATAAGTTGAAGAGGATCTCCACAAGTACAACCTGCCATGTGCATTTGCATTCCAAAAGCAAATTACTCATATGCACATCTTCAGGGGGAGCCTTTGCCACTTATGAAGACAATACTATCCTTTACAATTTCACATACTTTATCCCCGTTGAAAACTTCAACCAGTTTGTCATCAATCACCAAAAAGGGGGAGATTGTAAGTGCATTTAGTGCCACCCCTAGTTGGTTTTGGAGTATTGACGACAAATTTGGTTGAGGGACTAATGTGTTTGTGAGAATTGCAGGATAACACAGGTAGTGTCCCTCATTGATTCGGTTTACCAACCGGAGATGACCCCTAAAAATGTATGAAGACATTGACGACAATGGTGGTATGTGAAGATATTCATATTGAAGACTATGACATGAGAAGACATTGAGTGAAGACTATGGAGCGCGAAGACTATGTTGTTTCGTTGTTTCCTTTTCGTCTTTGTTGAGTCATAGGAACCACCTTACTGTTAAGTGGGGTCCAAGTGAACAAAGTCAGAATGACTGAAGTGATGCTCAACCCAAATCCTATGTCTTCGAGCGAAGACAATGAGAGCAAATCTTATCCAGAGCTGGATGAGTCAGCTTTGCTTGTAGCCCAAGTAAAGTTGCCGTGTGTGTTTGAAATCTGACCGTTGGAACACGTGTCAGTTCCTTAGTGACCCAGGGTGATTTTGGACATATCAGGTCGGGTTGCCTAGTGGCTATAAATAGCCCACCCACTGCACCATAAATTGGTGGCTGCTCAGAGTTAGTGCACGGCTTTTGTCGTTTGAGAGCAACCCACCTCGAAGCCTTTGAGAGAGAGAAATCCTTGCGAGGACAAAGCCCAAACACCCAGAGCGAAAGAGTGTTAGGCATCATCTGAAGTCTTTACTGTCTGCGTGACACGAAGACTTATTACACTTGAGGACTATGAATCCTCCGGCTGGTTAGGCATCACGCTACGAGCATCCAAGAGCCATTGTGGATCGCCGGTGAACGAAGTCTGTGAAGGTTTGGACGTCTACCTTGAAGACTTACCAGAGTGATTGGGCGGGGACTGGGTGTCCTTAGCTCAAGGGGAATAAGGTTAAGACGCGGTCTTCTGAGTTGAATCTCAGCCTCCCTAACTAGACGTACAGTTGTCATAGCAACTGGAACTGGTCCAACAAATCCTATGTCTTCAACAAGTGATCGGTTCTATCCTCTCCCTCCCTTTACTTAGAGTTTGTCTTCATGAAGTCATTACTTATTTGTCGTACCTGTTTGACTTCATTGCTTGAATACTATCGTTTGTTGGCTACATACTATCTTCCATCCTGATCCTCACTACTAAGCTGCTTTTAGTCTTTGTACTTTCACATTATTGCATACTTGACTATGGTTCGCTTGTTGTAGTTTATCTTCCGCTGCATATCAATTAGGTCATTTCTATTGTTTGTCTTTGAAACTTCCACATTTTGAAGACTTTCACAAAAATCGCCTATTCACCCCCCTCTAGTCGATAACTAGCACTTTCAGTACTATATACCTGTGCTGTCCAGAACTAGCACCGCGTAGTTCATTTGAATGTAATGAAATCCGTCATGTTTGTGTGAAAATCCGGTATTTTATATGATTTCCGTCGTTGTTTATATGAAATATCAGTTTGTCTACGTGTTTGCGTGAATTTTGTCCGGTTGGTTGAGTTGATGTCATAATGTGTGCGGCTACGGTTGGATGGCGTAATTTGCGGGTTGCTGGTCTGTCTGCGGGCGGCTCGGGCGGCGTCGTGGGACAAAAAAACACAGCTCGTGCGAGCTCGTCTCCAACGTGCGCGCTGCAGGATGCATGACACCCGAGCCATTCCTCGTTCATCGGTGGCAAAGGCACCGGTGGACAAAAGGGTCGCCAATATTTTGGCTACCCCGGGAAAGATCCAAACAGCCCCTCCCAACAGATTCAAATCCCTCGTTCGCCGTGGAATTTTGCCATGTGTTGTTTTCATGGACTAGCAAGATGCCCGTGCATTGCACGGAACATCAAGATGCATTTTTTACAAACTCCCGCATGCATGCAATGGATAATTAATGTCCTCCTTTGCTAGTACCACGAGGCAAACACGATTAATATTGCGTTGATTAGTGTTAGTGGCCTTGTATATCTGCAAATTGTAATTTTGATAGTGGCCCCTTGTATATAAAAATGGAGGGAGAAATATGAGAGATAAGGTGAGGAGGAGTGGGGCGTGGTGCCGTGGTGGTGGTGGTGGTCGGACTTGGCGGAGGCATGGGGATGGACGCGCATTATGTCTAGGTTTGTATCTCTCTCACACACACCCACATAGGTGGGGGCGTGCCTGAAGAGAAGAGGTGCACGCACAGGCGCCACGTACTCCGTCTCTTTCCCAACCACAACCGCTGGGTACACGGTGGAGCTCATTTCTGTACGAAAAAGGCAGCCCACGTGGTAATTTGGCACGTGTACTGGTTGTCCACTTGGTGGAGGGAGGATCGTCTACCACGGGTGAACGAACAAATTGCGACTTGACATGTTATGTTAAAATAAAAAAAGAGGCAAATCATGTGGGGCCTACCTTAGAGGCAAGGCTCTACACACTGGAGTACTTTTGATGTGTCCCGTCAACTCGCAGAACGAGGAGAAACTTGCTTAGTATGCCGTCTCCCCCGCCCACGGGCGCGGTGGCTCGCAGGATGAGGTGAAGCTTACTACCATCAGACGCTTACGCCCGCTCCCTCGCCACGCCGGGCGGGAGCCGCGGGCGAGGCGGCGACGCCCGGCAAGAAGGGCGAGGCCCGCAGGGGGGTCGGGCCGGGCGGCGGCGGCCGCTGACAAAGGGGCCGGAGGCGGGCGAGGCCGGCGGAGGCGGCGGAGGCGGGCGCGCGTCGGCCGGGCGGAGCCGGGCGGCGGATGGCGAAGGGGCCCGGGCGGCTCGCCTGGCCCCGCTGGCTGGACGGCGGGCGCTGGGCGGCGGTGCCACATGGCAGCCCAGTTCGCTGAGGGCGGCGGCGCGGAGGGCGGACACGTCCGGCGCTGGATGAAATGTCCGTGGCAAGCGGGAAGGTTAGGGTAGATTTGGACCCGGAATTTCGGAGGGGGAGGTGTTTATATAGGCATAGGGAGTTAGGAGACTCCAAATGAGGTGCGGTTTTCGCCCACACGATCGTGATCGAACGACCGAGAGCATGGAGAGGAGTTTGCTTGGTTTTGGGCCACTTTGGAAGGGTTTTGGGCTGCAAAGAGAAAGAGGCTTTGCGGTTACCCGGTTAACCGTTGGAGTATCAAACGACCTCCAAATGACCCGAAACTTGACAGCGGATCTACGGTGCTATACCAAGGCCGCTTGACAAACCTCAGTCCATTCCGAGAAAGTTTAATACCCGCACATGAAAAGAGGCAAAAGGCGCGGGAGACATAGGAGTGCCGGATTGCAAAAGCGGACAACGGGGAAAATGCTCGGATGCATGAGGCGAACACGTATGCAAAATGAGATGCACATGATGACATGATATGAAATGCAGATGATGACATGGCAAAGTGCAACACGCAAGCAAATGACATGGCAACGACGGCGAATAAGCTGGCAAACACACAGGCGCGCCGAATCCGGGCGTTACAACACTCCTCCACTAACAAGAGATCTCGTCCGAGATCTTAGGACCCGAGACTAAGGAAAAGGAAGAGGTGAAACAAGAACTGAAGAGAAGAAGCAAAGAATCGAGAGCGCTCGAGAAAAGAGAGGAACGACGAGAATGACGAGAATCAAAAGCTCACGGAATCAGAAAGACTATGAAAGCACTCATTCTAACCGGAGTGGTTAGAATGAGAAAAGAAACAAATAGGATTGAAAGGATTTAGGCAACACTCCAGCTAAAACATGGAGGAACAGAACACGAGCTAGAGAGGATGGAACGATACTTGATGAAGACATGACACAAAACCTACGGAAAGAATTAAAAGAGTTGGATGAAAAGAACGGAGAAGAAAATGACAACTTGTGCCACGAACGAAATAGAAAGCCACCTTTGAAGAAAAGATTGAACGTAGTTGTTGAGAAAATCAACCACGAAAGAATAAGCTTGTTGTGGACTTATGGAAAACATCTCGAAATTGATGAGGTGATAACGGGGCATTAAAGCGGAAATGATTGAAAGGCTGAGAAGAACTAAGAAATGCAAAACTCCACTTCAAAAGAATACGGAGAATTAATTGCACTTCGAGATGCGAGAAGAAAAGATACTTGAACTCCACCAACAAAATCTTGATGAACTCTTGAAGAATGAATTAAATCATGAAGAACCACCATGAAGAACTCCGGTAACAAAAGGATGATGAGATAGAAATGAAGGATGAAAGAATAAGACGAGCGTTGCGATGATTTAGATGGAGGTTCTGACGAAATAGCCGAGGAAATTTGAACTCCGGAAAAGAAAATATGAGAACACTTGGAACTAGAATTTATTAATCAAGAACAAACTCCAAAGAAAAAGATCAATCACTTGGATGAAATAAGAATAAGATTTATTGTATGCTTATCCTTCATAAAAATTAAATTGATGACAACCAATGGATTTTTGCAAACTACTTATTCTTCTTGAAAAAGGATTGAGAAGTGACATAGCGCCACCTTGAGAAGGACTTCATGAATCACCGGTAGGTTGAAAAGAACGAATGGATTAAAAAGATAAACAAGGAAAAGAATCTGAAGGAACCACCATAAGAATTCGGAAATGACTGACGAAAGAGAATGAATCACCGGGAAGAATTAGAAGGACATAAGCGCTCGAGGATTTAGATACAAAAGAACAAAGAGATCATGAGCTGATTAAAGAACACTTGAACGAGGCACCGGGATAATATTGAGACGAACGAAGGGGCACGGATATAGAATAATTGGAGAACGAATTTGAAAAACTTAGAATGGAGAGATATTCCGAAAAGATGACCTCCGGATGATCGGAACAGAAAAGCAACTCCTGAAATACTCCGGATGGGTAAGAAAAGAATCTCTAACAAACGGAATAATTCGCGAGGATAGCATGAAGCTAGAACCACGAATCTTCGGGAGAACGGACAAGATTTAGAGGAAAAAAAATTCTCTTCAATCATCAAATGATGAGGAGAAACACCACCAAAATTAATGAGATACTCCGGTAGAATGAAAAGCAGAGAGGTTGATTCAACAATGAAATGGTTTGAAATCGATCTTGGGAAGGCATCTGACTGATGAAATTCATTCTTACGTCAAACTCCGAAAAGAATTAGAGAATAGCTCCGGAATAATTGGAAGAGTCAGGTAAGATCCTGGGAAAAGACCTGTGGGTTAGGGCCCACTAAAAGAAAACACCGTTGGAAAGGGATGTTAAACAGATAGAAGATGCACCGGAAGAACTGAAATATTTGACTGAGGTGACAACCTCGAATTAATTGGAAGACAGACGAATCTCCTGAGATGTCTTCGGAACTCCGGAATGATAAACTGGCGAGAGGCGAACGAGCAAAGAGAACACTAGAACCAAGGGAAAAGAATGTGATCAACCCGAAAAAAAACTTGAATTGAGTGCACCGGAAAAAGAAAAAAAGGAATGAAGAATGACGGACGAGATGAGAATTCACCGGTTAAAATAATTTAGGAAAGACTGGAGAGCTTCCGCACGAATGAGATAGCTGGTCGAGAGAGAGTCAGATTCCGGGAAGAAAAAGGGTGGCTGGGCGGGAAAAACAAAGGCAACTTGGAAGGGGAAACCGACGAATATCTTGAAGAGAAAACTCCGGTTGAAATCATTGAGGAAAGAAAGCAAAGACTTCGCACGAGTAGGATGGATACTCGATTACGGACTCCGGTTCCGAGAAGAAGAAGGGTGGGCGGGTGGGAAAAGAAAACAACTGAGGATTGGCCTTGACAACGATGAAGAGGCTCGAGTCAACTTGACGAGAAAAGCACCGGATGAAAAGAGCTGAGGAACAACTACTAGAAAACCAACTGCGTGAACCTAAAGCAAAATTTGAAGGGGAAGAGGAGTAATTCAAAACACCTACGTCAAGATTCCTCACCAGAGCGACGAAGGGGCAGAGGAGTAAAAAGAATTCCTACTCTCCGATATAACTAGACTCCGAAAATAGTTTTCTTCTAGACTCAACAACGGCCAAACTAGACGATCAATCAAGCAGGGGGCTCCTAAGTCGGGGATGGCTCTGATTACCAACTTGTCACGCCCAAGATGCGACCCTATCCCAAAAGGAACTCGAAGGTCCCACCAAGGATAGAAGCGCATCTTGAAGACGCTTTTGCAAGGTGGATATCATTACATCAACATTACATAATAGATGGGGGTACATACATAAGGCACATATGCCACAAGAATACAACAACATCATATACAAGAGATCAACATCCGACTACGGATGAAACATAAACAGAAACTCAAACAATATCCACCCGGCTAGCCCAGGCTGCCGACCTGGAGCCTATCCCCTGATCAAAGAAGAAGCAGAAGAATAACTCCAAAACAAGCAACATCGCTCTCGCGTCATGATCAACGCATAACCTGTACACACACTGGCCCGGTGGTGTAGTAATCTGTGAGCCACGAGGACACGCAATCCCATTACCATGGGTATCAAGACTAGCAAAGCTTAATGGGTAAGGAAGAGGTAAAGTGGTGAGGTTGCAGCAGCGACTAAGCATATATGGTGGCTAACATACGCATAAGCGAGAGCGAGAAGAGAAACAAAGGAACGGTCGTCAACTAGTAATGATCAAGAAGTGATCACGAACTCCTACTTACGTCGAGACATAACCCGAAACCGTGTTCTCCTCTCGATCAACCCGAAAAGACACACTCACGGTTACGCACACGGTTGGTGTATTTTAGAAGAGTTTGCTTCAAGTTTACTACAACCGGATATTAACAAATTCCCATCTGCCACATAACCGCGGGCATGGCTCTTGAAAGATTATACCCTGCAGGGGTGTCCCAACTTAGCCCATGATAAGCTCTCGCGATCAACGAAGGATATTCCTTCTCCTCGGGAGGACCCGATCAGTCTCGGAATCCCGGCTACAAGACATTTCGACAGCAATAAAACAAGACCAGCAAAGCCGCCCGATGTGCCGACAAATCCCGATAGGAGTCGCACGTACCTCGTTCTCAGGGCACCGGATGATAGGTCAGCCTACGAGTAAAACCAGACCTCGAGTTGCCCGTGGTGGCCTTGATCTGCCCGTTCGGACCAACACTTCGAAGGAGCACGGCGGGGGGCTAAAATAAAGATGACCCTTTGGCTCCGGAAACCCAATGGAAAAAGGGCATATGTGAGGCAAATGGTAAAACCAATATTGGGCCTTGCTGGAGGAGTCTTATTCAAAGCGAACTGTCAAGGGGGTCCCATAAATCACCCGACCGCGTTAGGACGCAAAATCCGGGAACATAACACCGATATGACGGAAACTAGGGCGGAAAGAGTGGAACAAAACACCAGGCATAAGGCCGAGCCTTCCACCCTTTACCAAGTATATAGATGCATTAATAATATAAGATATATTGTGATATCCCAACAAGTAAACATGTTCCAACAAGGAACAACATCTCCATGTTCCAACAAGGAACAAACTTCATCTTCACCTGCAACTAACAACGCTATAAGAGGGGTTGAGCAAAGCGGTAACATAGCCAAACAACGGTTTGCTAGGAAGGGTGCAAAAGGTTAGAGGCTGACATGGCAATTTGGGAGGCTTGATGAACAAGTGATAGGTAGCGCAGCATAGCGATAGAACGAAACAACTAGCATAGCAATGATAGTAGTGAGATCCAGGGTAGCGGTCATCTTGCCTGAAATCCCGCAAGGAAGAAGAACGAGTCCATGAAGAAGACGAACGGATGAAGCCGAACCAAGCGTAGACGAACGGATCCTCACGATCGCAACGAAACAGGAACTAACAAGAAGAAGCACACAACATGGTAAACACCCCACACATGAACAAGGCATTATGCACAAACAAGAATGATGCATGACACGGCTACATGAAGCTACTCATGGCAAGGGATGATGCAAACAAGAGCAACACATCAAGACAAGTTTAAATGAGGCCGGGAACAACATAGAACAATTCCGGTAAGTCCTCATATGCAAATTTCGGAATTGGTCCAGATCTGAATAAACCTTATGTTCAAGTTGTTAAACAGCAAGTTAAGATACACCACGATGATCTACACGAAATTCTAGTCAAGTTACATATAAAGTTCATTAGATTCGAGACTACGGCCTAGAAGATATGAGCAAAACAAGATAAGCATGGCATTGATGCAAAATGCACCCAAACATCAAGCAAACACCTCAAAACAAGGATGCAACATGATAATATGAAACTACATGCAAAATCAAGAAAGTTTCATATAGAGCACACTCAAAACGGAGCAACGGTTCAACACATACACCCTATACAAGTTATAGCAACAATCTGTCCATAACAGCAAGTAGGCATATTGCAAGCATCAAAACAACATTCTACATCATCTCAACGTAATAACAAAAGGCATGGGCATGAAGTGCAGGTAAAGCACAACAAAACATGAACACTGAGCTATCTCCAGAAATCACTAGAACATGCTCAAACACACATGGCAAGATTGCAAATAATAACAGTTTCAGACTTTAGCAGAAATAACATCAGGTTGCAATGTTTAAAGCTATCAAACAACATGTTACAGGAACTTATCATGGCAAAAAAAGGCATGACATGAATCTACTAATTGGATATAACAAAAGTCCTTTACTTACCATGAGCCAAAAAGGATCAGAAGATATGATGGCACCCATGTAAACATGGCAAGTTATATTACAGATTCATACATGGCAGGAACAACAATAAGTAGGCATGTTGGTGAGGTTGAACCACTCACCACAGAGCATTACATGGCATGGCAAGGCAACCAATAGTAAGAAGGCATGGCATAGAAGCTATACATGGCAAGAACAATATCATAGCATACACGGATCAACTACAACAACCTTGGCAAAATTGAATAACATGTAAACAATCTGCCAGGAAACATTTTATAACAAAAGTAGAGCTTGATTGAATCAAGCTATGGTACTCCATAATTGCAAACAAGGGCATGAATGGATAGATAATAACCATATGTTCAAAACATCCTTACTGAAGTATCTCAAAATATGCACGGATCTCTCTGTAGCATCAAGTTTACATGGCATAAAAATATCAGCAGAACAGGGGCTGAAATACATGCCTAGTTTGCATGCTTGTGCTAGTCACCACAGAGATCACAAAAATACATGGCATACACCCCTGTAAAGATGGCATGGCATATTACAAAACACATGTAGGACTCAAGTCCATAGGGTGCACACATCAATCATGGAAAAAATGACAAAAGTGCATGCTCTGATAAGAATCTGAAACTAACATCACATAGCCCTATTCTAACAGCATTGCGGGCATCAATATGAGCTCAAATGAAAATGATGCAATGAGATGAAATGATCTACTCTTCGAGGCGAACAATTTGACATATTACACGCACGAAACAGAGCTATATGCAGAAAGTTATGGTATGATAAATATGCATGAAAATATTAGCAAATCCGGGGACTTGGAGAAAATATACCCTCCGGAAGTCAACGGGACGAGGATATCCGGGACGGAGGGAATCCGGGAGCGGGGCGCCGCGTTTGGTTCGGGGGCCGGGTGGATCTCATCCACCCCGGCTCCGGCGACGCCAGGCAGCTCCGTGAAGCTCCGCCCGGCCAGAGCGGAGGAGGACGGCGAGGGCGGCGAGGCGCGGACGCCGGCGAGGAGTCATGGCGAGGCGGCGGCGACTGCCCGGGCGGCGGGCGGGCGGCAGCTCGGCGAGGACAAGGGGCCGGAGGCGGGCGAGGCCGGGCGGAGGCGGCGGAGGCGGCGCGGCCGGTCGGCTCGAGCGGGCGGCGGCGGGATGGCGAAGCGCGGGCCCGGGCGTGGCTCGCTTTGGGCCCCGCGGGCTGGACGGCGGCGCGGCCGGCGGGTGCCACATGGCAGCCCTCGGTTCGCTGAGGGCGGCGGCGCGGAGGGGGCGGACACGTCCGTCGGCGCGGGATGAAATGTCCGGCGGCGGCGGGGAAGGTTAGGGTAGATTTGGACCCGGAATTTCGGAGGGGGAGGTGTTTATATAGGCATAGGGAGTTAGGAGACTCCAAATGAGGTGCGGTTTTCGCCCACACGATCGTGATCGAACGACCGAGAGCATGGAGAGGAGTTTGCTGGTTTTTGGGCCACTTTGGAAGGGTGTTGGGCTGCAAAGATAAAGAGGCTTTGCGGTTACCCGGTTAACCGTTGGAGTATCAAACGACCTCCAAATGACCCGAAACTTGACAGGCGGTCTACCGGTGCTATACCAAGGCCGCTTGACAAACCTCGGTCCATTCCGAGAAAGTTTAATACCCGCACATGAAAAGAGGCCAAAGGGGCGCCGGAGACATAGGAGTGCGGATTGCAAAAGCGGACAACGGGAAAATGCTAGGATGCATGAGACGAACACGTATGCAAAATGAGATGCACATGATGACATGATATGAAATGCAGATGATGACATGGCAAAGTGCAACACGCAAGCAAATGACATGGCAACGACGGCGAATAACTGGCAAACACCTGGCGCATCGAATCCGGGGCGTTACACAGGCGAGGACCAACTTTAGTCAGGATAACTTCACTAGATGTTTCCCTTCAAAATGGCCAACTGTTGGCGTCCTTCCCGCTCAATATTTGGGAAGAGGCCTAGGGCCTCTGCCTATAAATAGGACTAGCCACCCACAGGGTAGAGGGATCCGGAATCGAGAACAGAGCTAGAGATCAAGCAATCTAGAGAGAGAGAGAGCGACCGAACTCCTCCTAGCAGTTCGTCGCACTTTGACCAAGAATGCAGACCCTCATGAGGCTGTTCTTCCTTATCTTATTCATCATCAGCCCAAGAGGCAATCCACCACACCACACACTTTGGAGTAGGGTGTTACACCACAATGGTGGCCCGAACCAGTATAAACCTTGTGTCTCTCGTGTTGTTCCTTTGGTAGTTTAGATCCTAGCGAGGCGATGAGGTGCAGGTAGGTAGGGGGTGAGATCTCCGCGTGCACCCCAGAGTTCGAACCTAGAGGGTCTGCCGGAACCCGAAATCCGACATTTGGCGCGCAAGGTAGGGGTGCACCGGAGCTTTCCCTTCCGCCGACCCGCTCTCCCCCGACATCGCGACTCGCTCTACGATGAGCAGAGCGCCGCCCACTCCGGCCGTCTGCGCCAGCGCGGGGGCCAGAGGGCTCCGAGCCTTGGCCCCAGCCTTGCGACAGGCGTGGTGGCCGAACAAGTTCAAGCCGGAGATGCCACCGCGTTACAACGGCACGACTGATCCACTGGCCTTCCTGCTGGCGTACGAGGAGGCCATCCTCGAAGCAGGAGGCGACGACAGGGTCATGGCTAACTGGCTTCCCATGGCCCTCACCGGCGCCGCGCGCATGTGGCTGCTCCATTTGCCAGCGGCTTCTATGGCCTCTTGGGAGGAGTTGCGCAACCTCTTCCTCGCCCGCCACGCCGCGCCAGCGCCCCCGGTCATCGCAGCTCTCCTAGGCGGCTCGCAGGCGCCACCTTCAGGCCGCCACGTCAAGCTGTTCGTCCGCCAGATCGACGCTGCCTCCACGCGGCAGGGGGCTCCCCCAGGTCGGTCGGCGCCCAAGGCCGATCTGGCCTTTAGCTCGGAGGACCACCCCTCCAACTCAGCCTGCTCGGGCACGCTCCCAATGCTGTGCATCCCCACCATCTGCCAGGTGGCCGTTACCAGGACCCTCATCGACGGGCGGCGGGCCTCGGCGTGCTCTCGGTTGAAGCCTTCAGCCTCCTCCACATACCGCCAGAGCGGCCTCAACCTAGCGGGCCCTTCTTGGGCGTCGGAGGCGGTTCAGCCGGCTCCCTGGGGCAGATCCGTCTTCCGGTAACCTTCGGCACCTACGACAACTTTCGTACAGAGCTAATCGACTTTGACATCGCCCCCATCAGCCTCCCATACAACGCCATCCTCGGCTACCCAGCACTAGCCAGATTCATGGCCGCGACTCACCCAGCGTACAACCTCATGAAGATGCCCGGGAGCAACGACGTCCTCACCGTGTCCGGAGACACCAGGGATGCGTTGCAAGTACTCAAGCTCGTCTTCAAGACTGCAGCGGGGGCCCACCCCGCCGGCTCAGACGCCCCTGAGCCCAAGGGGGCTGCGCCGGCCAAGAAGAAGCAGATGTTCACCCAGGACAAGGCAGAAACCAAGCAGATACTGGTCGACGAGGACGGATCCACTAACGCCACCTTCACCATAGGCGCCAACCTCGAGCCCGAGCAGGAGGAGGCCCTAGTCAAGTTCTTGCGAGCGAACAAGAGGGTATTCGCATGGGAGCCAGATCAGTTGGCAGGGGTCCCCAGAGGCGTAATCGAGCACCACCTCAACGTGTGCCCCAACGTACGCCCTGTGAAGCAAAAAGCGAGACGGCAATCCACTGAAAAGCAGGCTTTCATCGTCCAAGAGACCCGCAAACTAGAAGCTGCAGGGGTCATTCGCGGGGTCCGATACCCAGATTGGTTGGCTAACCCGGTTGTTGTGCCAAAGAAAGGGGGGAAGGAACTCATGTGTGTTGACTTCACTAACCTCAACAAAGCCTGCCCGCAGGATCCATTCCCGCTCCCCCGTATCGATCAGATCATCGATTCCACCGCTAAGTGCGACCTATTATGTTTTCTAGACGCCTTCTCCAGCTACCACCAGATAAAGATGGCGGTAGAAGACATGGAAAAAATGGCCTTCTTGACCCCGTGTGGAGTGTACTGCTACACATGCATGCTGTTCGGGCTGCACAACGCAGGAGCGACCTTTCAGCGGCTGATGCACATCACCTGGGTCCGCAGCTCGGGAAGAATGTTGAGGCTTACGTCGATGACATTGTGGTGAAATCTCGGGAGGCCAAAACCCTGATACAAGACCTGGAGGAAACCTTCACGAGCATTGATGCAGTGAACCTGTGGCTCAACCCGGAGAAGTGTGTGTTTGGGGTCCCCTCGGGCAAGCTCTTGGGCTTCCTCGTGTCTCATCGCGGCATCGAGGCTAACCCGGAAAAGGTCAAGGCAGTTGAGGACATGAGCCCGCCGAAAACCCTCAGAGAAATGTAGAAGCTCACTGGGCGTGTGACCGCTCTAGGACGTTTCATCTCCAAGTTGGGGGAACGAGCGCTACCCTTCTTCAAGCTAATGAAGAAAAAGGGCCCCTTTGAATGGACTGAATAAGCCGACAAGGCGTTCCAAGACCTCAAGAGGTACCTAACCAGCCCCCCGGTAATGGTGGCTCCGCACCCCCAAGAGCCCCTGGTGCTCTACCTTGCAGCCACCCCCTACTCTGCCAGCGCAGCCCTAGTGGCGGTTAGGGAGGAGCGTCGGACCAAAGCCGTGGCAGCTGCCTGGGTCAAGGCGAAGCAGGATCAATGGGGCCTCACAGAAACCACTACCGCAGCCGAAGAAGATCAGCCGCCGCGGGGAAGCACACTCGGGGCAGAAGAGACCCCTCCCCCTGACGACCAGCCACTTGGGGCTCCATTGCCTCAGGAGGCGCCACGGCCTCCGGAGGACGCCAACGACACCAACACTCCCAACCTCGTCGAACACCCCGTGTACTTCGTCAGCACAGTGTTGCGGGACGCGAGGGCGCGGTATCCCATGCCCCAGAGACTCCTCCTCGCGCTCTTGGTGGCTTCGCGTAAGCTGCGACACTATTTTCAGGGCCATCCCATCAAGGTCGTCTCGGCGTACCCCTTGGAAAGGGTGCTCAGGAGCCCCAACTCAGCCGGAAGAGTCGCTGAGTGGAAAATCGAGTTGCAAGCGTTTCAGCTGTAATTCAGCACCACCAGAGTCATCAAGGGAGCCGCGCTAGCGGACTTCATGGCGGAATGGACGGAGGCGCCAGACCTCAAGGCTGGAGAGGATCGGTCCCTCTCCCCGGGAAGCGAGGCACTGGACGGTTGGGTCATATACTTCGACGGGGCGTTCTCCAGACACGGCGCGGGAGCTAGCGCAGTGCTTATATCTCCTACTCAAGACAAGCTCTACTACGCAGCACAACTCTGTTTCCAGCACGGAGAAAAGGTCTCCAACAACATAGCGAATATGAGGGCCTGATAATAGGGCCTGTAGGCCGCGACTGCCCTGGGAGTAAAGCGCCTTACCATCAAGGGTGATTCAGAATTCCTCGTCAACTTCTCCAACAAAGTATACGAGCCAAGGGATGAGCACATGGAAGCCTACCTCGCAGAGGTCCGCAGGATGGAGAAGTAGTTCTGGGGGCTGGAGTTGCAACATGTGCCTCATGGCACCAATCAGGAGGCTGACGACATTGCCAAACGGGCATCCAGGCGGCTACCTCAGGAGCCTGACGTCTTCGAGGAACGGCTCTTCAAGCCCTCGGCAACGCCATCGCTGTCAAGCACAGTGCAGCCTCGAGAAGAGCTCCCCCAGCCACCTGCCTTGGGAGCACGGGTCTGTGGCCCGGCCTCGGGAGCACGTCTGCTCCTAATGCTAGAGCCTCAGGAGGGATGCTGGATCACAGACCTCCGGAGCTACCTGACGCAAGGAACCTTGCCGAAAAAGGAGGAGGAAGTGGAGCGCGTGGCGCGGCAAGCCACGGCGTACTGCATCAGGGATGGAGAGCTCTACCGAAAGCGACCGAATGATGTGTCTCGCGGTGCATCTCTGTGGAGCAAGGGAAGGAGCTGCTAGCGGACATACACGGTGGAGATGTGGGCACCATTCGTCATCACGGACCCTCGTTGGCAAGGCATGCCCGCAGCGTTCTATTGGCCCATCAAGCGCTCAATGATGCCGTGGAACTGGTAAAGGCTTGTGAGGCCTGCCAATTCCATGCCAAGCAGATCCATCGGTGGCGGGAGGTCTGCAAACTATACCCTCTCATGGCCATTCGCGATGCGGGGCTGGATATCACAGCCCGTTCCCACGGGCGCCAGGAGGCTGTCGTTACCTCTACGTCATCGTGGACAAGTTCACCAAGTGGGCTGAAGTGGAAGCCGTCCGCACCATCCCCGCAGGTTCTGCGATCAAGTTCATCAAGGGCATCGTAAGCCGGTTCAGGGTGCCGAACCGCATCATCACCGACAATGGTTCGTAGTTCACCAGTAACCTCTTCAAAACATATTGTGCTAACCTTGGGACGCAGGTATGCTACGCCTCGGTAGCACACCCGCGGAGCAACGGTCAGGCCAAGCGGGCCAACGCGAAGGTCCTGAGGGGCCTCAAAACCAGGACATTCAAGAAGAAGCTGGAGGCCTGCGGCAGAGGCTGGTACGATGAGCTTCATTCCGTACTGTGGCCCATCCGCACGACCGCGACCAAGCCGACTAGCGAGACCCCGTTCTTCCTGGTCTATGGAGCTGAAGCAGTCCTCCCTCACGAGGTCAGGCATCGTTCCGCACGGGCCTTGGCGTTCGACGAGGCGCAGCAGGACGCCATGCGGGGGACGGACCTCGTGCTGGGGGAGGAGCATCGTCGGGAAGCCACGCTACGAGCGGCAATATACCAACAAGCACTGCGGCAATACCACTGCCGCAACATTCGCCCCAGGACTCTTGAGGTAGGGGACCTCATGCTCAGACGGGTTCTCTCCAGCGAAGGACTGCATAAGCTATCTCCCATGTGGGAGGGCCCGTTCAAGGTTGTTCATGTTTCCAGGCCCGACTCCGTGCGCTTGGAGACTCAGGAGGGGGTGCCCGTCTAGAACGCGTGGAACATCCAGCACCTCCGGAGGTTTTACCGATAAAAAGGCCTGGTGCTTGTGAAGAAGGCAAATGCCGGTGAAGCGCTGCGCTTTGGAAAAGGCCCGGTGCCTGTGAAGAAGGCAAATGCCTGTGAAGCGCTGCGTTTTGGAAAAGGCCCGGTGCCTGTGAAGAAGGCAAATGCCTGTGAAGCGCTGCGTTTTGGAAAAGGCCCGGTGCATGTGAAGAAAGCAAATGCCTGTGAAGCACTGCGTTTTGGAAAAAGGCCTGGAGCCTGTGAAGAGGGCCAATGCCTGTGAAGCTTATCTATCTATGAAAGGCCCGGTGCCTATGAAGAAGGCAAACGCCTGTGAAGTTTATTTTTCTGAGAAAGGCCCAAAGCCTATGAAGAAGGGCAATGCCTGTGAAGCTCGCCGCCCGTGACACTCTCACGTAATAATGAGTTGGGGTTGTACACACCCCGGAGTCTTAGGAGCACCAGCTTCAGGCCCTGGGGCTCCCTCCCACGCCCAGTGGCAGCACTTAGCTCCGCGCTGGTGAGAAGACGTCGAAGACTAGATTAGGTGTCGGATGCGGCTTTTCCCATTTGCTTTCTCCACATGGCTTGCTCATTCCCAGTTGAAGTTTTATTGAAGTGGTTGCCGTCTTTGGCTTGTGACTTTTTGCCTTCTTCTCTTTCATGCCGCATTTTCTCTTGCGCGAGTCTCGCGAGGGAGCAACACGGGCGCCCTCGCGAGTGTTTTCTGCCCCTGTTGTTTGAGGCTTCCCCAACCGGGTCCACCACGGGAGCGCCCCTCCAGTCCGTGCCCCACGGGCACCGCGACGCGAACACCGGACCTAGGTCGGTCGCCTACACGACTGAGGCCGGAAGCTACCTCTCCTGGCTAATCTTTGTAGGGCATGGAGCGTTCGACGAGGCCTCGGCCTCGGGAGGCGAAGACCGCGACAGGTCGCCCCCAAGCTAAGTAATTTCTACGCGCAGGCGTGTGGCACAGAAGCCTAATATGGAAATAGCGGGAACAGTACGATAATTAACAGCAATAGTCCGAGCACGCCCCCGCGGGGCCCAACACTACTGTCTCCTTGCGCAGGAAAAGGAAAAGAACAAAACAGGCGCGACCCACCTGACACCAACTCGCAGCGAGAGCTCGAACTGTCTCCGGAGCTCAGGCGGACTCCCTCTCGCGCTTCACCGAGGCGCGATGGTGGGCAGCCCTGCTACCTCCCTCCAGGCGGGCGCGGCGGCGCGGGGGCTGTTCGCGGCCACCGCTGGAGGAGCCGATGTCTGAAGAAGGGACGCCAAAGCTCGACGAACCCCGAGCACCGCCGACCACGCGCGCGCTGTCGTCTTCATCGTCGCCGGTGGTAGGCCACGGCCGCGGTCGTCGTCCTCGGGGCAGCACCCAGCGCGGCGACCGTCTTCCCCGAACACCCTCACGTAGAGGGTGACATCGCCGTCGAACTTGAAGTGCAGGGTGCACCGCCGGCTCAGACCACGCGAAGGCAAACGTTGCCACCAGCGGGTCAGGGCCACACTCCCGGCAGCGGAGACCTCCAGCAAAGCCCAGGAGGCCCGGCTGCAGCAAGCGTCCGCCTGGAGCCAGAGGCCGCCCGGAGCGCCGGCCGGAAGTTCACCCAAGAGGAAGCGGGGAAGCTGGAGCCGGGTGATGGTCGGCTCCGCCGACCACATGACAAACTCCGGCACCACCTCTGCCGAGCGGAAGCGTGGCCTAGGGGGTCGCGCAGCCGTAGCGCGGCCCCCATCAACGACCTGATGCCCGTCGCCGCGCGGGAGATCGCCTCCATGGCCGCAGAAAGCCGCCACGGGAGCCACGGGGTGCTTGCGAGGACGACCTCGACCGCGCTTGGCCGGGGGAGAGTCAGGCTCCACCTGGCGGGCCTTCCCTTTCTCCGCGGCCGAAAACCTCTTCGGCGGAGCCATGGAGGAGATGAAGAAGCGAGAAGAGATGGACTGGAAGGGCGCACGCCGTTCCGTACTTATAGCCGGGGAAGGCCAACCGTCGACCCCCACGATCGCAGGTAATCATGACCCGCTATGCATGCAGGGACTTGTCAATTAGTGCAGTCGCCGAGGCGTCGTGGGGAAGATGGGGCGCCCACGTCCAATCAACCGCCAAGCGGCGCCCGAGGCCGCAGGCTGTTAGGGCCCGCGGTGCTTCGAACTTGCCCCTTCGCTTCTCTGCTCAGCCAAGTCCAGGCGCGCATTGGGCCCGAGGGCTACTGTCGGTGTTCTGGGAAAGGGGGTACCCAGACTTGCCTGCCTGCAGCCTGCGGCGTGGCTCAAGGGGTGGCCCTGTACGGCCCATCTTCATCAGCGCAAGCTCAAGACCCTCGCGAGGGGCCAAGCCTCACGGGGCGGACGACAGGAAGCTTCCTCAGGCACGGACTCATCAGGCTGGCTCGCGAGGAGGCGGAGAGATCAAGGCGGGGTACCTCACGAGGTGCCCAGCAAGCCATGTTGACCAAGGGCGCCAGGCGGGCGCCAGCCCGCGCAGTGTCCTCATTTCCTCTTTGGTGCAAAGGAGGCAAGCGCAGGCGAGAGTATCAAGCAAAGGCATCCGTTTCGGTGCAACAAGACAAAGACCGTCGCAACGGCAGGAAGGAGGTTATCGTGGAGCCCAAGCCGGCGTCACCACCAGAGCCTTTGACAGGCGAGGACCAACCTTAGTCAGGATAAGTTCACTAGATGTTTCCCTTCAAAATGGCCAACTGTTGGCGCCCTTCCCGCTCAATATTTGGGAAGAGGCCTAGGGCCTCTGCCTATAAATAGGACTAGCCACCCACAGGGTAGAGGGATCCGGAATCGAGAACAGAGCTAGAGATCAAGCAATCTAGAGAGAGAGAGAGAGCGACCGAACTCCTCCTAGCAGTTCGTCGCACCGGCCAAGAACAGACCCTCGCGAGGCTGTTCTTCCTTGTACTGTTCATCATCAGCCCAAGAGGCAATCCACCACACCACACACTGGAGTAGGGTGTTACACCACAATGGTGGCCCGAACCAGTATAAACCTTGTGTCCCTTGTGTTGTTCCTTTGGTAGGATCCTAGCGAGGTGACGAGGTGCAGGTAGGTAGGGGGTGAGATCTCCGCGTGCACCCCAGAGTTCGAACCTAGAGGGACTGCCGTAACCCGAAATCCTACTCTCACCCATCTTTATAGTTACCTCTCGAAGATGAATGAAATGATATATACAGGGTGTTCTACATGTGCAATTTGGTACACAAAAACTCGGTAAAAGTTTGCGAGGTTCTAATTTTCAATAAAGCTATATGCACTTGCATTTGAACGGAGGGAGCATACGGCAGTTGCTAACACTCACGTGGAAGATTTGTGTGTTGGAGGAGTGGCTGTTACGATAAATGACATGGCAAACCGACAATCGGCCGGATGCCGATCTAACGGTTCTTACGGCGTTCGTCAGGAAAAGGCTTGTGGCGAACGTTTGTCGGATAATGATTTATGGATACATGCATTGCATTGATACGTTCCCCCCTCTCTCTCATGCAGACGCACCCTCACGAGTCACAACTCTCCCGAGTCCTCTCGCAGACTCGCACGTGGCACCCATTGTCTATCTGCAGGTAGACGTCATAAACATATGTGCTCTTCACACCCTACCCTCAGAACTTCTAAAAAACAAAAGACGGCGCACACATTTTATTTTAGCTCACACGTCACACACTTATATTATTACTCTTGCGGCGAACGTTCTTAGGGCATAGTATATATTGTACTCTCACAAAGAGAAGCGGTGCACGCACGCACTAGTTCTCTCACACCCACTCGCGGGTACACGTAGGAGCGCATTTTTTTGAAGTCGGTACAACAAAATCACTCCACTATATATAAAAGCAGGAGCCTTAGCGCGTGCTTTACTAGGGTTCCTCTCGTTCACTCTCTCATGCTCTCCAGATCTAAGCAAGACATAGGTGGCCACACACTCTCTCTCTCTCAGCTCACGGCTGGTCACAAATCCAGCCGGACAACCTCAACCGGGGCAGGGGGTGTAGGTGCATCGTTCACGCTGTCGTCGTGGCGAGGAGGAGACCAACGGCTGCCCGCGTCCCGATCAGCGGCCGTGCCGTTCTCTCTGAGAGAGCGCCGGCTCGGGAGGGCCTCCGACCCCTTCTTCCTCCCTGCGGTATTGTGGCGAAGATGCGGCCTCCCGATGCCGTCTTTGCCACATGCCGACGACCCTCAGGTATATATTCCTTCGAAACCTGCCTTGCTCTACTGCCCCAGCTCTTCCCCCTTCGTGTGGATCCTTTTCTACTTTCGTCCGTTGTTCCAAAGCCACCTAGACTTCTACTATTATTAGAAGTAAAGCTAGTTCATCTGATCAACTCAAAGCGTTGGTTCAAACAGGGGAAGAAAGTGGGAAAAGCTGTAGCATGAATCTAGGACTTGGTTCTAAGAGGAAACGGGGACAGTAGTAATATCATCCTTTGTTTAAATAACCGTATTTCGTATTTGCACAAACAGGGATGTCTGTCTCCATATCGTTTCGGGATGTCTATCTCCATATCGTTTCTATCCGTGCAATCAAAAGCACACACCTCAGTTTTAGTACAACTGCGCAAAATGAGATGGCTATCCCTCGTTGCCGTGTCTAACCTCCCGTCTTCAAGGTATCCGTACATTGGTAGTAACGAAAGTAGAATGACCAACGCAATCTAAACGAAGCTGATTCGTACGTTTTACTTCCTGATTGCAGTGCAGGGACGAGCGAAAACAACTGCATCCTAGTCCGGAATGCACTTTCTACCAGTTCATCCATGGACCGAGGACTAGCTGGCATGGCTGCATGGCGGTTTTTTGGACAGGTGCGCGGACAAGAGGCATTGTGGTCTGCTTATTTCTGCAAATAGCGGTTCTTAAAATTAGTGGAATGCACAAGAATTTCACCCGGTCAGTACACTGCATGGTTCAGTTCAGCATTCCAGCTGAGACCACAATTATAATTGGTTGATTCTGGAATGAGAGAACCTAACCACGGATGGTGGCAACAAGAAAAACCAGTGAACTCTAGGAAATTTAAGCCTGCCGGGAGGCCCTTTGCTCAGAGAAGCCTTGCTTGTTTTTTCCTGATTTGTAAACCTTCTCACAACTTTGTCTTCTGCTGTGAACTAGTATATGTTTGTTATGTTCTACTCCCTTTGTGTAGGTGTGTAAGTCATCTTACGAAACCAAATAATCCCAAAACACTTAGGCACGGTACATTAACTCCTTCCTCGTTTCTTGTTTTGTAACATATCAACGAATAAGAGATGTGGGCCATGCATGCTTTCATTGACTTGAGACTAACAAACATGACATGCAGTGGTTAGTTCATTGCATGCAATGCTATTAATTAGCAAAAAGACATTAAGTTTTCTCGTGTTCCTCTCCGCCTTGGTCATGGTGCACAATGTAAGATGACTTACACACCTAGACAGAGGGAGTATGAATCATTGAGATGTATAAAACTGCTTAACTTATGCTTTTCAAGATTTTTATGAAGACGAGTTTAATGTGAGTGTTCCACATGAGCGATGGACTAGCATTGAACGTTTGGAATTTATTACATTGTGGCCTCAATTAACTGCATGAACTACTGTAACAAGATACATAGTTGCTTATATGATTCACGGGCACACACAAGTAGCAGCAGTTCCCGTAGACGGATTCAAACAGAGTACTAGCCCCAGAGGGGTCGATAACAGACAAGGTTCAGATAATTAGACACAATCCAAACTACTATTAAACACTAGCTCGGCCAACTATTTCATGCCTCGATCTAATTTGGGCTGGACACAAGACGGACCTTGCCATGAACATCATCGAGGACGTCCCGCAGCAGCTCAATCCTGTGAACCTTCATGAAGACAACGTTGTGGCCTTGCCACTGATAAACTTGTTTGTGGAGGCATGCCACGTCATCTTCCTGCGTAAGCTTGACAAGAACCGTATGCCTCATAAACGAAGGAGTAGCTTTGAACTTCTTGTGCTTCAGTACACCCTGGACAACACGCCTGACAACAGTGAGGGTGGAATACACCTCTTCATTGGTATAACCGCAAATGGCTTCCAGGATCCAACAGCCTAAGAACTCTGTTTTCCCGGTCGTATATTCAGGTCGTCCGCCTCATAGCAAGTGACATGCACAACCACACAATCCTTATGCGCATCAGGGCTCTAATTGAAGCAGAAACAAATTCTGAATTACTTTTCAAAGATAAGAAACACAAGTTATTTAAACCACTATGTATAGCATGGCATCGAAGCTAATAAAATTTTGCATTATTAATCACCACATACTTCCTTTTCTAAACAAAATCACCACATACTTAGATGAGAAACCACAATCGAGATCGGCAAAGAAGGAAATCACCTTGGGCAGCTCAGCAAGGGGGGGGGGGACATCCTCGAAGGGGGAAAACTGCTCCTGCAGTGCCACAGGGCTGTAACCTCAAACGGGGCGTTGACCATCTCAGTAGTGGTCGTGAGCGTATCTGGGGTCGCCTCGGTGGTTCCCTCCATCTTCTTGGAGCTCTCTGTCTCATGGGGATCAGCCTCCCGCGTCTGCTCCAATATCGGCAGATCTTTGCCTGGTTCTCCTTGGTCCATCATGAAACCAGCGAATACTAGGGAGACCCTTTGAAAGGAAAACACAATCGCAATGACAATGAAACAAAAAAGAGAGTGAGGATCGGTTACTGCTTTGCAAAAGTTCTTTTTTTTTCTCTGAACGAAAATATACCAACATCACGGATCTGTTTACCTTCCCTTCGTTGGGAGAGAAGAAAAGTGGCAGATGCGAGTGTTGCCTTTCTTGAAGACGGTGAGGGAGAAGGGGATTTAGCAAAGAGTGAAATGATCGTTCCTTCGTCCGTCAAACTTAGACTATGAGGAGGTGGGGTTTTGTGATATGACGGCTCGTTACTGCCGCGCTATGACCGGGGTGACTCTCCACCTGCATACTGCCTTCTAATTTGGTGGATGGCATTTGGGCCCGCATGCTGCATGGCCCGCATGTCGGTGAACAAAAGTATAACGGCATTCGATGAGAGGGAGACGTTTCAATGACCTAGGAGGAGCCAGAAGCGGTAGAGTGTCTCCACTGTACTAGTAGTAATTATTTTTCTGGGTAGGTGTAGATTGTCTCCACTGTACTAGTAGTAATTGTTTCTCTAGGCGCTACCCACACCCAGCACACCGCCCCCCTCCCCCCAAAAAAATCCTGGGTGCTCTTCTTCCTCCTCGCTCCACTCGTACCCCCAAATTCCTCACCTCACTCCTACAGAAAACCCCAGCTCCCCTTCTTCCTCACTCCTACAGAAAACCCCCAGCTCCCTTCTTCTTTGCTCGCACTACAACTAGGCTCATCATTCGTTACTCTGCTCAAATCCATGAGCACGACGCGACGCCCTTGAGGAAAATGGAGTCGGCTGACCCCAACGCCAAGAAGATGAGGCTCCCACCAGCGGCGACGCCTGTTGTAGATCCCGCACCCGCAGCATGGGAGAAGCGGCGACCCGCCCCCACGGATCGAGGAACCCATAGAATGTCGGGTGGACCGCATCAGCGATCTCCTGGACGCCATCCTTGGGGAGATCATCTCGCTTCTCCCCACCAAGGATTGCTGCCGCACCCAAGTCCTCTCAATTCAGTGGCGCCCTCTATGGCGCGCCCGTGCCTTATAATCTTGACTGCCGTCGACTATCTCTCTTCAATGATTTTGAAATCCCCGAGCCATCATCTCCTCCCACTAGGGCTCCGTTCAAAGCCTCTGCATCCCGTCATGCTACCTGAGCAAGCATACCATGCCCTGCACGGTGGACGCCTGGCTGAAATCCCCTGAATTCACAGAACTACAGCTGCTTGAGTTCTACTATTCCCTTGGAAATCACATACCACATACCGAACGCCATGAACTTGTGCCCTCAGCACCGATGTCCATCTCGCGGTTTTCCTCCTCTCTCCACACCGCCACCTTTGCGTTGTGCTACCTACCAGACAATCTGGTACTAAACCTTCGACTCCCATTTCTCAAGAAACTTTCACTTGTGCGGGTTCGTATATCGGAGGCCTCATTGCACAACATCATCCACTCCAGTTGCCCTGCGCTGGAGTGCTTGGTGCTTGTTTTCACAGTTAGAATCGGTTGTCTCCAAATAAAGTCACCTAACCTTGTAAGAAGTGGAATTTCTTTTGACGGAAGGCAGCTCATCATCCAAGATGCCCTTCACTTCAAAGGTTGATCATTGATTCTAGTTATTCACCGTTGCAAATAACCGTCCTCTCTGCGCCTAAACTGGAGACCTTGGGTGTAATACATGATCTCTGTGCTCATTTCAATATGGTGTTTGGCTCCACAGTTCTTCAGGTACTTTATAATATCATCTACACTTGTAACCATAAGCTGCATTTTAAATTTCTGCGCATAATTTATATATCATCTTGGAGTACACATTTTGTACTAATATTATGTTCTATGTTCAATGAAGAGTTTCTCCATGGATGGCCTATCAATGGTGCTGGATTCTGTCAAGATCTTATATATCCAAATGAATAGTTTTGATCTGAACAAGATTATTGGCTTGTTGCAATGCTTTCCATGTCTGGAGAAGTTGTATATAAAGGTGATAATTTCACGCACATTGGAAGCCCGCATATAGTGTACTAGAATTAACCGTTCAGCTGTTGCTCTTTCGACACTCTTCTTTTAGACCTTAACTGTTTTCAATCTTCATGTCTATTTAGGCAACAGGAGGGGGTTAGAATGTTATAACCAATCGGTGGATTCGTAAGCATCGGGATTTTCTCACTTCTCATGAGATTTGATTGAAGACAATAACGCTAGAATGACATGTAGCCAACCGTGCAAACACAAGATTTGTAACATTCTTCCTGCTGAATGCGAGGTTACTATTGTCCATCAGGCTTAAGTTTATCAGCAACATGGTTTTGACGGATGGGTATGTCGAAGAGCAAAAAAGGAGTTTCGGTGGGTAAAAGAGCTTACGAGCGTGTCGGGCTTCTATTTTCAACATATTGTGGACATAATCCGATGAAATTTTACGACCCAGGATGTTCATTCTATTTACTGACCGATCCATTTGGTTGACTGCCGAAAGCAGTCTTTGGAGTTAGATGTTGTTGCCCTTTTCAATGTAGGTTTTTGTAAACCTGATGAACAATCAACCCCGTGCTTTTATGTACAGTTTGTAAGCTGGAGTTAGATGTTCCTGCCCTTTTCAACTCGGCTGTGACTGTCATATTTTCTTTGAAACAAGGCAAATGGCTTGCCATTCGTTTATTTAGAGTGAAATATTGTAACAAATGCCAACCAAGGGAAATAAAATCACTCTCGCCGGCTGCTTGAGCTCACAGTGCATTACAGAAGCCAAGTGATTAGCCCCCACCAGCACCCACAAACTTATTTCGAACTAGCACATCAAATGGGCTGTAAATTTTCATAGGAAAGGCTGCATGACCGTGAAGGATTTGGATTCTGACATTTGGGACCCGCGAGGAAATAGCCTATCCAAGGTGGTGTCGACTTACTAGCGGTCAACAAATGATTACGCCTACCAGCCGTTGGATTGACATCCAACATCTGTCGTGTATCTTCTATCTCTTCTCTTCTTCTTCCTCCAGCCGCCCAAACCAAACCACCCCGTCGGCTCCGCCTGCTCCCGCCTCCCATGGCTGGCTGCGCCTCCGCCGCCCTACTGTACGTACCCTCCAACATTGGCCAGTCCCTCCCTCAATTCCTTCACACGTCTTGTTATTCTCCGGCGACGTCAGCCCCAACACACACCCGTGCCCGAACCAGTCAACCCTCGTACTCCCCTCCGCCTGCGACTGGACCGGCGCATCTTCAATGGTTCCTGTTCGTTCCGTCCGAGACCTCGCTGTCGTCCTGCGCCTTGCGACCTTGGTTCGCTCGCCGTGCGCGGTGCGCCGCCCTCTTGCGTTGTCAACGTCGTCAACAACCGAGAGGAACAAGGAGATGACTGTACGTGGAGAGGATGACAGTAGGGACCCACCAGCGTCATGGCGATGACGCAAGCAAGTGCCTCTATAATACAAGCCAAAAAATTATGGTTCCTCCTAATGGTTAGACATCTGGGGCTCACGCCAGTGTCAACGTAGTCAATAAACGAGAGAATAACACTACGAGCGGTGACACCGTGGACCCAAAGAAGTCGCCCAGCTTTTTTTAAGGAACAAGCGGTTTTTATTTATACTAGTTTTAGCGACGGATCAGGGTAACAACGGGCTGTGCGGGGTTGTGTCTGCCCAGCTGTGGTTTTATTTATGTTTACCACATCAAGAGCCCAGTTGTGTTTTTTTCTTGCTGAAAATGGCTAGCCCAGTTCTATTTTTTAGAAGAAATACCCAAACAAGGCCTACTTGCTTTATCGGCCCTCGTACCGCAAATCTTCGGAGACGATGAGAGTTTCATTCGGTTTGCCCAGAAATGGCCTGCACTTTTTTAAAACACATCAAAACCGCGAATTAGTTTCAATTTTTTTTCATTACAAGATCTTAAATTCCATTGGTTTTTATGCATGGACAATTATTTGGATTTTATATTTATATAAATTATTTTTCAAAATATTTTGAATGTGAATCGATATTTCTGGATTAAAAATAGTTGACCGCACCAAAATATGCAAAATTTGGTATACTTTTTAACTGTGGCCACAATATGGGGTGTAATGCTAACAAAAAGAAGATGGGCTCCAAAAAAACCTTAAGAATTAGCAAATGGGATGTACATTATTAGAAATAACGGCAGATGGGCTATATGTTGTTTTCTACAGATTTGAGGCTGACTTGTGCGCCTACTACAGGTTGACGTGTATGCTTTCATAAAAAAGGTTGGCCTTTGCAACGCCTGTCAACTTAGTCAACACACGAGAGCAGTGAATGTTTGATGTCCATCCAACGGCTGTCGTGCTTCTTCAATCTCTGCTCGTCATGCTCCAGCCGCTCAAACAAGCACCGGCGGGACTGCCTGCTCCCTCCTCCCGCGGCCGGCTATGCTGCCGCGCGGGCCTCATGGCCCCACCGTACTCCCATCGCTGGCCTAGCCATCCCTCTACTCACCCACACATGTTGTTATTCTCCGGCGATGGCGATTTAACGAAGTAAACCCTCGTACTCCTCCGGCGTGGGAAACAAGCTGCCGAGTATTCCACTGGCTCGTGTCGTTCCCTTCCTAGGCCTCGCCGTCGTCCACACCGCCTGGTGCTCGGCCTTGCCTGGTCAACGTGGTCGATGAGCGACATCCATAGGAAGTGGACTGCGTGGAGAGGTGACTGGGTCCTGACCGTGCACGCAAGGAAATGCCTCCTTATTACGCGCAAAATAATGATTCCTCCACCTGACAGCTAGGACCCACAGGAAGGGCCTCTGTATTTCATGAAAAAAAGTTCCTCTGGTGATGTGTCGGACCCACCAACTATATCTTCGCACGCAAGGAAGTGCCTCCTTATTACGCCCAAAAAAAATGAATACCCCCTGCTAACTGGGACCCACCATATTGTTGGGATGACTTGTGGGCCTACTAAGTTGACGGGGACGGAGGGCTTTGTCAACTTAGTCAATACTCCAGTGACCGTATGATGTCCATCCAACGGCCATAGTGCTTCTTCAACCTCAGGTCTTCTTGCTCCAGCCGCCCAAAGCAGCGCCAGTCGTGCCGCCTGCTCCTGCCTCCTGTGGCCGGCTGTGCTACCGCCTGTTCCTGCCTCCCGTGGCCCGGCTCCGCGTCGTCCCCTTCCTAGGCATCGCCGTTGTCCACCGCCGTGGTGCTCTCGGTGCGGCGTGGTCAATTCAGTCAACGACTGACTTCCATCGGAAGAGTACTGTATGTGGAGAGGCTGACAGCTGGGTCCACGGCAGCCGCAAGGAAGTGCCTCCTTATTACGCGAAATATAATTATTCCTCCACCTGACAGTGGGGACCCACCGGACGGGCCAACAGTATTTTGCGAAAAAAAATCGTTTCCCCCTGACTGCTGGGACCCACCGGACGGGCCACCGTATTTCGCAAAAAAACGTTCCCCCCGCTGTCAGCTCGGACCCACCGAAAGTGCCTCCTTATTACGCACAAAAAAATGAATACTCCCCCGGCTAGCTGGGACCCACCTTGGTGGGAGGCTGTCTTGTGGGCCTACTAAGTTGACGGGAACGAGGGCTTTCTCAACTTAGTCAATATGAACGATTCTAGCTCCAGTGACCGTACGATGTCCATCCAATGGCCGTAGTGCTTCTTCAACCTCTGGTCTTCTTGCTCCAGCCGCCCAAAGCAGCGCCGGTCGTGCCGCATGCTCCTGCCTCCCGTGGCCGGCTGTGCTGCCACGAAGGCCTCACCGCCCCAACTATTCCCACCGCTGGCCAGGCCCTACGGCGACGGCAGCCTCACTATGCAGCCGAACCAGTGAACCCTTGTACTCCTCTCCGCGTGGGTTTCCACTGCCGCATCTTCCTCGGCTCCGCATCGTCCCCTTCCTAGGCCTCGTCGTCGTCCACCGCCGTGGTGCTCTCCGTGCGGTGTGGTCAACATGGTCAAGGAACGACTTCCATCAGAAGAGTACTATACGTGGAGAGGCTGACAGCTGGGTCCACGGCCACAACCCAGTTTTTTTGTGATTTGCCAAGTAAGTGGCTTTTGTCAGGCCTGTTGGGCTGCAAATCTTTCAAGACGAGGAGAGATTTCATTCGGCTGGCCGAGAAAATGGCCAATCAGTAATGAGAAAAGGGTTGTACATTTTTAAAACACATCAAACTGGCAATTAGTTTCAAATATATTTTTTTCATTTCAAGATTTGAAATTAAATAATTTTTATGCATGGAGAATTTTTGGATTTTATATTGATATACATTTATTTTTAAAATCAGTTTGAATGTGAGTCGAAATTTCGGGATTAAAAACAGTTCGGAGCGCACCGTAATATGCAAAATTTCGTATAATTTTTTAACCATGGCCACAATATGGGATGTAATGCTAACAAAAAGAATAGGGGCTCCAAAAAAACCCTTAAGAATTAGCAAATGGGCTGTAAATTATTAGAAATAATGGCAGATGGGTTGTATGCTGTTTTCCGTAGATTTGAGGCTTTCCTAAAAAAAGGTTGACGCACAAGCAGTGACGGTTGGATGTCCATCCAACGGCCGTCGTGCTTCTTCAATCTCTGCTCTTCCTGCTCCAGCCGCTCAAACAAGCGCCGGCAGGACTGCCTGCTCCCTCCTCCACGCGGCCGGATGTGCTGCCGCGCAGGCCTCACCGCCCCACCGTACTCCCATCGCTGGCCTAGCCATCCCTCTACTCACCCACACCTGTTGTTATTCTCTGGTGACGGCAGACGAACAAGTAAACCCTCGTACAGTCGTACTCCCCTCTGTATGGGAAACAACTGGCGAGTCTTCCCTGCCTTCGTGTCGTCCCCTTCTTAGGCCTCGCCATCGTCCACCGCCGTGGTGCTCTCGGCGCGGCGTGGTCAATGTAGTCAACGACCGACTTCCATCGGAAGAGTACTGTGCGTGGAGAGGCTGACAGCTGGGTCCACAGTCGCAGCAAGGAAGTGCCTCCTTATTATGTGCAAAATAATTATTCCTCCACCTGACAGCGGGGACCCACCGGACGGGCCACCGTATTTTGCGAAAAGAATGTTTCCCCCCTGACTGCTGGGACCCACCAGCTACACCTTCGCACGCAAGGAAGTGCGTCCGGGCAAAAAAAAACGATTCGCCCCCCTGACTGCTGGGACCCACCACCTAGATCTTCACACGCAAGGAAGTGTGTCCGGAAAAAAAACGATTCGCCCCCTGACTGCTGGGACCCACCAGCTACATCTTGTGAGCAAGGAAGTGCACGGCGCCGGTACCCACCGGTGAAGCATACGTGGCGTTGTCATTCTAGTCGCGAACGATATGCGTACATATATCTTGGTGGATGTAGAGGCGGCGACGTGTCGTAGTAGAGGCGCGCACGTAGCATGTACACGTACGTACATCGGCCAGGGTGCAAGAAAGAAAATACGGCCCCATATGTGTACATACAGGCGGGGTCTCGAACGCCTACTCGCGCATATATACGGCGAGGGCTCGTGTACATGGCTGGGTCGGAACGGAGAAAGAGCGTCGTCGTCGTGTTCATGGGGAGGCAACGGAATGCGTCGTGTTCATGGGGAGGCAACGGAATGCGTCGTGTTCATTGGGAGGCAACGAAACGCATGCGAGCCAACCGGCTGGGTCGGAACGGAATGCGTGGTCGTGTTCATCGGGAGGGCTTGGACGGAACAGGCGATGGAAACGAGACCTGGCGTACCGCAGAACGGAGGAAACGTACCTCCTACGGTCGAAACGGGGGTCCTGTTGATCGGGAGGGGTGTGGCGTACCGCAAAACGGATGAAACAGACCTCCTACGGTCAAAACGGGGGTCCTGTTGGTCGGGAGGGGTGTGGCGTACCGCAAAATGGATGAAACGGACCTCCTATAGTCGAAACGGGGGTCCTGTTGATCGGGAGGGGTGTGGCGTACCGCAAAACGGATGAAACGGACCTCCTACGGTCGAAACGGGGGTCCTGTCCATCGAGAGGGTGTGGCGTGCCGCAAAAGCAGGACTCCACGGGATCTTGTTCATCTCCACCGTCGACCTCCTCCAGCCTCCACGGGCTACCGTCGACCTCCTCCAGCCTCCACGGGCTCCTGTTCATCCAGCCTCCACACCGCGCTACTCCACCGGCTACTGTTCAACCACCCCTCCATGGGCACCCCTCCACCATCTACTGTTCATCCAGCCCTCCACACCACGGGGTCCTGTTCAACCACCCCTCCACGACCACCCCTCCATCGTCTACTGTTCATCCAGCCCTCCACACCACGGGGTCCTGTTCATCCAGAGGCAACGCCACCGCTCACTGTTCATCCACCCCCCCCCCCCCCCGCAATGCTCACTGTTCATCCAATCGATCGACTTTAGTTAGCAGCAGCAGCGTAGGAATCACTCCATCGGGTTCAGTTAACAGCCATCGATCGATCATTCGAGTTCAGTAACACGTAGCTTGCAGTGCAATCGCTCGGGTTCAGTTAGAGCCCAACGCCTCACTCAGGTTCAGTTAGAGCCAACGCCTCGCACACACGCGCATATGTACGAGAGAAACGCGCATCGCTCGGCCCCCGACCTCCCACCGTAACCGGCAACTCCCCGAAATTTTCCTCCCCCTCGCTTCTACCATGGTTTTTTCCGTCATGGACGGCCCAAAGAATGTCATGCAGCTGCGTCTCCGGCCCGCCCAGGACGAAAAGCCCATTTTCTGTCATGATTTTTGTCATAGAAGTAGGAGCCCACCACATCTATGATGATACCGGGTTTTGTCACAATTATCGTCATAGAAGTGTCATATGTATGACAGAAAAAAAATTCGTTCGGCCCAAAATGTCACGGATGTGAATTTTTTGTAGTGAGCGCTGGTTTTGGATTACAACGGGAGAGGAGCGACGCTGGTTTTGGATTGGAACAGGAGAGGAGGGGCGGTGGTTTTGAAATGGAAGAGGAGAGGAGCGGTGCTGGATTTAGATTGGAACAGGAGAGGAGCGGCGGTGGTTCAAGAGGAGAGGAGCGGCGCTGGTCTTGGAAGTATTTTTTTTTGCGTATTTTGCGTCAAAGTTTGACCACATACTATATTTGACAAGAAAAATATGAATGCATGTCACCAAAAATTGTATCGTTTGGTTCGTATCTGAATGTACTTTCAAATTATATTATTTTTGCAACGTATAACATATATTTTATTTGTGAAAATCATGGTCAATTATGACCCAGAATAGAAGGGAGACTAGTTATTGTGGTGTCTCTTTCTTAATTGAAGGGTAAATTGATTTTGATTTTGATCCAGTCACAAAGTGCCGGCCCTCTCGTCCAATCCTAAATTGCCATCACACGCTCCTCTCCCTCTTCTCCATTCCAAAACAACCTCCTCTCCTCTCCATCATCTCCATTCCAAAACCACCGTCTCGCCTCTCCCTCTTGTCCATTGCAAAACCACCTCCTCTCTCCTCGGACGAGGATCCCCTGACGTAGCCCATCCTGCCATTGAGACACTGACACATGGGTCCCACCAAGCACGGGGCCCACCTGTCAGCGACCAAAAGGCAGGGAAACCTCTCCTCTCCATAATCTCCATTCCAAAACCACCGTTTCGCCTCTCCCTCTTCTCCAGTTCAAAACCACCCCCTCTCCTCTCCATCGTCTCCATTCCAAAACCACCGTCCCGCCTCTCCCTCTTCTCTATTGCAAGACCACTGTCTCTCCTCCCATCTTCCAAAGCTAGCACCAGACCACTTAGAAGGACATCTATGGAGAGGATGCAGCAGCAAATCAGGCAGATCGCCGCTAGTGACCAGGCAAAGTTAGCCAGGTTGAAGGAGATCCTTACTTGGTTTGACAATGAGTGGGAGATTTCGAGGACGGTGAGGGCCATGTGGCAATATATGTGAAAGAGCAAGGCGGCGGCGATGAGGGCAGCGATGTACTCCTCGGCGGCAGTCACGCCGCAGTCCTTCGAGTTCATCAAGTATCTCCTCTGGGCAATGGAGCAAACAAATTCGCCCGAGGCGAAAGTCAGCCGGAGGTGGTGGCCGTACAGGTCAAAGGTCGAGCACCCAGAGGATAATGAATCGCTCGAGTATGGTGTGCCGTTCGTGAGGGTGCAGAGCCAGCCGGAGCCACATGAGTATTCATTCTCCCACCACAAGAGGAGTCCGGATGGCGCGACGTCACTTCCCCGCTGTTCTCCACGGTTCCCTCGACGCTCGCCTCGCTTCAACAACGTCAGTAGGGTTTAAGGTAAGCTTCGCACGAACCAAATCTCCCATCTACTCATGCTTACAATCAGTGTGACAGCTAATAGAAATCATGCTTACAATCAGTCTTTGAGTACTACGCCAATCACCCTAAAATAGCTCTGGACCTTTGGGTCAAAGTTGTGACACTGTGTACAAACAAAGAAAAATAGATTGGTGCTTCTTTCAAAAAAGAGTACAACCTAGAAAACTGCCAATATAAGCTACTAGTATTTTTTTTGAAGTCTAAGCTACTAGTATTTGGTTAGAGGATTTGCTGCCGAGAAAGATCCGTCCACAGTGAGCGCCACAGATCCCACTGATGGTGGTGGATGCCAATGCTTAGATGGAGCAGGGTTGGTGTCGGTAATTTTTACTTGGCACCTCGCACTCTGCATATATGCCGGTTCCATCTGTACATTTGTGTAGTTCCACCAAAATGCAGTTTAATAACCCTGTTTGCACAGATAATGAAAAAGTGTGATTACATTATAGTGGCACTAGTTGATGAAATATACACTAATAAATAGAAGAAAATATTGTGATAGTATTATAGTATGCCATGTTGCGAGGGCGAGATGGGCCCTGCGACGCCTCATACGGTACGCCTCATACTGGAAATTGACCCAAGTCTCCCCGATACACCTTCTGCCAGTGATGAACATCAGTGTACATCGGTAGTACAAGGAGGGGCCTTGAGACATTCCAATCTCTATTTTGTGTAGATCAACAAAAATTAAGCACCCCAGTTTGTAGAAACGCTTAAACATTAACAATGGGACTAGTTGATGAAACATATACTAACAAAGAGAAGCACTTTCTTTCTCTACATTGGAAATGAAATGATAGAGAGGACACTCGCTCTATTTTAACTCTATTATTACTTCATTTTATCAGTGGCACTAGGGTCAAGCAGGTGACAAACGAGGTGTACCGTGCGACGCAAGGATGGAGGCCGGGGGTGCTTAGACTGGGATGTTGAAGCTGGCTTTTTCAGTCCCTATCTTCACCTCTGATGTTTCTGTGGTAGCATTTGGGTTGTAATCCAAACTTGGTCAAGCTGGTGCTGCGTCCCCCTACCTGCCTAGCTTATGTGGCGAACTTGTCTCCTGCAAGTACTCAGTCCGTTCTAGTAGTAGTTGCATAACTGCACGTTTACACTGAGATGTTGTCGGATAATGGTTCTCTATGGTTGGATTTCTTTAATGAAATCGAACGAAACCCCCTCTCTCGACATAAAAAAAATCAGTGCCACTAGTGGTTCCAAAACATTGCCTCAAATTAATAGTGCCACTAGATTAAGGTGCAAAATAATAACATTACTGCTTTATCATGGCAGTGCCAAAACAGTAGCACAAGAGCGGACTCAACATGCAGGATCTTTGGCAAACGGTCAGACAAAAAAGGAACATACCTCGTGATGGGAACCATGTCTGCAGTCAATGCCATCGTAGAAGGGATGACACCAGTCACGAATATGGATGATTCAATTCATGGGACCTTTTGGTGCAGTTCACCTAAAGTGAAGCAATGTCCCATGAGCTAGCAGCTTCTTCTTCATTTTTTTAAGAAAAGGGCTCTAGCCCCGGTTCCATTTCCATCAGAAAACAAAACCAACAGAGCTTCTTCTTCATTAGTTGCAATAAAATTGAGCAACATCAAGGTTGGTTGTGAAGCTCCTGGAATGTTCAACTATAATTTGGATATCATTTGTCTAGTTCAACTAAGATCAAGCATGAAATGTATGTCTCTGTTTGCACAAAAAGGTGGAAAGGAGGGTGACAAACAAGTGATGAAACATACATCAAATGGAAAGAAGCATGTTCCTTATCTGAATGACAATCCTACAAGGACAGTAGCAATTTCTAGAGCAACAACATTACTAGATATTAGTGTGGGCATTAGGATTAACTATGACAACCATTAAATACGACATCACATTAATGGTGACATTGCTTCATTTTCCAACCAATAGATCAGGTTTATATAGATTTTGTACTGCGTTTCCCTTTATTTCCCTATTAGACCTAGAGACCTGTTGGATGGCCAGTCTCTACTACTTTTCGCCCCCATTATTTCCTCTTTCGACCAAGTCCTAGATTCAGGTAACAAATCTTCCCCCACCCCCTTTGTTCCTTGTTTGAACCAAGTAGTACTAGATTCGAGTGCATGAACTAGTTTTACCTCTTAACAGTAAAAATTTAGCAGGCTTTCGAATAGCCGATCGATCTTATCTACGAGGGGGACTGGGAAATAGTAAAAGATGCAAATGCAGTGACGTCAGGAGCTCGGGAAGTACAACAATGCCAGTTTCGAAGGAAGTTATACCTGAGGGTCACGAGCATGTCGCTAGGTGGGCGGCGGGAGGCCGGATCTGCCCACACTATGGCAGCAAGGAAGAAGGGGTCAGAGGCCCTCCCTTTCCAGCGGTGCTTGGGAGAGAACGGCATGGCACGCTGATCGAGACATGCCGGCAGTGGGTAAGAGCCGTCGTGGAGGACGACCGCATGAACGTTGCACCTTCTCACCTTCCCCGGCGGAAAGGATCCGGCTGGATCTGTGACTAGCGGTGAGCAGAGAGAGAGAGAGTGTGTCCACCGCTGTCGTGTTTAGATCTAGAGAGGACAAGACAGTGTGAAGAGAGCAACACTACCAAGCAAGTGCGGAGGCTCCTGCCTATATAGTGGAGTACTACTAGTTTTCTTTTGTTTACCGGAGCCGGCTTGACCTCGTCAATAACTGTCTTCATGCACGTGCCCCGGAGACGCAGTTGTCCTCATTTTGATCTGAAGCACCGGATTATAACATGACAAGAAACCATAACCTCACTGCCCAAAGGAGACAACATGAATCCCGACGGACAAACTAGATGACGATAAAAGCTCAAATTAAATATAAACTCGTAGAAAAGGGGTCCATCGATAGATGCCCTAATTAACATAGCCATCTTGACATAGATGGAAGCCGAGTAGTCTTTGTGCATGTGGCCCCCATGACTAGCGCCTTGGAGGAACTCATTTGTCGTTGTTTAACCCTCGCAGTGATCCGAAGCACATGACACCTAATTTCGCGTGATGACAAGAAACCTTTTTTTAGATTTCTCACCAGAACTACAACCCTGTACAACACAGCATGCATGAGATGTAGACGATAGCCAATCCAGGCGTGTCAGCTGGAGTCTGGTCACATGCATGGACGAACTGATCTTCCGTGTCATGCAGGGATCGTCCAGGCACCAACGTCGAGGCTCCCCCAACATTTGTACAACACTTCTCTAGTACTATCGCTCGTCTCTCGCTTCTATCAACTCACCCGACTTGCGGGGCCGGGGAGTGTGCCTATGGTCGGTTCTCAATTGCGGTCCCACATGTGTGTGCAAACGCAATATGACGCGCGTTCCATTCGGAGAGCGGCGTGCCAGACCGACTGACCGTCTGGGGTGCAATGCGAACGTGATGGGCGTGCTGTATACTGTACTCCGTAAACGTGTACCGCTGTTTTATTGAGGCTTTGCTCCATGGCGCAATCCATGGATACAAAATTAGTATACTTTACTATTTAAAAGTTGAGGGCGGGGCTTTTCCCGCACGGTAGGCGGGGCAGTTCCACCTAGTCGGTTCGATAGAGACGCGAGAAGATGAGGGAGTAGGCTGCTGCTAACGTAGGGTTGTGTGATTTGACATCGAGTTACTGCTGGATAGGTGGGGCCCAGTGATTTGACTTGCCATTATCATTTTACATGTGGCACTACGACCGGCGTGAGTCTCCCGATTCCTGACCACCTCCATACAGGTGCCTCTCCCGATGCTCCACAATGTAGAGGCTGGCTCTTGCTTGAGAGCCCACTCTTCCACTTTTTCCTTGCCTCTTTCCCCCACATATGCAAAAATGCCATGTAAAGCGGGCTTATAGGCAACTATTGTACTTGATCCTACAGGTGCTAAGCCTGCCACATAGGCATAAAGTCTGATGTGGCAAGTTAATTAAGAAGAGAGAGACTAGTTTGGTGACCCCAGGAAAAAATGGTGCTAAGCGCCTGTACCTAGATGAAGCAAACTTAGCAACAAAAAACTAAGCACCTATGCATTGGGTACTTGAGTTGCTAAGCCATTTACTGCCCATAGTCATTGGAAGAGGTCAGTCCTTGGCAAATGCAATAAATACTACGAAGAAAGAGATAGAGAGAAGTAAACAAAAAATACTCTTATAGCCAACCTTATAGCTAACGTTGTTGTAGTATGAGTTACTAAGTGATGACTATGTATGACATGCCAACATCAGATAGCCTAACCCACTATGTTAAGTCTCCAAGGGCACGACCACGCGAGCGAGGCGACGGTCGTGGTAGGTGCGACCATGATACGGGCTGCTGGCAGCCCTTGGATCTGAGATCAAACGGTCGCATGCTAAGTTGCTGAAAATTTGCAGAATAACCCTCCAGGATAGGATATTCACCCATAGGTCTAGAATCACGCCATGCAACCGTTCGATCTCAGATCCAAGGGCTCTCGGAAGCTTCGTATCACCTGTAATTTTCCCGACGCTTGACATGACATCGAAAGCCATTTAATTGGGTGTCGAGTAGACATGACATCTAATTGGGCCCCCACAGTATTATGCATGAATCTATTTATCCACCAGGCAAGCCACTACCCTGTCGTTCACACGTGCCCCCCCCCCACTCAGCATTTTTACAATCAATAAACCGCTCCTAGTCGTCCCGTCCATTCACATTATGGCAGTTCCACTAATCCTAACCCTCCTCCCAAATCCATGGCGTCCCAAATCTTCATGGTCGGCAGTGAGTACAAGGTTAGAACCATCATTGGCGATGATTTCGACGCATGTACACCCGTTCTTCCACGATGGTGAAAGGATGCCTTGATCGCTTCAGACGCATGTTCGAAAAGTCAAATGATGAGTGGGTCGCTGGCTAGATGTTGAGTACACCACAGTCCTGGGAAGAGAGAAGAATCTAAAGGAGGAAGAGAGGAAGAGGCCCGCCGTGATCCAGGTTTGCATGCATGACTTATGCTTGATCTACCACATATGCCATGCCGACGTTGAGTGTGAGGAATTTAAGAAGTTCCTCAAGGGTGGCCGAGTCAAATTCATTACTGTAGACTTTTACGAATGACATAAGAGTCCTGGAACAGATAGGCCTCGTTGTAGGCAAACCCTTCGACCTCCAGAATAATGGGCTGGTGTCCTCCCGTGATAAGACTTCAATGCTAACCCTGGCAGGAGCCATGATTCATCCTTCGTACGGTACACTGAAGAAACCTCCGCACACGTTTCATCGTGCATGGCAGTGGAATGTACTAGATATAAACCACATCCACTATGCTGCAATGGATGGCTACCTTTGTTTTAGTATCTACAAGGGTTGGATGAGGAGCAAGAGCCAAGTGTGCAGTTCAAGCAAAGAAGTATCGGCCAAGAGGAAGAGTGACAAGGACGAAGTCGAGGACGTGGACGAGGACTCCGAGTAAGGTGGTAGTGTCGTTGCTCATGGTGGTTCTAATGCAGTGTCTACCGGATTAGTTGCTTAGTTTAATTTCTGGTGTGCTTAGTTTTATTTTAGGGGTGTGTTGTGCCGAGCCCCCAGCAGAACTATGTTATGTTTCTTCTCGTTACTTTAACTCTTCAGTACATACATACTAGTATTTCTTACAGTTCATCTTTTAGTTGGTATAGTACTACGACTACCACTCGTTTCTTCACATTATATACGTACAATATATAGGGCTAATATCATATAGCCAACAGTTTAGTTGTCAAAGAATTTCAGGGGGCTTAGTTTTGTCAAAGAATTTCAGGGTGCTTAGTTTTATTTGAGGGGTGTGTTGTGCTGGACACCATTATTGTGACTCAAATCTCTTTTGCCATGTTATAATGACATAAATACCGATGGACCAACATGCCATGTCTCCCTCTAACTCACTACAGTAAAATAAAGTGTGGGGCCTACTTGATCCCAACAACGTTCTTATTTTCCTGTAAAATTGTTCGCTTGGTTACTCCTGACAAGTGGGGCCACACTTATCATTGTGAGAGTCGGCTTGTTTCTGTCATGTAACATGGTTAACGGTTTTGATGTGAAAATCACAATGTCTAATGGCATTTTTTAGCAAACATCTAACTTAACGATGGCATTTTTGAGATATCTAATTGCATTTTTGAGCAGGCATCTCACGGATCGATGGCATTTTTTAGTAGTTGTAACTTCTAATGGCAAAACTAAGTAGTGGTACACAAACTAGTGGCATAAATAATAAGAACCCAATAATTAAATAGGTATGCTAATTTCTTTAATAGAATTTAGCACCCCATTTAAGCACGTACTAGCTTTTTTAATAGTACTATATGCATAATTTGGTGATGAGCGCTCTCTATATGTACCACATTTTTTCTTTAATTTCATCCTGTTAGTTTTGCTCCATGGCGCAATCCATCGATCCTACTACTGTACAAAAGTATACATTTTTTAAAAGGCTAGAGGGCGGGGCAGTCTAGCTAGGTCGGTTTCAAGAGAGGCGAGGGCCTTTGTGATTTGATGGCTCATTACCGCTAGAAGGCGGGGCCTTGTGATTTGACTGCTCGTATAAATGTGCCAACGACCTGAGGAGGAGCAAAGAACTGTGCGGTATACTCAAGTTTTCCACTGGAGTACGACGAAGGAGCACGAAACACGGCAGCCCAGTGCCATATCCTCTACTCTCTACTCTTATTATATATTACTAGGAAGAGGCATTGTTCTATTGGCAATAAAGAATGATCTAATTTGCTAGTCATCTCATTTTTAGCATTGTTCTATTCATGCCTCGTAGAGAAGGTGACACGTGCGGCGAAACACCCGAAGCAAAACAAGAAACACAGGAGCAAAAGAAGAAGGAAGATTATCACCCAAAAAAAGAAGGAAGATGCACACACAAGTCTGGGGCGCTGCTCTCACTACATGAAGGGTTGCTGGTCATGAGTCGTGAATCGCTTCTTCATTGCCTCCACAGCCTCCATCTCCTTGCGCGTCTCCTTCGCCATCTTCTTCATTGTGTCCATGACCCGAGATTTCTTGATGCGAGCCTTCATCATCTGTTCCACAGCCGCATTACGTACCTTGACAGCAGCCGGGTGCTTGATGCAGAGCTTCGCCAACTCCTACTTCTGTTCCATGACGAGGGCCTGCAGCATCTTCATTGAGGAACTACTATTCTCATGCAGCTTCTTACAGCCGGCCTCCTTCAGCAGGTTGAGCTTGTGGAAAAGCTTCGCCTTGTCCTCCTAAAGTTGCAAGATTTCGCCGGTCGCCTTCTTCTCCGAGGCAATGCTCTTCTTTAGCAGCATCACCAAGTCGGTGGTCAACTCCCCCTGCTCACTGAGCTCAACGGGCATGTCGTCGAGGCTCTCCTTCAGGAGCTCCACCAAGCCGTGGATGAACTCCTTCTACTTATTGAGCTGATCGGGCATGCCGTCGAGGGATAACGACTCCAGCGCCGCCAGCTCGGCATGTTCGCCGCCGCGGCTAGGGCGCTCCTGGGAGCCATCACGTGCCCGTGAGAGATATTTCAAGGTCTCTGCATGGCGGCGAGCCCTCTCTTATTTTCTGCAGCCTTGGATGCCGCTACCTTGTTACGAGTAGTTCTCGACCTAGAGCTCTGCACACCGGCCATGGCAAGGACTTACGAAGAAGGAGAACTTATGAGGAGGAAGGTAGAGTAATTTTTGGTTAGGTAGTTCCCCTTTTTATAACCTAAGTACTAGCACTAGTACTAAAACCTGCATAGTGGGAACACGTTCAGGTTTGGTATGTACTGGTAGGTGTGAGCTGGCTTGCACTTAATTGTAGCACTAGTACTTTGGAATGTGATGGGAACAAGGTAATGATTAATTTATGGTTTTGGTTTCGAGGCCCGAAACGGCTCCTGATGAGTTTAGTGGAACATAAATTTCAAGTACTCCCGATGAGTTTAGTAGAACATAAATTGTCTAACATAAATATATATCATTAAAAAATAGAATATTTGAAGTTTTAATGACATATTTTTCGTAATGTATGCCTCTTATTAAGTTGGTCAAATTAACGACCTAGGTACACGTGCAAGACATGTAAACTCAGATAGAGGGTGTACTACACTACTTAAATGCGGCTGCACAAGTCAGTGATGTAACTGGCCGTACATGTCAGACCAAGCCGATGCATGTCGCTTCGGTGAGACGCGGGTCTGATCGACCGTCTGTTGGTGTGACCGACCGTAAAGTACTTACGCGATGGAGACTTCTAGTTGTGGCTTCGGTTGATTGTCACGACCAAGCATTCAAAAACTAGTGATAAATCAATTACCATCTTTTTCCAAACGACCAAGTATTTTTACAGGAAACAATATATATATATGGAGTGATTGTCAAGGTTGCAAACCGACATAGCATTGCAAGTTCACTGCAGCAGCAACCGACTAGGTCACTGCATCACTAGCGGGGAAGGAGGGCAGCTCACCTCGCCTACGATGCATGCCCAGTGGCGCAACCGCCACTGGTCTCGGATTTGGCTTCTCCTACCACCCATTTGAATAGTTGCACCGGCTGCTCATGCCATTGCGCAGGCATGCGCGTTCTTTCCTCCGCAGTCGACTCCGTGAATATGATCTCTGCCATTAGCCCTAGATCGAAATCAACGCGACGTTGCCAGATGCTGACATCCCTCAGCATCTCTCTCCTGAGATCGACTTGTGCCTCAACCTTGTGCTGCGCCAGGCGCAGCTCCTTGGAACTTCTCTCCAATTGATGCGACGCTTCCTCGATCTGATCTGCCCTTTCTGCCCACCACCTGAAACGCAGCCCTGGCATGTCCTCCGGCGCCGCCGATCTGTCATTCCGGAGCAATGGATCCCCTCTAAAACACATGTGGGTTTCGCTCAAAGGCGGCAATGCTACGGACCGCAGCGAGAGGGCAGCCCGCGGGATCCTGGAATCTAAGGGATTATCCGTGGCGGGATCCTCCATGGCGGGATCCTGTGGGCGAGGCAGGGAGGCGAGCCTAGGCGCTGGGAGAGCCCTACGAGGCTAAGATAAGGATATTACTACTCCACTCCGTCCATATTTAAATACAAAGGCCACCAACAGTAGGCCTGGCAAAAATTGATCATGATGCCTGCGTCCTCGTGTATTGGCCCCTTTTTTTGTGCCACTTTTTATGACATGCATAAATATTATGTTACTTACAAATATGGTCAAAAATTCGCACAAAATACGAAGGAGACCAATGGAAGTACTGGCACCCCATGATTTAACTACTCGCATGCGCACAGTGGAGTAGTAATGTCTTTCTTCTGCCCTCACGTCCACTCAATTTGCATGCGCTGTATTGATTGACCATCAATGAAATGAAGGACTTTACACGCGTCAAATTATCACGTGGGGTGGATCTTTGTACAAAAATGCTTCACCCCGTGTACCCGTGTGTGCGTGCGAGGGAATGAGTGTGTGCGTGCAGTGTCTGCACATCTTTGCTTCGTGCATGTACCGCCAGTGTGGCTCAGAGAGGACGAGTACATTCTTCTAGAAGCAGCAGCACGTCACTGTGATCAATCCACACAAGGAGGTCACGACAACGCCTCGGCATGTGCCACGTAGCTTCATGAACTGTAAGAGAGACACTGTGTAGCGTGCCATTGGAATTCTAATTTACGTGTTTGCACATACTCGAAGTACTAGTAAGGTACACGTGGATTGCATGCATCAGATTTGGCAACCAAATTATGAATAAATACCACACTATAGCATGTAAGCTCTGAGTCATATATGCTTGATGTAGACCTTCATTTAATTCTTATAGTTCATTTCATTCAAAATAAATTAGTTTTTATAAAAAATCTAGGGCCTCTTTGATTCATAGGATTTCCAAAACGCGGGAATAGGAAAAACATGGAATTAGAGTGGAATGTCGTCTTGAATCCTACAGGATTGTATGGGTGTTTGATTGTGCATAGAAAAAACGCAGGATTCTTTCAAAGTGGTTTGAGTGAATGGGATGTTTCCTATGAAATCTAGTTCAAATGAATCCTATGGAAAAATTTCTATGGTTTACAATCCTACGAATCAAACAACCAAGTTAGGAAAAATTCCTAAGGATTAGAATCCTCCAAAATTCCTTTGAGAATCCTTTGAACCAAAGAAGCCCTTAATCTATTCTACGATTCATGGAATTGTGCGTTGTAAAGCATAAAGTAAAAACAAATAATGGAAATTCAACTAGAAAAAATGTTTGGGCAGTTATGATACGGAAGATTCTAGAACAAAGGAGAAGCACTTGTGTCTTGAGGTTTGTGCATTATGCTTAACTTCAACCATGGAGTCTGCTAGATTGTACATGTGGCAAAATCCGGTGGGGGGCTAGAAGATGGTGCGAGGGGCCAAGTGGAGGGAGACTATGAAGGAGTGCACAAGTGCGAGATCGATATTTGAAGAGAGGGGGCGAGAACGTGCGCTGTTGCGCGTAGTGGTGGAGCCATGAAAAATAAATGAGCTAGGGGGCCAAGCGTTGCTAATCCTTTAAGAGGAGGGCCAATACATCAACTTAAACCATTTTACCAGCAATTGTCTAATGATCACATTCATATTAGTCTCGATATATAGTGATGTTAGGGGGGGAGGCAGGGCCCTTGCCTTTGTCTTCGCCACTATCTGGCGTCCCGAGAGATGAAGCGGAGGCATGGATGATGAGAGGGGGACGTTGGATATATAAATAATGTTGGTGTATTAGCTATGTAATCCTATATGCATAGGTATAGATTGATCTATGTGGACGTGGGAAAGAGGGTGAGACCTCACTAGATATATAGATTGATCGGTTTGTGTGGAAAACTATGAAAGACCTAGCTATATATACACACACATAGAGGAATATCGATCGTTTCGCATGCACGTGAGAGATAAAGAATGCCCGATATGATGGGGAGGGGGAGGTGTGTGTGTGTGTGTGTGCATGCATGGGAGACCGACCTGAAGAATAAGGTTGCATGTGTGCGATGGATAATGTCGACTGGTACTGTGTGTGCATGCATTCATGAGAGAAAGTTAATGGTACAATTATAAAGAAGGTGACTGTGTGGGTGTAAAAGACTAGGTGACATCATAATCAATGTAAAGTAGAATTCAAATATTTGAACAAGAGATCATGATGTTTGAAACCCATGCATGCATGCATATAACTGAGATATGCGTGGTGTGGTTTGGAAACGAGCATGTTGTACTGTATACACATTGAACACGGTCAGACTGATTTGTATTTGAGATATCGATGGTAGACATCGTTTGGCCACATTGCATCCGTGCATGGACACACTATTCTAATTGGAGATGATGGGTGGCGTTCGCATCACATATCTATATCTATACCCCTATATATATATATATTATATTTTATATTTTTTATATAGTGTGCGTATAACTTTAACTTTGAAATATGGTCGTTGGATGAGGCCAATCCGATGGTGCAGAGATGGCAAATTTGAGCACAACTGGCCGTTGTATATCATCTAGATTCCACCAGATTTTGCCACATGTACAATCTAGAAGACTCCATGGTTGAACTTAAGCATACTGGACAAACCTCAAAACACAAGCACTTCTTCTTTGTTCTGGAATCTTCCATATCAAAATTGCCCAAATGTTTTTCTACATGATTTTCCAATATTTGTTTTTACTTTATGCCTTACAACGCACAATTCCATGAATCTTAAAATAGATTAGCTTTCTTATAAAAACTAGATGATTTTGAATGAAATGAACTATAAGAATGAAACGGACATCTACATCATGCATATATGACTCAAAGCTTACATGCTATAATGTGGTATTTATTCATAATTTGGTTGCCAAATCTCATTCGTGCAATGCATGTGTACCTTACTAGTCTAAATGGCGTTTTTATGTGTGTTGTGCTTGTTAAACATATTGTATGTAGTATATCATACATGGTTTAAATCCGAACATCTAGCTAGAGCATACATGTACTATGATTTGAATTCAACATAAAATCTATAAATATATTTGAATTTGAGATCGTATTTACATGTAGTTCGTATTTATATAGGAATTTACTTCTCCTATATTCATGTCATGTGTTGTGAAGATAAAATTTAGATGGTTGTATAACTAACCCGAGTACAATCCCATTCAAACAGGTAAAATGTACTCAAATTTAGTCCATATGCTAGACAACACACTTTTTTATTGTTGAGGGAAGTGCAAATTGTTTTGGTACTATACACGTTATGTTTATTGTCCTGATTTTTTTTTAGTTTTTTTGTTGTATTTGAATGCATTTCTAGTAACATAGTAAAAAGGGACATAGCTCTCTCTAGTGATGAGGTGTGAATTGTCTTTTTTTGGTACACGTTAAACTTGTTCTCCGGAAATTTCAAGACGCGCCTTGTTATGCCGAAATTTCAAGCTAGCGTCTCTGTCTATCGTGCTGCGAAACTCCTGCCTCTTCAACCCGCGCCTTGTTACCCGAAATATTTAAGATATATCTTTGTCTCGTTGTGCTCTGACAACTCCCTCCATCTCAACCCGCGCCTTGCTATTCCAAAATTACAACGCGCGCGAAAGCTCCCACCTCCTGTGGAATCCCGACACGCGAAATGCCCGTGATACCCCTGAACCGAAATAACCCCCTACGTCAAATCGGTGGGGGTACTTTCGTAACTTAACCCACATTTCGGACAAGTGTGTCCCTAAGCCATGGTTCCCCACTCCCGTCCCATCCGCCCACCCATTCGCACACCAAGGCCGCAAAAACCCACGAAGCCCCACACCCTCCTCCGTCCGCCACCCAGCCGGAGCCTCTTCCCCAACGATGTCGTCCACAGCAACACCTCGACGTCCCTCATCCACCATACCGGATGATAATCCGTCATCGATCTTGTCGTCCCGCCAGTTCAGCCACCCCATCCTTCACCTCCAAGGAGCTGCCCCGATGTTCCCCTCGTCTTTCGCGCCACCTCCATTCCCTCACTGTCGTATTCACCTGCACCACCGGAAGAGCATCATCATCACCGTTTCCTCGGATGAAGCTGAGGCCTAATCGGCGCCACGAAAGAGGTTGTACACTAATCGCCGCATTTTCTTCTTGATTCGATCTCACGGTGCTGTCGGCGCTCAGTCTCGACCCTCCACGGCAGCGTCGCCGACCACTTCCTCCATGGCGTCGCTCCCTCGGCGGCGACGTCCACATCAGTAGGAGCTGCTACTACTTTAGCTCTCGCTCGCACTGCTGCTCTGCTGCTCTGCTCTTGCTCTCGGTCCCCTGTTTGGTCTGCTCTTGCTCTTGCTCTTGCTCGCGCTGCTGCTCTCGCTCTTGCTCTTGCTTGCGATGCTGCTCCGATTTAGCTACACTTCGGCCGATCTGAATCGACTTTCGGTCGATCGGTTTTCGAGGGGGGGGCTCACGGAGTTAAGGAAGAACCAGCCCGTTGGGAGGGGGGCTCACCGGAGAGGTACCCCAAAGATTCATCTTAGGTTTCAGGGTGGGGGCGGTGGGGGGGCGGTGGCGTGGGGATCGTCGGAGAAAAAGTTGAGACGGGGGGGGGGCTAGAGGGATGGCGGGGCAGCGTTGGACCGACGGTGGGGAGTGGTTTCGGGGCAGAGGGGGAGGCGGGGTGCGGTTGTTTGGCCGGTGGTGGCTGGCGGCTCAGGGTAGCCTCACCTAATGCTGCTACATGACCAGCTGCCCCGGCTCTTGCACGCTGCTGCTACTGCTTTTCTGCTACTAGTGCGTTCAGTTTCGACAAAAAAATTCAGTTTTGACAGTTAAATTCAGTTTCGACGGTTAAGTTCAGAGATGAGCGGCTGATGTTTTTACATCTAGCACTTTGTGGTTATGTATTTTACGTCATCTATTGGAGATGCTATTAGAATTCCACTCAGGTTAACGTTGTCTCTCTTCTCCTGCTTCAGCCTCGGCGTCGTACAACTCAAAAGGTTGCTCCAACAACGAAACCCTCCATCACAGTGACGATACCCCGGGCTCCATCTCCAAATGCCTAAGATCTTCTTCCCCTCCTCCGACAGCCAAGTCAGTCGGATCATCCTCACCGACCAACCCAATCACGCTGAGATCGACATGGCTTCGCCAAAGAGGTTGTACACTTGTTGCATCTCTTTTTTACTCTACATGTTATATATATTTTCCACTGAGCACACGCAGTAACCTGAAATACATTTATCTTCTCCTACTATATGACAAGCAATGAGGTACCAGGCAACTTAGCTATGCGTGATGGACTCTCTTGAATGCCATTATTATTAATCTCTGCGCGTTTGAGATGTGCATTTGTCGATGGTCCTGGAGTTAAGCTAGTAGGGCAGTGGCCTGGGTCCAAAGTAATAGAAGTAGCACAAAAACATTTTTTGAGTGTAGGCTTTTCCTTGCTCAAGCCTGCCTACTAGAGTCGCCAGTACTTGAAAAGAAAAGTGAAGGAAAAACATATGAATTGGAAAGTTTCCTATGGTACTACTATTAATGAATTTGGTTCAAAGGAATGGAGTAAAGGAAAACTGTAGGATTTGTTCCTTTAGTGTCTCCCTGAAACAAAACACGTAGGAATTTTAATTTCCACTTGTCCTCCTTTTCAAATTCCTATTCATGAAGCACAAGACTAAGAGATAGTAGCATAATAGCATTATAACCGTACATTTTCCTGTGGTTTGACTTAATCTCACCTTGCTTCTTTGCATCCTATGATCTTCCAATTCTTGTGAATCAAACACCCAGATTGGCATAAATCCTGTGTTCTTAAGTTCTATGTTTTGCACGTGCATTCCTATCCTATTCCTGTCTATTTTCTATCCCTGCACTGTTAGAATCCTCATATTCAAACAAGCCCTTACACAATTAATTCTGTTACAGATATGTGTCAAAGAAAACCTTGTGTGGTTTGTCCTGCTCCTACTGCGCTGTGTTCCACCCCAGCTCAGCTGCTCCAACGATGGAAGGGTTCTTCACAGTAGGGATCCGCTCTCCAGATTGTCTTTCGCCGCCTCAGATCTTCTTCCCCGCTGCCGGCAGCCACGACAACTGCATTACCATCATCAACTGAGCAGATGACCTTGTGGACTACACCGGTCCGCAAGAGAGGCCGCACTCTTCCGTGTCTGCTTATGTTATGCATCGCTTAATATGATCACATGCTACTTTATCATCGTGTTCACCTATTAGACTCCGAGTCAGGTCCAAACTAATGCTGAAACTTGAGTTTTTAAATGGTTGTGGGGTACGTATTGGGGAAGCAATTAGTACTATCTGTCTACTATCTGGTTAATCTCGGGTGTCTACTATGAGTTTCATGTTGGGTGCAAACAAACATTAAAAGGAGCCATTATCTGTATTTCTTAACTAAAGCTATTATCTGCCTGCTATCATTTGTTTTGGGTCTATCCAAGTTTGCTACCATCACTCTGGATTTGTGCATGCACACATTACACAATCTCACTATGTTTTATTCCTATGTATGTCAGTTATTGTACACAATGGAACTGAACATGTAGAGCAAAAGGGACGAGCTTTGTGTGGCAATAAAACTTCATGCAGACGTCGCTCCATGGTGGGCGCAAAGGCAGCCCCCTCCACCAATTTCGGATCGTAATCAAGAGGAAGATAACTGTTTTGAGGGGGATTCAGAAGGAGAAGACCACACCTATTTACCCCCTGAAGTCTTCGCTCTAACTTGGCATGCTGATGTTGGTAATATCATGCATATGGTGCCTTTCATTTCTTACTGGATACATCAAATATGTCATCTTCTTAGTTTAGACATGCTTTGTGTCAATGCCATCTGTTTTGTTTCTTTATCGTATATGTGAATCATGCAATGCCATCTTGTTTAGCCAGGCATCATATATGTGAATTTTGCAATGCCACCCTGGTTAGCCAGTCATATTATATGTGAATTATATCATGCCATCATTTTTTTATTACGTGTTAAATTTTTCAACAATTTTAGTACATTCAATTACTCTTCCTGTGCATCAGCCATTCGGCGCGGTCATGGAAAAATCTGAAGTGGAAACAAGGTCTTTAGAGCAGACAATGATATCTGACGAAGTGCATGTCTTACTAGTTACGGATAGCTCCTCAGAGGAGGATTCAGAGACAGATGACCAGTCCTATCCCCCCCCCCCCGAGGTGCATGCTCTAACTTGGCAGGGTTATGTTGCTCATATCATGCGTATGGTATCTTGCATTGCTATGTCATTTGCTTAGTTTAGACATGGTTTGTGTGAATGCCACTTGTTTAGTCTCTAATTACCATATATGTGAATTATGCGATGCCATCTTGTTGCAAGACATTATGTATGTGAATTATGCAATGCTATCTTGTTTCAAGGCATTATATATGTGAATTATGCAATGCCATGCTGTTTAGCCAAGCGTCATATATGTGAATTATATCATGCCGTCCTTTTTTTGTATTTCTCGTTGCATTTGTCGACAATGTTTGTATATTCAACTGCTCTTGATGTGCATCAACCATTTGAATTGGTGATGGAGAAATCTGGAGTGAAAACAAAGTCTTCAGAGTAGACAATGCTACCTGCTGAAGCATATATCTTGCTAGTTACGGATAGCTCTTCAGAGGAGGATTCAGAGGCAGATGACCAGTCCTATTATCCCCCTGAGGTGTATGCTCAAACTTGGCAGGGTTATATTACTCATATAATGCATATGTTGTGTTGCAATGCTTAGTTTTTACATCATATGCACAATATTGAATGCCATCTCCTTAGTTGACACATCATATATGCGATTGCCCTCTACTCACTTGCTGAGTATATAAATAATATATTTGAATTATATCATGCCAAGATGTTTACATAGACATCATGTATCTGAATTATGGCTTGCCAACCCATTTTTTAAAGACATAATATAGTTATATCATCTCATCTTGTTTACATAGTCATCATATTTTGAATTATGTCATTCTATCATGTTTAGTTAGCCATCATACATTTGAAATTGTGTCATGCTAGCCTGTTTAATTAGCCATCATATATGTGAAATTATGTCCTGCTATTCTGTTTGGTTAGACAACATAAATGTGAATTATTTCATGTCCTCTTTTCTTCCCTACTATCCATTGCACATGTCGATCTTACAATGTCTGTACATTCAACTAATTTTCTTGTTTATCAGCCATTTCGCTTCGAGGGGGTGATGGCAGTATCTGTGGGAGTAAAAACACGGTCTTCAGAAAAGATTGTGCTACGTGTCGATGCAGATAGAAACACGGTTGTACTTGCCCAAGAACCAGCCCACCACACATAACTCAGACTCACGCAGATTGTACCCCTACCCAGTTGGACAGAGAACCAGCTACACCCCTTCTAACCCCAACCCCAGCAGACAGTAACCCAGTTCCAGTTGACACAACACCGTCTCCACCATAGAGCACACAAACACGAGCAGTTAGTAAGGCAATTGCAGTGCCCAAAGCACGAGGACCACCACTCCGAACCCCAATAAAGCAGAAGAAGAATTGTTCTCAGGTCAAGTTCTGTAGCTATGGTTCATACTACTTTGCTCTTGCATCACTGTATTTACTCATACCAACTAATTTCAAATTGAAGGATGCAATTGAAACTCCAATGGCGCATAGCAGGTATGTTTTAAACCTGTTTCTTTAACGTGTTTGCTATTGTAACTTGCTCTATGTTGATTTCAGTTTCAATTGAATAAACAGTTACGTTCTCATGCCATGCACATTACAAGTGTTGTTATTGCTGTGTAGTTTCCGACACTTATATTCTGCCTATGCTGCTTTGTCTTAAATAGATATGATTCAAACTGTATTTATCTTGATTTGGCAACATAAACTAGAATGATATAGACCATAAAGTGACCATACTACATAGATATATGTTTGTTTCATGCTATTATCCTGTCCACCTTACTACTGAATTGGTTTACCAAAGTGAGTTTCATATGCTACATTGTAAACCTGTGATGTGTTTGTTTTCTTCTCTTTTAGAACGCGGATAAAATATTAGAGAAGAGTACCCCATTATGCAATGGTAAAGGAAGTAATGCAGATAAGGTTCAAGATAGTGAGAGATGCCTGTTGGTCTCCAAGAAAGCTGATAAAAACTATATTGAAGACACAGAGACAACCCCAAAGTCCTGTCTTGATGTAGTGTTCGAGTTACTGGCTACTACTGCTGGCACCAGCTCTTCAAACTCGCTGCCTGAATCAGTTCGGCTTCTTGAGTCTCAACTTCAAGTTGAAAGACATCGATCAGATGTTATGCGACAGGAAGCTGAAGGACTGAGGAAGTCCCTGCAGGATGCAGATGTATACTTTCTGGTGCAACAGCAAGTGCTGGAGTATTTAAGCGCCAAACAAAAGAAAGTTCATAAGCTTGCTAAGCATCTTGCCACATTATGGGTACCCAGGATATTGTTTCTTGAGCTCTTCTGAAGTGGTTTCAGTTCTGGACTTGTTTTGCTGCGGCGTTTATTTGTACTGGTCGCCAACTTTGACAACTAGTGTATATGATATGCTGCTTTGTTCCCTATATTTGCACTGGTGGCAAACTTTGATGCCCAGTGGATGTTATATGTGTAATAGCTGTGATAGCCTAGTGTAAGTTGCTTGCTTATTTATTTCCTTGTTGTCTTGTTTATTTCTTTGCTTGTAGTCAGTGCAGTTCTTTTTCCGCGTTTTGCTAGTGGCCGCAATAACCTATTTTTTAAAACTAGGCCACAATAACAATGGGCTACATATTTACTGTAGTTACCATGGGCCTCCTACGGGCCGTAGAAACAATGTGCCTTCTTAGAGCCGTAGAAAGAATGGGCCTTCTACGGGTCGTAGCATCAATGGGCCTTCTACGGGTGAGGGAGTCCTGTATTAAGGGGTCCTCGGGCATCCAGACTATGGTACGTGGGCCGCACTGTTGGGCTGTGATGATACAAGACCGAAGACTCTCTCCCGTGTCTGGATAGGACTCCCCTTGGAGTGGAAGGCAAGCTTAGCATCCTGATATGAAGATTCCTTTCTCTGTAACCGACTTTGTACAACCCTTGTCCCCTCCGGTGTCTATATAAACCTAGGGGTTGTCGGTGTCAAAACAGGCCGATCTCGGGTAGGGGGTCCCGAACTGTGCGTCTAAGGTCGATGGTGACAGGAGACAGGGGACACAATGTTTACCCAGGTTCGGGCCCTCTCTATGGAGGTAATACCCTACTTCCTGCTTGATTGATCTTGATGAATATGAGTGTTACAAGAGTTGATCTACCACGAGATCGTAATGGCTAAACCCTAGAGGCCTAGCTTGTATGACTATGGTAATGAGTCTCCCCCCTCCGGACTAAGTCCTTCGGTTTATATAGACACCGGGAGGATCTAGAGTTACACAAGGTCGGTTACAAAGAAGGAATCTACATATTTGGTCGCCAAGATTGCCTTCCACGCCAAGGAGAGTCCTATCCGGACACGGGTGCAGTCTTCGGTCTTCGTATCTTCACAGCCCATCAGTCCGGCCCATGGCTAACAGGCCGGACGCCCGAGGACCCCTTAGTCCAGGACTCCCTCAGTAGCCCTGTCACATCCTAGCTAGTCCATGCATTAGAGTGTTGCATCATGTCTACTTTTCATCAGAAATCTGAATTGGGGAAGATAGAACCCCCAGAACCCCTCTGAATCCAACTAAGGCTTACTAAAAATATTTTCAATGAACCTGAATTGCCCTTCTAAAAAGTTCACCCTCTTTGTCTTGGGTCAGAACCTCTGGCAAACTTGGTGCACAATTTTGTAGGTCAACAGAAGGTCATTGAATTAAATCATATGTAAATTGCATTTGGGCATTTAAATGCTAGTAAATATTTTGAATGCTCAAATAATTCTAAAAATAAGTGTAAATTTGTTGGAGATTCTCTAAACAGAGCCTCTGATTATTTTCAGGATTTTTAGAAGTGCCTAACTATTTTTAATAAGTCCACAAACTTACAGAACAATAGAAAAAGAAAAACCAAAGCAAGCAGAGGCTTACCTGGCGCCCATCTGGCAAACCCACCTGCCGGCCCAGCCCAGCCACCGCTCCAGCGAGCTGCTTGGCTTGGCCAGGCAGGCAGCCAAGTGCTCGACGGCGGCACCAGCGCGTGCCACGCAGCTGCCCGCCGCCCTGCTCCCTCTCCTCACTGTTCTGCCGCCCTGGGTCGGTTGCCCACTCCTCCCCCGAGCTCGCAGACACGCCCTCTCCTCCCCAGCTCCTCTCCCTCGCTCGCCAGCACCATGGCCAACACTGCCACGCGCGCGCCATCGTGAAACCCGCGCTCCCCGTCGTCTCTGCGCCGCGCCACCGTGTCCAGAAGCTCCCCCGCCCTCCTCTCCTTCGAGCAAGCCAAGCCCCGAGCGCTCGCTTGCCTCGAAGCCACTGCACCGACCTCGCCCGACACCGCCACTGCTGGAGATCCCTTTTGCCGTTACGGCCGCACCAGGTCGTCCCCGACCGCGTCGTCTGCACCGTCGTGACCGCCGTGAGCTCAGCTACCTCCTCCCCCTTCTCGTTCTCGCTCCAGAACACCGCAGCGACCCCATGGAGCTTCACCGCACGCGCCACCGCCGAGCTCGTCGCCGACGTGTCTCCGGCCAACCACCGGCCACACCACCGTGTCTAACACACTCACCGCATCGCGAGGAGTCCAACGCACCTCACCACGTGCCTCGCCGTGCCCCGTAGTCTCGGGTCCATCCTCACCCGACTCCAGCGACCGCCAAGGTTGTCGCCGGCGACGTTTCCGGCCACCCCGAGCTCAACCACCGCCACCAAACGTTGCGGCTCGTTCCCAGCTACCCGTAGATGCCTTCCGCCGCTCATTTGGTTGCCGGAACGCACAAATGCACTCTCACCGCCGCGTCTGGCCTCGCCGGCGGCTAAATGCCGGCGTGTTTGACCTTGACTTTGACTAGGGTGGGCCCAAGTTGACTCCCCTGAGTCTATGACAAGTGGGGCCCCCCTCTGCTAATTAACCTAGATTAGTTTTAACTAAATTTAGTTAGTTTAGTTAACAGCTGACATGCGGGACCCACTGGTCATGTTGACCTGGACGTCCCCTTTGACCACTGACGTCACCCTGACGCATCACGATTTAATAACTAATTTCTGGATTTATTTTTATGCAGAAAATTCCAGGAATTGTTGCAAACTTCAAACATTCATAGAAATTAATTTGTAACTCCAAATGCAAAGATTTATATATGAATTTTGATCAGAAAAATTCAATCTATCCATTGGTAGTGGTTTCATGCATGACAGAACAAGTTAACCCTGCTGTTTAAGCAGAATAATATAATGCACTAATATGGCTATGTTAAATGAACTAGCATTTGAATCTTTGATTCAAATGAGTTCATTCCTTTCTGTTCTAGCTTGCATTAGGCCAAGACACATTCATATTGCCATGTCATAGCATGCATCATATTGTTGCATATCGTCACGTGTTGATTTTGTTCGGTGTGTCTTTCGTGGTAGGTTCTGTGTCCAAGGATAACCCCGAATATCCATCTGAAGGGCAGTACCCTACTACCACTACATCAGGCAAGCAACCCATTGATCATTCTGATACAAACCCATGATCTCGCTTCTGCTCTTGTTTACTGCATTAAGACAACGCGTTTCAAACTGTTGTGTGCTGCGGTAGTTGAACCCACTTCCTTTGCATGACCTGTCATTGCCACAGTAACTAGATGAAACCCACTAGTATGTGTAGGAGTTGATTGAGCCATATTTGTGTTCCTACCATGCTATGCTTGCTATGCTTAGGGTTGTGTCAGGTCTGGCTCATCGGGATGATGAACTGTTGTGAAAGGTTGTGTCGGTAACGAGAGTGAAGTGTTGAACACGATTTGGTAAATGTATCGATGAGAGGCCATGTAGGAGTACATGGTGGGTTGTTTCATTGAAGCCGTCCTTAAGAACTGAGATCTGTGTGTGATTTAAGACTCAGCTACTACCACACATTGGGATCCTTAATTGACCCTCTCGACTTATTAACCACTCTTGTCCTCTGTCCGGGAGTTGCAAAGTAGTTTCTGGTGTTTGTAGCATGCTGGGGGCCGCACGCAGCGCTGACCTTAGGGGTGGGCTGTGTTGCGGTAGGCACGTGGCACGGTGTACCGATTCGCCCGTTTGGTGTCTCGAACCCTGCACACATCGTTCGGGGCCGTTAGTGGAAACCTCGGCCGGACTCCCTGCGGATGGAACCCGAATAGGCGATAAACCTCGACTAGGGACTCATGTGTTTAGTCAGGTCGTGGCCGACACCCTCGTTGGGCTTCCGCTTGAAGGTTGCCGAGTACATGTCGTGTAGCGGCGATAAGTGGTGAGAGCGTGTGTGAAGAAGTACACCCCTGCAGGGTATGAAACTATTCGAATATCCGCGTCCGCAGTAAAGGACTACTTGGTCACCTATGCAGTTCATAGACAAGTAAATGGATACTACTAAAAGCCTCAAGATAAGTGTGAGTACTGTCGTGGTTTTGTCACGGCAGATGTCCTTATGAAAGGACTTAGTCATGGAGCCATCGCTACGGGTTAACTTGAAAGTGGTTAAAGCGGACGCAAAGACACAAGAGTTATACTAGTTCGGCCCCTTCGATGAAGGTAAAAGCCTACGTCTAGTTTGTGATGGGATTGATGTGGTCTCGATGACTAGGGAGCAAATAAGCTTCGCCTTGGCCTCGAGTTGTTGTTGTGTGTCCCCTTGAACCGCCCCGGGTCGTCCCCTTATATACACGGGTGACGCCCGTCGGTTCAGAGAGTCCCAATCTCCGATTCATACTCGTATCCGGGTTGGTCTCTCTCTATTCCTAACTTACAGTACAAGTTTACATACCAAGCCGGTTTACGGCTACAGGTTCTAAACCGACTACGGGCCTTGGGCCCTTACTTTCATGCTTGGGATTTTACACCGTTGAACCATCGATGAAGTTAACCCGGCCCGGATAGGCCGGTTCATGCCCAGTAGTAATATCCCCAACATTAGGCCCCAGATTGATTTGAACAGGTTCATGTCAATCCTTGATAAAAAATCTTCAACTTCAATATCTTCTTGTAATTGTTGAACCGCCGTGATATCCCCTTCTCTGGTTGCTGTAAACCGCCGTATTGACTTCTCCTGTGAGTTTTCGTAAACCGTCGTGACGTCATCTCCGGAGCACCGCAATGGTCCGTCACGACCTCACTTCTGCATAAAAAGGATCAAAAAGATTCCCTTCTCATTAATGATCATCTCGAAAATCGAGGCGACAGGCGCGCCCACTCGGCCGCTTCGGACGCCTTGATTCTCGCGCCTGCCTTTTACTCTTTCCCTTATAAATAAATCCCGAGGGCACCCTTTTCTCTTCCTCTTACGCATCTTCTTCTTACTCGAGACGACCTCAGCTCTGAAGCTCCGCCGCCGTCCACGACCTTCGAGAACCGCACCAACCAAGGCCGCTGCATCAACCTGAGTTAGATCAGAGACTCATCGCCCCCCTCCGCCATAATCTGCGGCGGTAAATTTCTTCTGTTCTTTGCCTTTTGATCTGCATTAAGTTTTTGCAAGCTCATCCGCAGTCTTCCATTTTTCCTTTTCTTCCTACCATCTGCCGTGGTAGTTTTAATCCAAAAACAGTATAGATCTCCTGCGGTAGTCATTCCGCATCTGTTTTTAATACTAGCAGCCCTTCCTTTTCTTCTGGTAGAGTATACATCCTTCTCTGTTTTTCTTGAACGCCTTTTAAAGAACGCAGTAAAAACTATTTTATAGATGCGCGGTAGATCCAAATAGATTTGATCATTGTGTGAAACCTGTTTCTGTCAACACTTAGCAGAAAACTTTGAATCTGGGCCTTTCTGCCTATGGGCGGTTTAATCCTTTATAGCCAATCCTCCATATTCCATTAGCCCTCTCTTAAACCGCCAACTGTACCTTGCATTGTAATTTCACCAGTTTAACACTGAACTTTTCACTTACCAACCGTAGACAGTGAATCGGCACCTGTTTGATTTTCTTTCAGCTTCCCTCTTCCGGAATGGTGAAAGAATTTTCTTCTTGCAATTGGGTTCCGTCCCGGATCACGGAAACAGAGCTCAATGGTTACGTCACCACTGGCGCTTTAGCCTCAAAAAATGTTCTCCACTGGCGAGTTCCGGAATCGGAATATCAGCCTGAAACTAAATAAGGAGAGGTGATTGTTTTTATGCAACACATAAACCGGGGATTCAGCCCGCCGGATCAAAAATTTCCGGGAAGTCCTCGCAAGCTTCCAACTCCATCCACAAGATATTGGTCCGAACTCTGTGTCCAATATATGCAACTTTCAAGTCTTCTGCAAAGTCTATCTTCAAGAAGAACCAACCGTGGAGTTATTCCGAGATTTCTTTCATCTGAACCGCCGTACAGAGTTCTCGGACGGTCCTAACACAGAACTTGGTGGCGTTTCAGTCCAAAAAAGGAAAGAAGTGGACTTCCCTCACGCCAAACATCATAGCCATCCGAAAGATTGGAATCAAACCTGGTTCTATTGCCGGAACACTGCTCCTAACGGAGAAAACCCCTTGCCGGGTTATCGCCCTCACCGCTTAGCAACAACCACCCATTGCCTTGGCTTGACTGCCGCAGAACGGAAGAACTTTGCACCCCAAATTATCAAGCTCCGGGATCTGATGGCCAATGGTTTAACTGGTATTGACCTTGTCCGCTGTTGGGTTTCCTGGGGCATCTTGCCATTAAGCCGCCGCCCCGGATTGATGCACGAATACACTAGTGACGTCAAAGATCCTCAACGACATCACGAGTTATCAATAACTCAGCTTGAAGTTGCCGAGACAGTGAAAAAAATGCTCGATGAACCGATCTACGCGTGCAGCCAAACTGGGTTGGCCCCGTTCTGCGTCTCCAACAAACCGCCCGCGGTAAGGTTCCTCTCATTGCTCTACTGATTTTGATTCCATATTGATTGTATTAATCTCTTATTAATTCTCAGGCTAACAGCTCCTTTTGGAAACGAACGAAACCGGCCCGGATTCCTCGTGTAAAGACCAAGACCACCAAGAAAGCTGGCAAGAGGAAAATCGCCGAGTCTTCTGAACCGCCGGAAGATGAAGAATCAGATGCTTAGGTAGAACTTGACTTACTTGGTTCTTCTTCTTCTTCTTTTTTCATTCATTTTACTGACAGTTACAATTCCCAGGATGACACTGAGGCCAGCCATGCAGAACCTGTTGAGGTAATCCTTCTTTCTTCCGATTCCGATCTTGTACCGGTCAAAAGAATTCTCCGCACAGTCCGAAAAGTGAAACAATCTCACTCTTGTGTTCATTTGAATCCAAAACTTTCTTTGAAGACACAGCAAACTGAAGAACGCCGTACGACCCGGCATAGCGGTCAACAAATTACGTCGTCCGGTTTAGCTGACACACCAACCCGGAAACGTCGTCCAGAGGTGACTTGTTCTCCTGAAAAGCGTTATCCTTTGAAAGGTTTCTTTCGATGCCCTCTCAATCCGTCTGACCCGAATTACCAGGTTTCTTCCAACTCGTCTGGCGGTTCATCAACCACTCAGCTACCTCCTCTCAAAGTTGCTGCTGGGTAAGTATATTACTCCTTAATTTGTTCCTTGTATTTGTCGGTTTATCATATTCTAACCCTTGATGTTGTAGCACCAAGGCTCGTCTTAGTAAAAAGGCCAAGACCCTCAACCCTAATGTGGATGTTGATCCAGAGAAGACTCCAGAGCATCATGGTGAAAATCCCGAAGTTGCTAAGGACAACTCTGCTGGGGTTAATCAAGATGCCAATGCTAATCCGCCAGAGGTTGAACCGGATGTTCAAGTTGAGACGTCACATCCTCCTGCTCCACCGAGTCCTGCAGCAGAACAACGGGACTCAACTGCTAATCCACCAAGCCCGGGTATGAAAACGCCAAGCCCAGGTGAAAATGCCAATCCGGCCAGCCCGGCCAAAGATGATGATGTCGTAGTTACGGGCACCGCATATACCGCCCCTGGCAATCCGGTTGCTCTATCAAAGCACAGTGCCAAGGAAGAATTTACTGCCATGAGCAAAGGGAAGGAAAAAACTGATCTGTCAGCTTATGACAATTTCTCTGCCCAAGACCTTCACTCTGGCTTCCTGAACCGGCTCTACACAAGCCGTGATTTTGAAGCCGGTCTGGTAAATCTTATGAAGGAGCGCTATGAAGTAAACAGTTGTGCCTTTCTCTTGTACCTTCATTGCATAGTGGCCCCCAAGGGCCTGTTTGTAATCTTCTTTCAAGACGGTACTTAATATAGAACTCAACACTTTCAGAATCCACTGTTGTAGCCCCCAAGGGCCGGTTCAACTTAGTATAGTTAAACCGGGACTTAACAGAAAACTCAATGCTTCAGATTTCACTTATGTAGCCCCCAAGGGCCGGTTCAACTTAGTATAGTTAAACCGGGACTGTAATTTATATCGCCAAGAAAGCAGTAACATGTTCGAGCAAATAGCCATTAGCCCCCAAGTGCCAAGTGTATGACTGGTTATGCGCTTGGGACTTGTAATGAAAATACTAACATGCTCCCTTTTGTTGCAGAGTGAGATACGCCAACAAACCTCACAAATCAATGATCTTCAAGAAAATCTGAAATCTCAACAAGCAGAAACCTCCAAGGCCAAGGATGAGCTGAAAACTGCCTTGACTACTATGGAGCAGCTCAACGAGTGGTTTAAGTCCGAGCGGGCCAACTGGGATACTGAAAAGGCGGGCTTGCTAAAGCGGGCGGAGGATGCTGAAGCAGCTATTAAACCGGTGACGGAAGATCTCACTGGATTAAAGCACCAAATCAATGCCATGACCTCTGCCATATTTGGTAAGCAATGTTTCACCAATGTTGTGATGAATATTTCGTTTTGAAATTTCCTCCGGTTTAACCTGAACTTTCTTAAACCGGTATAGGTAAGCGCATTGCTCATCTGGGCTCTGACACGCGAAAGAAACTCAAGGCCGCGTATACGCTAATTGAACAGTTGTATACCGGCACCCAACGAGTTACTTGCGCCACTTATTACGATAATGCAGCTCCGACATTGATCAAGGACACACTGGACCGGCTATCTATGATACCAGCACAGATAGAAGAATTGAAACGATCCGCTGCCCGGGCTGGCACCTTATTGGCACTAACTCGCCAAAGCATGGATAGCTGACCTTGATCCGGCTGACATAGCGAAAGGCTTCCCCAGTGCTCAAGAAAATGGCGAAGCATTTGATAATGATGCTCTCAAACGGGTAACAAGGTAGATGCGTCCTTTGGCGAGTCAACTGGCAGAAGAGGCCAACCTGACGGTTCACCGCTCCTTCTCTGACGCGAACAATGTACGGGTTGAAGCTGTTATTTCGAAGTGCGTAACCTTGTTCCACCAACCCGTAAGCACACTTATGCCTCGACGTTGATCCGCCGAGCTTATAAGTGAAGAGGCTGTCTTCGTGCTTTAACCCGGATTGACTGGACCACCAATGACTTCCGGCCATTGGATGGTGAGGAGGAAGAAGTTGAACCGACGCCAGACGACCCATCTTCTTCACGTCAACCGGGCAATGAAGCTTAATCCGTCAAGCCAGTTGATGCATCAGAAGCTGCCTGTTATGACACCGTTCCAAATTTTGGGCCTCTGAATGCCTTGTAATAAGATAGCCATCACTTTTGTTTTTAATATGCCTTCGTGCAATGGTGCTGACTCCTTTTATTGAATGATCGAAACCTTCAATTTAGATTGCCTGCAGTCACAAAATCTGAAACTGCCACAGCGGTCTGTGCCGCCAGCCGGTTTGTGACATTCATATATATATGAAATGAAATATTGAGGTATATAATCAAAATTTGTGATACAAAATACCTGCCATCGCTGGGCATGAAGTTGGCTTAGCCAATCTTGAAGCGGAGGTTGTATAAACCATTACCGTCAAAGGAGAAAACAGCTCCTGTGTTCATAATGCCGGTTTACCATGTAAACCGTGCCGGGTCATGACAAGCCCCCTGTTACTCCATGATGGGATGTTAACAGAAAAAGTCAAACCGGAAGAATTATCCCCGGATTAAAAATGGACCGAATTCCGTCAATTGACAGCTTGAACCGGTTTAAAAAACGTTATCGGTTTCAGAAACGCAACAAAGTCAAATAATAGTTATGAAAAACATGGAAGCAAAGGTAATGATAAAACCGTTTGCAAAAAGAGGCTTTACTGAGCCGATCAGATGGTGTTACCATGGTCGGACATGACCAAGCTCCCAATAAGGTATAGTCATGGTTCAAGTCAGCCAGGTCCCCAACTGAAACCGTGGCATTATGCCGATCAAGTGGCGTGACAATGGTTCGGGTTCGACCAAGCCGCCAAGTGACTCTATGGCCTTAGGCCAATCAAGAGGTGTGACTGGTTCAGACTTGACCATGTCCCCAAGTGATCTGGTGGCGCTCGCCTATCAAAAGGTGTTGCATTGGTTCGGACACGACCAAGCCCCCAAGTGATATCATAAAGCTTTTGAAAAGCAAACTCAGGGGGTAAACCGGAGGCTGCTTTAAAACAGAACAACTCAATGTAACCACGCATGATGTAACAGAACAGATACCCCGCGTTAGCTGAGGCTCCAGTTTATTACTTCATTCATAATATATACAGTCATAATATGTACATAAGTAGAGCCGATGGCTCAGGTATAATAAGGCCGAAGATGAGCTATGTTCCACGGCCTGTTGGTCTCCTCCTCTGACGTGCGTGAGTCTTTATGCTCTTGAACATCGATCGATAAATGCGACCCGTTGTGCAGATTCTTGCTGACCACGAAAGGCCCCTCCCAAGGCGGGGATAGCTTGTGCATATCAGTCTGGTCTTGGATGAGTCGAAGCACCAAATCTCCCTCTTGAAAAGTTCTGGTTCTGACCCGGCGACTATGATAACGACGAAGATCCTGTTGGTAAATCGCCGAGCGGGCAGCTGCTATGTCACGCTCTTCATCCAGCTGATCCAAAGCGTCCTGTCGTGATGTTTCGTTATCCGCTTCAACATAAGCTGCCACACGAGGTGAGTCATGACGGATGTCACTGGGGAGAACCGCCTCCGCTCCATAAACCATAAAGAACGGAGTTTATACCGTGGATCTGTTAGGTGTAGTATTTATACTCCATAACACAGACGGTAGCTCTTCTACCAAACAACCCGGTGTCCTCTGCAAAGGGACCATAAGCCGGGGCTTGATGCCTCTCAAGATCTCTTGATTGGCTCTTTCCGCTTGACCATTGGACTGTTGGTGAGCTACTGAAGAAACATCAAGCTGGATGTGCTCACGTTCGCAGAACTCCTTCATGGCACCTTTGGACAAATTGGTACCATTATCTGTGATGATACTGTGTGGAAAACCAAACCGGAAAATCACCTTTTTGATGAACTAAACCGCCGTGACTGCATCACACTTGCTAACAGGTTCTGCCTCTACCCACTTTGTAAATTTGTCGACCGCCACCAGCAGGTGGGTCTTCTTGTCCTTGGACCTTTTGAAAGGCCCAACCATGTCCAGCCCCCAAGTCGCAAATGGCCAAGTAATTGGAATCATCCTCAATTCTTGGTCCCAGACAGAGCACGTCTGGAAAACTTTTGGCAACCATCACATCGTTCGACCAGGATCTTCCGCATCGGCATGGGCAACAACCAATAGAAACCGTGGCGGAACGCTTTAGCCACCAAGGATTTTGAACCGGCGTGGTGACCACAATCTCCTTCGTGGATCTCACGCAATATTTCACAGCCTTCCTCGGGGGACACACACAGCGTTGAAACGCATACGACATTAATCGCAATGATGCAACTCGCCATTAACAATGGTCATAGACTTAGATCGCCGGACTATCTGCAGGGCCAACGTCTCATCTTCTGGTAACTCGCCACGGTTCATGTATGCCAGATAAGGAAGCGTCCAATCCGGAATCACGTGCAGAGCTGCCACCAATTGAGCCTCCGGACCAGGAATAGCCAAATCCGCTTCACCAGGGAGCTTGACTAACGGGTTGTGCAAAGACGTCAAGAAAAACATTGGGCGGGACCGGTTTGCGTTGAGAGCCCAACCGGCTTAAAGCGTCCGCCGCTTCATTCTTCCGACGATGCACGTGGTCCACCTGATAGCCTTTGAAATGGCCTGCGACAACATCCACTTCACGACGATATGCAGCCATGAGTGGGTCCTTTGAATCCCAAGTGCCCGACACCTGTTGAGCCACTAGGTCCGAGTCACCGAAGCACTTAACCCGGCTTAGATTCATCTCCTTAGCCATCCGAAGACCATGGAGCAAGGCTTCATACTCAGCTGCATTATTAGTACAAGGGAACATTAAGCAGAGAACGTAACAAAACTTGTCACCTCGTGGGGAATTTAATACGACTCCAGCCCCCGAGCCCTCCAACTGCCTGGATCCGTCAAAATGGATGGTCCAATATGTATGATCTGGCTTTTCTTCAGGCGCTTGCAACTCCGTCCAATCATTAATGAAATCCACAAGTGCTTGAGACTTCACCGCCGTCCGAGGCATCGCATTTCAAACCGTGCGGTCCAAGCTCTAGAGCCCACTTTGCAATCTGGCGATCGCCTCCGGTTACGTATGATATCACCTAAGGGAGCGGAACCGACCACCGTGATGGGGTGCCCTTGGAAATACTGCTTGATTCCGGCTTGCCATAAAAACTCCATACACCAGCTTACGCCAATGCGGATACCTTTGCTTAGACTCAATAAGCACCTCGCTGATATAATAAACCGGACGTTGAACCGGATGCTCCTTTCCTGCCTCCTTCCGCTCTACCACAATGGCCACGCTGACCGCCCTGGCGTTAGCAGCAACATATAGCAGAAGCGGCTCCTTGTCGATGGGAGCGGCGAGTATAGGCGAGTTAGCCAATTGCCGCTTTAAATCCTCCAACACTTCATCAACAGCTGAACTCCAGACAAATCGATCTGTCTTTTTCAGCATCTGGTACAAAGGGATGGCCTTCTCTCCGAGGCGGCTGATAAACCGGCTCAGCGCGGCAATCCGGTCCGCCAAACGTTGGACATCATTAATACACTTTGGTTTAGCCAGGGAGGTGATAGTCGTAATCTTCTCCGGATTAGCTTCAATCCCCCTGTTGGACACGAGAAAATCCAATAACTTGCCTGCCGGAACACCAAAAACACATTTGGCCGAGTTGAGCATCATCTTGTAAACCCGCAGGTTGTCAAAGGTTTCTCTCAAATCATCAATCAGTGTTTCCTTCTTCCTTGACTTAACCACAATATCATCCACATAGGCATGCACATTATGGCCGATCTGTTTATGCGAGCAATTACGTACACAATGCCGATAAGTTGCTTGGGCGCTCTTGAGCCCAAAAGGCATAGACACATAGCGAAGGCTCCAAAGGGAGTGATAAACGCGCTGTCTTCTCCTGGTCCTTAACTGCCATCTTGATCTGATGATATCCAGAATACGCATCCAAAAAGCTCAAACGCTCACAACCCGCAGTGGCATCAATAATCTGGTCAATGCGGGGGAGGGCAAAAGGATCTGCTGGGCAAGCCTTGTTAAGATCCGTGTAATCCACACACATGCGCCAAGTGCCGTTTTTCTTAGGAACTAGCACCGGATTAGCAAGCCACTCTCGATGGAAAACTTCAACAATAAAGCCGGTTGCTAAGAGCCTGGCCACCTCCTCTCCAATGGCCTTACGCCTTTCTTCGTTAAACCGGCGGAGAAACTGCTTCACCGGTTTGTACATGGGATCAACATTAAGAGTGTGCTTAGCGATTTCCCTCGGTACACCTGGCATGTCAGAGGGCTTCCATGCAAAAATGTCCCGGTTCTCACGGATGAACTCGATGAGCGCGCTTTCCTATTTCGGATCCAAGTTGGCACCGATCTTTGAATCGCTTGGACGAATCGCCAGTACAAAGTCAACAAGCTTAGTCTCAAATTTGCCGATTGGAATTTCAGGGCCGGATCATGCTCTGTAGTTGGCTTCTTCAATGGAGTCATATCCGCCGGATCAACATTGTCTTTATAATACTTCAGCTCCTCGGTGGCACAAACCAACTCTGCGTAAGCCGCATCACCTTCCTCACACTCCAAAGCGATCTTGCGGCTCCCGTGAACTGTTATTGTCCCCTTGTGACCTGGCATCTTGAGCTGCAAATAGATATAACAAGGCCGTGCCATGAATTTGGCATAAGCCGGCCGCCCAAACAGGGCGTGATATGGACTTTGGATTTTCACCACTTCAAACGTCAATGTTTCTGATCTGGAATCACATTCTTCTCCAAAGGCCACCTCCAGAGCTATTTTACCAACCGGATATGCTGACTTGCCAGGTACCACACCGTGGAACACTGTATTGGATGGCTTGAGATGTTTATCTGTTAACCCCGTACGACGGAAGGTCTCATAGTACAGGATGTTGATGCTGCTCCCTCCATCCATAAGCACCTTGGTGAACTTATAACCTCCCACCTGAGGTGCCACCACCAGGGCTAGCTGACCCGGATTGTCAACCCGGGGAGGATGATCCTCTCTACTCCATACAATGGGCTGCTCTGACCAACGTAGGTAATGAGGCACGGCCGGTTCAACAGCGTTGACTGCCCGCTTCTGAAGCTTCCGGTCTCGCTTGTCTAAGCTAGTGGTGAAGACGTGGTAACGCCCACTATTCAACCGCTTCGGGTTGCTCGATAACCCGACTCATCGCTAAGCTGATTGTAACCACCTTGGTTATTACGATTAATTTGATTGTTACGATTACCATTAAATCCTGAACCGGAATTTCCTCCACCGTAACCCGGCCCGGATCCTGAACCGCCGCCGGAGCCTTGATCATACCGGAAAGCATTAGAACTTTTGAACTCCTGCATAATGTAACAATCCTTCCAGAGGTGATTTGCTGGCGCCTCCTTCGTCCCGTGCTTCGGACAGGGTTGATTCAACAGATAGTTCAAGCGGTCCGGATTAGGATTAGGTGCTCCACCTCGATTCGGTTGTTTACCTTTGCGCCGCTGGCCTTTGTCCTGCGTATTGGTGTTGGCTACGAAATCCATGTTGCCATTCTCTTTACGCTTGCCCCCACCATTACCTGCCGAGTGATGTTGCTGGCCTTTGAGTTGCTGTTCTTCTTTCCCTTCCCTGTCTCGTCATCATCAGACTCGGGATCCTTGGTACTATCAGAATCAGCATACTTCACTCAAGCGCCCATGAGAGTGCCCATGTCATTACAAAACCGCTTCATACGTCCCAACTTCAACTTCAAAGGCTTAAACCGGCAATTGCCCTCCAGGATCAAGATCGCAGAATCCGCGTTGATCCGGTCTGATGACTGCAAGATTTCCGAAACACGGCGTACGCAATGGGTTGTTGACTCCCCTTCACCCTGGACACAAGCCGCCAAGTTCACCACGGACATGGGCTGCTTACAGGTATCTTTGAAATTCTGGATAAACCGGGCCCGCAACTGGGCCCATGAACTGATAGAATTGGGTGGCAGGCTCTTCAACCAAGTACGGGCCGTACCTTCGAGCATCATGGTGACGTACTTTGCACACGCGGCTTCATCCACATCCAGCATCTCCATGGCCATCTCATAACTCTCTATCCATGCTTCGAGCCAAATCGGCGGTGTAATTTGGCACCTTGCGCGGACCCTTGAAATCCTTGGGCAAGCGTACATTGCGTAAAGCGGGGACGAGGCAAGGCACCCCCAAAGAGCTAGAGGTAACCCTAGGCTCAAAGATGGTCGGACGAACCTGCGTAAGCTGATAATCCTGATGCTGCGCTGCTAACTCGGCTTCCCTGCGTGCCCGGGCCCGGTCCACCACCTCTTGAGCGTTGTCGAAACCACCTACCCGGTTGTTGCCACGCTGCACACCACGCCGTGCATTACTTGATACGGCCGGTTCATCCACGTGCCTGCTATAGCTTCGGCTTGGGCGGGGGGTAGAGTGGATCCGGTCGCGGATGTACGAATACGCTTCCTGTTGGACCAAAGTTGTCCTAAGGAGCTCCTTGACCCAGCGCGTCTCTACTGCCTGTGGTGAATCGCCTTCAATTGGAATTGTTTCCTCGTGCCGCAGCTGCGACAAGGTTATCCATCGGGTTGGAGTAGTGACCGGAGGTGTTTGCACAGCCCGAGGCGTGTTGGCATTATGGCGAGGTAGATCTATTACGCGAGGCTGAACCGGTAGCGCCCGTCCAGTGTGCTTCCGCCCGGTTTACCACCGGGCGGATTATCGGTCCCCGCCTCGGGTGTTGAAGAGATATCTTCCCTCGAAAACTGAAGGCAAACGGGATCTGTATTTCCTCTTCATGACTTCATACGACGCGCTCTGATCCAACATGAGCCTATAAGCCTGTGCATCCAAAGTGGCCCGCTCTGCCGCCATCCTGGCGTCTGCTGCTGCCAGATCCGCTTTAGCCTGAGTGATTTGTTCCTTCACCTTTGCAATCTCTGCGTTATGAGCGTCCTGGTCCGCCGGGTTAACCTCTGCCATGAGCACAGCCAACGCATCGAATAGTTCTGATAAAACTTGAGCCGGCGGGCGCACAGGGCCTCCTGCCCCGGCTGTTGCCGCCGCTGTCGAACCGACAACCATTGTCACAGCGGTCGAAGAGTGAAGCATTGCTTGTGTACCGGCCATGAATATTCCAACCCGGTTGGGCAGATCAGAGGGGTCCGGAATACTGTCGCCGTCGGAACAGCCCCCAATCCGGTCATCTTGTAGCTGATATAGAGACTCAGTTTCTCCGGTCGAAGACTCGTCATCAGAGCAGACGACGGTTTTGCCACCAGATTCTAATCCTTCCTCATAACTTCCTCTGTGGATGACTCCCACGAAGGCACGCTTTACGGCCGGTTTAGCCTGGGCAGGTCTAGCATGCTGAGCCGTCTCGACGAGGTGGGTGCAGATGTCCGGCTCAGGCCCTGGCTCATCCATCTTGCTGATGAAAACGTGTATGCCACCAAAGGGGACCCGGTACCCGTACTCAATCGAGCCGGCCTCGGGGCCCTAGCCTGCATCGTCGATGTAGAGCTTGCCGCGACGACTCTTGGTCATCCGGCCCACAACGTAGCCTTCGAGTCCTTCGAACTTGCCCTCCAAGATCATAAAACCATCGTGCGATAGCCCCACGGTGGGCGCCAACTGTCGTGGTTTTGTCACGGCAGATGTCCTTATGAAAGGACTTAGTCGTGGAGCCATCACTACGGGTTAACTTGAAAGGGGTTAAAGCGGACGCAAAGACACACGAGTTATACTAGTTCGGCCCCTTCGATGAAGGTAAAAGCCTACGTCTAGTTTGTGATGGGATTGATGTGGTCTCGATGAATAGGGAGCAAATAAGCTTCGCCTAGGCCTCGAGTTGTTGTTGTCTGTCCCCTTGAACCGCCCCGGGTCGTCCCCTTATATACACGGGTGACGCCCGTCGGTTCAGAGAGTCCCAATCTCCGGTTCATACTCGTATCCGGGTTGGTCTCTCTCTATTCCTAACTTACAGTACAAGTTTACATACCAAGCCGGTTTACGGCTACAGGTTCTAAACTGACTACGGGCCTTGGGCCCTTACTTTCATGCTTGGGCTTTTACACCGTTGAAATACTGATGAAGTTAACCCGGCCCGGATAGGCCGGTTTATGCCCAGTAGTAATATCCCCAACAAGTACCGCGGATGGCCCTCTCGTGGGTTGACGAGAAAGGATCCACGGTGGAGTATTGTGTTGGTGATTAGTGGACTCGTGTGCGACAAATGCTTTTCAAGTGGTGTCACGTAGGATAGCTTAGCTAAGAGTCAAAGCTGGCTTGCTGCAATAACTCCACTACCTTCTTGAGAATATGCATGTATAGTAGGATTCTGTTGTAAGTCTTGTTGAGTACCTCCGTACTCATGTTGCTTTAATTAATGTTTTCAGACGACAACACCGCCCCCTCCGATGGGTTCTACGTAGACCTTGATGTCAGCGAGTGATTACCCACCCAGGTGGTGATCCAAGACTTGTGAAGGGCCGATGTAGATAGAAGGGCTTCGTCAAGCCTTCTTTCTTTTTAGTGTCTGTACTCAGACTAGTTTGCTTCCGCATGTGCTTGTATGTTTGTATGACTTGAGTGTCGGGTCATGTGACCCCTATCTGTATGAACATGTTATGTATGGCTCCTGAGCCTCTTAAATAAAGTACTTTGAGTTGTAGAGTTTTGTTGTGATGCCATGTTGTATGTACTCATATCGGGCACATTGTGTGTATGATTGAAATGCTTGGTATGAGTGGGATCCAACAATCTAGTTGTTTATCCTTGGCAGCCTCTCATATGGGGAAATGTAGTCTAGTGCTTCCTGAGCGATAGTAGTCCGCTACAGTCCGGTTCACCGGAGTCCTGCTAGCCCAGCACTACTGCTCTGGACACTTGACTGGCCGGCATGTGTTTCACTTCGTTCCTGTGTCTGTCCCTTCGGGGAAATGTCACGCGGTGACATCCGGAGTCCTACCTAGCCTGCTACAGCCCGGGTTACCGGAGTCCTGTTAGCCCAGTGCTACAGCCCGGATTCATACGTTGATGACCGACATGCTCGATGTGATTCATGTATGCCTGTCCCCCTGGGTTAGTGCCGCTTTGGGTTCACGACTAGCCATGTCGCCCCGGGTTCTCTGCCATGTGGATGCTAACGACACTATCATATACGTGAGCCAAAAGGTGCAAACAGTCCCGGGCCATGGTAAGGAGACACCCCTGGGAATACCGTGCGTGAGGCCGCAAAGTGATATGAGGTGTTACCGGCTAGGTCGATGTGACTTGTAATCGGGGTCCTGACAGCGTTGGCATTAGAGCCGGACTGCCTGTAGGTTCGCTAAGCCAAACTGGTCGATGTCGAGTCTAGAAATGCTTTAGCTATATGTAGGGGAACTGATTGTGGGAGGGACGCAAGGCTCTTTTTACTCCTTTACCTTATGCCCTCTGATCTATGTCATTCTCTTCTCATTCTACGTGGGTTAAGGACTATGCTCTCTCCTCTCTATCAGGTTCACGTGTTACTAATCCGTAGTAACTTGTAGGATTGTTGGTTACCACCCTCAGTTCAGTTTCTACTACTTTTAGTATGTTAGCAGTTGAACCAGAACCTTGATATGATGTTGTTGAGTGGTTTTGCAATCTATTGTGAATGTCTCAAATCTGTTCCTGAGCATTTACAGCTGTTATGCTGTCCGATTTTCCCTAGAAATTCTAATGTCTTTGCATTGTGGTTGTGCTTTCAGATGGCCACTCGTGCTCAAAACCAAGTGGTTCGCCTGACCAGGTGCCTCGATGTGCCCGGTCATACGGCTATGTTAGTCCGGGTAATGATTGAGATGGGTTACCGTTGGTATCCCGAATATACTGTCGAAGATCAGTTCGAGACTTTAATCAAAGCCAATATCTACTGCCTTTGTCGGTATATTTCCTTCTTATCCTGGATCGACTGAGCCCCTCCACTGTTCCTATGGACTCGGGGTTACTATTGAGATGGCTGTGCAGGATGCTGCCTATTCTATGATGACCATCATGCGAGTCAGGACTGGCCTGCTTCGGAACACCGACTTCCGTTATATGCCAGCTTCACTCCCGGGGGCGCAAGGGTATCTTCAGGCTATCTATGCTGATTCCACTCAGGAGGACTCACTAACTCGCACCACTGCTGAGATGCTCGAGGATATGGATGGAGAGAATCGGGCCTTGAGACTGGAGCTTTTCAACACCCATGCCGATCATTGGGCCACTTTGACTCGGTTTGCAGCAGCTGTGCAAGCTGGATGTATGGATACGAGGGATCTATATCCTTTGAGATCTGCTCTGCCAGACATGGTGGATTGGCGTGATGTGGGAGGCATCACCCCACCCCGTGGTCCCCGCAGGCCACCGTTTGTTGGTCCAAGACCTCATCCTAGCCCCTATGGTCCACAAGCTCCTCGGGACCGTGCATTTTCGGATAATCACGTTGAGCTTCTGTGCTATGGAGGTGACTTCTATGAGGACTACTACGGAGCTATGCGAGTTAGTAGTAGTATCACTAGTATTGTAATAGTTGTATTTCCACCGGTCCTGCGTGACCTGTGGAATATGACTTAGTGTGTATCAATTCCGGAGGTGTAGAAAAATAATGTATAGGAGCTTGGAATGCTTCCGATGAGATGTAATGTCTTCCACCGTAGTTGTACTCTAGCCGGGCTTGTACTAAACTATGAATGGTGTGTATGACCGTTGGTATATATATGGAAGTTTCTATATTACCATGTCATACGGATGAACATCTCTGCATTCCGTGTTATCCATTACATTCCGCACTTCCTTACCAAAATTTTGCCATCCTTGTCTAAACCGTTGTCTTGTTTCCTAGGATGGTCAACACCCGCAACAACCCTGCTGCCCCGGAGCAGGGTGAAGCCAGCGCAGCTAGGAATGTAAATCTGCCTCAACTGCCTTCTCAGGCCGAAGTTATGATGGAGGCAGAACGAAACAAGCGTGAGACCAATCGCTTGCTGGAGCGGATTGAGCAGAATACTGCACGCCAGTCGAGGAATGACCTGGTGTCAATCAATGACTTTGTCAAGCTATATCCACCGAAGTTTAAACACTCCCTCGAGCCTCTTGATGCGGATGACTGGCTTTGCAGCATCACCCACAAGCTACATTCTGCCAACGTAGCTGAAGCTGATAAGGTTACCTTTGCTGCCTATCACCTCGAAGGCCCTGTTAGCCTTTGGTGGGAAAATTTTGTGGCTATGCGCCCGGTCGGCCAAATCACTACAGGCTGAGAGTTCGGCGACTTTCCATGAGCATCACATCCTGGAAGGTCTCTGGATCGTAAGAGGGAAGAGTTCTGCAATTTCACCCAGGGTAGACTGGCTGTGGATGCATATAGTCATGAGTTTGGAAATCTAGCACGTTATGCTCCTGAAGAGGTATCCACCGATGCCAAGAAGCAGGTAAGGTTCCGCAAGGGACTTAGCCCCGAGCTTCGCTGTGATCTTCGTCTGCACGAGTGCACCTACTTCCAGAAGTTAGTCAACAAGGCCATCCGTGCTGAGACATGACAGTCTGACTTTGAAGCTTCACGCAAGCACCCCCGTGACTTTGGTTCTTCATCCGGCTCTGGATCTCAGAAGTGCCGGGTGTGGATTCCAAACACCGCTCTGCCACCCAGATTCACTCCGAGGCCATCCTTTGAGGCGCCTCGCCCCAACCAGCAGTATGCACCGCCCAAGGCCTATGGTGGCCCCGCTGCTAATGCTGCTCCACGCCCCAATGTGATAACTTGTTTCAATCAGGGGGAGACGGGTCACTACATCCGTGAGTGTCCCCGAACAACCCCGCCAGATCGGAAAGTGCATTGGCCGTGGTAAGCCAGCCGGAAAGGTGCTCTACGCCAAAACCAGCCACCACCGCCGCGTGGCCATGTCAATTACGTCTCGGTGAGGAGACCCATGAGGATCCCAACGTCGTTCTCGATGCGCTCCTTGTTAATTGCCATCCGCAACTATTCTCTTTGATCTTTGGAGCATCTCATTCATTTATTTCTGAGAGCTATGCTCGATTGCAAAACACCACATTTTGTGACATGCACACCTCCATGGAAATTCAGACTCCTGGTTCTAGATGGCAAACCTCTAGAATAAGTCATGGGAATGAAATCCCTGTCGACCGATTAGTCTTCCTTGCATCCCTAATAGCTCTCAAGTCCTCGGACATAAACATCATCTTGGGTATGGACTGGATGTCAGCCCATTATGCTAAGATTGATTGCTCCACTAGAACTGTTCAACTCACCCATCCATCGGGCAAGACAGTCAATGTTTTGACCTGAGTGTCTAAGCGTCGGCTCTACTCTTTGAATGCCAACCCCCTTCCAGACCTTGAAGATATTCCGGTAGTCCGTGACTTCCCGGATGTCTTTCCAGAGGAACTGCCAGGTGTTCCACCTGACAGAGATGTCGAGTTCGTGATAGACCTTGTTCCAGGAACCGTCCCAATCTCTAGAAGACCTTATAAGATGGCACCCCTAGAACTAGCCGAGCTTAAGAAACAACTCGATGAGTCCTTGCAAAAGGGTTTCATCCGTCCCAGTTCTTCTCCATGGGCTTGCCCCGTCCTCTTCGTCAAGAAGAAGGATGGAACAGATCGGATGGTTGTAGATTACCGACCTGTCAACTTGGTCACTATCAAGAACAAGTATCCGCTCCCCAGGATCAATGACCTGTATGATCAGCTCGCTGGATCCTTAGTCTTTTCCAAGATGGATTTGAGGTTGGGCTACCATCAAATCAAAATCAAGAACGGGGACATTCCTAAAACGGCCTTTGTTACCCGTTATGGTCAATATGAGCACACCATCATGTCCTTCGGTTTAACCAATGCTCCAGCCACCTTCTCTTGGTTAATGAACTCGATCTTCATGGAGTATTTGGATAAATTCGTCGTCGTTTACCTCGATGATATACTCATCTACTCCAAGAATGAGGAAGAACATGCCGAACATCTAAGGCTAGTATTGATGAAACTTCAGAGCATCGCCTTTATGCCAAATTCTCTAAGTGTGAGTTTTGGTTGCCAGAAGTAACCTATCTAGGCCATGTAATCTCTGGTAAGGGAATTGCTGTCAATCCCGAGCGAGTTCAAGCCGTCCTTGACTGGACTCCACCTGAATCGGTCAAGCAAGTTCGGAGTTTCCTCGGTTTAGCGAGTTATTGCCGTCGCTTCGTCGAGAATTTCTCCAAGGTTGCTAAGCCTCTAACTGAACTCCTCAAGAAATATAAAAAGTTCGAGTGGACCCCACAGTGCGAGTTCAGTTTTCAGGAGCTGAAAAGACAACTGGCATCTGCTCCCGTACTTGTTCCACCAGATTTCTGTAAGGACTTTATTATCTATTGCGACGCCTCGCGACAAGGACTAGGTTGCATACTCATGCAAGATCATCATGTGATTGCCTACGCTTCTCGACAGTTGCGTCCACATGAGGATAACTATCCCACACATGATCTAGAGCTTGCAGCAGTGGTCCATGCACTCAAAACATGGCGACATTACCTTCTTGGTAATCGTTGCGAAATTTACACTGATCACCAAAGTCTGAAATACATCTTCACCCAACCGGATTTGAATCTCAGGCAAAGACGTTGGGTCGAGTTGATTACGGATTACGACTTAGGAATATCTTACACCCCAGGCAAAGCCAATGTCATGGCTGATGCACTAAGTCGTAAATCTTATTGTAACAACCTGATGTTACAACAAAGTCAACCACTTCTCCACGAGGAATTTCGTAAGCTTAACCTTCACATTGTTCCTCGAGGATTCCTTTCCACCCTGGTGGCGAAACCCAACCTTACGGATCAAATCATAACCGCTCAGCGGTATGATAGAGGAATACCTCGGATCAAGGTGAACATTGCTAGCGGAGCTGCTAAGTGTTTCTCCATAGATGAGCGAGGTTTTGTCTTGTTTGAGAACCGCTTGGTGGTTCCCAAGAAACAACAGCTACGGCAATTGATCCTTAAGGAAGCTCATGATTCCCCTCTCACCATTCATCCCGGTAGTACTAAAATGTATCAAGACCTACGCCAAAGGTTTTGGTGGACTAGGATGAAGAGAGAAATCGCTCAATACATTGCTAATTGCGACGTCTGTCGTCGAGTTAAAGAAGAGCATCGACGGCCTGCTGGCACGCTTCAACCTTTGGAAATTCCTGAATGGAAATGGGATAAAATCGGTATGGATTTCATTATCGGGTTTCCCAGGTCCAAGAGAGGGAATAATGCTATCTTCGTTGTTGTCGATCGTCTTTCCAAAGTAGCCCACTTTCTACCCGTTCGTGAGAGTATAACTGCTAGCCAGCTAGCTGAATTGTACATCTCTCGAGTAGTGTCTGTTCATGGTGTTCCATTGGAGATTAACTCAGACCGTGGAAGTCTCTTCACCTCTCGATTTTGGGAAAGTTTCCAAAATGCTATGGAACTCGTCTCTCCTTTAGCACCGCCTTCCATCCTCAATCAAGTGGTCAAGTAGAACGAGTCAATCAAATTCTGGAGGATATGCTTCGAGCTTACATCATCTCTTTCTCGTATGAATTGGGAGAAATGCCTTCCATTCACCGAGTTCGCTTATAACAATAGTTATCAAGCTAGCTTGGGAAAAGCTCCTTCGAAGTTCTCTATGGACGAAAATGTGAACGCCTCTTAACTAGTCGAAACCGGGAAAGACAACTCTTTGGCCCGGATATGATCCAGGAAGCAGAAGAGCAGGTTCGCGTTATTCGTGAGAAATTGAAAACAACCCAATCTCGTCAAAAGAGACAATATGACCGCAAGCATAAGCCTATGACTTATGAAGTTGGCGAGAAGGCTTACCTTCAGGTTACTCCTTTGAAGGGAACCCATCGATTCGGTATCAAAGGCAAATGGGCTCCTCGTTACATTGGACCATTTCGCATTCTTGCCAAACAAGGAGAAGTTGCCTACCAATTGGATCTACCTCCGCATCTTTCCAGAGTTCATGATGTCTTCCACGTTTCTCAACTCAGGCGTTGCTTCTCAGATCCTATCCGTGGAGTGGACCACGAAACGCTTGATCTCCAAGATAATCTCACATATCAAGAATATCCCGTTCGTATCCTTGATCAAGCTGAGCGTACCACTCGACGCCAGAATATCAAGTTTCTCAAGGTTCAATTGTCAAACCATTCCGAGCAAGAAGCTACTTGGGAAAGGGAGGATCGCCTTCGACTTGAGTACCCCACCTTCTTTCCGACGGATCCAAAATCTCGGGACGAGATTCTTTTGAGTGGGGGTGAGTTGTCACATCCTAGCTAGTCCATGCATTAGAGTGTTGCATCATGTCTACTTTTCATCAGAAATCTGAATTGGGGAAGATAGAACCCCCAAAATCCCTCTGAATCCAACTAAGGCTTACTAAAAATATTTCCAATGAACCTGGATTGCCCTTCTAAAAAGTTCACCCTCTTTGTCTTGGGTTAGAACCTCTGGCAAACTTGGTGCACAATTTTCTAGGTCAACAGAAGGTCATTGAATGAAATCATATGTAAATTGCATTTGGGCATTTAAATGCTAGTAAATATTTTGAATGCTCAAATAATTCTGAAAATAAGTGTGGGCTGTTGGAGATTCTCTAAACAGTGCCTCTGATTATTTTCAGGATTTTTAGAAGTGCCTAACTATTTTTAATAAGTCCGCAAACTTACAGAACAATAGAAAAAGAAAAACCAAAGCAAGCACAGGCTTACCTGGCGCCCATCAGCAAGCCCACTGCCGCCCAGCCCAGCCCACCGCTCCAAATGAGCTGCTTGGCTTGGCCAGGCAGGCAGCCAGGTGCTCGACGGCGGCACCAGCGCGCGCCACGCAGCTGCCCGCCGCCCTGCTCCCCCTCCTCACCGTTCTGCCGCCCTGGGTCAGTCGCCCACTCCTTCCCCGAGCTCGCAGACACGCCCTCTCCTCCCCAGCTCCTCTCCCTCGCTCGCCCGCACCATGGCCGATGCTGCCGCGCCCGCGCCATCGTGAAACACGCGCTCCCCGTCGTCCCTGCGCCGTGCCGCTGTGTCCAGAAGCTCCACCGCCCGCCTCTCCTTCGAGCAAGCCGAGCCCCAAGCGCTCGCTTGCCTCGAAGCCGCTGCACCGACCTCGCCCGACACCGCCACCGCCGGAGATCCCTTTTGCCATAACTGCCGCACCAGCTCGTCCCCGACCGAGTCGTCTGCACCGTCGTGACCGCCATGAGCTCAGCTACCTCCTCCCCCTTCTCGTTCTCTCTCCCGAACACCGCAGCGACCCCATGGAGCTTCACCGCATGCGCCACCGCCGAGCTCGTCGCCGACGTGTCTCCAGCCAACCACCGGCCACAACACCGTGTCTAACACACTCACCGCATTGCGAGGAGTCCAATGCACCTCACCACGCGCCTCGCCGTGCCCCGTAGCCTCGGGTCCATCCTCACCCGACTCCGGCGACTGCCAAGGTTGTCGCCGCGACGTTTCTGGCCACCCCGAGCTCAACCACCACCACCAAACGCTGCGGCTCGTTCCCAGCTACCCGTAGATGCCTTCCGCGGCACATTTGGTCGCCGGAACGCACAAATGCACTCTCACCGCCGCGTCTGGCCTCGCCAGCAGCTAAACGCCGGTGTGTTTGACCTTGACTTTGACTAGGGTGGGCCCAAGTTGACTCCCCTGAGTCTATGACAAGTGGGGCCCCCCTCTGCTAATTAACCCAGATTAGTTTTAACTAAATTTAGTTAGTTTAGTTAACAGCTGACACGCGGGACCCACTGTTCAGGTTGACCTGGATGTCCCCTTTGACCACTGACATCACCCTGACGCACTGCTGACGCAATAACTAATTTCTGGATTTATTTTTATACAGAAAATTCCAGAAATTGTTGCAAACTTCAAAAATTCATAGAAATTAATCTGTAACTCCAAATGCAAAGATTTATATATGAATTTTTATCAGAAAAATTCAATCTATCCATTGGTAGTGGTTTCATGCATGACAGAACAAGTTAACCGTGTTGTTTAAGCAGAATAAGATAATGCACTAATATGGCTATGTTAAATGAACTAGCATTTGAATCTTTGATTCAAATGAGTTCATTCTTTCTGTTCTAGCTTGCATTAGGCCAAGACACATTCATATTGCCATGTCATAGCATGCATCATATTGTTGCATATCGTCATGTGTTGATTATGTTCGGTGTGTCTTTCGTGGTAGGTTCTGTCTCCGAGGATAACCCCGAATATCCATCTGAAGGGCAGTACCCTACTACCACTACATCAGGCAAGCAACCCATTGATCATTCCGATACAAACCCATGATCTTGCTTTTGCTCTTGTTTACTGCATTAAGAAAACGCGTTTCAAACTACTGTGTGCTGCGGTAGTTGAACCCACTTCCTTTGCATGACCTGTCATTGCCACAGTAACTAGATGAAACCCACTAGTATGTGTAGGAGTTGATTGAGCCATATTTGTGTTCCTACCATGCTATGCTTGCTATGTTTAGGGTTGTGTCAGGTCTGGCTCATCGGGATGATGAACTGGAGTGAAAGGTTGTGTCGGTAACGAGAGTGAAGTGTTGAACACGATTTGGTAAAGGTATCGATGAGAGGCCATGTAGGAGTACATGGTGGGTTGTTTCATTGAAGCCGTCCTTAAGAACTGAGATCTGTGTGTGTGATTTAAGACTTGGGTACTACCACACATTTGGATCCTTAATTGACCCTCTCGACTTATTAACCACTCTTGTCCTCTGTCCGGGAGTTGCAAAGTAGTTCCTGGTGTTTGTAGCATGTTGGGGGCCGCATGCAGCGCTGACTTTAGGGGTGGGCTGTGTTGCGGTAGGCACGTGGCCCGGTGTACCGATTCGCCCGTTTGGTGTGTCGGGAACCCTGCACACATCGTTCGCGGCCGTTAGTGGAAACCTCGGCCGGACTCCCTGCGGATGGAACCCGAATAGGCGATAAACCTGGACTAGGGACTCGTGTGTTTAATCAGGTCGTGGCCGACGCCTCATTGGGCTTCCGCTTGAAGGTTGCCGAGTACATGTCGTGTAGCGGCGATAAGTGGTGAGAGCGTGTGTGAAGAAGTACACCCCTGCAGGGTATGAAACTATTCGAATAGTCGTGTCCGCGGTAAAGGACTACTTGGTCACCTATGCAGTTCATAGACAAGTAAATGGATACTACTAAAAGCCTCAAGATAAGTGTGAGTACCGCGGATGGCCCTCTCGTGGGTTGGCGAGAAAGGATCCACCGTGGAGTATTGTGTTGGTGATTAGTGGACTCGTGTGCGACAAATGCTTTTCAAGTGGTGTCACGTAGGATAGCTTAGCTAAGAGTCAAAGCTGGCTTGCTGCAATAACTCCACTACCTTCTTGAGAATGTGCATGTATAGTAGGATTCTGTTGTAAGTCTTGCTGAGTACCTCCGTACTCATGTTGCTTTAATTAATGTTTTCAGACGACAACACCGCTCCCTCCGATGGGTTCTACGTAGACCTTGATGTCGACGAGTGATTAGCCACCCAGGTGGTGATCCAAGACTTGTGAAGGGCCGATGTAGATAGAAGGGCTTCGTCAAGCCTTCTTTCTTTTAGTGTCTGTACTCAGACTAGTTTGCTTCCGCATATGCTTGTATGTTTGTATGACTTGAGTGTCGGGTCATGTGACCCCTATATGTATGAACATGTTATGTATGGCTCCTCGGAGCCTCTTAAATAAAGTACTTTGAGTTGTAGAGTTTTGTTGTGATGCCATGTTGTATGTACTCATATCGGTCATATTGTGTGTATGATTGAAATGCTTGGTATGAGTGGGATCCGACAATCTAGTTGTTTATCCTTGGCAGCCTCTCATATGGGGAAATGTAGTCTAGTGCTTCCTGAGCGATAGTAGTCCGCTACAGCCCGGTTCACCGGAGTCCTGCTAGCCCAAGACTACTGCTCTGGGCACTTGACTGGCCGGCATGTGTTTCACTTCGTTCCTGTGTCTTTCCCTTTGGGGAAATGTCACGTGGTGACATCCGGAGTCCTGCCTAGCCCGCTACAGCCCGGGTTACCGGAGTCCTGTTAGCCCAGTGCTACAGCCCGGATTCATACGTTGATGACCGACATGCTCGATGTGATTCATGTATGCCTGTCCCCATGGGTTAGTGCCGCTTTGGGTTCACGACTAGCCATGTCGGCCCGGGTTCTCTGTCATGTGTGGATGGTAGCGACACTATCATATACGTGATCCAAAAGGTGCAAACAGTCCCGGGCCATGGTAAGGCGACACCCGTGGGAATACCGTGCGTGAGGCCGCAAAGTGATATGAGGTGTTATCGGCTAGGTTGATGTGACTTGTAATCAGGGTCCTGACAAGCCCCTGAACCTGGCTTCAATGACAAGGTATCCGGCGCGTAGATCTATCTTTGGCATTGCAAGGCAGGTTCCTCCTTCCGAACTCCAAAATAGTCTTCGGACGTATCGACGTGTCCGGACCTGTAACACACACACACACCACACACAACCACAGAGGGAATATAATTTTACACAAGTCCAATCCGCTGACAACTTTTTGTAACATGACATAACATCTGTCCGGTCATAATTTCGAACCGTTTTTCGTCTGTCGCTCCACGTTTCGAGATGCCGTTGCCATTGGCACATCTTGTCAAAGCAGAGATCGTGTCCCCTTATTGCGGGATTCTCATCAATACGGGCGTGGGTAACCCAACCGTACCATTTACACATTCCTTGGGACTAGGCAAGTTTTGAGGTGAATGGGGAGGCGTTCAATATGCACTGCCTTTATAAGGGGATAAGGATTCCCCCCTTCTTCTCTCACGCCTTCTCCTTCCTCTGCCCATCCATTCTCGAGCTCCAGCACCCAAGATCTAGCTTTCCCCGCCCGAGAAAGTACTCCAACCATGTCCGGATCTGGAGCTGGAGGCAAGTGGATGGCCTCCTCCGTTAAGAAGAAGGATATCAAGGAGCTCCGAGAGGCCGGATACCTGGCCAAGGAGATCGTTCACCGACTCCCGGCCAAGGGACAGATCGTCCCTACCCCAGAGCCCCATGAGAGGGTTGTTTTTCTCACACATTTCGTCCACGGGCTGGGATTCCCTCTCCACCCGTTTGTCCGCGGACTGATGTTTTACTACGGGCTGGACTTCCACGATCTAGCCCCCAACTTTATCCTCAACATCTCAGCATTTATAGTCATGTGCGAGGCCTTTCTCCGCATCCCACCTCACTTCGGCCTATGGCTGAAGACCGTCAATGTGAAGCCGAAGGTGGTGAGAGGTCAACAAGCAGAGTGCGGAGGCACCATGGTGGGCAAGATGCCCAATGTCACCTGGCCTGAAGGCTCCTTTGTGGAGACGGAGAAGGGGTGGCAGTAGGGGTGGTTCTACATCACCGTGCCGCGCGACACCAGCTGGGCGGCGGCCCCCTAATTCCGATCCGGAGTTCCGATGCGGCTCACCTCCTGGCAAGAGAACGGCCTACCTTGGGGTTATTCGAACGAGCTGACTGGGGTCCAGACATGCGTCTAGAACATGATAACCAAGAGAATCAAACTTGTCAACATGATCCAGGTTATGCTCATTCACCGGATCCTTCCGTGCCAACGCCAGACTTGCTATTTGTGGGAGTTCGATCCGGCCAAGCACCAGACGCTACTAGAGCTCTTCGGCACGACACACGAGGACATATGGAAAGTGCTCTTCAAGGCCGGCAAGACACCACCGCCCACGACCGAGGATCGCGGGCTTAGCTTAAAACGCCAGGCTAATTCGGTAAGTTCTTTCATGTTTTCAAGGTATACCCTTTACTGGCATATTTTGTTGGGGAATGTAGCAGAAATTCAAAATTTTCCTACATGTCACCAATATCTATCTATGGAGAAACTAGCAACGAGGGGAAGGAGAGTGCATCTACATACCCTTGTAGATCACTAAGCGGAAGCGTTCAAGAGAACGGGGTTGAAGGAGTCGTACTCGTCGTGATCCAAATCACCGGAGATCCTAGTGCCGAACGGACAACACCTCCGCGTTCAACACACGTACAGCCCGGTGACGTCTCCCATGCCTTGATCCAGCAAGGAGAGAGGGAGAGGTTGAGGAAGACTCCATCCAGCAGCAGCACAACAGCGTGGTGGTGATGGAGGAGCGTGGCAATCCTGCAGGGCTTCGCCAAGCACCGCGGGAGAGGAGAAGGGAGAGAGGTAGGGCTGCGCCAGGGAGACGTCAAACTCATGTGTTGGCAGCCCTCAAGACCTCAACTATATATGGGGGAGAGGGAGGGGGTGCGCCCCCTCTAGGGTTTCAACCCAAGGGGTTCGGCTGACCCCAATCCCATCTAGGGTGGCGGCCAAGGGGGGGAGAGGGGAAACTTGCCCCCCAAGTTAGGTGGGTGTGCCCCCTCCCCAAAACCCTAGGCGCCTTGGGCCCTTGTGGGGGGGCGCACCAGCCCACCTGGGGCTCGTCCGCTCCCACACTTGGCCCATGCAGCCCTCCGGGGCCGGTGGCCCCACTTCGTGGACCCCCGGGACCCTCCCGGTGGTCCCGGTACCTTACCGATAAAACCCGAAACATTTCCGGTGACCAAAATAGGACTTCCCATATATAAATCTTTACCTCCGGACCATTCTGGAACACCTCGTGACGTCCGGGATCTCATCCGGGACTCCGAACAACATTCGGTAACCACATACTAACTTCCTTTATAACCCTAGCGTCATCGAACCTTAAGTGTGTAGACCCTACGGGTTCGGGAACCATGCAGACATGACCGAGACGTTCTCCGGTCAATAACCAACAGCGGGATCTGGATACCCGTGTTGGCTCCCACATGTTCCACGATGATCTCATCGGATGGACCATGATGTCAAGGACTCAATCGATCCCATATACAATTCCCTTTGTCTAGCGGTATTGTACTTGCCCGAGATTCGATCGTCGGTATACCGATACCTTGTTCAATCTCGTTACCGGCAAGTCTCTTTACTCGTTCCGTAACACATCATCCCGTGATCAACCCCTTGGTCACATTGTGCACATTATGATGATGTCCTACCGAGTGGGCCCAGAGTAACCTCTCCGTTTACACGTAGTGACAAATCCTAGTCTCGGTTCGTGCCAACCCAACAGACACTTTCGGAGATACCTGTAGTGCACCTTTATAGCCACCCAGTTACGTTGTGACATTTGGTACACCCAAAGCATTCCTACGGTATCCGGGAGTTGCACAATCTCATGGTCTAAGGAAATGATACTTGATATTAGAAAAGCTTTAGCATACGAACGACGATCTTTTTGCTAGGCTTAGGATTGGGTCTTGTCCATCACACCATTCTCCAAATGATGTGATCCCGTTATCAACGACATCCAATGTCCATGGTCAGGAAACCGTAACCATCTGTTGATCAACGAGCTAGTCAACTAGAGGCTTACTAGGGACATGGTGTTGTTTATGTATCCACACATGTATCTGAGTTTCCTATCAATACAATTATAGCATGGATAATAAACGATTATCATGAACAAGGAAATATAATAATAACTAATTTATTATTGCCTCTAGGGCATATTTCCAACAGTCTCCCACTTGCACTAGAGTCAATAATCTAGTTCACATCGCCATGTGATTAACACTCACAAGTCACATCGCCATGTGACCAACATCCAAAGAGTTTACTAGAATCAATAATCTAGTTCACATCACTATGTGATTAACACTCAATGAGTTATGGGTTTGATCATGTTTATGCTTGTGAGAGAGGTTGTAGTCAACGGGTCTGCAATATTCAGATCCCTAAGGTGTCAAAAAAATATTCAGATCCCTATGTATTTCGCAAAACTTTATGTCATATTGTAGATGCTGCTACCACGTTCCACTTGGAGCTATTCCAAATTGTTGCTCCATTATACGTATCCGTTATCTCTACTCAGAGCTATCCGGATAGGTGTTAAGCTTGCATCAACGCAACTCTTTACGTTGAACTCTTTATCACCTCCATAACCGAGAAACATATCCTTATTCCTCTAAGGATAATTTTGACCGCTATCTGGTGATCCACTCCTTGATCACCTTTGTACCCTCTTGCCAGATATGTAGCAAGGCACACATCAGGTGCGGTACACAAAGATAGCATCTTGTAGAGCCTACGTCTAAGGCATAGGGACGACCTTCGTCCTTTCTCTCTTTTCCGCCGTGGTCGAGCTTTAACTCTTAACTTCATACCTTACAACTCAGGCAAGAACTCCTTCTTTCGACTGATCCATCTTGAACACCTTCAAGATTATGTCAAGGTATGTGCTCATTTGAAAGTATTATTAAACATTTTGATCTATCTTATAGATCTTGATGCTTATTGTTCAAGTAGCCTAATCCAGGTTTTCCATTGAAAACACTTTTCAAATAACCCTATATGCTTTCCAGAATTCTACATCATTTCGATCAACAATATGTCAACAACATATACTCATCAGAAATTCTATAGTGCTCCCACTCACTTCTTTGGAAATACAAGTTTCTCATAAACTTTGTATAAACCCAAAATCTTTGATCATCTCATCAAAGCGCATATTCCAACTCCGAGATGCTTACTCCAGTCCTTAGAAGGATCGCTGGAGCCAGCATACCTTTTAGCATCCTTAGGATCAACAAAACCTTTCTAATTGTATCATATACAACCTTTCCTTACGAAAGCTGGTAAGGAAACTCGTTTTGACATCCATCAGCCAGATTTCATAAATGCAGCTAATGCTAACATGATTCCGACGGACTTAAGCATCACTACGGATGAGAAAATCTCATCGTAGTCAACTCCTTGAACTTGTGAAAAACTCTTCGCCACAAGTCGAGCTTCATATACGGTGACATTACCGTCCACGTCCGTCTTCTTCTTGAAGATCCATTTATCTCAATGGCTTGCCGATCATCGGGCAAGTCCACCAATGTCCATGCTTTGTTCTGATACGTGGATCCTATCTCGGATTTCGTGGCTTCTAACCTTTTTTGGAATTTGGGCCCACCATCGCTTCTCCATAGCTCGTAGGTTCATTGTTGTCTTGCAACATGACCTTCAAGACAGGATTACTGTACCACTCTGAAGTAGTACGTATCCTTGTCACCCTACGAGGTATGGTAGTGACTTGATCTGAAACTTCATGATCACTATCATAAGCTTCTACTTCAATTGGTGTAGGCGCCACAGGAACAACTTCATGCGCCCTGCTACCCACTAGTTGAAGTGACGGTTCAACAACCTCATCAAGTCTCCACCATTCTCCCACTCAATTTTCGAGACAAACTCTTCCTCGAGAAAGGATCCGTTTCTAGAAACAATTACTTTTGCTTCCGGATCTGAGATAGGAGGTATACCCAACTGTTTTGGGTGTCCTATGAAGATGTATTTATCCGTTTTGGGTTCGAGCTTATCACGATGAAACTTTTTCACATAAGCGTCGTAGCCCCAAACTTTTAAGAAACGACAACTTAGGTTTCTCCAAACCATAGTTCAAACAGTGTCGTCTCAACGGAATTACGTGGTGCCCTATTAAAGTGAGTGCGGTTGTCTCTAATGCCTAACCCATGAACGATAGTGGTAATTCGATAAGAGACATCATGGTACGCACCATATCTAATAGGGTGCAACTATGATGTTCGGACACACCATCACACTATGGTGTTCTGTGGTATTAATTGTGAAACAATTTCCACAATGTCTTAACAGCGTACAAAGCTCGTAACTCAGATACTCATCTCTATGATCATATCATAGACATTTTATCCTCTTGTCACGATGATCTTTAACTTCACTCTGAAATTACTTGAACCATTCAATAATTCAGACTTGTGTTTCATCAAGTTAATACACTCAGTATCTACTTAAATCATCCGTGAAGTAAGAACATAACGATATTCATTTGCATGCCTCAAAGACTCATTGGACTACACACATCAAAATGTGTTACTTCCAACAAGTTGCAATCTTGTTCCATCTTACTAAAACCGAGGCTTTTCAGTCATCTTGCCCATGTGGTATGATTTGCATATCTCAAGTGATTCAAAATCAAGTGAGTCCAAACGATCCATCTGCATGGAGTTTCTTCATGCGTATACACCAATAGACATGGTTCGCATGTCTCAAACTTTTCAAAAACGAGTGAGTCCAAAGATCCATCAACATGGAGCTTCTTCATGCGTTTTATACCAATATGACTTACATGGCAATGCCACAAGTAAGTGGTACCTATCATTACTCTCTATAACTTTTGGCATGAAAATGTGTATCACTATTATCGAGATTCAATGAACCATTCATTTTAGGTGCAAGAACATTGAAGGTATTATTCAAATAAATAGAGTAATCATTATTTTCCTTAAATGAATAACCGTATTGCGATAGACATAATCCAATCATGTCTATGCTCAACGCAAACGCCAAATAACAATTATTTAGGTTCAACACCAATCTCGATGGTAGAGGGAGCGTGCGATGCTTGATCACATCAACCTTGGAAACACTTCCAACACATATCGTCAGCTCACCTTTAGCTAGTCTCCGTTTATTCCGTAGCTTTTATTTCGAGTTACTAACACTTAGCAATCGAACCGGTATCTAATACCCTGGTGCTTCTAGGAGTACTAGTAAAGTACACATTAACATAATGTATATCCAATATACTTCTATCGACCTTGCCAGCCTTCTCATCTACCAAGTATCTAGGGTAGTTCTGCTTCAGTGTCCGTTCCCTCATTACAGAAGCACTTAGTCTCGGGTTTGGGTTTAACCTTGGGTTTCTTCACTAGAGCAGCAACTGATTTGCCGTTTCATGAAGTATCCCTTCTTGACCTTGCCCTTCTTGAAACAAGTGGTTTCATTAACCATCAACAATTGATGCTCCTTCTTGATTTCTACTTTTGCGGTGTCAAACATCGTGAATATCTCAAGGACCATCATATCTATCCCTGATTTGTTATAGTTCATCACAAAGCTCTAGCAGCTTGGTGGCAATGACTTTGGAGAAACATCACTATCTCAACTGGAAGATCAACTCCCACTCGATTCAAGTGATTGTTGCACTCAGACAATCTGAGCACAAGCTCAACGATTGAGCTTTTCTCCCTTAGTTTGCAGGCTAAGAAAATCGTCGGAGGTCTTATACCTCTTGACGTGGGCAAGAGCCTGAAATCCCAATTTCAGCCCTCGAAACATCTCATATGTTCCGCGATGTTTCGAGAACGTCTTTGGTGCCTCAACTCTAAACCGTTTAACTGAACTATCACGTAGTTATCAAAACGTGTATGCCTGATGTTCGCAACATCCACAGACGATGTTTGGGGTTCAGCACACTGAGCGGCGCATTAAGGACATAAGCTTTCTACTGTCCGCATAATCGCTACTGTCTACTTTCAACTATATTTTCTCTAGGAACATATCTAAAACAGTGGAACTAAAGTGCGAGCTTACGACATAATTTGCAAAGATCTTTTGACTATGTTCAGGATAATTAAGTTCATCTCATGAACTCCCACTCAGATAGACATCCCTCTAGTCATCTAAGTGATTACATGATCCGAGTCAACTAGGCCGTGGTCCGATCATCACGTGAGACGGACTAGTCATCATCGGTGAACATCTTCATGTTGATCGTATCCTCCATACGACTCATGCTCGACCTTTCGGTCTCTTGTGTTCCGAGGCCATGTATGTACATGCTAGGCTCGTCAAGTTAATCTAAGTGTTTCGCGTGTGTAAATCTGGCTTACACCCGTTGTATGTGAATGTAAGAATCTATCACACCCGATCATCACGTGGTGCTTCAAATCCATTTAACTTCGCAATGGTGCACAATTAGGGGGAAAACTTTCTTGAAATTTTAATGAGGGATCATCTTATTTACTACCGTCATTCTAAGCAAATAAGATGCACAAACATGATAAACATCACATGCAATCAAATAGTGACATGATATGGCCAATATCATTTTGCTCCTTTTGATCTACATCTTCGGGGCTCCATGATCATCATTGTCACCGGCATGACACCATGATCTCCATCATCATGATCTCCATCATCGTTTCTCCATGAAGTTGCCTCGCCAACTTATTACTTCTACTACTATGGCTACCGGTTAGCAATAAAGTAAAGTAATTACATGGCGTTGTTAAATGACACGCAGGTCATACAATAAATTAAGACAACTCCTATGGCTCCTCGCCATTGTCATACTCATCGACATGCAAGTCATGATTCCTATTACAAGAACATGATCAATATCATACATCACATATCATTCATCACATTCTTCTTGGCCATATCACATCACATAGTATACCTGCCAAAAAACAAGTTAGACGTCCTCTAATTGTTGTTTGCATGTTTTACGTGGCTGCTATGGGTTTCTAGCAAGAACGCTTTCTTACCTCACGCAAAACCACAATGTGATATGCCAATTGCTATTTACCCTTCATAAGGACCCTTTTCATCGAATCCGTTCCGACTAAAGTGGGAGAGACTGGCACCCGCTAGCCATCTTATGCACCAAGTGCATGTCAGTCGGTGGAACCTGTCTCACGTAAGTGTACGTGTAAGGTCGGTCCGGGCCGCTTCATCCCACAAAAACAAGATTGGACTAGTAACGGTAAGCATATTGAACAAAATCAATGCCCACAAATACTTTGTGTTCTACTCGTGCAAAGAATCTACGCAATAAACCTGTCTCTGATACCACTGTTGGGGAACGTAGCAGAAATTAAAAATTTTCCTACGTGTCACCAAGATCTATCTATGGAGAAACTAGCAACGAGGGGAAGGAGAGTGCATCTACATACCATTGTAGATCTCTAAGCGGAAGCGTTCAAGAGAACGGGGTTGAAGGAGTCGCATTGCCGTGATCCAAATCACCGGAGATCCTAGTGCTGAACGGACGGCACCTCCGCGTTCAACACACGTACAGCCCGGTGACGTCTCCCATGCCTTGATCCAGCAAGGAGAGAGGGAGAGGTTGAGGAAGACTCCGTCCAGCAGCAGCACAACGGCGTGGTGGTGATGGAGGAGCGTGGCAATCCTGCAGGGCTTTGCCAAGCACCGCGGGAGAGGAGAAGGGAGAGAGGTAGGGCTGCGCCAGGGAGAGGTCAAACTCATGTGTTGGCAGCCCTCAAGACCTCAACTATATATAGGGGAGAGGGAGGGGCGTGCGCCCCCTCTAGGGTTTCCACCCCCAAGCGGTGCGGCTGCCCCTAATCCCATCTAGGGTGGCGGCCAAGGGGGAGGGAAACTGCCCCCAAGTTAGGTGGGTGTGCCCCTCCCAAACCCTAGGCGCCTTTGGGCCCTTGTGGGGGCGCACCAGCCTACCCGGGCTGGTTCCTCCCACACTTGGCCCATGCAGCCCTCCGGGCCGGTGGCCCCACTTGGTGGACCCCGGGACCCTCCCGGTGGTCCCGGTACGTTACCGATAAAAGCCGAAACTTTTCCGATGACCAAAACAGGACTTCCCATATATAAATCTTTACCTCCGGACCATTCCGGAACTCCTCGTGACGTCCGGGATATCATCCGGGACTGCGAACAACATTCGGTAACCACATACAAACTTCCTTTATAACCCTAGCGCCATCGAACCTTATGTGTGTAGACCCTACGGGTTCGGGAACCATGCAGACATGACCGAGACGTTCTTCGGTCAATAACCAACAGCGGGATCTGGATACCCATGTTGGCTCCCACATGTTCCACGATGATCTCATCGGATGGACCATGATGTCAAGGACTCAATCGATCCCGTATACAATTCCCTTTGTCTAGCGGTATTGTACTTGCCCGAGATTCGATCATCGGTATACCGATACCTTGTTCAATCTCGTTACCGGCAAGTCTCTTTACTCGTTCCGTAATACATCATCCCGTGATCAACCCCTTGGTCACATTGTGCACATTATGATGATGTCCTACCGAGTGGGCCCAGAGATACCTCTCCGTTTACACAGAGTGACAAATCCTACCTCGATTCATTGCCAACCCAGGACACTTTCGGAGATACCTGTAGTGCACCTTTATAGCCACCCGATTACGTTGTGGACGTTTGGTACACCCAAAGCATTCCTACGGTATCCGGAGTTGCACAATCTCATGGTCTAAGGAAATGGTACTTGACATTAGAAAAGCTTTAGCTATTTAACCGCGATCTTTGTGCTAGGCTTAGGATTGTCTTGTCCATCACATCATTCTCCAAATGATGTGATCCCGTTATCAACGACATCCAATTTCCGTGGTCAGGAAACCGTAACCATCTGTTGATCAACGAGCTAGTCAACTAGAGGCTTACTAGGGACATGGTGTTGTTTATGTGTCCACACATGTATCTGAGTTTCCTATCAATACAATTATAGCATGGATAATAAACGATTATCATGAACAAGGAAATACAATAATAACTTATTTATTATTGCCTCTAGGGCATATTTCCAACATATTTTGAGGAAGGAGTCTAAGCCTTCCTATCAATTTTTTCGGCCTGGATCGACATAGCGGGGCGGACTAATTGTCCGGCTCCGCTACCCGAAGACCAAGAAACCCCACTTCTGACGAAGATGCTGTTTCCGACGCCTTATGATGTGCCGGAGAAAAAGGCCAAGAAAACGGCCAAGGGGGCCAGGAGTGGCCTTCGCCGAAAAGGTGCTTTGGACATGATGTCCCAAGACGAGACTCACTCTTCGGCCGCTGAAGACAATGACGAGGAGGAGGAAGAAAGTGAATCCCCCCTGAGGGGGGAAGGAAGAAAAGGGGGCCTCCACAAATCTGGAGGTGAAGGCGCCCAAGAGGGGGACCGGCTCCCTTGCGGATAACTCCGCGTGGGATGTCGATAGCAGTCCGGAGCGACTGCCTGGACCAAGCCTCGGGCCGCCTCGTAAGTACCAAAAGCCTTATGCACATCCAAATATCCGGCCTTTCCACTTTTGTAATATTAATATGTTTAAATTATGCCATTGCAGTCCGGCCCGCGACAACTCCCCGCGATCCTCAATAGGACGTTTGCTAGATTCAAAGGAGATGGCAAGCATGTCACCGCCGCCCGCTCACTCTCCCTCGGCCTAGGGTGATGACGAGGTGGTGTCCTAAAGGACCTTCCCAAGTCAGGGAGAGGTTCTGGAGGTCGTCGGGGTGGCGCCAAAGGATGACTCCTCGGCCACCGGACACATGAGGGAAAAAACCCCATGGGGACTGGTGATGGGGGCCAAGTTCAATTCGGCCCCTAGCCAGATACCATTCCGGATACCTACACGGCTCCGGGGTCAAGCGAGCAGCCTTCCCTGAAAGGAGGTGGTGTGCCTGTTCCGCCGGTGACCTCTGTCCAGTCAGAGGCACCGGATAATCTGCTGGAAGCGCTGCGAGGCGCTTCCATTGTGGATGAACACCGTATCCTTACGGGTACGATGATCGAGAAGGTTCGGTCCGCCAAAAGCGGACTGACCGAATCCTCTGCTAGCCTTTTAACAGGCTTTGCGGTAAGTAATGTAATTGTAGAAAGAATATCATAGTGTAGACAGTAGCCCCTGATGCTCTGTTCGGTGTTCGGAAAGAAAAAGGCGAATAGAGGATCAAAATAATTTTCGCAGGAGTCTAACATAAGATGTCTATGTGAATAAGCAGGCGTCACTGCTGGCTGCTGCCGCTCATACTGCCGAGGTCTCCATACTGAAGCAGAGCCTGGAGCGGGCCGAAGAAGAGCTCGGACTCATGAAGAAGCAGCTTGAGGACAGCCAAGTTATGCAGTAACCTGCGTGTATATTTAGGAAGGATGAATGGTTCGTGCTGACTAAAGTGTCATGAACTTTAGTCCACGACTGAGGTGGCGGCCCTGAAGAAGGCGTTAGCCGAGGCCGAGAACAAAGCGGCCAGGAACATGCCGCGCACGAGAAGCACGAGGCCCGGGTCAGTGAGGTCCAGCAAGAGCTCCAGGACGCCGTGAAGAAGTACGAGTCCTTGGAGCGTGATTCTAAGACGCAAGGGTCCGAACTTGCGAAGGCCCGCCAGGGCGCACAAGATGCTCAAGCCGAAGCCGAGAGCGCCCTCCAGGAAATCCAGGCGGCCAAGAAGATCACGGCGGGTAAGGCTTTCATTATGCAAAGCAAGTCTGCGAAGGAAACGTTCCTTTTACTTACCCGAATTTGGAGCTCTCCAAGGGCGTTTACGGATTTGCCGCGCAGCGTATCAGATGCTGCCGAGTCCTATCGAGACAAAGAAGGGAGTTCTACGGAGAAGCTGTTCTTGTCTCAATATCTTGGACCAGAACATTCGCTGCCCTTCAGCGACCAGCTGAAACAGCTAGTCGAGCTGCACAAGGCGGCCGAGCTAGCCATGAAGGACCTAATAGTCCGGCTATGGCCTACCAAGCCAATGCCCAGCAGCTACTTCGGACTTGTGAAGCGGCTTGTTAGTGCCTGCCCACGGCCTGAAGTCATGAAGTTGTCAGTCTGTATTGAAGGTGCACGGATGGCCTTTGCCCATGTCTAGATGCACTGGGCGAAGATGGATGCCAAGAAGCTGATGACCGAGGGGCCGCCTGAGGGCAAGGAACACCGCCGACCCGAGCTATATTTTGGTAGTGTCCTGGAGGATCCCACCTTGTGGCGGAGCAATGTGCGAAGGATGTTATATTCCCATGAAAACATTCATATTATCCTGTCATGTGATATGAAACAATGTCGTTATGTGATATAATGATTGTGACTTTAAAATTTTACCTCCTGGTGTGGCCGTTTATGAAATCTGGGGGTTGGCCAGTCGTCGGTTTCTGCCCCCATGTAGATACTACGGGGGTGTTTGGGATAAATCTAAACACTCCTTAGTCCACATCCTGGTCCTTAAAGGAGGTGTTTAGCGCAAGGAACAAGGCAAATATGACTATACAACCTTTATCACCCTCACTTAACCATAGGAGTTTGACAATGAGAATTTTGGCGAAGCCCCTGGTAGTCGGAAGGCCGAACTAGGGGCACTATACACACCTGATCGGATAAAAACCGACTCCTCGCATAAAGTGGAAAAAATCTCTAAGGATTTGAAACCTCTCGAACAGCTGACCAGCTTTAGCTGCATCATGACAGCCAATTTTCGGCTTTCTCTACTGAGGTGCTCGTCCGGAAGAACCGGGACAAAATCGCAGTAGTTCTCCCTTTACTACCCTAGCCGATATAGCGGAACATAAGGTATTAAGCACAGGAGACGGGCAACCCAACTATTGACCAAAGACATGATTCGGAGCCGATGCATATAATGCTATAAGTTTGGGGTGTCGAACTGTACTGTAAAAAGTGTTCGGACTTTGTTACCGTATTGCGGGGTGTGGGTAGAAGCCCCTAGTAAAGTAATACGTACCAGAGTGTATGGGTGCGATGAGTAATAAATACAAAGGCAAGGAAAAAAATCAAGTAATAAACTGACGTTGCAAATTATGTTCCATTGTAATTTGATTAATACGTCGAGGCATACTTGCACAAGTAATGCGATAAGCAAGTAAGGCTATTTAACATGCCACGACTAAGAGCGAGTTGTGTGCGGGTATGTAAAAAAGGTATAGCAATCACTAGCAGAGACCACCTGGGGATTCCCTTGTTACGTCAAAGCTCCTTGCCTCCTTAGTGTATTTGTCCGATGATCAGGTTATCGGAAAAAGCTTCGAGAAGAGAAAAAACCCAAAATAAAAAAGAAAAAGTGAAGGTGTGCGGATCCAGGGTCGGTCGAGCCGCACTATGGATCGCGAGCTAGCTATGCCTCCAACAAAGCCCATGGGATTTTGAGTGCGTAGTTATGTACGCGCGGTACGAATGCCACCATTTGATCGGGATTGGGACGGAGGTCAAATTGCTAGTTAAGCTCTTGACGATCTGGGTTGTCTTGCTACAGAATAGTTTGGACTCTCTTAATGGTGTCCGGGGGCTCGGCCGCCGAATTATGATTCTACTGGAAAAGGCCGCACTGTACTTCTGCTGCTAAGCCCGCGGTATGCTCCTCGGTACGGAGGGAGCGTTTCGTATTTCCATTGACTGTTATGATGCCACATGGTCCGGGCATCTTGAGCTTGAGATAAGCGTAGTGAGGTACCCCATTGAATCGAGCAAATGTGGTTCGTCCAAGCAACGCGTGATAGCCACTGCAAAAGGGGACGATGTCGAAGATTAACTCCTCACTTTGGAAGTTGTCCGAAGATCCGAAGACGACCTCTAGTGTGATTGAGCCAGTACAGCGGGCCTCTACGCCTGTTATGACTCCTTTAAAGGTAGTCCTTGTAGGCTTGATCCGTGATGGGTCAATGCCCATTTTGCGCGTTGTATCCTGATAGAGCAGATTGAGGCTACTGCCACCGTCCATTAGGACTCGCGTCAGGTGGAAGCCATCAATGATTGGTTCTAGGACGAGTGCGGCTGATCCGCCATGCCGGATACTGGTCGGATGATCCTAACGATCAAAAGTGATCGGGCACGATGACCATGGATTGAATTTTGGGGCGACTGGCTCTATCGCATAGACTTCCCTGAGTGTGCGCTTGCGCTCCCTCTTGGGGATGTGTGTGGCATATATCAGGTTTACCATTTTGACCTGAGGGGGAAACTTCTTCTGTCCCCCTGTGTTTGGCTGCAGGGGCTCCTCGTCATCGTCCTTGCTCTGCGATCCCTTTTCCTTGTTCTTGGCATTTAACTTGCCGGTTTGGTTAAATACCCAGCAATCTCTGTTAGTATGGTTGGCTGGTTTGTCTGGGCTGCCATGGATTTGGCACGGACGGTCGAGTATGCGGTCCAAGATGGATGGTCCCTAATTGTTTCTTTTATGGCTTTTTCCGCTGACCGGACTTGGAGCTGCTGAATCTAGCGTTGACAGCAGTGTCATCGTCATTGCAACGACGTTTGTGTCTGCTGCGTTGGAGCCTGCCATTGCTGTTATTGGCCTCGAAGGGGCCTGCGTCGTTGGCTGTATTTTTACTACAAGCCAGCCAGCTATCCTCACCCACACAAAAGTGGGTCATGAGTGCCGTGAGGGCTGCCATAGATTTTGACTTTTCTTGGCTGAGGTGGCGGGCGAGCCATTCGTCGCGGATGCTATGTTTAAAGGCCGCTAGGGCTTCGGCATCCGGACAATCGATGATCTGGTTCTTTTTGGTTAGGAACCTAGTCCAAAATTTCCTGGCTGACTCTCGAGGTTGTTGGACTATGTGGCTTAAGTCATCGGCGTCTGGTGGCCGGACATATGTACCTTGGAAGTTGTTGAGGAAAGCCTCTTCCAAGTCCTCCCAGCTGCCAACAGAATTTTCAGGTAGTCTGTTTAACCAGTTCCAAGCTGGTCCTTTAAGGTTTAGTGGGAGGTATTTGATAGCGTGGAGGTCATCTCCCCGGGCCATGTGGATGTAGAGGATAAAGTCCTCGATCCATACCACGGGATCAGTTGTCCCGTCGTATGATTCAATATTCACGGGTTTAAACCCTTCGGGGAATTCATGATCCATTACTTCATCAGTGAAGCAAAGAGGGTGTGCAGCGCCTCCATACCTGGCTGCATCACGTCGTAGCTCAGATGGAGTCCGTCTGCAGTTATTGGCTCGGGTGTGACTAGGTTTGTCACGTACGAATAGGTAGCCATCATCACGTGTCGAGGAACGTCCTCGCGATCCATAAATCGATCGGGTATATCCTGCTCTACTATCCAGGGTCTGCCGGAGGTCGTATGTATGACCCCGAACTGTTTCGTCTCTATTTTTATGAGGCAGTGGGGCAGGCTGCTGTTTGGCCTGAGTTGCCGCTTTATCCCGACCACGTGGTGGTCGGTCCGCCGCACTGTTCCGACCGCGTAGTGGTCGATCGGTCGCATTACGCAAGGGATGTATGGGCTCCGGCGCCTCTTCATTGAACCGGGGTAGCAACCTTCACTTCGGGTAACTCTTGGTTGGGCGTCTGAGGCCGTATTTTCGGCTGCCAGAACATCACTCCATCTGTCGACGAGCAAATCTTGGTCAGCTTGAAGCTGCTGCTGCTTATTTTTCAGGCTCCTTGCGGTGGTTATTAGCTGGCGCTTGAAGCGCTCCTGCTTGAGAGGTTCCTCAGGCACGATGAAATCTTCGTTGCCGAGGCTTTAATTCCTCATCCTCCGAGAGCGGAGATAACTGCCGTCCTCCGAGTCGTTGGGCCTGGCCTGTTCGTCGGGGCTAGCTGGCCCGTTTTATTGCTCCTCATGTTCGGATGTTACCTCAGCAAGGTCTTCATTGTTTTCGGCATCGTCCGGAGTATTATTTTCTCCGGTGTCAACATTGCTATCTTTTGAACGACGTGACTTAGAGCGGCGTGGAGGACGCCGGTGTTTTTGCTGTGTCTCAGGAGGTTTATTCTCGACTGGATTTTCTTTGTCATCGTCGTTGATTGTTTTGGGTGTATCCACCATGTACACATCGTACGAAGAAGTGGTTGTCCAGCGTCCAGTAAATGGCGGATTTTGGTGTTGCTCTTCATCAGCATCGTCGTCCATACCATCGATGTCTTCGGAGTCGTAATCAAGCGTGTCGGTTAAATCCTCGACCGTGGCTATGAAGTGGGTGGCGGGTGGGAAGCAAAATTTTCCATTGTCAGCCCCTAGTTCGAACCGAACATAGTTTGGCTGTGAGTCCCGCACCAAGGACAAGTTCTTTAATGAGATCAGCACATCACCAAAGGGCGAGTGCAGGAAGATGTCTGCGGCGCTGAACTCGAAGATCGATAAGCGATCAAGTTCGGCATCCATGGACTCACATGGTTCGGAACTTACACCCAAGGAAGAGTCCGGAGTTCTGGTGACACGAATATTGTGTGAGGTTAAGTCCATGTGCGGCTCCAACGCCGGGGAATCTGTGGCCTCCGTGGTGGGGTTGAGCCTCCAATCCTTGGATGTTGCGGTATGCTCCGGATCTAAGACCAGAGTGGTTACATGAGCTATCTCCTGGATGCGGTCTGACGACAGATTTAGGTCATGTTCGTCAAGGTGACAAGGAGCGGTCACCGCGGTCTTGAAATCCGGCGAAGATCAAATCTCCACGGATGTCCGCAACGTAATTCAAGCTCCCAAATCTGACCTGATGGCCAGGGGTGTAGCTATCGATCTGCTCCAGGTGGCCAAACGAGTTGGCCCATAGTGCGAAGCTGCCGAACATGAAGATATGTTCGGGGAGGAAGGTTTCTCCTTGGACAGCGTCATTGTTGATGATTGAAGGGGCCATCGAACCTTTTGGGGACGACACAGTGGAACTCTCAATGAAAGCAGCAATATCAATGTCAAAACCGGCGGATCTTGGGTAGGGGGTCCCGAACTATGCGTCTAAGGTCGATGGTGATAGGAGACAGGGGACACAATGTTTACCCAGGTTCGGGCCCTCTCTACGGAGGTAATACCCTACTTCCTGCTTGATTGATCTTGATGAATATGAGTGTTACAAGAGTTTATCTACCACGAGATCGTAATGGCTAAACCCTAGAGGTCTAGCTTGTATGACTATGGTAATGAGTCTCCCCCCTCCGGTTTATATAGACACCGGGAGGATCTAGGGTTACACAAGGTCGGTTACAAAGAAGGAATCTACATATTTGGTCGCCAAGCTTGCCTTCCATGCCAAGGAGAGTCCTATCCGGACATGGGTGCAGTCTTCGGTCTTCGTATCTTCACGGCCCATCAGTCCGGCCCATGGCTAACAGGCCGAACGCCCAAGGACCCCTTAGTCCAGGACTGCCTCAGGGGTTAGTCTGTAGAGGCAAGAATAATAATCATAGTCATACAGGCTAGACTTCTAGGGCTTTAGCCATTACTATCTCGAGGTAGATCAACTCTTGTAATACTCATATTCATCAAGATCAATCAAGCAGGAAGTAGGGCATTACCTCCATAGAGAGGGCTCGAACCCGGGTAAACATCATGTCCCCCATCTCCTATTACCATTGACCTTAGACGCACAGTTCGGGACCCCCTACCCGAGATCCGCCGGTTTTGACACTGACATTGGTGCTTTCATTGAGAGTTCCGCTGTGTCGTTGTCAAGAGGTTTGATGGCCCCGTCAATCATCTACAACAATATTGTCCAGGGAGAGGTCTTCCTCCCCGGACAGATCTTCGTATTCGGTGGCTTCGCACTGCGGGCCAACTCGCTTGGCCATCTAGAGCAGATCGACAGCTACACCCCTGGCCATCAGGTCAGATTTGGAAGCTTAAACTACGTCGCGGATATCCGCGGAGACTTGATCTTCGACGGATTCGAGACCACGGCAGCTGCTCCCTGTCACCGCGATGAACATGACTTAACTCTATCATCGGACCATACCCAGGAGATAGCACATGTAACTACTCAGGCCATTGATCCGGAACAGACCACGCAATTCAAGGATGGGAGGCTCAACCCGCCACGGAAGTCGCAGACTTAGCGGCGTCGGAGCCGCACAAAGACGCAACCCCGAGCGGCATCTGTGTCACCGGAACCTCAGACTAGTTTCTGGCTACAGGTTCCGAATCACGTGCGTCCATGCACGTCGAGCTTGATTAGACATCGATCATCGAATTCAGCTCCGCGGACATCTTCCGGCACTCGCCTTTAGGCGACGTGCTAAACTCATTAAAAACATTCTCCTTAGCAGGGGACTCACAGCCAAATTATATCCGGTTCGAACTGGAGACTGATGACGGAGAATTTTGCTTCCCACCCACCGCCCACTTCATAGCCACTGTCGAGGACCTAACCGACATGCTCGATTATGGCACTGAAGACATCGACGGTATGGACAACGATGCCAGAGAAGAGGAGGCCCAAAACCCGCCGTTTACCGGACGTTGGACGGCCACTTCCTCGTATGACGTATACATGGTGGACACACCCAAAGGGAATAACGGCGACGACAAGGAAGACCCAGTGGAAGATAAACCTCCTGAGATACAACCAAAGCACCGATGCCAGCGGCACCGGTCCAAGTCACGCCGTGGAAAAGACAGCAATACCGGCATAGGAGGAAACAATACTCTAGACGATGCCGAAGATAATAAAGACCCCGTTGAGGCAACTTCTGAACAGGATGAACGGGAAGACGGGCAAGTTAGCCCTGGCGAACATGCCATACACGAAGACTCGGAGGACAATAATTATCTTCCGCTCTCCAAGGATGAGGTGAGCCTTGGCAACGAGGATTTTATCATGCCAGAGGAACCTCTCGAGTAGGAGCGCTTTAAGCGCCGACTAATAGCCACTGCAAGGAGCCTGAAAAAGAAGCAGCATCAGCTTCAAGTTGATCAAGATCTGCTCAATGATAGATGGACTGATGTCCTGGCAGTCGAGGAATACGGCCTTAAGCGCCTAGCCAAAAGTTAGCCGAAGCGCAAATTGCTACCTCAGTTCGATGACGAGGCGCTGGAGCCCATACCATCATCGCGCAATGCGGCTGACTGACCACCACGTGGTCGGAACAAAGCGGCAACTCAAGCAGAACAACAGCCCGCCCCACCTCATCGTAAAGGCAGAGATAAAACAGCTCGGGGACATACATATGACCTGCGGAAGGACTTGGACAGTAGAGCAGGTAAGAACAGATGGATCTATGGATCACGGGGACGTGCCCTGACACGCGACAACGACTACCTAGCCGGATGCAACAATCATACTCACGCCCAGGCCGAGAACTGCAGACGGACTCCATCCGAGCTACGTCGCGACATGGCCCGATATAGAGGCGCTGCACACCCCCTTTGTTTCACTGACAAGATAATGGAGCACGAATTCCCAGAAGGGCTTAAACCCGTAAACATCGAATCATATGACGGTACAACAGACCCGATGGTATGGATCGAGGATTTTCTTCTTCATATTCATATGGCCCGCGGCGATGATCTCCATGCCATCAAATACCTCCCATTAAAACTCAAAGGACCAGCCCGGCACTGGTTGAACAGTCTGCCCGAAAACTCCATCGGCGGCTGGGAGGACTTGGAAGAGGCCTTTCTTGACAACTTCCAAGGTACATATGTTCGACCTGCGGACGTTGATGACTTAAGTCACATAATTCAACAGCCCGGAGAATCAGCCAGGAAACTATGGACTGGGTTCTTAACTAAAAAGAACCAGATCGTCGACTGCCCGGATGCCGAAGCCCTGGCGGCCTTTAAACATAGCATCTGGGACGAATGGCTCGCCCGACACCTGAGCCAAGAAAAGCTGAAGTCCATGGCAGCCCTTACCCGCTATTGCATGGGCGAAGATAGCTGGTTAGCCCGTAGCAATAACAATGCAAGCGAACCTGGCACTGCGGAAGCCAGAAATAGCAACGGCAAGCCCCGTCGCAATAGACACAAGCGTCAGAACAACGGTGATAATACTGACGACACGGCAGTCAACGCCGGATTCAGTGGCTCCAAGTCCGGTCAGCAAAAGAAGCCATATAAAAGAAACAATTCGGGGCCATCCAGCCTGGACCGAATACTCGACCGTCCATGCCAGATTCATGGCACCCCAGACAAACCAGCCAATCATACAAACAGAGACTGTTGGGTTTTTAAACGGGCCGGCAAGTTAAATGCCGAGAATAAGGATAAGGGGTCACAAAGAGAGGACGATGACGAGGAGCCCCGGTCACCGAACACAGGGGGACAGAAGAAGTTTCCCCCCAAGTTAAAATAGTGAACATGATATATGCTACCCATATCCCCAAGAGGGAGCGCAAACGCGCGCTCAGGGACGTCTACGCGATGGAGCCAGTCGCCCCAAAGTTCAACCCATGGTCTTCCTGTCCGATCACTTTCGATCGCAGGGACCATCTGATCGGTATCCATCATGGCGGTTCTGCCACACTGGTCCTCGACCCAATCATTGATGGATTCCACCTCATGCGAGAACTCATGGACGGTGGTAGCAGCCTGAACCTGCTCTATCAGGATACAGTGCGCAAAATGGGCATTAATCCCTCAAAAATCAAGCCCACCAAGACTACCTTTAAAGGAGTCAAACCAGGTGTAGGGACCCGCCGTACGGGCTCAATCACACTAGGGGTTGTCTTCGGATCCCCGGACAACTTCGGAAGCGAAGAATTGATCTTCGATATCGTCCCCTTTCGCAGTGGCTATCACACACTACTTGGACGAACCACATTTGCTCGATTCAATGCAGTGCCACACTACGCTTATCTCAATCTCGATGCCCAGACCATGGGGTGTCATAACAGTCAATGGAAACACGGAACGCTCCCTCCGTACCGAGGAGCAAACCACCGCGTTAGCAGCAGAAGTACAGAGCGGCCTTCTCAAGCAGAACCTTAATTCGGCGGCCGAGCTCCCGGACACTGTCAAACGAGTCCGGACAACTCTACAACAGGACAACTCAACTCGTCAAGGGCCCGAATAGCAATTTGGCCTCCGTACTAGTCCCAACCAAGTGGCGGCATTCGTACTATGCATACATAACTACGCACTCATAATACCATGGGCATAAACGGAGGCATAACTAGCTTGTGATCCATAATACGGCTCGACCGCTCCTGGACACACATACTTTCACTTTTTCTTTTTTATCCTTTTCAAGTTTCTTTTCCACAGGCTTCTTCTGACGACCTGATCATAGGTCCTCTCGACAGGATAGATACACCAAGATGGCAAGAAGGACTGACGTATAAGGGAATTTCTAGGTGGTCTCATTAACGATCACTCTGTCTGTTTTCAGGACCCGCACGCAGCTCTTCCTTGGTTGGGGCATGTTAAATAGCCCGGTTTCTTATTGCACCACTTGTACAAATACGCTTTGACGTCTTAATCAAACTATAATGGAAACAGTTTGCGGCCCAACTTCTGCGGCACTAGCTTACTACCCCCTTTTTATTTTTTGATAATCTTATCAAGTTGCACCCGTACATTTTGGGACGCTTTTAATCTGCCAGGGGCTTCATTGCGCCCCATAATACGGCAACAAAGTCCGAACACTTTTACAGTGTAGTTCGGCACCCCGAATTTAGCATCATATGCACTGGCTCCGAATCATGTCTTTGGTCAATAGTTGGGTTGCCCGGCTCCTGTGCTTACTACCGTACGTTCCGCTATATCAGCAAGGGTAGTAAAGGGAGAACTACTGCGATTGTGTCATGGTTCATCCGGATGAGCACCTCAGTAGAGAAAGCTGAAAATTGGCTGTCATGATACGGTGTGAGCCGGTCAGCTCTTCGGAGGTTTCAAATCTTTAGCGATTTTTCCCGCATTATGCGATGAATCGGTTCTTACCCCATTAAGTGTTTGGAGCACCCTAGTCCGGATTAAATACTAACTAGGGGTTGCGCCTATATTTTTACTGTCGAACTCCTATGGCTAAGTGAGGATGATAAAGCCACATAATCCGATTGCCTGGTTCGTTGTGCTAAACACCTCCTTCAAGGACCAAACGTTTGGATCAAGAGTGTTTAGTTTCTATCCCGAACACCCCCGTATTACCTACGTGGGGGCTGAAGCCGACGACTGGCCAATTCTCAAATTTCATAAAAACGGCCTAACAGGAGGTAAAATTTTGAATAAGCACTATATTACATAATCGACTTTATTTCACAATACAGGGCGAGATAATATGAATATATTCATTCAAAGATTACATCTTTCGTACATTGCTCCGCCACAATGCAGGATCCCTCGAGGACAACGCTAAAATATCGCTTGGGCGTGCGGTGCTCCTTGGCCGTAGGCGGTCCTTCGGTCGCGAGCGTGACGACATTCATCTTCTCCCACTGCATCTTGACACCGGCGAAGGCCATCCGCGCACCTTCGATGCAAACCGACCACTTGATGGCGTCAAGGCGGGGGCAGGCACTGACCAGCCGCTTCACGAGCCCGAAGTAGCTGCCGGGTATAGCTTCGGCAGGCCATAGCCGGATTATTAAACCCTTCATGGCCCGTTCAGCCACCCTATGCAGTTCGACCAGCTGCTTTAGCTGATCGCTAAGGGGCACCGGATGTTCGGGCGCAACGCACTGCGACTAGAACAACTTTTCCGTTGAGCTCCCCTCTTTGGCTCAAAAGAATTCTGTAGCGTCAGAAACACTGTGTGGTAGATCCACAAACGCCCCTGGAGAACTTCGAATCCGGGTTAGTAAGATATATCTCTTCTTCACATACTTGCTTTGCATAGAAAAAGCCTTACCTGCCGCGATTTTCCTGGCCTCCTGGATCTCCTGGAGGGCGCCCTGGGCTTAAACCTAGGCCTCTTTTGCGCTCTAGCGAGCCTTGGCGAGTTCGGTCTCTTGATCAGCAACATTGCGCTCCAAGGATTCGCACTTCTTGACGGTGTCCTGGAGCTCCTGCTGGACCTCAAACACCCTGGCCTCGTGTTTTTCACGGGCGGGCCGTTCCTTTGCCATTTTCTTCTTGGCCTCAGCCAGCGCTTTCTTGAGGATTTCCACCTCAGTATCCGCTCCTATAAATAACATGGCACTATGGTCAGCACAAGTCATTCATCCTTTTATGGATATACACAAGGTCATCACATTCCTTGCTTGTCCTCCAGTTTCTTTTCTACACGACCGAGCTCTTCTTCGGCCCACTCTAGACTCTGCTTCAGTCCGGAGACCTCAGTAGCATGAGAGGTTGCGGCCAGCAATGACACCTGCTAATTCAAATAAGACACATTTAGTTAGCTTCCCCCGAAAATTACTTGATCCTCTGTCTGGCTTTTCTTTTCGAACACCAGACAGTGTCTCAGAGGATACTACCTATATTATGACTTTCTCTTTAGCGTCGCTTACCTCAAAGCTTGCCAGCAGGCTGGTGCAGGCTTCGGTCAGTCCGCTCTTGACGGACCGAACCCTCTCAACCATCGTACCCATAAGGATACGGTGTTCATCCACAATGGAACCGCCTCGTAGCACTTCTAGCAGATTATCCGGTGCCTTTGGATGGACAGAGGTCACCGGAGGAATAGGCGCACCTCCTCCCTTCGGAGGAGGATGCTCGCTTGATTCCAGAGCCGTGTAGGTCTCCAGAATGGTATTCGGCTGGGGGCCGAATTGGATATGGCCCCCATCGGCACTTTCCACGGGGATTTTCTCCCAAAGGTGTCCGATGGCCGAGGGTTCACCCTCCATCGCCACCCTGACGGCCTCCTGAACCTCTCCCTGGCCTGGGAAGGTCCTTCGGGACAGCACCTCGGTGTCACCCTTGGCCTTGGGAGAGTAAGCCGCCGGTGGTGACTCGCTGGCCATCTCCTTTGAATCCAGCGAATCCCCCGATGAGGATTGCAGGGAGCTGTCGCGGGCCGGACTGCAATTGCATAATTCAACATGTTAAAACTATGGCAGTCTTCGGCTTCAGCCCCCACGCACATAGTGCGGGGGTGTTTGCAAAAAAGGCGCATTTTCACACTTAATCCAACGTCTTGGTCCTGTGAAGGAGATGATAGCGTAGCAAACTAGGCAACCGGACTATAATGCTTTATCACTTTCACTTAGCCATAGGAGCTCGATGGTGGGGCTACTATATAGCCCCTAGGGGCACCGCGCTCTCCCGAATTCGGGGCGTGTATGTGCCTGACCGGGAAAAGGCCCTTCGTTAATGTGGGGGAATTCTAAACATTCCGCTGGCTCATCGAGTGGTTGACCAGTCTCGCGCTATATCATGACAGTCAGTTTTGGCTTTCTCCACTGAGGTGCTCAACCCAGCTCAACCGGGGCACAATCACAGTGGTTCTCCCAGTGCTACCTTAGCCGATATAACAGAACGTAAGGTACCAAAACATGGGAGCTGGGCAAACCCAACATTTGACCAAAGACATGATTCGAAGCTGATGCATATAAGGCCTAACTCGAGACGCCAAACACTCCCTAAGTTATTCGGTCTAAAAATGGGCAGAATAATGCCCTAAGCCCCTGGTGTCCAGGTACGAGCAAAAATTCTGGTGCAGGCGATGCCAAAACGCCAGCCTCCTCCTCGGTTATAGTAAGAAACCGGGGGATGTGTATCAACAAGAGACAGTAAAAAAGGTTTACGCAGGGTCTTAATCTGAAAAGAATCCTTGCGATGGGTCCCTGCTGCATGTCTGCTACCGTGTCTCCGCAGCCGTATCCTCGACGGGTGTAGCACGGTGTTCATCTCAGTAGAAGAGAAGAACTTAGTGGAAAAGAATAAAATATCGTATGCGAGAAATGTACTTTATATTAAATAAACAGAGTACGCCTGGAAGGTGAATAAAATTGAGCTTTATTGTCTCTTGTTGTACATGCGTATGCCCCCTTGTATGGGGGGTATGCCGCTAGTAGGCGCCGGACCTGCCTAGCCGTGTCCAGGGTTTGAATGACCTATTCAGGTGCTTTGATTAGCGGAGCCGGATTGGTGTGGGGCTGTCAAGGCAGTCTCATGTTCTTCCGTGCTCGAGTAACACTTAATACTCCCTTTTAATGAGATGATGTCGCATGGACCGGGCATTTTAAGTGTAAGAGATGCATAATGTGGTATTGCGTTAAAGCGGGCAAAAGCTTCACGCCCCAGTAGTTCTTGATAGCCACTTTCGAATGGGGTGATGTGGAAGGTTAACTTTTCACGGCGGAAGTTGTCGGATGAGCTGAACACAACTTCTAGCAGTAGGGAGCCCGTACAATGGGCATACAGTCCTGGCATTACCCCTTTGAAGGAGGTGTTGCTATGGCGAATTTTGGTTGGGTCTATCCCCATCCTGCGGATTGTGTCCTGATATATCAGTTTTATGTCACTGCCGCCATCCATGAGGACTTGTGTAAATTGGAATCCGTGGATTATAGGATCCAATATCAAGGCAGTCCATCCTGCGTTCGGATACTTTCGGAGTAGTCACGATGGTCGAAGGTGATTGGTTTTGACAATCGGTGTTGGGACTCACTGGGGTAGATTGTGCGGTAGCGTAATTCAGTGGGTGCCGCTCTGTTTTCCCCTGTTGTTACTTGAAGTAAGTTTACTATTTTGACTTCTTGTGGGAAATTCTTTTGTTTTCCGGGGCTCTGCTTGTAGTGCTCGTCATCATCTTCACTTGGTGTGTCGAGTCCCTTGTGTTCGGCGTTGAGTCTGCCGGACTGCTTGAAGACCCAAAAATCTCTGTGGGTTTGGTTTGTAGGCTTCCCGGGAGTACTGTGGATTTGGCATATCTTGTCCAAGATTTTGTTTAGGTTGGATAGCTCATCGCTATTGTCCTTAAGGGGCAGTTTTTAATTGTTCTACCGTGAGCTTTGAATCCGGCGTTGACTGCCGCGCTCTTTGGACCGTTCCTCTTAATCCGGCGCTGGTCCTTGCTGCGTCGTGGTTTTCCATTTCCATCCCTTAATTCGGATATACTTGGGTCGCTGGTACTGCATCTTGCCAGCCAACTATCCTCTCCCGCGCAAAAGCGGGTCATGAGGCTTGTTAATGCAGCCATGGTTCTCGGCTTCTCCTGGCCGAGGTGTCTACATGCAGCCATTCTGCCCTGACGTTGTGTTTGAAAGCTGATAAGGCTTCGGCGACCGGACAGTCGACTATTTGGTTCTTTTTGGTGAGGAACCTGTTCCAAAATTTGCGGGCTGACTCTCCGGGTAGTTGAGTTATATGACTTAAATCGTCTGCATCTGGAGGACGGACATAAGCCCCTTGAAAATTTGCCCGAAAAGCATCCTCGAGCTCTTCCCAACTTCCAATGGTACTTTCAGGGAGGCTTTTGAGCCAATGCTGTGCTGGCCCTTTGAGTTTGAGGGGTAAGTATTTTATGGTGTGGAGATCATCTCCTCTAGCCATGTGTATGTGGAGGATGTAATCCTCAATCCAGACTCCAGGGTCTGTTGTTCCGTCGTATGCCTCTATGTTTACAGGTTTGAATCCCGCTGGGAATTCGTGATCCAACACCTCATTGGTGAAACACAGGGGGTGTGCGGCACCCCTATATTTGCGTGTGCCGTGATGTTCGGATATTTGGCGTGTTGCATTGCTTTGAAGAGCTTGCTTTTTCGGCCCGTAGATGGACCTAACTGGGCCATCCTTTTGTTGTGAATCCTTATGCGGATCGCGTACCGGCTTGTGTGCGGCGCCATTTGCCGCTCTCTGTTTGCCGTCGGGTCGTCCATCCGACCGGGTGGCCTTCTTGCTTTTTGATTGTGGGGGCTCTACGGCCTCCTCATCAAATTCGGGCAGTAGTTTTCTCTTTGGGTAGCTCTTTGTTCGGCGACTGTTGTCGTATTTGTCTGTGGTGTAGAGTACTTTGCTCCATCTGATTTTGAGTGCATCTTCCGCTGTTTTGAGCTTCCGCTTCTGCTTTTTCGGGCTACGCGCAGTGGCGACGAGCCTTTTGTGGAGGTTCTTCTGCTCCAACAATTTGTCCGGCATGAGATCGTCCGGACTGTTATCTTCGCCGGGGGCGGGTTATTTATCCAAGTTGTCCTCTTCGGACGGTTTCTCGATAGCATGTTCGTCGTCCGCCGGTTCACCCTGCTCTATGGCTGGGTCTTTGTCGAGGCGGGACTTGGTACGGCATTTACGTTGCCGTTTTGACTGCTTTTCGAGGGATTTATTCTTCGTAGTGTCCCGTTGTTCCTCGTTGTCACTTCCTTTAGGTGTATCCACCATGTATACATCATGGGATGAGGTGGTTGTCCAGTATCCTATAGGTGCTGGTTCATGGTTGTCTCCTACATCGCCATCCATACCGTCGATGTCTTCGGAGTCGAAATCGAGCACGTCGTTTAAGCTTTCGACAGTGGCTACAAAGTGGGTGGTGGGTGGGCGTTGAATTTCTTCGTCGTCCGCATCCCAACCTTCCTGACCGTAGTCCGGCCAGGGCTCTCCTGACAAAGAGAGAGACTTTAATGAGTTCAGGATATCGCCAAAGGGCGAGTGCTGAAAGATGTCCGCGGCGGTGAACTCCATAACCGGCGCCCAGTCGGATTCGACTGGCAGGGGCGCGGGAGTTTCGGAGTCCGGAAAGGAGTCCGGCACCTGGGAGTCACGAGCTTTGCAAAGGACAGGGATGGTGTTCGGCTCAATCGCCGTAGAGATTTCAGCCCCCGAGGTGGCGTCCAACCAACCATCCTCGATCGGCGAGATCGGCTCCGAATCAATGGTCGGAGCGGACACTAGTGCGGCCTCCAGGACACTGTTCGGCGGTAGAGTTAGATCATTCCCATCGAGATAGTGCGGCGCCCTTGGCTGTGGCTCGAATCCGTCGAAGATCGAGTCTTCACGGATGTCGGCCGTGTAGTTTAAACTTTTAAACCTGACCTGATGGCCAGGGGCGTAGCTTTCGATCTGCTCCAGATGGCCAAGCGAATTGGCCCGCAGTGCAAAGCCGCCGAATACGAAGATCTGTCCGGGGGGAAAATTCTCACCCTGGACTGCGTCGTTGCTGATGATTGAAGGAGCCATCGGGCCTATAGGTGACGACACAGAGGAACTCTCAATGAAAGCAGCAATGTCGGTGTCAAAACCGGTGGATCTCGGGTAGGGGGTCCCGAACTGTGCGTCTAGGCGGATGGTAACAGGAGACAAGGGACACGATGTTTTTACCTGTGTTCGGGCCCTCTCGATGGAGGTAATACCCTACTCCTGCTTGGTTAATATTGATGATATGGGTAGTACAAGAGTAGATCTACCACGAGATCAGAGAGGCTAAACCCTAGAAGCTAGCCTATGGTATGTTTGTTGTTCGTCCTACGGACTAAAACCCTCCGGTTTATATAGACACCGAATAGGGTTAGGGTTACACAGATTCGGTTACAATGGTAGGAGATCTACATATCCGTATCGCCAAGTGTCGGTGTCAAAATCGCCGGATCTCGGGTAGGGGGTCCCGAACTGTGCGTCTAGGCGGATGGTAACAGGAGACAAGGGACACGATGTTTTTACCCAGGTTCGGGCCCTCTCGATGGAGGTAATACCCTACTCTTGCTTGATTAATATTGATGATATGGGTAGTACAAGAGTAGATCTACCACAAGATCAAGGAGGCTAAACCCTAGAAGCTAGCCTATGGTATGTTTGTTGTTCGTCCTACGGACTAAAACCCTCCAGTTTATACACACACCGGATAGGTTAGGGTTACACAGAGTCGGTTACAATGGTAGGAGATCTACATATCCGTATCGTCAAGCTTGCCTTCCACGCCAAGGAAAGTCCCATCCGGACACGGGACGAAGTCTTCAATCTTGTATCTTCATAGTCTCGGTGTCCGGCCGTGACGATAGTCCGGCTATCTGGACACCCCCTAGTCCGGGACTCCCTCAGTAGCCCCCGAACCAGGCTTCAATGACGACGAGTCCGGCGCGTTGATTGTCTTCGGCATTGCGAGGCGGGTTCCTCCTCCGAATACTTCATAGAAGGTTTTGAACAGAAGGATAGTGTCCAGCTCTGCAAAACAAGTTCCACATAACACCGTAGAGAGAATAATTTTTGCACAGATTTGCTGACGTATTCCGCGGCGTGACATCACACCAGGGCCAGGCCTTTATATGAATCGTTTTTTATTGTTCCACCTCAGCGTGTTTAGCGAGGAGGTTTCCTTGGCACATCTTATCAAAGCATAGATCGTGCCCCCTTATTCCGGGATTCTCATCAATACGGACGTGGGTAACCCATCCGCGCCATTGATTACGGCGCTTGGGAAATAAGCGAGTTTTACCAGGCTGGTGGGGGACGCATAGCGTCGTCCGTCCATATAAGGGCATAAGGATCCACCTTTTCACCCACGCCTTCTTCCTCCTTTGCTTATCCATTTCCGCGCACTCGAGCTCCAGCGCCCAAGTCCGCACATCCCACCTCAACCTTCTCCAACCATGTCAGGAGCGGGAGGCAGGTGGATGGCCTCCTCCGTCATGGAGGGGCACATCACAAGACTGCGGGAAGCCGGATACTTGTCCGGCAACATCGCACACAGGCTGCCCGATGCGGGGCAGCTTATTCCAACCCCCAGGCCCCATGAGAGGGTAGTGTTTCTCCCCCACTTCCTCCGCGGACTAGGTTTTCCACTTCACCCATTTGTCCAGGGGCTCATGTTCTATTACGGCCTGGACTTCCACGATCTGGCCCCGAATTCCATCCTCAACATCTCGGCGTTTATCGTCGTGTGCAAGGCTTTCCTCTGCATCCAGCCCCACTTCGGCTTATGGCTGAAGATCTTCAACGTCCGGCCGAAGGTAGTGGGCGGCCGTCAAGCTGAGTGCGGAGGCGCCATGGTTGGCAAGATGGCCAAAGTCCCATGGCTCGAAGGCGCCTTCGTGGAGACAATAAAGGGGTGGCAATCGGGGTGGTTCTACATCACCGAGCCCCGCAACACCAAATGGATGGCGGCCCCCGAGTTCAGATCTGGCTTCCCCACACGCCTCTCGTTATGGAAAGAGACGGGCCTGACGTGGGGGAGTTCGGACGAGACATCCGAACTTCAAACATGCGTCCGGAACCTGGTGGCCAAGAATCTTAGGCTTGTCGACGTAATCCAGGTGATGCTCATCCGCCGGATTCTCCCATGCCAACAACGGGCTTTTAACTTGTGGGAGTTCGATCCAGCACATCACCAAACCTTGAGCCGGCTCTTCGACACTACGCATTTAAGATGCACGGAAGGTGTTGTTCAAGGGCGCCAAGCCTCAAAGATCCGTTACCAAAGATCGCGGATACAGCTCGTAGCGTCAAGCCGGCGAGGTAAGTTATTTTACCCTTTACGGGACTCTTTTTCCATAGATTGACTCTACGTGGGATCTAAAACTCCCTAATCTTTGACAGGACTGGCTGGAGACGTCCGGACAGATTAACTGTCCGGCCCCTTTGCCAGAAGACCCAGTGGACGCCCGATTAGCCGGGGGTTGGCTCCGGCACCCCATGTGGTGCTGGAGAAGAAGGCCAAGAAGGAGGCCACGGGAACTCGAAGGAGTTCCCGACGCCAGGTGCTGTCAGATTCCAAAGCAGAATCCTCTCCTGAAGATGAGGAGAAAGAAGAAGAAGCTCCTCCCCCAGCGGGGGAGGAGAAGAAAAGGAAGGCCACCCCGACTGGGGAGGCCGGAGGGTCCAAGAAGGGAAGAACCCTTCCTCCGGACTTCTCAACCAACGTCGACGACGACGAGGAGGATTAGCCTACGAGGGCCAAGCCCCTGGCGAGATCGTAAGTGTCCGGATACCCATGGCTTTTTATTATTGCAGAGTGTTCTCTAATGTCGAACAACCGTGCAGCCCGCCCAAGGGCGAGTTTGCCGATTCATCGAGCGGGTCCCTGGGCTCGTCGGAAATGGAGAGTACCTCGCTTCCGACCGCCTCCTTGTCTCACGCTGCGGGCGACGCCGCGGTGGGGCCCCAAGAGGGTCTTGGTCAAGAGGAGGTAGCACAGGAGGTGCCACAAGGCAACCTCCCGGACTCCAGGCGCGCGGGGGGCAAGACCCCTAGGGGCTCTAGGCCCGACCCTTGTTCGGTCTCCATGCCGGAACCTTTGGTAGTTCCGGAGTCCGGCAAGCGGACCCTTCGGAAGAAGGGTAAGACGCCGGTGTCCTCCGTCCAACCGGAGGCACCGGATAGCTTACTGGAGGCGCTTAACGGCGCTTCCATCAAGGAGGAGCACCGCACTGTTATGAGTGCGGTGATCTCGACAGTTCAGTCCGCCAAGAAGCGGACTGACCAAGCCTGTACCAGCCTTCTAACAGGCTTTGAGGTAAGTTTTAGAATATATAAAAATATAACCGCATAGACAGTAGCCTGATGCTTAGTTCGGTGTTCGGAAAGAAAAGTCGGACCGAGGATCTAAAAGATATACGCAGGAGTCTAACATAAGTATGTCAATATGGGAATGCAGGCTGCTTATTTCTTGACCTCTGCCAAGACTTGTTGTGGAGGTCAATGCATTGAAGCGTAACCTCGAAGGTCCGAGAACGAGCTCGGACAAGCCAAGAAGGAGCTCGAGGACAAGGAAGGTAAGTAATACCTTATTAAAGAAATACCTTATAGAAAAGGTTTTGGTTGCGAAAAATAACAGGAATAACATGGGTACTGCAGGGGCCACGAACAAGGTGGCGACACTGAGGGAAGCGGTGTCCGTGGCCGAAAACAAAGCAGCTGCGGAACGCACCGAGCGAGAGAAAGGGGAGGCGCAGCTGGCGGAGGTGCGGCAAGAGCTCCAGATTCTCGTGAAAAAACACGAGGGTTTGGAGCGTGACTCGAAGACCCGAGAGTCCGAGCTTGCCTCGGATCTTGAGAGTGCGAAAGCTGCTAAGGCTGAGGCCCAAAAAGCCCTCCAAGAAATTGAAGAACTAAATAAGATAGCGGCGGGTAAGGCATTCTTTATGCAAAGCAAGAATGTAAAAGTCAATTACCTGTTACTTACCCGGATTCGGAGCTCTCTAGGAGCATTCGCATATTTGCCCGTGAAAAGGCCCGATGCTGCCGCATTCTACCGCGCCTGTGAGGGGAGCTCCATGGAGAAGGTGTTCTAGTCTCAAGATCTTTGAGGCCGACCATCCGGTGTTCTGAGCGACCAGTGAAGAAGCTGGTCGAGCTCCATAAGGTCGCCGAACAGGCCATGAAGGGCCTTATAGCGCAGCTGTGGCCATTGGAGGCCATGCCCGGGAGCTACTTTGGCTTGGTGCAGCGGCTGGTGGATGCCTGTCCGCGGCTTGAGGTCATCAAGCGCTCCGCCTGCATCGAAGGTGTCCGTCGGGCCCTTGCCCGTGCTAAAGTGCACTGGGGCAAGCTGGATGCGGAGAGGCTTGTGACGGACGGGCCACCGGAGGGCCATGAGCATCGCACGCCCGAAATGTACTATGACGGCCTCATGAAGGGCGCCCGCCAAATAGCGGATGAGTGCTCCAAGGATGTAATTTTTGAATAAACTCGCAATTGTTATCCTCAGACGCTGAAAACTTGTTCATATGCGCTAAGCAACGCTTATTAATTTAAAATATTACCTTAATGCGGTCGTTTATCAAATTTGAGAGATGTCAAGTCGTTGGCTTCAAATTTCATGCCACGAGTGTCTTTGGGGTGTTCGGGATAAACTTGAGCACTCTTGTTCCCATTCTTGGGTCCATCTAGGGAGGCGCTCAACACAACGAACAAGGCAACCGGACTTATAATGCTTGAACACTCTCACTTAGCCATAGAATTCTATAATTTTTAATTTCGGCGAAGCCCCTAATATTCGGAAGACCGAGTTAGGGGCACTATCCACGCCTTGGCGGACAATTCGGTTCCTCGCTCTAAGAGGCATAAGTCTTTAGGGACCCGAAAAAACCTCTCGAACAGCGATCGGCTCTCGCCTATCATGATGGTCAGTTTTAGCTTTCTCCACCGAGGTGCTCGACCCAAAGATAACTAGGGCACAATCGCAGTGGTTCTCCGGTGCTACCTTAGCCGATATAAGCGGAACGTAAGGTACCAAAACACGGAGCCGGAAAACCCAACTATTGACCCAAGACATGATTCGGAGCCAATTCATATAATGCTATAAGTTCGAGGTGCCGCACTTGTGAAAGTGTTCGGACTTATCACACCATAATTTTGGGATACTTAAGCCCCTGGTGTATTGGCCGTACCAAAGTGTACGGTTGCAACACGTCGTGAAATGAACATATGTATATATAAAGGAAGTAGAGCAATGATAAGCAAAAGCTATGTATTGTTTATTCGAAAAGGTACTGCAATGGAAGCAGAACGATACAAATAGTGCGATAAGCAAGGGATGGGACTATCTAACATGTCCTTCCGTGGGTAAGCTGCTGGATGATATGTAAAACAGGTATAATGCTCGTATAGAGACCACCTGAACACTCGACGTGGCTTTCCGCTTCCCTGACTGTTGCATCATGAGTTCGGCGATTCAAGTGCCGGATAGGACTTCTCAAAGACAGAGTCCTGAAAGTAAAAAAAAGGAAAAAAGAAAAAAGGAAATGACACAAACGGGAGCCCCTGGTGCGGTCGTGCCGCATTCTTGGCGTGCCGTTGTCTTGCCCCTCCCCATATGCCCATGGTATCTCCAGAGCGTAATTATGTACGTGTAATATTAGCTTCGCAATTTCGCGAGGGCTGGGGTTGGGGCAGGATTGCTACTCGTGCTTGAATCATGCCAGGTGGTCTTGTTGTAGGTTACTCCGGGCGCGCTTGGCGGTGTCCGGAAACTTAGTGGACGGACTCGAGAATTGCCGTGAGAGGCTGCTTTGCACCTCCGCCGCGAGGGCCGCCGTATGCTCCTCCGTTCGGAGAGAGCGTTCAGTGTTTCCATTGACCGTGATTACTCCTCGAGGGCCTGGCATCTTGAGCTTGAGGTATGCGTAGAGCGGCACCACATTGAACTTTGCAAATGCGGTTCGTCCGAGCAGTTCATGATAGCCGCTGCGGAATGGGACGATGTCGAAGATTAACTCTTCGCTTCGGAAGTTATCCGGAGATCCGAAGACCACTTCGAGTGTGGTGAGCCTGTACAATTGGCCTCTACACCGGTATGACGCCTTTAAAGGTCGTCTTTGTAGGTTTAATCCTTGAGGGTCTATGCCCATTTTGGGCAATCAGATCTGATAAAGCAGGTTCACGCTACTGCCGTCCATTAGGACTACGGTAAGGTGAAATCCGTCAATAATTGGGTCAAGAACCAATGCGGCAAAGCTGCCGTGGACGGATGCTAGTGGGTGGTCCTTCGATCGAAGGTGATCGGGTAGGAAGACCATGGCTTGAACTTTGGGGCGACTGGCTCCATCGCATATATGTCCCGTAGTGCACGCTTCCGCTCCCTTTTGGGTATGTGGGTTGCGTATATCATGTTCACCGTCCGCACTTGTGTGGGAAAACCTTTCTGTCCTCTATTGTTCGGCGGCCGGGGCTCTTCCTCGTCATCGCTATGCGGCCCCTTGTCATTGAGTTCAGCGCTCAACTTGCCTGCTTGCTTGAACACCCAACAATCCCTGTTGGTGTGATTGGCTGGTTTTTCGGGGGTGCCATGTATTTGGCACAAGCGATCGAGTATGCGGTCCAAGTTGGACGGGCCCCGGGTATTTCTTTTGAATGGCTTCTTCCGCTGACCGGGTTTAGAGCCTCTGAATCCGGCATTGACGGACGTATCTTCAGTATTATCGCTGTTAATGCGGCGCTTGTTCTTGTTGCGACGCGACCTGCCATTGCTGTCCTTGGTATCCGGACTATCAGGATGTTTGGCCAAGTTGTTGCTTCGAGCTAGCCAGCTGTCCTCTCCCGCACAAAAGCGAGTCATGAGGGTTGTGAGGGCTGCCGTAGATTTCGGCTTTTCCTATCCTAGGTGCTGGGTAAGCCACTCGTCGTGGATGTTATGTTTGAAGGCTGCGAGGGCCTCTACATCCGGACAGTCAACGATTTGATTTTTCTTTGTTAGGAACCGAGTCCAGAATTGTCTGGCCGATTCTTCTGGTTGCTGAATTATGTGGCTAAGGTCATCGGCGTCTGGTGGTCGCACATATGTGCCCTGGAAGTTATCAAGGAATGCTGCTTCGTGTCCTCCCAACAACCAATTGATTCTGGCCGGCAAGCTATTGAGCCAATGTCGAGCTGGTCCTTTAAGCTTGAGTGGGACGTATTTGATGGCATGTAGATCATCACCTGGGCCATGTGGATATGGAGGAGATAATCCTTGATCCAGACCGCAGGATCTGTGGTACCATCGTATGATTCGATGTTTACGGGCTTGAAGCCCTCGGGGATTTAATGATCCATTACTTCATCTGTGAAGCATAGTGGTTGTGCGACGCCTCTGTATTGGGCTATATCACGACGTAGCTCATATGAGCTTTGTCTACTGTGTTCGGCCCGGCCGGATTTGCTGTATCTGGCGCGACGGTAATCATCCCACATTGCTGGGCGCCCACGCGATCCGTAGATCGATCTTGTATGTTTTGCCTTAACCTCCAATATATCTCGCAAGTCCGGCGCGTTTTCCCGTGCCTTGGTACTTTTTGAGCGGCGTTGGGGTGTGGCTTGAGCGGATGGCCGAGAGGCTTCTCTGTCGTGGCCACGGGGTGGCCGGTCTGCCATGTTATGCGCTGGTGACTTGGGTGCTTCCTCCTCTAGTCGAGGCAACGGCCTGCGTTTGGGGTAGGTTTTGGAGGGGCGTTCGAGTTCATACTCTTCGGCTGCAAGGACTTCAGTCCATCTGTCAGCTAGCAGGTCTTGATCAGCTCTAAGCCATTGCTGCTTTTTCTTGAGGCTGCTTGCCGTGGCTATAAGCCTGCCTTTGAAACGCTCCTGTTCGGCGAGATCCTCAGGCACGACAAATCCGTCGTCGTCGAGGCTTGCCTCATCTTCGGAGGGAGGCACATAATTATCGTCCTCGACCTCTCTTTACGCCAGACCGCTGTCGTGCGGACTTGCTTCTCCCTCCTCCTGCGCTTGAGTCCTGCTTTGGAGGGGTTCTCTTCGCACCGTCCGGGTGTTATTATCTCCGTGCCGGAATCACCGCTTTTATTGTGGTGGGATTTAGAGCGGCGCCACGACGCCGGGCGCTTCGGCTGTTTCTTGGAGGGGTCATCCTCCGTTGTTCCATCGTCGTTCCCGTCTTTAGGGATATCCACCATGTATATGTCATATGATGAGGTGGCCTTCCAGTGTCCTGTAGGCGCTGGGTCTTGGTCGTCTCCGGCATCGTCGTCCATACCGTCGATGTGTTCGGAGTCGTAGTCTAGCATGTCGGTTAAATCATCAACAATGGCTACAAAGTGGGTGGTGGGTGGGCGTTGAATTTCTTCGTCGTCCGTGTCCCAACCTTCCTGTCCGTAGTCCGGCCAGGGCTCTCCGAATAAAGAGAGAGACTTTAGTGAATTCAGGATGTCGCCAAAGGGCGAGTCTTTGAAAGATGTCCGCGGCAGTGAACTCCATGACCGGCGCCCAATCGGATTCGATTGGCAGGGGCACGGAGGGTTCGGAGTCCAGAGAGGAGTCCGGCACCCTGGAGTCGAGGTCTTCGCAAAGGACAGGGATGGAGTTCGGCTCGATCGCCGTAGAGATTGTAGCCCCGGAGGCGGTGTCCAACCACTCGTCCTCGGTCGGGGAATCCGGCTCCGGATTAAGGGTCGGAGCGGATACTGGTGCGGCCTCCGTGGCACCGCTCGCTGCAGAGCTAGATCATGCCCATCGAGACAAGGCGGGCGCTTGGCTTGGCTCGAACTCCGTCGAAGATCAAGTCTCCGCGGATATCGGCCGTATAGTTCAAACTTCCAAATCTGACTCGATGGCGTGGGCGTAGCTTTCGATCTGCTCCAGATGGCTGCTTAATTGGCCCGCAGTGCAAAGCCGTCGAATACGAAGATCTATCCCGGGAGAAAAGTCTCAACCTGGACCGCGTCGTTGTTGATGATCGAAGGAGCTATCGGGCCTATCAGTGACGACACAGAGGAACTCTCAATGAAAGCACCAATCTTGGTGTCAAAACCCTGCGGATCTCGGGTAGGGGGTCCCGAACTGTGCGTCTAGGTGGATGGTACCAGGAGACAAGGGACACGATGTTTTTACCCAGGTTCGGGCCCTCTCGATGGAGGTAATACCCTACTCCTGCTTGATTAATATTGATGATATGGGTAGTACAAGAGTAGATCTACCACGAGATCAAGGAAGCTAAACCCTAGAAGCTAGCCTATAGTATGGTTGTTGTTCGTCCTACGGACTAAAACCCTCCGGTTTATATAGACACCGGATAGGTTAGGGTTACACATAGTCGGTTACAATGGTAGGAGATCTACATATCCGTATCGCCAAGCTTGCCTTCCACGCCAAGGAAAGTCCCATCCGGACACGGGACGAAGTCTTCAATCTTGTATCTTCATAGTCTTGGAGTCCGGCCGTGACGATAGTCCGGCTATCCGGACACCCCCTAGTCCGGGACTCCCTCACCAAGCTTGCCTTCCACGCCAAGGAAAGTCCCATCCGGACACGGGGCGAAGTCTTCAATCTTGTATCTTCATAGTCCAGGAGTCCGGCCAACGGTGATAGTTTGGCTATCCGGACACCCCCTAATCCAGGACTCCCTCAGTCGCCGAGTGGAACATCGAATTGCAAGCATTTCAGATGGAGTTCAGCACAACCAGTGTCATCAAGGGAGCCGCCCTCGCCGACTTCGTGGCAGAATGGACCGACGCTCCAGAGCATGAAGCAGACGAGAGCCGATCCCTCTCGCCAGGAAGTGAAGCGCTGGATGGCTGGATCATATACTTCGATGGCGCTTTCGCACGCCAAGGCGCGGGGGCCGGCACCTTGCTCATCTCCCCCATTCAAGACAAGCTATACTATGCCGTGCAGCTCTGCTTCCAGCGGGGCGAGAAGGTCTCCAACAACATCGCGGAATACGAGGGGTTGATCGCCGGCCTCAAGGCTGTCGCGGCCTTGGGGGTAAAGCGTCTCACCATCAAGGGCGACTCGCAGCTCCTCGTTAAGTTCCCCAACAAGGTGTACAAGCCGAGGGACGAGCACATGGAGGCATACCTCACGGATGTGCGTAAGATGGAGAAGCAATTCTTGGGCCTGGAGCTACAGCCCGTGCCTCGCGGCACGAACAAGGAAGCCGACGACATCGCCACAAGGGCATCCAAGCGCCTGCCCCAGGAGCCTGGCGTCTTCGAGGAGCGTCTTTTCAAGCCATCGGCAGCACCCCCATCTATGAGGCCGGCATCATCTCGGGAGGAGCTCCCCAACCACCAGCCTCGGGAGCCCCTGCCTGTGGCCCAACCACAGGAGCATGCCTGGTCCTTTCACTCGAGCCTCGGGAGGGGTGCTGGACCAAGGAGTTCAAGGCGTACCTGATGTGAGGGACACTAGCGGAGAAATAGGAGGCCCTGGAGCGCGTGGCTCGGCAGGCTACAGCGTACTGCATAAAGGATGGCGAGCTATACAGAAGGCGACCCAATGATGTTTCCTTGCGCTGCATCTCCAGGGAGCAGGGGAGCGAGCTGCTAGCTGACATACATGGCGGAGACTGCGGGCACCACTCGTCGTCACGTACCCTGGTCGACAAGGTGTCCGTAGTGGGTTCTACTGGCCCACGGCACTCAATGACGCAGCCGAACTCGTGAAGTCCTACGAGGCCTGCCAATACCATGACAAGCGAATCCACCAGCCGGCCTCGGGCCTCTAGACTATCCCACTTTCGTGGCCATTCGTGGTTTGGGGGCTGGATATCCTAGGCCTGTTCCCGGGAGCACTTGGGGGCTACCGGTACCTCTACGTCGCTATCGACAAATTCACCAAATGGGCAGAGGTGGAAGCCATCCGCACAATCCCAGTCGGGTCAGCAGTTAAGTTCATCAAGGGCCTCGTAAGCCGGTTCGGGGTTCCTAACCACATCATCACTGACAACGGCTCGTAGATCACTAGCAACCTCTTCAAGACATATTGTGCTAACCTTGTAATGCAGATCTGCTACGCTTCGGTGGCACACCCCAGGAGCAAAGGCCAAGCCGAACGCGCCAACGTGGAGTTCCTGAGGGGCCTCAAGACGAGGACTTTCAAGAAGAAGCTCGAGGCCTATGGCAGGGGCTGGCACGACGAGCTCCAGTCCGTGTTGTGGTCCATCCGCACCACCGCCACCAAGCCAACAGGTGAGACCCCGTTCTTCCTCATCTATGGAGCAGAATCAGTTCTCCCTCACGAGGCCAGGCATTGCTCCGTGCGGGTCCTGGCGTTTGATGAGACGCAGCAGGACGCCATACGAGGGATGGACCTTGTACTGGGGGACGAATGCCGCCGTGAAGCCTCGCTCCGAGCGGCAAGATACCAGCAGGCGCAGCGACGGTACCTCAGCGTTCGCTCCAGGACGCTCAAGGTGGGTGATCTCGTCCTGAGGTGGGTGCTCTGCATGGAAGGGCTGCACAAGCTCTCGCCCATGTGGGAGGGCCCGTTTAGGATCGCCCGCGTCTCCAGGCCTGGTGCCGCGTGCCTGGAGGCGCAGGACGGAATCCCCATCCAGAACGCCTGGAAGTCCAGCATCTCTGGAGGTTCTACCCATGAAGAAAGGCCCAGTGCCTGTGAAGGTCTCCGCTCGTGACACTCTCACGTAATAATGAGTGGGGCTATACATGCCCCGGAGTCTCTGGAGTGCTGCCCTCGGGCCTCGGGGGCTCCCTCCCATGTCCTACTGGCAGCACTTAGCTCCGCGCTGGTGAGAAGACTAGACTAGGTGCTGGACGCGGTTGTTCATTTGCTTTATGTAGTTGGCTTGCCCCTTTTCCTTTAATGAAATTTGAAGTTCTGGTGTTTCTCGATGGCATGGTTGAACCCCCTCTTCCCTCGATTCTTCGTTTTGCGCCTGGGAGGGCGGCAGTTGCCCGACGCTATCCCTCGCGCGCCTCGCAAGGGGGCTGGACAGGCATGCGTGTGTGCGCACTCCCCTCGTCACTGCGAGGTGCTCTCGTTTGAGCTTGTGATCAGCGCATCCCTTAAGCTTTTCTAGTTCGTGCCCTCACGCGCCCTCACGAGGTCAAATCTACCTCGGATGCATCAAGCTAAGTTACCCCTCTACACCCGTATAAGTCACGGATCTCACGACACAACCCGAAAACAATAAACATGCCACAAAAGCAACATAAGCACCATAGTTCATTACACGCCCCCCCGCAGGGCCCCATACTTGTTTCTGACGTTGCCGGAAGAAAGGGAAGGAAAGGACAAGCAAAAGTGGCTCCTACGACGCGGCTGCTCATGAGGGTCAGCCCCTAGGACTCAGACGGAGACCTCCGCGCGCTTCACTGGGGTGCATCAACGGGACGACCCGCCGCCATCCTCGAAGCGAGCCCGGCAACGTGGCGGCTGGTCATAGCCGCCGCTACCGGAGCTTCTGCCGGAGGAGGAGCTGCCATCGCCAGGTGAGCCGTGGCCATCGTCGAGGGCGAGTTCACCCTCATCGTCGTCACGGCCGTCGCCGTCATTGTCTTCAGGGCAGCATCCGGCGCGGCGATCGTCTTCCCCAAACACCCTCATGAAGAGGGTCACAGCATTGTCGTACTTGATGTGGAGGGTGCTGTTGGATCACGGTTTCCGGCAAAACCCTTAAGGTTCGAACTCTGGGGTGCGCGCGAAGTTCTTTCCCTACCGATCTACGCCCTAGCTCTCTAGACCTCGCGGACGAACGCACTGAACTCGCAATACAAAGACACAAGGTTTATACTGGTTCAGGCCACCGTTTGTGGTGTAATACCCTACTCTAGTGTGGTGGTGGTGGATTGCCTCTCGGGCTAATGATGAACAGTACAAGGGGGAAGAACAGCCTCCTGAGGGTGAGGTGTTCTTGTGCTTGGCGAACTTGTGTGGGTGACGACTCGTTGCCTCCTACTGTGGTGGCTAGTCCTATTTATAGAGGCACTGGTCCTCTCCCCAAATATTGAGTGGGAAGGGAGCCAACAACGGCCAATTTGAAAGGGGACAGATAGTACAGCTTATCCTGACAAAAGTACTCATCGCCTGCAAAAGGCTTTGGTGGTGACGCCGCCTTGGGCTCCATGGTGACCTCCTTCTTGCCGTCCTACTGGTCTTTGGTATCATTGCACCGATATGGAAACCTTTGCTTGATGCCTCGGTACTCTGCGCCTGTGCTTGCCCCCTTGGCACCAAAGAGGAAACAAGGACGCTGCACGCGCTGGCGCCCGCCTAGTCTCGTTCTTCATGGCTCACGTCACGAAGTCCTCGCGAGGTTTGCCTTGCCTTGATCTGTCCGCCCCTCGTGAGCTTGCCTGGCGAGGCCGCTCCTGCGGAGGTCTTGGGTCGTCCTCCTCGCGAGGCTTGGCCCCTCGCGAGGGTCTTGAATGCCTTGTTGATGAAGATGGGCCGCTTAGGCCTGCTAGCACAGCCACGCCATGGGCCGCAGGCAGGCAAGTCTGGGGACCCCCGTTCCCAGAACGCCGACAGTAGCCCCCGGGCCCAAGGCGCGCTCGGGCTTGGCTTCGAGGCAAAGCCAAAGGTCAAGCGCGGAGCGCCGCGGGCCCCAAAAGCTTGCGGCCTTGGTTGACGCATGGTGGTTGATTGGACGGGGGCATCTCCGCTTCCCCACGCTACCTCGGCAACTGCCCAACTTGACAAAAATGCTGGCGCAGACAGTGATTGCCTTCATTGCTTCTTCCTCACCTTGCTCCAGATCCCCTTTCTCGCTCCTTGCTGCCGAAATCTCCAGATCCGCTCCAACTATGCTTCGCATCTGCGACCAAATGGCTCCACGCAAGGTCAAGTCCTCCTCGGTGCCGTCTTGGTTTGAGCCAGCACTTGAGGCGCCCAACGTCACGGAGAAGAGCCTGGCCGCCACGCGCTTGCTGACGGCGAGGGAGAGCAACGAGAGGGGGAAGACAGAGCTTCGACTTGCCTCCGACGTGCCCGAGCCTAAGGGAAGCACCTTCTTCCCCTTCTTCACGAGGAGCATCGCCGCTGGGTTGGTTCCCCCCTTCTCTGACTTCTTCTACGAGGTCCTTGACCACTACGGGCAAAAGGCGCTGCACCTTCATCCCAACTCCGTCCTTCTTTTTTCCATCTTCGCCTACTACTGCGAGGCATATACCTGGGCGTGATGCCGTCCGTGGCGCTACTGCATCACTTCATCTTCCTCCGCGTCTCCGACGGCTACGTCTCTGGGTGCGCGAATTTCATCGCGGCCACCAATGCCAACTCGATCTCGAACACCGGGAAGAGGGCCGCCAACATCAGGGCCAAATGGGTCATGATGAGCGCCAAGTGCGCCCATCCGCGCTTGGAACTGCCGACGGAGGCACCCTGGTTCGACAAGGGGTGGTCTCGGGTAGAGCTTTCCGACGAGCGGGCGTCATTGGTGCTGAGCAGATGGGGACCGACTTGAAGCCGGGCAATGCGAAGGCGGACAAGGTAACGGGAGCCATGCTCCTGAGGGAGTTCTTGACGCTTCGTGTTGCTCCACTTCAGGCGCGCACGCGCCCTTTATGGAAGCTTGGAGATGAAGAAGATGAGATTCACCTGAGCCCGGTAGCCCTGCCTGATGATGAGCTGGCTGCAACCCTGCGCCTCTTGGTTGGGGGTAACCAAGAGTACCCGCCGAGCGCCTTCGTTATTTTGTTCCACCGCAAGGACTGGGAGGAATTTGTCGCCTCCAGGCCGACCTTCGATGTGCGCGGGCTGGTGCCACCGGTGCTCACAGGGGCCTCTGCGACACTGAAGCCGGTGGAGGTGTCCTCTGATGAGTCCCGTGGGGAGGAGGAAGATGAGGTGGACTCGGAGAAGACTCTTGAAGAGGTGGGGAGACTTCTCCTCTGAGCAAGGCCGAGATCCTCCCCGCCCTGCCAGACGACGCCGAGACCGACGCCCGCCAGGAGGAGAGGGAGCAGCCCCTCATCCCGACAAGGGATAGGTCGTCTCCGTCTTGACACCTCCCGGGGCTGGCTCCGGCCCCTCATCCCGCAAGGTGGTTCCTCGAGATGCTGCCTCCGTCTTGACACCTCCCAGGGCTGGCTCCGGCCCTTCCGTGGCGCCGTCTTCTGCCCCTGGAGCCCGTGTGCCCACCTCTCAGGCTCCAACGCTTTCAGGCTTCAAGCTTCTCAAACAGAGGATGGAATACACCATGGTGGATCTGTAAGTGCTCGATCTCGGTCTTGTTCTTGCTCATGTCGCTGCTTCCTGACGTTCGTCCTTGGTTGAGCAGGCCATCGTCTGCGACGAAGAGGAGGAAGGAGGGTACGGCGGCCGTGCCCCCTTCTGCTGAGGAAGGAAACCGCAGCACCCGCACTTCCCCAGCCAGGTCACCCTCGCGAGGCCAAGGGGGGCGTGATCGGGAGGAATCAGCCCCCGAGGCCCCGCCGGCCTCGGAGGTGCTGGTGTCTGGCTTGGCTGATGAGGTCCCGAATGCTCCGTAGCCCACAATCTCCCAGGCCTTGGTAACAACGTCGCCTACTCCCACGGATGCGCCTCTACTCCCAGGTTCTTCTACCTCTGCTGCTGTCCTGGAGCATGCTCTTTTGGAGATGACCCAGCTTCAGGCAGATCTCCTGAGCATGGACCCGCGCCTGGAGCTGGCCTCTAGCTGGCTTCACTCGACTCGGTGGTTCGCGCGACACTGAGCTAGGCCGCGGCGTCCTTCGAGAAGGAGAAGCAGAGCACCGCCAAACCTGCAACCAATCGCGAGGCGGCACTAGAAGACACCAAGGCCGCCCGCGACCACTGCCAAGAGCTGGAGGACGAGCTGAAGAGCCTGCGCGACAAGCACGCGACCGCCAGGTGAAGGATGAGGTGATGAGTGCTCGGGAGGACGCCATCAAGACCCGTGACGCCGAGCTGGTGGAGTTGGAGAAGACACAGGCTGCTGAGCGCGGCCGGCTGGAGGAACAGGAGTGAAAGGCGAAGGCGAAGGAGGCCGATCTAGACGCCAAGGCGAGGGTCCTAGTTGAAGACCGCGCGGCCTTCGCTGATCTCGAGGAGAGGTCTCGCGTGGCACTGAAGACACTCTATGAGAACAGCTTGGAGAAGCCGCTGACCACCGATGAGGACGGCCCCGCCCAGCTGCTTCCCTTCTTGGTAAAGGCGCTCGAGGAAGTTGTGGAGGGCATCGGTCCCATGGCGGAAGCAGAAGCTCGTGTCCTTTCTTCAGCTGCATTGACTCGCGTCTTCATCCATCTGCACCTTCATGACCCCAACGCTTGTTTTGACGAGCTGCTGGAGCCTGTGGCTGACAATCACTGCGCAGCTACCGCCACAGCCGTGCAAGGTCAGGTGGAGGCCCTGCTGAAGAAGTTCCGCGGCTTTGCTTCCACACCCTTGGCCGGTGATGCCGCCGATCCTGCGGCTGGTGGTGCAGGTGAAGGCGACGCCACCAAGGGAGGAGCACCTTCTGCAGGCGATGGCGGTGTCCAGGGGTGACCAGCAGTTTCTTTCCTGTTTCGTTCCTGTAATATGCATCAGGCCTCGTGGAGGCGTTAAACTTTCATCTGATATTGTGAGGACAATATGTCTTGTAATATTTGCTTCGAGATTTTGCGATTTCCTTTCTATTTGCTTTGTGTTCTGCGTCGGCAGAGCCCGTCCCCACGCATACCTCAATCACTGTTGAGCCGACCGGAGACCAGGACGGACCAAGGAGTGAGGGGCTACGTGACCAGTTAGGCTCCTGAGTCGCGATGCTCAGGAGTCCCCCTTGATGCACAAATAGCTAATAGGGAGGAGACGCGAGGATAGGTAAATGTTCTACGTCGGCAGAGCCCGGCCCCACGCATACCTCAACCGCCGTTGGACCGACCGGAGACAAGGATGGACCAAGGAGTGAGGGGCTACGCTACCACTTAGGCTCCTGAGTCGCGATGCTCAGGAGTCCCCCTTGACGCACAAACAATCTCCATACCTTTGCCCTCGGCGAGGCTCAGCTCGGGAGGGTCATGCGATAACCAGGTCCGGGGGACCTATTTGGGCGGCGTACCCTCGGGCATGACCCGAGCGTAGCCCCCGTGCCCAGCCCCCTCGCGCGGCGCTCCCGAGGGGAGGCGTTGCGGTGAGGCCGGATGCTGAGCTCTGGGGCTCCCTGAGGTTGGTACAACCATGAAGCCACCCTCAGTTGTTTATCACCAGCGCGGAGCATAGCGCTTTCGCTTGTGCGTGGGCATAGCCGCTCCTCGGCAGTGTCGAGGGCTAGTGCAGAGCATGGTGCTTCCACTTGTGCGTGGGAGGGGGGCTCCCTCCGAGGAGAGCCCTCGGGGCGTGTACAGCCCCGCCCTGACACGTGGCTTTCACGGCAGGGCTAGACGAGGTGTATATGGGCACTCGTGAGCCAGTGCAGGACTCACGAGGCCCTACCTCAAGGCGGGTTGCGCCTGGTCTTGGGTCTTTGATAGCTGTGTGTTCCTGCGAGACGGTTAGGTATGAGTGCTCTACGTCCTCAGGTCCCGGCCCTCGAGCGAGCTCAACCGCCACTGGTATGCTAGGTCGCGATGTCGTTGTCAAGGCAGGGGGTGAGGGCTGGAGAGCCAGTAAGAGCTCCTAATTCGCGATGCTCAGGAGCCCCCCTTTTAACGCGCAAGCAAATTGCATGAAGGAGGGGCGGAACCATGGTAGGCGGCAATCAAGCAGGTGGTAATCATAGATAGATTAAACATGAGAGCAAAAGGCTTAAGTAAATGCATGGGAGATACATGCCACTGGGTCAGGCCCAAGCGGCTTGGGGATGATGCAGCCTGAGGGGCGGCCCCAACAAGGTAAGCTAAAGACGTAAAAAGGAATACATGCCGCAGGGACGGACCCACGCGGCCTGGGAATGATGCAGCCCAAGGGGCGCTCCCAGCTAAATGAACTTGGAAAATGTCACCTGGTTCTATCGACGAAGGAGAGTTGGGGCAGCTGAAGGAGCGCGGCAAAAGGGTTGCTCGTCACAAGCCACCGGGGCCCTGATCCCCAGGAGGTTCGGGTAGTTCCTGGAGGACCGTCGCCATCTCCGCCAGGACGGCGTGGTGCCTGGCCTCCTAAGCCGGTAGGATGCGCCTCAAGTTGCGTTGGTAGGCGGGTGACACGCTCGGCAGGCCAAAGGGCATGTGAACGTAGCTGTGCGGCGGTCCCTTGCAGCGTCCCACGCGCGAAGGCTAGAAAAGCTCCTAAGATGCGGCCCTATTGAGCCCTGGAATGTTGATGCAGACGCGCAGCACGACATCCTCGCCTGGATGGGAAGTTGCGCCTCCTGAGTGGCGGTTGCCGCGCATGGCCCTTGCGTCTTGCAATTCCTGGGTGGTCTTGGTGATGAACTCCTGAACGGTGGGCGATCCTTGCCATGTGCCCTCCTGAGCGAAACGTGCCGTGAAGCACGCCTCCAAGCAGTGCCCAAACGCCTCCCTCGTGCTGTGGGCAAGGTCTGAGACCTTCCAGAAGAAAGCCCCCGAGCCCTGCCTGAGAAGGGCGCCGGGCGCGCCTTCCTATGCGATGGAGTGGGGCGCCCTTGGAGCGGGCCCATATCCTAACGAGGCTCCAGCTGCGGTGCCACCCTCCTAAGGTCCTGCACGGCGCAGCTGCTTATTCTTCTTGGTGTGACCTCAAGAGGGCCCTCGCCCTTGCTGTCGGGGTCGTCGATTGCTGCAGCTTGGAAGGCATGCTCGAGGGAGCACACCGCATCTCTCTCTTCACATGGGACCGTGATGATTCCGCCACTCCCCGGCATCTTGAGAACATTGTAGCCATGATGGGTCATGGCCATGAACTTGGCCAAGGCAGGATACATGAGGATGGCATTGTACGGTAGACGAATGTGCGCGACGTCGAAGTCGATGAGAACGGTGTGGTAATTCTTGCGTTCTCCGAAGGTGACAGGGAGGCTGACCTGCCCTATCGGCGTGGTGGAACCGTCGATCACTCCTGAGAAAGGCTTGGTAGGCTGAAGCTGGTCATATGGCACTTGGAGGTTGTCGAACGTGTCGACAGATAGCATGTTGAGCCCTGCGCCGCCGTTGATGAGGGTCTTGGTAACTTTCACGTTGCTGATGACTGGGGAGCACAGCATTGGGAGTGCGCCAGCGGTAGCTGCGCATTTCAGCTGATCTGCCGAGTTGAACGTGATGGGGCACTGGGACAATCTGAGCGGGCGTGTGGCCTCGAGCTTGGGGAGGACTGCATTCACTTCACAAGCAACTTGCTTAAAGATACGCTGCGAGGCTAGGGCCTGGGCTCTTCCCAAGATGCAAGCGATAGCACGCGGCTCCTGGAAGGCCCCAGCCCCCTCGTCTTGGTGGTGTTCGTCGTTCCTTCTTGGTGGTGGCAGCAACGGAGGGACCCATCGTTGCCTTGAGGGCGGTCCTCATGAGGCTGATCCCTCCAGGCACCCTCGCGAGGCTGATACTGCTAGCGGTCCTTGTGAGGCCGGTCGCGCCACTCCTGGCGCGGACCGCGGTCGTCCCAGCGTCCGCCACCACGTCCTCCTCCTCGGCCCTAGCCCCGGTCACCGCGCTCGGGGCGTCGACCAAAGCATCCATCGCGAATGGCTCTGAGCTCTTGACAGTCACTAGTGTTGTTGGTGTTCAGGTTGTGGAAGGCGCAGAACAGACAGCTGCTCTTAGACGACTCTGGTTGGTCCCTGCCATGCGTGGTGTCTGGTTCCGCTGCTAGCACGACTGCTCCCTTACGCTTCACGTCCTTGGAGGCTTTCTTCTCCTCCGGGTCTACAGTTGGGAGTTCGAGGTGGGAGAGGCGTCCCTCCTCAGCTCTTGCGCACTTGATCGCGAGGTTGAACAACTCCAGGGACGTGCACATCTCCTCGTGGATAGCGAGCTCTTCCTTCATCTTGACGTCGCGGACTCCATTAGAGAATGCAGAGATGACGGCCTCATCCGTCACCTTGGGGATCTTGAGGCGGATGTTGTTGAAGCACTGGATGTACTTCTCGAGGGTCTCTCCCAGTTGCTGCCTGACGCGGCGCAAGTCACTCGCGGCCGGTGGGCGGTCGCGAGTGCCCTGGAAGTTGGCGACAAAGCGGTCGCGCATCTCGTCCTAGGAGGAGATCGATCCCGGTGGCAGGTTCAGGAGCCAGGAGCGGGCGCCATCCTTGAGAGCCATGGGAAACCAGTTCTCCATGATTTTCTTGTCGCAGTTGGCCGCTTTGATGCTCAGTTCAAAGAGCTGCAGGAACTCCGCGGGGTCGGGGGTGCCGTCGTAGCGAGGAGGCAGATCTGGCTTGAACTTGCCCGGCCAGGCGACGCTACGCAGCTCGGGGGTGAAGGCGCGTTAACCGACTGTGGTCACCGGAGCCCGTCTTGGAGGTGGAGCTTGGTCTTGATGAGGTCCGCGCGCCGCCGGCAAGGTGGTGCAAGGAGCGCAGGTGCAGCTTCTCGCGGCTGAGGAATTTCTTGGCAGCTTCTCTCTTCGCGCACGAGCACCAGACGTGGTGGGTCACACCATGGGGCTGCGCGCCTTGGCCCCGAGGACCCGTCTTGGGGCAGAGTTGGTGGAGGCGCTCCATGGGCCACGCCACCCGCGGCTAACGGTGGGCGTGGCAGTGACAGGGACGGCGTAGGGGAGCCCCATGCGGCGCTCACGAGCTCAGCGATGCGGTCAAGCCAGTCCTCATAGAGGGCGTCGAAGGGGAGGTAGTGCAGGAGCTCACGCGCCAGGCCCAGCGCGACCTGAGGGTCCACGGGAGCGCGACAAGCGTGGGACGACGAACCGGACGGATCAATGATGGAGTGGTGGTGCGGCCCTCCGGCCCCACCGAGGGGTGCAGCGAGGACGCTTGTTGCTCGTTCCCCGCCGGGCCGGTGGCGGTGTTGGCAGCAGGCGACGGAGAACGACGAGGTGGCCCACCGACGGGGGCCATCCGAGCGAAGCGGGTGGCGAGAGCAGCCCGGTGCTCAGCACGAGCACGGCGAGTGTCCACCATGGAGACGACGGAGCGACGGAGCGCAGACCGATGGGAGGGAATCTACGTGACACCCCTACTGGGCGCGCCAAATGTCGGATCACGGGTTCCGGCAAAACCCTTAAGGTTCGAACTGTGGGGTGCGCGCGAAGTTCTTTCCCTACTGATCTACGCCCTAGCTCTCTAGACCTCGCGGATGAACTCGCCGAACTCGCCACACAAAGACACAAGGTTTATACTGGTTCGGGCCACTGTTGTGGTGTAATACCCTACTCCAGTGTGGTGGTGGTGGATTGCCTCTCGGGCTAATGATGAACAGTACAAGGGGGAAGAACAGCCTCCTGAGGGTGAGGTGTTCTTGTGCTTGGCGATCTTGTGTGGGTGAGGATTCGATGCCTCCTACTGTGGTGGCTAGTCCTATTTATAGAGGCCCTGGTCCTCTCCCCAAATATTGAGCGGGAAGGGAGCCAACAACGGCCAATTTGAAAGGGGACAGCTAGTCCAGCTTATCCTGACAAAAGTAGTCTTTGCCTGCAAAAGGCTCTGGTGGTGACGCCGCCTTGGGCTCCATGGTGACCTATGTCTTGCCGTCCTGCTAGTCTTTGGTCTCGTTGCACCGATATTGAAACCTTTGCTTGATGCCTCGGTACTCTACGCCTGCGCTTGCCCCCTTGGCACCAAAGAGGAAACAAGGACGCTGCGCGCGCTAGCGCCCGCCTGGGGCCCGCCTGGTCTCGTTCGTCATTGCTCACGTCACGAAGTCCTTGTGAGGTTTGCCTTGCCTTGATCTCTCCGCCCCTTGTGAGCCTGCCAGGTGAGGCTGCTCCTAAGGAGGTCTTGGGTCGTCCGCCTCGCGAGGCTTGGCCCCTCGCGAGGGTCTTGAATGCCTTGTTGCTGAAGATGGGCCGCTCAGGCCTGCTAGCACAGCCACGTCATGGGCCGCATCACGATGCAAGTCTGGGACCCCGTTCCCGAACACCGGCAGTGCACCGCTTACTCAAAGCCACAGGCAAGTGGCGAACGTCTACCTTCCGCGGGCCAGGGCTACCTTGCCCGTGACAGAGACCTCCACTGCGACCCACGAAGCCTTGTTGCAGCAGCCGTCGGCCTCCAGCCAGAGACCGCCTGGACCGGGGGCCGATAGCTCGCCAGCAAAGGAGCGCAGAAGCTGAAGCAAGGTGCCGGCCGGGTTCTCCGACCACACGACGAACTCCTGCACCACCTCCACGGAGTGGAAGCGCGGCCGGGGAGGCCGAATGACCACGGCGCGCCTCCCTTCATTAATGGGGCTGCCATGACCTAGGCAGGTCCCGCCACGCGAAGAGGCGCCGCTGCGGCCACCAAAGATGGCGCTAGACCCTGAGGAAGTTCGCCCGCGCCCACGAGGGACCACAGCAGGGGTTGTGGCATGCTTGCGGGGGGCGACCACGCTCCCTCTTAGGCGGCGGCGAGCCAGGCCCCTCCTGGCAAGCCTTCCCCTTCTCGGTGGCCGAGAACCTCTTCACTGGAGCCATGAGTGTCGCGGCAAGGAGGAACAAGAAGAAGCGGGCGGAATGGAGGACGAGATGAGCGACGGGGGCTCCGCCCCTCTCCTCATTTATATCCCGAGGGAGGCCAACCGCCGGCCTCCATGATCGCAAGTAATGATGGTTTTTCTGCATTCCACGGGGACTCGTCAAGTCAGGCAGTTACCGAGGCAGCATGGGGAAGCGAAGACACCCACGTCGTGTCAATCACCATGCATCAATTAAGGCCGCATGCTATTGGGGCACGTGGCGCTCCGCACTTGACCCTTGGCTTCGCCACGAAGCCAAGTACAAGCGTGCCTTGGGCCCGGGGGCTACTGTCGGCGTCCTGGGAATGGGGGTACCCAGACTTGCTCGTCATGCCCAGGCGTGGCTCCTCCAAATGACTGTGCACGGCTCATCTTCATCAACAACCTGTCACACCCTGATTTTCGTGGCACAACACTTAAGATGATAAATCATGATAAAATGTGGTTTGACAAAAACTTTTGCATTATTTGACTTTTTATTTGGAGTTGGTTTTCTCTCATGTTTTTCAAGTGCTCTTTAAGGTCAACACAACTCCACCTTCTATACTTCATCTCCTTGCCCCAAGCTTACGCCCAATGATCATGCCATGTGTATAGAGCAATATAGTATTTTCTTACAAAAATAATTTGGCCAAAAAGTATTTTCTAAAATTAGTTTTTCAAAAACCCTTGAATTGAGATTTGCCTTTGCAAGTACTTGATTTGTGGTATGAAAAATATTTCAAAAAGTATATTTGAAACCTATTAGATATAGGATTCTCATAAACCACAAAAATATAATTTTAAAAGTTATTTTCCTATTTTATTTAAAAGCTTTTTCTTAAGGCCAGAAATGGTCTTTAATAGGGAAAAATTATTTTATTGTTTTAAAAATATTTGACAAAAATCAGGGAAACTCAGTGGGAATATATTTCCCATATATAAGAGTTTCAACACATGGTCATGTTCAAAACATTGGTCAAATCCCTCCAAAACCCTTTCTGGATATTTCAATCTTTTGAAATATTTACAAAGGAAATATTCCCCAAAAATTCAAATAAAATTCTAGCATGTCACATATGACATGATTGATGATCTTGACAAGTCTCATGTCATGGAGAACAGTATAACCCCATGAAACCCTCCCAAAACCACTTATGTCCTTTTTCAAGTTTGAACAACTTTTCACTGGCAAACATGTCCAAATGTTCTCAAACCTTTTGAACATGCTCAAATGGTCTAATAATGCATCTAAACCAAGTGGCACAAGTTGGAGAACAAGTTAACTTGATCAAAGTGCCCCAAAACCCTTCCCCGCCCGTAACCAAACTTGAACAACTCTACATTGGCAACTTTCTCCTTTTGATCTCAACTTTTGTGGAAATGCTCATAACCTCAAATGATGACACTACACCAAGTGGTGCATCAAGGAGAATAGATTTACATGACTAAATCTTGGCAAAGCCATTTCTGCTGATTTCTAGGGTTTACCAAAGTTACATTGGCTACTTTTCCCAAATGAGCTCAAACTTGGTGGAACACCCTACTTCTATGTGCCATTCCATCTTGTTAATTCTTATGGCAAGTGGAATTAATTTTCTTGCCCAAACCAACAACAAACACCTTCTGCCACTTTACCAAAATTCCATTTCCGACCTTTTCCACTATTCTCCTTGAGCTCAACTTTTTACCACAGCCCCTCCTAGCCCCCTTGCACCTCCAGTAGAAATGGCAGATCCATATCTCAATTATTGGAGGGGTAAAACCCCGCTTTCTCTCTCTGGACAGCCCATTTCCCACTCTCCCTCAACCTCTCTCCTCTCCTACTGGCTCTCCAGGGCATCCAATGCCCCTCCCCATTTGTTTACTTCCCCCTAGAGCCCCAGACACTAGAGGCCAAACCCAGAGCGCTGGAAAAATGGCCATGCCGGCCAAATGCACGCTCTGGAGTGCGCTACAGTGCGCTCCCGCACTGTAGCCGCCCCCTTCCAACCGCTTCCGGCAACCTAGGGCCTCCCCCTCGTGTCCCCCGAGGTCACCTCGACGTCCGTAGCACGCTACACTGCCGTCCCCCTCCTCTCTCTCCCTCTCCGGCCCTCCTCGCATGCAAGACTGAGAGCGCCGCCAGAAGGCCGATCATTGCCCATGATGGGGACCCGCTCTGCCGCGTTCCCGCTCCCTCTCTTCTCCCCACAGGCGTGAGTCGACCCCACGAACACCCAGACACACTCAAACAGGCCCCGTGACCCATAGCAATGGCAACGAGCTCGCCCGGCGACAAGTCCACGGTGGACCATCGCATGCTATATAAGCCCGCCCGGGCCGCTCTAGTGGCATTCGCCTCCTCCTCACACCCCCAAGAACACGCCCGCACCACCCAAACGTCCTCAAAGGGGCTTACGTGCTCGGGATCGGCCAGAACTCCGCGCCGCCTCGGGTGGCAAGCGATCCAGGTACGGGCCCTCTCCGCCCCCGCTCTCACTAGATCTAGAACCGCAGAAGCCCACTGACCATTTTCCCCCTGTTTCCCCTCTCTTTAGCTGCCGAAAACGGCCGGAATCGCCGCCTCCCAAAACTCCTCCGCCGTGCCTCCTTATCGCCCGACAAGCCAGGCCGCCCTGACCAACTCGGCACCACCCGAGCAGCGACACGAGGGAGTCCAGCCGGTGCCATCAGCTCACCCCGCCGTGCTTTCGGAAAGCGTCGCCCGGTGGGCTGCCTTCTCCTCTCGGCCCGAGGTGAGCGGCGACGGTAGCCGTGGGCCCACTGTCCGTCGGCCTCACGCATACCCAGGGGTGGGACCCACCCGTCAGGTTTAAACACGCATGCGCGCGCACCGGTTTGCTGCGTCGGCTGGAGACGTATTTTTCAAATACGCCTTCGACGTGGCAGCCTTCTTGTGAGCTGGATCCCCTCAGGCCTGTTGCCTTTGTGGCCCTTACAGCGCAGTTACGCAGTCTTTGCTTCTCCTTTCCTTTTACGGAGACTTGCAAAATTCCACAGGATTAAATATTAATCCAAATGGAATAATTCCAACTCCTAAAATCTTAGAAAAATCCCACCTATTTAAGGGTGTAACTTTCATAAATATCCATCAAACTTTTCTGCACTGTTCAAATTTAAATTCAAATTTGAGCATTTAAATCCATCTTTGAAAATCCATTTCTTCTATTCTGCTGCTGCAAATCCAAAACTAGGAATTTTACCATTCTTAGATTTCCCCCTAGTATTTATCAAAATGAGTTGACATTTTTGAGCACTTTAGTTTTTCTGTTTACTATTGCCTCGTTATTTTCATACGACGATTAGATCCCGTACTAGACGAAGTTGCTGAAGAAGAAGAAGGAGAAGGATTTGAAGAACTTGAAGACCAAGGCAAGCAGCCCTTTGACCATGTTTATGAAACCCTTTTTATGCATGCCATATAGCATTTTTATTGCTTGCATCGGAGTCAGGATATTGTGGTGACCACATGGGGTGGCTTGCCACCGTTACTTCCTCGTTGATACTTGCATTGTGCATGACCCTACCTTCTTATGAGGGTTATGCCGGTGGGAGCAGATAGGATGCTAAAGTAGATGCTACGCAAAAAGGGCCGGGTATATGCATGGTGAAGGAGTCAAAGCATTTTCAAAAGACTTTTCAAAAACCCCGTCGGGTGCCACTTATGCGCGAGGGAGATGATGAGATGGGTAACCACTTGATGACGAAGTGGTGTGGCGAGGCAAGTGTGTGTTGTTTTCGAAAACGGATTAGATTTAAGATTTGTCGACTGTCCCAACCTTACATGCGCAACCACTCTACCCTTATATGGGAAAGGGCATTATTGATTACCTAGGCCGATACTAGCTTGGAGCCCACATTACTAGTGACGGGGGAGAGTTGGTGATCTCTCTCGGGACGGGGTCCTGCCAGGTAGGGCGGCCATGACTGTCTTTACAGGGCACCGGATACACCGTTGTGTCCACTCTCGGATGTTACAATCTCGAGTGAGTCTCATATGATGTACATCGTGAGGATACGGAACAACGAGTGGACTCCTTGTTAGTGTCGTCTAGGGAAAGATAGTGATCGGGTGCTTACCCCGGGTACTTGAGGTATCGCGGGTCGTGGATGACACGGAAGTTCCCCGGATCTTGTGGGTAAAGTGTGCAACCTCTGCAAAGTGTAAAACTATTCGAATAGCCGTGTCCACAGTCAAGGACAGTTGGGCGGTGCTGCTTAAACTACGTCCAGAGTTTACAACCGGGTGTGTGTGTTTGGATAACTACTTGGGTCAAGTCAAGGGACTTGACATGATTGAGTTGGGTTGGTGCCCACTCTATTTATGTTGATATCTGTAACCTGTCCTCATGGATACTTGAATTCTCCTGATGCATATCTTACAAGTTGTTGAACATGTCATTGCACTCAAAACTAGCTTTCGCAAAAATTTACCTATATCATGCATTGTGCATTATCTCGAACCAAAACATGGGTTGCTTAAGTAGTACATTCAAAGTACTCATTGGCTTGCCACCGGGTTATTTTTTTGGCCAGGCATGAGAGAACAGGATATGATGAAGAATAATTCGGTGACGAACATGCGAGCTAGGACGCTTCCCAGTCAGAATGCCTGTAGGGTTAAGGCAGATGGCATGGGTCCAAGTTGTTATTGAAGATTTCCGCTGCTTGTGTTTCATTTGATGTTCAACCCTTAAGGCTGTATCTATGTAAGACTTGACCATAATGGTCATAATTTGTGTAAGACGGTATGTATGGATGTAAGACTCTTGTTATTCAGCTTACGTGTTCGGTGAGCATTGATCTACGGGATCCTTTGTACACGTGCATTCGATGATCACGACCTTTGAGTCGGGTCCCCACAGAGCTGGTATCGAGCCATCTGACGTAGGGAAGACTTAGTTAGCATGGTCGTTAGTTAGGGTAAAACTATTTCCAAAACTACTACTAGTTTTCAAAACTATCTATACTTCTCTTCCCTTCTCAGTTTTTCAAAAACTAAGGTATATTTTCCTTATTGATCCCTTCCCTTTCAAAACCTTTGGTCGCTAGAACCCTTATGCCCCTGACCACGGGATTCCTTGTAATCCTCGTGGATAGCCTAGAAGAAGTACACCTTGCCAAACACTCACCCACCTCTTCTGAACCCAAGATTCGCGACACCACAACAAGACGATGCCAACAGAAGATACGCCATTGAAGAATGAGGACATGAAGACCCAGAGGATGGTGACACCTTTGAATTTGCCCCAGGATGATGCAACCTTGTCCTATGACGATCAGGGTGTAAGATATGCAAGACCATGATAGACATCGCTAATAGAGCAACCATGTCCTTACCGTTGTTGTATCGACAACCACCGGTGGATGAGAACCTCGCCATTTGGTCCGCCTCACTATAGTGAGCAGGAAAACGGTTCTCTTCATCCCCCGCTCTTGGTATCGATGTTGTCATCAACATAACCGACATGTTGGACCTCTACTATGCCTTGTAAATGTCCTTGCATAAAGGATTGCAAACCTGGTACCATCGACGCCTTAGAAGACAAAAAGGGATTGTCATGCTTAAGAAGACAACTGAAGACCGAACGCCTTTCTCTCAAAGTGATGAAGCAAGCACGACTGCTGAATCCGAGGACCCCTAGGGTAGGATGAGTCGTGTACCCCCTATCTATGTGATCGAGTCCATATGATGGTTCAAATGAAACCACGTTGAGTGTTGCTTGTTCTTATCTGTTTGTGTTTTGATATAAGTTGCACTTTTGCCTTAGACAGCATGTATGCAACTATATCACCTATCTTATCTTAATGAAATTGTGTGTGGTCTTTTGGCACTTGTATGTTTGCACCTGCACTATAGAGCCCCCTTTAGGCATCCCCATCTATACTACTTTTCCCTCTCATCCCTCTATCCTCAACTGAAGACCGGCAAGACAAGGTACACCAAGGATTCTACTTCAGCGACCTATTAACACTGGAGACTTTTGCTGCAGCCTCCTCGACCAAGTGAAACCCCGTAGGGTTATGTTTAACCCTCCAGACTAGAAACCCATTCGTAGACCCTTCGAGACTTGATGAGATAACTCATCTCGAATCCTTAACCATGTGCTTAACCCACAAACTTGAAAGGGAACGATTAAGCCTCCATAACCTCGCTCAACATTGGGTTCACTATGGAACTAGTGGACGTAGGGAATGAGCACCTTATCATCCTAATATAGCACCGGAACTGATGATGTCATAGGGAAGACCAGTTTGAGGATATAGGAATAGAGGACGCATGACTTGATGAGTTTATATCAATGACTTGAGGAATTATATGAGACTATTTGGTGGATTATGAGGCTTTGATGTTGGTAGATGAACTTGGTGGGATCATGAGTATAGATTACCATAGCTTTCATTACCCTGGAGTAAATTGGATTTTGTGGGACAATTATAATGTAACATGAAATTCTTGGAAGTATCTGGTTGGTGAGCGAGGGATATGATAGAATATAGTTGACATTACGGAAATGACTTGGGGGGAATAGATAGGAATTCTCGTTGGACATGAGATTTGGATTCAATACATTATCCTAGTGGAGTATGGATGTAGAGTAGTTCTACATGGTTCGGAGTAAATTGGATTTAGACTGATGATCTTGATCATGATACCATGTTTCTTGGAGGACAATCAACTAGGAGATTGGATAAATTGTCGGAGTTGATATAAGCCTGACCTTGGAGTTCACTTGACCATGATAATGGAAATTGGTGGACTGACTATAGTAAAGATAACCCGTTTCAAGTATTTGAGGATTATAGGACATTAGAAGATCATGTGGAACACCATAAACATTGGATTTGTAGAATTAATGAATTATGTAATTAATGGGCTTATAGAGTTGATTCATAGGAAGGAAACAAGATCTTGGAGTGGTTTACGACGTGTTTCCTTGGGATAGAGATGCTTTATCATGGACCTTGGATCAATAGACTGAGCACTTGGATTGTGGTGATGAAATTCAAGCTTAGCAGCTTATATGCTCTACCCATGGATTTTTAGGGGTAGCCATACATATGAGTTTGGGGATAGTTGACATGTATAGATTTATTAGAACTCCTTGGGAGTCATGAGGATAATAATAGCATGAGGGATGATTGAGCTGACCTACAAGAGTTGATGCTTTTCGGTGGTATAAGGTTATTTGTTTAAAGGACTAGATAGAACAATTGGCATCTCAGGAACCGTGCTTAAGGATAAGGTGACAAACGTTCGCTCGCACACTAGAATCCTTGAAACCCTTAAGCCCTACCAAGCTACAACATGATCGGATCCTGACCTTGGGCTTTGGCTCTAGATCGATAAGACCTTGGCCGATAGTCAACCGTGACCACCACCAATGCCTCAGCCCACTTTACGTACCCCATAGACTTCAGGGAGTGCTTACAAAAGATAGTTGTCATCATCATTTGGTGACCTACCTGTCCACTCGAAGACGGAAGAAGAGCCGTTCAGCTAGTCAAGGAACATTTGAAGACCGCCATGCCAAGGAGGAAGAACTACCACCAACGTCAAGAAGCACGCTCCCGCGTCAAAGATCATGTGTATTTGCGAGCCACTTCTCTCAAAAAGAACCAAGCATTTTCATGTTAAGAAAAACTCGCACCAAGATTTATCGACCTTCTCCAAGATCACTACAAGACGAAGAGCAAACGGCTACCAGCTGGAGTTACCACCTGAGTTACCTATTGTGCACAATGTTTTTCCACACGACACCACTCCGGAGACGTTCCCAACTCCCCAACTAGCCCGGTCTCTACAAGGACATCGACCACGAACCATCAACCCCAGCCCAATCTAACCTACCGCGAGCTACCCATTAGCAACCTGGATCAAGAGGAGCGTCATACACGAAGCCACACAATCAAGTACTTCAAGCTCAATGGAGCACTACACGGAAGCAGAAGCAACATGAGGACTTGAAGACTACCCCAGATCCAAGCTTCCATACTCCTTTCCGTGCCTAGTTTGGGAATCTCGGGGACGAGATTCTTGTAAGGGGGGTAGGTCTGTCACACCCTGATTTTCGTAGCACAACACTTAAGATGATAAATCATGATAAAATGTGGTTTGACAAAAACTTTTGCATTATTTGACTTTTTATTTGGAGTTGGTTTTCTCTGTGTTTTTCAAGTGCTCTTTAAAGGTCAACACAACTCCACCTTCTATACTTCATCTCCTTGCCCCAAGCTTACGCCCAATGATCATGCCATGTGTATAGAGCAATATAGTATTTTCTTACAAAAATAATTTGGCTAAAAGTATTTTCTAAAATTAGTTTTTCAAAAACCCTTGAATTGAGATTTGCCTTTGCAAGTACTTGATTTGTGGTATGAAAAATATTTCAAAAAGTTTATTTGAAACCTATTAGATATAGGATTCCCATAAACCACAAAAATATAATTTTAAAAGTTATTTTCCTATTTTATTTAAAAGCTTTTTCGTAAGGCCAGAAATGGTCTTTAATAGGGAAAAATTATTTTATTGTTTTAAAAATATTTGACAAAAATCAGGGAAACTAAGTGGGCATATATTTCCCATATATAAGAGTTTCAACAAATGGTCATGTTAAAAACATTGGTCAAATCCCTCCAAAACCCTTTCTAGATGTTTCAATCTTTTGAAATATTTACGAAGGAAATATTCCCCAAAAATTCCAAGAAATATCTAGCATGTCACATATGAAATGATTGATGATCTTGCCAAGTCTCATGTCATGGACAACAGTATAACCCCATGAAACCCTCCCAAAACCACTTCTGTCCTTTTTCAAGTTTGATCAACTTTGCACTGCCAAACATGTCCAAATGTTCTCAAACCTTGTGAACATGCTAAAATGGTCTAATAATGCATCTAGACCAAGTGGCACAAGTTGGAGAACAAGTTAACTTGATCAAAGTGCCCCAAAACCCTTCCTGTCCATAACCAAACTTGAACAACTCTACATTGGCAACTTTCTCCTTTTGATCTCAACTTTTGTGGAAATGCTCATAACCTCAAATGATGACACTACACCAAGTGGTGCATGAAGGAGAATAGATTTGCATGACTAAATCTTGGCAAAGCCATTTCTGCTGATTTCTAGGGTTTACCAAAGTTACATTGGCTACTTTGCCCAAATGAGCTCAAAATTGGTGGAACACCCTACTTCTATGTGCCATTCCATCTTGTTAATTCTTATGGCAAGTGGAATTAATTTTCTTGCCCAAACCAACAACAAACACCTTCTGCCACTTTACCAAAATTCCATTTTTGACCTTTTCCACTATTCTCCTTGAGCTCAACTTTTTACAACAGCCCCTCCTAGCCCCCTTGCACCTCCAGTAGAAATGGCAGATCCATATCTCAATTATTGGAGGGGTAAAACCCCACTTTCTCTCTCTGGACAGCCCATTTCCCTCTCTCCCTCACCCTCTCTCCTCTCCTACTAGCTCTCCAGGGCATCCAATGCCCCTCCCCATTTGTTTACTTCCCCCTAGAGCCCCCAGACACTAGAGGCCAAACCCAGAGCGCTGGAAAAATGGCCATGCCGGCCATATGCACGCTTTGGGCCTTCCTGATGCGCTCCCGCCTTGCTAACCGCCCCTTCCAACCGCTTAGGCCACCTAGGGCCTCCCCCTCGTGTCCCCCGAGGTCACCTCGACGTCCGTAGCACGCTACACTGTCGGCCCCCTCCTCTCTCTCCCTCTCCGGCCCTCCTGCATGCAGAATGAGGCGCCCTTGGCCAGCGCCAGTCATTGCCCGCGATGGGGACCCGCTCTGCCGCGTTCCCCGCTCCCTCTCTTCTCCCCCTGGGTGTAGTCGACCCCCACGAACACCCCAGACACACTCAAACAGGCCCCAGTGACCCATAGCAACGGCAACGTGCTCGTCGGTGCACAAGTTCATGGTGGACCATCGCGCGGCTATATAAGCCCGCCCCGGGCCGCTCTAGTGGCATTCGCCTCCTCCTCACACCCCCAAGAACACGCCCGCACCACCCAAACGTCCTAAAGGGGCTTCTTTGCTCGGGATCGACCAGAGCTCCGCCGCCTCGGGTCGCCGTCGATCGAGAGGTACGGGCCCTCTCCGCCCCCGCTCTCACTCGATCTAGAACCATAGAAGCCCACTGACCATTTTCCCCCTGTTTCCCCTCTCTTTAGCTGCCGAAAACGGCCAGAATCGCCGCCTCCCGAAACTCCTCCGTCGTGCCTCCTCGTCGCCGGCAAACCAAGCCACCCCGGCGACCAACTCCGGCACCACCCGAACGGCGACACGACGAGGAGTCCAGCGGTGCCATCAGCTCACCCCGCCGTGCTCGGAAACGTCGCCGGTGAGCTCGCCTCCTCTCTGGCCCGAGGTGAGCGGCTGACGGCCGTGGGCCTGTCCGTCGACCTCACGCCACAGCGGTGGGACCCACCGTCAGTTTAAACACGCTGCCAGCATCTTATTCTGCGTCCGGAGACGTATTTTCCAAATACACCTTCGACGTGGCAGCCTTGCGCGGGCTGGATCCCTCTGGGCCTGCTGCACTGTGGCCCTTCTGGCCCAGTTGCACAGTGCTGCTTCTCCTTTTCCTTTTTCTGGAGACTTGCAAAAATTCCACAGGATTAAAATATTAATCCAAATGGAATAATTCCAACTCCTAAAATCTTAGAAAAATCCCACCTATTTAATGGTGTAACTTAAATAAATATCCTTCAAACTTTTCTGCACTGTTCAAATTTAAATTCAAATTTGAGCATTTAAATCCATCTTTGAAAATCCATTTCTTATATTCTGCTACTGCAAATCCAAAACTAGGAATTTTACCATTCTTAGATTTCCACCTAGTATTTATCAAAAATGAGTTGACATTTTTTTGAGCACTTTGGATTTTTACATTTTACTATTGCCTTATTTTCTCGTTATTTTCATACGACGATTAGATCCCATACTATACGAAGTTGCTGAAGAAGAAGAAGGAGAAGGATTTGAAGAACTTGAAGACCAAGGCAAGCAGCCCTTTGACCATGTTTATGAAACCCTTTTTATGCATGCCATATAGCATTTTTATTGCTTGCATCGGAGTCATGATATTGTGGTGACCACATGGGGTGGCTTGCCACCATTACTTCCTCGTTGATACTTGCATTGTGCATGACCCTACCTTCTTATGAGGGTTCTGCCGGTGGGAGTAGATAGGATGCTAAAGTAGATGCTACGCAAAAAGGGACGGGTATATGCATGGTGAAGGAGTCAAAGCATTTTCAAAAGACTTATCGAAAACCCCGTTGGGTGCCACTTATGCCCGAGGGAGATGATGAGATGGGTAACCACTTGATGACGAAGTGGTGTACTGAGGCAAGTGTGTGTTGTTTTCAAAAACGGATTAGATTTAAGATTTGTCGACTGTCCCAACCTTACATGCGCAACCACTCTACCCTTATATTGGAAAGGGCATTATTGATTACCTAGGCTGATACTAGCTTGGAGCCCACATTACTAGTGACGGGGGAGAGCTGGTGCTCTCTCTCGGGACGGGTCGTGCAGTAGGGCGGCCATGACTGTCTTCTGAGGGCACCGGATACACGTTGTGTCCCTCTCGGATGTTACAATCTCGAGTGAGTCTCATATGATGTACATCGTGAGGATACGGAACAACGAGTGGACTCCTTGTTAGTGTCGTCTAGGGAAAGATAGTGATCGGGTGCTTACCCGGTACTTGAGGTATCGCTGGTCGTGGATGACACGGAAGTTCCCGGATCTTGTGGGTAAAGTGTGCAACCTCGCAAAGTGTAAAACTATTGAATAGCCGTGTCCACAGTCAAGGACAGTTAGGCGGTGCTTTGTAAACTACGTCCAGAGTTTACAACCGGGTGTGTGTGTTTGGATAACTACTTGGGTCAAGTCAAGGGACTTGACATGATTGAGTTGGGTTGGTGCCCACTCTATTTATGTTGATATCTGTAATCTGTCCTCATGGATACTTGAATTCTCCTGATGCATATCTTACAAGTTTTTGAACATGTCATTGCACTCAAAACTAGCTTTCTGCAAAAATTTACCTATATCATGCATTGTCATATCTCGAACCAAAACATGGGTTGCTTGCGAGTACATTCAAAGTACTCATTGGCTTGCCACTGGTTATTTTATTGGCCATGCATGAAAGAACAGGATATGATGAAGAATACTTCGGTGACGAACATGCGAGCTAGGACGCTTCCCAGTCATAATGCATGTAGGGTTAAGGCAGATGGCATGGGTCCAAGTTGTTATTGAAGATTTCCGCTGCTTGTGTTTCATTTGATGTTCAACCCTTAAGGCTGTATCTATGTAAGACTTGACCATAATGGTCTTAATTTGTGTAAGACGGTATGTATGGATGTAAGACTCTTGTTATTCAGCTTCTGTGTGTTCAGTGAGCATTGATCTCTGGGATCAATGTACACGTGCATTCGGTGATCACGACCTTTGAGTCGGGGTCCCCACACAACCACTCAAGACCCTCGCGAGGGGCCAAGCCTCGCGAGGCGGACAACGCAAGATCTCCTCAAGGGCGGCCTCCCTAGGCCGGCTCCCGAGGAGCGGAGATATCTATGCAAGGGGTACCTCGCGAGGTTCGCATGACATGAACCATGACGACCAAGGCCAGGCAAGCGCCAGCGGGTGCAGTGTACTCGTTGCCTATTTGGTGCTAAAGGGGAAAGCACAGGCGAGGAGTCCCGAGGCATCAGGCAAAGGTTTCCATATTGGTGCAACGAAACCATGACCAACAGGACGACAGGACGGAGGTCACCACGAAGCCCATGACGGCGTCACCACCAGAGTCTTTGGCAGGCGAAGACCACCTTTTGTCAAGATAACTTTTACTAGTTGTCCCCCTTCAAATTGGCCGTTGTGGGATCCCTTCCTTCCTAATATTTGGGAAGAGAACCCGGCCCTCTATATATAGGACCATCCACCACCGTGGGAGGCATCTCATCTTGGACTGGATCCATTCCGCCAACGACACCGCACAAGCTCACCGAGCTCGAGAACACCTCTCCTCAGGAGGCTGTTCTTCCCTTGTACTTGTTCATCCTCAGCCTGCAAGGCAATCAACCACACCACACTGGAGTAGGGTATTACACCACAATGGTGGCCCGAACCAGTATAAACCTTCCCCAACGTGGGCGTCTCTGCTTCCCCACGCTGCCTCGGCAATTGCCCGACTGTCAAAAGGCTGGCATAGACAGCGCTTGCCTTCATTGCTTCCGTCCGCCTTGCTACAGATCCCCTTTCTTGATCTCTGCCTTCGAAATCTCCAGATCTGCTCTCTTCCCCTTCTGCATCAGCGACCAATGGCGCCCCGGAAGGTCAAGCCTACCTCATCGCCGGCCTGGTACGAGCCTGCTCTTGACGCGCCCAACATCTCGGAGAAGAACCTCGCCTCCACGCGCCTGTTGACGGCGGGGGAAAGCAACGAGAGGTGGAACACGGAGCTCCGGGTAGCCTTCGACGTGTCGGAGCCCGAGGGAAGTACCTTCTTCCCCTTCTTCACGAGTGGCATCATCGCAGGGTTGGTTCCCCTCTTCTCTGACTTCTTCTATGAGGTCCTCGGCCAGTACGGGCTGCAGGCGCTGCATCTTCATCCCAACTCCAACCTTCTCTTGTAGATCTTCGCCTACTACTGTGAGGCGTACCTCGGCGTGATGCCATCCGTGGCTCTTCTGCGCCACTTCTTCTTCCTCCGCATCAACTACGGTCATACCTCCGGGTTTGCTAACTTCATCGCGGCCGGCAAGGCTAACTCGATCTCAAAGACTGGAAAGAAAGCTGACGGCTTCCGGAGCAAGTGGGTCCTGATGGATGGAAAGTCCGTCCACCCACGCTTGACACTACCAACGGAGATGCCCCAGTCCGACAAGGGGTGGTCTTGCGCAAAGCTCACTAATGAGCGGGCGACGTTGGTGCTGGAGCAGATGAAGTCCAAACTGAAGTCGGGCAATGCTAAGGCGGCAAAGGTGATAGGGGCCATGCTAATGAGGGAATTCCTGATGCTGTGCGTAGCGCCGCTCCAGGCGTGCGCGCACGTGCCCCTTGTGGGAGCTCGGGGACGAAAAGGACAAGGTCCGCCTGAGCCCTGAAGCCTTGCCTGCCGGTGAGCTGGTGGCGGTTCTCCGTCTCCTGGTCGGGGACGACCAGGAGTACCTGTCGAGCGTCTTTACTCCTTTGTTCCGCCGCCAGGATGGGACGCGGGTCGTGGCCGCCAGGCCGTCCTTTGATTGGCGTGGGCTGGTGCCGCCGGCTCCCACCAGGCCCCCTGCGGCACCGGCGCCGGTGGAGCTATCTTCTGATGAGTTCCGCACGGAGGAAGAGGAGGAGGAGGACTCGGAGATGACCCCTGAAGGGATGGGGGAGACCTCCCCCTTGAGCAATGCTGACATCCTCCGCACCCTTCCTAACGACGACGAGGTTGACCCCCACCAGAAGAAGGGAGAGGCACCGGCAATCCTGATGAGTGGCCAATCACCGTTGATCCCTCGGGATGCTGCTTTTTTTCCGGCACCGCTTGGAGCCGCTTCCGGCCCTCTTGCTTCCCCTTCTTCCATTCCTGGGGCTTCTGTGCCTACGCTTCGGTCCGGGAGGCTCTTGGGCTTCAAGCTCAACAAGAGGAAGGTGGACTACACCGCGGTGGACCAATAAGTACTCGTGCTCCGTCTTGTTCTTGATTATGCAGGTGATTCTTGACGCTTCTCCGCTGTGCGATTAGGCCGATGCCTGTGACTAAGAAGAGGAAGGAGGGGTGGTGGTGCCGTTCGAGACCAATCCACTTGCTCTGTCGGTGTATCCCTTCATGGAGAAGGGAAGCATTGGTGCTCATGTCTCTCCGGCTCGGTCGTCCTCGCGAGGCATGGGGGAGGACCCTCAGGAGGAGTCAGCTCCCGTGGCCTCGTTGGCTCCGGAGGCACCGGCGTCTGGCTCGGCTGCTGAAGCCTCCAGGACTCAAGAGCCCCCACTCCCCCAGGCAGTGGTGCCAACACCTTCTCCTCCGCCTCCTGTTGCGTCGCTGATCCCAAGTCCTTCTGCCTCCCCTGACGTTTTGGAGCACGCCCTTCTGGAGATGATCCGGCTGCGAGAAGATCTTCAAGGCGCCGACCCCCTCCTGGTGGCCGGGTGTATGGAGCTGGTTTCTGGCTGGCTCCATTCTGTGGTGTCTGTTCGGGCGGCACTTATCTAGGCCGTGGCGACCTCTGAGAAGGAGAAGCAGGCCAACGCCCAGACAGCGGCCACTCGCGAGGCGGCGCTGAAGGACGTCGAGGCCACCAAGAGCCGCTGCCAGGCGCTGGAGGCCGAGCTGAAGACCCTGCGCAACGAACACACATGGGAAGCTCGTGGCTGTCGGGCGGAGGAGGAGAAGATGAAGGCCCGGGAGGACACCATCAAGTGTCGCGACACCGAGCTGGAGCAGTCGGCAAAGGCGCAGGCTGCTGAGCGCGGCCGACTGGAGGAGCTGGAACGGAAGGTGAAGGCGGAGGAAGCCGAACTTGTCGTGAAGGCGAAGGTTCTGGCTGAGGACCGCGCGGCCTTCGCGCTCCTCAAGGAGAGGTCTCGCGTGGCGCTGAAGACGCTCTATGAGAAGGGCTTGGAGAAGCCGCTAACCACCAACGAGGACTGTCCCGCCCAGCTGCTCCCCTACTTGGTCGAGGCACTCGAGGAAGTCACGGATGGCATCGGTCCCATGGCAGAGGAAGAAGCCCGCGTTATTTCCTCCATCGCGCTGACGCGTGACTTCAGCCACCTCCATCTTCGTGACCCCACCACTAAACTCGATGAGCTGCTGGAACCTGTGGCTGATGAACACTGCACAGCAGCCGCCGCGGCTGTGAAAGGTCAGGTGGAGGCCCTGCTGAAGAAGTTTCACGGCTTCACTTCCGCGCCCTCGACCGGAGGTGCCACCGCTCCTGCAGCTCCGGTCGGTGGCCAAGACGAAGGCGACGTCATCAAGGGAGGAGCACCTCTCGCGGGCGTCGGTGGTATTCAAGGATGACCTGCGGCTCCTTTCCTGTTTTATCCCTGCAACATGCATCATGCCTCGTGGAGGCGTTAAACTTGTGTTTGGTATTGTGAGAACAATATGTCTTGTAATATTTGCTTGAGATTATGCGATTTTCTTCCTATTTGCTTTACGTTCTACGTCGGCAGGGCCCGGCCCAGCGCATACCTCAGCACCCGTTGGGTCGTCCGGAGACCAGGACGAGACCAAGGGGTGAGGGGCTACGTGACCAGTTAGGCTCCTGAGTCACGATGCTCAGGAGTCCCCCTTGACGCGCAAACAGCTTATAGGAGAGAGACACGAGTATAGGCTTAGTGTTCTACGTCGGCAGGGCCCGGCCGCGCGCATACCTTAGCCGTCGTTGGGTCGTCCGGAGACCAGGACGAGACCAAGGAATGAGGGGCTACGCGACCAGTTAGGCTCCTGAGTCGCGGTGCTCAGGAGTCCCCCTTGACGTGCAAACAACCTTCATTCCTTTGCCCTCGCTGAGGCTCAGCTCGGGATGTGCGCGCGATGACCAGGTCCTGGGGACCTGGTTGGGTGGCGTACGCTTGGCCGTGACCCGAGCGCAGCCCCCGTGCCCAGCCCCCTTGCGCAACTCTCCCGAGGGGAGGTGTTGCGGTGAGGCCGGACACTGAGCTCAAGGGTTCCCTCAAGTTGATACGGTCGTGGGGCTGCCCTCAGTTGTTTATCACTAGCGCGGAGCATGGTGCTTCCGCACTTGCACGGGCATAGCCGCTCCTCGGCAGTGTTGACGGCCAGCGCGGAGCATGCTGCTTCAACTGGTTTGTGGGAGGGGACTCCCTACTGCGGAGAGCCCCCGGGGCGTGTACAGCCCCGCCCTGACACGTGGCTTGCACGGCAGGGCTAGACGAGGTGTGTCTGGGCACTCGTGAGCCAGCACGGGACTCACGAGGCCCTACCTCAAGGCAGTTTGCGCCTGGTCTTGGTTTTTGTTTGCTGCGGAGGTCCTGCGAGGTGGTTAGACGACCTGCGCCGCACGAATCTCCTGAGGTTATCGCGTGAGAAGGCCAAGCACCAACGGCCCCAGGAGGTGACGTGAACGGGACCGGCCCGCCAGACAGAGCTCAGCCGTTGGATTTATCGACGCTGCAGGGACGGGCCCGAGCACAGACGCCGTGCCTAACCTTTCTCACGCGAAGGGTCCTGAAGAAAGACGATCTGCGCGCGGCTCCCGTGGTGGGTGACAACCAAGCGGGTGACAGTCATAGATAGATTAAGCATGGAAAGCAAGCTTGCTTGAGTAAACGCAGGGGAGATACATGCCACTGGGTCAGGCCCGAGCGGCTTGGGGATCATGCAGCACGAGGGGCGCCCCGAACAAGGTAAGCTAAAGACATAAAAAGGGATACATGCCACAGGGATGGATCCACGCGTCCTGGGAATGATGCAGCCCTAAGGGCGCTCCCAGCTAAATAAACTTGGAAAATGTCACCTAGTTCTGTTGATGTAGGAATGTTGGGGCAGCTGAACGTACACGGTGATGGGGTTGCTCCTCACGAGCCATCGGGACCCTAAGCCTCAGGAGGCTCTAGGGGTCCAGGCGGTTCCTTGAGGACCGTCTCCATCTCCGTCATGACGGCGCGGTGCCTGGCCTCCTGAGTTGCCAGGACGTGCCGCAAGTTGCACTGATAGGTGGATGCCACACTCAGCAGGCTGAATGGCATGCAAACATAGCTGTGCGGTGGGCCCTCGCATCATCCCACACGCGAAGGACAGAAGGGCTCCTGAGACGTGGACCTGTTGAGCCTTGGGACGTCGATGCAGACGCGCAGCCCAGCTTCCTCGCCTGGATGGGAGGTTGCGCCAGGTGAGCGGCGATTGCTGCGCATGGCCCTCGCATCCTGTAGTTCCTGAGTGGTCTTGGTAATTAACTCTTGAGCGCCGGGTGCTCCTCGCTTTGTGCCCATGAAGCACGCCTCCAAATGGTGCCCGAGCACCTCCCTTGTGATGTTGGCAAGGTCTGAGGCCCTCCAGAGGAGAGCCCCCAAGCCTTGCCTGAGGAGGGCGCCCGACGCGCCTTCCTATGCGATGGAGGGCGGCACCCCAGGTGCGGGAGCCGATCCAGTCGTGGCACCGCTTGAGGCGTCGCTTGCCTGAGGCCCTGTGTCGAGCAGCTTCTTCTTCTTCTAGGGGATGGCCTCATGAGGGTATTCACCCTTACCGTCGGGGTCGTTGATTGCTGTAGCTTGGAAGGCACGCTCGAGGAAGCACACGCGTCTCTTTCTTCGCAGTGGACTGTGATGATTCCGCCACTTCCTGGCATCTTGAGGATGTTGTTGCCGTGATGGGTCACCGCCATGAACTTGGCCAAGGCTGGATACCCGAGGATTGCGTTGTACAGCAGACAGATGTGGGCGAGGTCAAAGTCGATGAGCTTGGTGCGGTAGTTGTCGCGCTGCCCGAAGGTGACTGGGAGGCAAACCTGCCCTATCAGGGTGGTGGAGCCGTCGGTTACTCCTGAGAAAGGCCTGGTAGGATGAAGCTGATCATAGGGCACTTGAAGGTTGTCGAACATCTCGACGGATAGGACGTTAAGCCCTGTGCCACCGTCGATGAGGGTCTTGGTGACTTACGCGTTCTTGATGACGGTGAGCAGAGCATCGGGAGAGCGCCAGCAGTGGCCGCACACTTGAGCTGGTCTGTTGAGCTGAAGGTAATAGCGCACTTGGACCACCTGAGCAGGCGTGTGGCCTCAAGCTTGGGGAGGACTGCGGTCACCTCGCGGGCAAACTGCTTGAAGATGCGCTGTGAGGCTGGGGTTTGAGATCCGCCCAGGATGCAAGCGATGGCACGCGGCTCCTGGAAGCCCCCAGCCCCCTCGTCTTGATGGTGGTCATCGTTCCTTCTCGGTGGTGGCGGCAGCGGAGGAAGCCCAGCATTGCCCTCAGGACGATCCTCGCGAGGCTGATCCCTCCAGGTACCCTCGCGAGGCTAATCCTGCCAACGGTCCTCATGAGGCCGGTCGCACCACTCCTGGCGTGGGCCCCGATCGTCCCAGCGTCCTCCGCTACGTCCTGCTCCTCGGCCGTAGTGTAACACCCCAAATTTTCTGGCCAAGTTTTTGATATTAAAAATTTTTGCCAGGAGTTTTAAATTTTTATTTCTGTGGATTTTCAGAACTCTTCTTTTATAGGTAAGGAGTTTTGTATTTTTTTTTCAAGTGGATCTTTCCAAAATATATTGGACTTCTTTGCAATCTTGTCAAAACAATTTCTAAGTAAGTAGAATTGTTTATTAAATTATTTCACCCTGAGCTTTATTCATTAAAATGAACTGTATTAAATTTTTGGAGCTCCTTTTGTACTAAAACCTTTTGATAGAATCTCTTAAAATTCCAACCAAAATTTGGAGAGGTCATGAGGTGTCTCTAAATCAATTATGTGCATTGGTAAAATTATTTCATTGCTTATTTTGAGCCCAACACCCATTTTTCTTCTCTGGTCCGATTAGGCAACTTTGCACTACAACCCTTTCAAATATTTGTTTCTAGCTTCCACCAAAATTATGGGAAGTCGGTAGGAGCATATGATTCCATTATATGCAAAAACCTGTGGTTGTTTTTTGGAATTTTTGAGTGAATCAACCTCATCTTCATTCTGGCCTAACATGAAGGTTTGTACAGCAACCATACTCTTGCTTGCTCTTTGGCCCTAGATTCTTTTCCCTACTTGTAGTCTTCCATGTTAAACCCCTAAGTCCAGGAGCTTGCAACCATGGGCAAATTTTTGGTTCATGAAATAATGCCATTCACATCCTGTCCAGATTTGAAGTTCAGCAAAACTTGCACTAGCAAGTTTGTGCTTTCCAACAACTAACCTCACCACCCTCTTGTGCACCCATAGAGACACCGATCTGGAGAGTTTGGCCACTCCAAGAGCTACCTAGGTACCTTTGGCATTTTGTCAAACACCTGGAGTGCATGACCAGTTTTGGCATAATTTCAAGTTTACATGGTGAACTTGACCTCCTGGCCTATCCATCGTGCCCCTTGATTCCCTTGCTAACCTTAACCTAGCCTGGTTCCTTGCCAGGCTCACCCAAGCCCTGTAGCAGGCCATGGCATTTCATTGAGCACCTCTCGTGCATGCTCTGGGCGCGCCCAGAGCATGCGTTTGGCACCCACGTGCACCCGAGCCGCCGCGTCACACCCCGCACTGAAAACCCGGCCCCAGCCAGCTCGCCGTGTCCCCTTGCACCGCCACACCACCCGACCAACCCTGGCACCCCACAGCGCCACCGCCAGGATGGCCGTGGCGGCTAGCTGCCGGCCGCTAGCAGGCCCGATCGTGGTCGGCGCCGCCAAAGCCACCCCAGCTTGCCACCTGCCTCCTGGAACAATGCGAGCTCATCCGCAGCCTCGTCCGCTAGCGCTCATAGCTGCCACGTCGCCCAAGCTACAGGGAGGCGGTTCGCCGTCGTCCTTATCGCCGACCGCCCCTGAACCGACCTCCACCGCGTATATAAGGGCCCCGGAGCTCAACCGAGTCCTCGAGCAACCTCATTTGATCCTCCTAGTGTTGCCTTGGCCAGCAGTCGAGCAAGGGAAGGCCCTCTTCCCCGAGTCCGGCCGGTTCGGTCGCCGCCAAGCCCTGGCCGATTCCGTCGCCACCAAAGGTGCCTCTCCCTCTCCACTCTCTCCACCAAGAACTCCCTTTCCTCTCATGAGCACAACCCCTCGCTCAATTTTGGCGGAGACCACCGCAGCCCCAAACTCACTATCCACCGAATGCCCCTCCGCATGCTGAGCCGCCAGCGACTCCCTCCACCCCCGGCCACCCTACGACCACCGGGAGGACCGCCTAGGAGTGGCTGATCCATCCCTGCACTCGGATGCCCTCGAGGAGCCGCCTAATGCCGGCGAAGATCGCCGGAGTTCCCGCCTCCGTTCGACCAGAGAAAAGAGAGGGAAGGAGACTGGTCAAACCTGACCAGTGGGACCCCCCTTGACCCACTGGCAGTGACTCAGGCGCAGTCCACGCTAGATAAGTGGAAGCGCATTTCCAAAATGCGCCTTCGACGTGTACGTATATATCGAAACGTTTTCTTTCTGTTTTTATTTTTAATATCAGATTTTGACCAAACTTTGACCGGCTGTATCTTTTTGAAAACAACTCCAAATGAATTGATTCTTTTTGTTACCTCTCTCAAATAGTGTCTAGTTTATGTTAAGATTTATTTGAAAAAAAATTCAAAACAACTTTTTGTGCTGTTTTTATTTTATGTGTTAATTCAAACATATTATTTTTAAATAGGGTTTTTGAAGATTTCATGATGATTTGGATGCACCCTTCCTTCCCATGACCTGAAGGCAAGCATTCTGAACCCAGGTGAATTTTTGTTTGTGTTGCATAGCACGGTGGCAACACCACCCCGACACATACATGCGTCATTTTATGTGAGGTTGTGGCCTCCCCACTTAGAGTTTTGTGATCCCATGTTACGTCGAGGTTGTGGCCTCCCCACTTAGAGTTTTGCTTAACAGGTGTCATGGGTGATTCCAGACACATGTGAGTTGAGCTGGTGTGTGCAAGTTAGGTGTGTTTTCAACAAGACCGTAGACGGAATTAGTCCCGATGGACTAAAGAAATCCGTTACTCGTGGGTAAAGAGTACACCCTCTGCAGAGATTAAACCTATTCGAATAGCCGTGTCCATGATTAAGGATTACAGTTTGGGATGGGTCAAGTGTCGGTCGTAGTGTCGGTCTTCGGAGGTGAACCTGTTAAACACAGGAAGCACGATTGTGACTTGTGAAAATTTATGATTACTATTTTGGTTGTGAACTAACCCGTGAAATTTTTTCGGTATTATCGAATATCCACAGGATGGTTCTACCTCCCGGATATTCATTGTGGCATTTCTTTTAAAAGCCCTTTATGCGGTGTCGCTCGGGCCTTGTTGTGGCATTTCTTTTAAAGTCCTTTATGTGGTGTCGCTCGGGCCTTGATTGTGGCATTTCTCTTAAAGCCCTTTATGTGGTGTCGCTAAGGCGACCATTTGTGGCATTTCTTTTAAAGCCCTTTATGCGGTGTCGCTCGGGCCTCGATCGTGGCATTTCTTTTAAAGCCCTTTATGTGGTGTCGCTCGGGCGCCCGGTGGCATTTCTTTTAAAGCCCTTTATGTGGTGTCGCTAAGACGCCTGTGGCATTTCTTTTAAAGCCCTTTTTATGCGGTGTCGCTCGGGCCCGATTGTGGCATTTCTTTTGAAGTCCTTTATGTTACTTATTTCATGATTTAGTACTACCATATTATTGCACATTAACAAATAGCATGCTTGCACATATCTGAGTTTATTTATCTTTTGTGACTAACGTCATGAGCATAAGGCGTCTTCGGCATATTGTTGTTATATTATACCCGTGTTCACAATGTTTGCGAGTACATTCAAAGTACTCAACGGCTTGTCCACAGCTATTGTCTTGGCCAGATTCCTTGCTTGGAGAGGAGCGCTGCGATTCTTGTCCCAGAACCTAGGCAACGGTGATATCAGCCACCTTGAAGATAGGAGTTATCCTGGTCAGCTGTTCCTGTGGGAAATGGAGTCCCATAGACAGTGATGATTTTTTTCAACCCGCTTCCGCCATCAACCACTAGAAACCTTTTGTTGTGCTCACAGGCCAGAATGGTCTTGTACTACACATATTGTATTTTTTTTGATTGTATTTTCTGTATCAAGTTAGTGCCTTATCAGCTAACAGTTATCCTGGGGTTAATAAGCACAAAGACCATTTTTTTTGGGATTAGCACCCGGAGAATTCGGTCGCCACAGACTTGGTATCAGAGCCAGGCTGACCATTGGCTAATCCTATCTTAGCTAGGTCAATAAACTTAGGCTAATGACCCACCGAGCCATAACCAAAACCCCAGCCAAGCTTCCCACACAAGATAGCCACACAGTGACCCGACGCTTTCTGCAGTCGGTGCCCAACCTATCCACTAGCCCGTCTATCACCCACCAGTGACCGGCACCAAAGGCGTCGCATTCGCAAGCGTGCGAAGGAAGACTCCGTCCCTTTTTCTATAAAAGGACGCGCCTCAACCCAGCCCAACGCAGCCGCTACCCCAAAACCAAGCCACAATGCACGGTCCCGTAGTACACCATGAGACTACAGCAACCAACCTTGGAGGTTTTGTGACCATACTCTAAACCTTACCCGTCGTGCCTATCGTTAGAAGAGACACCTGAATATGTTGTGTACCAAGGACCCATTAGTGGTGAGAGCCGTCAATTCAGGCCCTTTGTACATATCTACGGTGAGAATTACGGCACCGGCGCCTCTGAGTTCACCAGAAAAACTACTGCCTTTGAGCCACGAGCCATCCAACTAGCCGCTCAAGAGGCTATAGTTCATCTCAGGCACCTGTCGCCCAGAGTTAACTGTCGCTCGTTCCACTACTACCCCAGGCGTGAAGGGTATGGTAGGCCACCCCAAGTTGCCAATGGTGACCACGAGACAGACCCTGCATTACTGCATCTAGTGCGCTATGTAAGTGCACTGGAGGACCTATTCGATCAGATCACTATTGATCTGGTCGCAACTCGTGGAGAGCTGGTTCGTCGAGCCCCAGCGAGGGAGGAGATCGAGCCCAACACCGACAACCCCGTCGTGCTGTTTGGACAACCGATCGAGACCCTGAGGCCAGCCCCAACCGTCAGCCAAGGTGCTTTGATGACCCCAGAAGTGCTTCATCGCCTCCTGGGAGCACACTCCAACGGGGTTGTGGTCAACAATCCCGTGGCGGTCATCATCACTACCCGAGCCTGCAGCCCTCAGCCATCTCCGGCAAATTCTGACGGTGAGAACCGTGGAGCAGCCTCGACGTCCACAAGGGACGCCCGCTTGGATGTAAACGAAGTAGACTGAGACACTCGAGTAGTGCCGAGTCCCAGTGTATCCTCGCCTTGTAATTATGTGATTCCTTAAATTAGCGCAGCCAGGCATCGTGCATCTATTCTATATAGTAGTTTTGCATGGATGTATTGGCATGCAGTGTGATTTCTCTATCCTTGGCGCAGCTACCCAGAACCCGCCCCGACAACATCCACAGTGATACGTCACTTTAGTAGGATGTGTGTACTGTCTTGACCCGAGCTAAGCCGGCCGATTCTCTAACTTTTACCACGGTAAATGACCCAGCCCCGGTGCTATAAAAGGGCCACCGAGTGACCTTGCCAAGCACCTTCACCTTGTGCACCATCCCCACAACCATTTCCTGCCATGCCGAGCCCTAGTATTTATCTGAGGACTCCAGATGCTACCCCAGGTAGTTTTGTCAAGATATTGTGTGTTTTTACCCGCAGTACCATGGGCGCTACCCAGCCACCCCAGTACGAGCTGTACAAATCAAGGATCACCCCTTCCACCTCGAGATAATGGGCAGCCGTGCACATCCCGCCCGTAAACCCAAACCAAGACCCCACAGAAGTCTCTTTCGTGGGGAAATCTATGCCAACCCCGCACATGGCCGTAGAAGCTGCTGCGTATGAAGCGCTTGCTTGCCTTCGATTCGCGGTACCCTACGCTAGCGAACGAGGGTATTATTATTTTCCGAGCCGTGCAGCACCTGGAGGACTAACATCCTTTCCACGTGGACGCATTGAGAGAGACCCAGTCTTGGCCAACCTCGTCCAATACGTCATCGCGCAAGAGCGTTTGACCCAACATGTGATGGGTTATCTGCAGAGCCTCGCGGATTTAAATCCTCAGATCGCCATCGGTAGATCACTGAGGCCCGACCAGGAGAGACACATACATCGACTGGTCAATCCACTCCCTCCAATAGAAGAAGAGTGTATTCTAGTACCGGAAACGTTTTCTCAAGACCCCGTCCAACTACCATTTTCAATTTAGATGCACCGCTGTATTTATTGTCGCATTTTAATTTATGTGTTGTAACTCGTGTTTAGTACCCTGAGTTTCGCAGCAAGTGAATCATTAATATAAGCAGCTCTGTCGCATTTGGACTTTAATGTGTTACTGTTTTCCCTCGCGAGAAATCCTGGAGCGTGATTTCTTTTTCCTGAGTTGCCGCATCGTATATTTTCTCACGACATAGATCATTTATTTCACTCAGCCCCAAGGCAGCAGACTCACCCCCACAATTACACGAACACATACACTGCTTGCAAAATTTTGCAACTGTGTTGCGTCTAACTAAGCACCTCCGGACAACACTTATCACCCGGCACACCCCACCTACTCATCGCGGCCACCGCGACCGCAGAGAGCCAGCAACTGAGCAGCGGCATCACGACGATCGTCGAGGATCATCGCGCACAGGAGCACCGAGAGCCCCAGCACCGCTGCCAGCCCTCCGCACAGCAGGATCACGTACCAGTCCGGTGCCGCCTCTGCCATTAGCGCCTCGTCTCGAGCTCCGGCAATCGGAAACAGAGGAGAAGAAGAGAGAAGGAGGATCGAGGCCAGGTGTGAGCAAGAAGAGGAGGACACCGCGGTCGTTTTATAAGCTCGATCTCGGTGTACGGTGGGCGAGGTCCACCAGCGCCGCTCGTCGCCCGACCGCTAGTGTTCGGAGGCGAATCCGTGAGCAGTGCCGATAGCGCACTGGCCCGTGAAGTGAGTGCACGCTGCACCGGCAGCTAGCACGCCGCGCACTGCCACGTACGGCCTTGGTACCCTACGCGCTAGGCGTAGCCGGTGGAGAAATCGCGGGAGAGCGCGCGGGAGAGAGGAAGAAGAAAGAGCCGGAGGAAGGAGAAGAGGCTAACCGTGGGCCCGGGTCCACCAGTCAGCCAGAGGGAGCACTGTGCTCTCGGGTGCGACCAGCATATTTTAAGATTTAGGATTCATTCTAAATTTTTGACCAGTGTAGTAATCCCTAGCCTTCCCCCACAACCGTGGATTTTTCCCCCACACCGCGTCAGTATCCCACACTATATATTTTTTTTGCATCACTTATTGCTCTCACTGTGGCCGCTTTCGTTTTAATTCTTATTCGTTTAAATTTGAACTCTTTGCAAATCTCGAGGACGAGATTTTTCCTAAGGGGGATAGTAGTTGTAACACCCCAAATTTTCTGGCCAAGTTTTTGATATTAAAAATTTTTGCCAGGAGTTTTAAATTTTTATTTCTGTGGATTTTCAGAACTCTTCTTTTATAGGTAAGGAGTTTTGTATTTTTTTTTTCAAGTGGAGCTTTCCAAAATATATTGGACTTCTTTGCCATCTTGTGAAAACAATTTCTAAGTAAGTAGAATTGTTTATTAAATTATTTCACCCTGAGCTTTATTCATTAAAATGAACTGTATTAAATTTTTGGAGCTCCTTTTCTACTACAACCTTTTGATAGAATCTCTTAAAGTTCCAACCAAAATCTGGAGAGGTCATGAGGTGTCTCTAAATCAATTATGTGCATTGGTAAAATTATTTCATTGCTTATTTTGAGCCCAACACCCATTTTTCTTCTCTGGTCCAGTGGGCAACTTTGCACTACAACCCTTTCAAATATTTGTTTCTAGCTTCCACCAAAATTATGGGAAGTCAGTAGGAGCATATGATTCCATTATATGCAAAAACCCAGGGTTGTTCTTTGGAATTTTTGAGTGAATCAACCTCATCTTCATTCTGGCCTAACATGAAGGTTTGTACAGCAACCATACTCTTGCTTGCTCTTTGGCCCTAGATTCTTTTCCCTACTTGTAGTCTTACATGTTAAACGCCTAAGTCCAGGAGCTTGCAACCATGGGCATATTTTTGGTTCATGAAATAATGCCATTCACATCCTGTCCAGATTTGAAGTTCAGCAAAACTTGCACTAGCAAGTTTGTGCTTTCCACCAACTAACCTCACCACCCTCTTGTGCACCCATAGAGACACCGATCTGGAGAGTTTGGCCACTCCAAGAGCTACCTAGGTGCCTTTGGCATTTTGTCAAACACCTGGAGTGCATGACCAGTTTTGGCATAATTTCAAGTTTACATGGTGAACTTGACCTCCTGGCCTATCCATCGTGCCCCTTGATTCCCTTGCTAACCTTAAGTTAGCCTGGTTCCTTGCCAGCCTCACCCAAGCCCTGCAGCAGGCCATGGCATTTCATCGAGCACCTCTCGTGCGTGCTCTGGGCGCGCCCAGAGCGTGCGTTTTGCACCCGCGTGCACCCGAGCCGCCGCGTCACACCCTGCACTCAAAACCCGGCCCCAGCCAGCTCGCCGTGTCCCCTTGCACCGCCACGCCACCCGACCACCCCTGGCACCCCACAGCGCCACCGCCAGGATGGCCGTGGCGGCTAGCTGCCGGCCGCTAGCAGGCCCGACCATGGTCGGCGCCGCCAAAGCCACCCCAGCTTGCCACCTGCCTCCTGGAACAGTGCGAGCTCATCCGCAGCCTCGTCCGCTAGCGCTCATCGCCGCCACATCACCCAAGCTACAGGGAGGCTGTTCACCGTCGTCCTTATCGCCGACCGCCGCTGAACCGACCTCCACCGCGTATATAAGGGCCCCGGAGCTCAACCAAGTCCTCGAGCAACCATATTTGATCCTCCTAGTGTTGCCTTGGCCAGCAGTCGAGCAAGGGAAGGCCCTCTTCCCCGAGTCCGGCCGGTTCGGTCGCCGCCAAGCCCTAGCCGATTCCGTCGCCACCAGTGCCTCTCCCTCTCCACTCTCTCCACCAAGAACTCCCCTTTCCTCTCGCGAGCACAACCCCTCGCTCAATTTTGGCTGGAGACCACCGCAGCCCCAAACTCACTATCCACCCGAATGCCCCCTCCGCCGCGGAGCTCGCCGCCGGCGACTCCCTCCACCCCGGCCACCCTACGACCACCGGGAGGACCGCCTAGGAGTGGCTGATCCATCCCTGCACTCGGATGCCCTCGAGGAGCCGCCTAACGCCGGCGAAGATCCCCGGAGTTCCCGCCTCCGTTCGGCCAGAGGAAAGAGAGGGAAGGATACTGGTCAAACCTGACCAGTGGGACCCCCCTTGACCCACTGGCAGTGACTCAGGCGCAGTCCACGCTGGATAAGTGGAAGCGCATTTCCAAAATGCACCTTCGACGTGTACGTATCTATCGAAACGTTTTCTTTCTGTTTTTATTTTTAATATCAGATTTTGACCAAACTTTGACCGGCTGTATCTTTTTGAAAACAACTCCAAATGGATTGATTCTTTTTGCTACCTCTCTCAAATAGTGTCTAGTTTATTTTAAGATTTATTTGAAAAAAATTCAAAACAACTTTTTGTGCTGTTTTTATTTTATGTGTTAATTCAAACATATTATTTTTAAATAGGGTTTTTGAAGATTTCATGATGATTTGGATGCACCCTTCCTTCCCATGACCTGAAGGCAAGCATTCTGAACCCAGGTGAATTTTTGTGTGTGTTGCATAGCACGGTGGCAACACCACCCCGACACATACATGCGTCATTTTATGTGAGGATGAGATCCTATTCATGAGTGCATATTAATGAGTTTATGTTAATGAAGTTGACATGATTTGTGATGGAAATCGCCGTCATACGCCTTCCATATATACCGGAAGGAAAGACGGGAAGGCCTCTGTCTTGGGTAGACACGGACTTGCCCCTAGTCCTCCGTCGAGACGGTCGTGTCCGGTATGACATGAGGGGATGTCGCGTGATGTTTCCATCTGTTGTTTGAGATGTATGCAGTGTTATGCTAATCATGCAGGAAATATTACAACCTCCTGAGTCGACCGTAGATCGAGTCTTGTACTAGTAATCCCATACTTGCTTCGTACTACCACTCGTCCCTACACCAAGTAGGGTACGGTTCAGTAAGTTGTCAACCCTTTCCTAGCAGACACCGTACAGAGAGACCGTGGTGGAAGATACTGGAGGCATCCGGTAGTCATGCCACCGGGTCCGGGAGCATGGGTGTTTCGGTTGTAGCCAAAAGGGGGTAGCTCCCCGGTTTGCGTGCGGTATAAATTTTGTGATCCCATGTTACGTCGAGGTTGTGGCCTCCCCACCTAGAGTTTTTCTTAACAGGTGTCGTGGGTGATTCCAGACACATGTGAGTTGAGCTGGTGTGTGCAAGTTAGGTGTGTTTTCAACAAAAAGACCATAGACGGAATTAGTCCCGATGGACTAAAGAAATCCGTTACTCGTGGGTAAAGAGTACACCCTCTGCAGAGATTAAACCAATTCGAATAGCCGTGTCCATGATTAAGGATTACAGTTTGGGATGGGTCAAGTGTCGTACTTTGTGTCGGTCTTCGGAGGTGAAACTGTTAAACCTGGAAGCACGATTGTGACTTGTGAAAATTTATGATTACTATTTTGGTTGTGAACTAACCCGTGAAATTTTTCTGGTATTATCGAATATCCCTGGGATGGTTCTACCTCCTGGATATTCATTGTGGCATTTCTTTTAAAAGCCCTTTATGCGGTGTCGCTCAGACGCCCGACTGTGGCATTTCTTTTAAAGTCCTTTATGTGGTGTCGCTCAGACGCCCGACTGTGGCATTTCTCTTAAAGCCCTTTATGTGGTGTCGCTAAGACGACCGACTGTGGCATTTCTTTTAAAGCCCTTTATGCGGTGTCGCTCAGACGCCCGACTGTGGCATTTCTTTTAAAGCCCTTTATGTGGTGTCGCTCAGACGCCCGACGGTGGCATTTCTTTTAAAGCCCTTTATGTGGTGTCGCTAAGACGCCCGACTGTGGCATTTCTTTTAAAGCCCTTTTTGCGGTGTCGCTCAGACGCCCGATTGTGGCATTTCTTTTGAAGTCCTTTATGTTACTTATTTCATGATTTAGTACTACCATATTATTGCACATTAACAAATAGCATGCTTGCACATATCTGAGTTTATTTATCTTTTGTGACTAAAGTCATGAGCATAAGGCGTCTTCGGCATATTGTTGTTATATTATACCCGTGTTCACAATGTTTGCGAGTACATTCAAAGTACTCACTGGCTTGTCCCTGGCTATTGTCTTGGCCAGATTCCTTGCTTGGAGAGGAGCGTTGCGGTTACTGTCCCAGAACCTAGGCAACGGTGATATCAGCCACCGAAGATAGGAGTTATCACAGTCACTGTTCCTGTGGGAAATGGAGTCCCATAGACACTGATGATTTTTTTTCAACCCGCTTCCGCCATCAACCACTAGAAACCTTTTGTTGTGCTCACAGGCCAGAATGGTCTTGTACTACACATATTGTATTTTTTTGCTTGGATTTTCTGTATCAAGTTAGTGCCTTATCAGCTAACAGTTATCCTGGGGTTGATAAGCACAAAGACCATTTTTTTGGGATTAGCACCCGTAGAATTCGGTCGCCACACGTAGCCTCGGTCGTTGCGCTTGGGGCATCGACCGAAGCATCCATCATGAATGGCCCTGAGCTCCTGACAATCGCTGGTGTTGTGACTGTGCACGTTGTGGAAGGCGCAGAATGGTCGGCTGCTCTTGGATGACTCGGGCTGGTTCCTGCCGCGCTTCGTGTACGGCTCTGCCGCGAGTAGGACTGCTCCCTTACGCTTCACGTCCTTGGCCTTGGCCTTCTCCTCCAGGTCGGCAGCTGGGAGCTCGAGAAGGGAAAGGCGCCCTTCCTCAGCCCTTGCGCACTTAGTCGCCAGGTTGAACAGCTCCAAGGATGTGCACAGTTCCTCATGGATGGCGAGCTCCTCCTTCGTCTTGACGTCGTGAACGCCATCGAAGAACGTAGAGATGATAGCCTCGTCCGTCACCTTAGGGATCTTGAGACGAATGTTGTTCAAGCGCTTGATGTACTTCTGGAGGGTCTGCCCTGGTTGTTGTTTGACGCGGCATCGGTCACGCTTGGCCGGAGGGCGGTCACGAGTGCCCTGGAAGTTGGCAATGAAGCGGTCGTGCATCTCGCTCCAGGAGGAGATGGAGCTAGGAGGCAGGTTCAGGAGCCACAAGCGTGCGCCATCCTTGAGAACCATGGGGAACCAGTTCGCCATGACTTTCTCGTCGCCGTTGGCCGCCTCGATGCTCAGCTCGTAGAGCTGCAGGAACTCCGTGGGGTCGGGGGTGCCGTCGTAGTGCGGCGCTAGGTCTAGCTTGAACTTGCCCGGCCATGCGATGCTACGCAGCTCAGGAGTGAAGGTTCGGCAGCCCGCGGTGGCCACCGAGATCCTTTGCTGTTGTGGAGCTTGGCCTTGATGCCCGCGCACCGCCACCGCAGGCAGCGCATGGTCTTGCCGTAGGGGCGCCGGGAGCGCAGGAGCGTTTTCTCGTGGACGAGGAACTTGTTGGCATCTTCCTTCTTCGCGCACGGGCACCCGACGCGGTGGATCGTGCCGGCGGGCCTCATGCCTTGGCGCCAGGACGCCGTCTTGGGGCAGAGGCGGTGGAGGTGCTCCATGAGCCACGTCGCCTGCAGCTAGCGGAGGGCGAGGCAGCGAGAGAGACGGCACAGGGGAACCCCCTGCGGTGCTCACAAGCTCGGCGATATGGTCGAGCCAGTCCTCGTAAAGGTCGTTGATTGGATGGCAGTGCAAGAGTTCGGGTGCCATGCACAGCGCTGCCTGCGCGTCCGTGGGAGTCCGACGGGCATGAGACGATGAGCCGGCCAGGGCCAGCGATGGAGTGGAGGTGCGGCCATCCCGCCGCACCGAGGGGTGCAGCGAGGATCCTTGCTGCTCGTTCCCCGCCGGGCCGGTGGCGGCGTTGGCGACAGGTGACGGAGGACGACGAGGTGGCCCGCCGACGGGAGCCGTCTAAGCAACGCGGGCAGCGAGGGCAGCCCAGCGCTCAGCGCGAGCTCGACGAGCGTCCGCCATGGAGATGACGAAGCAATGGGACGCGGAGCGACAGAAGGAAAGCTTCAGGGCACCCCTACCTGGCGTGCCAAATGTCAGATCGCTGGTTATGGCAAAACCATCAAGGTTCGAACACTGGGGTGCGCACGAAGATCTCCCCCTACCGAATCACGCCCTCTGCCTCGTGTGGATATCTAGGCTACACTCGACGAACTCGCAACACAAGAGACACAAGATTTATACTGGTTTGGGCCACCATTGTGGTGTAATACCCTACTCTAGTGTGGTGGTGGTGGATTGCCTCTTGGGCTGAGGATGAACAGTACAAGGGGGAGAACAGCCTCCTGAGGCGAGTCATTCTTGTGCTCTGCGAACTTGTGTGGATGAGGATTACTCAAGATGAGATGCCTCCTACTATGGTGGCTAGTCCTATTTATAGAGGCCCTGCTCCTCTCCCCAAATATTGAGCGGGAATGGAGCCAACAACGGCCAATTTGAAAGGGGACAGCTAGTACAGCTTATCCTGACTAAAGGTGGTTTTCGCGTGCAAAAGGCTCTGGTGGTGACGCCGCCTTGGGCTCCATGGTGACATCCGTCTTGCCATCCTGCTGGTCTTGGTCTCGTTGCACCGATATGGAAACCTTTGCCTGACGCCTCGGTACTCCTCGCCTGCGCTTGCCTCCTTAGCACCAAAGAGGAAACAAGGATACTGTGCGCGTTGGCGCCCACCTGGCGCCTGCCTGGTCTCGTTCGTCATGGCTCACATCACTGGAACCTCGCGAGGTTTGCCTTGCCTTGATCTCTCTGCCCCTCGCGAGCCAGCCTGGTGAGGCCGCTCCCGAGGAGGTCTTGTGTCGTCCCCCTCGCGATGCTTGGCCCCTCTCAAGGGTCTTGAAAGCTTGCTGGTGAAGATGGGCCGTATGGGCCCGCTCGCAGAGCCACGCCGTGGGCCGCAGGCAGGCAATTCTGGGGACCACCACTCCCAGAACGCCGACATATATTTATTCTTCCACTTCTTCGTTCCCCGCATCGAAGTTCAGTCGCTCTCCAGAAGCGTGACATGGATCCCAAGAACTAAAAGAAAGGGCCAGTACGTTGTCGGGCAACTTCACTGCAAATGGGAGGAATGGAGGGCAGAGTGGTGCTGGATCCAGGAGGAAAATGTTCCTACATTTTTTCTGCCACGTACAATGAAGGTCGAATGCGGCAAGTAACTTCGGCACCTCCGAAAAGAAGCTTCACCCGGCGTTGAACAGAATCGCTCGCCTGAAAGCTGCCAAACTAACCATGGAGATGGTGGGGGCTGAATTCCTCCTCCGACGTATCTCACTGCTACAGAAGAGGTAGAGGTTCACTTGGGAATACCAGGGTGTCACAGATATGTCAGTGTACAAAAGTAGGGGCTCTCCTTTTGACCCCTTTACTTGTGCACGGGCAGTCAGAGCCACGCGCCACGGCCACACATAGCAGGGCGAAGGAGGGAAGCCGGAGAGAAGCCAAAGCCCAACACAAGATGATCAAGGCAACGCCAAGACCAGAAAACACAGGACAGCAAAGGGGCAAGGTGGAGTCCCCCGGCAAGGACCTCCGCGGCCCCGGCAAGAGCCTTGCCGGGGCAACTTGCCCAAGCACCAACAGAGCGAGCCGCCCTTAAGCCCACAGGTTCCAACCCAACCAACTACAATTGGGCCAGGGCTCGGGAGGCACCTCTGTGGTGGCATGCAGATCTTTGTCAAGACCATGGACATAGGAGATCAGATGAGGACCAGAAGACATCGACTCTCACCAGAATCCTTGCCGAGGAAAGCCACAAGACCCCCGGCAAGATCCTTGCCGGGGACGACTGCGCGCCACGGCAAGACCCTTGCCGGGCCCCCGGCAAGGCCCTTGCCGAGGACATCAGCAGGGCCACTGCCAGGGCCGCACCAGCCAAGTTACCACCGCCGTTCGCATGCAGCTGCCAGCCCAACCAGCTGGGCTGGCACCTGCGTGGCAATATGTAGCTCCCAGGCCAGATCAGCAAGCGCCTGCATGGTGGCATGAAGATCTTCGTGAAGACCCTACTCTCGGTGTTCTGGGAACGGCGGTCCCCAGACTTGCCTGCCTGCAGCCCACGGCGTGGCTATGCTAGGAGGCCGTACGGCCCATCTTCATGGACAAGGTGTTCCAGACCCTCGCGAGGGGCCAAGCCTCACGGGGCGGACGGTGCAAGACCTCCTCAGGAGCAGCCACACTCGGTAGGTTCGCGAGGAGCGGAGATATCAAGGCGGGGCAAACCTCATGAGGCTTCTCGTGACGTGAGCCATGACGATCAACACCAGGCGGGCGCCAGCACATGCAGTGTCCTTGCTTCCTCTTTGGTGCTAAGGAGGCAGGCGCAGGCGCGGAGTACCGAGGCATCAAGCAAAGGTTTCCATATCGGTGCAACGAGACTGAAGACCAGCAGGACGGCAACACGGAGGTCACCATGGAGGCCAAGAAGGCATCACCACCAGAGCCTTTTTCAGGCGAAGACCACTTCTGTCAGGATAGCTTGTACTAGCTGCCCCCTTTCAAAATTGCCCGCCGTTATTGGCTCCCTTCCCGCTGAATATTTGGGGAGAGGACCAGGGCCTATATAATTAGAGCTAGCCACCACCATAGGAGATAACTCATTGAGAGGCATCTCACCCACACAAGTTCATCGAACACAAGAAAACCTCAACCTCAGGAGGCTGTTCTTCTCCTTGTACTGTTCATCCTCAGCCCAAGATGCAATCCACCACCACCACACTGGAGTAGGGTATTACACCACAACGGTGGACCGAACCAGTATAAAATCTCGTGTCTTTCTGTGTTGCGAGTTCGTCGAGTTCGTCCACGAGGTCTTAGCGAGCTAGGGCGTAGATCGGTAGGAGCGAAAGAACTTCGCGTGCACCCCGGAGTTCGAACCTTAAGGGTTTTGCCGGAACCCGAGATCCAACATTTGGCACGCCAGGTAGGGGTGCGCCGTAGCTTCCCTTCCATTGATCGGTGCTCCATCACACCGTCGTCTCCATGGCGGACGCTCGCCGCACTCGAGCTGAGCGCCGGGCTGCCCTTACCGCCCGCGTTTCTCAAACGGCTCCCGTCGGCGGGCCACCTCGTCGTTCTCCGTCTCCTGCCGCCAAAACTGCCACCAGCCCGGCGGGGAACAAGCAGCAGGCATCCGCGCTGCACCCATCGGTGCGGCAGGACGGCCGCACCGCCACTCCATCGCTGACCCCGACCGGTTACTCGTCCCATACGCATCACGCTCCCATGGAAATGCGGGCCGTGCTCTCATGGCGAACAAGCTCCTGCTCTATCGCCCGGTCGACGACCCCTACGAGGACTGGCTCGACCGCGTCGCCGAGCTCGTCCGTGCCACAAGGGGCTCCCCGGCGCCATCCCTCTCTCTGCCTCACCCTCCGCCAGCCATGGGTGACGTGGCTCATGGAGCACCTCCACCACCTCTACCCCAAGACGGTGCCTTGGAACCAAGGCCCACGGCCCCATGGCATGATCCACCATGCCCGGTGCCCGCGCGCGAAGAGAGAAGCTGCCAAGAAATTCCTCGGCCACGAGAAGCTGCACCTGCGCTCCCCGCGCTGCCTCGCCAAGACCGCGCGCTCCCTGTGGTCGGGGCACGCCGACCTCATGAATACCAAGCTCCACCTCCGACACGGGCCCCAGTGACCATGGTTGGCTGCCGCGCCTTCACCCTCGAGCTGCGTAGCATCGCTTGGCCGGGCAAATTCAAGCCAGATCTGCCCCCTTGCTTCGACGGCACCCCCGACCCTGCGGAGTTCCTGCAGCTCTACGAGCTGAGCATCGAAGCTGCCAATGGCGACGAGAAAATCATGGTGAACTGGTTCCCATGGCTCTCAAGGACGGTGCCCGCTCCTGGCTCCTAAACCTGCCACCAGGCTCGATCTCCTCCCGGGACGAGAAGCGCGACCGCTTCGTCGCCAACTTCCAGGGTACCCGCGACCGCCCACCGACCGCGGGCGACCTGCGCCGCATCAAGCAACAACCAGGAGAGACCCTCCAGAAGTACATCCAGCGCTTCAAGAACACTCGTCTCAAGATCCCTAAGGCCACGGACGAGGCCATCATCTCCATGTTCTCCGACGGCATCCGCGATGTCAGGATGAAGGAAGAGCTATGTATCCACGAGGAGCTGTGCACATCTCAGGAGTTGTTCAACCTGGCGACCAAGTGCCCGAGAGCTGAGGAGGGCCGCCTCTCCCTCCTCGAGCTGCCAGCTGCGGGCGCAGAGGAGAAGAAGGCCAAGGTCAAGGACGTGAAGCGCAAGGAAGTAACTCTGCTCGCAGCGGAGCCCGACACCAAGTGAGGCAGAGATCAGCCCGAGTCATCCAAGAACAGCCGGCCGTTCTGCGCCTTCCACAACCTGAACACCCACAACACCAGTGACTGTCAAGAGCTCAGAGCCATTCGTGAAGGACGCTTCGGTCGACGCCCCGAACACAGCAACCGGGGCTACGGCCGAGGGGGAGGACGTGGTGGCGGACGCTGGGACGACCGTGGCCCGCGCCAGGAGTGGCGCGACCGTCCTCGTGAGGACCGCTGGCAGGATCATCCTCGCGAGGGCGCCTGGAGAGACCAGCCTCGTGAGGATCGCCCTCAGGGCAACGCCGGCCTTCCCCCGCTGCCGCCACCGCCAAGAAGGAACGACGACCACCATCAAGACGAGGGGGCTGGGGGCTTCCAAGAGCCGCGTGCTATCGCTTGCATCTTGGGCGGAGCCCAGGCCCCAGCCTCGCAGTGCATCTTCAAGCAGTTTGCTCGTGAAGTGAATGCAGTCCTCCCCAAGCTCGAGGCCACATGCCCAATCAGATGGTCCCAGTGCCCCATATTGTTCAGCTCGGCAGATCAGCTCAAGTGCGTGGCTACCGCTGGCGCCCTCCCGATGCTGTGCTCCCCAATCATCAGCAATGTGCAAGTTACCAAGACCCTCATCGATGGCGGCGCAGGGCTTAACGTCCTCTCCGTCGATACGATCGACAACCTCCAAGTCCCATATGACCAGCTTCAGCCTACCAAGCATTTCTCAGGAGTGACCGACGGTTCCACCACGCCGATAGGGCAGGTCCGCCTCCCTGTCACTTTCAGAGAATGCAAGAATTACCGCACCGAGCTAATTGACTTCGACGTCGCGCACATCCGTCTGCCGTACAACGCCATCCTCGGGTATCCAGCCCTGGCCAAGTTTATGGCCGTCACCCACCGCGGATACAACGTCCTCAAGATGTCAGGAAGCAACGGAATCATCACGGTCCCATGTGAAGAGAGAGATGCGGTTTTCTCCCTCGAGCGCGCCTTCCAAGTTGCAGCAATCGTCGACCCCGACAGCAAAAGTGAGGGCCCTCCAGAGGCCATCCCCAAGAAGAAGCAGCTGCACCGTGCGGGACCTCAGGAGGGCGGCGGCGCGGCTGGAACCTCGTCAGGATCAGCGCCCACTCCAGGGACGCCTCCCTCCATCGCATAGGAAGGCGCGCCCAGCGCGCGCCCTCCTTGGTCAGGGCTTGGGGGCTTTCTTCTGGAAGGCCTCAGACCTTTCCCACATCACGAGGGAGGCACTTGGGCACCACTTGGAGGCGTGCTTTGCGGCACGTTTTCCTTAGGAGGGCACACGGCAAGGATCACCCACCATTCGGGAGTTCATCACCAAGACCACCCAGGAATTGCAAGACACAAGCGCCATGCACGGCGACCGCCGCTCACGAGGCGCAGCTTCCCATCCAGGCGAGGATGTTGGGCTGCGCGTCTGCATCGACGTTCCTGTGCTCAACAGGGCCGCTTCTCAGGAGCTCTTCTGGCCTTCGCGCGTGGGACGCTGCAAGGGTCCACTACACAGCTATGTTCGCATGACCCTCGGCTTGCTGAGCGTGTTGTCAGCCCATTAGCACAACATGCGGCGTATCCTGGCAGCCCAGGAGGCCAGGCACCACGCCGTCTTGGCGGAGATGGAGACGATCCTCCAGGAACCGCCTGAGCCCCCAGAGCCTCCTGAGGCTCAGGGCCCCGATGGCTCATGAGGAGCTACCCCTTCGTTGCACGCCTTCAGCTGCCTCAACTCTCCTCCGTCGACGGAACCAGGTGACATTTTCCAAGTTCATTTAGCTCGGAGCGCCCCTCGGGCTGCATTATTCCCAGGCCGCCTCACTACAAAAAAATACACTTCCATGATGATACGTGTTTGTCACAGTAGGTCGCGTTTTTTGTCATGCATGTACATCCATGACAAATTTATGACAGAATCGAGATAGCCATACCTGTGCTCTCATAGAAGTGTTCGATGACATTACCAAAATTATCATCACGGAAGTGTCCACTTCCATGACGATAAATCGCGCGTCACAGAAGTGCTTTCGTCAAGGGTGACCGACACGTCGCATCCACCGTAACGGAACGCCGTTAAGCTATCGGGTCAGGTTGTGAATCCGATAACCCGTTAACAGCCCCGACCGATGGGGATTTTCCACGTGTAAAATCATCATTGGCTGGAGGAAACACGTGTCGGCTCATTGTTGGGACAGATGTCATCCACTCATTGGACAGAAGGCGCCTATGATACGTCGACCGTGGCACATTAACAGAGGCCCATTACTGTGAAAAGGCCGACCCGTTTGACTTGGTCAAAAGGTGACGGCCGGCCCATGGAAATCTTGTTAACGGCCTGTTCGCATATAGCCCATTTGCAGCCCACTAACCCAAGGCCCGTTATGCCCTATCCGAATTAGGCCCAGTAGCATCATTTGGGCCATCCAATATGATTCCAGCCCGTTTTCACTTCTGGCCCATGTATGGCCCATGACGTCTTTCGGCCCATATGAGGCCCTATGTAACTCTTGGCCTATTAACGGCCCGTGGTGAAACTGGCCCGTGATGAACAGTGTATTACTTTAGACCGATTAACGACCTGTGGTGAAACTGGCCCGTAATGAACAGTGTATCGCTTTATAGCCATTAAGGGCCCGTTATTCAGTTGGGCCATTTACAGCCCATGTTATCTTTCGGCCTTCTCAGAGACCATTTATTCTTGGGCTTATTTGCAGCATTCGGTTACTTACGGCCCGTTACTGTCATTTTCTGCTTGTGGGCCAAATTCAGCCCGTCGTTACAGTCGGCCCGTTTGTGGTCCGTTAGTTTGTTGGGCCATTTTCATAGCATCACCAAATACGGCCTATTAACGGCCCGTTATGGCCAGCCAATAAAATGTACGATTTCCATTATAGGCCCGTCTACGGCCCATTAAAAGCCAGTACAAGACCCATAAATGAGTCGGCAGCCCATGGATCCTACGTGACGTAGAAGGCCCATGGATCCTGCGATACGTAGAAGGCCCATGGACACTGCGAGACGTAGAAGGCCCATGGATCCTGCAAGACGTAGAAGGCCCATGGATCCTACGAGACGTAGAAGGCCCATGGATCCTACGAGACGTAGAAGGCCCATGGTCGGGCGAGTTGGCCCCCGTTTGAACGATATAGCATATTCAAAGAATTATCCTACTCAATACTATCACCTCTAAAAAGCATACACTATACAACAAAGAGATCAAGGCATAGAAAGGTAGAATAATCCTACACTATACAATAAAGAAATTACAGCCGATTATACCTTTGGGCATTATAGTGCGACATAGGTGATAATAAAGCATACACAAACAACAAATTACATACACTGGGCAAATACGGCTCATACATCATGGACGCGCATCAACTTAACTCCATTTGAACTATAATCTCTTCAGAAAATAGGATTTTTCGGATTCAGATAGCACAAATTTCAGTCTGCAAAATCTCCAATTCCTTCATGGTTACCTCGGTGACTTGTTTCATTTTTTTGACTCCTGCATCTAATACCTGCATGTCCGGTCTCAACTTGTTGATTATACATTGACAATCATGTACACGTTGTCTTGCCACCTCTAGTTGATGCTCGAGAACATCAGCACATTCCAATTCCAATCCATAATCATTCGGTAACGGCCATGCCGCACTGCTCGCAGATTTTTGTGTTGATGTCACTTCATCAATAAATGTTTATGTAAGTACACATGACTATGGCAAAAATATAGTTACAACAGTGAAGCGAACAAGACACTATTTTGTACTACATGGAAAAACAGGACTAACAATAATGTTACACGTCACTTTCACAAAAAAATGTTACACATCATGAAGCATAAGCAGGTGATATTTTAGAAATTATAAAAAAGATAGTCTGTGCAGCCTGCATACAGAAATCCCTCTTAGCTCACTAGAGGAGCATGATGTTGGGGCCCAATCGAAAACACAAACAAGTTACAAATTTAGATAGCACGTTGCGTATAAGTAAGCAAGCAGTTGGCCATTCTGTACCTCAATTAAAGTCTTAGGGAGCATAATGAACAGCAGAGAGTTTCATACAAAGATACTACAGCAGGCAAAACTATGCAATCATTAGCATAGTATAAACTAGATTGTGAGCCTCATGCAATAATAGTTGGTTAATAAACTTCAAAGCTTCAGGCACACTTCGGCAGAGTAGTTAAATGGTAAGGCCTTTAATTATGTCAACTAATAGTGATACATAGTACCGAACATCAGGCATAATTATTTGGGCATCTCATTAAGTGAGGACAAATAAAGCAATTGAAAAGAGAAAATTAACTATGCCTGAAACAAACAAGGAATTGAATAGTTGAGTTGCATATAGTTACTTACCTTAGCAGGTTGAAGAGGCTCAGCGCAGCTCCTACTTCTCTTGCAAGGCTCCTTCCTAACATCTTGTACTTGGAAATCCTCAATCTTATATTCATTGCACCCCCTCTGCAAGGTGACACAAACTAGTTACTCGTCTCCTTGGAAGATAAATATGCATACTTTCGATTGTGAACACAAAAGGATGAGATTATAACAAAACAACACCACATAATGAAACATGCCGCATCTCTTGCACTTGCACACAATGAAATGAGGATTTACTATGTCTGCACTATGTAAAAACTAGGCATACCTTCGAACTGGATCTCCAGGTACTCTTGGAGAGCCTGCTGTAGTGTATAGCCAAACCTTTATTCACCTATGAGTTAGACAAGGCCCCACTACAGCAGCCCTTAGTGTTTAAATCGTTGACAAGCTCTGTTAGAGTGTTAGGTCAAGAACAGCAAGTAATCAAAGCAAACAGTCCTAGTATGGCTGGCTGATGCAAACAAGCAATTGAGCAGATGTGTGAGCAAATCTTACATATCAAGAAAAGAAGCAAAGAATGAGGCTTAAAGACCATCACTTGGTGACCAGATTTAAGGGGCATTTAAACATCATGTGCAACGTATGAACTAACATAAACATTGCATATTCCAGATTCTACAATGGAAAGCACATGTATTAGGTTATGCCATGTATGATGATGCCTAAATGTACAGATAGTAGGCAGGAGTGATTCATCATTGCACGCACAATTGAATTATAGGTTAAGGGCCAGTTTGATTCCGCCTTTTCAGGGTATATTGTCAAAATAAGCCATAAAAGATGTAAAGAAGTCATTTTTGAGTTATGGGCTTGGGCTTAACTAATTTCGCTTTGGAGGGGGGTGTTTCGGGTAGAACCTCGCTAAAAATTGACGGGAAAGGGAATAGTGAAATGACTCTGTTGTCTGCCTATATTACACTCAAAATGCAACTGCTGACGCCTGTGTCACACCTGACCCTCAAGTAAAAACAAACACGCAAGCATTCATTGCCCTGCCCGCTTGCATGTCCTCTCCCCTTTCCCTCTACCTCGATCCCCTGCCTGTAGCACTAGGGTTCCTCCAGTGAGCCATCACCACTGGTCCCATCTGGCCTGGTCCTCGACGATGTTATGCCCAGCTAGGCTACATGGCCGGCGGGTAGGGGAAAACCTCCCTGGCTGCTCCTCCCTCTGGCGTCGCCCCTCATTCTCATGGTCTCCAGCAGCTGCTCCACTGTGGTTCGTCCAACGCACTACTCCAGCGGGCGCTGCACAACTACGGCTGATGCCACACTACGGCAGAAGGCACCTTGTTCCCCCTCCCCTCCTCCCAGGCCATGGCCTTGAGGTGTTGTTGAAGGATGAATTGCTATGAGCTGCTGCTGGTATATGATGAATTGCAGACTGCTGCTGCTGTATGATGAGTTGCTATGAGTGATCTTCTTTGCTATATGATGCTTTCAGGTGGTGCTGCTATATGATAATAACCAGCCACTTGGACCATCGAATTTCAACAAATAATTGTTCTTCATTTAAATGTGGGTCATGTGTTCTTCGTTTAAATTAGGCAATGGGATCTCTATGGAAAACATTGACCAAAGTAAATTGTGCCAAGTAGATGGTATCTTTGTAATTGAATTTTGAGAAAATAGTGATGGTCTGTTTTCCTATCATATTAATTACTGCACTGGGTTCAATTTGTGATGTTTGCAAGTCAAATTAATTTCCATATGTGCAGCAAAATGAAAAAATATATATAATGCAATCTAGACTTTCCTTGATCATACCAAAGATAAGCTGAAACGCAATGAAAAGAACTGGTTGGCGTATTACATGGAGCTTATATTCACAGTGCTTATTTTCTTAGGATAACTTCGTAATAACTATCCCTAAGAAACTTGGCTAATAGAACTGGCATACAAATAACATGTCACGATGATTGCAATGGAGGAGTGACGTACCATAACTGCTTGTATAGGCTCACCGCTGCCTCTCCTTTTTTGCGATGTTCCATGAAATTGCCACATACATCTTGTACTTTTTCATTGTGTAACCCTATCCGCAAGTTGACACGGCTAATTTTAGACATCTCTACATGATACTACATTGCATATCCCTTGCATATTTAAACCACCAATTAACGATTGTGTGCATACCATAAACTAGCCATGACTCAGTATCTGGGTGGCGAGGCACTCTAAGGGAGCCTAATGTAATGCACTGGAATTCCTACATGCCACCTACGATTTTGTGTAATGTACTGCCCATGTTCCTAAATATATGTCTTTGTAGAGATTCCAGTATGGACCACATACAGATGTATATAGATGCATTTTCTAGTGTAGATTCACTCATTTTGCTCTGTATGTAGCCTATAGTGGAATCTCTAGAAAGACTTATATTTAGGAATGATGGTACGAGGTAGTATCATATATGACATCTTCATATCTAATTTAGCAGCCAGTAGTAGAAATCATTGTCTGCACAAAGGGATTACTGGTCGAAAATCCTAGCAAAGCATTTGGCGAGCCTGAGAACAATACAAGAGAGAGAGACGCGCTTACAAGATCATAGCAATGCCTCGGTCCAGGATCTTGGTTGGCCAAGCTGTTAGATCGAGAAGAAACATCGTCCTTGTAGTTTTTGCCAGCTGCATAACAGGTAACAGCGATCGGTTAGTATATTTGACGTACATCGGGCAGGTGATGCTGGACGGGTTTAAAGGTGACAAGTACCTAGGTCGTGGCGGGTGCTTGGCATCTCTCCAGACGGCGGGAATCAGGTTAGAAACATCGAGGGTGATGACGCTGCGCTGGCTGTCGGGTTCGGTAAGGAGATCTAGAACCGTCGAGTAGGGTGTTTGTGGAGCGGCTCCGGTAGGGTGGACTACGGTGTGGGCGAAGCGGATCTGTGGCCATGGACAAGGGCGTAGGTGAAGCTGCTCAGGTGGTTGGGTTAAGGATCGTGTCGACGACGCGGATCTGCGGCCATGGACGGGGCATCAGAAGCTACTCCGGTGGTTGGGTTAAGGATGGTGTCGACGATGCGGATCTGCGGCCGTGGACGGGGCGTCAGAAGCTGCTCCGGTGGTTGGGTTAAGGGTGATGTCGACGATGCGGATCTGCGACCGTTGACAGGGCGTCAGAAGCTGCTCCGGTAGGTTGGATGAAGGTGCGAGGAAGCGGATCTGAGGCCGTGGACTTGTGAGTTGGCAAAGCGGCCCCGGTAGGGTTGAGAATGGTATAGGAGAAGCTACTCCGGTAGGGTTGACGCTGGTGTCGGTGAAGCGGCTCCGGTAGGGTTGAGGAAGGTGCCGGTGAAGCGCCTCCGGTAGGGTTGAGGAAGGTGTCGGCGAAGAGGATTAGAGCCCGTTGACGGGGGCGTCGGTGGGGCGGCTCCGGGGGTGTTGACGAAGCGTCTCCGGTGGTGAGTACGAATGAACCGCTGGAGATGCGTGGTGGTTGACGAGAGTACCGGCGAAGCAGATCCGGCGCCGTGGACAAGGACGGCACTGAATGGGCTGTGGTACAGTGGTGGATGAGAAGTCTAGTTTCTAGGGGAGGTGGGAGGGGTAGATGCGGTTGCAGAAGCAGATCCAGCGAGGTGTATGCCACTGGTAGTGAATGGGCTATGGTACGCCGGTGGATGAGCAGTCTAGGGTTTCGAGAGGGGAGGGGAGTAAGGGCGATAAAGTATGGATGGCGTGATGTAAGATGCTCTGGTGCAGTTGAGTTAGTCGTTTTTGCGGGAGGAGGGGAGAGGAAATGGGGGTGGCGTGTAGTGGGGGGAACCGGAAGTTACCAAAGCAGCCCCGACCTATCATGTAGATGAGGGCGGTATAGTCACCGTTGGTCTCCGTGCACCAAGGACAAAATTGGGATTTCGCATGCTAAAGACTAAGGTGGCGGAAATTTTAGAAGGAGGCGGGAGATTTTGCCGCCATGGATCGTTCGTATCCAGTTTCAACTAATTTTGGACCGTGCTAAGCGGGAAGGTCATGCTAGGCTGTGTACACGGGCACGCATCGTGATTAATAAGCGGTGTGAAGTCCACCCGGAAAAAAGACAATAACTCGGGATGATGCGCCGATAACTTGGCCGTTCACACGGCGCCGCCAATCGTCTGGTGTAGTGGCGCGTTCATAAAAAGGGACCAAACGCTCAGCCTATGTATTTCTCGTGTAAATAGATAATTTAGTGCCATTGGTTATTTACTTTAAACATAATGCATTGACGTGTTAGTGTAGAGGCGCACAAAAAGAAATTGATATTGTAGTTAGCTACTTAAAAGTGTTACCTCATATGATTACATAGCCTCCATTTCATAAATTGCATAACCGTTGAATTCATATATGAATATTACATATATATTACTTCAAAATAGAAACTTAAATCATCCAATACTAATGAAATTGAATGCAAGATTAACAAAGGTGCATGTGCAAGATAGCTACAATGGTTGTATGAATAAACATCCTTTGTAACTTTGGCATGCACAACTGAAAAAGGTTTATTTAAATAGAAAAAAATGTGATATGTGAGTGTCCAATCTTTATAGCGTTGAATCGATATTGTACCTTTGGCCACGATACGTAGTAGATATTGACTTATGTTCAAGCAATGCACGTCCATGGTCGCTAGATAGTGATACGTGAATGAATTGTGCAATCTCTCTCACACGCATACATATCTCATTTCCCTGTGGGCATCGGATTCACACACGCGCACTTCGTGTATTTCTCTCCCTCCGTCAGGGTTAAATTCGTCTTTCTACCCCGTCCTACAAGTCTCTCACACAGAAACACACACGCTCTCTATGTCTAACATGCCCACCCCTTTAATTCCACCCACCCACAGCCACTAATGTCTCAAAGTATAATAATGTCTCTCACACATATGCTATCTACCTATCCCTTAATATAGCTAGATATGTGCCACACAAACTCCTTCTCCCTACTAGCAAGATGCCCATGTGCGTTGCACGGAACATCAAGATCCATTTGTATGAGAAGTTTATCTTTTGGGGGAAAAGGATGAACGAGGGAATGCCTTGTTTGCAAATGCGGAGAGGGGTGTGGGTATCATTTTGCAAAATTGCCATATTTTCCTTCATGTCCGTCGGATATAAATCGGATGGCATATATTGCAGGATGGTAGGAACACCATCATCACCAACTCTGTTTTTTATAAGAGTAGAGATATGTGAGTGTCACTGCCCCCCCCCCCACACACACACACACTTCCCAACAAGAAGGAGTAGGGTGACACCTCGATCTTGATACTAATCTATCGACTGGCTTCTCTCTCAAACATACACACGCACACACACTACCCGGCACCGAAGGAGTAGGGTGACACCTCGATCTTGATACTAATCTATCAACTGGATTCTCTGTCAAACATACACACACACACACACACACACACACTACCCGGCACTGAAGGAGTAGGGTGGCACATCTATCTTGATAATAATCTATTGACTCCTCTTTCAAACACACACACACACACACTCGCTAGTTGTGCCTCTGTGCCTACCGCGCACACTCTCGATACGTCTTTCTCTCCCTCCCCCCCAACAATGACAGCAGAAGGGTGACAACTCGATCTGATCATAATCTGTCAATTGGTTTCTCTCTCAAACATTGTGTCTCGGTGCCTCGCTCGGTAGCCCCCTCGATATGTAGACTTCTCGCGCGCGCACAACTATAGTAACGATGACGCTGAACCCCGTGTGCCTTGTTTTTACCGGCCTCATGTGATAGTTTTCACCCTGTTTTCTGTTAATTAACAAGGCAACCTTTTCTTTGTTACTACTCCCTCCATTCCAAAATATATGACTCAACTTTGTACTAACTTTAGTATAAAGTTGGGTCATCTATTTTGGAATGGAGGGAGTACTAGTGAATCTGAAATCATTTGAGGCAGACATAAAACATATCACTTCAACCCAATTATCGCAGCAACTACTTTAAAAGAAATTAGCTAGCTGCACGTGCGTTGCACGGAACATCAAGATGCATTTGTATGAGTAGTTTATCTTGTGAGAGAAAAGGCTGAACGAGGGAAGGCCTTATTTGCGAACGTGGAGAGACGTGTGGGTATATTTTTGCAAAATTGCCACAGTTTCTTTCCTATCCGTTAGATATAAATCCGACGGCCTATACTGCAGGATGGCACGCACACCATCATCACCAACTCTGTTTTCTACTCCCTCCGTCCAAAAATACTTGTCATCAAAATGGATAAAAATAGATGTATCTAAAACTAAAATACGTCTAGATACATTTCCTTTTATCCATTTTGATGACAAGTATTTTCGGACGGAGGGAGTATTTATCTTTTTAGAGATTTCAACAATTGACTATGACCGGACCTTACCAACACACTCAAAAAAGTAGTCCATAATTTTGATGTTACCCTCTTTTCTTGGCGGTGCAGTGCCATCTGGATACCTCATAAATAAATCAAGGACAAATCTGACCCCTTCATGAAAAGACATACGTAGCAAAATGAGTGAATCTACACTCTAAAATATGTCTACATACACATCCGTATGTGGTAGTCCATTTGAAATCTGAAAAAGACAAATAGTTAGGACCGAATGGAGTAGATATAAGAGTAGACATGGAGATATATCTCCGGCATGGTCTACAACAAAAATGTCTTTGGGCTGGTTAGCGCCGGATGCTCGCATAGCGATGACATGAGTTCAATTCTGTCTTTTAACTTTAGATTTGTATATTATATATTACTCTACTTATTTAATATATACTTCTTTAAACTCTTTGTCTTGTGATGGAACCCACAGAGTACTTAGAATATTAAGGATGGACTTGTTTCTTTTTAACTTTCTGTACGAAGCTGTAGCCACCCTGCAAGTCACGTGTACATTGTACATGCAATTAACTTTTTATAGAGGGACAATCATACATCATACAACATAATGGATTGGATGTCACTCTATTATTTCCAGCATAAAGAGCATCTCCAACGGCAGCCGGCAAATTTCCTCCCGCTTCCTTCTGCGGAGGACGACATCAACGCCAAATGCATACATTTTACAACTCTAACCAACCAGATGAAATTCGTGCAAACACGGACTGATTTCATATAAGCATGAAGGATTTCAGTATAAAAAGCCGGATCTTCATATAAACATGATGGATTTCATTACATTTACATGAACTAAGAGGTGCTAATCCAGCTCTCTTGTATAATTAATACTCCCTCCGTCCGGAAATACTTGTCCTAGAAATGGATATATCTAGACTTATTTTAGTTCTAAATGGCCGCCCGCGGATCCCTTTGTCTTCCTCATATCCGTCAGACACTTGCGGGGTCGACGAAGGTCCTCGGAAGAGACGAAGCAGCAAAAGAAACCACCTGAATCATGGTCGTTGCCTCGGCGGTGGCCTTCATGGGTCCCAAGTGGCGGCGGCCTCCGTGTTCTACTTCTCCTCGATGATGGCGGCAGCAGGGAGAAGCTGGCCACCGACCGGTCGCTCTCCACGCACCCGGCCATCACTTTGCACTGCATGGCGCTGCCGCGAGCACGGGAGGCGCCACCGCAGAACCTTGGTGGCGCTGATGCACGCAACAGCGGCAGCGCCCGTCGCGGCGTGCTTTCGCCGCCGTGCCGGCATGGAGCAACTCGCCACTCCTCATCGAGCTGAACTGGAGCGGCGAGTTGTTGAACCACGCGCCTGCTTAGAAGCGCCCCAGCTCCGTCGGGCCAAGCGAGGTTGGTGAAGCACCGAGCGGCCTCGCCCGTATCTGGAGGGCTCGGCGGGCCACCCAGCCGGGTAATATGCCAGAGACCGGCTCATCGGAAGCCATCGGAAGGGTGGAGAAAATGGTGAAGGAGGAGATAGGGGAGCGGCGGAGGGGTGCGATTCTTGCCCGCTGTCTGTCTGTCCTCGTGTAAATAGATGGTGGGCGGTAGGAGCTTGGCCGGCGTCTGGCCTCGTTTAAAATGAGGGCGGACGGGAGGAGCTCGGCCAGTGTTGCGTTTAATTCCGGCCCGCTCATGAACGGACATGTGGCCGGAGTAGGATTCTCGGTTTGCATGCGGGTTTAACGGAGGGGTTTAATGGAGGCGCCGGGCGTGCAGTGGGCGGCGCAGTACTATTCGATTTGACAGCATTAATGAGCCGTCAAATCACAAAGGCCCTCGCCTCTCGTGAAACCGACCGAGCTTGACTGCCCCACCCTCTAGCCTTTTAAAAAATGTATATACTCCACTTTTGTTTAGTAGTAGTATCGATGGATTGCGCCATGGAGCAAAACTTGAAATAAAAAAAGGTGGTACATATAGAGAGCGCCGTGAACTACGTGTGTCATACATGGCAATAAATAAAGTACTACATGATACTTATATGATACATGGAGCAGGAGTACTAAGTATTATTAATACTGATTTTGCTAGAACTCATCTAGATGAGATATAATTTGGTCTCATTCATCTTTTATAGCCATTGGATGTGATGCTATAAGATGCGTGTGTCTTGGCGTGGGTTGTATTTGATCTTGTGCAACGAACCGACCCTTGCATGTCATGTTTGATAGTCTCAAGTCATTAAAAGCATACAAGCCCCACATCTCTTCTTGGTTGATTCCTCTATTTATGTCAAAAATAAGAAACAACGTGAGAGTTAATGCACCACGCCTATGTGTTAGACTAGCCACAATGGTGAGTAACATACACTAGTAACATACACATATCCCTAGACTATGTTACTACCTTCATAGTGGGTACTACCTCCGTCCTGGTTTATAGGTCCCTTTTATAGTTTGTGCCAAATTTTGACTAAAGATTTAACTAACAAAACGTTAATGCATTTATCTCATTGGATTCGTCTTTGAACATAGTTTTGAAAAATATAATGTTTGGTGACATGCGTGAACATTTTCTTAGTTTAATATATGGTCAAAATTTGGCACGAAATACATTGGGGACCAAAATTTGGCATCCGTAACTAGTACTCCATCCGTCAATTTATAAGTTGTGCTTACCTTTTCCATCAACTTAGGCAACGCGCTGGGCATCTTGCTAGAAACACTAGAATATGTCTATATAATCCGTATGTGATAGTCCATTTGAAATCTCAAAAAGACAAATATTTAGGTACGGAGGGAGTAATATATTAGGAGTATATCAAAACAATAGTGATTTCTTTCAAGTTTGTGAACAAATACTACTATTCTACTACTTTGGATCCGTCACAACGCACGGGCACATTGCTAGTAAAAGGAAAAGGCCTGCCACGTTCGCGTCACACCCCCACACGCCCGAGAATCGGGAGTACACCACGGCCCGTCCGGCACGACACATAGCTTAGGGAAGGCGTGTTGCCTAGCAGTGGCGGATCTTGAAGCAAAACGTTGGCCGTGCTAGTCTAGCCAGGCTATAGAAATTACCCTTGTGTTGACGTTCCATGCCTCAAAACTGGATGTACAACTACGAAAATCCTGCTAGGTTGGGCGGGCCAGGGCACGTGTTGGCCCTCACGTAGCTCCGCCCCTGTGCCTAGCATTTTCACTTTCATGTGGGACCGCCCGTTGAGCAAACCGACACCCCGCCCGCCGTCGGGTTGGAAAACAGAAACAAGGGGAAGATCTAGCTATAGCACGGAAGCCAAGAAATTTTGTGTCAGACGGGGCTCGTTGATAGAGTAGGAGCATTCCGTATTAGTACCACTCCTACCAAGTTTGTACTCCTAATACTATTATATTACTAGTACTACTCTAGATACGTGCACGACACAACATCGTAGGAACAAAAAACGGGAAGATCTTGTTTTGGGTGATTTATCTTTTTTCCAATCAACGTAGTATGAATAATATGATGTGGGGGGCACCCATGAAGCTTATGTGGCTTGGTTGCATGGCTCTGAAGGTTAGAGAAAAATAAATAGATAATGTGTTTAGAGTGCCTGCACTAAATAGATATACTTTGGATCCATTGCAGCGGACCGCACATCTATATCTATACCCCTATATAGTGTGTGAAAAACTTTGAAAGTTGGTCGTTGGATGAAGCCAATCCGACGGTACAAAGATGGCAAATCCGAGCACTACTGGCCATTGGATATCATACACCAGATTCTGCCACATGTATATTCTAGAAGACTCCATGATTGAACTTAATTCATGACTAAATTTGCCACAACTAAGCTCAGGCAAAGTTATTAATAATTTCTTCAAAATGAGAGCCACAAGTTGGCAAGCCTAAGGGAATCTTGCCACATTTTTTGTGTGTATGTCATGTGGGGCCAGTGTGGCTTGCCTAAGGTGTGGCTTGAAAAAACACTCACCTAAGTTAATCAAACTTTCCTAACCTTACATTCCACCAAATTTTGCCACAAGTTGGCAAGCCTAAGGGAATCTTGCCACATTTTTTGTGTGTATGTCATGTGGGGCCAGTGTGGCTTGCCTAAGGTGTGGCTTGAACAAAACACTCACCTAAGTTAATCAAACTTGCCTAACCGTACATTCCACCAAATTTTGCGACAAGTTGGCAAGCCTAAGGGAATCTTGCCACATTTTTTTTGTGTATGTCATGTGGGGCCAGTGTGGCTTGCCTAAGGTGTGGCTTGAACCAAACACTCACCTAAGTTAATCAAACTTGCCTAACCTTACATTCCACCAAATTTTGCCACATCTTAGAATCCAGAAAACTACACATGTAGAAGCATAATGCACAAACCACCAGAATCTCATGCGTGCAATGCACGTGTACCTTCCTACTAGTACTAGTAGTAGTAAGAAACAAATTCCAGTTTTGGCACGAGCTCGTACTGCGGGAGCACCACAAGGCCTGCCGCAGGAGTTACATTTTCCTCTCGGGGCCCACGGGACCAAACTTCAATGGCTTAGTGCCCGGCCTATGAGTCAATGACATGTGGGCCTTAAATGCGGCTGGCCCACATGTCATTCTCATGGTGGTGGCGTGGTTCACGACTCACTCATTCGAGATGAACCGGCCGGTGGTGGCGTGGCCGTGGCGAGGGTACCACAGCTGGGCGTCGGGGCATTACGAGGCGTAGATGGACACACCGGCGGGTACTACCTGTAGTACATAAGTACTCCAGCTGAGGATTGATGCCCGGGACGAAATGTGTCATAGCCGCTGGATGAAAATTCGATGGTGCGGGAGTATAGATCGGAGCACAAAGCGGGCGAGCAAATCGCGTCAATCGGGTGTGTCTGTGGTAGAAAGTTGATGGTCGTATGATTCACCGCCCGCATGTCATGCACACAAAGGCAGAGGAGCGGTGGGGCCGAGAGGGATGAGGGGCACGAACAATCATACCATTCTGTCACTGACATGCGCGACCCATAAGCGTGGGTCCCACCTATCAGCGAAGGAAAGGCAGGGCAAGGTAGTGATAGCCACGTCAGAGGATCCATGTCCACGTCGGGGGACGTCGTGCCGTGGGTTGGAGCGGCATCGTGGGAATCGCATGTGGGTGTGGCAGTGGTAGAAACAAGAAACGTGATGGTCGCCGTGGTAGAAACAAGACACATGTATATCAAAACTAGAGTGTTTATATTTCAAGCACGTGAACAAGTATTATTCTACTAGTTTGGATCCATTGCAATGCACGGGCCAGCACATTAGTAGTAGTAGTGTCCATCTCTATCTCTAGAGGCCTTCCCTCGTTCATCCTTTTCTCTCACAAGATAAACTACTCATACAAATGCATCTTGATGTTCCGTGGAACGCACGAGGATGTTTCCTTGGGGGTCTCTCCGGTAGCGGCGTGGCCGTAGTTGCAAGTTGACGCCCCTTGAGATGCCGACGTCGAGGGGCACTCGGATTTCCTCCGATGAGCAGGTAAGATGAGTTTGATCACATAGTAAATGCATTCTAAAGACTAATTCCGTGTCCATATCATAATTCTCCCCCACCTTGCTTTGTTTCACAGGCTAGGCTCGCTATGCAGTGGAGATTGGCTTGCATATGTACGGGAGGGTACCAACATCAATTTGCACAACATTTACAACGGTGACACCGTTCCCGTAGAACCTTTGTCCAACATTGGGATCAGCCATGCAACTGGCCACCGCATGAATTGGTACGATGGAACCACGGTGAGATTGAATAAAAGATAGCACACCTTACACATGGCGGTCAAAGGCGGACCATGCTATCTGCGGCCGACTTGTTGTCGTACGAGTAGGAAGACGTTGTGCTCCTTTCTAACCGCATCTTCGCGGTGACAAACAATGGGACTTATTTTGTATGGGACACATCCTACGATATACTCCCTCTCTCCCAGTTTATTTGTTTTGAATCTTTTCATTTTATAAGTTTCAAATTCAAATTTAGAGCTCCCCATCACATGTTGAGATTACAATGTCCATTAAATTGTTGTGTGCATGTATAGTAAAGAAACAAATCTCAAGTTTGGCACGAGTTCGTGCTGCGGGAGCACCACAAGCCTGGCCTTGGGACTTACATTTCCCTCTCGGGGCCGTCGGGACTGAGCTTGATATACTACAACTACCTTTGAGTCAATAACATGTGGACCCAATAGGTGACTGGTCCACATGTAATGCTCCCGAAGGCAGAGGGGCAGTGGGGCCAAGAGGGATGAGCCGCAGGTTGGGGGACATGTGGTTTCATGGATTCGAGCGGCGTCGTAGGAATCGCGGGTGGCTGTGGTAGAAACTTGATGCTCGCCGCATTTTTGGTGGCCCACATGTCATGCACACAAAGGCAGAGGGGCGGTGCGGCCGAGAGGGGTGAGGCGCACGTCGGGGGGCGTGGTGCCGTGGGTTGGAGAGGCGTCGTGGGAATCGCGAGATGAAACATGATGGTCGCCGTAGTTGAACTTCCATGGACAAGCTGTCATGTCTACGGACACATGCACTGTATAACGATCACTGGAAGGAGTAGCAGAGAAAGCTATATATGCGGATAAATAGTTCCTTATAGTCAAGCGGACCCATGCTACTACTCTGTTCCAAAGACATGCACACCATCGAAATAGTCCATCTATATCAATATACACCGAGAGGGAATAATTTTTTTACAAGAGAGGAAATAGTTCATCCATCCATAATGCCCTCCTGCTGGTGCAGCGTTTTCTTCTTCTTCTTCTTCTTCTTCTTCTTCTTCTTCTTCTTCTTCTTCTTCTTCTTCTTCTTCTTCTTCTTCTTCTTCTTCTTCTTCTTCTTCTTCTTCTTCTTCTTCTTCTTCTTCTTCTTCTTCTTCTTCTTCTTCTTCTTCTTCTTCTTCTTCTTCTTCTTCTTCTTCTTCTTCTTCTTCTTCTTCTTCTTCTTCTTCTTCTTCTTCTTCTTCTTCTTCTTCTTCTTCTTCTTCTTCTTCTTCTTCTTCTTCTTCTTCTTCTTCTTCTTCTTCTTCTTCTTCTTCTTCTTCTTCTTCTTCTTCTTCTTCTTCTTCTTCTTCTTCTTCTTCTTCTTCTTCTTCTTCTTCTTCTTCTTCTTCTTCTTCTTCTTCTTCTTCTTCTTCTTCTTCTTCTTCTTCTTCTTCTTCTTCTTCTTCTTCTTCTTCTTCTTCTTCTTCTTCTTCTTCTTCTTCTTCTTCTTCTTCTTCTTCTTCTTCTTCTTCTTCTTCTTCTTCTTCTTCTTCTTCTTCTTCTTCTTCTTCTTCTTCTTCTTCTTCTTCTTCTTCTTCTTCTTCTTCTTCTTCTTCTTCTTCTTCTTCTTCTTCTTCTTCTTCTTCTTCTTCTTCTTCTTCTTCTTCTTCTTCTTCTTCTTCTTATTCTTCTTCTTATTCTTCTTCTTCTTCTTCTTGTTCTCATTCTCTGTGGGAGACGGCTTCGCAACAAGCTCTTTGGACCTTGCAGCTATCTCGAAACTCTCACGGGCATCGAGGGCAACATATTTTATCCGCTCATACGTCAAGGGATAATTCTCCCATCCAGACGACCTTAATGCCACCGTCTCGTCACCCTTCTGAAGATTCGTACCGAGCACAAAATTTGCTATCGAATAGGGATGGTGTCTGTTTAGCACAATCTTCAACAGGAATTTTGATTCTGGTTTGTAGGTCAGCGATGCTTTTCAAATCAAGGTTGTATGCGGCTCGAGCCTGTTTGTCCCTTCGATGGCTGCCCCACGTAAGTATATGTCCTCGAGACAAGAAATCGTGAAGCTCACCTGGTATGGAGGGCGAGTGTATGATGTGGTACACCAAAACATCATCTTCGAGGCACAGCTGAAGGACGGCGGCGCTGGATCTTCCCAGGGGCACGCTCCGTGTACTCTGCGTCGAGACCGATGACCCTCGTCTCTACCTTTTTGAGGGAGTTGGATACATTGTTGATCCACTGCCGAACAACCCTTGGGTGGACGGTGATGGTGGCAACTATGCGCATCGAGCCTTGACGAGGACATGTTGGACGCTAAAACCTGCATCTCGATCTCTTTCGCCATTTGGAACCGCTGGAACGGAGGGCTATGGTTTGGAGAATTAGGATTAGATGGCTAGTCTAACTAAAGTAGTAGATGATTATTTAAAGAGGTTAAAACAATGTGAACGCAGTGGGGTTTGGACGCAAATGAAGATGAAGGGGAGGTGAAGAAGCCGAGGCGAATCGGTTCCCGATGGAGAAGTAAATGGGAGAAGTGGCGTCTTGAGGAAGTTGATTAGACGGCTAGGTAGACTAAACAAAAAGGCTATGCGGGTAGACTGAGGAGTCGTACCTGTTCGTGTACGTGCCCATCCTTCCTGATAGGTGGGACCTATGCAAACAGATAAAAAATGTGTCGTAGCTTTTTTTTTAGCCCGTGAGTGGGAGACACAACATTCTATGGTTAAGGAATACTCCCTCTGTTTAGGTGAGTATAAGTCACCTTATGAAAATCAGGTTTTCCCAAAACCTTTAGGCGTGGAGCATTAACTTCCTGCTCGATCCCCTCCAAGCCTCGTTAGCCAGCGTTCTCTTCCTCTGCTGCCGCGTTCTACCTTTCCATTTTTCCTCTTATCAAGTGTGGAACGATCTGCATGCCATCCTTGATGCACCAGAACGACCATCGCATGCATCATGGCGGGCGTTGATTGGGCATGCACGAGAATTTGGTTACGCTTGCAATATGGATGATACGAGCGATGAAGTGAACAGGCATGCTAGCACGGGAGACCTATTTCCGCTCTACAATCTTGGAGTACTCATGTTCCTACTACTAGTAGTAGTAGTAGTAGTAGTAGTAGTAGTAGTAGTAGTACAAGCCGTGGTACACTTGATGGTCAAAATACTATTCATCCGGTCCTCACAATGAAGTGACAACACCGCGCCTACACTAGTCCGAGCAAGGCGGCGTGTTCAGGTTACCAAAGTCAGCCTCACCACATGCCTTTATGCGATCTGTCACCGCCATCAGACAGCACATTGGCCTCGCCTCGTCTCCCTCTCCGCTCCCATAGCACCACTACATCTCCATCTCCTTCTCCGTCTCTGTCTCCGTCTCCATCTAACTGTGGCCCCGTGTATCGTCGCCTCACTAGCCTCCCACAGTACTACTATTCCCTCGCTAGCCGCTCCAGCACCGACATCCTTCTCCCCCGTAAATCAAGCCCCCTTCCAAACTCCACCATGGCCGAACGCGAACCGTGCAGCATCCGTACGATCCGCGATTGGAGCAATCTCCCCAGTGACATCCTCGACCTATGTTGTTCGTGTATGGATATGTTGACCGCCCTGCGGCTAGCTGCATGCTCGAGGGACATGCACACGGCCATCATCGAAGCGAGGCCTAAGCTTTTCAAGACACCCTGCTTGCTACTATCTGGTCTTGCGAGATTGGCTCACCATGATACGGAGGCGTGCATGATGCCCCTCGACTTCAATCCGATCTCCATTAGCCGAAATTTCTTTGCAGGTATGTAGTGTGTCGCCAGACATCATATCCCTCGACATCGATCCGATCACCAAAGCCCAAAACTTCTTGGCAGGTATGTCTTTGGGTCGGCATGAACTCCCCATCGGATGGCTGCCTTCACGAGAAAGACGGTAAAAAGTTGGTGCTCGTGAACTTCCAGACCTCCCATGAGATTATCCTTCCTCCATTGGATTTTATAGAGTATTACCATCGCGGTCCAAGTCATCTAGATTACTACGTCAGTTGGACGGACCTTGTTTTGCAGAAGATTGTAATCTTCCAAGTACCCACACGACATGCGAATTATGCAGACTTCAAGCTAATTGCCTTGTTCGACCATGGACTCGCCTATCTTTATGCTGGTGCCTTTTTTAGCTGGAGACAACTCGGCTCGCAGTGGATCATCGTCAAAGCTGATACACACTTCTGTGATGCTATTGAAAAAAATGGCATCATCTACATGACGACAAAGCAGATGGCACCGCTGGGACTGCGCGTGTAAGTTGTTTCCGTCTCATGTTAATGATGATGCCATGACACTCTTTGAACTTCTTTTGATGATTGGCATATCCCTGTTTGAGCAGAATTTGAGTAGAACTATGGCAATATATTAGAGACGCCGTAAATCAGCTATATTTGGAATGAGTTAATTCATGCGATTGTGACCATGTCATTACAGCCAATTTGTACCTGAATAATCAAACGGTTAGGAATATATGGATATTATCCTTATTTTACAGTAATCTATATACTACTACTAAATATGAGTGTGTATCAATGGCCATGATAGTTTCCTCATTTTCATGATGTAGAAACATGCACCACACTGTTGGTTTGATCTAACCATACATTAGGGAAGTAAATGTGCATATGGAGAACTCTATATTTGGAAGTAGTGAAATCCTGCAATGCTTACCATGTGTACATACCTATATTCGCCCTTCAGCAATCAATGACTAGAATAATATTCTCACAAAAAATTTGCCCACAGAACACGAGTATATAACAATGCATGGTCTGTTAGTTACCTTGAAGAATTTTTTTGTGAGGACAGAACATGATTACATAACATGCATGACATGGTAGTTTACTGTGAAGAATCGATTGCGGGATAAAATTAGTATAACCATGCATGGCACTTCTATATTTTCGAACCCAAAGTATACATTTCCCCTGTATTTTCCTCCCGGTTCCAACGAGGACATATAAATGTTGTTTCTTGCATTATCATACTCATACTATGAACAATGTTGATCTTACATTAACAATGCCTGTCCTTTTTGATATGATGCAGTGTCCCTACAGTTACTGCCCTTTGTAATTACACCACCTTTGCCAAAAACAGGGAAGCACAACTGGTTCCTCGCTCGATCAGACGACGACAAAAGACTGATGATCATTCGGACACATGAGCCGGAAAAGTTATATTGCAAAAACCCCACTGTATACAAGCACCGTGTAATACGTGAGTATCCGGACAATGGCTATTACGTCTATGAGCAGGATACCAGCTTGTTGGGGCCTTTAGGATTTTTTAGTTGGAGGCAGGTAAACAGCCTTGGTTCACACTCTCTCGCTTTCTCGGACTCAATTATCCGATTAACCAGGAGATCACCGTTGGCAAGGACCTTGATGGCAGAGAGGCTCTGTTTGCTATGGAAAACTGTGTCTACACGGCAAGCCCTAGAAGTTCGGGAGCATACTCCCCTGATTGTCAACGATACAGCCTACAGCCAAAAGAAGGTGAGAATGACAAAGGCATCCGGATTAACTTTGATCCTTGGATGTCTCAATTACGACAGGCAGTGATGTCGTTCAAGCCTTCAGGTTGATAGGTAATTGGGCTGTTGCATCGAAAGGGTGGATAGGCATGTTAAGTACAACAAGGTTAGCATCCACTAAAAATAGCAAATGGGCAGCATCTCTAGTGATATCCTCAGTCATGTATTGTAATTTGTTGCTGGTATTGGTGAAATTGAGCTGGACACGGTTATATTTGAACATCACACAGTGTGCAGTACTGAAATAAACAAGGCACGAACGTGCTTAATACATCAAATGTACAAATCATAGTCATTGCAAGTGGTATTGGTAAGATTTAGCTGATCAGATATTACCTATTAAGTCCTGGGGGGCAGTCGCTGGGGCACTTCATCCGGGCCAGAGCCTGCACCATGTCGGCAGCGGCAGAGGCGGGGTGTTCCTCTAAGTGAACACGCACAACGGCCATCACGCCATGGACCGCCATCAGCTCCTGGCGGTGGGGATTTGGAGGATGATGATGTTTCGCAGGCGCCATTAAAGCAATGAGGCCGGGGCCGTGATAGAGATCGGTGGGTTACCTGACTAGATCCAAACAGAACGTAGATGTGGTTTAAGCTGTGGTTGCGGCGGTGGCGGTTTGAGATGCCGGTAGGGGGAGGCGCGAGGGCGGGGGGGGGGGGATACTGAGGGTGGGGATGTGGTTGGAGGAATAAATTCTGAAATCACGCGCCTAATGAAAATTTCGCTGCGGAACATGAAACTTGGGCGGGGGAAACACACAACGCAGACGAAGCGCGTAAAATACTCGTGTGCGAGAAAAAAGAAAGTTGGCAGATCCCGTCTCCAAAAAAATGTACACGTGTAGTTGATTTTTTTTGGTCAATGGTACGCCTGGTTTATTAGGAAACATCGCACAGGTAACTGACTTATCGATCATTAACGCAAAAAAACGCAGACGGGTACGACATAGAAACTTTGTGTATTGCGATCTTCTAATGATTAATGCAAAAAACGCACACGGGCACACATGCTAATCAACGCTCAAAGCCTCAAAGGATTCTCTTACCAACATTGTACATTAATACTACAAACTTAAAGTACTACTGGTAATTTGCTCCAATACTACAAACTTAAACTACTTCTCACATGCTGCCATCAGGGCATGCTAGCGAGATGCCGGCGTTCTCCTTCCCGGCCTTTTAGGCGGCAACCCACCATGCTTCGATCTCCACCAAGCTCTCCTCACCACGGCGTGCGGCCTATTTTTTCTTGCAGCGGCGGGACTCTCTTTTCTTGACTACTTTCTGCCTTTTCTGCTCCTTCTGTGCAGCTTTGGCCGCCTCTAGATCCACCACCCATTTGTCCATGGTAGCTTCGAAGTACGCCCATGTAACTGTCTGGCCGCCGCCGGCGATGAACTAGGCGCAGCGAGATGCCATCGCTTCCTTACCATGTGTGCGGTCGCGGGCGGGGAGGAACGTGGCGTGGAGAGATGCCATTGCTTCCTTACCAATTCTTGTCGCGCGCAGTGCTGGACGTGTAACATCCCAAATTTCCTATTTGGAATGTTTTACAATTATAGCTAAGCATCCTATGCATCCTGTTTGAATTTGAGTGCCATTTGAAGTTTCGGAGAATTTTGAGTTTTGAATTTGAATTTCAAACTTTGGCTAGTGGGAAACATTTCAAAAACCAAGCCTGATTAATACTTGATCAAAAGTATGAGAGGAGCAAACATGACACTCCAAAAATATCAGAGGAAACAATGCCAAAAGATTTGGATTCAAATCTGAATTTTATTTGAATTTGAAAAAAATGGATTTTTATAAAGTTTGGATTTTTACTTTGGAAAAATGTTCAAATGAAAGGGAATATTCCCCTGATCATTTTGGTATATATATACCATATATAAAATATTTATAGATAAGGTTTTATTTTTGTTTTTGTTTTAATTAAAAAAATAAAGGAAAAACCCCAGGGGCGCCAGCCAGGCCACCCCAGGCCCAGCCAGCGCCGCCTCACCCCTCAGCCCCGCGCCAGCCCAACCGAGCCGGCCCAACTGGCCAGCCCAGAGCCAGCCAGGCCAGCCCAGCTCACCCCCGCGCCCCCCCTCGCCGAAACCCCCAGGCTTGGTCCGACCGCCTCAACCTCCTCTCTCTCCCATCGACCCGCTGGCCCGCCCGTCTTCCTTCCTCGCCACGCCACGAGCTCATGGGAGATCCACCGGATCCCGAAGGATCCGGGATCCCGACAGCCCGATGCCCTTCCGAACCACCCCCGACCCTCGGCTATAAAAGCCGAGGCTCCGCACCCCATTCCCCTAGCGACGCCGGACCCCTCTCCCTCTCCCTCCCGAGCTCACCGGAGTCTCGAGGCTCGCCACCGCCGCCAAAGTCGCCACGACGCCACCTGGTCCACCAGCCCTCCCCAACACCACCGAACCCTCCTCGTGCTCAATGCGTCTCCCCGACGACTCGGCTTCATGACGCCTGACGCCCGACGACTCTCGCCGCCGCCGCCGCCGTCGCTGGAGTCCGGTAAGTCCCCGGCATCCCCCTCCCCCGTTCGATCTTAGATCGACGGCCTCGATTAGACGCCTCGAAACGTTAGGTTTTAGTTATAAAACCGGCCCGATCGGTTTTATTTTTAGTTTAGGTTTTATTTTATTAGGCCGGTTCGTTTAGTTTAAACCTAGGGCCCATTTAGCCTATCTAACGCATACGAGACGATATAGGCCCATTAGGCCTTTTTCCTTTTATTTTGATTTTCTGTTTTAGCCGAATAGTTTCAATTTTCAAAAATGTATATTTTTTATTCTGCTTAATATTTTTGAGTGATTCTTTTTTTGTTGGATTGCAAATTTTATGTAGTTTCAGAAAGATATATATTTAGCTATGTTAAAAATAATTAAAAATGCTTTAATATTGTTTTAGCCAGAATAGCAAATCTGCTATAACTTTAGTTAGAAAAATTATTTTGCATGATTCTTTTTGTCACCACTTTATTTTGACATTGCCAAACCCTAGAAATTTATTTGGGTATTTTAGGATTAATAAATAATTAGTTTTAGACAGAATCCTATTAATCCTAATTAATTAACTAGTTCCTGTTTTCCTATTAAATTAATTAGTAAATTAATTTATTTTTTACTTGTGATTAGTTATTCTAGGTTAGTTTCTGTCATTCTAGTAGATGAACTTTTATTTATAATTAATAAAAGTTTTAAATTATTTTCTTAATAGAAATTGGATTAGGCCTAGAATGAGTTTTATAATAGCTTTTTAATTAATTCTTTTTGCTCCTAGTTGCTTAGTGAATCCTTTTCTGTTAAGTTAACTTAAAACCATGATCAGGTTAAATTAAGGAATTTTTGTTATATAAAAACTATTTTTGTTATTGTTTGGAGTAGGAAAAACTTTGAATTGGTTTCTTTGAGTTTTTTCTTTTGGATTTGGTTTTGATTGTTTTGTTGTGCTATGTTACTATTGTTATCTTGTGTGATCCTCTTGCTTTGTGCTTATTGTGTTATTGTTTGTCTCGGTAGAGTTTCCGAGTTCGAAGCTTGCTACTACGACTCTTTAGCTTACGAGGATCATCAGCAAGGCAAGTTTTGATCATGTTATTTCTATACCTATGTTTTTGTGCATTAGTATTTGTCACCACCCCACCATGCATGCAGTAGTGAAATCTTGAAGTCATTAAACTTGAGTAGTATCATGTGGTAGGATGAACCAATCCCCTTGTTACCATGACCCCGGGACGTAGTAGCTATTTTGCTATGCTCAGAGGCGGGATTTGGGATGAGTGAAATTCATAAGCAAGATGTGAGAGTCAATGATGATGACAACCCATGGACTACAATGATCAAGATGGACTTGGAAAAATCACTACTTTGGGTGGAGGACGGTTGACGGGCACCTGGAGCACCCAGTGGTGGCCGGGATGCATGGAGAAGCGCCATGACATCCTGCGGAAAGCTTCACCCAGCCACGAAGAGAAGGATGGATGCCCCATGACCGAAGCTTACTGTGCAGCCGCAAGCCATTATGGGCTCTGGCTGGGTTGACCCTAGTAGTGACGCTGGCTGGACGGTACTACGAGAAGTAGACGAACGGTAGGATTGGATGGGTACCGGCAGTGGCCAGAAGAACTCTTTGGAAGACCCTGTTTCATTCGTCCCGTCTTCAAACACCATGAAGTGCGAAGACTCTAAAGGAGGGAATGATTCTTGCGGGGAAAGTGCGCAAACCTCTGCAGAGTTATAACCTAATCGATTAGCCGTGTCCCCGGTTACGGACATTTGAGCCTCTGGACCTTGGAAGTATTCGGATATCTCAACACTAAGAATAATGAAATAATTCGAGGGGTTTATGACTTAATAATTTGGGAACGAGATTTTGGTTGGCGGAACCATCTCAATAACTACCAACAATTTGTAGTAATTTGCAAATAAGTCCACTGTAGTAGGATAAAATTGGCTTTACGCAAAATGATGAAACTTAGAGCTCCACAGCCAAAATGCATATAGTGTAGTAACTTTATTATTGTTATTCTTCATGACTTGCCAGCTTATTCCCAAAAGCTGACCTACATGGCTGCAACGTATTATGTTGCAGAGATATATTCCGATCAGGAGTGAGGCTACGCCCGGCGCTTGGCGATTGCCCTTTGGAGTCGGATGGACTCGCTTACCTTCGACGCTTCCGCAGCATTAGTAGTTTATTTCTCATGAGTTGGCCTTGAGCGAATTTATTCCCTTGTAATAAAGACTCTATATGAGAATCGTGTAATAAAATTCAGGTGTGATTGAACTTTGATTACTTTATCGATGTAATCGTGAGTACCAGCATGATCTTGGGATGGCATGCATACGTAGACTTGACCGATGTTGGGTCAGGTCGCTTCTGAGAGATGGTATCGAGCACACTGACCGTAGGATCGTAACCCCTAGGATCGGAAAGCCATAAGCGAGACCATTTACTTTGAACCCCTTTCATTCTATAATTCTTCCTTGCTCTATTGCGACTCTTCTCCCTTTGCAACATTCTAGATGGCCGTCGAGTTCACCCCAGTTTTGCTACGGAGTTACGCCAGCCCGATGAGACGATGCCCTTCGGAAGGAAGCTGGTCCAGATGGTGAAGCTGCTGAAGATTGCTCTGCCCTCGATCACTGGGAAACCCACTAATGCACTTCCAACGGACACCCGCTACAGGATTGAGGTGCATATCCCAGGGAGAACCTTTGGAGGACACACGGAGCCTATCAACTTTGAGTTCACCGAGTTCAACTGGATCATCGGAAGGGACGTGGCGATCTACCGAGCACTTGGACATCTCCGAGAGGAGTACAGGGCCGAGCTCGATCACTCAGACCTCGCCATGGTTTCTCGCAGGGCAAGGAATGGAGATATCATCCGTACCATCGAGGACGATTCCACTCTTTCTTACATCCAGGACTTGGAGTGTCTTCTCAGGAAACGGGAGATTCAGAGTCGCCGTAACTCGAAGACACAGGAAGCTTTGTTCCATGAATCGAATCGGAGGAGAAGGCACACGCAGACTTCCTTGGCCATGAGGAAGAAATCACGGACTTCATGGAGATAGTCGACGACCTGAAGATGAAGCTTGCCGCGATAGAGGAAAAGATGGACTTGGGAGAGGACCTTTACCCGAGTGGAGATGAAGCACCCTCGTGAGTAATGATCAGGGATTTTGAAGGAGTACCATCAAGGAAACCCCAAGAGGAGGCGCCATCGATGAAGACTGTTTAGTCGACCACCATGTTATCTTTTACTTTTTAAATCGATCAGTTAGGCTGATGTTTTCCTTCGATTAGTCATGAGCTTTTGTAATCGAGTTTGAACCATGTTTGAGTGGAATGAATAAATGATTGGTGTGTTATGATTGTGCATTCATGTGGGTAGTGTTATTCCTTATAGACCATTGTTCTATTCTAATTTTCTCACCCACTCCAAAAACACCAGATGCCTCCGAGACGTGACCTTTGGTTTCCCGCCGAGCTCACCCAAATTGCTCCAGCAGAGAATGCACTGATGCAACTCCTTATTCGTAATCGAACAACACCGCCAACAATCCACCGCCACCACCCACCGTGGGACAACTTGACTCGATTTACGAGGTTGAATCCGCCAGTGTTCTCTAGTAGCACCGAGCCAATTGTGGCTGATGATTGGCTCCGCAAAAATCGGAAGGGAGCTAGTCACCGTTGGATGCACCGATGTCGAGAAGGTGCGCTTTGCGCGCATCAACTGGATGGACCTGCAGCTTCTTGGTGGGAGAATTACACCGCCACCTTTCCCATGGGTGGCATCACTTGGGATCAATTCCAGCAGGTTTTCAGATCGCTCATGTCTCGGCTGGAGCCATGAGTGCGAAGAAGCGTGAGTTCCGCAACTTACGCCAGGGAATCGTGACCGTGGCACAAAGACGTGGATGAATTCAGCAAGCTTGCTCGCTATGCCCCCGATGATGTGGGCATGATGCCGCCAAGCAGGAGAAGTTCCTTGAGGGACTCAATGATGAATTGAGCATGCAGCTTATTGTGGCTACCTTCAACAACTACCAGGAGCTGGTAGATAAGGCCATCATTCTTGAAGGCAAGCAGCAGCAGATAGAAAGCCGCAAGCGGAAGTACAGCCAAGGGAAGCACAACCCAGGAGCTCAGCAGAAGCCCCGCTATGCACCGTACTCAGGAGGGCACACCCATCATAACCATGGAGGTCATAACCATGGAGGAAATGGGAACAACCGCAGCCAGGACAACAAGTCAGGCCATGGTAATGGCAATGGCAATGGAAATGGTAATGGCAATCAGCACCGTTTCGCCCGGCTCAAGGATCTCGAGCCACATCACCTGCTTCAAGTGCCAGAAGACAGGGCACTACGCCACCAACTGCCCGGAGGCCAAGCAGAGGAATGGTAATGGCAATGGAGGCTCAGCCAAGAAGCCCAATCCATTCCCTCGTGCTCAGGTGAACCACATCGACGTGGAGGACGTCTATGATCAGCCGGAACAATCGTGGTTGGTAAGTTTTTATTGAATTCACGTTCAGTTTTGGTTCTCTTTGATTCTGGTGCAACGCATTCATTCATATCAAGGTAGTTGTGGAAAAGTACGGGTTGCCCACTAGAACCCTTAGAAGCCCCCTTCGCGTCAGTTCCGCAGGAGGAGAAATGATGGCAGGTTTAAGCTGTCCTGCAACCCTCAACATCGGGAACCACAAATTTCCCGCAGACCTCATAGTGTTGGAAACCCAGACCTTGGATGAATCAAGAGGTTTGGAGTCAAGGGAAAGTTAGCACCCCGATTCATTGTCCCCTACAAAATCCTTGAACGTCGTGGAGAACTTGCATACAAGTTGGCATTGACGGAAGGATTGTCCGGAGTTCATGATGTCTTCCACGTTTCTCGGTTGAAGAAGTGCCATGCCGACATGGCCGATGTTCCGTTGAGAGATACAAGGCCCGAGAGGCCATACAGCTTGACAGCGGTGATTTGACTTACAAGGAGAAACCCGTCAAAATTCTCGAGACCGCAAGCGAGTCACCCGCAGCAAGGTCATCAAGTTTTGCAAGGTCTTTGTGGAGTCACCACACCGAGGAAGAAGCCACCGGGAACGCGAGGAAGATCTTCGTCGCGACCATCCGCACCTATTTGCTAGCCAACCCGAATCTCGAGGGCGAGATTCATCTTAAGGTGGGTAGGTTTGTAACAACCCAAATTTCCTATTTGGAATGTTTTACAATTATAGCTAAGCATCCTATGCATCCTGTTTGAATTTGAGTGCCATTTGAAGTTTCGGAGAATTTTGAGTTTTGAATTTGAATTTCAAACTTTGGCAAGTGGGAAACATTTCAAAAACCAAGCCTGATTAATACTTGATCAAAAGTATGAGAGGAGCAAACATGACACTCCAAAAATATCAGAGGAAACAATGCCAAAAGATTTGGATTCAAATCTGAATTTTATTTGAATTTGAAAAAATGGATTTTTATAAAGTTTGGATTTTACTTTGGAAAAATGTTCAAATGAAAGGGAATATTCACGATCATTTTGGTATATATATACCATATATAAAATATTTATAGATAAGGTTTTATTTTTGTTTTTGTTTTAATTAAAAAATAAAGGAAAAAACCCAGGCCTTGACCAGGCCACCCAGTGCCCAGCCAGCCGCCTCGCCCCTCGACCCAGCGCCAAATTAGCAACCCAGCCCAGCCCAGGCGAGCCAGGCCAGCCCAGCTCACCCCGCGCCCCTCGCTTGAAACCCCGAGGCTTGATCGGCCGCCTTGAACCCTCCCCTCTCTCCCCTTGACCCGCTGGCCCCGCCTGCCTTCCTTCCTCGCCCACGCCACGAGCTCGCTGGAGATCCACCGGATCGAAGGATCCGGGATCCCCGACAGCCCGATGCCCTTCGAACCACCCTCGACCCCCGGCTATAAAAGCGAGGCTCACCCCATTCCCCCCTAGCGACGCGGACCCCTCTCCCTCTCCTCCCGAGGCTCACGGGTCCAGAGCTCGCCACCGCCGCCAAAGTGCCGCCGGCGCCACCACAGGTCCACCGACCCTCCCAACACCACCGAACCCTCCCGGTGCTCGTTGGCGTCTCCCAGGCGACTTCGCGGCTTCAGCCCGGGAGACGCTCGCGCACTCTGCCGCCCTTGCCGCCGTCGCCGAGTCGATGAAGTCCCGACATCCCCTCCCAGATTCGATCTTAGATCGACGGCCTCGATTAGACGCCCAAACGTTAGGTTTTAGTTATAAACCGGCCGCCCGATCGGTTTTATTTTTAGTTTAGGTTTTATTTTATTAGGCCGGTTCGTTTAGTTTAAACCTAGGGCCCATTTAGCCTATCTAACGCATACGAGGGCATGATAGGCCCATTAGGCCTTTTTCCTTTTATTTTGATTTTTGTTTTAGCGAATAGTTTCAATTTTCAAAAATGTATATTTTTTATTCTGCTTAATATTTTGAGTGATTCTTTTTTGTTGGATTGCAAATTTTATGTAGTTTCAGAAAAATATATATTTAGCTATGTTAAAAATAATTAAAAATGCTTTAATATTGTTTTAGCCAGAATAGCAAATCTGCTATAACTTTAGTTAGAAAAATTATTTTTGCATGATTCTTTTTGTCACCACTTTATTTTGACATTGCCAAACCCTAGAAATTTATTTGGGTATTTTAGGATTAATAAATAATTAGTTTTAGACAGAATCCTATTAATCCTAATTAATTAACTAGTTCTGTTTTCCTATTAAATTAATTAGTAAATTAATTTATTTTTTACTTGTGATTAGTTATTCTAGGTTAGTTTCTGTCATTCTAGTAGATGAACTTTTATTTATAATTAATAAAAGTTTTAAATTATTTTCTTAATAGAAATTGGATTAGGCCTAGAATGAGTTTTATAATAGCTTTTAATTAATTCTTTTTGCTCCTAGTTGCTTAGTGAATCCTTTTCTGTTAAGTTAACTTAAAACCATGATCAGGTTAAATTAAGGAATTTTTGTTATATAAAAACTATTTTTGTTATTGTTTGGAGTAGGATAAAACTTTGAATTGGTTTCTTTGAGTTTTTTTCTTTTGGATTTGGTTTTGATTGTTTTGTTGTGCTATGTTACTATTGTTATCTTGTGTGATCCTCTTGCTTTGTGCTTATTGTGTTATTGTTTGTCTCGGTAGAGTTTCGAGTCTAAGCTTGCTACTACGACTCTTTAGCTTACGAGGATCATCAAAGAAGGCAAGTTTTGATCATGTTATTTCTATACCTATGTTTTTGTGCATTAGTATTTGTCACCACCCCACCATGCATGCAGTAGTGAAATCTTGAAGTCATTAAACTTGAGTAGTATCATGTGGTAGGATGAACCAATCCCTTGTTACCATGACCCCGGACGTAGTAGCTATTTTGCTATGCTCAGAGACAGGATTTGGGATGAGTGAAATTCATAAGCAAGATGTGAGAGTCAATGATGATGACAACCCATGGACTACAATGATCAAGATGGACTTGGAAAAATCACTACTTTGGGTGGAGGACGGTTGACGGGCACCTGGAGCACCAGTGGTGGCCGGGATGCATGGAGAAGCGCCATGACATCTGCGGAAAGCTTCACCCAGCCACGAAGAGAAGGATGGATGCCCCATGACCGGAAGCTTACCTGCAGCCGTAAGCCATTATGGGCTCTGGCTGGGTTGACCCTAGTAGTGACGCTGGCTGGGCGGTACTACGAGAAGTAGACGAACGGTAGGATTGGATGGGTACCGGCGGTGGCCGGAAGAACTCTTTGGAAGACCTGTTTCATTCGTCCGTCTTCAAACACCATGAAGTGCGAAGACTCTAAAGGAGGGAATGATTCTTGCGGGAAAGTCATAAACCTCTGCAGAGTTATAACCTAATCGATTAGCCGTGTCCCGATTACGGACATTTGAGCCTCTGGACCTTGGAAGTATTCGGATATCTCAACACTAAGAATAATGAAATAATTCGAGGGGTTTATGACTTAATAATTTGGGAACGAGATTTTGGTTGGCGGAACCATCTCAATAACTACCAACAATTTGTAGTAATTTGCAAATAAGTCCACCGTAGTAGGATAAAATTGGCTTTACATAAAATGATGAAACTTAGAGCTCCACAGCCAAAATGCATATAGTGTAGTAACTTTATTATTGTTATTCTTCATGACTTGCCAGCTTATTCCCAAAAGCTGACCTACATGGCTGCAACGTATTATGTTGCGTAGATATATTCGATCGGAGTGAGGCTACGCTCGGCGCTGGCGATTGCCCTTTGAGTCGGATGGACTCGCTTACCTTCGACGCTTCCGCAGCATTAGTAGTTTATTTCTCATGAGTTGGCCTTGAGCGAATTTATTCCCTTGTAATAAAGACTCTATATGAGAATCGTGTAATAAAATTCAGGTGTGATTGAACTTTGATTACTTTATCGATGTACTGTGAGTACCAGCATGATCTTGGGATGGTACAGACACAGAGACTTGACCGATGTTGGGTCAGGTCGCTACAGGACGCCGCCTGGAGAGAGCTCTGGGACGGAGGAGCCGGGAAGCCATACAGTGCGGTGGTATTCAAGAGCTTAACGACAAGCGACAACAGAAATTTGGCTTCCCTTACAATTTTGCCCGTTCATTATCGCACACGGTTCATCTCCGTCGCTTCCGAAAACAGTGTGCGCTGAGCCTATTGTGTGTTGCGTTATGATTGGCCGGAACCCCAGCCACGCGGATCGCGCGTGTGCACCGTAGGATGCGCCGAGATCGAACGGCAATCCACATCCCTCACATCACACCCGTGCACCTGTAGCTAGATTGGATTTATATGCGCTAAATGCCTAGAAAATGCACGTAATCCCCTAAATATGGTAAATGAGCCCGAAAAATGCCAAATTTGAACACGGTGATTTGCAGGGTGTATGTTCGCTGTAGAAAAAAATCCAGGGCAAAGAACGAAGAAAATTTGGATTCCCCTTCAATCTTGGCGATTTCCCTCTCGAAAGCATGGAACTTCTTTGGTGATGGTTCGATTTATAAAGGGCTTGTATGACGACATAAGCCAAACCTTCTCAAATTTTTACCAGGGCATGGTGAGGTCATACCATGGCACACCATGCCAGTCGTCATGTTTTTCAAGCATTTATTTCATTTTTTCTATATTTGAAAACCCAATAAACAAACGTTTGTGGTTGACTATTGCCACACATTTCATCAAAACATCTGTCCCTTCCTTGTAAAGGCATGAGAATTTACTAAATGGCACGAGGATGGTTTTCTAGGCCGTTCTTGTGCACCCTTTCATGCACCGATTGTTTGAACTTGAATTATGTGCATTAATGCCTAGGAAATGCACATAATCCCATAAATATGGCAAATGAACCCAGAAAAGTGCCAAATTTGAACACTGCGATTTGCAGGTTGTATGTTCATCATAGAAAAAAACTCGTGGACAAAGGACAAAGGAAATTTGGATCCCCCTTCAATCTTGGTGATTTTCCCCCTCGAAACTATGAAACTTCCTCGGTGATGGTTCGATTTATGAAAGACGTGCATCACAACATAAGGAAAACATTCTCCATTTTTTACCAGGGCATGGTGAGGTCATACCATGGCACCACGCCAGGCATCATATTTTCCAACCATGTGTTTCATTTTTTGTATAGTTGTTAACCCAGTAAATGAAGCGTTTATGGTTGACTATTGCCACACATTTCCTTGAAATATCTGCCCATTCCTTGTAAAAGGCATGAGAATGTACTAAATAACACGAGCATGGTTTTCTAGACCGTTTTTGTGCACCTTTTCATGCACCGATTATTCGAATTTGAATTATTTCCATTAATGCCTAGAAAATGCACATAATCCCATAAATATGGTAAATGAGCCCGGAAAATGTCAAATTTGAACACGTTGCATTTGAGGCGGTATGTTGATTGTTGGAAAAAACTGAATGACAAACTAGGGCGGAAATTTGGATTCCCCTTCAATCTTGGGGATTTCCCTCTCGATAGCATGGAACTTCTTTGGTGATGGTTCGATTTATGAAGGGTGTGCATGATGACATAAGCCAAACCTTCTCAATTTTTTACCAGGGCATGGTGAGGTCATACCATGGCACCATACCAGGCGTCATGTTTCTCAAGCATTTATTTCATTTTTTCTATAGTTGAAAACCCAACAAACAAATATTTGGGGTTGACTATTGCCACACATTTCATCGAAATATCTATCCTTTCCATGTAGAAGGCATGAGAATTTACTAAATGGCACGAGCATGGTTTTCTAGGCCATTCTTGTGCACCCTTTCATGCATCGATTGTTTGAACTTGAATATGTGCATTAATGCCTAGGAAATGCACATAATCCCCTAAATATGGCAAATGAACCCGGAAAAGTGCCAAATTTGAACACAGTGATTTGCAGGTTGTATGTTCATCATAGAAAAAAAACTCGTGGACAAAGGACAAGGGAAATTTGGATCCCCCTTCAATCTTGGTGATTTCCCCCTCGAAACCATGAAACTTCCTCGATGATGGTTCGATTTATGAAAGGCGTGCATGCCGACATTTTTACCAGGGCATGGTGAGCCCATACCATGGCACCACACCAGGCATCATGTTTTCCAAGCATGTATTTCATTTTTGCATAATTGTTAACCCAGTAAACGACACGTTTATGGTTGACTATTGCCACACATTTCCTTGACATATCTGCCCATTCCTTGTAAAAGGCATGAGAATGTACTAAATAGCACGAGCATGGTTTTCCAGACCGTTCTTGTGCACCTTTTCATGCATCGATTGTTCGAATTTGAATTATGTGCATAATTAATGCCTAGAAAATGCACATAATCCCCTAAATATGGTAAATGAGTTCGGAAAAATGTCAAATTTGAACATGTTGCATTTGAGGCGGTATGTTGATTGTTGGAAAAAAACTGAATGATAAACTAGGACGGAAATTTGGATTCCCCTTCAATCTTGGTGATTTCCCTCTCGAAAGCATTGAACTTCCTCGGTGATGGTTCGGTTTATGAAGGGCGTGCATGGCGACATAAATCAAACCTTCTCAGATTTTAACCAGGGCACGGTGAGGCCATACCATGGCACCATGCCAGGCGTCATGTTTCTCAAGCACGTATTTCATTGTTCTACAGTTGATAACCCAGTAAATGACACGTTTGTGGTTGACTATTGCCACACATTCCATTGAAATCTCTGCCCATTCTTTGTAAAAGGCTTGAGAAATTACTAAATACCACGAGTATGGTTTTTCTGGACCGTTCTTGTGCACCTCTTCAAGCACCAATTGTTTGAATTTGAATTATGTGCATTAATGCCTACAAAATGCACATAATCCCGTAATATTGTAAATGAACCCGGAAAAGTGTCAAATTTGAACACGGTGATTAGCAGGATTTATGTTCTTCGTAGAAAAGACTCATGGATGAAGTACCAAGGAAATTTGGATTCCCATTATATCTTGGTGATTTACTATCGCACACGATTCATCTCCGTCGCCTCTGTGAACCGTGTGTGTTCACTCACACATGCAAAAGGAAAAAAGAAAACCCTCGCCCACTTCGACCCCACTCACTTGCCACGGACTCCTCCACAACTCTGCACCCTAAGCTCGACGGCTATTGGCGGCGGGCGTAGGTCGCGCTCCAAACGGCACGGGATTTCGCCCCTACCGCTTTCCGCCACCTATCTACACCGACATTCTAGACTCTGGTCGACTAGGGTTTTCTGCGGGATTGGGTCGGGGATTTTTCTCATGGAGAAGGTAATCAACTTAGCAAAATATTCACTCATCTCTTATCGCAGTCCGTCTGTTGTTGTTAATCAACCGGTGGAAATCGTCATGGAATCATTTTTGTTCTAGTTGATTCATGGGTGTTCATTCATGTGTGCACAGTGCGAGCACAAATTGGGCAACTGTGGTCGTGGACAGTCGGAAACGAAGTTCTATCTCACCATTCTGGATGACTTCAGGGAGCGCTCAGTATGTTCAATCTCAACCTACCACGGTCGGCATGGCCTAAATTTGTGAACATATACCGTCTATTGCTACATTATCTATATGTTTGCATCAAATCTTTGTTACATTATCTATTTTTAATTCTACATTTTTATACTTTGCTTTCATCTATATATTGATCTGTTCTATCAGTTACTCCCATATTTGCATCTTGCTCTGTTATTTCAATATATCTAATTTACGATCTTAATATTCATTTCAAGCAGTACATCCCTTGCTTTGCAAGAATAGGAGTAGAAGGAAATATTGGGCTTTACTTTGTTGATGACTCCCAGGATGTCATATTGACAACGCAGCATGGATTTACAATGACGGTTAGCGTAAAACTTCATGAAGATGGTCACTCCTATTTTAATGCGGACTTTTGGAGAAAAAAGTCTACGTGTTATTGAGGGAGTCCTTGATTAGGGGGTGTCCGGATAGCCGGACTATAACCTTTGGCCGGACTCCTGGACTATGAAGATACAAGATTGAAGACTTCGTCCCGTGTCCGGATGGGACTTTCCTTGGCGTGGAAGGCAAGCTTGGCGATACGGATATGTAGATCTCCTACCATTGTAACCGACTCTGTGTAACCCTAACCCTCTCCGGTGTCTATATAAACCGGAGGGTTTAGTCCGTAGGACGAACAATAATCATATCATAGGCTAGCTTCTAGGGTTTAGCCTCTTTGATATCGTGGTAGATCTACTCTTGTACTACCCATATCATCAATATTAATCAAGCAGGAGTAGGGTTTTACCTCCATCGAGAGGGCCCGAACTTGGGTAAAAACATCGTGGCCCTTGTCTCCTGTTACCATCCACCTAGACGCACAGTTCGGGGCCCCCTACCCGAGATCCGCCAGTTTTGACACCGACATTGGTGCTTTCATTGAGAGTTCCTCTGTTCCGTCGCCATCAGGAAGGATGGCTCATCCCGTCTTTAAAGACGGCACTATTGCTAAAGGAGCTTTGGCTATCGGTCAAACTCTCCGACTAGGAGGTTTTCTTATGACCGCCTGTTCGGCCGAAGCGCCGACGATGACTTCTCGGGTCATCAAAAGCAATCTTCACGTCAACTCGGAACTCGCCGAGCAGTTAGATCCGACGGAGCTCTCTTCCTTAAACGAGCTCCTGGGAGTCGCTACAGACTACGATCAGATTGGGCCTAAACCCGATCTGAGAGAGATTAACTCTCCCCAGGTCACCCATCACGTTGCTGTGGTGGAGGAACAATGTGGCGACCCTTCATCTATCTTAAGGACTAGCTATGTCCGGATTCCCGATCCCTCCAAGCCGGATACCCGCGGAGGGGAGGACGTCACACAAGACCTGAACTTAGAGTCAGGCAACGGGCTAGATTCATTGGACAACATCCAAGAATCCAAACTTCCGAGTTCGGAAACTACTTGGCCCTTGAGTCTCAGATTGGGTGATGTTTCGGATTTAATTCCACCCACCCACCCGAACATATGCGATCTATCCAAAATTAGGCAAGAGCCCGAGGAAGCAGTACATCATTACTGGGCCAGATTCCTCCTGGTTATGAACAGGACTGCCGCGAGGAAGATGCAATTTCATTCTTCTGCAATAATTGCACGGACAAGGGAATCCTCAACGCCATAGGTCACCGTGAAATTACACGCTTTGCTGACTTGGCGTCCATAGTACGAAAATCTGTGCGATGGAAAGCGCACTGAAAACCAAGTAAGATTTTGGGACAATCCGGCCCTGAATACAAACCCAGTCCGAAATAAAATGGTGCATTATCGCCAGTCACCCAGGTTAAATACCAAAAAGCAAAAAACCCTCTATAGGGCATGGAACCGTACTGGAGGGATCAGACCCTGTAAAATTCATAGTACAGAGGGCGCCACACCAACTCATAGCCTTAGAGCATGTTGGATACTCCGGCAGGTTGCCAAAAGTGGCGAAGAGCTTCTAACCCCAGAATCCACATAGCACCAGCCCAGGGATACCAGTAGGGTATTAACAGTCTTCGAGACTTCCGCATCAAATAATATGCGAAAACGAACACTCAGCAGCCTTGCCGAAGTCTACCAAGTAGCAACAATAAACCCATGGAGTGACACGGCTATTACCTTTAATGCCAGTGATGAACCTAAATTCCAAATAGCCCGAGCACCAGCCGCATTGGTCCTCAGTCCAATAGTGGACGACTTTCACCTTACCAAGGTACTCATGGACGGTGGCAGCGGATTGAACCTCATTTATGAGGAAACCCTTCGAAAAATGGAAATAGACTGGAGCTGCATTGAGCGAAGTAGCACAACCTTTAGAGGAATAATCCCCAGTCGGGAAGCGTGCTGTACAGGGAAAATCACACTGGATGTGGTGTTCGGCACGCCGGATAATTACAGGTCCGAGGAGGTCACGTTCCAAGTGGCCCCGTTCAGCAGCGGGTACCACGCTCTATTAGGGCGAGAGGCATTCACAATTTTTCAAGCTATACCCCATTACGGGTACATGAAGCTCAAAATGCCCGGGCCCAACGGAATCATCACTCTTTCTAGTGACCCGGACATAGCACTCCGCGCTGAAAATAAGACAGCCAAGACTGGCCCTTGAGGCACTATCCCAAGCCCTAGCGGCGAGGAACTGATCGGCCATGCGCTCCACGGTGAACAGGGACGATGTGATACTCGATAAAAGATCCAAGTCCACCTCTTTTAAACCGACGGACGGAATAGTCAAATTCCAAGTCCATCCAACGGACCCTAGAAAAACGGCCTCCATTGGGGCGCAATTAAACTCAGATGTAGACGCCGCACAACAAGAATTCCTACGCGAAAATTGGGACATTTTTGCCTAGCACCCTTCAGACATGCCAGGAATCCCACGCCGGCTGGCCGAGCACAGCCTTAATATCCTAAAAGGATTCAAGCCAGTCAAGCAGGCTCTTCGGCATTTCTCCGAACCTAAGAGACAAGCCATGGGAGAGGAGCTAGCCAAACTACTGGAGGCCGGATTCATCAGAGATATAAAACATCCAGACTGGCTAGCAAACCTGGTGATGGTACCAAAGAAGGACAAATCATGGCACCTATGCGTCGATTTCAAGGACCTCAACAAGGCTTGCCCAAAGGATCCCTTCCCCCTCCCCCGCATCGATCAAATTATCGACGCTGCAGGACACGATTCATTGTGTTTCCTCGACGCATACTCCGGCTACCATCAAATTAAGATGGCAGAGCCAGACCAAGCCGCAACGGCATTCATCACCCCATACGGCCCATTCTGCTTCAACACAATGCCCTTCGGGCTAAAAAACGCCGGCGCAACATATCAGTGCATGATTCAGACATGTCAGGCAAACCAGATCAGCAAAATAGTGGAGGCATACGTAGATGACGTGGTCGTCAAAACCAAGCATGTCGAAACTCTAGTAGACGACTTGAGGCTCACATTCGATAACCTCCGAACATACGACATCAAGCTTAACCCGGGAAAATGCATTTTTGGCATACCAGCCGGAAAGCTCTTGGGCTTCATTGTATCCAGCAGAGGAATTGAAGCAAACCCAGCCAATATCCGAGCTCTGTCACAATTGGATGTTCCAAAGGACCTCAAACAAATACAAAATTTGACAGGATGTGTGGCGGCTCTAAGCCGCTTTATCTCCCGATTGGGAGAAAAGGCATTACCCCTTTATCGCCTCCTCCGGCGCACCGAACACTTCGAGTGGACGGATGCCGCCACGGCCGGACTCGAAGAAATAAAAGCCATATTGGCAACAAACCCGGTCCTGGCCGCGCCTAACATCAGCGAACCAATGCTATTATACATCGCGGCAACTCATCAAGTTGTAAGCGCAGTGCTCGTCGTCGAACGAGAAACGAACGGACACAAATCCCCCCTTCAAAAACTAGTTTACTACGTGTCCACTATCCTCACTCCGTGCAAGTCACGGTACCCGCATTATCAAAAGATAGCGTATGCGGTGTTTATGGCATCCCGGAAGCTGCGACACTACTTTCAAGAGTGTTCGATAACAGTTGCCTCCGAAGTACCTCTTAACGATATTATTAACAACCGCGACGCGACGGGCCGGATTGCCAAATGGGCCATTGAGCTCCTCCCGTTCGACATAACCTATAAGCCACGACGAGCTATTAAGTCGCAAGTTTTGGCGGACTTCGTCGCCGAATGGACTGAAGCCGAACTCCCTAAAGAGTACAACACATATTCCAACTGGATCATGCACTTCGACGGCTCCAAAATGTTGGCCGGTCTGGGGGCTGGCGTCGTTTTGATGTCCCCAACGGGAGATACAGTCCAATACGTACTCCAGATAATGTATACGGACTCCAACAACGCAGCCGAATACGAGGCCCTTCTACATGGTCTCCGGATGGCAGTCTCCATGGGCATCCAACGCCTAGAGGTGCGCGGGGATTCGAACCTCGCGATATCCCAAATAAATGGAGACTTTGATGCCAAGGATCCGAAAATGGCAGCTTATCACAACGCCGTCCTAAAAATGTCAGCTTGGTTCGAAGGGCTTGAATTTCACCATATAGCTCGGGAAACAATCAGGCAGCAGACGTCTTGGCACGCATTGAAAGCGCGATGTCTTCCAATATCTTCTTAGAGAGGCTATTCAAGCCATCCGTATTATGGGAAGGGGAGTCCAGAAATAACAGCCCGGACCCAACCGCACTGCCCGACACCAAACGTTCTGACACAACTGGAGGCTCTGCCAATGAAGTAACATCTTCAGCCCACGTAATAATGGCAGTCATTGCCCCGTGGACGGAACCATTCCTAGCCTACCTAACCAGGAAGGAATTTCCCGAGGACCAAAATGTGGCACGCTGCATAGTGCGGCTATCTAAAGCCTATAAAGTCCATGAGGGAGAGCTTTATAAGAAAAGCACCACCAGAGTCCTTTAAAGGTGTATCTCCGAAGAGGAAGGGCGGAATCTCCTGGCTGAAATTCATTGGCCGACGGCCCGGGCAGATGCTCAGGACTTAGTCCAACGATGCAACGGCTGCCAGCTCTTTGCTAACCAAAGCCACAAGCCACCCACCGCCCTCCAAACTATACCCATCACCTGGCCCTTCGTGGTCTGGGGGCTTGACATGGTTGGACCCCTTAAAGGAGGAACCCACAAGCAAAAATACCTACTGATCATGGTGGATAAATTCACCAAATGGATAGAGGCAAAGCCTGTTAAGACGGCCGAATCCGGACCGGTGATGGACTTCATATCAGGGGTCGTACACCGTTACTGCATCCCCCACAGCATCATCACTGATAACGGCACGAACTTTACGGCCGACGAGGTCAAACTCTGGTGCAAAAACATGGGCATCAAGCTCGACTATGCTTCAGTCTATCACCCACAAACTAACGGTCAAGTCGAGCGAGCAAATGGTCTAATTATGAGCGGCGTTAAACCCAGATTAGTGAGGTCCCTCAAGGAATCTAACACGCACTGGGTAGAGGAGCTCGACTCCATACTCTGGGGGCTGCGGACCACGCCGAATCGCACCACCGGATTCACACCATTCTTTATGGTATACGGCGCAGAGGCAGTTCTGCCCTACGACATAATTCATGACTCACCTCGCGTGCGCATGTACGAAGAAAGAGAAGCCGACCTCGATCGGCAGGATAGTTTGGACGCCTTGGAATAGGAGCGTGACGTGGCAAAAGCCCGTTCCGCATTCTATCAACAGCAAGCTCGAAGATATCAAAGCAGAGAAGTACGGGCCAAAACTTACAATGTTGGCGAGTTAGTTCTACGCCTGCCGGACAAGAAAAAGGACAAACTCAAGCCCAAATGGGAAGGTCCCTTTATAATTGACCAAGTCCTGACTGGTGGAGCGTACCGTCTGCGAGATGCATCGGATAACCGACTCGAGCCGAACCCATGGAACGCATCCCATCTCCGAAGATTCTACGCCTAGCGTCGGACTCTGTGTTCGTCTCCTTCCTCTGTCTATTTTTTACACATTAGTTGTCTTATATTTCTCTCCTTCTCCCTCCCTTTCTCTTATAGCCTTTAAGAGCTCGTTCGCGCACAATTTACGTGCTATCCGCGCTCGTTATACCCGGGGGCTTCCTTAACAGAAGCTTATTTTAGCGGGCTTCACGCCCAACACATGTGTCACACTTCCGCATGTACCTTTTATTCACCATTATATGCATCGATATGACTTAAGTTTTGGCCAAGCTGGGTTGCCTAGCTCCTGTGCTTACCCTACGTTCCCAATTGTTCGGCTAGGCGGTAAAGGGAGCACCTCTGCGATTATTCTTGCCCGGGTCAGCCGGATGTGTACCTCAGACTGGGTGAAACCGAAAGCTAGCGTTCATAAGGGAATATTCGGTCGGTGAACTAAAGATGATTTCTCACTTGTTTATTTATCTGCCCCTAGATGCTTTTCTGCTTTTTTCGCAGTCCGGACATGCACTTTAGGGCATGCCTCGCAGGGAAAGGAACCCCTAAGGGAACTATTCTCCCTGGAAGATGGTTCTTACTAACCATGTAATATAACATCACTAGTTGGGCACTTGTCTGTTCAAGCACTAATGACCCCTACGCCTGGTCTCCATGCATGCCCCGGTTCTTACATAACCGAGAGGGTATTCGGACACACTCCGGACTATCGGGTCCCGAGGTTGAAGCGAAAAGGTCCGCCATGAAAAACGATCTACAATCCGGCTAGAAGGCATTTTACATGTCATCTTCGATTACATAGTCAATTTGACTGGGCATATTCCTCTTCAATACCATCCAACAGGCTGTCTAGTTTACAGTCCTGTTGGGAATATTTGGCGGCAAACTCTACTTGGCTGTACACTAAGCTCATAGGGATCTCCTTCCCATCAGCCCCCACAGGTCCGACCTCGGCCATGTGGTTTGGGTCAGCTTTCGTGTACCGCGTCTTCACCATGGGCCAGGCCTCCCTGGCGCCTTGACGGCAGGCCGATATCTTCCATAATCGGAAGCGCCGCCGTGCTCCCTTAAGCCTCTCTGCAAGTTCTCCAAGGCCTTTGGGCATGGAGACACATGGCCACAAGGCCTGGGCGACGCCTTTCATCACCTGCCGAACTCGTTCATGCAGTTGTAAGAGCTCGGGAAGAAGGTCACCCGTAGAACCGGGCATTTCCTCTGCAGGACGACCTGTGAGCATACCTATAGACATAATTCTGTTAGTCGACTTCCTCGCCAAACTCTTTTTCAAAGTTCGTTCAAGCACTTACTAAAAATGCCGCGTCGAAGCCGCCGATTCTCCTTAACGGAGTCCGACAGCTGGGCACGAACATCCTTTAGTTCCTCGCCCAGCTGGGTGTTGGCATCTTGGAGATTACTTTTCTCCTGCCTCACCCTCCTAAGCACGTTCTCGCCGGCCTTTAACCGGCGCAAGAGTTGTTGCTTGTCCGGATCTACTCCGGCGCCATCTGCAATGTTATTGTCAGATTTGCACACACGCCGCAACTTACTTATCTTTCAAAGCGTATATTACCAGAGGGGGTCTCCTTGGCCTCCCCTGCCGCGGCTAGTGCGACCTCAAGTTGGGCTTTGCACTCTTCCAGCTCCTGGGACAGTTGGGTATTCTTTTTTGTAAGATCCTGCATAACAAATGATCCTTAAATCAGTTATTCTAACTGTTTCAAGTCTCGGGGGCTACTGACATATATAACCATCAAATTTTCTCACCCGTATGTCTTTCACATACTGCTCCGTGGCTCTGGCTAGACCATTTTGAGTGGCATGGAGGTACGCATCTCCCGAATAGAAGGCATCCAATGCCTCTTGGGAGAAACAAGCATCACGAAGAACTGTCCGGCGACGCCTGTGATTCATGGCACTCTCCACCTCGAAATTGGTGGCGGACAGTCTATCTGCATCCTCTGTCGGAGGAGCGTCCGACGCACGCCTCATGTTCGCCTCTGCTTCTGGACCTGGCTTTGGAGCCTGGCTGGTGGAGGCTCGATTGGCAATCTCTCCGGATATAGTCCGGTGAGCCCTCTTTTTCCTAAAAAAAGGAGAGCACGGGCATTAGTATGCATTGTAAGAATAATACCTTGGAAAAAGGCAGCGCGCCTTACTGTTGCGCCGGTGCCTTGACCCGGACTGCGTGTCTCTTTAGCCTACCCCTCACGATCCCCTATTGGCTAGTCGCCGCAGGCTCGGCATTCCGCCTCGAGATCCTCCCCTGCGAAACACCATTGGTATACGGTGATAAAAAATAAGCACGGATGGATCATCTTCGAAGTATTAGGACTTCGATCTCGATTACTTGTGAGGCGGGAGCAGTCCAGGATAATCGGTTGTAATAGCCACCAAGGCATTGTCAATGCTCGGTTGGTGAAATACCCCATCGATCACTGCTGCGGATATGTCCGGATCCTCTTGGGAGGCCAGATTGAGGGACCATTCCGGATCCTCGGGTTGTGGAGGAGGGCTGTTTATATCCTTTACGGCCCGGCGCAATTCCTGCGTCGAAATCACAAGATAAGGTACTTAACTATGGGAATATGGAACGGATGGGCAAAAAGAAGTGTCCGCTTACCCAGCTTGGAGGATTGTTCATAGAAAATTCGCCCTGTGAATTGACACGGAGGAACTCCTCCTCTTCTCCCTTGTACAATGCAGACAAGATCTTCGTCAGAGCGGCAACCGATCCCAGCCCCTTACCGCAACAGCGGGTGGAATCATCCTCCCCGTTGAAATCCCACATGGGGTGGCCTCTATACTGAAGCGGCTGCACCCCCCGCATAATGCATGTGGCCATGACCCCGATCATGGTCAGTCCGGAATGAGCTAACAACCTTATCCGGCTCATCAGGTAAAGGACGTCCTTGTCATTTTCCCTCTGAGGGCTCCGTGGACGCCAGCTTAGGCGCTTCTTCAAAGGAGCATTATTGAACTCGGGGAGGCCGATCGGAACAGGTTCCAGCAGGGGGACATCTTCTATATAAAACCATGCTGAAGGCCAGTCTTCGGACGCCTTCCTTGGGGTTCCGGATAGATATCCGGCCCCGGCGATGCGCCATAGTTCGGCTCTGCCCACTTGATATATCGACCCCTCCTGAGAACGGGGAACAAGGTAGAACAGCTTCTTCCACAGTGCGAAATGAGCCTCGATGCCCAAAAACAGCTCGCAAAGGGCTACGAAGCCCGCAATATGCAATATGGAGGCAGGCGTAAGGTTGTGCAACTGGAGGCCATAGAACTCCAGGAGCCCCCAGAGAAACAGATGAATTGGAAATCCGAGCCCTCTTATCAGATAAGGGACAAGGCATACCCGCTCTCCTTTGGAGGGATTGGGGGCGCTCTCTGCTTGCTCTCCGCCAATATAGGTGGCAAGTCCGGCTCGAACCGGGACCATGAAGGCTGGGGGAAGGAATCCCTTGGTTTGGAGCGTCACTAGCTCGCTGTGCGGGACGGAACATCTCTCCCAACCTCCAGGCTGAGGGCTGGGAGGGTGAGAGGAGGAGCTGCATCGACTGGCCATGATGGAATGGATCTCTGTCGGATGCGCTCCGATGAATGCTCGCGAAGGGAAGATGGTGTGATTCGGATCTAAATCCTCGTCTCTTTTATAGGCAACTCATTTGCACAGCTAGGGGGGTAAATGTAAAAACACCCTGGCTTTTCGCATTAGTTTGACATGTGGAAGATGGCCATTATTGGTCGTGGAAGCCAAGGAGCGCAATATTCACGAGAAGGCGGACACTATTCAACAGGTATACATAATTTGGAGAAGAACCCGCCTTGCAATGCCGAAGACAATCTGCGCGCCGGACTTATCGTCATTGAAGCCTGGTTCAGGGGCTACTGAGGGAGTCCTGGATTAGGGGGTGACCGGATACCCGGACTATAACCTTTGGCCAGACTCCTGGACTATGAAGATAAAAGATTGAAGACTTCGTCTCATATCCGGATGGGACTTTCCTTGGCGTGGAAGGCAAGCTTGGCAATACGGATATGTAGATCTCCTACCATTGTAACCGACTCTGTGTAACCCTAACCCTCTCCGGTGTCTATATAAACCGGAGGGTTTTAGTCCGTAGGACGAACAACAATCATACCATAGGCTAGCTTCTAGGGTTTAGCCTCTTTGATCTCGTGGTAGATCCCTCAGTAGCCCCTGAACCAGGCTTCAATGATGACGAGGCCGGCGCGCATGTTGTCTTCGGCATTGCAAGGCGGGTTCTTCCTCCGAATAATTTATAGAAGGTTGTGAACACCAGGATAGTGTCCGGCTCTGCAAAAATAAATTCCACATATCACCGTAGAGAGAATAATATTACACAAGATCAATCTGCTGACGTATTTTGTGGCGTGACATCGCACCACTACCAAGCCTTTATTCAAATTGTTTTTACTGTTCCACCTTAGCGCGTTTAGCGAAGCGGTTTCCCTTGGCACGTCTTGTCGAGGCAGAGATCGTGTTCCCCTTATTTCGGGATTCCCATCAATACGGACGTGGGTAACCCAACCGCGCCATTGATTGTGACGCTTGGGAGGTAAGTGAGTTTTACCAGGCCGGTGGGGACACATGTTTTTGTCCGCCCATATAAGGGGATAAGGATCCACCCTTTCACCTACGCCTTCTTCCTCCTTTGCTCATCCATTCCCGTGCACTCGAGCTCTAGCGCCCAAGTCCGCACTTTCCTCCTCAACCTTCTCCAACCATGTCGAGGCGGGAGGCAGATGGATGGCCTCCTTCGTCACGGAGGGGCACATCACAAGACTACGGGAGGCGGATACTTGTCCGGGCGATATCACAGACAAAGGCTGCCCGACGCTGGGCAGCTTATTCCAACCCAGTCCCTCATGAGAGGGTGGTATTTCTCCCCCACTTCCTCCACGGACTAGGTTTTCCACTTCACCCATTTGTCCGGGGGCTCATGTTCTACTACGGCCTGGACTTCCACGACCTGGCCCCGAATTTCGTCCTCAACGTCTAGGCCTTCCTCTGCATCCAGCCACACTTCGGCTTGTGGCTCAAGACCTTCAGTGTCAAGCCGAAGGTTGTGAAGGGCAGCCAAGTGGAGTGCAGAGGCGCCATGGTCGGCAAGATGGACAAAGTCCTATGGCTCGAGGGCTCCTTTGTGGAGACAATAAAGGGGTGGCAATCGGGGTGGTTCTACATTACCGAGCCACGCGACCCTGAATGGGTGGCGGCCCCCGAATTCAGATCTGGATTCCCCACACGGCTCTCGTCATGGTAAGAGACGGGCCTAAAGTGGGGGAATTCGGACGAGCTATCCGGACTCCAAACACGCGTCCGGAACCTGGTGGACAAGAATTGCAGGCTTGTCGACGTAATCCAGGTGATGCTCATCCACCGGATTCTCCCATGCCAACAACGGGACTTCAATTTGTGGGAGTTCGGTCCAGCACAGCACCGAACCTTGAGCCGGCTCTTTGATACCACGTACGAAGATGCCTGGAAGGTGTTGTTCAAGGGCGCCGAAGCCCCCGCATCCGCTAACAAAGATCGCGGATACAGCTCGCGGCGTCAAGCCGGCGAGGTAAGTTATTTTACCCTTTACGGGACTCTTTTTTCATAGATTGACTCTCACGTGGGATCTAAAACTCCCTATTCTTGACAGTGTCTGGCTGAAGACGCCCCGGACAGATTAATCGTCTGCCTTTGCCAGAAGACCCAGCGGACGCCCGATTGACGGGGCTGCTGGCTCCGGCACCCCATGTGGTGCCAGAGAAGAAGGCCAAGAAGGAGGCCACGAGAACTCGAAGGAGCTCCCGACGCCAGGTGCTGTCAGATTCTGAAGCAGAATCTTCTCCTGAAGACGAGGAGGAGGAAGAAGAAGCTTCTCCCCCAGCGGGGGAGGAGAGGAAAAGGAAGGCCGCCCCAACTGGGGAGGCCGGGGGGTCCAAGAAGGGAAGAACCCTTCCTCCGGACTTCTCCACCAACGTCGATGACGACGAGGGGGATTGGCCTACAAGGGCCAAGCCCCTAGCGAGATCGTAAGTGTCCGAATACCCATGGCTTTTTATTATTGCAGAGTGTTCTCTAATGTCGAACAATCATGCAGCCCGCCCAAAGGCGAGTTCGTCGATTCATCGAGCGGGTCCCTGGGCTCGTCGGAAATGGAGAGTACTTCGCTTCCGACCGCCTCCTCGCCTCATGCTGCGGACAACGCCGCGGCGGGGCTCCAAAGGGGGCTTGGTCACGAGGAGGTGGCGCAGGAGGTGCCACAAGGCAACCTCCCGGACTCCAGGCGCGTGGGGGGCAAGACCCCCAGGGGCTCTAAGCCCGACCCTTGTCCGGACTCCATGCCGGAACCTTGATGGTTCGAGTCCGTAAGCGATCCTTCGCAAGAAGGGTAAGACGCCGGTGTCCTTCGTCCAACCAGAGGCACCGGATAGCTTCTTGGAGGCGCTCAATGTGGCCTCCATCGAGGAGGAGCACCGCCTTGTTATGAGTGCGGTGATCCGACAGTTCGATCCGCCAAGAGCGGGCTGACCAAGCCTGTACCAGTCTTCTAACAGGCTTTGAGGTAAGAAATTTCAATATATGTAAAATGGTACCGCATAGACGGTAGCCTCGATGCTCGGTTCGGTGTTCGAAAGAAAAGCCGGACCGAGGATCTTTAGAAAGATAAACGCAGGAGTCATATAAAAATATGTCAATATGGGATTGCATACTATCTTGCTGACCTCCGCCGACCGATCATGGAGGTCAATACTTTGAAGGAAACCTCGGCGGTCCGAGAACGAGCTCGGCCATGCCAAGAAGCAGCTCGAGGAAAAAGAAGGTGAGTAATACCTTATGAAAATTGTACCTTACAGAAAAGGATTTGGTTGCAAGAAAAATGACAAGGATAACATGGGTATTGTAGGGGCCACTAACGAGGTGGCGACCCTGAAGGAGGCGGTGGCCGTGGCCGAACGCAATGCGGCTACTTGAGCGCACCGAGCGAGAGAAGCAGGAGGTGCGGGTGGCGGAGGTACAACAAGAGCTCTAGGATCTCGTGAAAAAACATGAGAGCTTGGAGCATGACTCGAAGACTCGAGAGTCCGAGCTTGCAACGGCTCTTGAGAGTGCCAAAGCCGCTAAGGCCAAAGCCTACAAGGCCCTCCAGGAGATTGAGGCGGTGAAGAAAATAGCAGCGGTAAGGCATTTTCATGCAGAGTAAGCATGTGAGTGTTAATTACCTGTTGCTTACCCAAATTTGGAGCTCTCAGGCGTTCGCAGATCTTCCTCATAGCGTGTCCGATCTTGCCACATTCTACCGGGCCGAGGAGGGAGCTCAACAGAGAAGGTCTTACGGTCTCGATGTACGAGGCCGGACATCCGGTGCCCCTTAGCGACCAGCTGAAGCAGCTGGTCGAGCTCCACAAGGCGGCCGAACAGGCCATGAAGGGCCTCATAGTTCGGATGTGGCCTAAGGAGGCCATGCCTGGGAGCTACTTCGGCCTGGTGTGGCGGCTGACGGATGCGTGTCCGTGGGTTTAAGTGATCAAGCATTCCGCTTGTATTGAGGGTGCCCGTCAGGCCCTTGCCCGCGCAAAGGTGCACTGGGGCAAGATGGATGCCCAGAAGCTTGTGACGGACCCGCCACGGAGGGCAAGGAGCATCGCACGCCCGAGATGTATTATAAGAGTGTGTTGGAGGGCGCCCGCACTATTGCGGTGAGTGCTCCAAAGATGTAATATTTGAGTAGACTCGCATTTTGTTATCACTGCGCTGAAAACTTAGTTCATATCGCTAAGCAACGCTTGTTAATTTAAAATATTACCTTCTGTGCGGCTGTTTATCAAATCTGAGAGATGGCAAGTCGTCGGCTTCAGCCCCCATGCCACGAGTGCTGGGGTGTTCGGGATAAACTTGAGCGCTCTTGTTCCCATTTTTGGGTCCATCTAGGGAGGCGCTCAACACAGCGAACAAGGCAACCGGACTTATAATGCTTGAACACTCTCACTTAGCCATAGAATTCTATAATTTTAAATTTCGGCGAAGCCCCTAGTCTTCGGAAGGCCGAATTTGGGGCGCTATCCACGCCTTGGCCGGACAGTATCCGGCTCCTCGCTCTAAGCGGCATCAGTCTTTAAGGACTCGCAAAAAACCTCTCGAACAGCGACCGGCTCTCGCCTCATCATGACGGTCAGTTTTAGCTTTCCATCGAGGCGTTAACCCAAATTAACGGGGCGGAATCGCAGTGGTTCTCCGGTGCTACCTTAGCCGATATAACGGAACGTAAGGTACCAAAACACGGAGCCGGGCAAACCCAACTATTGACCCAAGACATGATTCGGAGCTGATGCATATAGTGCTATAAGTTCGGGGTGCCGCACTTGTGAAAGTGTTCGGACTCATTATACCATAATTCGGGAAATATAAGCCCCTGGTGTATATTAGCCGTACCAAAGTGTACGGATGCAACATGTCGTGAATGAACATATGTATGAAAAAAGAAATGCAATTATAAACAAAAAGGTGCTACATTGTTTTATTCAATAAGTGCTGCTACGAATGCAGAACGATACAAATAGTGCGATAAGCAAGGCATGAGACTGTTAAACATGTCCCCCTCCAGGGGTAGGCTGCAGATTGGTGTATGAAAATGCTCGTAATGGAGACCACCTGTATATTCGTTGTAGCCTTTATCCTTCCCTGGCTGTTGCATCGTGAGTTCGGCAGGTCTGCTGCCGGACAAGGCTTCTGACAAACAGAGTCATGTGGGTAAAAAGTAAAAGGTAAAAAGAAAAGAAAAAGGGATGACACACTTGAGAGCCCCTAGTGTGGTTGAGCCGCAGTCTGGGTTTATCGTGGTCGTGCCCCTCTCCCCATGCCCATGGTATCTTTAGAGCGTAATGGTGTACGCGAAGGACCTGCTTTGACGTTTCGCAGGAGCTGGGGTTGGGGCCGCATCTGGCGATGCTCGTAACGTGCCAGTGTGGTCTTGTTGTAAGTTACTCGGTAGCGCCAGCTATGTCCGGCCGCTTAACGGCCGGACTCGAGAATTGCCTTAAGAGGCTACATTGCACTTTTGCCGCGAGAGCCGCTGTATGTTCCTCCGTGCGGAGAGAACATTCAGTGTTTCCGTTGACCGTGATGACTCCTCGAGGGCCTGGCATCTTGAGCTTGCGGTATGCGTAGTGCGGCACCGCGTTGAACTTTGCAAACGCGGTACGTCCGAGCAAGGCATGATAGCCGCTGCAGAACGGGACTATGTCGAAGATTAACTCCTCGCTTCGGAAGTTATCCGGGATCGAAGGCCACTTCGATGTAATTGAGCCTGTACAATTGGCTTCTACACCTGGTATGACGCCTTTAAAGGTCGTTTTGGTAGGTTTAATCCTTGAGGTGTCTATGCCCATTTTGGCGCCGTATCACGGTAAAGCAGGTTCAGCTGCCGCCGCCATCCATCGGGACTACGGTTAGGTGAAATCCATCGATGATTGGGTCTATGACCCGGTCACGGCCGAATCCGCCGTGGCGAATCTTTGAGTGGGGTGGTCCCTTCGGTCAAAAGTGATCGGGCGGGAGGACCATGGATTGAACTGGGCAACTGGCTCCATCGCGTAGACATCCACGAGTGCACGCTTCCGCTCCCTTTTGGGTATGTGCGTTGTGTATATCATGTTCACCGTCCGCACCTGCGGGGGGAAACCCTTCTGTCCTCTATTGTTCGGAGGTTGGGTCTCGTCCTCGTCATCGCTATGCAGTCCCTTGTCATTGCTTTTGGCCATTTAACTTGCCTGCCTGCTTGAATACCCAACAGTCCCTGTTGGTGTGGTTAGCTGGCTTTTCGGGGATGCCGTGTATTTGGCACAAGCGGTCGAGTATTCGGTCCAAATTGGACGGACCCGGAGTAGTTCTTTTGAATGGCTTTTCCGCTGATCGGGATTAGATCCTCTGAATCCGGCATTGACTGCCGTATCCTCAATATTGTCGCCGTTAATGCGGCGTTTGTTTTTGTTACGACGCGGCCTGCCATTTCGGTCCTTGAAGTCCGGACTGGCAGAATTATTGCTGAGGTTGTTGCTGCGTACTAGCCAGCTGTCCTCACCCGCGCAGAAGCGGGTCATGAGTGATGTGAGGGCTGCCATGGATTTCGGCTTTTCCTGTCCTAGGTGCCGGGCAAGCCACTCGTCATGGATGTTATGCTTGAAGGCCGCGAGGGCCTCCGTGATCCGGACGATCAACAATTTGGTTTTCTTGGTTAAGAACCGTGTCCGTAATTGTCCGGCCGATTCGTCTGGCTGCTGAATTATGTGGCTTAGGTCATCAGCGTCTGGTGGTCGCACATAAGTGCCCCGGAAGTTATCGAGGAATGCGGCTTCCGGTCCTCCCAGCTCCCAATTGACTCTGGCGGCAAGCTATTGAGCCAATGCCGGGCTGGTCCTTTAAGCTTGAGGGGAGGTATTTGATGGCGTGAAGATCGTCACCGCGGGCCATGTGGATGTGAAGAAGATAGTCTTCGATCCAAACCGCGGGGTCTGTTGTGCCGTCATAGGATTCAATATTGACGGGTTTAAACCCTTCGGGGATTTGATGATCCATTACTTTGTCTGTGAAGCATAGCGGGTGTGCGGCGCCTCTGTACTGGGCGATATCACGACGGAGCTCAAAAGAGCTTTGTCTGTTTTGTTCGGCCCGGCCGGACTTACTGTGTCCGGCGCGACGGTTGTCGTCACGTACCGTGGGGCGCCCACGCGATCCATAGATCGATCTTGATTGTCTTTCCTTGTCCTCCAATATATCTCGCAGGTCCGGAGCGTTCCCCTTTGGCCGTGTGCTTTTTGAGCGATGCCGGGGTATGGTTCTAGTGAAGGGCCTAGAGGCCTCTCTGTCGCGACCACGGGGTGGTCGGTCAGCCGTATTGTCTCCTTGTGATGCGGGTTCATAAGCCTCCTCCTCTAATCGGGGGAGCATCTTGCGTTTAGGGTAGCTTTTGGAGGGGCGTTCGAGCTCATGCTCTTCGGCCGCGAGGACTTCAGTCCATCTATCGGCTAGCAGATCCTGATCAGCTCGAAGTTGTTGTTGCTTTTTCTTGAGGCTGTTCGCCGTGGCCATAAGCCTGCGTCTAAAACACTCTTGTTCGACGGGATCCTCGTGCACGATTTAATTCATTGTCGTCGAGGCTTGCTTCGTCTTCGGAGGGAGGCATATAATCCTCTACCTCTTCTTACGCCGCTCTCTCTTGAGGCTGGCGTCTCCATCCTCTGCGCTGGATCTTCTGGAGTGGATTGTCTTCGCACTGTCCGGTGTATTGTTATCTCCGGTGCGGAATCTTCATTCTTCTTTGTGGCGGGATTTAGAGCGGCGCCATCGACGCGGGCGCTTGGGCTGCTTCTTGGAGGGGTCATCCTCCGTTGTTCCATCGCCGTTCCCATCTTTTGGGATGTCCACCATGTATATGTCGTATGACGAGGTGGCCTTCCAGTGCCCTGTAGGCGCTGGGTCTTGGTCGTCTCCGATATCGCCGTCCATACCGTTGATGTCTTCGGAGTCGTAGTCTAGCATGTCGGTTAGATCGTCGACAGCGGCTACCAAGTGGGTGGTGGGTGGGCGTTGAATTTCTTCGTCGTCCGCATCCCAACCTTCCTGACCGTAATCCGGCCAGGGCTCTCCGGATAAAGAGAGAGACTTTAGTGAATTCAGGATGTCGCCAAAGGGCGAGTGCTGAAAGATGTCAGCGGCAGTGAACTCGATGACGGGCGCCCAATCGGATTCGATTGGCAGGGGCGCGGAGGGTTTGGAGTCCGGTGAGGAGTCCGGCACCCTGGAGTCGAGGTCTTCGCAAAGGACAGGGATAGAGTTCGGCTCGATCGACGTAGAGATTAAAGCCCCCGAGGCGGTGTCCAACCACTCATCCTCGATCGGGGAATCCGGCTCCGGATTAAGGGTCGGAGCGGATTCAGGTGCGGCCTCCAGGGCATTGTTCGGCTGCAGAGCTAGATCATGCCCATCGAAACAGTGCAGCACGCTCGGCTGCGGCCCGAATCCGTCGAAGATCAAGTCTCCGCGGATATCGGCCGTATAGTTCAAACTTCCAAATCTGAGCTGATGGCCAGGGGCGTAGTTTTCGATCTGCTCCAGATGGCCAAGCGAATTGGCCCGCAGTGGAAAGCCGCCGAATACGAAGATCTGTCCGGGGAGAAAGGTCTCATCCTGGACTGCGTTGTTGTTGATGATCGAAGGAGCCATCGAGCCTATCGGTCACGACATAGAGGAACTCTCAATGAAAGCACCAATGTCGGTGTCAAAACCGGTGGATCTCTGGTAGGTGGTCCCGAACTGTGCGTCTAGGCGGATGGTAACAGGAGACAAGGGACACGATGTTTTACCCAGGTTCGGGCCCTCTTGATGGAGGTCAAACCCTACGTCCTGCTAGATTAATATTGATGATGTATGTTACAAGAGTGGATCTACCATGAGATCAAAGAGGCTAAACCCTATGAGCTAGCCTATGGTATGATTGTTGTTCGTCCTACGGACTAAAACCCTCCGGTTTATATAGACACCGAATAGGGTTAGGGTTACACAGAGTCGGTTACAATGGTAGGAGATCTACATATCCGTATCGCCAAGCTTGCCCTCCACGCCAAGGAAAGTCCCATCCGGACACGGGACGAAGTCTTCAATCTTCTATCTTCATAGTCTTGGAGTCCGGCCGATGATGATAGTTCGGCTATCTGGACACCCCCTAGTCCGGAACTCCCTCAGCCACCCTTGAGCCCACGGTCCCCAACGCCATCATCCACGTGGGGCCAGGGCTCGGGAAGGCACCTCTGTGGTGGCATGCAGATCTTTGTGAAGACATATTCAAGATCAGATGAGGATTAGAAGATGACGACCCTCGGCAAGATCCTTGCCGAGGGAGGCCACCAGCCCCCCGGCAAGGCCCTTGCCGGGGGCGACAGCGCGCCACGGCAAGACCCTTGCCGGGCCACACGGCAAGACCCTTGCTGGGCCAACCGGCAAGGTCCTCATCAAGGACGCCAGCAGGGCCACTGCCCGATCCATGCCAACCAAGCTTCCACCGCCGCTCACATGCAGCTGCCAGCCCAACCAGCTGGGCGGGCACCTGCGTGGCAACCTGCAGTTTCTAGGCCAACTCATCGAGCGCCTGCGTGGCGCATGCAGATCTTCGTGAAGGCTCCACCACCGCGCTACCTCAGCTGCCTGCCTGCCTACATGGCACCGCACGCATCGCTGGCCAGGGCGCGTGTCGAAGCGAGGAGGAGCGGTGACGGATGGGACGGGCGTCGCCCCCGTCCTCGATAAAGCAAAGGGACACCTAAGCTGCACATTAAATGAGTCTTGTCCTGAAATACGAGCGATAAGCTCAGGGCATTGTACGCCTTTCCACCTCCTGTGTGCCACTGTGGCAGCCCCTTCCGACTATAAAAGGAGGCCCATGGCATACTGGAGAGGGATTCGGCTCTTCGGAACCTCGCACTCACCACAGCTAGTTCGAGAGCTCAAGCACTCTCTTAAGTACACCCACCAAAGCAGGACTAGGGTTTTACGCATCCTCGCGGCCCGAACCTTGGTAAACGATCCTTGTGCTGTTTACTAGCCCTGCTCTTCTCGCAATCCCGCGCCCCGGCAACCATAGTAGGGATTCTTCTGATCCCATAGGTGTCGTTCCACACCGATAATTCAAGACATGTGAGTCTTCTCTACTCGACAAGATGACTAAGACTCCTTTTGCAAAGAGTTGCGAGAGGGCGTCCAAGCTATTGGAACTTGTACATAGTATTGTATGTGGACCAGTGAGCACGACAGCCAGAGGTGGTTTCCAACACTTCATGACTTTTACCAACGACTTGAGTAGATATGGATATGTCTACTTTATGAGGCACAAGTCAGAAACTTTTGAAAAATTCAAGGAGTTTCAGAACGAAGTGGAAACTCAACTCGGCAAGAGAATCAAACTTCTACAACCTGATCGCAGTGGTGAGTATATGAGCCAGGAGTTTGATGATCATCTGAAGAGTCATGGAGTTGTTCCACAATTGACTCCTTCGGGTACATGACAGAGAAATGGCATGTCGGAGGAATCAGACTCTATTGGACATGGTCCGATCGATGATGAATCAGTCGGATTTACCCTTGTCATTTTGGGGATATGTGATGACCCACAAGTATATGGGATCAATTGTAGCCTTTACAATAAGTAAGAGTGTCGAACCCAACGAGGAGCAGAAGGAAATGACAAGTGGTTTCAGCAAGGTAATGTCTAGAAGTGCTGAAATTGTAAGTAACAAAGTAGTTTGATAGCAAGATAATTTGTAACAAGCAAGTAATGATAATAGTAACAAAAGAGAATCAAGATAGCCCAATCCTTTTGAGGCAAAGTACAGGCCAAAACGGTCTCTTATAATAAGCAAAGCGTTCTTGAGGGTACACGAGAATTTCATCTAGTCATTTTCATCATGTTGGTTTGATTCGCGTTCACTACTTCGATAATTTGATATGTGGGTGGACCGGTGCTTAGGTGTTGTTCTTACTTGAACAAACCTCCTACTTATGATTAACCCCCTCGCAAGCATCCGCAACTATGAGAAAAGTATTAAGAATAAATTCTAACCATAGCATTAAACTTTTGGATCCAATCGGTCCCTTACGGAATAGCGCATAAACTAGGGTTTAAGCTTCACTCTCGCAACCCATCATCTAATAACTACTCCACAATGCATTCCCTTAGGCCCAAATATGATGAAGTGTCATGTAGTCTACGTTCACATGACACCACTAAGGGAATCACAACATACATACTATCAAAATATCGAACACACATCAAGTTCACATGATTACTTGCAACACGATTTATCCCGTGACCTCAAGAACAAAAGTAACTACTCACAAATGATAATCATGCTCAAGATCGTAGGGGTATTAAATAGCATATTGGATCTGAACATATAATCTTCCACCAAATAAACCATATAGTAATAAACTACAAGATGTAATCAACACTACTAGTCACCCACAAGCACCAATCTATAGTTCTGGTACAAAGATTGAACACAAGAGATGAACTAGGGTTTTAGAGGAGATGGTGTTGTTGAAGATGTTGATGGAGATTGCCCTCCCCAAGATGGGAGAGTTGTTGGTGATGCGATGACGATGATTTCCCCCTCGGGGAGGGAAGTTCCCCGGGCGGAATCGCTCCGCCGGAGGGCAAAAGTGCTCCTGCCCAATTTCCGCCTTGAGACGGTGACGCTCCATCTCGAAAGTCCAGTCCTTATTTTTTTCTAGGTCCAAATGACATATATATCAGAAGATGAGCGCCGGAGGTGGGCCGAGGGGAGCACAACCCACCAGGGCGCGCCTGGGCTCCCTGGCGCGCCCAGGTGGGTTGTGCCCACCTGGTGGGCCCCCTCTGGTACTTATTGGCTCCAATATTTCTTATATATTCCATAAAAATTCCACGTGAAGTTTTAGCTTGTTTGGAGTTGTGCAGAATAGGTGGCCTCACGTAGCTTTTCCAGGTCCAGATTTCCAGCTGCTGGAATTCTCCCTCTTTGTGTGTACCTTGCATATCATGAGAGAAAAGGCATTAGAATTACTCCAAAAAGCATTATTATGCATAATAACAACATAAATAATAGTAGGTAAACATGATGTAAAATGGACGTATCAACTCCCCCAAGCTTAGACCTTGCTTGTCCTCAAGCGAAAAATCAAAATCGAAAAACATGTCCACATACTTAGAGAGAGAGAGAGGTGTCAATAACACTACAAGAAATATGTCAACTAGTGACCTTCTGTCAGTGACCCTGGAAGAATTGGTCATAGATCTATGACCATTTGAGACCAATTGGTCAAAAGTTGTTCGGGGGGCTCCAAACCCTAAACCATTGCGACCATTTTGGTCAGAAAGGTCGTAATTTCCTTACACGAAATGGTCATAAAGCAAACAGTGCTGGTCCGCTGCCTTATTTCTAGTTGTTAACGACCAATATAGATGGTCATAGCCTTGTAGATTGTGGTGGGTTGTGATGACTCGGTGCCATCTCATCAGTTTTGCCTATGTGTCATGTCCATGTGTCAATTTTTTCCCTAGGTTGTGAAGCAACCTATATTTCTGTTCTTCCAAAAATTCCCTAAAAATTCTCATAAATTGTTTGGATCATATATTCATCAAATATGTCAAAAACATTCCTTGCCTAGTTTAAAAATAACTCAACAATATTCATTTTCCTATTCTGTTCAGAGCAGCACTTTGTGAAGGAAGTACCACTTTGGCATGTCCCAATAGTATCCATTTTCTACAGTGCTTTCCCATGCCCAAATAACCATTCTCCACCAAATGCCGGCTCAATACATTCATTACTTTGAGCCCAGCTTCAACATTCGTATTTATGTCCAGTGTGGTACTTTGCAAAGCAAGTACCACCTAGGGTCCTCCTTTTGAGCTGAAAATTTGTGAAGACGGTCTTCTTAGTAACTGATCATCCTCATTAAAGCTCACGCACATTAGCCATGTGCATTTCTGCACCGCTAATCAAACACTTGGCTGCTTATTCATGATTGAGCATCGATGGGTCTCCTCGTGAGAATCTTATGTTTGTTATTTTCTTCCTAGCACCTACCTGGGGAGTGCCCAACCCACTAGACATGCCTAGGCCGCCGAGAACACATGGCAACGCCACAGTCACGTGGTGACCACGTGGCGGGCATGCGAGTTTACGCGCTCTAGAGTTGGGGCCCTCGGCCAGCGTCCAAACCTCGACGTATCGCCACCAAACCATGCATTTATGATTAAATAGGTACTTATGTAACTAGAAATGATTTTTGGAAAAATAAATAGCAAACTATGAGGCAGCTACAGTTCAAATTTGCACCGCTTCCTACTGAATCAGCAGGAATTTGTCTTTTTCACCAGAGGTGGATCAAAACTTTTGACACCCAACCATTTTGTCAATTGTGCATTATATATGGCCTAGTATTTTATAAAATTTATTAGGTCCAATTTTACAACAAATATATGGTAGGTCCTTCACAAAAAAACTCATTTTGGGCACTCGAAAAAATGGAAAATGAATTTTTCGTGCAAAGAAAATGAAAAATTCCTTAGGCAACATAGTTTGTCATTCCAAGATGCGCTCTTGTGCACGACATGAGGTTATTTGAACAAACTATGTCATGAATGTGGCCATAAGATTGGTCATTTGGCTTGAAAGCCATGAATCTTCACAAATGATAGCTCATTTCTGAGAAAACTTTTTTAAAATAATTATCGTATTACAAGTTTATTATTTTTTCTCGAAACTTGGTCACATATAATGACACAATGCGGAGGTTTTCCAATTTTTGGATTTTTTTTGATTTTTTATGCCCGTTTCAAAATGCGGTCAAAACGACCGGAATGACCGTTCCTAGCTAGTGGTTGAATCTTGGAATTTTTTTGGTGTTTCTCTGATTAAATAGATACTTATGTTCTTATAAATGATTTTTTGGAAAAAATAAAGAGCAAACTACGAGGTAGCTACAGTTCAAATTCGACCCGCTTCCTACTGAATCAACGGGAATTTGTCTTTTTCACCAGAGGTGGATCAAAACTTTTTACACCCAACCATTTGGACAATTGTGAATTAAATATGTCCTAGTATTTTAGAAAATTGATTTGGTTCAATTTTGCAACAAATATATGGTAGGCCCTTCACAAAAAAACCTCATTTCGGGCACTCGAAAAATGGAAAATGAATTTTCCGTGCAAAGAAAATAAAAACCTCCTTAGGCAACATTGTTTGCCATTCCAAGATGCCCCCTTGTGCGCGATATGAGATAATTTGAACAAACTATGCCATGAATGTGTCCATAAGATTGATCATTTGGCCTGAAAGCCATGAATCTTCACGCATGATAGCTCATTTATGAGAACAATTTTTTAAAATAATTGGCATATTACAAGTTTATAATTTTTGCTAGTAACTTGGCCACATATGATGAAATAACGCGAAGGTTTTCCAATTTTTTTAATTTTTTTGAACTTTTTATGCCCGTTTCAAAATGCGGTCAAAACGGCGGGAATGACCGTTCCTAGCTAGTGGTTGAATCTTGGAATTTTTTTGGTGTTTCTCTGATTAAATAGATACTTATGTACCTAGAAATGATTTTTGGATAAAATAAAGAGCAAACTACGAGGTAGCTACAGTTCAAATTTGCCCCACTTCCTACTGAATCGACGGGAATTTGTCTTTTTCAGCAGAGGTGGATCAAAACTATTTACACCCAACCATTTGGTCCATTGTGCATTAAATGTGGCCTAGTATTTTAGAAAATTGATTTGGTCCAATTTTGCAACAAGTATATGGTAGGTCCTTCACAAAAAAACTCATTTCGGACACTCGAATAAATGGAAAATGAATTTTTCGTCCAAAGAAAATGAAAACTACCATAGGAAACATTGTTTACCATTCCAACATGCCCCCCTTGTACACGATATGAGATCATTTGAACAAACTATGCCATGAATGTGGCCATAAGATTGATCATTTGGCTTGAAAGCCATGAATCTTCACACATGATAGCTCATTTCTGAGAACATTTTTTTTAAAGAATTGTCGTATTACAAGTTTATTATTTTTTCTGATAACTTGGTCACATATAATGACACAATGCGAAGGTTTTCTGATTTTTTGATTTTTTTGGAATTTTTTATGCCCGTTTCAAAATGCGGTCAAAACGGCGGGAATGACCGTTCCTAGCTAGTTGTTCAATCTTGCAATTTTTTGGTGTTTCTCTGATTAAATAGATACTTATGTACCTAGAAATGATTTTTGGAAAAAATAAAGAGCAAACTATGAGGTAGCTAAAGTTCAAATTTGACCCGCTTCCTGCGGAATCGGCGGGAATTTGTCTTTTTCACCAGATGTGGATCAAAACTTTTTACACCCAACCATTTGGTCAATTTTGCATTAAATATGGCCTAGTATTTTAGAAAATTGATTTGGTCCAATTTTGCAACAAATATATGGTAGGTCCTTCACAAAAAAAACTCATTTCGGGCACTCGGAAAAATGGAAAATTGATTTTTGTGTGCAATGCAAATGAAGACCACAAAATCATCATTGCTTGAAATCCTAACATACACATATGTGCACAATATTAGGTCATTTAAACATACAACATGAGGCTAATATGTTGAGTGTTTACCCGAAATAAGAGGGTAAAAAATATAAAAGAAACAAAAGAGAAAAAGCTCAATTACATATGCTAGATTGTGATTGGTGGAACCATCTGTCACATGGATGGATGACATGGCAGACATCCATCCATCCATTGCTAGCAATCCAACCGTCTATCCATCTGAAGAAACCCACTGCACCAAACCCTACCTCACTCACATCTCCTCCCCCTCCGCCTCTCCCTCTCGCCTGCCGCCTCCCCCCCCTCTCTCTCCCTGATCCAGATCGACGCCGCCTCCCTCTCTCCATCTCCTCGATCCAGATCGACGCTGCCTCCCTCTCTCTCTCGCTTCCCGTCACCGGCGGCGGCGCCCTCCTTCCCTCGCCCTCTCCTCCCCCCTCCTCACGGCGCCTCCACCACGCCACAAATCCCGGCGACCCACCCCGTCTCCGCGTCCGCCTCGGCAACCACCTCCGCCGCGCGTCCGAGTCCCATCCATGTCCGTGCCGGCTCCGTCTCTGTCTCCTTTCTTGGGAGGTGACCCGCACCCAGCCCCGCGGCGGGGGAGGGGCAGCGGTGGCCTCGCGCTCCGCCCAGATCCGATGCTCACGTGCTCCAGCGGCCAGGCGCGACCGTCTCCCGTGGATAGGGTTTGGTCCACCGCGTAGTCGGTGTGTCTCCGGCGACTAACGTTGGTCCCCTCTCTTCCTCACCTCATCTCCTATCCCTACCAGATCCTCTCTTCCTCACCTCGTCTCCTCTCGCTACCAGATCCATCCAAAGACGTCGTCGCCTTCAGACTCCAGCCGCCATGGCATGGACGGGAAGGCTGCCCCGACGCCGACGCCATGGAGAACCCCGACGGTCAGCCCCCTCTCCTCTCCTCTCCTTTTCGATTTCTTCTTCCATTGCATTCCCGTCCACCCTCTTCCCTGACGCGATGCAGTTTCCGTCCATGAGCAGCAGCGTCAGGAACGGTGAAGGCCAGCAGCAGAAGCATCCATCTTCGACGCCACCAGGGGAAGGTAAAATTCTGGTTGATTTGCATATATGGTGTGCCAAGTCACGTTAATAAACACATACACCTCTACTGAAATACGATTTCTTAGGATAAGATGGTGATACCATTGTTGTTGAAGATCTTGGTTTACGTGTTTTCACTCAGGGATGTAGGTTGAGTCCAATGATGCATAATCCATAATGAGAAGTTTAAGAATAGGAAAGTAACTATCAATTGATCTCGTTCCATCTTTATTGGTGTCATACTATACTTGGTTGGTTTACAGGGAAAAATATTATACCTGGTTAAGTCAACACTAATGTCAGTATGTTATATAGTCGTGGATGCTGGGTAGCTCCCTGTTTTCTCTATTTTTATGTAATCCTAGATAGAACCATACAACCGTGGATGACAAACACTGCAATTTAATCTAAAATTGTCGTCATGATCCTAGCAAATACTCCTCAAATTACTGTAAATTGTTGGATGATTAGGGGCTAGTGTAGATGCAAAATAAGGTTGCACTTTTAGAGGAGATAAGACACTGATGTTGGATGCTTGGTAGTTGTCTTGTGTTGTGTGCATATCATACTAGCAGTATGCCCATGAGCACCGTGCTGGTGTTAGTCACAATGATCAGCTTGAATAGCATGACCAGTACCCGAACATGATACATATTTATTAACAAAAATGGTAATGCATTTTGCTCATACCAGGGTGCATGATTTAGTCTGTTGCGAATGCTAATAGACCATGATAACTTGTATATTGGACCTGCCCCTATCTCTATTTGACTCGCTCAATCTCTCTCTGTCTTTCTGCAGGCGCCGCCGAATTAGAATTATACGGCTTAGCGGGTGGCCCTATTTTGCCGTCGGGAGAGGAGCTCTCACATCGAATTCTCTTCTCCACTACACATGTTCAACAGAAACTGTTTTAGTTTGTCATACATAATTGACTATGCTTATGTTGGTTGTTATTGAGTGTATAATTCATTAGATTAATTATTTGTTTTGAAGTATAACTGAAACTTCATATATGTATTTACATTCATTGAAAGCATATAATCAATATCTGGTCTGATGATTTATGTACTGCTATCTCAAATAAAAAAGCATATAACAACAGCAGTAGCACAAATTTAACTGAATCAATTATAATTTCCATGATGTGCTTCAATTAAAATTCAACCATGTTACAATCTTTCAGCATGCATGATGTGCTTCAATGGTTTCTATATACTGTCATGGTATGATCATTTGACCACCCTCTCATCTCCAATTTGCTTCAATTAAACTATTGGGTGCTTCTGCAGACGACCCCTTGCATCTCCAATTTGCTCTGACCCTGAATTACCTTGTTAAGTATTTGTCTTGCCTGCTAATCTTGCCCTTCCAGATTAGATCATGCTTGGCTACTTGACAAGGTATTCTGGTCTGTAGATGCATCTTATTCCTGTTGAGAATCGTTTGGATGCATCTTATTCTGGTCTGTTTTTTTGTTATTGACCTGCTGTTGTTGTCAATCTACTGTTGTCATTAACCTGATGTTGCTGCTGTTGTACGAGAAGAAGGAGCATACCCAGGAGAAGAAGGAGCAAGCCCGGGAGAAAAACAACGAGCAGGAGAAGAAGGCCCTGGATTGATGCTGCTGGAGTGTTTACGGAAACATGATCTTCTCCAGTGCAGTCACGGTCACATTTCATGTCACAGAGCAGGAGATGACGGACATGCTGATCGATATGATGTAAGTTGCCGCAAACTCCCTATTTTTCTTCCATTTGCATGAATGATGCTATATCCATCTGTTTGTTTGAGATCATAAGTGTATGCTATGAGAGATATCCAGAAGGTCCCCTGCTCTGCTCTGCCTGCCTCGTTTACTGCCTTTCCACCGCAGTAGATGTTCTTTTTTCTTCTGTAATTTACCATCAATGATCTGTTGTAGCCTAATTTCTACGAACTAGTATGATTCGTTCGCATATTTGGCCAGCTCCAGACTAGTTAGTGCTCCTCTTTTTCTTTCCTTAGTTGCTTTCTGCATAAGAATAAGCTGATAAGAACAGAACATTGATACTTTGCATGCTATTAGCTGAATGGATGGTTGTGGTAGTAGAACGGTATTATTGTTTAGGTGCAATTTGGTGTAGTGAAGTTTTTTGCACGACTCGCACTTGTGCAATACATATTCATATTTTTCTCCGTTTTCTTGTATGAATGAGTATCTCATACCCCTCGCTCGCGTACTATTGCCGCTGCTCCTGCTATTTTCTACTGCCTGCTGCCGCATACTAGTGCTGCTCGCCAGATGCCGCAGCTACTCACTGCTGCTGCTACTCTTGCCTTCTTTATACGATGCTACTCGTTATGGAATTCATTATGGAATTTGGTGCAATGTACCATCAGCCACAGCTTTGAGTTAGCTTGATTAGGTAGTAGTACATGACGATGAACGGCTCAAAAGTATTTATGTGTTTGATGCATGGCCTATCTTACTTCATGCTTATACATTCTGTTCTGTACCTAACTTATATTGGAAGCTGACTATTCTGTAAGATGGATCTAACCATCATTAAGTGCACAAGTTTTCAGGATAATTCACAACTGCATTGAAAAAATTCTAGTGGGAGTTATACATGTTTTCTCATGATAGATTGATATGGACTGAAACATGATTTTGCATCCCGTTTTCCATCGACAAATATACAAGTTATACAAGTTATATCAGCAAGTTACTGTATGTGTTAGAGAAATCAGTGTTGATTTATTTTTTTTCTTTTTTTTTTCTTTCTAATTTTTGCATGAGAGCAAACTGGTGTAGCTAGCTGGACTATGCAGCCATGAATCAGGAAGTAGCATATTCAGTTTTGCTAATAGAAAATAAATGTATTAAAAACTTTAAAAACTGCATAATAAGTGTTTGTTCATGTTTGGTTTCTCTAAACTTTGTTTGTATGATTGAGGGCAAATTTACTTGGTTCTTTTCTCTAAACTGTGCTTGGAACATTCGCTTTTATGATCTAAAATTGCCTTCTGTGATGATGCAGGTGCCCAGCTTGTGCTCGCTATCGAAGGAGCTCCATGTTGAAGAAGATTGAAGACACTTGTAGAGCTACTGTGGTTAACACCAGTGGCACCGTATCACGTGTAGAGCTTGTAGAGCTTGTATATGTTAGAGCTTATTATGTGTAGAGCTTGTAAAGTATATGTTATTTGTACAATAGGAGCTCTGTCATCGCATCTGGCCGATAATATTTGGAGTATTATGTGTGTGTTTTGTTTGTGCCAATTTAAATACTGGTTATTTATTCTTGTTAAATTGAAATAAGAAGAATATGAACTTGCTAGCTGGGACCCACGCACTGAACCTCGACATCTGGGACCCACGATACTGAACACGACATTTGGGACCCATTTGAAAAAAACTAAAACTTTCTAGCAGAAAAGGCCACGGCCCCAAAATGAGAAGGCTTAATTGTTGGGCTTGGCCCATCTACCTAGCCAAAATTAATATGAGAAAAAAAAACACAAATAGGCCGAATTGTTGGGCTCGGCCCATGTAGAAAATCGAATTGGACTGGGCTAATTCTTGTGCAACATCAGATGGCCACGTCGGATGCCTATGTGGCCTAGGGAGGCTGCTAGTGACCAAAACGCCACAGTAGACATATTTTGGTCATAAACGGCTACGACCATTCCAGAAGAAAGGTCGCTATAGTCAGTTAACGACAGCCTGCTTTTGACCATATGTTTTTGGTCACAAAAAGGTCACAAATTGAAAACAGTGACCATTCAGTGACTAATAGTGGTGGTCACAAGTTGACATATTTCTTGTAGTGTAAAAACAAAATGCGAACATAGAAGCATCATGTGAATTATAATAACAGCAACAAACTTAAACATAAAACTTTTGTCATTGAACTTCTATCATAGACTTCTCATGAATAAGTAACAATTCATCACACTATCAAAGTATAAAGCATAAACTCTATTGGAAACCAACAAACTTTGTTCTCAGTCAACTTTGCAACTACAATTCATCATCTTTTCAGGAAGGGTCACGTATCGAAGCCTTTAGGCAAGTCCACATACTCAACCATCATATAGTCTTCTATGATTGCTAACATTCACCGCATACACATGAGCAAAACCTTTCAACCGGACACATAGAAAGATAGGGGCTTATAGTTTCGCCTCCCAACGTATTCACCTCAAGGGTGGTGTCAACAATAATAACTCATGCTACGAATATTCAACTGGACATATGTGCATATATGTTTCCTCACCATGGTGCTTGCCAAAGGAGAAAAATAAAAAGGAATAGAGAGAAAAACTTTGACTCTTGCATAAAAGTAAATATATAAAAGTAAAAGATAGGCCCTTCGCACAGGGAAGCGGAGGTTGCCATGTGCTTATTTGTTTGTATGCTCAACCCCTTAGTGCAAAAGAACGTCACATTATATTGCCCCTTATGGTGGCAAGCTTTATTATGCAGTCCGTCGCTTTTAATACTTTGCCATCACAAGTTCGTACAACGCTCAGTTTTCTCTTACACTAAATGATACTAACACTTTTAGAAGCAATCTTTATTGCCTTATTGCACCGATGACAACTTACTTGAGGGGTCTTGCTCAATCCCTAGGTAGGCATGGTGGACTCTTGAAAATAAGATTTGGGTTTAAAGGTTTTTGGATGCACAAGTAGTATCTCTACTTGGTGCGGAATTTTTGGCTAGCAAAGATAGGGGGCAAGCACCACATGTTGAAGGATCTATGACAATATAACTTCTATGTGAATATGAACAAACATAAATAATTACGTTGCCTTCCTTGTCCAATGCGAACAATTTTGGCATATAATATTTTGATGGGGGCTCACAATCACAAAAGATTTCCAGGATAGTGTATTTATATGTGAATCTTCTCTTCCCTTATTAATTCTTTCACGAATTGCACCATTGACCAATGCTATGTTTGTCAATCTCTAATAAAATTTTCTACCTATACTTTTCCTTATGTTGTGTCATCACCTACCATAAGATTATCATATGATCTTTTTCATTTATTTCCTTTATTTTTATTGAAACATGAAAGTAAAGAAAGCAAAAACTCAAACTAAACTTTATTTTATATCTCGCACATGATTACAAGGATGGATCACCAAGCAAACTCTCGAAAAGAAAGGATCGAACTAAACTTTTATTCATCTAAAGCAAAAGATAACCATTGATCAAACTAAGGTAAGTAAAGGCAAAAGATAGTGGGGGTGATACGATACCGGGGCACCTCCCCCAAGCTTGGCAGAAGGCAAGCGGAGTGCCCATACCCGATACTCAATTTTCTTTTGGTGATGAAGAAGGTGGTGATGAGGTAGAGGGTTTGTCCTTCTTCCTCAGCTTACTCTTGAGAATGGAATTTTCCTCCTTCCATTCACTAATCTCGTGCTAAAGCTCCAGTACCTTTTTGCATAAATCTTTCTTATTTTCCTGCAAAAGGCGGAAGGGTATAAACTGAACCTTAGATCTCTTTGCTTTGTTGGGGAGGCCTGACTTCTTGAATTCCACATGCATGTCCCCGGGTTGAGGCAATAGGGCTTCATCCTTGTCTGAGCTCGTCTCCTCCTTCTCCCTAGGATAATAGTCTTCCTCTTCCTCCGTAGTCCAGCCATAATGCTCCACATCCCCATAAGACTTGGGGTTTGCGAGAAAATCAGCAACATAGCTCTCACCCTCAGAGTCTTGGGATGACATATTTTCAGATCTATCAGGAAAACATCAAGAAAAGAAAACAGAAGATTTCTCTGCGATACGGTGGTCAATAGGTTTGGGGGGTATATAAAGATTTTTTTACCTTGGGAGACAAGCAAACAGTAGAAAAATGGAGTATGGAAGGTACTTGCCAGGCGCGCCCTGGTGTCTTATGCCCACCAGGGTGACTTTCCTGGTAGTTTCTTATTTTCCAAATTTTGTTATATTCCAAAACTGACAAAAAATATTTGTGCGGATTTTTCGCAGTCCGTTTACTTACCGTATCATGTACCTCCTCATGATTCTGGAGTGTTCCAAAAGGTCTCTTTTATGTGTTCTTCTGGTGCCAAAGTTTGGATAATATTGCTTTCAACATTAATGGGCGTACCTAAGATATAATGTTTTATGCGTTGCCCATTAAAAACCTACGGGTTAGTACCTTCGGCATTATTTATTTTGATAGCTCCAGACCGATAAACCACCTCGTTAACATAGGGTCCTTCCCATTTGGAGAGAAGTTTTCCTGCAAATAATCTAAAACGAGAGTTGTACAAAAGAACATATTCTCCAACTCTGAAGTCACGCTTTTGGATTCTTTTATCATGCCATCTTTAACTTTTTCTTTAAATAACTTGGCATTTTCATAAGCTTGGGTTCTCCATTCATCTAATGAGCTAATATCAAATAACCTCTTTTCACCAGCAAGTTTGAAATCGTAGTTGAGTTCTTTAATTGCCCAATATGCTTTATGTTCTAACTCAACAGGCAGATGACAAGCTTTTCCATAAACCATTTTATAAGGAGATATATCCATAGGATTTTTATATGCTGTTATATAAGCCCAAAGTGCATCATCTAATTTCTTAGAACAATTCTTCCGGGACCTATTGACAGTCTTTTGCAAATTTAATTTTATTTCTCTATTGCTAAGTTCAACTTGACCACTAGACTGAGGATGATAAGGTGATGCAATTGTATGGTTAACATCATACTTGGCAAGCATTTTACGGAAAGCGCCATGAATAAAGTGTGAACCACCATCAGTCATTAAATATCTAGGGACTCCAAACCTTGGGAAAATAACTTCTTTAAGCATTTTAATAAAGGTGTTGTAATCAGCACTACTAGTTGGAATAACTTCTACCCACTTCGTAACATAATCAACAGCAACCCAAATATGAGTATACCCATAAGAGGAAGGAAAATGTCCCATGTAATCAAATCCCCAAACATCAAATGGTTCAACAGCAAGTGAATAATTCATAGGCATTTCTTGACGCTTACCGATATTACCTATTCTTTGACATTCATCACAAGATAAGACGAACTTACGGGCATCCTTGAAGAGAGTAGGCCAATAAAACCCAGATTGCAATACCTTGTGAGAAGTTCTGTCTCCCGCATGATGTCCTCCATAAGCTTCGTAGTGACATTTCTGTAGGATTTGTCCCTGTTCATGCTCAGGTACACAACGTGTAATAATACCATCCACTCCTTGATAAAGATGTGGGTCATCCCAAAAGTAATGTCTTAAATCATAGAAGAATTTTTCTTTTGTTGGTATGTAAAGCTAGGTGGTAAATATTTAGCAACAATGTAATTAGCATTGTCAGCATACCAAGGGGTGTTATGAGAAACATTTATTGCAACTAACTGCTCATCAGGAAAACTATCATCAATAGGTAGTGGGTCATCAAGAACATTTTCAAGCCTAGACAAGTTATCAGCTACGGGTTCTCAGCTCCTTTTTTATCAGTGATATGTAAATCAAATTCTTGTAGCAAAAGAACCCATCAAATAAGTCTAGGTTTTGCATCTTTCTTTTCCATAATATATTTTATAGCAGCATGATCGGTGCGAACAATTACTTTTGAATCAACAATGTCAGATCGAAATTTATCACAAGCAAACACCACTGCTAGGAATTCTTTTTCAGTAGTAGCATAATTTTGTTGAGCACTGTCTAGAGTATTACTAGCATAATGAATAACATTCAGTTTCTTATCAACTCTTTGTCCTAGAATAGAACCAACAGCATAATCACTAGCATCACACATAATTCCAAAAGGCAAGTTCCAATCAGGTGGTTGAACAACAGGTGCAGAAATTAAAGCTTTCTTGAGTGTTTCAAAGGCTTCTAAACAATCATCATCAAAAACAAAAGTAACATCATTTTGCAAAAGCTTTGTAAGAGGCCTAGAAATTTTAGAAAAGTCTTTGCTAAATCTCCTATAGAAACCAGCATGAACTAGGAAACTACGAATACCTTTGATATCTTTAGGACATGGCCTTTTTTCAATTGCATCAACCTTAGCTTTGTACACCTCAATACATCTTTTAGAAATTTTATGGCCCAAAACAATACCTTCGTTAACCAGTGGCACTTCTCCCAATTCAAGAAAAGATTTGTTTGCTCGCATCTCTGCAAAACTCGATCAAGATTGCTTAAACAATCATCAAAAGACTTCCCATAAACAGAGAAGTCATCCATGAAAACCTCAAGAATGTTTTCACAAAAGTCAGAGAATATAGCAGTCATACATCTTTGAAAGGTAGCAGGTGCATTGCATAAACCAAAAGGCATACGTCTATAAGCATAAGTTCCAAAGGGACAAGTGAAAGTGGTCTTTTCTTGATCAGGTTGAGAAACAGGTATTTGTGAAAAACCAGAATATCCATCAAGGAAGCAAAAATGTGTGTGCTTAGATAATCTTTCTAGCATTTGAACAACAAAAGGCAGAGGGTAATCATATTTTCTAGTTGCTTTGTTTAATTTCTAAAATCAATTAGCATTCTATAGCCTGTAACAATTCTTTGTGGAATAAGTTCATTCTTATCATTAGGAACAACAGTAATACCTCCTTTCTTAGGGACACAATGAAAAGGACTTACCCATCTACTATCAGCTATAGGATAGATTATACGTGCTTCCAGAAGTTTTAATATTTCCGTTCTTACCACTTCTTTCGTCTTCAGATTTAACCGATGTTGGTGATCAAAAACAGGTTTAGCATCAGGTTCCATATTAATCTTGTGCTGACATAGAGTGGGACTAACGCCCTTTAAATCATCAAGAGTATATCCAATAGCAGCTTGGTGCTTCCATAGAACTTTCAATAATCTTTCTTCTTCATGTTCTGAAAGGTTAGCACTAATAATAACAGGATATATATTTTTCTCATCAAGATAAGCATATTTCAAAGTGTCTGGAAATTGTTTTAATTCAAACACAGGATAACCTTTAGGTGGAGGAGGACCTCCTAGAGTTTCAATAGGCAAATTGTGTTTAAGAAGAGGACGTTGTTCAAAGAAAATCTGATCTATTTCATTTCTTTCATTCATATGTAAATCATTTTCATGGTCTAGCAAATATTGTTCTAGAGGATCAGCAGGAGGCACATCAATAGAAGCAAGACCAATTATTTCATCCTTACTAGGCAATTTTTTATGAGGTTTTCTACTAAACTTGGAAAAATTAAACTCATGACTCATCACCAAAGCTAACACCGAAAGTTTGTTTCTCACAATCTATTTTAGCATTAACGGTGTTCAAGAAAGGTCTACCAAAGATAATGGGACAAAAGTCATCTTGTGGGGAGCCAAGAACAAGAAAATCAGTAGGGTATTTTATTTTCCCACACAAGACTTCAACATCTCTAACAATCCCAATTGGTGATATAGTGTCTCTATTAGCAAGTTTAATAGTAACATCTATGTCTTCTATCTTTGTGGGTGTTATGTCCTTCATAATTTCTTGATATAAGGTGAAGGGAATAGCACCCATGCCAGCACCTATGAGAAAAAGGTCTTGGTAACCCACAAGTATAGGGGATCACCACAGTTTTCGAGGGTAGAGTATTCAACCCAAATTTGTTGATTCGACACAAGGGGAGCCAAAGAATATTCTCAAGTATTAGCAGCTGAGTTGTCAATTCAACCACATCTGGAAACTTAATATCTGCACCAAAGTATTTAGTAGCAAAGTAATATGATAGTGGTGGTAACGGTAACAAAAGTAAAGACAGCAAAAGTAATGTTTTTGGTATTTTTGTAGTGATTGTAACAGTAGCAACGCAAAAGTAAATAAGCGTAAACCAGTATATGGAAAGCTTGTAGGCACCGGATCAGTGATGGATAATTATGCCGGATGCGGTTCGTCATGTAATAGTCATAACATAGGGTGACAAAGAACTAGCTCCAATTCATCAATGTAATGTAGGCATGTATTCCGTATATAGTCATACGTGCTTATGGAAAAGAACTTGCATGACATATTTTGTCCTACCCTCCCGTGGCAGCGGGGTCCTATTGGAAACTGTCGGGGCGGGCTGATCTGACCCACGAACACCTATGGGACCGGCGGACCGAGCCCCTTTCGGTTCGGCGGGGGGCGGAGGTCGCACGAAGAGCAGATCGAGGCGAAGCACACGAGAGGTTTACCCAGCTTCGGAGCTCTCCGGAGAGATAACACTCCTACTGCTGCATGTCTGAGTGTATTGAGTTCTTGCTCAGGAGCGCTGAGTGCTACAGTACACACAAGCTGCTAACGAGACAGAGCGTGAGTCCAACCTTCCGAACCCCTCTCTACGTTGCGCATGGGCCTCCTTTTATATGCTAAAGGGTCTCCGACAGGTGGCAACGTAGACAAGGGTAAAATGGAAAAGGAGTGGTTGGTACAGCTACATGCGAAAGGTACGATTACAGGTATCATACCTAACCCCGACGGCACGGGACAAAGGCATTAAATGCCCGTCTACATCGCCTCTAACAAAGGCAGAAAGGGACCGCTGTGGGCGCCACCGCTTGCCACGATGGCAATCTTGTCAGCGCCGCTTGCCACACCGCTCCGATGGTCAAGACGGCCTCTTGCCACGCTGCGTTCGGAAAGGTCCTGTGGCGACACGTTAGTGGATGTGCCGGAGCAGTGCAGAGTGGTGGTCTGCCGTGGCAAGCGCCTTTGCCGCGTTGTTGTCTTGTCGCGTCCGGAAGCTTGTCGCTCACGGGCCTTCCCGCAAGCTCCTCTTGCCGGGCCTTGTCTCCTTGGCTTGAATACTTTGTTCTTGAATGGCTCCAAAGGAACCACGGAGGACCTTGGCGGTCACCCGTAAGCCTTGCCACGGAGGGTTGCAACCGCCTGCGTGCACAAGTTCGGGATACTAGGGTACCCCTACTCTAGTACACCGACAGAGCCCCGGCCTGGCCCACACACGGTGCCGAAGCGCTGTTGGGCTGGCCCAAAAACAGGCACGGGCACGCTGCCTTCGGGTCACACCGTAACTCACCCTAGACCCACCACGCCCTCCACGAACAGCACGCGTCGAATGCGGTGTCGTGTGAGAGATCGTGGGCAAGATCGTGGGTGGTTTCTTTATTTGGAAAAACGGAACGTCCGCCTCCTCCCTCTTTATAAGCAGGGGAAACAGGGGTAGTCCGCCCATCTCGCCAGTTGCTGTCCAATCTCGAAAAACCTCCGCTGCTCCCCCCTTCTTCCCAAGGCTGAATAGAGAGCAGCGCTCCGCTTCATCGCCACTCAAAGATCACCAACGCCGTCGATCTCCTCACCACCTCCGCCATGGCTCAAAAGCCGACAAGGGAAGGTCGTGAAGTCGGCTGAGGCGCTGCGGCTTGCGGCGCCGCGGAAGGAGCGGGCCGTCTTCCCCCCTCAGCTCGCCGCGAGGGAGCTGAGGGAGAACTACTACCTCTTCTGGTCGACGGAGACGCGCGCGCATCCGCGCACGAAGGTACTCCCGATTGCTGCTGAACTGGCTCCGAATGGGTACCCTTTCTTCGCGTTGTTCTTCTCGCGGGCTCGCCGCCTTTCTCAATTTTTCTGCGATATCATGAACACCTCACGGTTCCGCCTCCTTGACTTCACCCCCAATGCTGTTCTCGACCATGGCAGTTTTCGCACATCTCTGCGAAAACTTTGTCGGAGTCCATCCAAACGTAGCCCTTTTCCGCCACTTCTTTATGCCCGAGTTGAGAGAGGGAGCCTCTTGCCGGGCGGAATCGCTTGGATCTCAAGGATTGGCAAGAAGGAAGCTTATCTCGAGGGAGAGCTCCGCAGCAAGTGGGAGGAGTGGAGGGCAGATTGGTGCTGGATTGTCGAGGAGAACCCGCAGCCATTTACCGCCCAGCCAAACCCCACTAGTGCGCGGAAACGATTGGAGCAACGTGGCACGGAAGACGCTAGATCAAGATTGCCGTCACGGATCTGCGCCTCGCTTGCCGAGCTCATCAGTAGGCACCGTTGGCGCAGACTTTCTTCGCCGCCGCATCGCCCCCTTGCAGGAGAGGAGGAGACCCGCCTGGGAGTTCCAGAATGCGGCGGATATCATGAGGCTGCGCCCGGGCCTAAATTTCAACTTCATTGTCTTAGAACTGGACGCGATGCTCTTGGAGCTGTTCAAGCCCGATCCTGATCATCCCGAAATGTTCAAAGGTTGCGAAGGGTGTCGTTCCATTTGTGCAACAATTCCTCGCTCGACCGCATCCGCGTAATGATGTCGCGCAGCGACTCGCATGGAATCGTTCCAACCTGGCAAGAGCCTGCAGATGACGTCATGCGAGTGTTCTTTGACAGCCTGGTAGAAGTGGCGGTCCGCCCCAATGAACAGAGGGGCCTCACCCGCGACACCACCGATGATGAGATGCAGCGCATCGCCACTCAGCCGAAGAAGAGGCGGCAAGAGGCTGCCGCGGGCGAGTTAGGATTCACCGTGGAGGAGGCAGAGGCAGCAGAGGCGGCAAGCCTTGTCGAGCGAAAGGAGTTTGCCGGCGAGGAGGAGCTTGCCGAGCCTGAAGCTGAGTCGAGCGAGCCCACCGAGGGCGCATCCTCCCCACCTTCAAACAGTTTGCCACGAGCGGAGCCCCCAGCTCCACCAAGAAGGCGTCTTCGCAAGGCCGGAGACGTAGCGGGGCGGCAGACGGGCCAACAGACGCAACGCACTATTGCCGCGGGAGCACCTCACGCCGCTGTGGCAACTGGAGCGGGGCCCTCGCAGACCACCGCTTCCGCTCCCGCCAAGCGGCCATGGGAAACCACTCCTCCGCCTTGTCGTACTGGAGGCGAGCCAGAATTTGATCTCTCCACGCTCAGCTCCGACGAGGGAGAAGAAGAGTAAGATTCTTTGCAGCATTTGTAGTTCTTCGGCTTGTTGCTTTGTCTTGTATCTGATTTGCTTCATACTGAACCCATTCCTTTTCAGGACGCTGGCCTAGAGAGCGTCGAAGAGAGCCAAGGCCCCGGTGGTTGTCATCGAGGAAGAACTCACCACGACAGCAGGAGGCGCGTCCGATACCACCTTGCCGGACGCGGCAACTCTTCCTCAAAGTAGCCCCCAGCGCAGCCCCCAGCGTAAGTATATGGTTTACTTCTTGCTGTTCGGGCGTGCATGGGTGCTCTTTCTTCTTGCCGATATCTCGATCGCTGATTTGTGTAGGAGCAGAGCAGCCTGACCGGGAGTGCCTCAAGCCGCTCCTGACATGCCTTCTGCTTCGACTACACCGCCAAGGGAGGATTCCCCGGCAAGGGAGCGTTCTCCGGCAAGGGGCAGTTCTCCGGCAAGGGACAGCTCTCCGGCAAGGGACAACACCAGCGATCCCCTGGCGGCGGAGACCATGATTGCAGACCCTAGCACAGGTAATCCTCTTGCTTGAGAACTTTCCTTGTGTTCTTCTTCCTCTGATTTTCTTTTTGAATATTTGCTTGACTTTTCTTCATTTCCCGGTCGTCAGAACCATCTGCCACAGAGCCAATTGAGACCGAGGCCGCCGGCGAGGAGGACGCTACAAGGCAATATTGACGACGCCACGCCATCGGAGAAGAAGTCGGCGCCGACGAGCCCGCCGCGAAGAGGCCGCCAAAGCTGCCGCCAGAAGCCGGGCGAGGTCCAGCGATCGTGACCGACGGCCCCGAGGCCGCAGGAGCGCCAGCGCTATGCCGACCGCCGATCCTCCACCGCGTGCTAGCCGGGCTCAAGAGCCCCAACCCCACGCCTATTTGAAGGCCGTGATGGCGTCTTCATCAAGCTCCCATGGGCGTCGAGCTCCAGGGCGCCGGCCGAAGGAGAAACTTTTGATGAAGAGCTGCTCGCCTCCGCTGGACTGACGCTAGTCGACGCGCCGAGCAGCAGCAGCGGTGAGCCTGAGGAGGAGGAGCTGCTGCGGAAGCTGTTGTCACTCTACCGCGCCCGACAAGCCAAGCTGGAATCCCGGGAAGCGCTTGTCGCGAAGGCGGGAGCAGACATCGAGAAGCGCGCGGAGGAGCTCCGGGGCCTCAACCAGGAAGCTCTCCGGTCCTTGGCAGAGGAGCGGGAGTGGCTTGCCGAGGAGCGCAAAGCCTTCCTCCCCGAGAAGGTCAAGCCGAGGAGCAAATGCTTGCCGCCGAGAAGCTATCTCAAGGCAGAAGGCGAGTTGGCACAGAGGAAGGTTTATCTTGACAGCCATGAGGAGGATCTAGCCACGCGCGAGCAAACATTTGGCAGGGCTCTCAAGGAAGCAAAGGATGTTGCTGCAGCTGCCGAGGCCGCCAAGAAGGAGCTGGAGACGAAGGTGATGCAGCTGGAGGCCAATCTCAAGGAGAGCGGTGAGGGGCTTGCTGCACTCAAGCATGAGCGCGAGAAGGACGCCTACACTCTTGGTGAGCTGCAGGGTCGTCTCGCCGAGAGGAGCAAGGAGCTCAGCGCCGCCAAGGACTCCAACGCAGATCTTGAGCTGAAGCTGACCACCTTGACTCAGGCGCTGGACGGTGCCAGGGAGCAGGAGGTGGCCTTAAAGGAGAAGATCAAGGCCGACGAGGCGCTGCTGGCGAGTGCTGCTGCCGCCCAGAATACCTTTAGGGAAAATGTGGAGCACTGGACCGAGGGTCTCGTGGATGTTGCTGCAGCCATCGACAGGGAGCTGGCGGAGCTGGGGATGGTGGATCTTGGATATTCCTCCGATGAGCACCTCCAACCCAGCGCCAAGCTCAGCTTGTTCTTCAAGGGCGTGGTGACGGCCCTCCAGCGACTCCGGGAAGAAATCCCAAAGCAGCTGGCCGAGGAGTCACGCCAGATCTGCGCGGGAGCTCTTCAAAAGGTGCTGATGAAGGTGGCCTTCCGCAATCCAGGCCTCAACCTCACCAACGTCCTCAAGTCCTTGCCGCCGGATGCTGATGTGGAAGCGCTCAAGACCCTTGTCGCACCCATCGTGGGATGTGGTGAGCGGGATCAAGAGGGTTGAGGGCGATCGCAGAGACTAGGCCGCCCGCTTTCTCTTTCTTGCCGCTGCTGGTCATGTTATGAGAACAATCTATTAGAGCTGCGACAAGCTATCTTGTAATATAACTCCATTTCGGTAGCAATTGCTATGTTATTTCCTTTACTTGGTTCCTTCCTTTGTATGTTTTGCCCCACGCTTTTAGGGAACTTGTCGTGAGCACCGAGTCATTGGCCGAGTGTGACGTCAAGAGCCCGTCGGCGGTGCCGCTTCCGACAAGTAACCTTGTCGCAACTAGTCGCAGCTCACTTAAGTTGTCGAGTAGACTCGAAACAAAGTAATGGCGCGACTAGCTACGAGTTGGTTCCTCCGCGCACAGGTTTTCCATACAAAGTACGGTCGTTCGAGGAAGATAACTTAAAATTTTTAAAACTGATTGCTCAAACTTTAGCAACTTAGCTTTTCTGTCGTTTGCTTCCCGGTAAGGCTAGAGGCCAGACTTCCTTGAGCGACGCTTGGTCCACACCATTATCTTCTCCTTTCCCCCCGGCAAACTTGTGGGCGAGGGAACCTTCCTTTCTTTGAGAAAGAGAAAGAAGAGAAAATAAAGATATGGAGCCTTATGGCTCGTTATTGCTTACCGGGGTAGGTGCTGCACAAAGTGTCAGATAACGCATGCAAAATAGAAGTAGAAAGCATGAAATTGACAAGATGTGCGAAGCACATTAGCTTTACTTATGCACGGGGTCTGCGCTCGGCTTTGTACAAAGGATTACATGCAACAGCAGCAAGACTTGTACAAAAGGTGGTTGCCGGAACAGGTTCCGGCAACCGCGCCCTATGGGTAAAACTTACGAAGATGCTCAATGTTCTAGGAGTTGCTCACCGGAATGCCATCTTCGGTCTCAAGGCGGACAACACCAGGCCTAGTGACTCGTTTCACCCGGTAAGGGCCTTCCCACTTCGGCGTCAACTTGTTGGAATTCTTGGCGGAATGAACGCTACCAAGAACAAGGTCGCCTTTCCTCGAGACTTCGGCATTAACTGCGGCTATGGTAGCGGCGCAAAGCTTGTCGGTATCGAGCAGCTCAGACAAAGAGCCTAAAGACGATCCCCTCAAGGAGCAGCGCGTCATCTTGTCGCGATCGCTCTTGCTCAAGCTCATCATAAGCGAGCACTCGAGGTGATCCGTATACGAGTTCCGTGGGGAGAACTGCCTCTGCTCCATAGACTAGAGCGAAAGGTTTACGGCGATGGCTCGATTTGGCGCCGTCTGATCGACCAAAGAACCACCGGCAGCTCCTCAATCCAGTTTTTTCCGCACTTGTGCAGCCTCGTCGAAAGTTCTCGGTCTTGAGCCGCGAAGACTTCAAAGATTCGCCTCTCCGCTTGACCGTTACTTCTCGGATGAGCAATGAGCGAAGCAGACCTTGGCGCCAAGATCTTGGACGTCTTGCATGAAGGTGCGGCTCAGGAATTGCGTGCCGTTGTCGGTGATGATCCCGTTAGGGATTCCAAACGGTAAACAATCGACCTAAAGAACTTGACTGCTTGTCTTTGTCACCTTCCTCATCGCTTCCACTTCCGGCCACTTTGTGAACTTGTCGATTGCAACGCATCAAGTACTCAAAGCCCCGACAGCTCGGGGAAAGGGGCCAAGGATGTTGAGCCCTGCACCGAAAATGGCCAGGATAAAGGGATCGCCTAGAGAGCTTGAGCTGGCTGGTGTATCTGCTTGGAATGGAATCGCACGCTTCACACTTGGTTACTTGTGCGATTGCATCACGGAGGGTCGTCGGCCAAAGAGACCTTGCCGGAACGCTTTGCCGGCAAGTGCTCGCGCCAATGTGGTGACCACATATGCCTCCATGTATCTCTCGCCAGCAGCTTTTGTCCGCCTTTCCCGGTGAATACACTTCAATTTCACACCGTTGAGTCTTCTTACATGCAGTGTGTTGTCGACAAACTGGTACATACTTGACCGCCGGGCTACTCTTTCCGCTTCTTCTTGCTCTTCGGAAGTTCTCTGTCGAAGGAAATGGACAATCTGCTGTGCCCATGCTGGAGCTTGCGGCTCGACAACAAGGACTAAAGGCACATCTGCTGCTGCGGGAACATCTGCTTCTACGGCGAGAACCTGCGGCTCAGCCGGAGCTTGACGTTCCCCGGCAAGCTTGCTGGAGCAAAACTTGTCGGGAGCATCTGCTTCAACGAACTAAAATCCTAGGGCTTGTCAGAGCAGACTGCTCCTCAGCACTATTGGTGCTGATCTTGGGGACCTTCTTGGCAGCGGCTTCGGGAAGCTCTCCCGGAAAATAGTCACCAGAGATCAACTTCCTCTTCTTGCTATGTCTGGTTGATGGTATTACAGACGGTTGAGTCAGCTTGAGCACAAAGATCCCTGGTTCCACAGGTAACTTAAGTGCGGCGCACTTCGACAGGCCATCGGCAATGTCGCTCGAGCTCTTGGAATATATTCCATCTGTAGGCCGTCAAAGTGCTCTTCTAGCTTTGTCACTTCATCAACATAAGCTTCCATCAACGGACACTGATAACTCTTGTTCACTTGCCGGATGACAAGCTGTGAGTCACCCCTGACAATGAGCTTCTTGATCCCAAGGTCTCTGCGATCTCGAGACCGGCAAGCAAACCTTCATACTCTGCAGTATTGTTTGTTGCTTGCTCCTTGGGAAAGTGCATCCGGACTACGTGCTTGAGGTGCTCTCCGGTGGGTGCAACAAGTAGCACGCTCAAGACCGCGCCTTTGCAGCGAGAAGGCACCATCAAAGTACATCAGCCACTCTTTGCTAGCTTCCTTGACGGAGATGCTCGTTTCTGGAATTTCTTCATCTTGTGTTGGTGTCCATTCTGCTATGAACTCCGCCAATGCTCTGCTTTGGATAGTTGAAGTGCTCTCAAACTTGAGGCCAAAGCTTGACAGTTCCAGTGCCCACTCGACAATTCTTCCTGTTGCCTCTGGATTTTGCAGTATCCTCTTCAACGTAAAACGAGTGACGACTGTGATCTCATGTGCCTGGAAGTAATGGCGCAGCTTTCTCGAGGCCATGAGGAGGCCGAAAAGCAATTTCTGCACACCAGAGTACCTTGACCTAGCCCCTTGCAGAAGGGAACTGACAAAGTAAACTGGGCGCTGCACCAATCTTTTCTGCATCTTCTCATGCGTCTGCGTAGATACAACCATTTCGGGACCACAGCTTTCCGGTGAAGCCCCTCGCTTGTCGCCGGATGCATCCGCCATGGTTGCTAGCTCATCATCGCCTCCCTCTCCGCTACTAACGCAGCACTAACCACTTGATTGGTCGCCGCTATATATAGCAGCAACTTCTCTTGTGGCTTAGGTGCGACAAGTGTTGGAGTGGAGGACAGGTATCTCTTCAAGTCCTGCAACGCAGCTTCCGCTTCCGGAGTCCATTTCATTGGACCTACCTTTTTCAAAATTTTGAAAAATGGCAGGGCGCACTCAGCAGACCTAGAGATAAACGTGCTGAGAGCAGCTACGCAACCGGCAAGTCTTCGTACATCCTTGACGCGCTTTGGTGCTTCAATCTGCTCAATGGCCTTGATCTTGTCGGGATTGGCTTCAATTCCCCGCTGAGACACGAAGAACCCGAGAAGCTTGCCGGAGGGGACTCCAAACACGCACTTCTTAGGGTTGAGCTTGAGGTTGATCTTGTGCAGATTTGCAAAGGTTTCTTCTAAATCTTGAATCAGAGTCGCCTTGTCCTTGCTTTTGACCACTATGTCATCCATGTAGGCTTCCACATTTCTGTGCATTTGCGGCTCAAAAGCGTCATGGACTACTCTTGCAAATGTTGAACCAGCATTCCTTAATCCGAAAGGCATCCAACGTAAACAGTATGTGCCACATGGGGTGATGAATGCGGTCTTCTCCTCATCCTCTTACGCCATGAAGATCTGATGATATCCTCGAGTATGCATCCGTAAATGAAAGCAAATCACATCCGGCCGTGGAGTCAACAATCTGGTCGATGCGCGGCAAGGGAAATGGGTCTTTGGGACAAGCTTTATTGAGATTGGTAAAGTCGATACAAATCCTCCATTTCCCGTTTGCCTTGCGTACAACTACAGGGTTGGCCAACCACGTAGGATGGAGCACTCCTCTGACAAGGCCTGCTGCTTCCAATTTCTTGATCTCTTCTGCGATGAACTCTTGGCGCTCCACTTCACCTTCGACTTTCGCTTGACGGGCGCGCATGAGGACAAACGGCAAGATGGTGCTCAATTACTTTCACGGGAACACCGGGATGTCAGACGGTTGCCACGCAAACACGTCGACGTTCGCCCGCGGGAAAGCAACGAGCGCGCCTTCCTATTTAGGGTCGAGAGTGGCACTGATGGTGAAGGTACCACCAGTGCCGTCCTCCTTGGCGGACACCTTCTTGGTCTCTGGTGGAGCTGCCATTGTCTTCTTACACTTGCCGGTGGAGCTCGATGGTGCGTCCTCGACGGTAGCGCAGCACTCCGAAGAGGTGCGCTTGCCGGAGCGGGCATCAGAGCTCTTGCCGGACTTGGTCTTCTTCTTCGCCCCGGGAGCTTCGGTGCAAGTGGCTTGCAATCTGCTGCAGCTGCTTCCCGGTAGATCTTGTCGGCGCAGATAAGAGCATCCTTCTTGTCGCCAGGACAGAGATGACACTTATCGGGCTGGCATCTTCAACATGTTGTACGCATAGTGAGAGGCTGCCATGAATTTGGCGAGTCTTTGGACGGCCAAGTACCCCATTGTAAGGCAATGGAAAGTCAGAACGCCAATAGTGACCCTCTCGATCCTGAAGTTCAACTCACCGCCAAATGTCACCGGCAACATGATCTTTCCCTTCGCTTGCTCCTTCCCGGATTGATTCCTTGGAATGTGCCGGTCTCTTCGAGCTTCGCCATCGTGGATCCGGAGTTTCGAGCACCGCGGAGGAGATCAGATTCAAGCGGCCCCGCCGTCAACTAGCATCTTAGTGACCTTGAGGTTGCGAATAGTTGGTGAAACCAACATCGGCAAGCACCCGACCGCAATTACGCGATCAGGGTGGTCCTCAATATCAAAGATGATAGGCGTGCTGGACCATTTCAGAGGCTTGCGTGACTCGACGGATGGTTCTGCCGCATTGACTTCCCGCATCCACTGCTTGAGCTGGCGGTGTGAAGTATGCACAGAAGCACCACCGTCAACGCACAGGACCTCTTTGGCTTTGGAACTCCTTCTCATCGGTCTCGTCATCATCCATGTCCTCATCATCGCCGCCGTCTTCATCCTTGTCGCGCCGCGGGGAGGTCTGTCTCCTTGCCGCCGCTTGGCCTTGCTGCGCGTCCTCCCCTGGCCGGACGTTTCTTGCTAGCTCCTCCAAAGATCTTCTGGGCCTTCTCCTTGTCGCGCCGTTCGTATTCAGCCTTCTGCTGCTCGACAAGCTGCTCGACCTTCTTGCAGCTCTGGAGGTCATGGCCCTTGGTGCGGTGGATCTTACAGTACTGCTTGTTGGAGCCGTCCTGCTTGTCGGCGACTGCCACAGCCTGGCAGTTGGTGCCAGCGGCAACCTCCTTGCCGGAGATACCAGCTTTGGCTTTCTTGGCGCCAGCTCCATTGCCGGACTGCTCAACAACTAGCACATCTTTGCCTTTCTTCTTCCTGTTGCTCCGCCGCCGGTTTTTCTTTGTCGGGTCGGTCTCCTCACTATCAGACCCTCTCCCGCTTCAAAGATTCTCTCCGGGAGTCTCCTCCCTTCCTCAAAGACGTGCACACTTGTCGGCCAGGGCATATAGCTCAATCGGCGTCTCGATCTTGCACATCGCCATCTCCTCCCGCATCCTGCGGTTTCGCACGCTCGATGGAACGCTACCGATTACCGCGATGTGGTGGACATCCGGGATGTTGTGCTGTACACGGCTGAATCTTTGAATGTACTTGCGCAGGGCTCTCCTTCCTTACAGGCGGCGAGATGAAGGTCGCTTTCTTGGCCATGGGGCTTGTGGCCGCTTTGTAAAGGCGCCGACAAACTGATGGCATAGATCTGCCCAAGAGGATATGGAGTTGTCCGGCACGTGCATGAGCCAGGATCTGACATTGGGCTTGAGCACCAGCGGGAAGTAGTTGGCCAGGATCTTGTCGTCTCGCCCCCCGGCAGCTTGCACCGCGATGGTGTAGATGCTGAGGAACTCCGACGGATGCGTCTTGCCGTCGTACTTCTCTAGTACGTCTGGCTTGAAATTCTTCTTGTTGGGCCACTAGACTTGCCGCAGCTCACGAGTGAACGCAGGGCAACCTACCGCGTACGGCAAGTCGTCTGGTTCCTCTGGCGCATGCATGCCGACAGAGGGCCCAGCGCGCTGGTCGGATTGACGCCGCGCTTCTCTTTGGCGCTCGATGCGAGTTCGAGCATCTTCTTGCTTTCGTTCGTGAAGAACTTGGCGCTGATCGCGACGAGCTCGTGGATCCGATGACACGGTGGAGTCGCTGTCGAGGTGGATCCGGCGAGTCGGCGATCTTGGCCTTCGGGGCGGAGAGTGCATGATGGTTGCACCCCACGGTTTCTCGCCACCGGCTCGTGTTTGGCAGTCCTGCCCGCGGCAGCGATGCACTCGGCTGTTGCGGAGCGTCGCCGTTGGCGAAGCCGATGAGACTGAATGGTGGCCTCCATTCATCGACCTTGTCGGCTGTTGGAGGGTAATCCAGAGCAGTTGAGCTCTCGCCAAAGCTTCTGCTGGAGTGGTGGGTGGCGATGGCGAACGGCGCGAGGAGCGGGATATGCTCGGACTTCTAACTATGTTAGAAGGAGCGATATCCCGCCCAGCGACCGATGCCTCACTCGCGCCAAAGATGTTGGCGTGCATGCTGGTCTTGAGCATCCCGAGATCTACCAGCTCGATCTTGGTCCAACGAGCGTATGGCGTTGTGAATGCCATGACGCTGTCGGTCCCGTGCCTCTTGAGACGGGCGCGGTGCATGTACGGACGCCGAGGTCTGCGCAGCCTTGTCCTTGGACTTGGAAGCACCGTGGGCTCCCCCGTCGACGTCCATTCTTCCGCCGGCGTCTACCCCACCACCCATTTGCTCCGGTGGTGGTGGGTTCGACGCGGACGGAACATCTGCCGCCGAAGCCTTCTTCTTCGGTGGCATGTCGATGAAGATGATGAAGAACTAGCTCGTGTGGACGCTGGATCAGGTTCACACAATCTCGACGCTCCCCTACCTGGCGCGCCAAAGATGTCGGGGCGGGCTGATCTGACCCACGAACACCTATGGGACCGGCGGACCGAGCCCCTTTCGGTTCGGCGGGGGGCGGAGGTCGCACGAAGAGCAGATCGAGGCGAAGCACATGAGAGGTTTACCCAGCTTCGGAGCTCTCCGGAGAGATAACACTCCTACTGCTGCATGTCTGAGTGTATTGAGTTCTTGCTCAGGAGCGCTGAGTGCTACAGTACACACAAGCTGCTAACGAGACCGGCGTGAGTCCAATCCTTCCGAACCCCTCTCTACGCTTGCGCATGGGCCTCCTTTTATATGCTAAAGGGGTCTCCGACAGGTGGCAACGTAGACAAGGGTAAAAATGGAAAAGGAGTGGTTGGTACAGCTACATATAGTGTACGATGTACGATGTATCATACCTAACCACGACGGCGGGGACAAAGGCATTAAATGCCCCTCGTCACCCTAACGGTGCGAAAGGGACCGTTGTGGCGCCATCGCTTGCCACGATGGCAATCTTGTCGGCGCCGCTTGCCACACCGGCGCTCCGATGGGTAAGACGGCCTCTTGCCACGCCGCTACCGGAAAGGTCCTGAGCGACACGTTAGTGGATGTGCTTTGGAGCGCAGTGCAGAGTGGTGGTCTGCGCGCAAGCGCCTTGCCGCGGTTGTTGTCTTGTCGCGTCCGGAAGCTTGTCGCTCACCGGGCCTTCCCGGCAAGCTCCACTTGCCGGGGCCTTGTCTCCTAGGTGCCTTGGGTGGCCTTCCCGGCAAGCTCCTCTTGTCGGGGTCTTGTCTCCTTGGCTTGAATACTTTGTTCTTGAATGGCTCCAAAGGAACCACGGAGGACCTTGGCGGTCACCCGGTAAGCCTTGCCGCGGAGGGCTGCAACTGCCCGTGCACAGGTTCGGGATACTAGGGTACCCCTACTCTAGTACACCGACAGAAACTAAGGGATATTAAGGCCTCCTTTTAATAGAGAACCAGAACAAAGCATTAGCACATAGTGAATACATGAACTCCTCAAACTATGGTCATCACCGGGAGTGGTCCCGATTATTGTCACTTCGGGGTTGCCGGATCATAACACATAGTAGGTGACTATAGACTTGCAAGATAGGATCAAGAACTTGCATATATTCATGAAAACATAATAGGTTCAGATCTGAAATCATGGCACTCGGGCCCTAGTGACAAGCATTAAGAATAGAAAAGTCATAGCAACATCAATCTCAGAACATAGTGGATACTAGGGATCAAACCCTAACAAAGCTAACTCGATTACATGATAAATCTCATCCAACCCATCACCGTCCAGCAAGCCTACGATGGAATTACTCACGCGCGGCGGTGAGCATCATGAAATTGGTGATGGAGGATGGTTGATGATGACGACGGCGACGAATCCCCCTCTCCGGAGCCCCGAACGGACTCCAGATCAGCCCTCCCGAGAGAGATTAGGGCTTGGCAGTGGCTCCGTATCGTAAAACGCGATGATTTCTTCTCTCTGATTTTTCTCTCCGAAAGCCAATATATAGAGTCGGAGTTGGCGTCGAAAGGTCTCCAGGGGGCCCACGAGGTAGGGGGGCGCGCCCCCCACCCTCGTGGACAGGGTGTGGGCCCCTGGTCTTCATCTTTGGCGAGGATTTTTTTATTTTTCTAAGATGTTCCGTGGAGTTTCAGGTCATTCCGAGAAATTTTGTTTTCTGCACATAAAACAACATCGTGGCAATTCTGCTGAAAACAGCGTCAGTCCGGGTTAGTTCCATTCAAATCATACAAGTTAGAGTCCATAACAAGGGCAAAAGTGTTTGGAAAAGTAGATACGACGGAGATGTATCAACTCCCCCAAGCTTAAACCCTTGCTTGTCCTCAAGCAATTCAGTTGACAAACTGAAAGAGGAAAAGAAAAACTTTTACAAACTCTGTTTGCTCTTGTTGTTGTAAATATGTCAAGCCAGCATTCAGGTTTTCAGCAAAGATTATAACTAACCACATTTGCAATAATTCTCAGGTCTCATGTTTACTCATATCAATGGCATAATCAACTAGCGAGTCACAATAATAAATCTCGGATGACAACACTTTCTCAAAACAATCATAATATGATATAACAAGATGGTATCTCGCTAGCCCTTTCTGAGACCGCAAAACATAAATGCAGAGCACCTTTAAAGACCAAGGACTGACTAGACATTGTAATTCATGGTAAAAGAGATCCAGTCATAGTCATACCCAATATAAATTAACAGTAATGAATGCAAATGACAGCTGCGCTCTCCAGCTAGTGCTTTTAATAAGAGGGTGATGACTCAACATAAAAGTAAATAGATAGGCCCTTCGCAGAGGGAAGCAGGGATTTGTAAAGGTGCCAGAGCTCGATTTTGAAATAGAGATAAATTATATTTTGAGCAGCATACTTTCATTGTCAACATAACAACTAAGAGATGATAATATCTTCCATGCTAAACAAATTATAGGCGGTTCCCAAACAGAATGGTAAAGTTTATTCTCCCCCTCCTCCACAAGCATCAATCCATGGCTTGCTCGAAACAACGAGGGCCTCCAACATTCAATGGGTCCCAGGGGGGTTTTGTTTGCAATTATTTTGATTTAGTTTGCATAAAGCATGGGATTGTGCATCCCGCTGACCAGGCATTTTCTCGTGAGTGAGGAGCGGAGTCCACTCCTCTTGAGAATAACCCGCCTAACACGGAAGATAAGGGCAGCCCTAGTTGATATATGAGCTATTCGAGCATGCAAAACAGAATGTTTATTTGAAGGTTTAGAGTTTGGCACATACAAATTTACTTGGAACGGCAGGTAGATACCGCATATAGGAAGATATGGTGGACTCATATGGACTAACTTTGGGGTTTAAGGGATTGGATGCACAAGCAGTATTCCCGCTTAGTACAAGTGAAGGCTAGCAAAAGACTGGGAAGCGACCAACTGGAGAGCGACAACAGTCATGAACATGCATTCAAATTAATAAACATTGAATACAAGCATGAGTAGGATATAATCCACCATGAACATAAATATCATGAAGGCTACGTTGATTTCAACTACATGCGTGAACATGTGCCAAGTCAAGTCACTTAAATCATTCAAAGGAGGATACCACACCATCATACCACATCACAACCATTTTAATAGCATGTTGGCACGCAAGGTAAATCATTATAACTCATAGCTAATCAAGCATGGCACGAGCAACTATGATCTGAATCAGGAACGATAGACCCATCATATTTACAAAAACAAAAGAGGTCGAGTTCATACCAGCTTTTCCCATCTCAGTCAGTCCATCATATATCATCATAATTGCCTTTCACTTGCACGACCGAACGATGTCAATAATAATAAGAGTGCACGTGCATTGGACTAAGGGAATCATGCGATCATTCAATAAACAGGAGAAGACAAGGCAATATGGACTCTTGGTTAAATCAACAATGATGCATATAAGAGCCACTTCAACAATTTAATCATGGTCTTCTCCTATCGACCCCCAAAGAAAAGAAAAGAAATAAAACTATTTACACGGGAAAGCTCCCAACAAGCAAAAGAAGAACGGGAAATATTTTTGGGTTTTCTTTTTAATTACTACTACTACTACAGCAGGAAAAATAAACTACTACTAATTTTTTGGTTTTTTTAAGGTTTATTAAACAGACAAGAAGAAAGCAGGAAAAAGAAAATAAACTAGCATGGATATTACAGTGAAAGAGTATGAGCACCGACATCTTGCAATGAGTGTGTGTGAACATGAATGTAATGTCGGTGGGAAATACGTAGTCCCCCAAGCTTAGGCTTTTGGCCTAAGTTGGTCTATTGCCAGGGATAGCCTGGCGGATACCCGTAGGTGTAGTTGGGGTCGTACTGCGATGAAGAATAGTTGGGATCTTAATGTGATGAAGAGGACTCTGACTGCCACTGGCTAGCAACCGCCTCAGGATCCCAAGAATAAATAGACTGTCATGGAGGCTCATCTTGTGGTTCAGGTTCTGGGGCTGGAGCAGGATTCCGATAGGCTTGAACAGCCGCCCACGGAACGATGTAAGGACCTGTAGACAAGTTAAACAAAGAGGGAGCAGGCAAAGTAATAGTCTCAGGGTGATGTTTATCAAAGTACAATTTATATTTGAGCTCCCCTTCGCGACTCTTAACAAGAAAATCATGCGCTAGCATACTCTTATAATCTAAATAGGCACGGGGCAACGCTATTTCTTCTTTCTCCTCATGCCTAATAGGTATTTAAAAATATTCAGCTAGGCGTGAAGCATAAATACCTCCAAACATGGGGCCCTTAGTATGGTTCAGACTTAACCGTCTAGCAACAATTCCGCCCATACTAACAAAGTTATTGCGGTATAAACCATGGAACAAAATAATAATATCACGAACACTAAGGTTTCCATAGTTCCCGCGACCAATCAAGCAACGACTAGCAAATAAGGCAAAGTAGCGTAAAACAGGAAAATGTATGCTAGTAATTCTTGCATCACAAAACTTCCTGGTTTCTCCCACGGTGATAGTGTTAATAAATGCTTCCACTTCATTATGGTGGGGTTCATCTAAGGTACCCTCAAAGGGTATTTTGCAAACCTCGCAAAATTCAGCTAATGGCATTTCCTTAACAACGTCATATAAATGAAACTCTACTATTGGAGGTGATTTCTTAGGGAAAAAGTAGAAGTTCTGCACAAAAGTATTTGTGAGTAAGAGATACTGATGACGTTGGTCGCGGAAGAAGTCGGCGAGGTCAGCGTTCTCAATTAATAGATAGAAATCTTCATAAATCTAGGCTCTCCTCAAGAAGTCATCGGAGGGCCATTCACACGGCCGGACCTCCGCGGTACGAGGCGAATTAAATTTGGGCTTCTGCTCTTCTTCCTTTTGTTTTTCCTTCGAGCTTCGGCTCGACGAGCCCCTCAAAAGTCTCTTCATTATTTCTGAAATAATCTGAATTTTTTTAGTAACTTCAAACAAAAGTGAACCCACTTCAATAAAACTGATAGCAACTACTCCTACAAGTGCCTAGAGCATATATCAAGCATTAGAACTACTTGGAACCATATAAATTTGACATGCAAGCTCAAGAACATGGTCACCTATTCATCACAAATTTGCAAAGAATAAAGCACTAGAACAAAAACTAATTGGGCCAATGGAGGAGTCACATACCAAGGAACAATCTCCCCAAGCAGTTTTGCGAGAGGTGCTTTGAGCAAGGAGATCGAAAATCACAAAGAAAAGTGGTCGGAACACGAGCTTGAGTTGGTTTTTCGGGTTTGTGTGTGGCAGAGGAAGAAGATGGGTGCAGGGATAAGTGGAGGAGGGCCACCATCGGCCCACGAGGCAGGGGGCGCACCCTCCACCCTCGTGGCTAGGTGGCAGATCCCCCCGCGGTAATTTTGCACTAAAAATCCTCAAATATTCCCGAAAAAATCATATTAAATAGGCATGGCATTCTGAGGACTTTTATTTTCGGGATATTTTTATATTGCACGGATAAACCAGGAAACAGACAGAAAAAAATACTATTTTACTTTATTTCTACTAAGTAACAGAAAATATAAAGAGGGTACAGAAGGTCTTCTAGTTTCATCCATCTCATGCTCATCAAAAGGAATCCACTAACAAGGTTGATCAAGTCTTGTTAACAAACCCATTCCGATAGTCATGGAACGGGAGAAATTTCGAATAACACTATGTTACCTCAACCGGGATATGGACATCCCCAATAATAAGTATATCATATTTCTTCTTGACAGTAAGGAGAGGAAATTCAAACCTTCAAATATAATCGATGGAATTTTTCCAATAGAATTGATACTATGAACTTGAGGTTGTTTACTCGGAAAGTGTACCGTGTGCTCATTACCATTAACATGAAAAGTGACATTGCCTTTGTTGCAATCAATAACAGCCCTGCAGTATTAAGGAAAGGTCTTCCAAGAATAATAGACATACTATCATCCTCGGAATATCAAGAATAACAAAGTCCGTTAAAATAGTAACGCTTGCAACCACAACAGTACATCCTCACAAATACCGACAGTATAGCAGTTGATTTATGTAACGCCTCGATGCGGCTATATCTCCCACGTGTCGAGGCACGACTTAGAGGCATAACCGCATTGAAAGCAATGTCGCAAGTGAGGTAATCTTCACACAACCCATGTAATAAATAAGGGAAAGAGATACATAGTTGGCTTACGCCGCCACTTCACACAATACATAAATAAACATCCATCATTCAGAGTACACTCAAGGTCCGACTACGGAACCAAAATAAAGAAGATGCCCCAAATGCTACACAGATCCCCGATCGTCCCAACTGGGCACCACCATCGATCATCAGGAAAAGACACATAGTAACGACCACGTTCCTCGTCGAACTCCCACTTGAGCTCGGTTGAGTCACCTGTACTGGCATCGTCGGAACCTGCAACTGTTTTGGAAGTATCTGTGAGTCACGGGGACTCAGCAATCTCACACCCGCGAGATCAAGACTATTTAAGCTTATAGGAAGGACAGAGTAGTACAGTGGAGCTGCAGCAAGCGACTAGCATATATGGTGGCTACTTCACAAAAGAGAGCGAGAAGAGGAGCAAAGCACGGTCGTGAAGCTAGTAGCGATCAAGAAGTGATCTGAACTACTTACGCCGACATAACTCCAACACCGTGTTCACTTCCCGGACTCCGCCGAGAAGAGACCATCACGGTTACACACGCGGTTGATGTGTATTTTATTTGAGGTCAACTTCGGGTTTTCTACAACCAGACATTAACAAATTCCCATCTGCCTCATAACCGCGGGCACGGCTTTCGAAAGATATTACCCTGCAGGGGTGTCCCAACTTAGCCCATTATAAGCTCTCACGGTCAACGAAGGATATTCCTTCTACCTGGAAGACCCGATCAATCTCGGAATCCGGACTACAAGACATTTCGACAAAGCAATAAAACAAGACCAGCAAAAGCCGCCGATTGTGCCGACAAATCCCGATAGGAGCTGCACATATCTCGTTCTCAGGGCACACCGGATGAGCCAGACATCGGGTTGGCATAAACCCTGATTGCCCAAGGGGCGTCGGACATCGCTCAAGTTGGACCAGCACTCGAAGGAGAACTGGCCCGGGGGTTAAAATAAAGATGACCCTTGGGCTCGCGAAAACCCGGGGGAAAAAGGCTTAGGTGGCAAATGGTAAAACCAATGTTGGGCCTTGCTGGACGAGTCTTATACAAATCGAACTGTCAAGGGGGTCCCATAAATCACCCAACCGTGTAAGGAACGCGAAATCAAGGAACATAACACCGGTATGACGGAAACTAGGGTGGCAAGAGTGGAACAAAACACTGGGCATAAGGCCGAGCCTTCCACCCTTTACCAAGTATATAGATGTATTAATTATAGCAGATATATATTGTGATATCCCCAACAAGTAAACATGTTCCGATAAGGAACAACATCTCCATGTTCCAACAAGGAACAAACTTCAACTTCACCTGCAACTAGCAACGCTATAAGAGGGGCTGAGCAAAGCGGTAACATAGCCAATCAACAGTTTGCTAGGAAAAGGATGGTTAGGGGCTGACATGGCAATATGGGTGGCATGATATAGCAAGTGGTAGGCATCGCAGCATAGGCATAGCAAAAGAGCGAGCATCTAGCATAGCAAAGATAGAAGTGATTTCGAGGGTATGGTCATCTTGCCTGAAATCCCACAAGGAAGAAGAACGAGTCCATGAAGAAGACAAACGGACGTAGTCGAACGAATCCTCACAACTCCGTAACGAAACCGAAGCTAACGAGAGAAGCAACCCGGAAACCAACAAACAACATAGTAAAACAACCATCACATAAACATGGCATGATGCACAAGCGAGTATGATGCATGTCCGGTTTAAATAGCATGGCATGGCAAAGTGCAACAAACAACACTACACATTAAGTGGAGCTCAATATGCAACGAGTTGCATATTAATTTAAAACACCACGATTATTTATTTATTTCTCTCAGCTATGTACCCATCAATATTAAATGTTGTTAAACATGGCAAGAGATGAAGCATAACAAAACTACCTACTTAGTTTAAATGAGGCCGGAAACAACGAACAACAAGTCCGGAAAATCCCCATGTGCATATTTATGGATTAGGTACTGTTCTGCCCTAAACACAATTTTAGAGTTGTTAAACATGCAAAGTAAGTACACCATGTTAAACTAGGCATTTTTCTACCCCATTTACATATATAATTTATTTAAAACCGAAGCTACGGTTATTTAGTTATGAAATAAATCATTTTAACATATTATTTGAGCAAAATTAAACAAACAGCATTTTAAGCATTTTAACATGGGATGAAAGTAGCATTTTATGAAACTAGACAAAATTCTAAGCATTTTACATGTATAAATTATTTACATATGATGCACAGTTCTGGAGTTATTAATCGCATGATCATCGTGGTTTTTCTGAAAACTGCCAACTCGGATAATGCTAAAATCGCAGAACTGAAAAAAAAACCTACACGGGCCGAAACTGAACCGGAGCAGACCCAACAGTAAAAAAAAACAAGAGGCGAGGGGGTGGTTTCACCATGGGCCAAGGCCCGGTCGGTGGAGAGGCCAAGGCAGGGGAGGTTGGCGCTGGGCCTTGGCGCCGAGGCAGGCCAGTGCACGACGGGAGGGCGTGGTCAACGCCGAACGAGCAGCCGCTGCTCGCTTCTCAAGAACACAAGCAGAGCAGCAGGACCATGGCCATGGAGAGGAAGACGCAGGGGGGTCTGGCGACCGAATCGGCGGAACCGCCGAACGGAGCGCGGGAGGCGCTGGGTCCAAATCCGGCAAGGGAGGCGCGGATCGGGGCTCGGTGCGGGCGGCTCCGGCGAGGCAAGGGACGTGGCGACGCTGGAATCAGAGGGGCCGAGGCGCCATGGCGGTGGAACGATAGAGGCGGGCGGAGCTTGGGGCACCGGAGGAAGGAGGTCTGGCGGGAGTCGCGGGCTGTGGCGTCGGGTGGCCGAAACCCGGTCGCGGAGGTCGCTGGGTCACGTTCCCAGCCGGATCGGCAGAGGCGGGCCGGGCGGACTTGGAGGTCCATGGCGCTGGGATGCTGCAACGCAGAGAAAGAGAGAGATGTGAGGAACAGAGGGAAGCACGGGAGGAAGGGAGAGACAGGGAGGAGGAGAGGAGCGGACGAGGCGGTCCTTGCCGTGGTCGCCGCTGCAGCGAGGCCGTCACGGGAAGACGAGGCAGGTGAAGGAGCACGGGAGACTCGGGGCCCGAGGAACGGGAGGAGATGCGCAACCGCGGCTGGTGACGATGTCGAGCGGCGCTGCCGCTTCCTGGACGGTCGGGCGCGAGGAGGCGGGGATCCAGCGCTGGTCTTTGAAGCAGAGAGATGGTTAGAGGAGGAGCACCAGAGAAAAGGGAGACGGGCGCGAGGAGACGACGACCACTGGTGGTGCCCGACGGCGAAGGGAGCTCCGGTGGTGCTGCTGGTGGTGGCGGGAAGCACCGGCGAGGAGGAGGTGCTTTCGGACGGACGGTGGATCGAGGAGGGATGGATTTGGTTGGCTGGTGTGTGAAATCAAGGAGGGATGGATCCCAGAGAGATTCGGTGGAGTGGCGGCGGCGTGGGATGGATGGGACATGATCCCTAGATCCTAGGGTTGGGGTCTATTTATATAGCAAGTAAGTAAATAGGAGGGGCATTTGGATCATCGGATTAAAATCGAACGGTCGAGATAAATGGCTTAGGGGAGACCAACAACTAAACGCAGATATTTTATAGATGTTTGGGGATGATCTGAATGCAACGGTGATGACCGAGCGATTCGGGTTCGGGCAGGTTTCGGACGACGCGAGGGGTCTGCGAAATGGCAAGAGAGGTTAGGTGGTTTGACAAAAGGGAAACAAAAACAAAGACAATGGAGTCTAACGAAGGCCATGGGGACAAGGGGTTTTGTTGGTCTCGGAGAAAGAGAGAAAAGAGGGTCCAATTGGTCTGAGAGAAGGTCAACAAGGACAAGCGGTCTGACAAAGTGCCAGCGGAGGCAAAGAGAGAAAAAGCAACTATGAGCGGCTACGAGTTTCATGAAAACATATGGATGCGATGCACATGATGCTATGAGATGAGATGCACGCCATAAACAAACTGCAAAAACAAAAGACAAAAACCCAACCACGGAGGAAATAATAATATCGCATCTCCGGAAAAGGCAAGAGTTGGAGTTCTGAATATGGAAAGTTGCATCCGGGTGTTACAACACTCCACCACTACAAGAGGATCTCGTTCCCGAGATCTAGGATGGCACCGGAGGGAAAAGGAAGAGGAAGATGAGAGGTAAACTAAGTTGCTTCTTTGATTTAACGAGTGAAACCACGAACCTTGAGAGGTTGAGCAATTTAAAAGAAAGAGTACAACAGAGATGAACGAGATTGCAAACAATCCGGTAGAAAAGAGGAACAAGGAGTATTACGAGAACTTGATGGTTGAAAGACATGGAAATAAGAGTTTAATGGACAAGATAGAATTCGAAACCACTCCGGTTAAAACAAGATGAGAGAGGAAGAATGATATAATTTGGGCAGCACTCCATTGTAAATGGAAGGAATTGAACATGAACTTGAGAAGATGGGATGATACTTGATGAAATCAACAACACACTGCAATGGTTAAGAGGGATTTCAGACAGCACTCAGGTTGAAAAGAGAGGCAAAACTTGATACGATGAAAGAACTTGAATGAGAACACAACACTCCGGCTAAACGGATAAGCAAGGAAAATAACATGATCTTGACAAAAGAAGATAATTGGTAGAAGAGATCAACATCACAAAGCCTCCGAACGAAAGAATAGAAGCTAGACCGTTGGGATAAAGGGACGAGAAGAAAATGACAACTTCTACCACAATTGAATTTGGAAGGCATCCTTGCAAGAAGGTTAGAATAGAGTTGTTGGAAGACCAACAACGAAAAGAATAAGTTTGTAGTGGGCTTATGGAAACATCTCAACATTATGAGGTGACAACCAACCACTAAAGGAAACAAATAATATAATTGATAACACCGACGAGATGAAAAATTTTCTTCCACCAAGATGATAGAGAGATAACTTGGATCATTGATAAGCACCACAAAAGCAACATTCCTTAGGGAAGGCTTTAGGTGAAATGTGACACAAGATAACTCCAACAACGAGGTTGATGGTTGAAAAGATCTCTTGAACAAAGAGAAAATGATGGATTTAAATATCTCATTCTTAACAACTTGCGAATCATGAAACACGAAGTGAAATTGTCAAGAATGACATAAGACCACCTCAAAAGATATTTATAGAAAGAACTGCACTTCGGAATGCAAAATGAAGAATACTTGAACTCCTCAAAACAAAACATGTGTTGGAACACCATGTTTATTTTGAAGTAAGGCTTGACGGATCTTAACTCCGAGAAAAACTTGAAGGACAAATCGAGAAATAAATGAATCCTTGACGAACCACCATGTAGAGCCTCCATGAAGAACTCCGGTAATAAAAGGATGATAGAAAGAAAGAGAAGTTGACAACACAAGGTGAAGCCTTGCAGTGATAAGATGAAGCTTTGAAATGATATAACCGAGAAAAATTTGGAACTCCGGAAAGAAAGATGAACAAATGAAATCAAGAATTACTTCATCATGAACAATCTCCGAAAGAAGGAATTAATCACTTGGATGAAACAAGAACAAGAATTATGTTATGTGTATCCTTCACCAATTTAAATTGATGTCAAGCAATGGATTTGGCATACTACTTCTTCTCATTGAAAAATGATTACAGATAGAGATATAGCGCAAACTTGAGAAGTGTTCTCCAAGCTTGACCTTCGTATGGGTTATCATCAGATTTGCATTCGCGAGCAAGATATTCCCAAGACAGCATTCAGAACAAGCTTTGGTTCTTATGAATATCTTGTCATGTCTTTCGCCTCGTCAATGCTCCTCCAACATTCTCTCGGATGATGAACTTCATATTCAACCCCTACACCAATGAATTCGCCTTGGTCTATCTTGATGATATTTTGGTCTTCTCCAAGAATAAGAAGGATCATGCCAAACATTTGCGATTGGTACTAGACAAGCTCAGAGAGTATCAATTCTATGCTAAGTTTTCCAAATGTGAATTTTGGCTTGATGAAGTGCTTTATCTTGGTCATATCATCTCCGCCAAGGGCATCGCTGTTAATCCCGAGAAGGTGTCCGCAATTGTGAATTGGGAACCTCCTCAGAATGTCAAGCAGCTCCGCAGCTTTCTTGGTCTTGCAAGCTATTGTCAAGATTCGTTGAGAACTTCTCCAAGATTGCAAAGCCTCTTTCCAACCTCCTCCGAAGCATGTGAAGTATGTCCGGTCTCCCGATTGTGATGTTGCTTTCAATACTCTCAAAGAGAAACTCGTCACAGCTCCTGCCTTAACTCCTCTGATGAATCCAAGCCATTCAAGTTTTCGTGATGCTTCTCTTCAAGGTCTCGGTGTTGTGTTAATGCAAGAGAAGAGAGTTGTGGCTTATACCTCTCGCCAGTTGAAGCCCAACGAAAAGAACTACCCCACTCACGATCTTGAGTTGGCGGCAGTTGTCCATGCATTGATTACATGGAGACATCTCTTGTTGGGAAGGAAAGTGGACATTTTCACCGATCACAAGAGTCTCAAGTACATTTTCACTCAGCCCAACCTCAACCTCAGGCAGAATCGATGGGTCGAAATGATTCAAGAGTACAACCCAAGTATTGAATATACTCCGGGCAAGGCCAATGTCATTGCAGATGCTTTGAGCAGGAAGGCTTATCGCAACAGCCTAATCCTCAAGCCCTTCGGCCGGATCTTTGTGAAGCTTTCCATAAGCTGAATCTTCAAGTTGTTCCTCAAGGCTTTCTTGCCAACCTCATAGTCTCTCCTACTTTGGAAGGTCAGATTCGTGAGGCTCAACTTACGGATACCATGGTGAAAAAGGTGAAACGTGGTATCGACAAGGGCATTTCCAAGTACAAGTGCTTCCACGTTGATGACAAAGATACTCTTTTCTTTGAGGACCGGATTGTGGTTCCTAAGGGTGATCTGAGAAAAGTCATTATGAACGAGGCTCACAATTCGCTTCTATACATTCATCCTGGAAGTACGAAGATGTACCATGACCTCAAGCAGTCATATTGGTGGACTCGAATGAAGCGAGAAATTGCTCAATTCGTGAATGAGTGTGATGTCTGCAGAAGAGTGAAAGGAACACCAAAGACCAGCTGGTCTCCTTCAACCTCTTGCTATTCCGGAATGGAAGTTTGATCATATCGAAATGGACTTCGTGGATCGGATTTCCAAAGTCCAAGCGTGGAAATGATGCTATCTTCGTTGTCATTGACAAGCTTACTAAAGTGGCTCATTTTCTTCCTATCAAAGAATCCATCACAGCAGCTCGGTTGGCAGAGCTATACACCTCCAGGATTGTCTCCTTGCACGGCATTCCACAATTGATCTCTTCAGACCGTGGCAGCATCTTTACCTCCAAGTTTTGGGATTCTTTTCAGAAGGCCATGGGCACCAACATTCGTTTCAGCACAGCTTTCCATCCCCAAACAAGTGGCCAAGTCGAGCGAGTTAATCAAATCCTTGAAGATATGCTCAGGGCTTGTGTCATTTCTTTCGGTATGAAGTGGGAAGATTGTCTTCCATATGCCGAGTTCTCCTACAACAACAGCTTCCAAGCGAGTTCGGGCAAGGCCCCATTCGAAATTCTCTATGGCGTAAAGTGCCGTACTCCTCTCAATTGGTGCGAGATAGGTGAACGCCAACTTCTTGGCAATGACTTGATCACTGAAGCGTAAGAAATGTGCCAAGTCATTCGTGAGAATCTCAAAGCCGCGCAATCGCGCCGGAAGAGCTATTATGATGATAAGCACCGTGATGTGGCTTTTGAAATCGGAGACCATGTCTACCTCGCGTCTCTCCAATGAAAGGCACTCGCCGCCCGGTATCAAAGGGAAGCTTGCCCCTAGATACGTGGGTCCTTTCAAGATAATTGGCAAAAGAGGCGATCTCGCCTATCAACTTGAGCTTCCATCCAACTTTGCAAACGCGTGCACGATGTGTTTCACGTGTCACAGCCTTCGCAAGTGCTTCAAGACTCCTGAACGCACTATCAACTTCAAGAGATTGACCTTCAAGAAGATCTCTCTTATCATGAGCACCCCGTTGCTATCCTTGAAGAAACCGAGCGCAAGACTCGCAACAAGTCAATCAAATTCCTGAAAGTGAAGTGGTCACACCATTCCGACCGAGAAGCCACCTGGGAGCGCGAGGATCACCTCCGTTCTGAATATCCGGAGTTCTTTCAGTCCTAGATCTCGGACGAGATCCTCTTGTAGTGGTGGAGTGTTGTGACACCCGGATGTAACTTTCCATATTTGGAACTCCTACTCTTTCCATTTTCGGCATTGTGTTATGATAGTCCCTCCGTAGTTGGGTTTTTCTTCATTTTGCATTTTGTCCATGTCATGCATTACATATCATGTCATCATGTGCATCGCATTTGCATACGTGTTCGTCTCGTGATTCCGAGCATTTTTCCCGTTGTCCGCTTTGCAATCCGGGCGCCCTATCTTCCCCGCGGCCCCTTTTACGCTTTTTCCGTAAAAGCGGGTACTAAACCTTCTCGGAATGGACCGAGGTTTGTCTTGTGGCCTTGGTATACCACCCGTAGACCACCGGTCAAGTTTCGGTCATTTGGAGCTCGTTTGGTACTCCAACGGTTAACCGCACTCTCAAGAAAGGCCTCTTTTAAGTTGCAGCCCAACACCCTCCAAAACAGCCCAATAACCCATCTAAGTCACTTCCATGCTCTCCGCTGCTCGATCACGATCGTGGGCGAAAACTACACCTCATTTGGACTCTCCTAGCTCCTCTATGCCTATTTAAACACCTCCCCGACCAAATCCGGGTCTTCTTCCCCGAAACCCTAAAAATTTCATCCTCACAGCAGACGTCCGCCGCCAGACGAGCCCGCCAGCGTCCGCGCCCGCTCGAGCACGCCACGTGTCCGCGCCGCCGCCCAGCCGCCCGGCCAGCCCAGGCGAAACCCGCCAACCAGCGCGCCGCCGCCGCGCCTCACTCGCCTTCGGGCGCCGCCACTCCTCACGCGCCGCACGCCGGCCGCCCGGCCAGCGCGCCCCTTGCGCGCCGTGCCCGCCGTCCCGGCGGATCCGGCGAAGGACCGGCGGATCCGCCTCCTCCGACCTCCTCCGGCCGAGCTCAGCCCCGATCCCGACCGTCCTCATAAACCGTGCCAAGGGTTGACTTCTCCCCCCCTCTAAAATTCATCTAAGTCCCGAGCATTTTGATATTTCGTGGCATTTTCATCATAGAATATCTTTGCATCTGTAGCTCCATTTTGCGCGTGTAATATATCAAAATGTTCGCTTCGAAGAGTAGATCGTTTCTTCTCATTGCATCATTTTCATTTGAGCTCATCTTGATGCCCGAAATGCTGTTGGAAGTGTGCTATGTGATGTTAGTTTCTGTTTCTTAACAGAACTTGCACTTTTGTTATTTTTGCCATGATTAATGTGTGCACCCTATGAATTTGAGTCCTACATGTGTTTTGTAATATGCCATGCCATCTTTCCAGGGGTGTATGCCATGTATTTTTGTGATCTATGTGATGACTAGCACAAGCATGCAAAGTAGGTGTCCTGATGTTGCTGATTTCAGCTCTGTTTTGCTGATATTTTGATGCCATGTTAACTTGATGCTAGCGAGAGATCTATGCATATTTTGAGATGCTTCATTAAGGATGTTTTGTTAAGCATGTCTTTCTCTATCCATCCATACCTTTTTTTGCAATTATGGAGTGCCATAGCTTGAGTCAATCGAGCTCTACTTTTGCTATAGAATGTTTCCTGGCAGATTGTTTACATGTTATTCAAATTTGCCAAGGTTGTTGTGGTTGATCCATGTATGCTATGTTATTGTTCTTGCCATGTATGTCTTCTATGCCATGTTTTCTTGATGTATATATGCTTAGCTTATCATATAAGGCTCTGTAGTGAGTGCATTGAGCTTGTAAACATGCCTACTTGTTATCAGTTTTTGACATGCCATGTTGCTGAATCTGTTAACGAAACTTTCAATATTGACATGGGTGTTACTATATTTTCTGTTCCTTTTTGGCTTATGGTCAGTAAGGTACTTTTGTTCTATGCTTTGAGTAGACTCATTCCATGCCTTATTTTGCTATTATAAGTTCCTGTAGCATGTAGTTTTGTTGCTCTGAACATTGCTACCTGATGCAGTTTTGCCATGTCCAGCCTGATATTTTGTGCACTTTTGCCATGCTTATTTGAACCTGTTATGATGTGATTTAGCCGAAGCTCAGTGCTCATCTTTTGTCAAGCATCTTGTGTAGATCACTGCTATATACTTTGTTGATACGTTTGGGTGCAGTAGCTTAATTTCTTGTTGCTTGCTAAGTGGCATCATGCTGTTAATGGCAGATTTGTGCCATTCTTGTTTTGCTTGTCATTTCCAAACCGTGCATCCGATTCCGGTGATCTTTATATCGATTTCAACCGAAATCATCTCATCTTTCCAGTGGCATACTTGGTTTGCCAATTTGATGCCTGGTTCATCATTTTCCTTTCGGAACGCACATACGCATTGCATATCACATCCCGCATATCATGCCATGTTTTGCATCATGTTGATTGTGCATTGCACCGTGATTTATGGTGGTTCCTTTGTTTGTGTTGTTGCTTTGGGTAGAGCCGGGAGACGAGTACGTGAACGAGGAACCTGTTGAGAACGCTTACGAGGATCAAGCTTTCGACAACTGTGAGAACATTGCAGGCAAGATGACCATACCCTCGAAATCACTTCTATCTTTGCTATGCTAGATGCTCGCTCTTTTGCTATGCCTATGCTGCGATGCCTACCACTTTCTATATCATGCCACCCATATTGCCATGTCAGCCTCTAACCATCCTTTTCCTAGCAAACCGTTGATTGGCTATGTTACCGCTTTGCTCAGCCCCTCTTATAGCGTTGCTAGTTGCAGGTGAAGTTGAAGTTTGTTCCTTGTTGGAACATGGAGATGTTGTTCCTTATCGGAACATGTTTACTTGTTGGGGATATCACAATATATATCTGCTATAATTAATACATCTATATACTTGGTAAAGGGTGGAAGGCTCGGCCTTATGCCTAGTGTTTTGTTCCACTCTTGCCACCCTAGTTTCCGCCATACCGTGTTATGTTCCTTGATTTCGCGTTCCTTACACGGTTGGGTGATTTATTGGACCCCTTGACAGTTCGCTTTGAATAAGACTCGTCCGCAAGGCCCAACTTTGGTTTTACCATTTGCCACCTAAGCCTTTTTCCCCGGGTTTTCGCGAGCCCGAGGGTCATCTTTATTTTAACCCCGGACGGTGCTCCTTCGAGTGCTGGCCCAACTGGGCGATGTCCGCGCCTGGCAATCCAGGTCTATGCCAACCCGACGTCTTCCCATCCGTGTGCCACGAGAACGAGATATGTGCAGCTCCTATCGGGATTTGTCGGCACATTCGGGCGGCTTCTTTGGTCTTGTTTTATTGCTTTGTCGAAATGTCTTGTAGTCCGGGATTCCGAGATTGATCGGGTCTTCCCGGTAGAAGGAATATCCTTCGTTGACCGTGAGAGCTTATAATGGGCTAAGTTGGGACACCCTGCAGGGTAATATCTTTCAAAGTCGTGCCCGCGGTTATGAGGCAGATGGGAATTTGTTAATGTCGGTTGTAGAAAACCGAAGTTGACCTCAAATAAAATACACATCAATCGCGTGTGTAACCGTGATGGTCTCTTCGGCGCAGTCCGGGAAGTGAACACGGATGTTGGAGTTATGTCTCGACGTAAGTAGTTCAGGATCACTTCTTGATCGCTACTAGCTTCACGACCGTGCTTTGCTCCTCTTCTCGCTCTCTTTGCGAAGTAGCCACCATATATGCTAGTCGCTTGCTGCAGCTCCTTTGTACTACTCTGTCCTTCCTATAAGCTTAAATAGTCTTGATCTCGCTGGTGTGAGATTGCGAGTCCCCGTGACTCACAGATACTTCCAAAACAGTTGCGTGTTCCGACGATGCCAGTGCAGGTGACTCAACCGAGCTCAAGTGGGAGTTCGACGAGGAACGTGGTCGTTACTATGTGTCTTTTCCTGATGATCAGTAGTGGTGCCAAGTTGGGACGATCGGGGATCTGTGTAGCATTTGGGGTATCTTCTTTATTTTGGTTCCGTAGTCGGACCTTGAGTGTACTCTGAATGATGGATGTTTATTTATGTATTGTGTGAAGTGGCGACTGTAAGCCAACTATGTATCTCTTTCCCTTTATTTATTACATGGGTTGTGTGAAGATTACCTCACTTGCGACATTGCTTTCAATGCGGTTATGCCTCTAAGTCGTGCCTCGACACGTGGGAGATATAGCTGCATCGAGGGCGTTACAATTTATCTGCCATTTGCAAAGATATTTCAGTAGGTGTCAACTTATTCAAATCAAGTCTACGATATAAAGAGAGAGGCATAACACCAACACCGGCTCCAAGATCACATAAAGCAGTTTTAACATAATTTCTTTTAATGGAGCATGGTATAGTCGGTACTCCTGGATCTCCAAGTTTCTTTGGTATTCCACCCTTAAAAGTATAATTAGCAAGCATGGTGGAAATTTCAGCTTCCGGTATCTTTCTTTTGTTTGTAACAATATCTTTCATATATTTAGCATAAGGATTCATTTTAAGCACATCAGTCAATCGCATACGGAAAAAGATGGGTCTAATCATTTCAGCAAAGCGCTCAAAATCCTCATCATCCTTTTTTTTGGATGGTTCCGGAGGAAAAGGCATGGGTTTCTGAACCCATGGTTCCCCTTCTTTACCATGCTTCCTAGCAACAAAGTCTCTTTTATCATAACGTTGATTCTTTGATTGTGGGTTATCAAGATCAACAGCAGGTTCAACTTCTACATCATTATCATTACTAGGTTGAGCATCATCATGAACATCATCATTAACATTTTCACTAGGTTCATGTTCATTACCAGATTGTGTTTCAAAGATCAGACATAGAGATATCATTTGGATTCTCAGGTGGTTTAGCAATAGGTTCACTAGAAGTTTGCAAAGTCCTATCATTTTTCTTTTTCTTCCTTTTAGAAGAACTAGGTGCATCAATATTATTTCTCTGAGAATCTTGCTCGATTCTCTTAGGGTGGCTGTCGGTGTCAAAACCGGCGGATCTCAGGTAGGGGGTCCCGAACTGTGCGTCTAGGCGGATGGTAACAGGAGACAAGGGACACGATGTTTTACCCAGGTTCGGGCCCTCTTGATGCAGGTAAAACCCTACTCCCGCTTGATTAATATTGATGATACGAGTAGTACAAGAGTAGATCTACCACGAGATCGTAGAGGCTAAACCCTAGAAGCTAGCCTATGGTATGATTGTTGTATATATCTATCGACTAGCCAGGCCTCGGTTTATATAATGCACCAGAGGCCTAGGATAACAAGAGTCCTAGCCGAATATGCCGGTGGGGAGGAGTCCTTGTCTTGATCGCCAAGACTTGTGGAATCTTCCTTGTATGCGGCAGCTGTCCGGACTGGCCCATGAGTATACGGCCATGGGGGTCCTCGGCCCAATCTAACAGATCGGGAGATGACGTGGTGAGTACCCCCTAGTCCAGGACACCGTTAGTAGCCCCCTGAACCGGTCTTCAAGTTTAGGGACGCTCCTCGATTCTTCCGAACCGTTCTTCATCTTCAGTCGTCGGTCTTGAAAACTGGTTCAACAAATCTTGTCATCTTCGATCTTGAGGATCGCTGAAATGCATTCGACGGGTTTACAAGTCGGGTATCCGAGGAGCCCCTTTAAGTTTCCGGCCTTTATCAATGCCTTGTTATTTTTATGCTACACCTCGGGTTTGAAGGTGTTCCTGGGCGGCAGCGTCCTCTTGCGTCCGAGCTCCAACACCGGACTGCAATCGAGGTATCTTTTGCAGCCGAGCACCAATGCCGGACTGCTTCCCCGTTCTAACACCGAACTGTGTATCCGAGCTCCAACGTTTGACTGTATCCGAGCTCCAACGCCGGACTATGTATCCGAGGTGTCATAAATCACCTTGGTTCAAAGAAGTTTGAAGGAGTTTAGCCGAGCTTAATGCCGGAAATGCCCTCTATGGACCCAGCCACTAGCGCCCGAGCTTTATGCCGGACTGCTTCCGAGGTGGTGCACCACCCCGAATGTGGGCCTATTTTTGTCAATATTTCTGATTGGTGCAATTTATTCTGTGCCGAGATACATAGCCAGTAGCCCTCAAGGTGGGTATCAGTCTAAAACCCGAGATGCACATGAAGGATGACATAAGACCGCTGATCCCGTAGGCTGCCGAGACTCAAAGTTGATTTGCAAAATCAGTCCGAGGATCATGTCCTAGCTCGCGTAATACTTCGGGACACAAAAGGCGGCGTGCTCAGTCCTCAAGACTCAGGTTGGGTGCGGTCGACCAACCTGAGGATCAAAATCTCCTCGGAGACTGTATTACTCTTAAAATTTTCTGCATTGGACAAGCAATGCAGTAGCCCCCGAGACACTAGTCGTGTGGCAACACCAGATCAGGGGATCGATGTGCCCCTTTAATATTTGTAAATAATAAGCCCGAAGCCCAAGAGTTCTCGAAGTTTTAATGCGGCCAGGGTGGCCGTATTAAGGATTGATATCCATAGTAAAATCATAAATTATGTGTAATGACTCTATGTATCCAAGTACTTTACGTCATTAATTCTCAGATCCGCATTGTACAAAACTTTGTTGACCGACCATCGGCTTCCATCTCCTAGGCCAATAGCTGAGGAGTGTTTGTCCTACTTTATAAAGCCTTTATGAGGGCAAAGATTTACAACAAACAAGGCAATCTGGCCATACGGTTTTATAAACAAAGGTACGCAGAGAGATATGTTATATTACTGTTTAACAGAAGAAATGTCTTCCAAAGAAAATAGTCCCGCTATCGGTTCCTTTCTTTGGGTTGTCATGCTAAGCATGATCATGAAACCTCAGCTCCAATGTAAGAGCAAAATATCGAGGATTTAGTTTGGGAGGCCAGTTAATAGCCCTCGGTAGTGTTCGGCGGCAGTCGAGGTCAAGCCGTAAACACTTCAGCCATTGTTATGAATGGCCCGTCATTTAACAATGTCATCGGATCGCTGGCCATTTTACGCTTATTGTGACAGTCAGTTTTCGGCTTTGTCCACTGATGTGCTTAACCATGTGAGCTGGAAGCACAATCTCAGTGGTTCTCCCTTTGCACACCTAGCCGAACAAAGCGGAACGTAGGGGGCAAGCGCAGGAGCCGGGCAACCCAACTATTGACCGAAGACACAATTCGAAACCGATGCATATATAGCAATATCCGAGAATGTTTTTGCCGAATCTCTAAAGGTGTCCGGCGTTGCACTGCGAGACTTGTGCTAAAAACACACAAATAGTTTAAAAAGTGCCATAAGCTTGGAAAACCAAAAAACGTCAGTAAAAACTTGACGTCCGAACGAGATCAAGTGTTCGGTGCCAATCCGAAAATTGGCCTTAGCAAAAGAAGTGCTTCTGTCATGCTTTAACATGATACATCCTATCTCAAGACTTCAAGCGGGTCAGCCTATGGCTTCAACCTCCTATCCCGGGGGCGGAGTACTTCTCATAAGGCCAGTTTAGCAAACTAAACTCTAGCGGCTTTGAGAGAGAAATTAGGCTCCCGACTAGTGACCACACGCCGTGTCGAAATAAGGAGTGAGAGATAATTATAATAATAATATTAATAATAATATTAATATTATTAAGAATACTAATAATAATAAGAATAATAATAATAATAATAATAATAAAACCGTGCAACGACTAAGAAGAAGAACACTTATCATAGAACGGCTCATATAAATTTAAGAGCCCCCAAGTGACTTGGGTAAAAGAATGATTGCATGTACCGAAGTACTTATATCATATCTGTGTTCAACCGAACTTTAAACGCGTCTTAACCGACCGTCGGCTTCTCCCTCTTCGGTCAAGGACCGAAAAGTGTTGTCTACTCCATCTGTCGAGAATATCGACGGTGTTTCCAATAACCAGGAAATCAGGCCATAAGGTTGTAACAGACAAAGCACGCTCAGGGAACTTATGCTATATTACTGCAAAGTGTAAGAAGCATCTTCGAAGAAAATAGTACCCCCACAGATACCTTTCTCCGGTGCTCATTGTTATTATGAGACTTGTGCAATAGATTTTTTGTACTCATGAGTTCCGTTGTGTGCCGACCATCATTGAAAACTATAAGAGTGCTAGCTTTCGGCTTCACCCAGTCTGAGGTCCGGCTCGACGACCCGATCGTGACAATCGCAGAGGTGATCCCTTTACTCCCTAGCCGAACAATCGGGAATGTAGGGGTAAACACAGGAGCGAGGCAACCCATCTTGCAAATCGCTTAAGTCAATATGGTGCATATTGTGGCGTAATACACGAAGAAGGAACGAAGCCGTACAAGTATAATCATATGCAAGAGGAAAAGCTTCATGAAGGAAGCCCCCTAATGAATTGGGTATTTGAATTTATGCGTCACAAACAAAGTTTGGACAAGAAAGTTTTTTACAAGAAACATTTTTCCAAAAAAGTATAATGCTTGGTCGAACCGAACACAAGTTAGAAATTAAAGCTTTGAGCATGAAAGCAACTTAGCTGGTTAATGTGTTCGGTATTGACGACGCGGTCCGAGCTTGATACGGGACAAGGTTCCATCCCCAAGCCGGTCCCGAGGTGGCGGAGCGGAGAGCTCGACACGCCGAAGTGGTGACATAGCACGATCAATGCAGACCGGCAGAGTGACGCCGAAGTCCCCGGATCATTTTCCTGTGCACAAAAAAGGTGCAAACCGGAGACAATAGTAATAAAAAAATCGTTGCATAATAAATAATTTATGCAAAGTGAGTAATAAAAAAATATGGCCTAGCGCCAAAGTCAATGTCGATGCAGGGCGTCGGCGTGATGGGGTAAAGGTGTGGCAAAGCCTGAATTCATAGGTCGGTCCGAGCTCCGGATGCGGCGTTCGCCGGACTATGTACGAAAACTGACCGAACCACCATGCGACTGTCGTTAATACGGCCACCCTTTGATAGACCTGTGTATATATGATGGACAAACTAGAGTAGTAATTCCTTGGGTAAAATGAACCCAAACAAGCAAAAAATACTGGGATTAATAGAACCTGGTTTATTTGTTGTAGCAATCCGAAGGAAGGTGATTCCCAAAATTGGGACTCGATCCGTGCACCCATTGTCTGATGGGCGATAAAACGACGGCATGGCAATGCTGGCAAAGGTTGGCTCGCCGAGGCAAAGCCCTCGGTCCAGCTAACGTGACCGAGCTGGTCGGCTAGCGACGCCGAAGGGTCCGGAGTAGGTTGATGAAGAGATGGCGAAGCCCCCGGTCCAGCCGAGATGTCGAACTAGGTCGGCGTGATGGACACCAGCTTGAAGAAGCAATAGTGCAGCCCTGCCGATGCAGGTCATGACGTGGTCGATGCCGGCTTGATGAAGCGACCGTGCGGTGATGCCGGTATGCCCGCTCCGTGTATTCCGTGGGGCGGCGATGTTGGTGATTATTTATCCTTCGCGATGTCGGACTCTTGTTCGGCTTGCCGAGATGATGATCCGAAGAAGTTGAGCTCGGCTCAACAAAGTGACGACGTGTCTAGCGCAGGTCGGCAGCCGTGGAGCAATATTGCCAGACTGGTTTGACACCAGCATGATGTTGAAGATCATGTTCAAAATATTTTAAAGTTAATGGGATGTGTTCGGGAACAAAACACAATACCCCATACAACACTTCCTACAAAAAGGATGTCCGAAATCCCGTTCGTAAAAAGGACGAACTCGGGTCGGTTTTGTTTTCGTGCAGAAAACAGATTCGAAAAGTGATGCACTAATCGGAAGGTTCCCGGAGTTTGGACGGTCGGATGGAGCTGAAATTTTGAGGGGTGGTAGATATAGGAATTCCGCAATCGATTAAAGGTTGGATCTTCCAAAGGAGGACCGAGCTAGAAGCTGGACACCACGCCCTAAACTCATCCAGATTCTCGTCCAGATTTGACAAGGCTCCGGTATATCGTAGTTTCTCGGAGATTCCTCCGTCGGAACTCGACGAAATTTAGCGTGGTTGTCGTAGACGTAATTCTGCACTATTCCACCGAAGCAATCGTCAAATGGACGCTCGAGGAGGCGGTGACGGCAGATACAAGTTCGCTGTCCAGAAAAACAGCACGGTCGCCCGAGAGCAATGTTGGCGTTGAGCCCCCGGGCTCCCTGGATGATTCCTCCATGATCTTGATAGAGATCGGAGCTGATGTTGATGAAGGCCCTCATCCGAACATGATGATCGGAGGTAGGGAGCAGTCCTTGGTCGAACCAAGGTGACCAATGAAATGGTGACGAAGATGTCAAGTCGCAGATTGATCTGCAGCGAGCCATCGACCTTTTGCTTAACACACAGCGAAACTCTCAATGAAAGCACCAATGTCGGTGGAAAACCGGCGGATCTCGGGTAGGGGGTCCCGAACTGCGTCTATGCGGATGGTAACAGGAGACAAGGGACACGATGTTTTACCTGTGTTCGGGCCCTCTCGATGGAGGTAAAACGCTACTCCCGCTTGATTAATATTGATGATATGGGTAGTACAAGAGTAGATCTACCACGAGATCGAGAGGCTAAACCCTAGAAGCTAGCCTATGGTATGATTGTTGTATATATCTATCGACTAGCCTGGCCTCGGTTTATATAATGCACCAGAGGCCTAGGATAACAAGAGTCCTAGCCAACACGCCGGTGGGGAGGAGTCCTTGTCTTGATCGCCAAGTCTTGCGGAATCTTCCTTGTATGCGGCTGTCCGGACTAGCCCATGAGTATACGGCCATGGGGTCCTCGGCCCAATCTAATAGATCGGGAGATGACGTGGTGAGTACCCCTAGTCCAGGACACCGCTGCTGGCCTTCAGGATACAAAGGTTCTGAGTCATTCTACCAGTTCTAGTAGCCACTCTAACAAAGATAATCATTTTTCTTACTATTCATTTCATCAAGCACTTCTTTCTCGAGCTTTAAGTACTTGTTCTACTTGAGTGGTAACCATAGAAGCATGTTTGCTAACAAGTTTAAGTTCACCTCTAATATTAGCCATATAATCACCCAAGCATTGAATCATAAAGGTATTTTGTTTTAATTGTCTACCAAAACAAGCATTAAAGCATCTTGCTTAAACATAAAGTTATCAAACTCATCCAAGCACTGACTAGCAATTTTAGTAGGAGGGACTTCAGCTTTATCATATCTATAGAGAGAATTTACCTTTACTACCTGTGTCGGGATATCGGGATCGGAGGTTCTTGATGAATAACGAATTGAGATCATACACTTCTTCAACAAAGTGTAAATTAAGACCATGTATTTCTTCAATAGGAGGTAAATTCTTAACATCTTTAGCATTAATACCTTTTTCTTTCATAGATTTCTTTGCCTCTTGCATATCTTCGGGACTGAGAAATAGAACACCTCTCTTCTTCGGAGTTGGTTTAGGAATAGGCTCAGTAATTGGAGCACGAGCTGGCTCAAGGGCTGGCTCAGGAGGTGCCCAATTATTTTCATTTGTCAACATATTATTCAATAAAATTTCAGCTTCATCCGGTGTTCTTTTCCTGAAAATAGAACCAGCACAACTATCCAGGTAATCTCTGGAAGCATCGGTTAGTCCATTATAAAAGATATCAAGTATTTCAGGTTTCTTAAGAGGATGATCAGGCAAAGCATTAAGTAACTTGAGAAGTCTCCCCCAAGCTTGTGGGAGACTCTCTTCTTTAATTTGCACGAAGTTGTATATTTCCCTCAAAGCAGCTTGTTTCTTATGAGCAGGGAAATATTTAGCAGAGAAGTAATAAATCATATCCTGGGGACTACGCACACAACCAGGATCAAGATAATTAAACCATATCTCAGCATCACCCTTTAATGAGAACGGAAATATTTTGAGAATATAAAAGTAGTGTGATCTCTCATCATTAGTAAATAGGGCAGCTATATCATTTAACTTAGTAAGATGTGCCACAACAATTTCAGATTCATAGCCATAAAAAGGATCAGATTCAACCAAAGTAACTATATCAGGATCAACAGAAAATTCATAATCCTTATCAGGAACACAGATAGGTGAAGTAGCAAAAGCAGGGTCAGGTCTCATCCTATCTCTAAGAGATTATTTACTCCATTAAACTAGCAGCCTCTTAAGTTTGTATCTATCCTGGCAGGCAAAAACAGCTGAAGTAGATTCCGCATCAAAAAGATAACCCTCAGGAATAGCAGGCATATCTTCATCATCACTTTCATCATTGTATTCAGTTTCAATAGTTTCTCTTTCTCTAGACCTAGAAATTTGTTCATCTAGAAATTCACCAAGGGGCACATTAGTATCAAGCATAGAAGTAGTTTCATCATAAGTATCATGCATAGCAGAAGTGGCATCATCAATAACATGCGACATACCGGAACGAATAGCAGAAGCAGGTTTAGGTGTCGCTAACTTATTCATAACAGAAGGTGAATCAAGTGCAGAGCTAGATGGCAGTTCCTTACCTCCCCTCGTAGTTGAGGGATAAATTGTTGTCTTAGCGTCTTTCAAGTTCTTCATAGTGTCCAGCAGATATAAATCCCAAATGACTCAAAGAATAGAGCTATGCTCCCCGGCAACGGCGCCAGAAAATGGTCTTGGTAACCCACAAGTATAGGGGATCGCAACATTTTTCGAGGGTAGAGTATTCAACCCAAATTTGTTGATTCGACACAAGGGGAGCCAAAGAATATTCTCAAGTATTAGTAGATGAGTTGTCAATTCAACCACACCTGGAAACTTAATATCTGCAGCAAAGTGTTTAGTAGCAAAGTAATATGATAGTGGTGGTAACGGTAACAAAAGTAAAGACGGCAAAAGTAATGTTTTTGGTATTTTTGTAGTGATTGTAACAGTAGCAACGGAAAAGTAAATAAGCGTAAACCAGTATATGGAAAGCTCGCAGGCACCGGATCAGCTGATGGATAATTATGTCGGATGCGGTTCGTCATGTAATATCATAACATAGGGTGACACAGAACTAGCTCCAATTCATCAATATAATGTAGGCATGTATTCCGTTTATAGTCATACGTGCTTATGGAAAAGAACTTGCATGACATCTTTTGTCCTACCCTCCCGTGGCAGCGGGGTCCTATTGGAAACTAAGGGCTATTAAGGCCTAGCTTTAATAGAGAACCGGAACAAAGCATTAGCACATAGTGAATACATGAACTCCTCAAACTATGGTCATCACCGGGAGTGGTCCCGATTATTGTCACTTCGGGGTTGCCGGATCATAACACATAGTAGGTGACTATAGACTTGCTAGATAGGATCAAGAACTCGCATATATTCATGAAAACATAATAGGTTCAGATCTGAAATCATGGCACTCGGGCCCTAATGACAAGTATTAAGCATAGCAAAGTCATAGCAACATCAATCTCATAACATAATGGATACTAGGGATCAAACCCTAACAAAGCTAACTCGATTACATGATAAATCTCATCGAACCCATCACCGTCCAGCAAGCCTACGATGGAATTACTCACGCACGACGGTGAGCATAATGAAATTGGTGATGGAGGATGGTTGATGATGACGACAATGATTTAATCCCCTCTCCTGAGCCCCGAACGGACTCAGATCAGCCCTCCCGAGAGAGATTAGGGCTTGGCGGCTCCGTGATCGTATAACGTGATGATTTCTTCTCTCGATGTTTTCTCTCGAAAGCCAATATATAGAGTTGGAGTTGGCGTCGGAAGGTCTGAGGGGCCCACGAGGTAGGGGCGCACTCAGAGGGGGCGCGCTTCAACCTCGTGGACAAGGTGTGGGCCCCCTGGTCTTCATCTTTGGCGAGGATTTTTTATTATTTTTTTAAGATGTTCCGTGGAGTTTCAGGTCATTCCAAGAACTTTTGTTTTCTGCACATAAAACAACATCATGGCAATTCTGCTGAAACAAAGCGCCAAGACGGGTTAGTTCCATTCAAATCATACAAGTTAGAGTCCAAAACAAGGGCAAAAGTGTTCTGAAAAGTAGATACAACGGAGACGTATCCAGAAAATAGTCTTGATGACCCACAAGTATAGGGGATCTATCGTAGTCCTTTCGATAAGTAAGAGTGTCGAACCCAACGAGGAGCAGAAGGAAATGATAAGCGGTTTTCAGCAAGGTATTCTCTGCAAATACTGAAATAAGTGGTAATAGATAGTTTTGTGATAAGATAAATTGTAACGAGCAACAAGTAACAAAGGTAAATAAAGTGCAGCAAGGTGGCCCAATCCTTTTTGTAGCAAAGGACAAGCCTGGACAAACTCTTGTAATAGGAAAAGCGCTCCCGAGGACACATGGGAATATCGTCAAGCTAGTTTTCATCACGTTCATATGATTCACGTTCGGTACTTTGATAAGTTGATATGTGGGTGGACCGGTGCTTGGGTGTTGTTCTTACTTGAACGAACATCCCACTTACGATTAACCTCATTGCAAGCATCCGCAACTACAACAAAAGTATTAAGGTAAACCTAACCATAGCATGAAACATATGGATCCAAATCAGCCCCTTACGAAGCAACGCATAAACTTGGGTTTAAGCTTCATCACTCTAGCAACCCATCATCTACTTATTACTTCCCAATGCCTTCCTCTAGGCCCAAATAATGGTGAAGTGTTATGTAGTCGACATTCACATAACACCACTAGAGGCTAGACAACATACATCTTATCAAAATATCGAACGAATACCAAATTCACATGACTACTAGTAGCAAGACTTCTCCCTTGTCCTCGTGAACAAACGTAACTACTCACAAAGCATATTCATGTTCATAATCAGAGGGGTAATAATATGCATAAAGGATCTGAACATATGATCTTCCACCAAATAAACCAACTAGCATCAACTACAAGGAGTAATCAACACTACTAGCAACCTACAAGCACCAATCCCGGACTTGGGTACAAGAATTGGATACAAGAGATGAACTAGGGTTTGGAGATGAGATGGTGCTGGTGAAGATGTTGATGGAGATTGCCCTCTCCCGATGAGAGGAGCGTTGGTGATGATGATGACAAAGATTTCCCCCTCCCGGAGGGAAGTGTCCCCGGCAGAACAGCTCCGCTCGAGCCCTAGATTGGTTCCGCCTCGTGGCGGCGGAGTCTCGTCCCGAAAGGTTGCTTAATGTTTTTTCTCATCGAAAGACTTCATATAGGAGAAGATGGGCATCGGAGAGCCACCAGGGGGCCCACGAGGTAGGGGGCGCGCCCCAGGGGGGGGGCGCCCCCCACCCTCGTGAGCAGGGTGTGGGCCCCCTGGCCTTCATCTTTGGCAACAATTTTTCTTTATTTCTTTTAAGATATTCCGTGGAGTTTCAGGACTCTTGGAGTTGCATAGAATAGGTCTCCAATATTTGCTCCTTTTCCAGCCCAGAATTCGAGCTGCCGGCATTCTCCCTCTTCATGTAAACCTTGTAAAATAAGAGAGAATAGCCATAAGTATTGTGACATAACGTGAAATAACAGCCCATAATGCAATAAATATCGATATAAAAGCATGATGCAAAATGGACGTATCAAGTCCCCCAAGCTTAGACCTCGCTTGTCCTCAAGAGAAAAGCCGATAACAATAAATATGTCCTCATGTTTAGAGGTAGAGGCGTCGATAAAAATAAAATACGGACATGAAGGCATCATGATTATTCTCATAACAGCAGCATATATAGATTTTGTCATATGATTACTTATGTTCAAGTGATGATCTTTTCACAATGCAAAAGTATGAATCAGAAACCTTATTGGGCACCAACAAATTATAACCTCAGTCATTGAAGCAATTGCAATTTATTATACCATCGGAAAGAGTCTAAGTCAGAGCTTAAAAGCAAGTCCACATACTCAACTATCACTTAGTCCTTCATAATTGCTAGCACTCATGCAATACTTGTATTTACGGAGTTTAATTCGGACACAGAGAAAGATAGGGGCTTGTAGTTTTGCCCCACAACCTTTTACCTCAAGGGTAATGTCAACAATAACAAGTCATGCTCCCCTACATCCAACTAGATATATATATATATATATATATATATATCTATATATATATATATATATATATATTGTTCTTTCCAACATGCTGGGCTTGCCAAAGGATAAAATGAAAAAGGAAAGGTGAATATCATCGTGACTGTTGCATAAGGTAGAGGATAATAATAAAAGATAGGCCCTTCACAGAGGGAAGCAAAGGTTGCCATGCGCTTTTATGGTTGGATGCACAAAATCTTAATGCAAAAGAACGTCACTTTATATTGCCCCTTGTATGTGGACCTTTATTATGCAGTAAGTCGCTTTTATTACTTCCAAAACAAGTTTGTACAAAGCTTATTTTCTCTGCACTAATAAGTCATGCATATTTAGAGAGCAATTTTTATTGCTTGCACCGATGACAACTTACTTGAAGGATCTTACTCAATCCATAGGTAGATATGGTGGACTCTCATGGCTAAACTGGTTTAAGGGTATTTGGAAGCACAAGTAGTATCTCTACTTGGTGCTGAGAATTTGGCTAGCATGATGGGGAAAGGCAAGCTCAACATGTTAGAGGATCCATGACAACATACTTTATCTTAGATATATGAAAGCATAACTCATCACGTTGTCTTCCTTGTCCAACATCAACTCTTTAGCATGTTATATTTTAATGAGTGCTCCCAATCATAAAAGATGTCAATGATAATATATCTATATGTGAAACCTCTCTTTCCTTATTACTTCCTATTAATTGCAACGATGACCAAAGCTATATTTGCCAACTCCCAACAACTTTTAATCATCATACTCTTTCTATGTGAAGTCATTACTCTCAATAAGATCAATATGAACTATTTGTTTCTTTTTATTCTTTATTCTTTCTTTTTATTATTCACCCAAGATAATGGCAAAATAATCAAGCCCTTGACTCAACACTAATCTTTATTATATATATATATAGCTCATGGACTCGATTACATAGAGGGATCATAAAGCAAAAGTCAAAACTAGATCATGTCATAAACTTTATTCTACTAGCTCAAGATACTACTAATAGGATCGAACTAAGAAAAACGGTAAAGATAGGAGTTGTGATGGTGATACGATACCGGGGCACCTCCCCCAAGCTTGGCAGTTGCCAAGGGGAGTGCCCATACCCATGTGATTATATCTCCTTCTTTGTTGTTGGTGAAGAAGGTGGAGGTGATGGATAGTCGCACACCGAGCGTAAGAGATCCTCCAACTTGTGAATAATGCCCTTGAGTGCAACGATATGCTCCTTCAACAAAATATTTTCACTTGTGAGATACTTGTTTTGAATACGAGCTAACTCAATCATCTTGAAAGCTTCGATTTCAGTTGGGGTGAGAAAGTTGTGATCAAGTTGGAGGGTGTCTTCTGCTGCCGAGCTTGGTCCTCCGTGGCCTTCTTGATCCTTTCATCCTTGTTGATCTCCATGGGTTCTTCCCTCTTCAGCTCTATCTTCATTAGCCAAGCATCTTTGTCACCATTGTCGGAGGAGGGGGACGACATGATGCCTGGCCTTGACAACCCTGACAGAAAACAGCTCGACACAAGAACAGAGGAGATTTGCGTGATACGAGAGTCAAAACCTTCGGGAGAATATATAATGAATTTTTACCGACCAAAATACATGTCGTGCAAGAAAACGGAGTCCGGAGGGTGCACGAGGTGCTCACGGGGTAGGGGGGTGCGCCTAGGGGGGTAGGGCGCGCCCACCACCCTCGTGGGGCCCTCGTGTCCTTCCCGGACTGCTACTTATTTTTCTATTTTTCTAAATATTCTAAAACGGAGAAATATAGCCTTAAAAATTGTTTTGGAGTCGGTTTACTTACCGTACCACATACCTATTCCTTTTCGAGTGCAAGCAGTCCGCAAGTGTCCCTTATGTATTCCTCCGGTTACGGTTTCAATAATATTGGTTTCAACATTTATGGGATTACCTGAGATATAGTGTTTGATTCTTTGACCGTTTACCACTTTCGGTTTTGTGCCTTAGAATTTGTTTATTTTTATGGCGACTGATCGATAGAGATCCTCGATAACGTAGGGACCTTCCCATTTAGAGAGAATTTTTCCTACAAAATATCTTAAACGAGAGTTGTATAGCAATACATAATCACCTACATTAAACTCACGCTTTTGTATCCTTTTGTCATGCCATCTTTTAACTTTTTCTTTAAATAACTTGGCATTTTCATAAGCTTGGGTTCTCCATTCATCAAGTGAGCTAATATCAAATAACCTCTTCTCACCGCAAGCAAGTTTGAAATCATAGTTGAGCTCTTTAATAGCCCAATATGCCTTGTGTTCTAGTTCGAGAGGTAAGTGACATGCTTTTCCATAAACCATTTTATACGGAGACATACCCATAGGATTCTTATATGCAATTCTATAGGCCCATAATGCATCATCAAGTTTCTTGGACCAATTCTTTCTAGACCTATTAACAGTCTTTTGCAAAATTAATTTGAGCTCTCTATTACTCAATTCTACTTGACCACTAGACTGCGGGTGATAAGGAGATGCAATTCTATGATTAACATCATATTTAGCAAGCATTTTACGGAAAGCACCATGAATAAAGTGTGAACCGCCATCAGTCATTAAATATCTAGGGACTCCAAACCTCGGAAAAATAACTTCCTTAAGCATTTTAATAGAAGTGTTATGATCAGCACTACTAGTTGGAATAGCTTCTACCCACTTAGTAACGTAATCAACATCAACTAAAATATGTGTATATCCATTAGAGGCAGGAAAAGGTCCCATATAATCAAAGCCCCAAACATCAAATGGTTCAATAACAAGTGAATAATTCATGGGAATTTCTTGACATCTACTAATATTACCAATTCTTTGACATTCATCGCAAGACAAAACAAACTTACGGGCATCCTTGAAGAGAGTGGTCCAATAAAAACCGGATTGCAATACCTTATGTGCAGTTCTATCTCCAGCGTGGTGCCCTCCATAAGCTTCGGAGTGACACTTGCATAGGATCTTTTCCTGTTCATGCTCAGGCACACAACGTCTAATAACACCATCTACTCCTTCTTTATAAGGATGTGGGTCATCCCAAAATTATGTCTCAAATCATAGAAGAACTTTTTCTTTTGTTGGTATGTGAAGCTAGGTGGTATAAATTTAGCAACAATATAATTAGCATATTTAGCATACCATGGAGTGCTACGAGAAGTGCTTATGACATTTAATTGCTCATCAGAGAAGCTATCATCAATAGGTTGTGGGTCATCAAGAACATTCTCTAACCTAGACAAGTTGTCTGCAACGGGGTTCTCAGCTCCCTTTCTATCAACAATATGCAAATCAAATTCTTGCAGCAAGAGAACCCATCTGATAAGTCTAGGTTTAGCATCTTTCTTTTCCATAAGATATTTAATAGCAGCATGATCAGTGTGAATAGTTACTTTAGAATCAACAATATAGGGTCTGAATTTATCACAAGCAAATACAACTGCTAAAAGTTCCTTTTCAGTAGTAGCATAATTTCTTTGAGCATTGTCTACAGATCTTACTAGCATAATGGATAACATTTAATTTCTTATCAACTCTTTGCCCTAGAACAGCACCTACAGCATAATCACTAGCATCACACATAATTTCAAAGGGTAAATTCCAATCAGGTGGCTGAACAACAGGCGTAGAGACTAATGCTTTCTTAAGTATGTCAAATGCTTCTACACAATCATCATCAAAGACAAATGGTACATCTTTTTGTAATAAATTGGTCAGAGGCCGAGAAATTTTTGAGAAGTCCTTAATGAACCTCCTATAAAATCCGGCATGACAAAGGAAACTTCTTATACCTTTGATGTCCTTGGGACATGGCATCTTTTCAATAGCACCGACCTTGGCTTTATCAACTTCAATACCTCTTTCAGAAACTTTGTGCCCCAAGACAATACCTTCATTAACCATAAAGTGGCACTTTTCCCAATTCAAGACAAGATTAGTTTCTTCACATCTACTGCAAAACTCGATCAAGATTGCTCAAGCAATCGTCAAAAGAGGATCCATAGACGGAAAAGTCGTCCATGAAAACCTCACAAATATTTTCACAAAAATCAGAGAATATAGCCATCATGCATCTTTGAAAGGTAGCAGGTGCATTACATAAACCAAAAGGCATACGTCTATAAGCAAAAGTACCAAAAGGGCATGTAAAAGTAGTCTATGATTGATCTTTAGCCGACACATGTATTTGAGAGAAGCCAGAGTAACCATCTAGAAAGCAATAATGTGTATGTTTGCATAATCTTTCTAGCATTTGATCAATAAAAGGTAAGGGGTAATGATCTTTCTTAGTAGCTTTATTTAATTTGCGGAAATCAATTACCATCCTAAAACTTGTAATGATTCTTTGCGGGATCAATTCATCTTTATCATTAGGGACAACAGTAATACCTCCCTTCTTAGGGACACAACGGACAGGACTTACCCACTGACTATCAGCAACGGGATAAATTATACCTGCCTCAAGAAGCTTGAGTATTTCTTTTCTTACCACTTCTTTCATTTTAGGACTCAAACATCGTTGAGGATCACGAACTGGTTTGGCCTCCGCTTCCAAATTTATTTTATGCTGACATAAAGTGGGACTAATGCCCTTAAGATCATCAAGAGTATATCAAATAGCGGCACGGTACTTCTTCAGAGTTTTTAATAATCTTTCTTCTTCATGCTCTAAAAGGTTAGCACTAATAATAACAGGATATATTTTCTTTTCATCAAGATAAGCATATTTAAGATTATCAGGCAACGGTTTAAGCTCAAACACGGGATCAGACTTGGGTGGAGGAGGATCCCTATGATTTCAACAGGCAAATTGTGTTGCAGAATAGGATACTGTCTAAAGAATACTTCATCTATTTCCCTTCTTTCATTCATGAACATATCATTTTCATGGTCTATCAAATAGTGTTCTAAAGGATCACTAGGAGGTACGGCAATAGAAGCAAGATCAATAATTTCATCCTTACTAGGCAATTCTTCCTCATGATGTTGTTTACTAAATTTAGAGAAATTAAACTCATGAACCATATCATCCAAGCCAATAGTAACAACATTCTTTTTGCAGTCTATCTTAGCATTAACAGTGTTCAAGAAGGGTATACCAAATATAATGGGACAAAATCTATCTTGTGGAGAACCAAGAACAAGAAAATCAGCGGGATATTTGGTTTTTCCACACAAGACTTCAACATCTCTAACAATTCCCATTGCAGATATAGTATCTCTATTGGCAAGTTTAATTGTAACATCAATATCTTCTAACTCAGCAGGTGCAATATCATGCATAATTTCTTTGTATAAGTCAATGGGTATAACACTAGCACTAGCACCCATATCACATAAGCCATGATAACAACGATCTCCTATTTTAACAGAAATAACGGGCACGCCTACCACAGGTCTATGTTTATCTTTAGCACAAGGTTTAGCAATTCTAGTAGTTTCACCACAGAATTGAATAACATGCCCATCAATATTATCAGTCAAGAGATCTTTAACAATAGCAATATTAGGTTCTCCTTTCACTTGCTCAGGGGGTGTATAAGTTCTAATATTGCTTTTACGAACAACAGTTGAAGCTTTAGCATGATCCTTTACTCTAACAGGGAAAGGTGGTTTCTCAACATAAGAGGTAGGAACAATAGGATCACTATAAGTGACAGTCTTTTCTTCAACTTTAATACGTGCAGCTACTTTTACTTCTATGGGAGGATGATATTTAAACCACTTCTTCTTAGGGAGATCAACATAAGTAGCAAAAGATTCACAGAAAGAAGCTACTATCTCAGAGTCAAGTCCATATTTAGTGCTAAACTTACGGAAAATATCGGTATCCATAAAAGATTTAACACAATCAAACTTAGGTGTCATAACGACTCCTTACCTTCGTCAAGGTCCCAATCTTCAAAGTTGCGTTTAATTCTATCCAATAAATTCCATTTAAATTCAATAGTCTTCATCATAAAAGAGCCAGCACAAGAAGTATCGAGCATGGTGCGATTGTTATTAGAAAGTCGAGCATAAAATATCTGAAGAATTGTCACTCTTGAGAACTCATGATTGGGGCATGAATATAACATTGATTTAAGCCTCCCCCAAGCATGAGCGATGCTTTCTCCTACGCGAGGCCAAAAATTATATATATAATTGCGATCACGATGAGCAAGATGCATAGGGTAATACTTTTGATGAAATTCCAATTTCAATCTTTTATAGTTCCATGATCTCGTATCATCACATAGCCTATACCATGTCATTGCGTCTTCCTTCAAAGATAAAGGGAAGACTTTCTTCTTAACAACATCATCGGGTATACCTGCAAGCTTAAATAATCCACAAACTTCATCCACATAGAGTAGATGTTCATCAGGATGCTTTGTTCCATCTCCTGTAAAAGTGTTAGCTAGCAGTTTTTCCATCATACCAAGGAACTTCAAAAGGAGTTTCATTTTCAATAGGTTCAGTAGGTTGAGGAGCAACTCTTGTTGCTCTACTGGACGGGGTGAAGATACCCCGAACAAGCCCCTCAGAGAATTACTTTCCATAGTAACAAGTGACAGAAAATTTCAGCACACGATATAAATTTTTCCTTACCAAATTCCACCTACCAAAGGCGCTTCACTCCCCGGCAACGGCACCATAAAAGAGTCTTGATGACCCACAAGTATAGGGGATCTATCGTAGTCCTTTCGATAAGTAAGAGCGTCGAACCCAACGAGGAGCAGAAGGAAATGATAAGCGGTTTTCAGCAAGGTATTCTTTGCAAGTACTGAAATAAGTGGTAACAGATAGTTTTGTGATAAGATAAATTATAACGAGCAACAAGTAACAAAGGTAAATAAAGTGCAGAAAGGTGGCCCAATCCTTTTTGTGGCAAGGACAATCCTGGACAAACTCTTATAATAGGAAAAGCGCTCCCGAGGACACATGGGAATATCGTCAAGCTAGTTTTCATCACGTTCATATGATACGCATTCGGTACTTTGATAATTTGATATGTGGGTGGACCAGTGCTTCGGTGCTGTTCTTACTTGAAGAAACATCCCACTTATGATTAACCTCTATTCCAAGCATCCGCAACTACAACAAAAGTATTAAGGTAAACCTAACCATAGCATGAAACATATGGATCCAAATCAGCCCCTTACGAAGCAACGCATAAACTTGGGTTTAAGCTTACGTCACTCTAGCAACCCATCATCTACTTATTACTTCCCAATGCCTTCCTCTAGGCCCAAATAATGGTGAAGTGTTATGTAGTCGACGTTCACATAACACCACTAGAGGCTAGACAACATACATCTTATCAAAATATTGAACGAATACCAAATTCACATGACTACTAGTAGCAAGACTTCTCCCTTGTCCTCAGGAACAAACGTAACTACTCACAAAGCATATCCATGTTCATAATCAGAGGGCTAATAATATGCATAAAGGATCTGAACATATGATCTTCCACCAAATAAACCAACTAGCATCAACTACAAGGAGTAATCAACACTACTAGCAACCTACAAGCACCAATCCCGGACTTGGAGACAAGAATTGGATACAAGAGATGAACTAGGGTTTGGAGATGAGATGGTGCTGGTGAAGATGTTGATGAAGATTGCCCTCTCCCGATGAGAGGAGCATTGGTGATGATGATGACGAAGATTTCCCCCTCTCGGAGGGAAGTGTCCCCGGCAGAACAGCTCCGCCGGAGCCCTAGATTGGTTCCGCCAAGGTTCCGCCTCATGGCGGCGGAGTCTTGTCCCGAAAGGTTGCTTAATGTTTTTTTCTCATCGAAAGACTTCATATAGGAGAAGACGGGCATCGGAGAGCCACCAGGGGCCCCACGGGGTAGGGGGGCGCCCCAGGGGGGCGCGCCCCCACCCTCGTGAGCCGGGTGTGGGCCCCCTGGCCTTCATCTTTGGCGATGATTTTTCTTTATTTCTTTTAAGATATTCCGTGGAGTTTCAGCACTCTTGGAGTTGCACAGAATAGGTCTCTAATATTTTCTTCTTTTCCTGCCCAGAATTCCAGCTGCCGGCATTCTCCCTCTTCATGTAAACCTTGTAAAATAAGAGAGAATAGCCATAAGTATTGTGACATAACGTGAAATAACAGCCCATAATGCAATAAATATCGATATAAAATCCGGCATGACAAAGGAAACTTCTTATACCTTTGATGTCCTTGGGACATGGCATCTTTTCAATAGCACCGACCTTGGCTTTATCAACTTCAATACCTCTTTCAGAAACTTTGTGCCCCAAGACAATACCTTCATTAACCATAAAGTGGCACTTTTCCCAATTCAAGACAAGATTAGTTTCTTCACATCTCTGCAAAACTCGATCAAGATTGCTCAAGCAATCGTCAAAAGAGGATCCATAGACGGAAAAGTCGTCCATGAAAACCTCACAGATCTTTTCAAAAAAATCAGAGAATATAGCCATCATGCATCTTTGAAAGGTAGCAGGTGCATTACATAAACCAAAAGGCATACGTCTATAAGCAAAAGTACCAAAAGGGCATGTAAAAGTAGTCTTTGATTGATCTTTAGCCGACACAGGTATTTGAGAGAAGCCAGAGTAACCATCTAGAAAGCAATAATGTGTATGTTTGCATAATCTTTCTAGCATTTGATCAATAAAAGGTAAGGGGTAATGATCTTTGTTAGTAGCTTTATTTAATTTGCGGAAATCAATTACCATCCTAAAACCTGTAATGATTCCTTGCGGGATCAATTCATCTTTATCATTAGGGACAACAGTAATACCTCCCTTCTTAGGGACACAACGGACAGGACTTACCCACTGACTATCAGCAACGGGATAAATTATACCTGCCTCAAGAAGCTTGAGTATTTCTTTTCTTACCACTTCTTTCATTTTAGGACTCAAACATCGTTGAGGATCACGAACTGGTTTGGCCTCCGCTTCCAAATTTATTTTATGCTGACATAGAGTGGGACTAATGCCCTTAAGATCATCAAGAGTATATCCAATAGCGGCACGGTACTTTTTCAGAGTTTTTAATAATCTTTCTTCTTCATGCTCTAAAAGGTTAGCACTAATAATAACAGGATATATTTTCTTTTCATCAAGATAAGCATATTTAAGATTATCAGGCAACGGTTTAAGCTCAAACACGGGATCACCCTTGGGTGGAGGAGGATCCCCTAGGATTTCAACAGGCAAATTGTGTTGCAGAATAGGTTCCTGTTTAAAGAATACTTCATCTATTTCCCTTCTTTCATTCATGATCATATCATTTTCATGGTCTATCAAATAGTGTTCTAAAGGATCACTAGGAGGTACGGCAATAGAAGCAAGACCAATAATTTCATCCTTACTAGGCAATTCTTCCTCATGATGTTGTTTACTAAATTTAGAGAAATTAAACTCATGAACCATATCATCCAAGCCAATAGTAACAACATTCTTTTTGCAGTCTATCTTAGCATTAACAGTGTTCAAGAAGGGTCTACCAAATATAATGGGACAAAATCTATCTTGTGGAGAACCAAGAACAAGAAAATCAGCTGGATATTTGGTTTTTCCACACAAGACTTCAACATCTCTAACAATTCCTGCAGTATATAGTATCTCTATTGGCAAGTTTAATTGTAACATCAATATCTTCTAACTCAGCAGGTGCAATATCATGCATAATTTCTTTGTATAAGTCAATGGGTATAACACTAGCACTAGCACCCATATCACATAAGCCATGATAACAACGATCTCCTATTTTAACAGAAATAACGGGCACGCCTACCACAGGTCTATGTTTATCTTTAGCACAAGGTTTAGCAATTCTAGTAGTTTCACCACAGAATTGAATAACATGCCCATCAATATTATCAGTCAAGAGATCTTTACAATAGCAATATTAGGTTCTCCTTTCACTTGCTCAGGGGGTGTATAAGTTCTAATATTGCTTTTACGAACAACAGTTGAAGCTTTAGCATGATCCTTTACTCTAACAGGGAAAGGTGGTTTCTCAACATAAGAGGTAGGAACAATAGGATCACTATAAGTGACAGTCTTTTCTTCAACTTTAATACGTGCAACTACTTTTACTTCTATGGGAGGATGATATTTAAACCACTTCTCCTTAGGGAGATCAACATAAGTAGCAAAAGATTCACAGAAAGAAGCTACTATCTCAGAGTCAAGTCCATATTTAGTGCTAAACTTACGGAAAATATCGGTATCCATAAAGGATTTAACACAATCAAACTTAGGTGTCATACCTGACTCCTTACCTTCGTCAAGGTCCCAATCTTCAAAGTTGCGTTTAATTCTATCCAATAAATTCTATTTAAATTCAATAGTCTTCATCATAAAAGAGCCAACACAAGAAGTATCGAGCATGGTGCGATTGTTATCTGAAAGTCGAGCATAAAAATTCTGAAGAATTGTCACTCTTGAGAGCTCATGATTGGGGCATGAATATAACATTGATTTAAGCCTCCCCCAAGCATGAGCGATGCTTTCTCCTACGCGAGGCCAAAAATTATTGTCGGTGTACTAAAGTAGGGGTACCCTAGTACCCCGAACTTGTGCACGGGCAGTCGCAGCATCCCCGCGGCAAGCCTCGCCGGGCGTCCGCCAAGACCCTCCGCCGCCTTTCAGAAGACAAGACCCCGGCAAGAGGAGCTTGCCGGGAAGGCCTCTCTAGGCACGAAGAAGGCCCCGACAAGAGGAGCTTGTCGGGAGGGCCACCCCAGGCACACAGAAGACAAGGCCCCGGCAAGAGGAGCTTGCCGGGAAGGCTCGGAGCGCGACAAGTCTCCGAGCGCGACAAGGATTCGGCCGCGGCAAGGCGCTTGCCGCAGCATGCAACTTCTCTCCGTCTCCGATCCAGCTCACCCAGCGACGTGTCGCCATGGGACCGTTCCATGGGCGGCGTGTCGAGCGGTCATGCAGCCAGCGGAGAGCAGCGATAAGCGGCTGACAGGCTCACCATCGTGGCAAGCGGAGGCGCACTGACGTCTCTGTTACACTGCTTTGGGCGACAATGACGGGCATTTATTGCTTTCGCCCCTTGCCGCCGAGTTAGGTATTTTGCACTGCATACACTTGTTCAAGTAGGTGTACCAACCCCTGTTTTTACATTTGTACCCCGCCTATGTTGCCACCTGTCGGAGACCCTTGAGCGTATAAAAGGAGGCCCGAGTGCAATGTAGAAAGGGTTGGGTTCCGTTCGATTCAGTTGGTTGTGTTCGTCTCGTTGGGTTCATTCGACCCACTCGAGACCAGATAGACTCACGCTTAGGTTTTGTAGCTCTCGTTGCTCCCTAGCAAGAACACAATAGATCAAACAAGCAGCAGAGGAGTTTTATCTCTCGAGAGCTCGAAGCTGGGTAAACCGCTCGTGTGCATCGCCTCGATCCGCTCTTCGTGCGACCTCCGCCCCCCTCCGAACCACAAAGGGGCCTGCTCCGCCGGCCCCATAGGTGTCCGCGGGTACGATCAGCCTCCCCGACATCTCTGGTGCGCCAGGTAGGGGGCGTCGAGGCCGTGTGAATCCGATCCGGCGTTCAGGCGAGCGGCGTCATCAACATCTTCCTCAACATGCCACCGGAGAAGAAGGCTTCGGCGGCAGCAGGGCCGTCCGCGTCGTACCCACCCTCACCGCAGCAAACGGGTGGTGGTGCAGACGCTGGCGGAGGAACGGGCGCCGACGAAGGTGCTCGCAACGTTGCCAAGTCCAAGGACAAGGCACCGCAGACCTCGGCGTCCGCGCATCCCCTGCGTCCATCTCAGGAGACGCGAGACCAACAACGTCATGGCGTTCACAACGCCATACGTTCGTTGGATCGAGACCCGCAAGACTAGCATGCGCGCCAACATGCTGGCACTAGTGAGATACGGTCGCCCGGACGGGGCGCGGCTCCTTCTACCGCTGTTAGATGTCCGCGCGTGTCCCGCTCCTCGCACTGCTTCTCCAATGCCGCCTACTACTCCAGCGAAGCTCGCGAGAGCTCAATCGCTCCTCGACTACCCTCCAACGGCCGACAAGGTCGACGAGTGGAGGGCCACTATCCAGAACCTCATCGGCTTTGCTAACGGCGACGCTCGCGGCAACTAACGCCATCGTTGCCGCGGGCGAGACGACAAGGCACGAGCCGGTGGCGACGAGACTTTCGGAGGTGCAACCACCATGCACTCTCCGCCAAGAAGGCTAAGATCGCCGACTCACCGGATCCACCTCGACAGCGACTCGCTGCGTCGTCCGGATCCGCGAGCTTCGCCGCGATCAGCGCCAAGTTCTTCATGAGCGACAACAAGAGGACGCCGAACTCGCATCGAGCACCAAGAGAAGCGCGACGTCAATCCGACAAGCGCTTGGGCCTTCCGCTGACATGCACGCGCCGGAGGGGCTGTGCAACTTGTCAGACGCTGTAGGTTGCCCTGCGTTCACTCATGACCTGCGGCAAGTCCAGTGGCCCAGCCAGAAAAACTTCAAACCAGATGTGCCGGAGAAGTATGATGGCAGGACGCATCCGTCGGAGTTCCTCAGCATCTACACCATCGCGGTGCAGGCTGCGGGGGGACGGGACGACAAGATCCTCGCCAACTACTACCCGCTCGTGCTCAAGCCCAACGTCAGATCTTGGCTCATGCACTTGCTGGACAGCTCCATATCCTCTTGGGCGGATCTGTGCCATCAGTTTGTTGGCGCCTTCATAGGTGGCCACAAACCTCACGGCCAAGAGAGTGACCTTCATCTGCTCGCCCAGAAGGAAGGAGAGTCCCTGCGCAAATTCATTCAGAGGTTCAGCCGTGTGCACTACAACATCCCAGATGTCCACCCTGCCGCGGTGATCAGCGCATTTCATCAGAATGTGCGGAACCGCAGGATGAGGGAGGAGATGGCGATGTGCAAAGTCAAGGATGTCAGTGAGCTGTACGCCTTGGCCGACAAGTGTGCGCGCGCTGAGGAAGGGAGGAGACTCCCAGGAGAGAATGCAGAAGCAGGATCGACAAGGTGATGACACCGCCCAAGAAAGAAGGGCCGGCGGCGAGGCAACAGGAAGAAGAAGGCCAGAGAAGTGCTAGCTGTTGAGCAGTCCGGCAATGGAGGTGGCGACAAGAACGCCAAGGCTGGTGTCTCTGGCAAGGAGGTTGCCGCTGACACCAACCACCAGTCGGTGGCGGCCGCCGACAAGCAGGACAGCTCCGGCAAGCAGTACTGCAAGATCCACCGCACCAAGGGCCACGACCTCCAGAGCTGCAAGAAGTCAAGCAGCTTGTCGAACAACAGAGAGCTGAGTACGAGCGGCGCGACAAGGAGAAGGCCCAGGAAGGTGCTGGGGGAGCAAGCAAGAAACGTCCCGGCCGGGGAGGACGCCGCGGCAAAGTCAAGCAGCGACAAGGAGATCGACCTCCCCGCGGCCGCGACAAGGATGAGGATGATGATGACGACGAAGATATGGAGGACGACGACGCCGATGAGCAGGAGTTTCAGAAAGCCATAGAGGTTCTCTGCGTTGACGGAGGTGCTTCCCTGCATACCTCCCACCGCCAACTCAAGCAATGGATGCGGGAGGTCAATGCAGCGGAACCATCCGTAGAGTCGCGCAAGCCTCGAAGTGGTCCAAGACGCCTATCATTTTTGATATTGAGGACCACCCCGATCGCATAATCTGCGGTCGGGTGCTTGCCGATGTTGGTCTCTCCAACCATCCGCAACCTCAAGGTCACAAAATGTTAGTTGACGGCGGGGCCGGCTTGAATCTGATCTCCTCCGCGGTGCTCGAAGCTTCAAATCCTCGACAGCGAAGCTCGAAGAGACCGGAACCTTCCAAGGAATCAATCCGGGAAGGAGCAAGTCAAGGGGAAGATTACATTGCCGGTCACATTTGGCGTGAGCTGAACTTCAGGATCGAGAGGGTTACATTTGACGTTGCCGATTTCCCATTGCCTTACAATGGGATACTTGGCCGCCCAAAGACTCGCCAAGTTCATGGCAGCCTCTCACTACGCCTACAACCTACTCAAGATGCCGGGCCCGATAAGCGCCATCTCTGTCCCATGGCGACAAGAAGGATGCCGTTATCCGTGCCGACAAGATCTACCGGGATGCAGCAGCCGCGACAGATCGCCCAACACTTGCCGCTGAAGCTCCGGGGAAGAAGACCAAGTCCAAGTCCGGCAAGGGCTCGATGCTCACTCCGCAAGCGCACCTCTTCGGAGTGCTGCGCTACCGTCGAGGACGCACCATCGAGCTCCACCGGCAAGTGCAAGAAGATGGTGGCTCCGCCGAAGACCAAGAAGGTGCCCGCCAAGGAGGACGGCGCTGGTGGTACCTTCACCATCAGTGCCTCTCTCGACCCCAAATAGGAAGGCGCGCTCGTTGCTTTCCTGCGGGCGAATGTCGACATGTTTGCATGGCAACCGTCTGATATCCCCGGTGTTCCCAGGAAAGTGATTGAGCACCGCCTGGCCGTTTGTCCTCATGCGTGGCCCGTCAAGCAAAAAAGTCGGGAAGCAAGCAAAGGAGCGCCAATAATTCATAGCCGAAGAGATCAAGAAACCGGAAGCAAAGGCCTTGTCGAGGAGTGCTCCATCCTACGTGGTTGGCTAATCTCGTAGTCGTATGCGCAAGGCAAATGGTAAATGTATACTTTGTATTGACTTCACGGATGTTAATAAAGCTTTCCCCAAAGATCCATTTCCCTTGCCGCGCATTGACCAGATTGTTGACTCCACGGCTGGATGTGATTTGCTTTCGTTTCTTGATGCCTACTCAGGATACCATCAAATCTTCATGGCTGAAGAAGATGAAGAGAAGACCGCATTCATCACACCATGTGGCACATACTGTTTTATACGGATGCCTTTCGGTTTGAAGAATGCTGGTTCAACATTTGCAAGGGTAGTCCATGACGCTTTTGAGCCGCAAATGCACGTAAATGTAGAAGCCTACATGGATGACATAGTGGTCAAGAGCAAGGACAAAGCAACTCTAGTTCAAGATTTGACGAGACCTTTGCAAATCTGCGCAAGATCAACCTCAAGCTCAACCCCAAGAAGTGCGTGTTTGGAGTCCCTTCCGCAAGCTTCTCGGGTTCTTCGTGGTCTCAGCGAGGAATTGAAGCTAATCCCGACAAGATCAAGGCCATTGAGCAGATTGAAGCACCAAAGCGCGTCAAGGATGTACGAAGACTTGCCGGTTGCGTGGCTGCTCTCAAAGAGGTTTATTTCTAGGTCTGCTGAGCGCCTCGCCATTTTTCAAGATTTTGAAAAGGCGGGTCCAAAGAAATGGACTCCCCGAAGCGGAGGCTGCTTGCTGCAGACTTGAAGAGATACCTGTCCTCCACTCCAACACTTGTCGCACCTAGGCCACAAGAGAAGTTGCTGCTATATATAGCGGCAACCAATCAAGTGGTTAGTGCTGCGTTAGTGGCGGAGAGGGAGGCGGGTGATGAGCCAGCAACCATGGCAAACACATCCAGCGACAAGCAGGGGGCTTCGCCGACAAGTTTTGGTCCCGACAAGGATGAGTCCGCGCAGACACGTGAACAGATGCAGAAAAGGATGGTGCAGCGCCCAGTCTACTTTGTCAGTTCCCTTCTGCAGGGGGCTAGGTCAAGGTACTCTGGTGTGCAAAAATTGCTTTTCGCCTCCTCATGGCCTCGAGAAAGCCGCGCCATTACTTCCAAGCACATGAGATCACAGCTTGTCACCGCTTTCCTCAAGAGGATACTCGAGAATCCGAAGCGGCAGGCAGGATTGTCGAGTGGGCCTTTGGAGCTGTCGAGCTTTGGTCTCAAGTTTGAAAGCACATCAACTATCCAAAGCGAGCCTTGGCAGAATTCATAGCAGAACGGACGCCAACGCCAGATGAAGAGATTGGAGACGAGCATTCCCGCCAAAGAAGCCAGCAAAGAGTGGCTGATGTACTTTGATGGTGCCTTCGCTGCAAAGCGCCGGGACCGCGTGCTTATCGCACCCACCGGAGAGCACCTCAAGCACGTCGTCCGGATGCACTTTCCCAAGGAGCAAGCGACAAACAATACTGCAGAGTATGAAGGTTTGCTTGCCGGTCTTAGGATCGCATGATGGACCTTGGGATCAAGAAGCTTATTGTCGTGGGTGACTCGCAACTCGTCAGTCCGCCAAGTCAACAAAGATTACCAGAGTCCATTGATGGAAGCCTACGTTGATGAAGTGAGGAAGCTAGAAGAGCACTTTGACGGCCTGCAAATGGAACATGTTCCAAGAGCTCGAGAATGATATTGCCGACGGCTTTGTCAAAAGTGCGCCGCGCTTAAGTTACTGTGGAACCAGGGATTTTCGTGCTCAAGCTGACTCAGCCAACCGTGACACCATCGACTGGACAGAGCAAGAAGAGGAAGTTGGCCTCTGGTGACTACTTTCCGACAGAGCTTCCAGAAGCCGTCGTTGGAAAGGTCCCCAAGATCAACACCAACAGAGCCGAGGAGCGATCTGCTCCGGCTGACCCTGTGGTTTGTTCCGGTGAAGCAGACGTTCCCGGCAAGTCTTGCTCCGGCAAGCTTGTCGGGGAGCATCAAGCTCCGGCAGGGCCGCAGGTCCTCGCCGTGGAAGCTGATGTTCCCGCAGCAGCATATGTGCCTTTAATCCTTGTTGTCGAGCCACAAGCTCCAGCATGAGCGCAGTGGATTGTCCATTTCCTTCAGACAGGAGAACTTCACGAAGAGCAGGAAGAAGCGGAAAGAGTAGCCCGGCAGTCAAGTATGTACCAGTTTGTCGACAGCATACTGTACAGAAGAAGACTCAACGGTGTGAAATTGAAGTGTATTCACAGGGAAGATGGATGTAAGCTGTTGGCGAGAGATACATGGAGGCATATGTGGTCACCACATTGGCAAGAAGAGCACTTGCCGGCAAAGCTTTCCGGCAAGGTTTCTTCGGCCGACAGCCCTCCGTGATGCAAATCGCACAAGTAACCAAGTGTGAAGCGTGCAGTTCCATTCCAAGCAGATACACCAGCCAGCTCAAGCTCTCCAGACGATCCCTTTATCCTGGCCATTTTCGTCTGGGGCTCGACATCCTCGGCCCCTTCCCCGAAGCTGTCGGGGCTTTGAGTACTTGTACGCCGCCATCGACAAGTTCACAAAGTGGCGGAAGTGGAAGCGATGAGGAAGGTGACAGACAGTCGGAAGTCAAGTTCTTGGTCGATTGTTTGCCGTTTGGAATCCCTAACAGGATCATCACCGACAACGGCACACAATTCTGAGTCGCACCTTCATGCAAGACGTCCAAGACCTTGGCGCCAAGGTCTGCTTTGCTTCCGTTGCTCACCCGAGAAGCGACGGTCAAGCGAGAGGGCAATGCTGAAGTGCTGCGGCGGGCTCAAGACCGTAACTTTCGACAGGCTGCACAAGTGCGGAAGAAACTGGATCGAGGAGCTGCCGGTGGTTCTTTGGTCGATCAGGGGCGACGCCAAATCGAGCCATCGGCGTGCACCCTTTGCTCTAGTCTATGGAGCAGAGGCAGTTCTCCCCACGGAACTCGTATATGGATCGCCTCGAGTACTCGCTTATGATGAGCTTGAGCAAGAGCAGCTGCGACAAGATGACGCGCTGCTCCTCGAGGAAGATCGTCTTCGAGTCATTGCCGCGAGCAGCCGCTTCGCTACCAACAAGCCTGCGCCGCTACCATAGCCGCAGGGTTAGTGCCGAAGTCTCGAGGAAGGAGACCTTGTTCTTGGTAGCGTTCAGTCCGCCAAGAATTCAAACAAGTTGGCGCTTGAAGTGGGAAGGCCCTTATCGGGTGAAATGAGTCACTAGGCCCGGCGTTGTCCGCCTTGAGACCGAAGATGGCATTCGGTGAGCAACTCCTGGAACATTGAGCATCTTCGTAAGTTTTACCCATAGGGCGCGGTTGTCGGAATCCGTTCCAAGCAACCACCTTTATACAAGTCTTGCCGCTGTTGCATGTAATCCTTCCAGACAAAGCGAGCGCAGACCCGTGCATCAAGAAAGCTTCGTGTGTTGCGCACGACTTGTCAAGTTCATGCTTTCATCAATTTATTGCATGCTTTGGCTAACACTTTGTGTAGCAACCACACCCGGTAAGCAGAATCGAGCCGCTAGGCTCCATAACGTTATTCCTTCTTCTTTCTCTTCTCTCAAAGAAAGGAAGGCTCCCTCGCGCACAAGTTAGCCAGGGGGGAGGAGGAGATAATACTATGGACCAGGCACAGCTCGAGGAAGTTCCACCCCATCGGGAAGCAAGAAACAGAAAAGCTAAGTTGCCAAAGTTTGAGCAATCAATTTTTAAATTTTCGTTATCTTCCTCGAACGATAGTACTTTGTATGGAAAACACAGCGCAGAGGAACCAAATCGTGACTGGTCGCGCCCTTACTTTGTTTGAGTCCGCTCAACAACTTAAGTGAGCTGCGGCTAGTCCGCGACAAGGTTGCTTGTCGGTAGCGACCCCGCCAAAGAAGGCTTGAAGTTCCGACTCGGCGCCAAGGGCAAGGGTGCTGCACCGCAAGTTTCCTAAAAGCGTAGGGCAATAACATACAAAGGAAGGAATCAAGTAGAGGAAATAACATTGCATCGATCGATTCAGATCAGTAATAAATTTTTAAAGTTATCTTCCTTGAACGACCGCGCTTTGTATGAAAAACCCGTGCGGAGAGGAACCAAATCGTGACTGGTCGCGCACTTACTTTGTTTCGAGTCCGCTCAACAACTTAAGTGAGCTGCGGCTAGTCCGCGACAAGGTTGCTTGTCGGTAGCGACCCCGCCAGCAGGCTGCTGAAGTTCCGCACTTGGCGCTCGCGGCAAGGGTGCCTGCACCGGCAAGTTTCCCTGAAAAGCGTAGGGCAATAACATACAAAGCCAAGAGTCGCGTAAAGGAAGTAACGTAGCGAACGTTGCCTAGAATAAAGTTATATTGCGAAAATAACTTATTGCGGCACTGGCTAAATCGTTCTCAGAACTGAAATAACAGCGAAGAGGGGAAGAAGGGCGCGCCGGCACCCAAGCCCCGGCAAGCCAGAGTTGCCGGGGGCTGCGGCAAGCCAGAGTTGCCGGGGGCCGCGGCAAGCCAGAGTTGCCGGGGGCTGCGGCAAGCCGGAGTTGCCGGGGGCCGCGGCAAGCCAGAGTTGCCGGGGGCTGCGATATCAGATAAGCCTTTCGTCCCTTTTCAAGCATCCCTTTTTCATTAAAAACATTCTACTCGGATACAATCCGTGGGGAATGAAAAACATGAAAGAGAGGATTACAAGCTTTAAATGCGGATAAGGCCCGAAGGCTTACAAATTAAAAAGATAAGATGCCCGTAATCCCTTTCATGTCCCTCTTTTCAGGAGGTAGGTCAAGGAGGCGAGAAGGGCAAAAGAAACGCCTAGACGAGCTACAGGTGCCAGAAGGCACCAAGGGAACATCCCGGGAGCTCCCGAGGGCTTGACGGAGATGGCAGCGCCGGCGGGGCTCAAGAGGCAGGCGGCAGGACGTCAAGACGCTGCCGAGGGCACTACGCCTCGTACTCCGACTTGACGGCCTTTGTCGCCATCCCTCTTCCCTTCCGCAGCCTCCTACGCCCGGTCGCCCAAGGAGACGACCCGGGAGTTCAAGGAGCCGGCGGCAGCGGATGATGGGGTCGCCGGTGGCGCAAGCGGCGCCCGACAACTAATCGGGCCCGCCGCCCTCGTCGCTGCCGCTCTCCTCCTCGTCACTCTCGCTCGAGGGGAATCTTCGCTGTCGGAGGAGCTATCCACGCAGCACTTCGCCCAGTACCAAGATCCTCAAGACCTTGACGGAAAGAGATCACCCTCCATTAACTTAAAATGGAGGGTAAACCCCGCCCTCAGGCTGTGGATGCGAGTGAACGTCTTCCACCCACGATCGAGAAACATCACATTAGGGGCTGGGAATACAACGCGGACTCGCGTGCCGCTGATCCCACAGCCCCTCATATGCAATCTCAACGTCTCGGGTGGATCCGAATCCATCGCGCTTGCGAACGGGGCTGGAAGCCGGAGGCGACGACGAGGCGCCCGGCGCAGCTGACGAAGAACTTCGCAAGGGTCGTCCCTGTATGGACCGGCCGCAGGAGGAGCCGCCCGGAAGCGGAGACGGCGTGCCGCCCGTCCGCCTCTTCCCGGCGCCTCGACCTCGTCACGACCTCGCCCCTCCCTCTTCCTCTTGGGGCTGGCTCTGCCGCCCCGGACGTGGGGTTGGGAGGGGAGCGCTGTCTAGCGGCGACCCTCGCCGCCACCGATGAAGAACCAAGGTTCCTTTTCTCCATGGCGGATGAGAGAAAGGGGAGCAGGAACTGAGGAAAGGAGGAGGTGGGAGAGTGCGGGCTTCTGCGCTCCCCTTCCGCTCTTTTTAAGGAAGCAAGGTGGGGGCTCGACCGCCCCGCTCGACAAATCAGGGCATAGGAAGAGCAGGGAATCGGGGCCGACCTGCTGCCTCTTTCAGAAGCGCCCAGTTTTCCACCTCCACCGTCCGTGACCCCAAGAGCATGGGAACCACGTGGGCGGGGATGCGTAATCGAGGCTGACGGGTGGAGCGACCCCACGCCGCCCACTCCCCGACGCCAGACTGTGGCGTGCCGTTCTGGGGAACACGGCGGATCTGAGTGGGTTTGGTTTGGACCCAGGGCGCGTGCCGTGCCTGTTTTGGGCCTGGCCCAACAGCGCTTCGGCACCGTGTATGGCCCAGAACCGGGGCTCCTGTCGGTGTACTAAAGTAGGGTACCCTAGTACCCGAACTTGTGCCAGGCGATCATGGCCCAGCGGCAAGCCTCGCCAAGGCGTCGCCAAGACCCTCCGCCGCCTTTCAGAAGACAAGACCCCGGCCAGAGGAGCTTGCCGGGAAGGCCTCTCTAGGCACGAAGAAGGCCCCGACAAGAGGAGCTTGTCGGGAGGGCCACCCCAGGATCGCAGAAGACAAGGCCCCGGCAAGAGGAGCTTGCCGGGAAGGCTCGGAGCGCGACAAGTCTCCGGGCGCGACAAGGATTCGGCCGCGGCAAGGCGCTTGCCGCGGCATGCAACTTCTCTCCGTCTCCGCTCCAGCTCACCCAATGACGTGTCGCCATGGGACCGTTCCAGGGGCGCGTGTCGAGCGGCTGTGCAGCCAGCGGAGAGCAGCGATAAGCGGCGCTGACAGGCTCGCCATCGTGGCGAGCGGAGGCGCACCTGACGGTCTCTGTTACCTTAATCGTTTGGGGCGACAATGACGGGCATTTATTGCTTTTGTCCCTTGCCGTTAGAGTTAGGTATTTTGCACTGTACACTGTTCAAGTAGGTGTACCAACCCCTGTTTTTACATTTGTACCCCCGCCTATGTTACCACCTGTCGGAGACCCCTTGAGCGTATAAAAGGAGGCCCGAGTGCAACGTAGAAAGGGTTGGGTTCCGTTAAGTTCAGTTGTCCAGGTTCGTCTCGTTGGGTTCATTTGACCCACTCGAGACCAGATAGACTCACGCTAGGTTTTGTAGCTCTCGTTGCTCCCTAGCAAGAACACAATAGATCAAACAAGCAGCAGTAGGAGTTTTATCTCTCCGGAGAGCTCCGAAGCTGGGTAAACCGCTCGTGTGCATCGCCTCAATCCGCTCTTCGTGCGACCTCCGCCCCCCACCGAACCTCAAAGGGGCCTGCTCCGCCGGCCCCATAGGTGTCCGCGGGTACGATCAGCCTCCCCGACAATTATATATATAATTGCGATCACGATGAGCAAGATGCATAGGGTAATACTTTTGATGAAATTCCAATTTCAATCTTTTATAGTTCCATGATCTCGTATCATCACATAGCCTATACCATGTCAATGCATCTTCCTTCAAAGATAAAGGGAAGACCTTCTTCTTAACAACATCATCGGGTATACCTGCAAGCTTAAATAATCCACAAACTTAATCCACATAGAGTAGATGTTCATCAGGATGCTTTGTTCCATCTCCGTAAAAGTGTTAGCTAGCAGTTTTTCCATCATACCGAAGGAACTTCAAAAGGAGTTTCATTTTCAATAGGTTCTGTAGGTTGAGGAGCTTCTCTTTTCTCTACTGGAAGGGGTGATGATACCCCGTACAAGCCCCTCAGAGAATTACTTTCCATAGTAACAAGTGACAGAAAATTTCAGCACACTATATAAATTTATCCTTACCAAATTCCACCTACCAAAGGCGCTTCACTCCACGGCAACGGCGCCATAAAAGAGTCTTGATGACCCACAAGTATAGGGGATCTATCGTAGTCCTTTCGATAAGTAAGAGCGTCGAACCCAACGAGGAGCACAAGGAAATGATAAGCAGTTTTCAGCAAGGTATTCTCTGCAAGTAATCTTGAAATAAGTGGTAGCGATAGTTTTGTGATAAGATAAATTATAACGAGCAACAAGTAACAAAGGTAAATAAAGTGCAGCAAGGTGGCCCAATCCTTTTTGTAGCAAGGACAAGCCTGGACAAACTCTTATAATAGGAAAAGCGCTCCCGAGGACACATGGGAATATTGTCAAGCTAGTTTTCATCACGTTCATATGATACGCGTTCGGCACTTTGATAATTTGATATGTGGGTGGACCGGTGCTTCGGTGTTGTTCTTACTTGAAGAAACATCCCACTTATGATTAACCTCTATTGCAAGCATCCGCAACTACAACAAAAGTATTAAGGTAAACCTAACCATAGCATGAAACATATGGATCCAAATCAGCCCCTTACGAAGCAACGCATAAACTTGGGTTTAAGCTTACATCACTCTAGCAACCCATCATCTACTTATTACTTCCCAATGCCTTCCTCTACGCCCAAATAATGGTGAAGTGTTCTGTAGTCGACGTTCACATAACACCACTAGAGGCTAGACAACATACATCGTATCAAAAGATCGAATCTAATACCAAATTCACATGACTACTAGTAGCAAGACTTCTCCCTTGTCCTCAGGAACAAACGTAACTACTCACAAAGCATATCCATGTTCATAATCAGAGGGCTAATAATATGCATAAAGGATCTGAACATATGATCTTCCACCAAATAAACCAACTAGCATCAACTACAAGGAGTAATCAACACTACTAGCAACCTACAAGCACCAATCCCGGACTTGGAGACAAGAATTGGATACAAGAGATGAACTAGGGTTTGGAGATGAGATGGTGCTGGTGAAGATGTTGATGGAGATTGCCCTCTCCTGATGAGAGGAGCGTTGGTGATGATGATGACGAAGATTTCCCCCTCTCGGAGGGAAGTGTCCCCGGCAGAACAGCTCCGCCGGAGCCCTAGATTGGTTCCGCCAAGGTTCCGCCACGTGGCGGCGGAGTCTTGTCCCGAAAGGTTGCTTAATGTTTTTTTCTCATCGAAAGACTTCATATAGGAAAAGATGGGCATCGGAGAGCCACCAGGGGCCCCACGGGGTAGGAGGGCGCCCCAGGGGGGGGCGCCCCCACCCTCGTGAGCCGGGTGTGGGTCCCCTGGCCTTCATCTTTGGCGACGATTTTTCTTTATTTATTTTAAGATATTCCGTGGAGTTTCAGGACTCTTGGAGTTGCACAGAATAGGTCTCTAATATTTTCTACTTTTCCAAATTGAATTCCAAATGGCATTCTCCCTCTTCATGTAAACCTTGTAAAATAAGAGAGAATAGCCATAAGTATTGTGACATAACGTGAAATAACAGCCCATAATGCAATAAATATCGATATAAAAGCATGATGCAAAATGGACGTATCTACGTCTCCGTCGTATCTACTTTTCTAAAAATGTTTGCCCTTGTTTTGGACTTTAACTTGAATGATTTGAATGGAACTAACCGGGACTGACGTTGTTTTCAGCAGAAATGCCATGATGTTGTTTTATGAGAAGAAAACAAAAGTTCTCGCAATGACCTGAAACTCCACGGGATGTCTTATAAAAAATAATAAAAAATACTCGCCAAAGATGAAGACCAGGGGCCCACACCCTGTCCACGAGGGTGGGGGGCGCGCCCCCCTACCTCGTGGGCCCCCTGGACACCCTCCGACACCAACACCAACTCTATTTGTTGGCTTTCAGGGAGAAAAAAATCAGAGAGAAGAAATCATCACGTTTTACGATAGATCCCCTATACTTATCGAAAGGACTACGATAGATCCCCTATACTTGTGGGTCATCAAGACTATTTTCTGGATACGTCTCCGTTGTATCTACTTTTCAGAACACTTTTGCCCTTGTTTTGGACTCTAACTTGTATGATTTGAATGGAACTAACCCGTACTGACGCTGTTTTCAGCAGAATTGCCATGATGTTGTTTTATGTGCAGAAAACATAAGTTCTTGGAATGACCTGAAACTCCACGGAACATCTTAAAAAAATAATAAAAAATCCTCGCCAAAGATGAAGACCAGGGGGCCCACACCTTGTCCACGAGATTGGGGGGCGCGCCCCCCCTCCTGGGTGCGCCCCCTACCTCGTGGGCCCCCTGTAGACCTTCCGACGCCAACTCCAACTCTATATATTGGCTTTCGGAGAGAAAACATCAGAGAGAAGAAATCATCACGTTATACGATACGGAGCCGCCGCCAAGCCCTAATCTCTCTCGGGAGGGCTGATCTGGAGTCCGTTTGGGGCTCCGGAGAGGGGGATTCGTCGCCGTCGTCATCATCAACCATCCTCCATCACCAATTTCATGATGCTCACCGCCGTGCGTGAGTAATTCCATCATAGGCTTGCTGGACGGTGATGGGTTGGATGAGATTTATCATGTAATCGAGTTAGCTTTTTAGGGTTTGATCCTAGTATCCACTATGTTACGAGATTGATGTTGCTATGACTTTGCTATGCTTAATGCTTGTCACTAGGGCCCGAGTGCCATGATTTCAGATCTGAACCTATTATGTTTTCATGAATATATGCGAGTTCTTGATCCTATCTAGCAAGTCTATAGTCACCTACTATGTGTTATGATCCACAACCCGAAGTGACAATAATCGGGACCACTCCGGTGATGACCATAGTTTGAGGAGTTCATGTATTCACTATGTGCTAACGTTTTGTTCCGGTTCTCTATTAAAAGGAGGCCTTAATATCCCTTAGTTTCCAATAGGACCTCGCTGCCACGGGAGGGTAGGACAAAAGATGTCATGCAAGTTCTTTTCCATAAGCACGTATGACTATATACGGAATACATGCCTACATTACATTGATGAATTGGAGCTAGTTACATGTCACCCTATGTTATGGCTGTTACATGACGAACCGCATCCAAAGATAATTATCCATCACCGATCCGGTGTCTCTGAGCTTTCCATATACTAGTTTACGCTTATTTACTTTTCTGTTGCTACTATTACAATCACTACAAAAATACCAAAAACATTACTTTTCTTTGTCTTTACTTTTATTCTGTTACCACTACTATCATATTACTTTGCTACTAAACACTTTGCTGCAGATATTAAGTTTCCACGTGTGGTTGAATTGACAACTCAGCTGCTAATACTTGAGAATATTCTTTGGCTCCCCTTGTGTCGAATCAACAAATTTGGGTTGAATACTCTACCCTCGAAAACTGTTGCGATCCCCTATACTTGTGGGTTATCAAGACCTTTTTCTGGCGCCGTTGCCGGGGAGCATAGCTCTATTATTTGAGTTACTTGGGATTTATATCTGCTGGACACTATGAAGATTTGAGTGATCCTAAGACAAAAATTTATCCATCAACTACGAGGGGAGGTTAGGAACTGCCATCTAGCTCTGCACTTGATTCACCTTCTGTTATGAGTAAGCTAGCAACACCTAAACCTGCTTCTGCTATTCGTTCCGATATGTCGCATGTTATTGATGATGCCACTTCTGCTATGCATGATACTTATGATGAAACTACCTCTATGTTTGATACTACTGTGCCCCTTGGTGAATTTCTAGATGAACAAATTTCTAGGTCTAGAGAAAGAGAAACTATTGAAACTGAATACAATGATGAAAGTGATGATGAAGATATGCCTGCTATTCTTGAGGGTTATCTTTTTTATGCGGAATCTTCTGCAGCTATTTTTGCCTGCCAGGATAGATACGAACTTAAGAGGCTACTAGTTAAATGGAGTAAAGAATCTCTTAGAGACAGGATGAGACCTGACCCTGCTTTTGCTACTTCACCTATCTGTGTTCCTGATAAGGATTATGAATTTTCTGTTGATCCTTTTTATGGCTATGAATCTGAAACTGTTGTGGCACATCTTACTAAGTTAAATGATATAGCTGCCCTATTTACTAATGATGAGAGATCGCGCTACTTTTATATTCTCAAAATATTTCCGTTCTCATTAAAGGGTGATGCTAAGATATGGTTTAATTATCTTGATCCTGGTTGTGTGCGTAGTCCCCAGGATATGATTTATTACTTCTCTGCTAAATATTTCCCTGCTAATAAGAAACAAGCTGCTTTGAGGGAAATATACAACTTCGTGCAAATTAAAGAACAGAGTCTCCCACAAGCTTGGGGGAGGCTTCTCAAGTTACTTAATGCTCTGCCTGATCATCCTCTTAAGAAACCTGAAATACTTGATATCTTTTATAATGGACTAACCGATGCTTCCAGAGATTACCTGGATAGTTGTGTTGGTTCTCTTTTCAGGGAAAGAACACCGGATGAAGCTGAAATTTTATTGAATAATATGTTGACAAATGAAAATGATTGGGCACCTCATGAGGCAGCCCCTGAGCCAGCTCCTGCTCCAATTACTGAGCCTATTCCTAAACCAACTCCGAAGAAGAGAGGTGTTCTATTTCTCAGTCCCGAAGATATGCAAGAGGCAAAGAAATCTATGAGAGAAAAAGGTATTAAAGCTAAAGATGTTAAGAATTTACCTCCTATTGAAGAAATACATGGTCTTAATTTATCGCCTGTTGAAGAAGTGTATGATCTCAATTCCTTATTCACTGAAGAACCTCCTGATCCCGATATCCCGGCTACAGGTAGTAAAGGTAAATTCTCTCTATAGATATGATAAAGCTGAAGTCCCTCCTACTAAAATTGCTAGTCAGTGCTTGGATGAGTTTGATAACTTTATGTTTAAGCAAGATGACTTTAATGCTTATTTTGGTAGACAATTAAAACAAAATACCTTTATGATTAAAAGCTTGGGTGATTATATGGCTAATATTAGAGGTGAACTTAAACTTGCTAGCAAACATGCTTTTATGGTTACCACTCAAGTAGAACAAGTACTTAAAGCTCAGAAAGAAGTGCTTGATGAAATGAATAGTAAGAAAAATGATTATGCTGTTAGAGTGGCTACTAGAACTGGTAGAATGACTCAGGAACCTTTGTGTCCTGAAGGCCACCCTAAGAGAATCGAGCAAGATTCTCAGAGAAATAATATTGATGCACCTAGTTCTTCTAAAAGGAAGAAAAATAAAAATGATAGGACTTTGCAAACTTCTAGTGAACCTATTGCTGAACCACCTGAGAATCCAAATGATATCTCTATGTACGATCTTTGAAGCATAATCTGGTAATGAATATGAACCTAGTGAAAATGTTAATGATGATGTTCATGATGATGCTCAACCTACACTACTATGACACTTCTATGACGATAATTGTGACAAAACACGGTATCATCATAGATGTGGTGGGCTCCTACTTCTATGACAAAAAATCATGACAGAAAATGGGCTTTTCATTCTGGGCGGGCTGGAGACGCAGCTGCATGACATTCTTTGGGCTGTCCATGACGGAAAAACCGTGGTAGAAGCAAGGGCGAGGAAAATTTCGGGGAGTTGCTGGTTACGGTGGGAGGTCGGGGGCCGAGCGATGCGCGTTTCTCTTGAACATACGCGCATGTGTCCGAGGCGTTGGCTCTAACTGAACCCGAGCGAGGCGTTGGGCTCTAACTGAACCCGGCGACAGCACCGCAGTTACGGCGTTACTGAACCCGAGCAATCGATCGATGGCTGTTAACTGAACCCGATGGAGCGATTCCTTCGCTGCTGCTGCTAACTGAAGTCGGTCGATTGGATGAACAGTGAGTGTTGCGGGGGGGTTTGGATGAACAGTGAGCGATGGCGTAGCCTCTGGATGAACAGGACCCCGCGGTGTGGAGGGCTGGATGAACTGTAGACGGTGGAGGGGTGGCCGTGGAGGGGTGGTTGAACAGGACCCCGTGGTGTGGAGGGTTGGATGAACGGTAGACGATGGAGGGGTGCCCTTGGAGGGGTGGTTGAACAGCAGCCGGTGGAGTAGCGCGCGGTGGAGGCTGGATGAACAGGAGCCCGTGGAGGCTGGAGGAGGTTGACGGTAGCCCGTGGAGGCTAGAGGAGGTCGACGGTGGAGATGAACAGTATCCCGTGGAGTCCTGTTTTGCGGTATGCCACACCCCTCCCGATGAACAGGACCCCTGTTTCGACCGTAGGAGGTCCGTTTAAATCCGTTTGCGGACGCCACACCCTCCCTATCAACAGGACCCCGTTTCGACCGTAGGAGGTCCGTTTCCTCCGTTTTGGCGGTACACCATGTTTGGCGACCAGAATGACAACGCTACGACGCTTCGACCAGGTGGGTCCCGACCGCCGTGCACTTCCTTGCTCGCGAAGATGTAGCTGGTGGGTCCCGTGAGTCGTGGGGCGAATTGTTTTGTTTTTTGCGGGACGCACTTCCTTGCGTGCGAAGATGTAGCTGGTGGGTCCCAGCGGTGGGTAATCGGTTTTTTTTGCCCGGACGCACTTCCTTGCATGCGAAGGTGTAGCTGGTGGGTCCCAGCAGTCAGGGTGTAAACGTTTTTTTCACAAAATACGGTGGCCCGTTCGGTGGGTCCCCGCTGTCAGGTGGAGGAATAATTATTTCCCGCGTAATAAGGAGGCACTTCCTTGCTGCGGCCGTGGACCCAGCTGTCAGCCTCTCCACATACAGTCCACGTCCGATGGAAGTCGTTCCTTGACCACGTTGACCACGCCGCGCCGAGAGCACCAGGGCGGTGGACGACGGCGAGGCCTAGGAAGGGGACGACGGGGAGCCGGGGAAGACGCGGCAGTGGAAGCCCGCGCGGAGAGGAGTACGAGGGTTCACTGGTTCGGCTGCGGTGTGAGGCTTCCGTCACCGCAGGGCCTGGCCAGCGTTGGGAAAAGTAGGGGGCGATGAGGCCTCCGCGGCAGCACATCCGGCCACGGGAGGCAATAGCATGCGGCACGACCGGTGCTGCTTTGGGCGGCTGGAGCAAGAAGACCAGAGGTTGAAGAAGCACTACGGCCGTTGGATGGACATTGTCTGTCCTTTGGAGCTAGAATCGTTCATATATTGACTAAAGTTGACAAAGGCCTCCGTCGATCAACTTAGTAGGCCCACAAGTCAGCCTCCCACCAAGGTTGGTCCCAGCTAGAAGGGGTATTCATTTTTTTGTGCGTAATAAGGAGGCACTTCCGGTGGGTCCGAGCTGACAGCGGGGGGAACGTTTTTTTCGCAAAATACGGTGGCCCGACCTGTGGGTCCCAGCAGTCAGGGGGTAACGTTTTTTCACGAAATACTGGTTGGCCATCCAGTGGGTCCCAGCTGTCAGGTGGAGGAATAATTATTTTCCGCGTAATAAGGAGGCACTTCCTTGCTGCTGCCGTGGACCCAGCTGTCAGCCTCTCCACATACAGTACTCTTCGATGGAAGTCGTTCGTTGACCACATTGACCACGCCGCACCGAGAGCACCACGGCGGTGGACGACGGCGAGGCCTAGGAAGGGGACGACGCATAGCCGGGGAAGATGCGGTAGTGGAAGCCCGCGCGGAGAGGAGTACGAGGGTTCACCGGTTCGGCTACGGTGTGAGGCTGCCGTCGCCACAGAATAACAGGGGGTGTGGGTGAGTAGAGGGATGCCACAGTCGGTGGGAGTAGTAGGCGGCTGAGGCCTCCACCGCATCGTGACCCGGCCACGGGAGGCAGGGAGCACGAGGCACGACCGGCGCTGGTTTGGGCGGTGGAGCAAGAAGACCAGAGGTTGAAGAAGCACTACGGCCGTTGGATGGACATCGTACGGTCACTGGAGCTAGAATCGTGCATATTGACTAAGTTGACAAAGCCCTCCGTCCCCATCAACTTAGTAGGCCCACAACTCAGCCTGCCACTATATTGGGTCCCAGCTAATAGGCGGAGTATTCATTTTTTTGTGCGTAATAAGGAGGCACTTCCTTGCGTGCGAAGATATAGCTGGTGGGTCCGAGCTGTCAGCGGCAGTAACGTTTTTTCGTGAAATACAGAGGCCCTTTCGGTGGGTCCCTGATGTCAGGTGGAGGAATCATTATTTTGCGCGTAATAAGGAGGCATTTCCTTGTGTGCGGCCGTGGACCCAGCTGTCGGTCTCTCCACGTCTGATCCACTTCAGATGCATGTCGGTCGTTGACCATGTTGACCAGGCGCGCCGAGAGCACCCGGCGGTGGACGACGGCGAGCCTAGGAAGGAAACGACACGGAGGTAGGGAAGACTCAAAGATTGTTTCCCACGCGGAGGGGAGTACGACTGAACGAGGGTTTACTGGTTAGTCTGCCATTGCCGGAGAATAACAGCAGGTATGGGTGAGTAGAGGGATGGCTAGGCCAGCAATGGGAGTACGGTGGGGCGGTGAGGCTCTGGGCAAGACAGCCGGCATGAGGAGGAGGGAGCAGGCAGTCCCGTCGGCGCTTGTTTGAGCGGCTGGAGCAGGAAGAGCAGAGATTGAAGAAGCACGACGGCCGTTGGATGGCCATCCAACAGTCACTGCTTGTGCGTCAACCTTTTTTTAGGAAAGCCTCAAATCTGTGGAAAACAGCATACAACCCATCTGCCATTATTTCTAATAATTTACAGCCCATTTGCTAATTCTTAAGGTTTTTTTGGAGCCCATATTCTTTTTGTTAGCATTACAGCCCATAGTGTGGCCACGGTTAAACAATTATACGAAATTTTGCATATTTCGATGCGGTCCGAACTGTTTTTAATCGTGAAATTTCGACTCACATTCAAACTGATTTTAAAACTAAATGTATATCAATATAAAATCCAACAAATTCTCCACACATAAAAATTAATGTAATTTAAAATCTCGAAATTAAAAAAAGATATTTGAAACTAATTGTCAGTTTGATGTGTTTTAAAAATGTACAGCCCATTTCTCATTACTGATGGGCCATATTCTCGGCCAGCCGAATGAAAGCTCTCCTCGTCTTGAAAGATTTGCAGCCCAACAGGCCGGACAAAGCGACTTACTTGGCAAATAACAAAAAAACTGGGCTATGGCCGTGGACCCAGCTGTCAGCCTCTCCACGTCTGATTTCTTCCGATGGAAGTCGTTCCTTGACCACGTTGACCACGCCGCGCGGAGAGCACCACGGCGGTGGACGATGGCGAGGCCTAGGAAGGGGACGACGAGGAGCCGCCGAAGACGCGGCAGTGGAAGCCCGCGCAGAGAGGAGTACAAGGGTTCACTGGTTTGGCTGCGGTGTGAGGCTGCCATCGCCGCAGGGCCTGGCCAGCTGTGGGAATAGTAGGGGGCGGTGAGGCCTCCGCGGCAGCACAGCCGGCCACGGGAGGCAGGAGCATGAGGCACGATTGGCGCTGGTTTGGGTGGCTGGAGCAAGAAGACCAGAGGTTGAAGAAGCACTAAGGTCGTTGGATGGACATCGTACGGTCACTGGAGCTAGAATCGTTCATATTGACTAAGTTGACAAAGCCCTTCGTCCCCGTCAACTTAGTAGGCCCACAAGTCAGCCTCCCACCAAGGTGGGCCGCAGCTAGCAGGGGGAGTATTCATTTTTTTGTGCGTAATAAGGAGGCACTTCCAGTGGGTCCGAGCTGACAGCGGGGGGGGTGTTTTTTCACGAAATACGGTGGCCCGTCAGGTGGGTCCTAGCAGTCAGGGGGCAAAGTTTTTTTCGCAAAATACGGTGGCCCGTCCAGTGGGTCCCTGCTGTCAGTTGGAGGAATCATTATTTTCCGCGTAATAAGGAGGCACTTACTTGCTGCGGCCGTGGACCCGGTGAGACTCTCCACGACAAAGATACTTCTGATGGAAGTCGTTCCTTGATCATGTTGACCTCGCCGCGTTCCGTTTCATTCATGCGTCCATGGGCGTGGTGCGTCCCCACTGTCAGCCTCTCATGTACAGTCATCTTCCGATGACTCTCGGTTGTTGACCATGTTGACCATACCGTGCCGAGCGCACCTGCATCGGAACGACCCGGAGATGGGGAAGACGGGGCAGTGGAGTCGCAGATGGAGAGGAGTGGGAAACTTCACTGGTTCGGGTGCACGGCAGCACAACCGCGGTGCACGGGAGACAGGAGCAAGAACAGAGGTTGAAGAAGGAGCACGGCTGTTGGATTAACATCCAACGATCAAGTTGCTAGAATCATTTGTTGATTAAGTTGACAAAGCCATGCGTACACGTCCACTTAGCAGGCCCACAAGTCAGTCACCAAATCTGACGGGTCCCGGTATCAGCAGGATGAATCATTTTTTCGCAAAACAAGGAGGCACTTCCTTCCGTGCGAAGATACGGCCGGTGGGTCCCGGTACCGGTGGAGGAAACATTTTTTCAGCTTAATAAGGAGGAACTTTCCTTATGCGCCACCATGGACCTCGTGGGTCCCGGCCGTCGAGCTCTCCACGCATCTGATCTTCTTCCGATGACTCTCGTTTGTTGACCACGCCGCACCGAACACAGCGAGGCGCTGGACGACAGCGAGGCCCCGGACGGGAACGACTCGGAGATAGGAAAACACGGCAGTGGAGTCGCGGATTGAGAGGAGGAGAAGGGTTATAACTGGTTCTGTTGCAGCGTGGGGCTGTAGTCTATGGAGAATAACAGGAGGTGTCGAGGGGTGGAGGGATAGCCTGGCCGGCGGTGGGGTAGCGCTTAGGCGATGCATGCTAAGCGAGCCGCTTAGTCACGGAGGCCGGACCAGGCGGTCCCGGCGACGCTGGAGGAAGAAGACGAGAGATTGAAGGTGCATGCCGACCGTTGGATATAAATCCAATGGCTGTGGATGACACAATCATTTGTTGACCAAGTTGACAACGCCCTGCGTAGGCTTCGACCTATTGGCCCACATGTCAGCCTGCAAAAATGTGGCATATATTTAACCCATGTTTTCTACTCCCTCCGTTCCCAAATATAAGTCTTTCTAGAGATTTCAGTAGGTGACTACATACGGAGCAAAATGAATGAATCTACACTCTAAAATATGTCTACATACATCCGTATGTTATAGTCCATTTGAAATGTCTAAAAAGACTTATATTTCGGAACGGAGGGAGTAGAATGTACAGTTCATTTGCTGGGCTGGGCGAACAAATAATTTCGCGTCAATCAGGCCCATTTATATTTTCTAAGAAATCCCAGCCCATTTGCACTTCCTTGAAATACACGTATTAGGTGGGCTCGTTATATATATAATGTTATGTTAGAAGGAGCAATTAATATCAAAGAATAAACTGGAGGCACATTTTTTATATATATAATTAAGAAATTAGCGAGTTATTGCTCAAAATAAAAATGAGCGCGTTATTATTAAATTGGTCCTTAAAATCTTCGCAAGCTTTTGTACACAATCACCAGGATTTTCCTTGCATGTGAATCAAAAACAACCAGGATTTTCCGTTAAACATTTACTTTTATAAGTTAATGACACGTGGGATGTTTTTATAATGTATATATAAGTCTCTATAAAATATAGGATAATAGTAATAATATAAATATATATAATGTGGTTAGAAGGGAAAACATAAATTGGACAGAGCATTACTTTTATAAGAGACCTGCGTTTTATACCCGAAAGTAGGCATACTAACAAGTTCACACACAAATACAACAGAAAAGGTAAACATTCATATCAAACTCAGGTTCACAGGACACGTTCATATTCATAGCCAACAATCACTACCAACAACTCAAAAGATTCATATATACACCAACTCAGCATATCTATGCATCCAAATGATTGATAGATCACACGACAATATTCATACATAATTCACAAAAAGATTTAGATATACACATGTTCAGTATGTTTATGCATCCAAATGATTGAGATCACAGCCAATATGATCCATGGACGAACTTTAATTACCTATGGTACAATTTGGTAAATGGTGTTGATCGGAGGTACTTCTTGCTAAAATTAGTTCTTATGCGAGTAAACTTTCGAGTACATAAGAGGCAAGCATGACAGTCTGAACTTTGCTTGTAGGTTTATCCTCAAATAGTGGCCTCTTGTCGAGGGAGGTTTGAGCAACTTGGCCACTACTTTCATCCAACTAGTTCTTGGCTCATCTTGGTCCCGTATCTCGCTAAAATTCTACATTGCGCATTTAGAAAGGAGGCGGTTGAGAAAATGAACCACCCAAATTTTTGTGTAGTTCAACTGAAATGGAGCATCCTTGGCGTGCAGACTGATTAAGTGCCAGATGAATATACGCGTCAACCAACTTGTCTAGAATCTTTAGACTCCATGCCATATAGTTCGCTACCATATGTGCCGATAACCAACCAGCACAAGTTGGGACCAATGACTGGACTGTGTTTTTCTGGGCTATGCACCAAGCAATATTTTTGGCGTTCACTCTCCTAATACTTGGAGTTTGACAATTGGTTGACGCTGGTTGATACTCGAATGAATATAGGCACTTCTTGTCAACATCGATGCTTGTCTGAGTGAACTTTGGAGTACATAGCAGCAGCATAAGTACCTGTCCATCTGATCATTTTGTGCAGTTCTACTGAAATCACCCGATGTAATGATTTGCCTACGAGTTCAGGCTCCAAATTACTCCTTTATGAAATCGGCAAACAGTAGCACAATACAAAATTACCAATACATATGACAGGCACAATAACCAGGATAAAGACCAGTACCAACCTGTGTGAGGTAGCATATCAGTTACTATTTCCTTTGACTGGAAGCCGAGATATGCCAAGCGACTGACAGCAAAGGAAGAAAGCAAGCGGAGATTAGCGACTGACAGGAAAGGACGGAAGCTGTCCAGGCAATGAAGCACCCAAAGTTTTTGTGCAGTTCCACCAAAACCGAGCATCCCTGTTGGCACATATATTGAGTGAGATTACTGTAATAGTGGGACTAGTTGATGAAACATACACTAACAAATAGAAGCACCCTCATTATCTTAATGGGTACAGTTAGCAACATAGTAGTCTTGCTTAAAGAGAGGTATTAGTTTATTTAATCAGTGCCAATTAGCTCAACTCAACACTCAAAGCATTGTCATTTATCATAGGTTGCAAAACTTAGAAGTGCAAAGATAAAGGAGTTTCTCATGAAAGTAGCACGATACAAATAGAGATGACAGTAAACTAATATGGATGAAGGCCTTAGGCCCGTACCAACCTGAGAAAAAAAGCTTATTCATGTTGTCCCATAAGAGATGATAAAGCACTCACTGGAATCACACAATAGTATATATTTTTGTGCACTTCAAATGTATGGTTGAAGTCACTCTTGTTTACCAGTGCTGAGATTATATTGAAAGATTATCAAGAACCTCCAGCAGAGTTAAGGCACTAGCTGGGATACAGTTCATTGTATTGTCTTGTGTAGTTCCACTAAAATGTATGATTGGCACAACATGATCCCTGTTTGCACAAGTAGGAACAAGGTGAAACCTTCATTAGCTTAGTGAGAAAGGATAGGAAGACATTAGCATATTGCTCAAACAGTAGCATCAAATTCATGATGGACAATATGCAAAACATTGCCTCATTGAACCAATGGCAATAAATTGACATGCAAAAAAAAGCACTACTATGTCATGACACTAATAATATTCCCTCCCTGCTCCACCACATGACTCACCTCCATAGACAAACATTCACACGTACATAATTCAGTATAGGGTCCTACTAAAGATTTGTTTAACTCCAACAAGAAAATTAGGCAGTAATAAATTAGCGGTACTTAAGTACTCCTAATTAATTAAGTGAGACAGCAGAAGTGGAAGGGCTCCCTGGAGGATCGTCTCACATGTAAGGTAGTCCTTGCCGGAGCCCTTGAATAGCGTCAACTGAGGCCTTTGGCTTCAGCAAGATCGCCTTGGCACTGTTTATTCTTCTTCTTCTTCCTCTTCATGCTCTGTTTCTCTTTCTCCTCACCAGTTGGTGAAACCAAGTACATGATTGGCCTTCTAATTCAGAATTGTTTTGTCAGTGAGGGAGTACAAGTGTACTAGTAAAAAACAGCATTATTTTCTCATGGCAGTCGGAAAATAGAGATGAACACATGCATTAAATATCATTCTTACCTAAAGGAAGGTTATGGCGCCAATATGGATGATGAGGATTGGAATAGAGATCTCCCTTTGTGCAGTTCCACCAAAATGAACCAACTGTTCCATTCTGACATTCGAGCTTAAACAAAGACAAAAGTCACTTCTTTTAAGAAGAGTTTTGTGCAAAGTGCATAAAGGTCACAACAAAGAACTGTGTGAACTAGATATCCCTGTTTGCACAAAAAGGCAAAGAGGAAACAGTCAGAGTCTCGAACAATTACTGGCAAAAACATTTGGCTAAACTTGTCAGAGTCTCAAACAATTACAGGCAAAAACAGTGGCATGGCTTCATTTTTACCAGGGACAGAACAGCTAAGGCTGCGTTCGGTTCACAGGTTTGGTGCAGGATTTTCGTAGGAACACAACTCCTACGGTATTCTTTCCCTTCCAACCGTTCGGAACACGGGAAAGGTGATTGGTGTTTCATAGGAAAGTTGGTCTGGTAGTACTGATTCCATCGGATTAGAAACATCCACGCGCTGCTCCACCTGCTGGAGGCGCTCGCTGCCATGCGTTAGACAGGTTGCTGTTGGCAGGCGCTCGCTGCCATGCGTTAGACAGGTTGCTGTGCTGTGTTTGCCCGAATAAAAAAATCAACCTATGTGTGGTACGTGAGGTGAGGACAAGAGTAGTCACTGTGCAGCTGAATAAAAACAAATATGTACATTTCGTAGTCCATCCGAACACACTCTCTTGAGAGTTTCCTCCGGTTCGCTGTTCCATAGTTTTATACCTACATTCCTTTCCTATTCCGGTCCTCTTTTCTGCCCCTTTATTCCGATCGGAGCCTAAATATTTGGTATAAAGGCATGGGACAGTGGGTGCACTAGCAGTACAGCACCATGTACGTAAACAGAGGCATAAAGTGGTGGTTCATAGTTTGTTGCCCCGAGAAACAAACATCCAAGAAACATATCTGGGTTGGTCCTATTTTTGTTCACTCTAGCCACCTACTCCTATGTGTGGATAACAAATCTAGTCCTGGTCATACCACTGTGTACAGCGTTACCCCTATATTTCCTTTTTCGACCAAGAGACCGGTTGGATGACCAGTCTGTACTACTTTCATCCCCTTTCCTTCCTGTTTGTACCAAGTCCAATGTACATACGAAATTCCCCCACCCCCACTTTATTTCAATGACAAGTATTTTCGGACGGAGGGAGTACAAGATTCGACTCCATGAAGTAGCTTTACCTCTAACAACAGAAGAAAAAAATAGGTGACGTTGGACCATCCGATCGAGAGGGGCTGGGAGGTAGAAAATGATGCACATGCGGCGACGTAGCGAGCTGGGGAAGTAGAGCTAAGGCGGTTTCGAACGAAGATATACCAGAAGGTCGTCGGGATGTGGATAGGTGGGCGGCGGGAGGCCGGATCCGCCCATAGGCAACGACGAAGGGATCGGAGGACCTCCCGCGCTGGCACATGGCCAGAGATAACGGTGCGGCCAGCAGTGGGTCTCCTCCCTCGTTGTCAACGACGGCCTAAACGCTGCCCCTCCTCCCCTTCACCGGCGGAGGGGGATACGTCCGGATCTGTAACCAGCGGTGAGGATAGAAAGCCAGTTTTTTTAAGGGAGAAAGACAGTGTTACTACCCCTATCTTGTTTAGATCTAGAGAGGATGAGAGTGTGTGAATAGAGCAGCCCTAGCGAGCAAGCGCGGAGGCTCCGGCCTATCTATAAGTAGTGGGGTAGTTTTCCTTTTTCACTCCATCAAAACAATCGTTTAAAATTGTGTGATACTCCTACATGCCAGGTCGCGGTTTTTTATATTTGTTGATTGTTTTTTGAGATAGCTACCCGCTTGTTCCAAGTGGTGTTACGGTGTGCCAGGTCGCACTTTGTATCGTTCAAGTCTGGTACTACAAGTCCCTCCATTAAATGAACAACCACCCCCTCGTAAAAATTGTGAACAAGCCCACGGCTAAAATTAGCGGAAACATGGGTTGCCCCAACATGCATTATTATTTATATTTTCTACTCCCTCCGTTCCTAAATATAAGTCTTTTTTATTAGCCACACCTAAGACAAGAATATTTTTTATTAGCAGTGAACCACACATGTCATAGACACAAAAATTGTGGCAAGATTCCCTTAGGCAAGCCAAAGTGTGTCTAACAATTTGAGCAACTCAGGTTAGGAAAGTGTGGCAAGTGTGAGAAAAATGATGTGGCAACATAAGACAAACATAGTCACAATCCAAACAGCCCCGTAATTTTTTGTACATGCATGAAAATTTGGTTAGTTAAATTTATAGTCAAAATTTGGCAAGGTGCATCAAATCAACACATGCAAGTATCAAAGGAAAGTCACGACATGCATGCATGCGTTGTACTCCCTCCGTTTCCAAATATAAGTATTTTTAGAGATTGCAACAAGTGACTACATACGAAGCAGAATATGTCTACTCCTACATACGAAGTAGCCCATTTGAAATTTGTAAAAAGACTTTTATCGAGTGCAGTGGTTTGATGTGTCGCGTCAACTCGTACAAGACCGAGAAATTTGATTACTACGACGCCCTCTCCCTCGCGGACGAGCTCTGGTGCCTTAACTGCACCTGCCTTTGGCTGCATGACAGGTGGGCCAACCACCTGTTGGGCCCACCTGTCATAGACGCAAAGGCAGGAGCAGTAAGTAGAAGCTTTCGCTACACGCTATCTCTCCCGCGCGAGGTGGACGGACATGCAGCAGTGGATTCGATACTGTAGTAGTAGGAGTAACATCATTGTTCGTCTTCTCGAAGAGGCGAAGAGCCAAGCTCAAACTGAACGTGGCAGTTGCGAACGCTCGTGTGGTGCGGTTCCTTGGAGTACTAACCAGGCTCTTGCATGAGACAAAATTGCTATTGTTTAACAATTAAACTCCATTATCCATTGGTTGATACTCATTTTGCATAGGTCCACGCGCTTAGCACCATTTCCTCCTGGGGTCACCAATGTTTATTTGCTAATTAATGGCATTCCATGCAATGAACTAGCCATTGCAAGTCATTAAAAGCATGCACACCTCTCATCTCTTATTGGTTGATACGTATGTCAAGAAACAAGAAACAAGGTAGAAATTAATGCATCGCGCCTAAGTGTTTTGGGACTATTTGGTTTTCGTAAGATGACTTACACACCTAGACGGAGGGAGTAGTATAGACCTGTAAACCAGAAAGGAGTATTTGCCTTTCTAGAGATTTCAACAAGTGACTAGACTACACCGTGTGCAGTACCCCCTCCCTTCCGGTTTATAGGGCTCAAATCTCAAATCTCATGAACCAAGGCATTTTGCGATTGGAGGAATGTACTGTATCTCGTACTTTACAAAACTACCCTAATTAAACTCATGCATTAATTACGTAGTTCTCTCGTTTTCCTCTCCGCCTTGGTCGCGGTGCACAATATTGAGCACTCCTATATGACTAGCCGCTCTATCTACATGCTGGACATTTCAAAGCATCCGGGCCCGCGTGCCATCCACCAAATCACAGCGAGGTGCTACAGTCGAGACTCACTGTCACCCCGGTGTGGGTCATCATGACCCGTCATATCATAAAACCCACACCTTCAAAAGTGGTAAGGTGGCCTCCAAGTTGGACTGGACGAAGCAACCATCATTTCATTGAACGCTTCGTTCAAGCCCTTTCTTCCCTTTCTTGAAGAAAACCTCACCTGTGCTACTCACTTGTGCCATTTTTCTTCTCTACCGGCGAAGGAAAGGTGGGCGAATCAGTTATGCTGCTATATTTTCATTCCAATAATCTTCTTTTTGCGAAGCACCGACCGATTCTCACATCCTATTCTTTTCCCGTTTTCATTGCGATTGTGGTTTCCTTTCAATTGCTTTTTGTTTGTCAGTTCATTGATGGATCCTGGAGCACTAGGAAACGAGTTGCCGGCGGACAACCCACTGGAGACAGAGATCTCCAGGATGCGAGCACTGACCAACGAGTTGACCATGTTGGCGGGCCAACCCATGGAGATGAAGAACTCCAAGAAACAAGCACTGGCCAAAGAGTTGAGGACGTTGGCGGACGAACTCCTCAAAGAAAGTTGGAAGAACAGCAAGGGCCCCACCGTGCCTACCCCAGGAACTCTGATTGCCACCTATGTGAGGCTCAAGACCGAGTTTGAGGAGATAGTCGCCGTTGAGAAGCAGTATTCCCCTGGCAAGGTGATGCCCCCATCGAGGACGAGGAGATGGCCCCGGAGGGATGAGATCCTGGTGAGCTGCACAAGGTAAAAAATAATGGCTTATTACCATAGTTGTGGTTTTTGATTATTTGCAATGTGCTTGCTTTTTGATTATTTGCAATGTGCTTGCTAATATGTTAGGGTTGTGGAGGTGCCGGTGGTTGTCCTTGATGATTCTGATGTCGTGGCCCGTCCTGTTGGCATCGCCCCGGAGATCGATTCCGATGTTGCTGTCCATCCTGTGGACATCGCGCCAGAGATCGATTCCGACGTCGCGGTCAATCCTGGGGACATCGCCCCAGAAATCGATTCCCATGCCGCTGTGCATGCTGTGGTCATTGCCCGAGAGATCGATGAAAAGAAATAGTTGGTCGCTCTAATCCTTCAGGGTAGTTTGCATTGCCCTGTGTTTAATTACCAGAATGATGCGTGTAATCAAACCGTCTTAGGGCTAGTGCACTGTCTTGTGTGGGCGAATCTTGCTACTTTTGTTTGATAGTGAATCATGCGATGAATCATGCGAACCCTCTCCGAGTTATGGAAACAGATGTATCCTCACCGGCTTTTGATGTAATATATGGCATGCTTAGATGTAATTTTGAACTGTTTATCATATCGCCAGGGCTTGTTTGATGATTCTTGGTGTTAGAAGGCTAGCAACTGTGCGAGCTATAGTACTTGCAAAACACTCACCGAAGAGAACCGTTGGGGCTGATGAGCTCGTGGTACGCTTATACTTATCCCTCGTCGATCGACCAATAGCCCTAGCTCCTAAAACTGTAGGCTTAGCGATCGATCAGACAATAGTCAACATACATTCAGGCCTCATTTGGTTCATAGGGTAGGAAAATCGTAGCAAAAGTACGTAGAACGTGCAACACAAAATCATAGCAGTCTGAGAGGCGTACTCCCTCCGTTCCAAAATAGATGACCTAGGCGGGCTAGTTTGGCCTTGTGGGTTTCAGTTATATGACGTGGTACAGTGCCGTCCAGTCTTCGCGTGTGGTAGCAGTATTGCGGGTACAGTAAGTTTTCTTGAAGAAGCGGAATTCAATGAAGTCATGATGGTTCCTTCGTCTGAACAACTTACAGTGGGAAAGGTTGGGCCTGCGATACGACCGGGGTAGACCAGGATAATTTTGTGCATGGCAGGTGGACCAGGATGGTCGACATCCCACATGTCGGCGAATGAAAGTATTCTTTCCGATATAGAGGACGAGCAGCAGTATTCATTGTTTATTTTTGATGAAAGCTATTGTCTCCACTGTTACTCCTTGACTTTGTCAATGCCTCTCTCTCCTCCACATAAGCAGGGACAACTTCCTCCGTTCCCAAATATTTGTCTTTCTAGCCATCTCAAATGGACTACAGCATACGGATGTATGTAGACATGTTTTAAATTGTAGATTCACTCATTTTGCTCCGTATGTAGTCATTTCTTAAAATCTCTAGAAAGACAATTATTTAGGAACGGAGGGAGTACTTGCTATGCATGCAGCGGCAGCTGGCGTCTTGAGGGGCCAGGGCGGTGAGAGCGGGCTCCGGAAGCGGTCCGGACTCCAGTATGGCCCACCTCACTTTATCACCGTATATTTCTTGGATTCCATGCGCAGCGGGCGGGCGATCTCTTCTCCCTCCCCCGTTTCTCTCTTCTCAGCCGACGCCCGCCTAGCGATTAGATTTCGGCTATCGACGGTTTATTCAATTACGGTCCCACATGTCAGTGAAATTGCAAGACAATGCGTGTCCCCTCTGGTGAGCAGCGTGCGAGCCGGACTATCGGGGTTGCGACGCGTACGAGTCGTAAGTGTGCCGCCTTTTCCTTTAGAACTCGTGAAGCGTAACATTTTCGCATGATCGATCGATAGAAATCCAGAACAAAATGACGAGGGCGGTGCCTTCCCGCTCATTAGGCGGGCTAGTTCGAGTGATATGACGTGCTAGAGTGTCGTCCACTTGCTCCATTTTTATGTAAGCAAGAGTTTACACTCTTACGCGGGAGGAGTGCGAAACACCGCGGATCTGATTTTGATCGAGGGATAACTGTTCCCTGCTAAATAATGGAGGATTGTTAGTGATTATAGCATGATAGTTAGGGCATCTCCAGTGCTTGCCCACAAATTTACACCGGCATCTGTCCGAGGACACTGATGGATGCCATCTGATGCTGCCGGCATACCTTTCGACAACTATATGAACTAACCGGACGAAATTTGTGCAAACAAAGCAAATTTCAGATTGACCAGATGAAATTCATTACATTTCGAGAACTTTTCTTATAAACTGGATGAAATTCATTACATATTTTGCGCAACCCGTACTAAAACCTACTGTAAACCTAATCTAAACGATCGCCGGGCCCCGACCACCATGTCCGGCCATGAACTCGAGAAAGCAGGCCATTGCCTTTGCCTCCTCCTTATCCTCCTCGATAACCTCCTCCTCCGGAGCACAAGGTTATGAACATTTCCGCCTCCACGTCACCATCAAGCGGCTAATCGGCCGCCGATTTTTATCCCACCAAGCTTGGCGTCGACTGAGTGGAGGAGCGGTGGCCTTCCTAGGACCAGAGTAGTGGTGACCTACCATGTACTACTCTTCCTCGCTGCCGGCTGCGCCCGCGCATGCGCGCCGGCTTCATGGTCGTGGCGGCGGAGGGCGGCCGGGGGGAGCCGGCGATCTCCTTCGTTTGCTCCTGCAACAGTACGTCGAAGAGAGATTTGGAGCGCGCCCGGAGCGGCGCCGTCGATGTCTCTCATCTGCTCCTGCGCAGTACGTCCAAGAGAGCTTCGGAGCGCCAGGATGCCATGGTTGAAGTGGTGCCGAGAGAAGGAAGGGGCCGGAGGAGACTAAGTGTGGGTCTTTGGCTATGGCTGGGAGCTGGGGCTCAAGTTAATATAGCGGGCGAATGGCAATGAGCCGCGGCAGACGGATGGACAACTTGCGCCGGAGTAGGTTCGTCGGGCGTGAATGGGGACGCTGCTTCAGTGACTTAACTGCAGATGCGTTTGGGTTACTGACATGTGGGCAGAACGGGCATCTGGCCCGCATGTCAGTGACACACCAATTGCACCTGCAGTTAAGTCCGGTGAATGCGGCATTGACATTCTGGAGAGACAGTGACCGTTTCAGGTGGGAAGCACGTGCTAGCGATGGAAGGGGTTTCGGTGTGCAGTGGCACTAAGATCGGTTGCTCACGATAGTACATACTCCGTACCATACTACCATAGTACCCTCTCTAGCTTAGGTTGTTTTATAGATTGTCGTTGTGATGGATGATATACATGAGCAAGGCGGTCCGAGTATGACCGTTGGTGTTGAGCCAGGTGAATACATGCTCGGCGTTCGCGTAGGCCTCCATCAAATGTCTAAACAGTAATGTCGTGCAACGCCGGGCGCTGCAGTGATGGGCTCACCGCTTATGCGTTGCGCCATGAGCAGGACTTTGATTTAGAGGGCGGCGTGCATGCATTAGCATGCTTTGACAGCGTGAGCGTGAGTGTCGGCGAAGTATTTCATTTTCATTTGGTCGACGAGGGTGCGTTAAATGACGAGTCCGTGGTTTGATTCCCCACATACGCATAATTTTGGTTTTTACAGTGTTTCTTTCTCCATTCATAGGTAGGCCCGCGTAGATAGATAAAGAACACGAGCTGATGAGGCGCATGCGGACTGTTTGACTGGTCAACCATACAAATATGGAGTTATACGCTGAGCCAGTGACCGTATAATCACCATATCTCGTATACAATCATCAAAGTGAGCTATCAAGACAAGTTCGATGACCGCCAATGCATTTTACTCGGTAATAAATGACCAGGATTGAAGGGGAATCCTAATTTGCTTCGTCTTCTGTCCTTGAGCTCTTGACAAACCAATGCACTATACGGTTGTCCGGTCACTCCACCCCAGAGCTCTCACCAAGCGTCGTTCTTGCCACCGCGCCGCACACTAACCGATAAGGCAGTGATGGCATCCCACCGCGCCGAGTTCTTCCCGCCCACGAACGCACACAAAATGGTAGGGAAGCGATGGCATCCCGCCGTGCCGAGTTCATCGCTGCTCGCGACCTCACAACTATGTGGGAGGAATTTGAAGATGCCAAGGCCGAATGGGCGGTAGAGCAAGAGGCGGCCAAAGCCGCTGGGAGAGCAGAAAAGTCGAAAAGCACTCAAGAAAAGAGAGGCCCGCCATCGCAAGAAAGAAAAGGACGCACGCGCTGCTGCGGAGAGGTTGGTGGAGATCCAAGCACGGTGGGATGTCGCCGACAAAGCCGGGAAGGAGAACGACGGCGTCTGGCCAGCATGTGAGAAGTAGTAGTACTAGTAGTTAGTGTGTGTGTCAGATTCGAGTACGAGCATGTACCGGTACTACTAGTTACTATTGTAGTTTTAGAGCAAATTACCAGTAGATTAGCCTAGACTAAATGGAAACATTCCTATCCTATGCATCAAATGGCATCTCTTTCTCTATAGGAATTGAGATGCATGTCATCTCACTTCCTATGATTTTCATATTCCTATCCTATGAACGAAAGGAGGCCTCTGTTGGAGTAAATACTGTAGCTAGCAGTATTGCTGGTACAGTAGTTTTCTTCAAGAAGCGGAATTCAACGAAGTCATGATGGTTCCTTCGTCCGAGCAACTTCAAAGTGGGAAGTGATCCTATGATTTTATGGCTCATTAGTCATTGTTACTGTGGCGCGACGACCTGGGTGACTCTCCCTTGGAGTTCTGCGTGCATGGCAAGTGGACCAGGATGGTCGACGTCCCACATGTTGGCGAACGGAAGTATTCTTTCCGATATCGAGGAGCAAGGAAACCACGTGGTATTAGTATCACTGCTGATTGGTTCGCAAAAATATAGTATCACTGCCGATTTACAATTATTTTTTATTTCTGATGAATGCTAGCGTTTCAACTCTTACGACGAAGGGTGCCAAACACGACACGTGCTAGATGTCCCACACGTCAGCGAAAGGAGTGGGACATGAACAACGTGGTAGAGCTCAGCGTAAAAAAATAGCGTGGTAGAGCGTCTCCACTTCTTCCACTTCTGGGTCGGAGACCACACGCAGTAGTACTTAGTGGTATGAACGATACAAAGTGCGACCTGGAGAGAAAGACACGTCTAGTTGGAAGGTCTCGGGGCATACACGTAAACAAATATAAAAGTTAATATGTGCCTCCAACTAATATAGTAGTAGTAGAGTACTTAGGCACGTGCTCCATAACATCACCGTGCATTCTGCGTACAACATTTAGTGGTAGTACGTAGTAAGAGACAAATGTCGCCCAAGAGTTCCCTTCTCGACCTACTTTTGGGTGTTTGGTAGAGTGTATGGAGGGTGCATGAGTCCACACTAGTTTAGCACAAATACACTAGAAGCATGCATGAAGAGAGCATGCATAAAGAGGGGTGTTGAGTTGAGCATGCATGAAGAGGGAGCAACTATGCTGAGACGAGAATGCAACCAAACACACCCTGTATGCCACGCATGTTCATACCATTTGTGCCTTTCTACTTCACTTACTGCACTACATTACTCAGGTTCGTACATCCACTCCACAGGTACATGTCCGTCTCATAGTTCCGGTCCACGTGTTCTTCATATAGATGGAACGATCGTTGCATAACACGTGCACCTTGATGCTAGATGTCTCGTGTGTTAGCAAAAGGATGAACAAAGCTCACGTAAAAAAATAGAGTGGAAGAACAATAGATTCCGAACGACCGAGAAGGAGCAAGGAACCTTGTGGTGGAGCGTCTGCACTCATAATATTTAATATTATTCAGCGATATAAAATTAACCAATCATCTCCATAGTGGACTGGAAGAGTACGAAACACGGCAGCCCAGTGTAGTTACATCATACTAGTACATGGCTAACCCACACTATCACCATATTTCTTGGCTTCTGTGCGACACCTATCTCTAGTAATCAAGCAGCACAGACGCTTCTCCCTCCTCGTCTCTATCAAAGTGCGGCGGGCTGGCGTTCATTGCCGTCTATTGAGGTCGGTTAACTATCACATGTTAGCGACATGCCAAGAGAATTCTAAAAATTCCTTTCACGTTTAGTTTTCAAAAGAAAAAATCCTTTCACATATGAATTTGCCTCAGTATGCTTTGAGCAACTTGCATGTCCTATCTTGCTCTGTTTGATACTCTAACTTAGCTAGAGGTTAGACTAACTCATGACTAACCCTGAACTAAGCGTATCCAAAGAGGTGTTTGGGTGATAGGGTTAGATTGACAATAAATGCACTTCATGGAGAGAGAAAAGTGATTTTTCAGTGGTCCCAATGAGAACTATCTCCAGTTAGCACCTCTTGGGTGGGATAGTTTTTTTTTTGGTGGGTTCGGTGCAACTTGCTCCAATTTAAACCCTCGTGCTTGGATACTTTAGGGCTATTTGAGCCCCAACTATCTCAAACTAACTCTAACCCATGGATCCAAACAGGGCCTATGGCCAGTCTCGACACGGAGCAGTCACGTGCACCGGGAAGCGGCGCTCTCTCGGCCGTCGCGCCACTTCAAAGTCGACGCCAATGAGAGGTCGCCTCCGCTCTGGCCGGGCATTAATGTGGCACCGACGCTCCAGGGCGACGCTGACCGTTTCACGCGGGAAGCACGCGCTGTCAAGGGAGTATAGGTTTTGAACCATTTCAGGTGTAGTAGTAATGGTAGTTTGCAAAACTACTCAATTATTGCACTCAATTTCCTAAGAAATTGTGGTAAAAACGTTACTCCACAGCCCGCTTCCCTTCTCCTTCCTGCTCGTGATTTACGTGGCCATGTTAACGTGGTTGTGTCAAAAAAATGCCACTTCCTGCTCGTGATTTGCGTTATATAATTACAAGCAAGATTCTCGTGCATTGCACGGAACATCAATATGCATTCTTTTACAAAACACCTGTTGTGATTGACCCATGCAGGAGTAATCCCATGTGTAAGAACTAATGATATCTCGAGAATTTTATCGGAAAACTGGTATCCTGAGAATGTCATCGAGAAAATGGAAGATGAGAGATAAGGCGAGGTGGAGTGGAGCGTGGTGGTGACTGGTGGTCGGAATGGGCGGAGCCATGGGGATGGATTTGCCCGGCAAAGCAAGCGGGCCACCATGCATGCTAGATTGTTCGAGACTTATTCCTTTTTTAATTGCTGAGCAATGAGGTTGCGGGAGATAATGATGTGGAGAGAGGTGCGGGTATCTTTTGTAAAATTATCATAGTTTGCTTTCTATCCGTCAGATATAGATCATACGGTCTGTATTACAAGATGGCAGGCACACCATCATCGCCAACTCATTTTTTATAAGGGCAGATGATAAGTTTGCTTGACTACTAAAGTAAAGTGGAATCTGTCCATGTTATGCAAGTAAATAAAGGTGATTGTTTATCATACGGGTAAGGTTGGTTGTAGGGTGGTTGGAACAAATGCTCCGCCTAGCGCATGTGTGTGTGAGATGGAGTCTTAGTGTGTGTGTGTGTGTGTGTGTGTGTGTGTGAGAGAGAGAGAGAGAGGAGAGAGAGAGGAGAGAGAGAGATGGAGTCTTAGTTTGTGTGTGTGTGTGTGAGAGAGAGAGAGATGGAGTCTAAGTGTGTGTGGGGGGAGGGGTGCGTGTGTGTGTGTGTGTTTGCGTGTGTGAGAGAGAGAGAGATGGAGTCTTAATGTGTGTGTGGGGGGGTGCGTGCGTGCGTGTGTGTGTGTGTGTGTGTCGCGGGGTCCTCAGTGGCGGATGTAATTTAAGTGTGCATGGCTTCATCATAGATAGGTGATGTGCATGGCAGCGGCCTCAACCGATGGGGTGAGAGAGAGATAATGCCTGTAGAGTGGGAAGTGACGGTGCGTGCGCGTGAGAGGAGTCGACATCGAGAGAACGTGTTTGTTCGAGAGACACCGAGGAAGACTACTATATATCGATGGTGCATGTAGGCGGGAATTAAACAAAGGGATGGTCTTATTGGTTTCGGCAATATAGGGGAAGAGTGAGAGGTGCACGGGGGGGGGGGGTAGCTAGAAGGAGATTGTTAAGTGTGAGTGTGTGTTTTGCCCATCCAGGCGGAAGTTATGTGCACAAAAGAGTAGAACGATTTGATGTGGCGTTAGGATTGAGGGTAATTAACTACGTGTGGAGACATAGAGACCTTGAACGTGCATGTGTGAGAGGTATACATGTATACGTGGGATGTGTGTGTGTGCGCGCGCGCATGATCGAGATAAAAGAAAGAAGACATAAGTCATAAGATCAACGACATGGGAGAGGCGGGTCGGCATGACAATATGCATGCATGTGAGAATGCAGGGAAGAAGGCCCGACAATTGAGCATGTGTTTTTGTCTTTAAGAGATAGTGGCATGGGCTGGAGCATGCATCTATGGCGAGCAGAGGGGGTGAGGCGCAACGATTGTGCAAAAGAGATCAACCTATAAATGCATATGTATGGAGAGACATATATAGTGTGGGTGATAGGAAGCAAGACTCCGTGCGAGAAGGAAATGTTGACGGAGAAACTACAGATAGATACAGAGATGGAGATGCTAGCTAGAGGGACATCCGTTAGTTTGGGTGTTGGAGATGACCATCGGGTGGTTCAAAGGGTGAAGTTATATATGTGTGTGAGAGGCCACTTGATTGCATGTAGAGAGAAACATATGTAGTGTGCGTGATAGGAATCAAGAGTGAGGGCGAGAAAGAAGGTTGATGGAGAAACATATAAATAGAAAGATAAAGATGCTAGCTAGTGTGCGTTAGAGATAGGAGTCGAGTGGATCAGAAAGGCTGGGTTATGTGTGTGGGTGTGAGAGATAGAGAGAGGGTGCATGTGAGTCACATACAAACAGATATCGAGAGAAATGTGATCCAGAGAGGCGGAGTTTTGTGTCTCATGAGAGAGAAAGATATTACACACGAGAGTGATAGCTAGAGAGACATATGAGGGAACACAAGATATCTCTAGGGAGAGAGGGTGTGTTTGAGCGACATACAAGAGAACAATGGAGAAATATGAGACCCTGGGAGACAGAGTTTGTGTTTGTGTGCGAGAAAGAGATATTGAAGAGGAAGAGTCGAGGGTTCTCATATCTAAGGAGCGAAAGACATCTCTTTATGAGGGGTGTGCGAGTGGCACACATGGGAATAGTTGAGAGAAATGAGACCCCAGGAGACAAAGGTTTGTGTTTCTGTGAGAGAAAGAGATTCCACATGGAGAATCATAGCTAGAGACACATAGCAGGGAGCGAGATATACTTAGAGAGAGATAGAGTGATGAAGGTTGAGAGAGAGAGAGTACCGTCAGTGTGTTACGAAGATAAAAGATCATTGTCGACATACAGGTAGCACGAGAGATGCCTGAGAAACGATGAACGCGTATAGGTCCAGAGAGATAGTCCTATATAAGCATGAGTGATATCTATATGAGACGAATATCTGGATTAAAGGGGATTCAAATATTTAAACTGGAGATCACGACATCGATAATATCATAACGCAAATTGGTGTATCAAACATGCATATACATTTGAATTTGGGCACACGTGTAAAGTTATATAGTTTATCAATATTGGTGATCCATAGATTCTTCAATTACAAACAATGCATGGTTTATATGCAATTAATGTCTAAACGGGATTAAACTATATGTTGCGTGTGTGAAACACATTATACATGTTTGAGAAGTTAAAAACCCGCATGAAACACACATTGATTGGAGACAGTTAGCGAGGAATGCATACATTGGATTTCAACATAAAGTGGTTTCAAATATTTGAAAATCCAAATTGATGGATACAACCTTATGAATCTGATATCATGCCATTTGTAAACCATATTTATGTATAAATGGTGTTGTGCTTTTGAAAGTATATATAAAAAAATGATGTATATAGAATGTATCCAATTGAAAATGGATCCCGCCCGAAAAAAAATAGTAGAATACAAACGGGATTCGAATTGAGTTGGCATGGTAAACGTGCACTGTGCAAAATTTGAAAAAAGCGGAGAAAGTCACAGTAACCCCGCCCGAAACCAAAATCTGTGAGATGGAAATCACTAGTGCCTATCCCTGCCACGCAAAGCCTATCTACGGGATTTCTATAGGTTTCGCTAGGGGTAGGTTTGTAATTTCACCCAAACGTGACGTAACCGCCTCTCACCCGGATTCATACACGGTGGGCGCCAAAACACAGTGTGCCCTCGGCCGAAATCGACTCCTCCCGATTCATATTCATACACGGTGGGCGCCAAAAACAAACTCTCGTCGGCAAATATTCGGTATATGCGAGATTACCGTCCTATCCCCAATCGACTAATGTTCTTTGTGATGTAGTAGAAATTTGAAAGCGGGCTAAGTTTGTAAATTTCCTTGCATTTGAGGCAAGCACGCCCTGAATACATGGTTCCCCCCTTCCTCTCTACCTCCCTTTTCCCCATTCGTACTCCGTGGGCGCCAAAACACCCTCTCCACCCCACCCTCCTCCGTTCGCCGCTGTCCGCCACCCCATCCATCGCCGTCCTCCTCCACCATGTCGGAGCTGATACCCCGACGCCGCCGTCCATTACAAGAGATCGACCTCTCTCATCCACGCCTTCAAACCGGGATCCTTGCATCCCGTCCTCTCACTTCATCCCCGCCGTCGTCCACCTTTTGGCGCCCGCCTCTGACCGTCTCGTCCATCAGCGCCCGCCGCCACCGTCTACCCTCCTAGATCTGCTTCCACGCCGCCGACAGCCATCGCTACCGCAGCACCGCCAAATTCTCAGCAGATGCGTACACGGTGCCGCACCAGAGGCGGTACTCTTTTGTATCTGCTCAACTTATTTATCGCAGCAAGAAAATAGATCGCCACTGCTTTACTCTGATTTCTTTTCTTGGTTGTGAAGTTGCCTTTGTCCGATTTGCACCTTCAGATCCGCCATGGCACGCTCAACACTATACTCCTAATGCTTATGGTTTTCCCATTTTTATTCCACACTAGTTAAATCACAGTAGACTAAATTTCAAAATTGGGTCGGTCGATTTTTCAGAGCTCGCCGGAGTTCGCCGGTGCGATCCAAGGGGCTCGGGTAGTTGTGGGGCCTCGTCGAACGAAGAAAACTCGACGCGGGTGGGGGGTGGGGTGGCAAAGGAACACAGGCGGTGGGGGCCGGTGGTCTGGCCGGCGGCCCGTGCGGTGTTCTGTATGGGAAGAATTAAGAGACGAGGAAGAAGAAGGGTTAGGAGACGAGGGATCTTCATCCAACCGCCTTTGAAATGGTCGAGAGACACTGGGAGTTGCATTCTTATTGCGCTCTAGTTCATCTTGTGGGCACTGCGCAACCAACATTTTATTATCCAAAATCTGCTTGCTCTTCTTTACCATGTTCGATAGTGCTGGCCTGTACATGATCGATAGGCTTTCAATTACTAGCGGCAATAAAACACCGTATTTTCAAGACAGTTCCACTTTCCCGATTTATATATCGTGGTTATGGTGTACCCCTGTTGTGTACACTATGATCTGCCTAGTTGTTGTGTGCTCTTGTTATCATGGTTTGCCAATAAACTCTGTATATAGTATATTATGAACCTATCATCTGCCAGCTATCCTTACTTCTGGAGCCTATTTTTTTGTGTACTTGTGCCAGATTATATAAATGCACGCACGATATTACAGCACACATGAGCTCTCTCATCAGAATCCAGTGATAGTACATAAGTATTTACAAGGGCGCCCCTATATTAGAATATCATCTGCATTACAAAGAAAATCTCACAACTATTTATGTTTTCATGGTTCTCAGATATTATACGCAATTACAATTGAGTATCGTAATCCGCATCGGAAGAATATTGTGGAACACCGCAATGACTTACAAAATTGGCACCAAGGCATTGGGTGCCATTCGAAGCAATGAAACTCAGACGCTCCCAACCTGTTGATTCTTGTTAGAATATCATCCTAATGACTATTCTAACCTCGAGGAGTCAAAGGCGGTGGCCTGTCCTGTTCACCCATCAAGGTGCCTGTTCTAATTTGGCAAGGTTTTATTGATTGTGCGTATCTTGCATATGTTGTCTTGCATTTCTTCTACTTTGTTGCACCACCATCTGCTTAGTTTACTCATCATATAACTCGAGATGCCATGCCCATCCATTATCAATACATATTCCATCTATTGTCATACCATGTTTTTTCACTCAAATGTTGTTCTTGTGCATCGGACATCAAAAAGGAAGAGGGTGATTGCCGAACCTGAAGGAGCACTAGCAAAGTCCTTGGAAAACGTGGTGGTGCCGGAGAAATCAGACAGCGCCCCACTTATATTGGTTGTACAACCAGTGACACAAAACATAGGACCGACTCCAGCAGACTGTACCCATACTTCATTGGCCACACCACTAGCCCCACCACACAGGACCTGCACTCCAGCAAAAGGTATACCGATTTCATTTGCCATAGCACCAGCCGTACCACAGAAAAATCCCACTCCAGCAAAAAGTACAGAAAGTCCACCGGCCGAAGACCTATCCCAACTGCAGAGACGGCCAATTCCTGCAGATTGGGACCCCATTCCATTTATTCCCAGTTTAAAAGACAATGCTTTCAATGTTGTTAGGGACTACGAGCATATATTCCCATCATGGGAAGATTATAGTGAAGACAAACACTATTTTCACATCTTCTGTCCAACTTACGTGTAAGTGCTATTATTCATGGTTATTATTTTCCTGTTTTATGCTGATCGAACACATCAATGATTTACATTACATTGTTGTAACTAGGTGAGGGTCAATCTAGATAGTCATGACGAGCAAAGCTTGCTTGTGCTTTTCAAGGAAGCATTGCAGCAGATGTCGGTGTTACCCGAGGAAATCACACTTTCTTGGCAAGTCTATAAACGAATTTCGGTGAAGTCTCACATGCTAAATTTAGAAGACATTGAATGGAAAAACCTTGTTATGCATTGGTCTCGTTCGGGATGAGGTATTGTCTATGAAATCACATGACAATTTGAACTCCTACTTTTCCGCATGTGCCTTACGGATCTTTTTTGCAGGAAATCTGCTCGAAGAAGAATTCCGGTTTGAAAAGAACGACAGGATATCACAAATATGCTGCCCGCTGCTTTGCCCTTGTTAGTACCTGTTGTCCTGTATCATTGTACTTGCATACATACCTGGTTCATTATGTGACAGCAGTATGCATGATAGCTTGCTTATCAATTGTTCGCTCCAAATTATCTAATCTGTATGAATGGTTACATTAGTGTAGAATATATCCAATGCCAATGAATTTTTTTAGCTCTGCATTGTTCTTGTAAGTACATGTTGTCCTTTATCAGTGTACTTATATTGACAGGTAGTTGTTCATGTACCATCACTCTACATCTTATTTTCCTTTGCCCTCCATTTTCTACACATCAGATCTATATTTACTCTTACCATAAGGTTGGTACTGAAGAAGTTTAGCTGTGCATTGCTCTTGGCTGTGCCTTTTCCTGTATCGCTGCACATACATTTATAGCTACTTGGTTATGTAGCATCACTCTTCATCTTATCTTAAATATTCTCCATTTTTTCGTATATTATCACATCTATATTTACTCTTAACAAAATGTAAAATAAAGGGAATGCTTATGAAGAAAATTATGTGCTAAACTTCTTGAATTGCCCCCCCCCCCATCAGCATGGACAAGGGCTTTATAGAGCCTGTCTTCACCAGTAATGTAAGTTTGTCCTTCTCAAGCCTTCAAAGTTTGTTGTGTATATTTGGTTAGGCATGACTGCAACAACTGTTTATTTTTGGTGTTTGCATCAAATTTCATGTTTAAAGTTTATTATGTAAATTAAACTATACAGAGCAAGTGGTCTTCTTTTACACTGCATGTATGCTTCTGTTCTTCATCCGTAATCCAGTGGTGTGGTGAACCTACCCACTACAGCACAATGTCATATTCTGCAATGTCTTAGCTATGAACAATGTCATATCACCCGCAAAAAAAAATTCTACTACTCCCTCCGTCCAAAAATACTTGTCATTGAAATGGATGTATCTAGATGTATTTTAGTTCTAGACACATCCATTTTGATGACAAGTAATTCCGGACGGAGGGAGTATTATTTAAGCCGTCTCTTTATTTGCCAATCTGAAATGGGATAAATTGACAACACACTAACCATTGATATTTATGAGTTCTTGATCTGTAATCCAGTGGTGTCGTGAAGCTGCCAACTCCTTCACAATGTCATTTCCTGCCATGTCTTGACCTGAACAATACCATATTGTGTTAATGCAATTTTAAACTGTGTCACTTTATTCACCAGTAAGAAATCTGATGAATTGTCAACACTGATACTTTTATGTGCAAAACCTGTCATCCGTTTCGCTTGTTTATCTTACAGTGAGGAAGATATAAGTGTTGAACAAGCACGCAGTCTCATCATCTTGCTCACCGCTATACCGCAGCTCCCCAGCAGGTCTAACCTTTCTTGAACTCCATTGAAGTGCTGTCGGTTTTGTATATTATTTTGTCGGCGTGTTTATTTGCACTGGTGGCGATATTTGATGCCTAGTGTATCTAATCTGCTGTCTGCTTGTGCTTTATTATCATAGTGGCGAACTTTGATGCCCAGTGGATGTAATATGCAATAATTTCTTTATTGTATAGTCTAGATTTTTTCTTATTCACGATGCTGCAGTTATTTTACTGTATATATATCCTGCCTTCACAGTAAACCGGCCAAACCGTAAAATTACGGTACATAATCGGGCCGTCATGCAATCACGATGTATGATCCGCATTATGGGCCCGTCAAACCGCCCACTAGTAGATTCGGGCCTTTAATAGGCCAAGTAACCCCTGGCCCTCTTTTCGCAAGAAAACTCAATGGGCTTTTAGGAGGCTGAGAAGTAGGCTGGACCTGAAACGTGCCGAATAGCTCACGGGCTGGCAGCAGCACGAAATGGACCCGCGCCCATGATTGTGCGAATCAATTCACGGGCTTTTAATAGGCCAAAGTTGTCTCGGTCCTTGTTTGGCCCAATCAGATATCGGCTGCGAGCAGGCCGGATGCAAACCAGGCCGTAGTTAGGCCCAACTATATGACGGGATTTTAACAGGCCGAAATTAATATAGGGCCGAAATTTTAAATGGGCCCTTAACAGGCCGAAACTAATATCAGGCGAATTACTAAATGGGCCTTTAGCAAGTGGGCCCAAAAGCATAGCGTCCAGTCAACGGGCAGAATATGATATGGGCCATAATTGAGCCCAACGCCTCTTAAAGCGCCAGACCTGATATGGGCCGTGATTTGGCCCAGAAAGTGGGAGGCTTTTAACAGGTCGGATCTTATATGGGCCATAATTAGGCCCGGAATGTGGCAGGCCATTAATGGACCGGATCAAATATGGGCCGGCATTTGGCCCAAAACATGGCAGCTAGTTAATGGGCCGGCCTACTAGGGTCCTCAAAATCTTGTGGGCCTAAAGCTGGGTCGGCCCATTAATGTCGGCGAAATCTCGTGGGCCTTTAGCTGGGCCGGCCCATTATGATCCGCAAGAATTTTTTGGGCCTTTACCTGGGCCGACCCATTATGGCACACAAAAATCTTGTGGGCCTTTACTGGGCCGGCCTAATATGTCCCGCGAATTCTTGTGGGCCTTTAGCTGGGCCAGCCCATTATAGTCCGCAAAATCTCGTGGGCCTTTAACTAGGCCGGCCCATTATTCCGCAAAATCTTGTGGGCCTTTAGTTGGGCCGGCCCATTTAAACTTGATGGGCCGTGCCACGTGTCGACGTATCATAGGCGCCTTCTGTCCAATGAGTGGATGACATCTGTCCCAACGATGAGCCGACACATGTTTCCTCCAACCAATGATGATTTTACATGTGGAAATTTCCCATTGGTCGGGGCTGTTAACGGGTTATTGGATCCAAAATCCGACCCGATATCTTAACGGCGTTCCGTTACGGTGGATGCCACTTGTCGGTCACCCTTGACGAAAGCACTTCTGTGACGCGCGAATTATTGTCATGGAAGTGGACACTTCCATGATGATAATTTTGGTAATGTCATGGAACACTTCTACGACAAAGACAGTATGACTATCTTGATTCTGTCATAAATTTGTCATGGATGTACATGCATGACAAAAAACGCGACCTACTGTGACAAACACGTATCATCACAGAAGTGTATTTTTTTTGTAGTGCTAGTAATGATAATGATGTAGAAGTTGAACCTGTTGTTGATCTTGATAACCCACAATCAAAGAATCAACGTTATGATAAAAGAGACTTCGTTGCTAGGAAGCATGGTAAAGAAAGGGAACCATGGGTTCAGAAACCCATGCCTTTTCCTTCGAAACCATCCAAGAAAAAGGATGATGAGGATTTTGAGCGCTTTCTTTGAAATGATTAGACCCATCTTTTATGCGTATGCGATTGGTGATGTGCTCAAAATGAATCCTTATGCTAAATATATGAAAGATATTGTTACAAACAAAAGAAAGATACTTTGGAAGCTGAAATTTCCACCATGCTTGCTAATTATACTTTTAAGGGTGGAATACCAAAAGAAACTTGGAGATCCAGAGTACCGACTATACCATGCTCCAATAAAAGAAATTATGTTAAAACCGCTTTATGTGATCTTGGAGCCGGTGTTAGTGTTATGCCTCTCTCTTTATATCGTAGACTTGATTTGAATAAGTTGACACCCATCTGAAATATCTTTGCAAATGGCTGATAAATCAACTGCTATAATTGCCGGTATTTGTGAGGATGTGCCTGTTGTGGTTGCAAGCGTTACTATTTTAACGGACTTTGTTATTCTTGATATTCCCGAGGATGATAGTATGTCTATTATTCTTGGAAGACCTTTCCTTAATACTGCAGGGGCTGTTATTGATTGCAACAAAGGCAATGTCACTTTTCATGCTAATGGTAATGAGCACACGGTACACTTTCCGAGGAAACAACCTCAAGTTCATAGTATCAACTCTATTGGAAAAATTCCAATGATTATATTTGGAGGTTTTGAATTTCCTCTCCTTACTATCAAGAAGAAATATGATATACTTATTATTGGGGATGTCCATATCCCCGTTGAGGTAACATAGTGTTACTCGAAATTTCTCCGGTTCCTTGACTATCGGAATGGGTTTGTTAACAAGACTTAATCAACCTTGTTAGTGGATTCCTTTTGATGAGCATGAGATGGATGAAACTAGAAGCACAACCTTCTGTACCCTCTTTATATTTTCTGTTACTTAGTAGAAATAAAGTAAAATAGTATTTTTTTTGTCTGTTTCCTGGTTTATCCGTGCAATATAAAAATATCCCGAAAATATAAGTCCTCAGAGTGCCATGCCAATTTAATATGATTTTTTCGGGAATATTTGAGGATTTTTAGTGCAAAAATTACCGCGGGGGGAGCTGCCACCTGGCCACGAGGGTGGAGGGCGCGCCCTACCCCCCTGGGCGAGCCCCCTGCCTCATGGGCCCACGGTGGCCCTCCTCCACTTATCCCTGCACTCATCTTCTTCCTCTGCCTCACACAAACCCGAAAACCCAACTCAAGCTCGTGTTCCAGCCACTTTTGTTGTGATTTTCGATCTCCTTGCTCAAAGCACCTCTCGCAAAACTGCTTGGGGAGATTGTTCCTTGGTATGTGACTCCTCCATTGGTCCAATTAGTTTTTGTTCTAGTGCTTTATTCTTTGCAAATTTGTGCTGCATAGGTGACCATGTTCTTGAGCTTGCATGTCAAATTTATATGGTTCCAAGTAGTTCTAATGCTTGATATATGCTCTAGGCACTTGTAGGAGTAGTTGCTATCAGTTTTATTGAAGTTGGTTCACTTTTGTTTGAAGTTACTAAAAATTTCAGATTATTTCATTAATAATGAAGAGACTTTTGAGGGGCTCGTCGGCTAGAAGCTCGAAGGAAAAACAAAAGGAAGAAGAGCAGAAGCCCAAATTTAATTTGCCTCAGATCATGGAGGTCCGGCCGTGTGAATGGCCTTCGGTGACTTCTTGAGGAGAGCCGGGATTTATGAGGATTTCTATTTATTGATTGAGAATGCTGGCCTCACCGCCTTCCTCCGCGACCAACGTCATCAGTATCTCTTACTCACAAATACTTTTGTGCAGAACTTCTACTTTTTCCCTAAGAAATCACCTCCAACAATAGAGTTTCATTTATATGGCGTTGTCAAGGAGATGACATTAGCTGAATTTTGCGAGGTTTGCAAAATACCCTTTGAGGGTACCTTAGATGAACCACACCGTAATGAAGTGGAAGCATTTATTAACCTTATCTCTGTGGGAGAAACCAGAAAGGTTTATGATGCAAGAATCACTAGCATACATTTTCCTGTTTTATGCTACTTTGCCTTATTTGCTAGTCGTTGCTTGATTGGTCGCGGGAACTGTGGAAACCTTAGTGTTCCTGATATTATTAGTTTGCTCCATGGTTTATACCGCAATAACTCTGTTAGTATGGGTGGAATTGTTGCTAGAGCGGTTAAGTCTGAACCGTACTAAGGGCCCCATCTTTGGAGGTATTTATGCTTCACGCCTAGCTGAATATTTTGAAATACCTATTAGGCATGAGGAGAAAGAAGAAACAGCGTTGCCCCGTGCCTATTTAGATTATAAGAGTGTGCTAGCGCATGATTTTCTTGTTAAGAGTCATGAAGGGGAGCTCAAATATAAATTTTACTTTGATAAACATCACCCTGAGACTATTACTTTGCCTGCTCCCTCTTTGTTTAACTTGTCTACAGGTCCTTACATCATTCCGTGGGCCACTATTCAAGCCTATCTGAATCCTGCACCAGCCCCGGAACCTGAACCACAAGATGAGCCTCCACGACAGTCTGTTTATTCTTGGGATCCTGAGGCAGTTGCTAGCCAGTGGCAGTCAGAGTCCTCTTCATCACATTAAGATCCCAACTATTCTTCATCGCAGTACGACCCCAGCTACACCTACGGGTATCCGCCAGGCTATCCTCTAATAGACCAACTTAGGCCAAAAGCCTAAGCTTGGGGAGTACGATTTCTCATGACATTACATTCATGTTCACACACACTCATTGCTAGATGTCGGTGCTCATACTCTTTCACCGTAATATCCATGCTAGTTTATTTTCTTTTTCCTGCTTTCTTCTTGTGTGTTTAATATACCTTAAGAAAACCAAAAAATTAGTGTTAATTTACTTTTCCTGCTGTAGTAGTAGTAATTAAAAAGAAAACCCAAAAATATTTCCCGTTCTTCTTTTGCTTGTTGGGAGCTTTCCCGTGTAAATAGTTTTTATTTCTTTTCTTTGGGGGTCAGTAGGAGAAGACCATAATTAAATTGTTGAAGTGGCTCTTATATGCATCATTATTGATTTAACCAAGAGCCCATATTGCCTTGTCTTCTCCTGTTTATTGAATGCTCGCAGATTCCAGCTTAGTCCAATGCACGTGCACTCTTATTATTATTCACATCGTTCGGTCGTGCAAGTGAAAGGCAATTATGATGATATATGATGGATCGACCGAGATGGGAAAAGCTGGCATGAACTTGACCTCTTTTGTTTTTGTAAATATGATGAGTCCATCGTTCTGATTCAGCTTATTATGAATAAACATGTTTGCAATGACAATTAGAGATCATAGTTGCTCGTTCCATGCTTGATTAGCTATGAGTTATAATGGTTTACCTTGCGTGCCAACATGCTATTAAAATGGTTATAATGTGGTATGATGGTGTGGTATCCTCCTTTGAATGATTTAAGTGACTTGACTTGGCACATGTTCACGCATGTAGTTGAAACAAATCAACATAGCCTTCATGATATTTATGTTCATGGTGGATTATATCCTACTCATGCTTGTATTCAATGTTTATTAATTTTAATGCATGTTCATGACTGTTGTCGCTCTCTAGTTGGTCGCTTCCTAGTCTTTTGCTAGCCTTCACTTGTACTAAGCGGGAATACTGCTTGTGCATCCAATCCCTTAAACACCAAAGTTAGTCCATATGACTCCACCATATCTTCCTATATGCGGTATCTACCTGCCGTTGCAAGTAAATTTGTATGTGCCAAACTCTAAACCTTCAAATAAACATTCTGTTTTGCATGCTCGAATAGCTCATATATCAACTAGGGCTGCCCTTATCTTCCGTGTTAGGCGGGTTATTCTCAAGAGGAGTGGACTCCGCTCCTCACTCACGAGAAAATGGCTGGTCACGGGGATGCCCAGTCCCATGCTTTATGCAAACTAAATCAAAATAATTGCAAACAAAACTCCCCCTGGGACCCGTTGAATGTTGGAGGCACTCGTTGTTTCGAGCAAGCCATGGATTGATGCTTGTGGAGGAGGGGAGTATAAACTTTACCATTCTGTTTGGGAACCGCCTATAATTTGTTTATCATGGAAGATATCGTCATCTCTTAGTTGTTATGTTGACAATGAAAGTATGCCGCTCAAAATATAATTTATCTCTATTTCAAAACCGAGCTCGGCACCTCTACAAATCCACCTTCCCTCTGCGAAGGGCCTATCTATTTACTTTTATGTTGAGTCATCACCCTCTTATTAAAAAGCACTAGTGGAGAGCACAAATTGTCATTTGCATTCATTATTATTAATTTATATCGGGTATGACTATGATTGGATCTCTTTTACCATGAATTACTATGTCTAGTCAGTCCTTAATCTTTGAAGGTGCTCTGCGTTTATGTTTTGCGGTCTAAGAAAGGGCTAGCGAGATACCATCTTGTTATATCATATTATGATTATTTTGAGAAAGTGTTGTCATCCGAGATTTATTATTATGGCTTGCTAGCTGATTATGTTATTGTTATGAGTAAACCTGAGACCTAGGAGTTATTGCAAATGTGGTTAGTTATGATCTTTCTTTGAAAACCTGAATGCTTGGCTTGACATAGGTACAACAACAAGAGCAAACAGAGTTTGTTAAAGTTTTTCTTTTCTCTTTCAGTTTGTCAACTGAATTGCTTGAGGACAAGCAAGGGTTTAAGCTTGGGGAGTTGATACGTCTCCGTCGTATCTACTTTTCCAAACACTTTTGCCCTTGTTTTGGACTCTAACTTGTATGATTTGAATGGAACTAACCCGGACTGACGCTGTTTTCAGCAGAATTGCCATGATGTTGTTTTATGTGCAGAAAACAAAAGTTCTTGGAATGACCTGAAACTCCATGGGATGTCTTATAAAAAATAATAAAAAATCCTCGCCAAAGATGAAGACCAGGGGGCCCACACCCTGTCCACGAGGGTGGGGGGCTCGCCCCCCCTCCTGGGCGCGCCCCCTACCTCGTGGGCCCCTGGACACCCTCCGACGCCAACTCCAACTCTATTTATTGGCTTTCGGGGAGAAAAAAATCAGAGAGAAGAAATCATCATGTTTTACGATACGGAGCCTCCGCCAAGCCCTAATCTCTCTCAAGAGGGCTGATCTGGAGTCCGTTCGGGGCTCCGGAGAGGGGGATTCGCCGTCGTCATCATCAACCATCCTCCATCACCAATTTCATGATTCTCACCGCCGATGCGTGAGTAATTCCATCGTAGGCTTCTTTGGGCGGGGGGACGGGTTGGATGAGATTTATCATGTAATCGAGTTAGCTTTGTTACGGTTTGATCCCTAGTATCCACTATGTTCCGAGATTGATGTTGCTATGACTTTGCTATGCTTAATGCTTGTCACTAGGGCCCGAGTGCCATGATTTCAGATCTGAACCTATTATGTTTTCATGAATATATGCGATTTCTTGATCCTATCTTGCAAGTCTATAGTCACCTACTATGTGTTATGATCCGCAACCTCAAGTGACAATAATCGGGACCACTCCGGTGATGACCATAGTTTGAGGAGTTCATGTATTCACTATGTGCTAATGCTTTGTTCGGTTCTCTATTAGAAGGAGGCCTTAATATCCCTTAGTTTCCAATAGGACCCGCTTCCACGGGAGGGTAGGACAAAAGATGTCATGCAAGTTCTTTTCCATAAGCACGTATGACTATATACGGAATACATGCCTACATTACATTGATGAATTGGAGCTAGTTCTGTGTCACCCTATGTTATGACTGTTACATGACGAACCGCATCCGGCATAATTATCCATCACTGATCCGGTGCCTACGAGCTTTCCATATACTGGTTTACGCTTATTTACTTTTCCGTTACTACTGTTACCATCACTACAAAAATACCAAAAACATTACTTTTGTTGTCTTTACTTTTGTTACCGTTACCACCACTATCATATTACTTTGCTACTAAACACTTTGCTGCAGATATTAAGTTTCTGGTGTGGTTGAATTGACAACTCAGCTGCTAATACTTGAGAATATTCTTTGGCTCCCCTTGTGTCGAATCAACAAATTTGGGTTGAATACTCTACCCTCGAAAACTGTTGCGATCCCCTATACTTGTGGGTTATCAAGACCCGCATAAACCATGATAACAGTGATCTCCTATTTTAACTGAGACAACGGGCATGCCAACAATGTGTCTATGATTCTCCGTTTTATAGGGTTTCGCATTTCCAGCAGCTTCTTCACAGAAGTAAATAACATGCCCATCTATATTTTCTTCCAATAGATCCTTAACCATAGTAACACTAGGCTCTACTTTAATTTGTTCATTAGTTTTAGGTGTTCTAATATAACTTTTGTTGACCAGAGTTGAAACTGTAGTATGTTCCTTGATCCTAATAGGGAAAGGTGGTTTCTCTATATAAGCATAGGAACAAGCTGGATCAACATTATAAAGTATAGTTTCCTCTTTAGCTAGTACCGTTCTTTAATTTCTTCTTTAATAGGTGGGTGATATTTAAACCACTTCTCCTTAGGGAAAACAACATGAGTAGCAAATGATTCACAAAAGGAGGCTACTATCTGAGACTCAAGTCCATATTTAGTGCTAAACTTTAGAAAAGCATCGGTATTCATAAAAGATTTAACACAATCACACTTAAGCTTAATACATGAGTCTTTACCTTCTCGAGTTCCCAATCTTCAGAGTTGCGTTTAATTCTTTACAAAAGATCCCACGAGAATTCAATAGTCTTCTTAATAAAATAGCCAGCACAAGAAGTATCAAGCATAGATCGATCATTATGAGAAAGTCGAGCATAAAAATTCTGGATAATAATTTCTCTTGAGAGTTCATGATTGGGGCATGAATATAACATTGACTTAAGCCTCCCCCAGGCTAGAGCGATACTTTCTCCTTCACGAGGCCAAAAATTACATATGTAATTCCGATCACGATGAACTAGATGCGTAGGATAATTTTTTGGTAGAACTCCAATTTCAATTGATTCCAATTCCAAGATCCAATATCATCGCATAGCCTATACCATGCCAATGCTTTTACCTCAAAGATAAAGGGAAAACCTTCTTCTTAACTTCATCTCCGGGTAAACCCGCAAGCTTAAACAATCCACAAATTTGTTCCACATATATCAAGTGCATATCAGGATGTTCGGTTCCATCTCCTACATAAGGATTAGATAGCAGTTGTTCTCATACCCGAAGAACTTCATATTCAATATTTTTAGTAGGTGCAGTAGGTTGAGGGGTTACTAATTGTGGTTACGGTCGAGGTGAAGAAACCCCGAACAAACCCATCAAAGGATTGTTTTCCATAGTAACAAGTGACAATAAATTTCAGCAAGTAGTAATATTTTTTCCTTACCAAGAGCGCTTCACTCCCTGGCAACAGCGCCAGAAAATAGCTTTGATGACCCACAAGTATATGGGATCAATTGTAGCCTTTTCAATAAGTAAGAGTGTCAAACCCAACAAGGAGCAGAAGGAAATGACAAGTAGTTTTCAGCAAGGTAATGTCTGCAAGTGCTGAAATTGTAAGTAACAGGGTAGTTTGATAGCAAGATAATTTGTAAAGAGCTAGTAACGATAATAGTAAAAAAAAGTGCAGCAAGATTGCCCAATCCTTTTGAGGCAAAGGGCAGTCCAAAACGGTCTCTTATAATAAGCAAAGTGTTCTTGAGGGTCCACGAGAATTTCATCTAGTCACTTTCATCATGTTGGTTCAATTCGTGTTCGCTACATTGATCATTTGATATGTGGGTAGACCGGTGCTTAGGTGTTGTTCTTACTTGAACAAACCTCCTACTTATGATTAACCCCTCGAAAGCATCCGCAACTACGAGAAAAGTATTAAGAATAAATTCTAACCATAGCATCAAACTTTTGGATCCAATCGGTCCCTTACGGAATAGCGCATAAACTAGGGTTTAAGCTTCTGTCACTCTCGCAACCCATCATCTAATAACTACTCCACAATGCATTCCCTTAGGCCCAAATATGGTGAAGTGTCATGTCGATGTTCGCATGACACCACTAAGGGAATCACAACATACATACTATCAAAATATTGAACACACATCAAGTTCACATGATTACTTGCAACACGATTTCTCCCGTGACCTCAAGAACAAAAGTAACTACTCACAAATGATAATCATGCTCAAGATCAGAGGGGTATTAAATAGCATATCGGATCTAAACATATAATCTTCCACCAAATAAACCATATGGTAATCAACTACAAGCACCAATCTATAGTTTCGTTACAAAGATTGAACACAAGAGATGAACTAGGGTTTGAGAGGAGATGGTGTTGTTGAAGTTGTTGATGGAGATTGTCCTCCCCAAGATGAGAGAGTTGTTGGTGATGATGATGACGATGATTTCCCCCTCCGGGAGGGAAGTTCCACCGGAGGACAAAAGTACTCCTGCCCAAGTTCCACCTTGAGACGGCGGCGCTCCGTCCCGAAAGTCCTCTTCTTATTTTTTTTTTCTAGGTCAAAATGACTTATATACCAGAAGATGGGCACTGGAGGTGGGCCGGGGGGAGCACAACCCACCAGGGTGCGCCTGGGCTCCCTGGCGCGCCCAGGTGGGTTGTGAACACCTGGTGGGCCCCCTCTGGTACTTATTGGCTCCAATATTTCTTATATATTCCTTCAAAATTCCTCGTGAAGTTCAGCTTGTTTGGAGTTGTGCAGAATAGGTGGCCTGACGTAGCTTTTCCAGATCCAGATTTCCAGCTACTGGAATTCTCCCTCTTTGTGTGTACCTTGTATATTATGAGAGAAAAGGCATTAGGATTACTCCAAAAAGCATTATTATCCATAAAAACAACATAAATAACAGTAGGTAAACATGATGCGAAATGGACATATCAATACACTCTAGAAACTACACCTTTCACACTAAAATGGGTACCATCAAAGTCCGTAGATAAGACACCATATGAGATATGGACTGCAAAGAGTCACATGTTGTCTTTTCTGAAAGTTTGGGGATGTGAATCATATGTCAAGCGACTCCAGTCGGACAAGCTCACGACCAAATCGAACAAGTGTATATTTAGGGATATCCAAGGAAACCTTGGGATATTACTTCTACAACCGTGAAGAGGGCAAAGTGTTTGTCGCTCAACATGGAGTTTTGCTTGAGAAAGAGTTTCTCAATCGAGAAGGCTAGTGGGAGGATGGTCCGACTCAAAGAAAATCGAGAACCACACGGGACGTTCGGTAGGTGATTCTATCACACCAGGTTAGTCAGGAACCCGTAGTGGAGTCGACACCGGTTCCATGGAGGTCGGAAAGGTTATGCAATGTTCACAACTGTAATGTGCTATTCTTGGAGAACAACGAGCCGACTATGTATGCGGAAGCGAAGGTGAGCCACGATTCCGAGTTATGGCTTGAGGCCATGAGATACGAATTAAAGTCCATGGATGACAATCAAGTTTGGAACTTGGTTGATCTGCCAGATGGCTTTCGAGCCATTAAGTGCAAATGGATATTTAAGAATAAAACTGATATGGACGGAAATGTCACAGTCCATAAGGCTCGACTTATCGCTAAAGGTTACCGACAAGTTCAAGGAGTTGACTACGATGAGACTTACTCACCGGTAGCGATGACTAAATCAATTTAGATCATTCTTGCTATAGCTGCATTTTTTGACTATGAGATATGGAGATGGATATCAAAACAGCTTTCCATAATGCAAATCTAACCGAGGACATGTATATGTCACAGCCTGAGGGTTTGTCGATCCAAAGAATTCTAGCATGATATGGAAGCTTCAGAGACCCATTTATGGATTGAGGCAAGCATCTCAGAATTGGAACATTCATTTTAATGAAGAGGTCAAATAGTTTGGCTCATCAAGAATGATTGTAATCATTGTGTATTCAAGAAGGTCACTTGGAGCTCAGTAGCATTTCTAATCTTATATGTGGATGGCATATTGTTGATTGGAAATGATGTTCAAATGCTTGAATCTATCAAGGACTCATTGAAAAATAGTATTTCAATGAAGGACCTTGGAGAAGCAACTTATATTTCGGGAACCAAGATATATAGAGATAGATCGAGAAAGCTTATAGGATTAAGCCAGAGTGCGTATATTGACAAGGTGTTGAAGAAGTTCAACATGCAAGATGCCAAGAAGGGTTTCTTGCCCATGTCACATGGCATTAGTATTAGCAAGACTCAGAGTCCTTCGACTCCTGATGAGCGAAGACGCATGGGTGGGATTCCATATGCTTCGGTTATTGGGTCCATCATGTATGCTATGGTATGTACTCATCCCAATGTTAGCTTTGTCTTAGCATGGTGGGCAGATACCAGGTTGATCCAGGTGAGAGTCACTGGACAACGGTTAAGAATATCCTTAAGTACTTGAGAGGGACTAAGGATGTGTTCATGGTATATGGAGGTGAGGGTGATCTCGTTGTAAAGAGTTACACTGATGCTAGTTTCCAGACCAATAGGGATGATAGTCGATCATAACTGGGTTTGTGTTCATTTTGAATAGAGGAGCAGTGAGCTAGAGGAATTCCAAGCAAGATATAGTAGCCGATTCTACAACAGAGACCGAGTACATTGCGGCTTCTAGAGCTGCAAAAGAAGGTGTTTGGTGAAGAATTTTATTTCTGATCTTGGTGTAGTTCAGAGCTCATCCAATCCATTGGACCTCTGTTTTGATAATAGTGGTGCTATCACGCAACTCAAGGAACCACAAAACTATCATCAAACCCAACACATACTCAGGCATTTTAACCTTATTCGCAACATTGTCGAGAGATGTGATGTAAACATATGCAAGGTACACATGGATGCAAATGTTGTTGATACATTGAGAAAGCCTCTCCCACGGCCGAAGCATGAGGCACACTTGGGTTCCATGGGCATACGATGCCTAATTGATTGACTATAGTGCAAGTGAGAGACTGTTGGGGGTATCCCCTAGAGGCAATCATGTGATGATGATATTTCCCTATGTATTCATGATTCTTTTGTATTGTCCTTTAACATCATCAATGATATGTATCAATAAGTATGTGACCTGTTTGTGGGACTATGTATTGTATGATGATCGTTCTAATGGTCCCTAGTTGATAAGGTTATGCAGACACATATCTGTAACATCCCAAATTTTCAATTTGAAATGTTATACATAGATCATCACTTGCATATCATATTTTTATTGCATTTTGGCTCGATCCTAGAAATTTCACGCAACTCAAGGACCCACGGAGAGAGTTGGAGATTTCGTTATTTTCATATTTGAATTTTCTCAAATTTTGAAAATAGGATCATTTGATTTTATTTATTTTATCTTCAATTATTTCTACTGTCAAAATATGAGAGAGGTAATAAAATGACTTTCCCAAAATAAAGGAATAACGAAGATTTAATAAAAAAATCAAATAAGATTTTATTTGGAGTTTTTCGCCATTTTATTCGAATTAGGAAAAATTGCACATTTTAAAAAAAACTGCATTTTAGGGCCAAGAAAATGTTCATCTCGTCCTAAATAAT